>OX388352.1:23676422-24987506 GCA_947579665.1 Sympetrum striolatum
TAGGATACAAATTCACAGCCTAAACTACAAGCGTCATTGATCTGAAATTTTTATGACATATTGGCCATAACGTGAAACCCCCAGGAAAAAAGAGACTTTGATCCTCAGTGTCATAGGTTCGATTCCAGAGGGCCCCAAAGTCCCGATTTTTCCCGTTTGAATGCATTGCCGTGATTTTCGGGAATTAAAAAAAAATACTTTCTGGATAGGTAGAGAAGTAAAACTCAAGGTGCCTATATTTATGGTCTTGGACTTCGAAAACATCAATGACTTTTACAAAAGTTATCCTGGGTTCGATGCTAGGACGATGCAAAGATCTACCCTTTAAAATACATGGGAGCCGTTTTTCATTATTTTTTTAGATGCACTTATCGAAATGATAGGATGTTCGTGCTTGGCTGGAAGATGTATGGTACGAATAAGTTTTAGAAAAAAATTTTCATCAGACCGTACTGTTCCTGGGTTCGAAGCCAGAGCACAATAACGTTTCTCTCATAAGGGAATATAAAGGAAAAGTAGGACGTCATTTGAGGCAGTTGTAACCAATATTTCTGCTTGAATTTGCATACGCGGTTAGAGATGGTGTTTTTCTTTTGTGCTGCATAGAAAGTATTGCCTGAAAGACCCGGGTTCGATGCCGGGCAGTAAAAATATCACCCATATATAATACTATGGGGTATCTTTTCATAATTTTTTTATGCATTTATCGATATGTAAGGGAGCTCTTGCTTAGATGGAAGATGTATATTAACACTTTGTTTAAGAAAAAAAATAGATAAGACCATGCTGTTCCTGGGTTCGATGCCAGAGCACATTATAATTTCTCAAATAAGGAGTGTATGTGAATAGTAGGACGTCGTTTGAGGAAGTTGCACCTAATAGTTTTGCTTGAATTTTCACACATAGTTTGATATAGTAATTTTCTATTTTGCTGCATAGTAAGTACACCAGGAAGACCGGGGTTCGCTGCCAGGTGATTAAATTGCAGCGAATTCTACGAATATTTTGAATTTTTTTTTTCTTTTGTTGTCCGTCCCGGTATATGATGCCGATATGAAATTAGTGTTGTCGATCTGCTTGCAGTATGCAAGCTACATTTTACTCGTTATATATAGACGCTTCTCCGGATATACCTATATATATATAAGTTATATATACTGGATCAAAATTCTCACCATGTTCCACAGGTGCCAATGCCTTGAAATTTTTACGACATATTGGCCATAACGTGTAACCTCCAGGAAAAAGCCGACATTGAAAGTCGGTGTCATGGGTTCGATTCCAGAAGGCCCCAAAGTCATGATTTTGTCCATAAGAATACATGGCGGGGATTTTCGAAAATTTTTTTGAGGCACTTGCCGGAAAAGGAGGGAGTTGAAATTCAAGGGACCGCTAGATGCCGTGCATATCTAAATGAATCTATAAAGACATCTACGAATATTATCCTTGGTTCGATGCTAGGTCAGGGCAAAAATCGGCCGTTTAAAATGCATTGTGGCGATTTTTAAGATTTTTTTTGGACCCTTGTCGATGGCATAGAAACTTGAAATTCGGTATGAGGTTAGATACCATTAAAATATATCATAATCGAATTTTACATATTCGTTGATGGTCCTTGGTTCGATCCCAGAATGACATTTAAATTCCTCAATGCATTTCTTACGGAGATAACGGAAACAAATTTTAGGTACTTCCCGGCATGCTATCGACTTCAAACTTTGCATGATAGAAGAGCAAGTCTTAAAAAATCAAACTGTGCATTTGCAGCAATCAATGTGTCCTGGGTTCGACACCAGGTGTCTCTGCAATCAGAGGTTGATCCGATTTTCAGGAATTATTTTGAAACCTTTCCCAATAATATAGAAACTTGAAACTTTGCAAATGGATTGAAATGATTAATAACTTTCTGAAACGTTTTTTAAATTTTCAAGATCGTCCTTGGTTCGAGTCCCGAGAGCCATTTACATTCGTGAACATTAGAGCGTCTTTTGAGGCAGTTGTAGCCCATATTTCTGCTTGAATTTTCACACATAGTTAGAGATGGTGATGTTCTATTGTGCTGCATAGTAAGTTTACAGTAAAGACCCGAGTTCGATGCCAGACGATGGAATTTCAGCAAATTTTAAGAAAAATTTCAATCAATTTTTTTTCTTTTGATGGCCGTCCCGATATGATGCCGACATGAAAATAGTGTTATCGATCTGCTTGCAGTATGCAAGCAACATTTTACTCGTATATATCTATTATATATAGACGCTTCTCCGGATATACCTATATACACACTCACTCATTCATTCATTCATAGGGCATCAAAAGTCTAAGCATGTTCCACAAGTGCCACTGACTTGAAATTTTTACGACATATTGGCCATATCGTGTAACCTCCAGAAAAAATCCGACTTTGAACCTCAGTGTCATGGGTTCGATTCCAGAAGGCCCCAAAGTCCCGATTTTCTCCATAAGGATATATGGTGAAGATTTTCGAAAATTTTTTTTAGGCACTTCTCGGAAAGGTAGAGAGTTGAAATTCGAGGGATCGCTAGATGCCGTGGATATCCAACGAAAATAAGAAAGACATCGCCGAACATGGTCCATGGTTCGATGCTAGGTCGGGGCAAAAATCGGCCGTTTTAAAATGCATTGCGGCGATTTTGAAGATTTTTTTTTAATCCTTTCCCGATAACATGAATACTTGAACCTCGGCACGTGGATAAATATCATGAATATGTTTCATAATAAAATTTTACATGTTCGCTGATGGTCGTTGGTTCGATCCCAGAGGGCCATTTGCATTTCTCTATGCATTTCTTACGGAGATAACGGAAACAAAATTTAGGCACTTCCCGGCATGCTATCGACTTCAAACTTTGCATGTTAGTAGAGCATGTCCTTAGAAATTAAACTGGGCATTCATAGCTTACAATATTCCCTGGGTTTGACACCAGGTGTCTCTGAAATCAAAAGTTGATCCGATTTTTAGGAATTATTTTGAAACCTTTACCAATAATATAGAAACTTGAAATTCGGCATATAGATAGATATCATAAAGAACTTTTAGAAACACGTTTTAGATTTCCAAGATCGTCTTTGGTTCGAATCCAGAGAGCCATTTACATTCGTAAAAATTATAACGTCTTTTGAGGCAGTTGTAGCCAATATTTCTGCTTGAATTTTCACACATAGCTAGTGATGCTGATTTTCTATTTTGGTGCATAGTAAGTTCACCAGGAAGATCCAGGTTCGATGCCAGACGATTAAATTGAAGCGAATGTTAAGAGTATTATCTATACTTTTTTTTCTTTTAAGGGCCGTCCCGATATGATGCCGATTTTAAATTATTGTTGTCGATCTGCTTGCAGTATGCAAGCTACATTTTACTCGTATATATATATGGATACATGAATGAATCCGGAGAAGCATCTATATATAATAGATACACTGGGGATCAAAAGTCTAAGCATGTTCCACAAGTGCCAGCAACTTGAAATTTTTACGACGTTATGGCCATAACGTGTAACCTCCAGGAAAAAGCCGACATTGAACCTCACTGCCATGGGTTCGATTCCAGAAGGCCCCAAAGTCCCGATTTTCTCCATAAGGATACATGGTGGCGATTTTCAAAAATTTTTAAATAATACTTCCCGGACAGGTAGAGTATCGAAATTCAAGGAGCTTACAGATATGGTCAAGAACTATTAAAAACATTTTTGACTAATTATAAGAACGTCCTGGGTTCGATGCTAGGACGATGCAAATATCCCGCATTTAAAATGCATGGGGATAGTTTTTCATTAATTTTTTTGATGCACTTACCGGAATGTAAGGAACGTTTCGCTCAGCTAGAAGATACAGTAAACCCTCGCTAACACGAATCTCAAGGGACCGGGCAAAGTGTTCGCGTTATGAAAAAATTCGTGTTAACCGTATCGCAGCAAAAAAGTTCGATTATACCTGCTGATATACTGACGTCTATTATGATGTTGACGTTTAAGTAACAATCACAAAAATCTCTGTTAAATCTTTCTTTACCAATTGGTAAGTAAATATATTCCGTAGTTTAATTTTTGCGATAAACTTAAAATAAATTGGTAAATATTTTTTATTTTACATCACAGTCAGGCATTACATAAATTTAAAAAAATAACCAGTCTTCAAAGTCAATATTTTAGCTTTTATTAGGTTTAACGAAATCATGTAAATTCTTTTGCCGAAGAGTAGGGCACTAATGGTCCATGCAGTCAAGTCTAATCCGATCTAAGTTATCGGAAAAGGTCCTGGAAACATTTGCCGTTGCTGCATATCCTTGGAGCACATTTAGATCCGTTGTGACTTCTCCACGGGTGGGAGGCTCAAGCGACTCCTCCTCACTTTCATCCTAAGATGATTCTTTGCTATTCAGGAACATACGGCCAGATCATTGTCAAACTCCAAATATTTTGTTCAAACGTTAACTCAACCTGGTAATTTTAAGCAAAAACTCAATTTAAAGATGTTTTAAAGAAGATACAATCAACGCTCAAACTGCGGAGATATTCTCACGATACTTACCATTGCCGACGAAAGTGTTTGCATAAGCTACCATTCCTCAGGTGTGTCCTTTTCAGTAGCCGCTCCTTGTCCAACAGTATAATCGACATCACTATGGGTCTAAGCCTTATCGAAGCAACTTTTAATATGCTTTGCGGAAACAGATTCCCAAGCTGCTCCAATCGCTATTATAGCATCCAAAAGAGTCCAACTTAATTTAACACTTCCTTCCGCTGCGAGGATCGCTGCTCGTACCAGATGAGTCCGATAATACCTCTTCAGTAGAGCGATGATTCCCTGGTCCATTGGCTGCAAACGACTGGTTGTGTTTGGCGAAAAACCAAACCTTGATGTTAGTCAACTCCATTTTTCTTAGGTTGTGGGCAGCGCAGTTGTCCATCATGAGTAATACATGACGATTCTGAACAGCCATACGTCTATTAAATCGCACAAGCCATTCACGAAATGCAGTGCCGTCAATCCATGCCTTCTTGTGGTGGGAGTAATCGCAGGGCAGCTTTGAAAGATTAATGTGCTTTAAGCATCGGGGGCTCTTCGATTTTCCAATCACCCACTATCGTAACTTCTAGCTTCCGTCCGAATTGCAAGTGAGAACAACGGTCAATCGCTGCTTACTGTGACTGCCTCCATGGCATTTCTCTCCCTTAATTCTCAGAGTGCGGCTTGGCAAGAGGTTATAAAATACACCCGTTTCGTCCATGTTAAAAACGTCTCGAGGAGAGTACTTTTCTTGAAGAAGTCTAAAATCAGCCAGCCACTCATTGACACTTCCTTCGTTCACTTTATTTGCTTCCCCACATATCACTTGCGAAGAGATTCCACGGCGTTTTTGAAATCGCCACAGCCAGCCACTGGAGCACTTAAAGTCGTTCATTCCCAAAATGGATGCAATTGACAATGCCTTTTGCTGTATAACGGGTCCACTTCTAGGCACGTCTGCTGCTCGAACGTGATTAAACCATTCCAATGATTCATCTTCGAGGTCCTAAAGATGTGAACCAAACATGCGCTTTCCTTTCAGCTCAACACCTCCTGATGCAGCCGCTTCGTCAATTTTTTCGTGATTTTTTATTATCGTTGACAAACCAATGAGGAGATTTTGGAATACCAAAATCGTGGGCAATCTGAGTTTTCTTCCGTGCTCCGCGTTCCACCTCACTTAATATTTTAAGCTTCGTTTGAAGATAAATACTCATTTGCTTTCGTTTGCTCATTGCAAAAAGATATTTTGTTCCTGTAGCTACAGATGTTCAGTAAAGACTCACTCACAGTCCTCACTCACAGTCCATTCATATATCACTCACATGATATATGAATGAATCCGGAGAAGCATCTATATATAATAGATATATATATATACGAGTAAAATGTTGCTTGCATACTGCAAGCACATCGATAACAAAAGTTTTTTGTCGGCATCACATAGAGTGAGTCCTCGAAAGAAAAAAAAATGGATGGAAAATATTCTTAATTTCCGCTGCAATTTATTCGTCTGGCATCGAACCCAGGTCTTCCCGGTCATACTTACTATGCAGCACCATAGAAGATCACCATCTGTAACTATGTGTGAGAATTCAAGTAGAAATATTAACTGCAACTGCCTCAAACGACGTCCTACGTTTCCCTTATATTCCTTATGAGAGAAATGCTAATGTGCTCTGGCATCGAACCCAGGAATAGTACGGTGTTATCTAAATTATTTTCTAAAACCAACTCTTTTCATACATCTTCCAGCAGAGTACGAATTTCCTATCATTTCGATAAGTGCATCAAAAAAATAATGAAATACTAAACCAATGTATTTTAAACGGGAGACATATTTGCCGCCCGGCATCGAACCCGGATCTTTCTGGTAATACTTCTTATGCAAAATAATAGAAGATCACTATCTCTAACTGTGTGTGAAAATTCGAGCAGAAATACTGGCTGCAACTGCCTCAAACGACGACTTACTTTTCCCCTATATTCCTTATGAGAGAAATGTTAATATGCTCTGGCATCGAACCCAGGAATAGTACGGGGTTAAGAAATTTTTTTTCTTAAACCAATTCTTAATATATATCTTCTAGCTGAGCGAAAAGTTCCTTACATTCCGGTAAGTGCATCAAAAAAATTAATGAAAAACTATCCCCATGCATTTTAAATGCGGGATTTTTGCATCGTCCTAGCATCGAACCCAGGAGGTTCTCATTAGTAGTCATTAATGTTTTTAATAGTTCTTGACCATATCTGTAAGCTCCTTGAGTTTCGATTCTCTACCTGTCCAGGAAGTATTATTTAAAAAATTTTGAAAATCGCCACCATGTATCCTTATGGAGGAAATCGGGACTTTGGGGGCTTCTGGAATCGAACCCATGACACCGAGGTTCAATGTCGGCTTTTTCCTGGAGGTTACACGTTATGGCCAATATGTCGTAAAAATTTCAAGTCGGTGGCACTTGTGGAACATGCTTAGACTTTTGATCCCCAGTGTATATATATATCTATTATATATAGATGCTTCTCCGGATTCATTCATGTATCCATATATATATATATATATATATAGAGGATACAAACTCACAGCCTAAACCACAAGAGTGATTGAGCTGAAATTTTTACGGTGTATTGGCCATAACGTGTAACCACCAGAAAAATTGCGATTTTGATCCTCAGTGTCATGGGTTCGATTGAAGGGCCCCAAAGTCCCGATTTTTCCCGTTTAAATGCATTGCTTTGATTTTCGGGAATTAAAAAAAAATACTTCCCTTATAGGTAGAGAATTAAAACTCAAGGAGTCTATATATATGAACATGATCTATCGAAAACATAAATTGGTTAAACGGAAAATATCCTGGGTTCGATGCTAGGTCGGGGCAAAAATCGGCCGTTTAAAATGCGTTGTGGCGATTTTTAAGATTTTTTTTGGACCCGTTTCCGAATGCATGGAAACTTGAAATTTGGCATGGGGTTAGAAATCATAAATATATTTCATAATCAAATTTTTTTTATTCGCTTATGGTCCTTGGTTCGATCCCAGAGGGCCATATGCACTCCACAATGCATTTCTTAAGGGGATAACGGAAACAAATTTTAGGTACTTCTCGGCATGATATTGACTTCAAACTTTGCATAAAATAAGATCAACTTCATAAAAATCTAACTGTGCATTCACAGCTACCAGTGTGTCTTGGGTTCGACACCAGGCGTCTCTACAATCAGTAACTGATCCTATTTTCAATAAGAATTTTGAACCATTTCCCAACAAAATAGAAACTTGAAATTCGGCATGTAGTTAGATATCATAGATACATGTCAAAATCATGTTTTAGATTTCCAGGATCGTCCTTGGTTCGAGTCCCGAGAGGCATTTAAATTCCTGAAAATTAGAACGTTTTTAGAGGCAGTTGTATCCAATATTTCTGCTTGAATTTTCACACATAGTTAGAAATGGAGATCAACTATTGTAGTGCATAGTAAGTTCACCAGGAAGGCCGGGGTTCGATGCCAGACGATGAAATTGCAGCGAATTTTAAGAATATTTTCAATCCTTTTCTTTTTCTTTGGAGGGCCGACCGAATATAATACCGATTTTAAATTATTGTTGTCGATTTGCTTGCAGTATGCAAGCTACATTTTACTCGTATATATATATATATATCTATAAATATTATAATAATTAATATATTAGAAATCATAAATATATTTCATAATCAAATTTTACATATTCGCTGAGGGTCCTTGGTTCGATCCCAGAGGGCCATTTGCACTCCACAATGCATTTCTTATGGGGATAACAGAAACACATTTTAGGTACTTCCCGGTATAATATTGACTTCAAACTTTGTATGAAATTAGATCAAGTCCTAGCAAGTCATTTTGTGCATTAACAGCTTCCAATACGTCCAGGGTTCGACACCAGGCGTCTCTACAATCAGTCGCTGATCTGATTTTTAAGAATTATTTTGAACCCCTTCCCAATAATATTAAAACTTGAAATTTGGCATATATATAGAACATATAGATACATTTCGAAAACACATTTTATATTTCCTAGATCGTCCTTGGTTCGAATCCAGAGAGCTATTAACATTCGTGAAAAGAAGGTCTTCGTTTGAGGCAGTTGCAGCCAATATTTCTGCTTGAATTTTCACACCTATTTAGAGAAGATGATCTGATGTGCTGCATAGAAATTTCATCAAAAAGACCCGGGTTCGATGCCAAAAAATTAAATTGAAGCGAATTTTAAGAATATTTTCAATCCTTTTTTTCCTTTCCGGGACCGTCCCTATATAATGCCGTTATGAAATTAGTGTTGTCGATCTGCTTGCAGTATGCAAGCTACATTTTACTCGTATATATATAAGTATATCCGGAGAAGCGTCTATATATAATAGATATATACACTGGGAATCAAAAGTCTAAGCATGTTCCACAAGTGCCACTGACTTGAAATTTTTACGACGTTATGGCCATAACGTGTAACCTCTAGGAAAAAGCCAACTTTGAACCTAGGTGTCATGAGTTCGATTCCAGAAGGGCCCAAAGTCGCGATTTTCCCCATAAGAATACATGGCGGGGATTTTCGAAAATTTTTTTGAGGCACTTCCCGGAAAAGCAGAGAGTTGAAACTCTAGGGACCGCTAGATGCCGTGCATAGCCAAGGAAAATCGGAAAGACATCTTCGAATATTGTCCTTGGTTCGATGCTAGGCCGGGGCAAAAATCGGCCTTTTAAAATGCATTGCGGCGATTTAGAAGATTTTTTTTGGATCCTTTCCCAATAACATGGATACTTGAAACTCGGCACGTCGATAGATATCATGAATATATTTCAAAATAAAATTTTACATGTTCCCTGATGGTCCTTGGTTCGATCCTAGAGGACCATTTGCACTTCTCAATGCATTTCTTACGGAGATAACGGAAACAGAATTTAGGTACTTCCCGGCATGCTATCAACTTCAAACTTTGCATGATAGAAGAGCATGTCTTTATAAATCAAACTGTGCATTCACAGCCTACAATATTTCCTGGGTTCGACACCAGGTGTCTCTGTAATCAGAAGTTGTTCCGATTTTTGGGAATTATTTTGAAACCTTTCCAAATAATATAGAAACTTGAAATTCGGCATGTAGATAGGGATCATAAATAACTTTCAGAAACATCCTTATGATTGCCATGATCGTCCTTGGTTCGAATCCAGAGAGCAGTTTACATTCGTGAGAATTCAAACGACTTTTGAGGCAGTTGTAGCCAATATTTCTGCTTGAATATTCACACGTAGTTAGAGATGGTGATCTTCTATTGTG
The DNA here is from genome assembly GCA_947579665.1 of Sympetrum striolatum. Taxonomy (NCBI): domain Eukaryota; kingdom Metazoa; phylum Arthropoda; class Insecta; order Odonata; family Libellulidae; genus Sympetrum; species Sympetrum striolatum. Next base: position 23,686,261 of record OX388352.1, read on the forward strand.
TTCAATAGTAAGTTCACCAGTAACACCCGGGTTCGAAGCCCGACGATGAAATTTCAGCGAATTTTAAGAAACATTTCAATCTTTTTTTTTTCTTTTGAGGACCGACCCGATATGATGCCGATATGAAATTAGTATTGCCGATCTGCTTGCAGTATGCAAGCAACATTTTGCTCGTATATATATATAGACGCTTCTCCGGATATCTATCTATTATACGAGTAAAATGTAGCTTGCATACTGCAAGCAGATCGACAACACTATTATCATGTGGGCATCATATCGGGACGGCCATCAAAAGAAAAAAATGGATTGAAATTTTTCTCAAAATTCGCTGAAATTCCATCGTCTGGCATCGAACCCGGGTCTTTACTGAGAACTTACTATGCAGCACAATAGAACATCACCATTTCTAACTATGTGTGAAAATTCAAGCAGAAATATGGGCTACAACTGCCTCAAAAGACGTTCTAATTTTCACGAATTTAAATTGCTCTCTGGATTCGAACCAAGGACGATCTTGGAAATCTAAAAAATGTTTCTGAAAGTTATTTATGATCTCTATCTATATGCCGAATTTGAAGTTTCTATATTATTGGTAAAGGTTTCAAAATAATTCCTAAAAATCGGACCAACTTCTGATTCCAGAGACACCTGGTGTCGAACCCAGGACACATTGATAGCTGTGAAAGCACTGTTTGATTTGTATGGACTTGATCTTTCTATATGCAATGTTTTAATTCGATATCGTCCCGGGAAGTACCTAAAATTTGTTTCCGTTATCTCCGTAAGAAATGCATTGAGGAATTTAATGTCCCTCTGGGATCGAACCAAGGACCATCAGCGAATATGTAAAATTCGATTATGATATATTTTCATGATATCTAACCTCATACCGAATTTCAAGTTTCTATGCCATCGGAAAAGGGTCCAAAAAAAATCTTTAAAATCGCCACAATGCATTTTAAACGGCCGATTTTTGCCGTGACCTAGCATCGAACCAAGGATAATATTCGTAGATGTCTTAATGGTTTCCTTTAGATATGCACGGCATCTAGCGATCCCTTGAATTTCAACTCTCTCCTTTCCCGGGAAGTGCCTCAAAAAAATTTTCGAAAATCCCTGCCATGTATTCTTATGGAGAAAATCGCGACTTTGGGGCCTTCTGGAATCGAACCCATGACCCCGAGGTTCAATGTCGGCTTTTTCCTGGAGGTTACACGTTATGGCCAATATGTCGTAAAAATTTCAAGTCAATGACGCTTGTGGTTTAGCCTGTGAATTTGTATCCTATCTATATACCTATATAGCTATATATATGAATGAATCCGGAGAAGCATCTATATATCTATTATATATAGACGCTTCTCCGGATATACCTATATATATATACATTCATAGGGGATCAAAATTCTAGCCATGTTCCACAAGTGCCACCGACTTGAAATTTCTATGACATATTGGCCATAACGTGTAACCTCCAGGAAAAAGCCGACTTTGAACTTCGGTTTCATGGGTTCGATTCCAGAAGGCCCCAAAGTCGCGATTTTCCCCATAAGATTACATGGCGAGGAATTTCGAAAATTTTTTTGAGGCACTTCCCGGAAAAGGAGAGATTTGAAATTCAAGGGATCGCTAGATGCCATGCATATCTAAAGGAAACAATAAAGACATCTACCAAGAATATCCTTGGTTCGATGCTAGGTCAGGGCAAATATTCTCCCATTTAAATTAAATTGCGATTTTTAAGATTTTTTTAAATTACTTCCAGATGACTTGGAAACTTGAAACTTGGCACGTAGATATATATTATAAATATATTTTAAAATCAAATTTTAGCAACTCGCTGATGGTCCTTGGTTCGATCCCAGAGGGCCATTTACATCCTACAATGCATTTCTTATGGAGATAGCGGAAAAAAAGTTTAGGTACTTCCCGGCATGATATCGACTTTAAAATTTGCATAAAATAAGATCAAGTCGTTACAATTCAAACTATGCATTCACAGCTACCAATGTGTCCTGGGTTCGACACCAGGCGTCACTACAATCAGTAACTGATCCGATTTTTAAGATTTTTTTTTGAACATCTTCCCTTTAATATTCAAAATTGAAATTCGGTAGATAGATAGAAATAATTAATAAATTTTGAAAAAAATATTTTAAATTTCAATGATCGTCCTTGGTTCGAATCCAGGGAGCCATTTACATTCGTTAAAATTAGAACGTCTTTTGATGCAGTTGCAGCCAAAATTTCTTCTTGAATTTTCACACATAGTTAGATATGGTGGTCTTCTATTGTGCTGCATAGTAAGTTCACCAGTAAGACCCGGGTTCGATGCCAGACAATGAAATTTCACTGAATTTTAAGAAAAATTTCAATCTTTTTTTTTCTTTTGAGGACCGTCCCGATATGATACCGATATGAAATTAGTATTGCCGATCTGCTTGCAGTATGCAAGCTACATTTTACTCGTACCTATATACACACTCACTCATTCATTCATTCATAGGGCATCAAAAGTCTAAACATGTTCCACAAGAGCCACTGACTTTAAATTTTTACGACATATTTGCCATATCGTGTAACCTCCAGAAAAAATCCGACTTTGAACCTCGGTGTCATGGGTTCGATTCTAGAAGGCCCCAAAGTCCCGATTTTCTCCATAAGGATATATGGTGAGGATTTTCGAAAATTTTTTTGAGGCACTTCTCGCAAAGGTAGAGAGTTGAAATTCGAGGGATCGCTAGATGCCGTGGATATCCAACGAAAATAAAAAAGACATTGCCGGACATGGTCCATGGTTCGATGCTAGGTCGGGGCAAAAATCGGCCGTTTAAAATGCATTGCGGCGATTTTGAAGATTTTTTTTGGATCCTTTCCCGATAACATAGATACTTGAAACTCGGCACGTGGATAGATATCATGAATATGTTTCATAATCAAATTTTACGTATTCGCTGATGGTCCTTGGTTCGATCCCAGAGGGCAATTTGCATTTCTCAATGCATTTCTTACGGAGATAACGGAAACAAAATTTTGGCACTTCCGGGCATGCTATCAACTTCAAACTTTGCATGTTATTAGAACAAGTCCTTAGAAATCAAACTGGGCATTCACGGCTATCAATGTGTCCTGGGTTCGACACCAGGTGTCTCTGCAATCAGAAGTTGATCCGATTTTTAGGAATTATTTTGAAACCTTTCCCAATAATATAGAAACTTGAAATTCGGCATATAGATAAGGATCATAAATAACTTTCAGAAACATGTTTTTGATTTCCAAGATCGTCCTTGGTTCGAATCCAGAGAGCACTTCACATTCGTAAAAATTAGAACGTCTTTTGAGGCAGTTGTAGCAAATATTTCTGTTTGAATTTTCACACATAGCTAGAGATGGTGATCTTCTTTTTTTCTGCAGAGAAGCTCACAGTAAAGAACTGGGTTCGATGCCAGACCATGAATTGTCAGCGAATTTTAAGAAAAATTTCAATCCTTTTTTTTTGATTTTGAGGACCGTCCCGATATTATGCCGATATGAAATTAGTATTGCCGATCTGCTTGCAGTATGCAAGCTACATTTTACTCGTAATAGATATAGACGCTTCTCCGGATATACCTATAAGTTATATATAGGGGATCAAAAGTCTAACCATGTTCCACAAGTGCCACCGACTTGAAATTTTTACCACGTTATGGCCAAAACGTGTAACCTCCAGAAAAAATCCGACTTTCAACCTCGGTGTCATGGGTTCGATTCCAGAAGGCCCCAAAGTCGCGATTTTCTCCATTAGAATACATGGCGGGGATTTTCGAAAATTTTTTTGAGGAATTTCCCGGAAAAGGAGAAATTTGAAATTCAAGGGATCGCTAGATGCCGTGCATATCTAAAGGAAACCATAAAGACATCTACGAATATTATCCTTGGTTCGATGCTAGTTCGGGGCAAAAATCGGCCGTTTAAAATGCATTGTAGCGATTTTTAAGATTTTTTTAGACCATTTTCCGATGGCATAGAAACTTGAAATTCGGTATTAGGTTAGATACCATAAAAATATATCATAATCGAATTTTATATATTCGCTGATGGTTCTTGGTTCGATCCCTGAGGGACATTTAAATTCCTCAATGCATTTCTTACGGAAATAACGGAAACAAATTTTAGGTACTTCCAGGCACGATATCGACTTCAAACTTTGCATATAGAAAGATAAAGTCCATACAAATCAAACAGTGCATTCACAGCTATCAATGTGTCCTGGGTTCGACACAAGGTGTCTCTGCAATCAGAAGTTGATCCGATTTTTAGGAATTATTTTGAAACCTTCGCCAATAATATAGAAACTTCAAATTCGGCATATAGATAGAGATCATAAATAACATTCAGAAACATTTTTTAGATTTCCAAGATCGTCCTTGGTTAGAATCCAGAGAGCCATTTAAATTCGTGAAAATTAGAACGTCTTTTGAGGCAGTTGTAGCCCATATTTTTGCTTGAATTTTCACACATAGTTAGAGATGGTGATGTTCTATTGTGCTGCATAGTAAGTTCACAGTAAAGACCCGGGTTCGATGCCAGACGATGGAATTTCAACGAATTTTAAGAAAAATTTCAATCCATTTTTTTTATGGCCGTCCCGATATGATACCAACATGAAAATGGTGTTGTCGATCTGCTTGCAGTATGCAAGCAACATTTTACTCGTACCTATATATATATACACTCATTCATAGGGGATCAAAAGTTTAACCATGTTCCACAAGTGCCATCGACTTGAAATTTTTACGACATTATGGCCATGACGGGTTACCTCCAGAAAAAATCTGACCTTGGGTCTCAAAGTCATAGGTTCGATTCCAGAAGGCCCCAAAGTCCCGATTTTCTCCATAAGGATACATGGTGAGGATTTTCGAAAATTTTTTTGAGGCACTTCCCGGAAAAGGAGAGAGTTGAAACTCGAGGGATCGCTAGATGCCGTGCATATCAAAAGGAAACCATAAAGACATCTACAAATATAATCCCTGGTTCGATGCTAGGTCGGGGCAAAAACCGGCCGTTTAAAATGCATTGCGGCGATATTTAAGATTTTTTTTGAACCCCTTCCTGATGCCATGGAAACTTGAATTTCGGCAAGGGTTTACATATCATAAATATATTTAATATTCAATTTTTTTACATTCACTGATGGTCCTTGGTTCGATCCCAGAGAGCCATTTACATTCCTCAATGCATTTCTTATGGAGATAAAAGAAAAATGTTTTAGGTACTTCCCGGCATGATATCAAATTCAAACTTTGTATGAAATAAGATGAGGTCCTAATAAATCATACTGTGCATTCACAGCTACCAATATGTCCTGGGTTCGACACCAGGCGTCTCTACAATCAGTAAAATATCCGATATTTAAGAATTAATTTAAACCCCTTCCCAATAATATTAAAACATGAAATTAGGCATATAGATAGAGAGCATTGATCCATTTGAAAAACATGTTTTAGATTTCCTAGATCTATTTGGTTCGAATCCAGAGAGCCATTTACATTATTGAAAAGTAGAACATCGTTTGAGGCAGTTGGAGCCAATATTTCTGCTTGAATTTTCACACATAGTAAGAGATGGTATTTTTCTGTTGTGCTGCATAGTAGGTTCACCGGGAAGCCGTAGGTTCGATGCCAGACGATTAAATTGCAGCAAATTTTAAGATTATTTTCAATTTTTTTTTCTTTTTACGACCGTCCAGAAAGGTTGCCAACATTAAATTGGTGTTGTCAATCTGCTTGCAGTATGCAAGCAACATTTTACTCGTATCTATTATATATAGACGCTTCTCCGGATATCTATTATATATAGACGCTTCTCCGGATATACCTATATATATATACGAGTAAAATGTTGCTTGCATACTGCAAGCAGATCGACAACATTATTTTTATGTCGGCATCATATTGGGACGGCCATCAAAAGAAAAAAATGGATTGAAATTTTTCTTAAAATTCGCTGAAATTCCATCGTCTGGCATAGAACCTGGGTCTTTACTGTGAAATGGTATATGGTATATTACTATGCAGCACAATAGAAGATCACCGTCTCTAACTATGTGTGAAAATTCAAGCAGAAATATTAGCTACAACTGCCTCAAAAGACGTTCTAATTTTCACGAATGTAAATGGCTCTCTGGATTCGAACCAAGGACGATCTTGGAAATCTAAAATATGTTTCTGAAAGTTATTTATGATCTCTATCTATATGCCGAATTTCAAGTTTCTATATTATTGGGAAAGTTTTCAAAATAATTCCTAAAAATCGTATCAACTTATGATTACAGAGACACCTGGTGTCGAACCCTAGAAATATTGTAAGCTGTGAATGCACAGTTTGATTTGTAAAGACTTGCTCTACTATCATGCAAAGTTTGAAGTCGATAGCATGCCGGGAAGTACCTTAATTTTGTTTCCGTTATCTCCGTAAGGAATGCATTGAGAAGTGCAAATGGTCCTCTGGGATCGAACCAAGGACCATCAGCGAAGATGAAAAATTTGATTACGAAATATATTTATGATATCTATCGACGTGCCGAGTTTCAAGTATCCATGTTATCGGGAAAGGACCCAAAAAAATTTTCAAAATCGCCGCAATGCATTTTAAACGGCCGATTTTTGCCCCAACCTAGCATCGAACCATGGACCATATTCGGCGATGTCTTTTTTATTTTCGTTGGATATCAACGGCATCTAGAAATCCCTCGAGTTTCAACTCTTTCTCTCTCCGGGAAGTACCTCAAAAAAATTTTCGAAAATCCCCGCCATGTATTCTTATGGAGAAAATCGCGACTTTGGGGCCCTCTGGAATCGAACCTATGACCCTGAGGATCAAAATCGCAATTATTCTGGCGGTTACACGTTATGGCCAATGCGTCGTAAAAATTTCAAGTCAATGCCGCTTATGGTTTAGGCTGTGAATTAGTATCCTATCTATCTATCTATCTATCTATCTATCTATCTATATAGGTATATCCATGAATGAATCCGGAGAAGCATCTATCTATTATACGAGTAAAATGTAGCTTGCATACTGCAAGCAGATTGGCAATACTAATCTCATATCGGCATCACATCGGGACGGTCCAAATAAGAAAAAAAAAAGGATTTAATTTTTTCTTAAATTTGCTGAAATTTCATTTTCTGGCATCAAACCTGGGTCTTACTGGTAAAACTACAATGAAACACAATAAAAGATCAACATCTCTAACTATGTGTGAAAATTCAAGCAGAAATATTGGCTACAACTGCCTCAAAAGACGCTCTAATGTTCATGAATGTAAATGGCTCTCGGGACTCGAACCAAGGACGATCTTGGAAATTAAAAATATGTTTCTGAGAGGTATTAATCATCTCATTCTATGTTTCAAATTTCAAGTTTCTATATTATTGGGAAAGGTTTCAAAATAATTACTAAAAATCGGATCAACTTCTGATTGCAGAGACACCTGGTGTCGAAACCAGGACACATTGATAGCTGTGAATGCATAGTTTGATTTGTTAAGTCTTGCTCTTCTATCATGCAAAGTTTGAAGTCGATAGCATGCCGGGAAGTACCTAAAATTTGTGTCCGTTATCTCCGTAAGAAATGCATTGAGGAATTTAAATGTCCCTCTGGGATCGAACCAAGGACTATCAGCGAATATGTAAAATTGGATTATGATATATTTTTATGGTATCTAATCTCATACCGAATTTCAAGTTTCTATGCCATCGGAAAAGGGTCCAAAAAAAATCTTCAAAATCGCCACAATGCATTTTAAACGGCCGATTTTTGCCCCGACCTAGCATCGAACCAAGGATAATATTCGTAGATGTCTTTATGGTTTCCTTTAGATATGCGTGGCATCTAGCGATCCCTCGAGTTTCAACTCTCTCCTTTTCCGGGAAGTGCCTCAAAAAATTTTTCGAAAATCCCCGCCTTGTAATCTTATGGGGAAAATCGCGACTTTGGGGGCTTCTGGAATCGAACCCATGACACCGAGGTTCAAAATCGCAATTTTTCTGGCGGTTAAACGTTATGGCCAATACGTCGTAAAAATTTCAAGTCAATGCCGCTTATGGTTTAGGCTGTGAATTAGTATCCTATCTATCTATCTATCTATCTATCTATCTATCTATCTATCTATATAGGTATATCCATGAATGAATCCGGAGAAGCATCTATATATCTATTACGAGTAAAATGTAGCTTGCATACTGCAAGCAGATCGGCAATACTAATTTCATATCGCCATCATATCGGGACGGTCCACAAAAGAAAAAAAAAAGATTTAATTTTTTCTTAAAATTCGCTGAAATTTCATCGTCTGGCATCGAACCCGGATCTTACTGGTAAACCTACTATGAAACACAATAGAAGATCACCATCTCTAACTATGTGTGAAAATTCAAGCAGAAATATTGGCTATAACTGCCTAAAAAAACGTTCTAATTTTCACGAATGTTAATGCCTCTCGGGACTCGAACCAAGGACGATCGTGGATGTCTAAAACATGTTTCTGAAAGATATTTATGATCTCTATTTATATGCCGAATTTCAAGTTTCTATTTTAGTGGACAAGGTTTCAAAATAATTCCTAAAAATCGGATCAAATTCTGATTTCAGAGACACCTGGTGTCGAACCCAGGACGTATTGCTAGCCGTGAATGCAGAGTTTGATTTGTAAAGACTTGCTCTTATATCATGCAAAGTTTGAAGTTGATAGCATGTCGGAAAGTACCTAAATTTTGTTTCCGTTATCTCCGTAAGAAATGCATTGAGAAGTGCAAATGGCCCTCTGGGATCGAACCAAGGACCATCAGCGAACATGTAAAATTTGATTATAAGGTATATTCATGATATCTATCCACGTGCCGAGTTTCGAATATCCATGTTATCGGGAAAGGATCCAAAAAAAATCTTCAAAATCGCCGTAATGCATTTTAAACGGCCGATTTTTGCCCCGATCTAGCATCGAACCATGGACTATATTTTAAGATGTTTTTCTGATTTTCGTTGGATACGCACGGCTTCTAGCGATCCCTCGAGTTTCAACTCTTTCTCCATCCGGGAAGTACCTCAAAAAAATTTTCGAAAATCCCCGCCATGTATTCTTATGGAGAAAATCGCGACTTTGGGGCCCTCTGGAATCGAACCCATGACCCTGAGGATCAAAATCGCAATTTTTCTGGTGGTTACACGTTATGGCCAATACGTCGTAGAAATTTCAAGTCAATCACGCTTGTGGTTTTGGCTGTGAATTAGTATCCTATCTATCTATCTATCTATCTATCTATCTATCTATATAGGTATATCCATGAATGAATCCGGAGAAGCATCTATATATAATAGATATATAGATGCTTCTCCGGATTCATTCATATATATAGCTATATAGATAGGATACAAATTCAAAGGCTAAACCACAAGCGTCATTGACTTCAAATTTTTATGACATATTGGCCATAACGTATAACCCCCAGGAAAAAAGCGACTTTGATCCTCAGTGTCATAGGTTCGATTCCAGAGGGCCCCAAAATCCCGATTTTTCCCGTTTAAATGCATTGCCGTGATTTTCGGGAATTAAAAAAAAATAGTTTCCGGAAAGGTAGAGAAATATAACTCAAGGTGCCTATTTTTATGGTCTTGGACTTTCGAAAACATCAATGACTTTCACAAAAAATATCCTGGGTTCGATGCTAGGACGATGCAAAGATCTGCCCTTTAAAATACATGGGAGCTGTTTTTCATTATTTTTTTTTATGCACTTCTCGAAATAATAGGAAGTTCGTGCTTAGCCGGAAAGTGTAAGGTAAGAATTAGTTTAAGAAAAAAAGTTTCGTAAGACCGAACTGGTCCTGGGTTCGATGTCCGAGCACATTAAAATTTCTCTCATAAGGAATATAAGGGAAAAGTAAGACTTCGATTGAGGCAGTCGCAGCCAATATTTCTGTTTGAATTTTCGCACATTGTTAAAGAATAATATCTTCAATTATGTTGCATAGGAAGTTTCTCCAGAAAGTCCCGGGTTCGATGCCGGGCGGTAAATATGTCTCCCGTTTAAAATACATAGGGTTTGTATTTCATTATTTTTTTGATGAACTTATCGAAATGATAGGAAGTTCGTGCTTGGCTGGAAGATGTATGGTCAAGACTGGTTTAATAAAACAGTTTTCAGAAGACCGTAATATTCCTGGGTTCGATGCCAGACCACATTAACATTTCTCTCATAAGAAATATAAGGGAAAAGTAGGACGTCGTTTGATGCAGTTTCAGATAATATTTCTGCTTGAATTTTCACAGATAGTTAGAGATGGTGATCTTCTATTGTGCTGCATAGTAAGTATCACTAGGAAGACACGGGTTCGATGCCGGACGAATAAATTGCAGCGAATAATCAGAATATTTTCAATCCATTTTTTTTTCTTTTGACAGCCTTCCCGATATGATGCCGACATGAAATTAGTGTTGTCCATCTGCTTGCAGTATGCAAGCTACATTTACTCGTAATAGATATAGATGCTTCTCCGGATTCATTCATATATATACCCAGATAGGATACAAATTCACAGGCTAAACCAAGAGCGACATTGACTTGAAATTTTTACGACATATTGGCCATAACGTGTAACCTCCAGGAAAAAGCCGACATTGAACCTCGGTGTCATAGGTTCGATTCCAGAAGGCCCTAAAGTCGCGATTTTCTCCATAAGAATACATGGCGGGGATTTTCGAAATTTTTTTTGAGGCACTTCCCGGAAAAGTAGAGAGTTTTAACTCGAGGGATCGCTAGATGCCGCGCATATCTAAAGGAAACCATAAAGACATCTACGAATATTATCCTTGGTTCGATGCTAGGTCGGCGCAAAAATCGGCCGTTTAAAATGCATTGTGGCGATTTTTAAGATTTTTTTTGGACCCTTTTCCGATGGCATAGAAACTTGACATTCCGAATGAGGTTAGATACCATAAAAGTATATCATAATCGAATTTTACATACTCGCTGATGGTCCTTGGTTCGATCCCAGAGGGAAATTTAAATTCCTCAATGCATTTCTTACGGAGATAACGGAAACAAATTTTAGGTACTTCTCGGGAAGATATCGACTTCAAACTTTGCATATAAAAAGATCAAGTCAATACAAATCAAACAGTGCTTTCACAGCTATCAATGATTACTGGGTTCGACACCAGGTGTCTCTGCAATCAGAAGTTGATCCGATTTTTAGGAATTATTTTGAAACCTTTGCCAATAATATAGAAACTTCAAATTCGGCATATAAATAGAGATCATAAATAAAAATCGAAAACATATTTTAGATTTCCAAGATCGTCCTCGGTTCGAATCCAGAGTGCCATTTAAATTCGTAAATATTAGTACGTCTTTTGAGGCAGTTGTAGCCCATATTTCTGCTTGAATTTTACACATAGTTAGAGATGGTGATCTTCTATCGTGCTGCTTAGTGAGTATCACCAGAAAGACCCGGGTTCGATGCCAGATGATGGAATTTCAGGGAATTTTTAGAAAAATTTCAATCCATGTTTTTCTTTTAATGGCCGTCCCGATATGATGCCGACATGAAATGGGTGTTGTCGATCTGCTTGCAGTATGCAAGCAACATTTTACTCGTATATAATAGATATATATACATTCATAGGGGATCAAAATTCTAACCATGTTCCACAAGTGCCAATGCCTTGAAATTTTTACGACATATTGGCCATAACGTGTAACCTCCAGAAAAAAGCCGACTTTGAACCTCGGTGTCATGGGTTCGATTCCAGAAGGTCCCAAAGTCGCGATTTTCCCCATAAGATTACATGGCGGGGATTTTCGAAAATTTATTTGAGGCACTTCCCGGAAAAGGAGAGAGTTAAAACTCGAGGGATCGCTAGATGCCGCGCATATCAAAAGAAAACTATAAAGACATCTACGAATATTATCCTGGGTTCGATGCTAGGACGGGGCAAAAATAGGCCGTTTAAAATGCATTGCGGCGATTTATAAGATTTTTTTTGAACCCTTTTCCGATGGCATAGAAACTTGAAATTCGGCATTGCGTTAGATATCATAATTATATTTCATAATCAAATTTTACATATTCCTTTATGGTCCTTGGTTCGATCCCAGAGGGCCATTTACATTCCTCAATGCATTTCTTACGGAGATAACGGAAAAAAAATTAAGGTACTTCCCGGCATGCTATCGATATCAAACTTTGCATGATACAAGAATAAGTCGTCACAAATCAAACTATGCATTCACAGGTTACAATATGTCCTGGGTTCGACACCAGGTGTCTCTGAAATCTGAAGTTGATCCGATTTTTAGGAATTATTTTGAAACCTTTCCCAATTATATAGAAATTTCAAATTCGGCATATAGATAGAGATCATACATACTTTAGATGAACTTATTTTATATTTGCTAGATAGTCCTTGGTTCGAATCCAGAGAGCCATTTTCATTCATGAAAAGTAGAACGTCGTTTGAGGCAGTTTCAGCCAATATTTCTGCTTGAATTTTCACACATAGTTAGTGATGGTGATCTTCTGTTGTGCTGCATAATAGGTTAACCAGGAGGACCCGGGTTCGATGCCAGACGATTAAAATTACAGCGAATTTTAAGATTATTTTCATTTTTTTTTTCTTTTTAGGAGCGTCCCGAAAGGTTGCCGACATTAAATTGGTGTTGTCGATCTGCTTGCAGCATGCAAGCAATATTTTACTCGTATAATATATAGACGCTTCTCCGGATATACCTATAAGTTATATATATATATATAGGGGATCAAAAGTCTAACCATGTTCCACAAGTGCCACCGACTTGAAATTTTTAACACGTTATGGCCATGACGTGTAACCTCCAGGAAAAAGCCGACTTTGAACATCTGTGTCATGGGTTCGATTCTAGAAGGCCCCAAAGTCGCGATTTTCCCCATAAGATTACATGGCGGGGATTTTCAAAAATTTTTTTGAGGCACTTCCCGGAAAAGGAGAGAGTTGAAATTTGAGGGACCACTAGATGCCATGCATATCTAAAGGAAACCATAAAGACATCTACGAATATTATCCTTGGTTCGATGCTAGGTCGGGGCAAAAATCGGCCGTTTAAAATGCATTGTGGCGATTTTTAAGATTTTTTTTAGACCCTTTCCCGATGGCATAGAAATTTGAAATTCGGTATGAGGTTAGATACCATAAAAACGTATCATAATCGAATTTTAAATATTCGCTGATGGTCCTTGGTTCGATCCCGGAGGGACATTTAAATTCCTCAATGCATTTCTTACGGAGATAACGGAAACAAATTTTAGGTACTTCCCGGCACGATATCGACTTCAAACTTTGCATATAGAAAGATCAAGTCCATACAAATCAACCAGTGCATTCACAGCTATCAATGTATCCTGGGTTCGACACCAGGTGTCTCTGCAATCAGAAGTTGATCCGATTTTTAGGAATTATTTTTTAAATTTTGCCAATAATATAGAAACTTCAAATTCGGCAGATAGATAGAGATCATAAATAACTTACAGAAACATTTTTTAGATTTCCAAGATCGTCCTTGGTTCGAATCCAGAGAGCCATTTAAATTCGTGAAAATTAGAACGACTTTTGAGGCAGTTGTAGCCCATATTTCTGATTCAATTTTCACATATAGTTAGAGATGGTGATCTGCAATTGTGCTGCATAGTAAGCTTACAGTAAAGACCCGGGTTCGATGCCAGACGATGAAATTTCAGCGAATTTGAAGAAAAATTTCAATCCATTTTTTTCTTTTGATGGCCGTCCCGATATGATGCCTACATGAAAATAGTGTTGTCGATCTGCTTGCAGTATGCAAGCTACATTTTACTCGTACCTATATACACATTCACTCATTCATTCATTCATTCATAGGGGATCAAAATTCTAACCATGTTCCACAAGTGCCACCGTCTTGAAATTTTTACGACGTTATGGCCATGACGTGTAACCTCCAGGAAAAAGCCGACTTTGAACCTCAGTGTCATGGGTTCGATTCCAGAAGGCCCCAAAGTTGCGATTTTCCCCATAAGAATACATGGCGGGGATTTTCGAAAATTTTTTTGAGGCACTTTCCGGAAAAGGGGAGAGTTGAAATTCGAGGGACCGCTAGAAGTAGTGCATATCCAACGAAAATCAAAAAGACATCGCCGAATATGGTCCATGGTTCGATGCTAGGTCGGGGCAAAAATCGGCCGTTTAAAATGCATTGTGGCGATTTTTAAGATTTTTTTTGGAACCCTTCCCTAGATCATGGAAACTTGAAATTCGGCATGGGGTTAGATATTATAAATATATTTCTTAATCAAATTTTACATATTCGCTGATGGTCCTTGGTTCGATCCCAGAGGGACATTTACATTCCTCAATGCATTTGTTACAGAGATAATGGAAACAAATTTTAGGTACTTCCCGGCAGGCTATCGACTTCAAACTTTTCATGATAAAAGAGCAAGTCCTTAAAAATTAATTTGTGCATTCACAGCTTACAATATTTCCCGGGTTCGACACCAGGTGTCTCTGAAATCAAAAGTTGATCCGAGTTTTAGGAATTATTTTGAAACCTTTTCCAATAAGATAGAAACTTGAAATTCGGCATATAGATAGAGATCATAAAGAAGTTACAGACACATCTTTTAGATTTCCAAGATTGTCCTTGGTTCGAATCCAGAGAGCCATTTATTTTCGTAAAAATTAGAAGGTCTTTTGAGGCAGTTGTAGCCAATATTTCTGCTTGAATTTTTACACATAGCAAGTGATGGTGATTTTCTATTTTGGTGCACAGTAAGTTCATCAGGAAGATCCAGGTTCGATGCCAGACGATTAAATTGAAGCGAATGTTAAGAGTATTTTCTATCATTTTTTTCTTTTAAGGACCGTCCCGATATGATGCCGATTTTAAATTATTTTTGTCGATGTGCTTGCAGTATGCAAGCTACATTTTACTCGTATCTATTATATATAGATGCTTCTCCGGATTCATTCATATATATAGCTATATAGATAGGATACAAATTCACAGGCTAAACTACAAGCGTCATTTACATGAAATTTTTACGACGTATTGGCCATCACGTGTAACCGCCAGAAAAATTGCGAATTTGAACCTCAGTGTCATGGGTTCGATTCCAGAGGGCCTCAAAGTCACGATTTTTCCCGTTTAAATACATTGCTTTGATTTTCGGGAATTAAAAAAATATACTTACCGAATAGGTAGAAAATCGAAACTCAGGGAGCCTATATATATGGTCATTATCTATCGAAAACATAAATGAGTTTTACAGAAAATATCCTGGGTTCGATGCTAGGTCGAGGCAAAAATCGGCCGTTTAAAATGCATGGGGATAGTTTTTCATTAATTTTTTTGATGCACTTATCGGTATGTAAGGAACTTTTCGCTCACCTAGAAGATATATATTAAGAATATGTTTAAGAAAAAAAATTTCATGAGCCAGTTATATTCCTGGGTTCGATGCCAGAGCATATTAACATTTCTCTCATAAGGAATATAAGGGAAAAGTAAGTCGTCGTTTGAGGCAGTTGCAGCCAATATTTCTGCTTGAATTTTCGCATATGGTTAAAGAATGTGATCTTCTTTAGTGCTGCATAGAAAGTATTACCAGAAAGACCCGGGTTTGATGCCGGGCGGCAAATATGTCTCCCGTTTAAAATACATTGGGTTAGTATTTCATTATTTTTTGATGCACTTATCAAAATGATAGGAAGTTCGTGCTCGGCTGGAAGATGTATAAAAAGAATTGGTTTTAGAAAAAAATTTTCATAAGCCCGTACAATTCCTTGGTTCGATGCCAGAGCACATTAAATTTTCTCTCATAAGGAATGCATGGGAAAAGTAGGACGTCGTTTGAGGGAGTTGCACCCAATATCTCTGCTTGAAATTTCACACATAGTTAGAGGTGTTGATCTTCTGTTGTGCTGCATATAAAATATTACCAGAAAGACCCGGGTTCGAAGCCAGGCGGTAAATATATCCCCCATTTAAAATACATTGTAGAGGTTTCATTATTTATTTTGATGCACTTATCGAAATGATAGGAGGTTCATGCTTAGATAGAAGATGTTTATTAAGACTTGGTTTAAGAAAAAAAAAAGATAAGACCATGCTGTTCCTGGGTTCGTTGCCCGAGCACATTACAATTTCTCACATAAGGTATGTATATGAAAAGTAGGACGTCATTTGAGGCAGTTGCAGTCAATATTTCTGCATGATTTTTCACACATAGTTAGAGATGGTGATCTTCTGTAGTACTGCATAGTAAGTTCACCAGGAAGGCTTGGGTTCGATGCCAGACGATTAAATTGCAGTGAATATTATGAATATTTTCAATGATTTTTTTCTTTTGAGAACTGTCCCAATATGATGCCGATATGAAGGTGGTGTTGAAATGAAATTGGTGTTGTTGATCTGCTTGCAGTATGCAAGCTACATTTTACTCGTATATATATAAGTTATATATACTGGATCAAAATTCTCACCATGTTCCACAGGTGCCAATGCCTTGAAATTTTTACGACATATTGGCCATAACGTGTAACCTCCAGGAAAAAGCCGACTTTGAACCTCGGTGTCATGGGTTCGATTCCAGAAGGCCCCAAAGTCCCGATTTTCCCCATAAGATTACATGGCGGGGATTTTCGAAATTTTTTTTGAGACACTTCCCGGAAAAGGAGAGAGTTGAAATTCAAGGGATCGCTAGATGCGGTGCATATCTAAAGTAAACCATAAAGACATCTACGAATATTATCCTGGGTTCGATGCTAGGTCGGGGAAAAAATCGGCCGTTTAAAATGCATTGTGGCGATTTTTAAGATTTTTTTTGGACCCTTTTCCGTTGGCATAGAAACTTGAAATTCCGTATGAGGTTAGATACCATAAAAGTATTTAATAATCGAATTTTACATATTCGCTGATGGTCCTTGGTTCGATCCCAGAGGGACATTTAAATTCCTCAATAAATTTCTTACGAAGATAACGGAAACAAATTTTGGTACTTCCCGGCATGATATCGACTTCAAACTTTGCATATAAAAAGATAAAGCCCATACAAATCATACAGTGCATTCACAGCTATCAATGTGTCCTGGGTTCGACACCAGGTGTCTCTGCAATCAGAAGTTGATCCGATTTTTAGGAATTATTTTGAAACCTTTGCCAATCATATAGAAACTTCAAATTCGGCATTTAGATAGAGATTATTAAAAACTTTCAGAAACATTTTTTAGATTTCCAAAATTGTCCTTGGTTCGAATCCAGAGAGCCATTTAAATTCGTGAAAATTAAAATGTCTTTTGAGGCAGTTGTAGCCCATATTTCTGCTTGAATTTTCACACATAGTTAGAGATGGTGATGTTCTATTGTGCAGCATAGTAAGTTCACAGTAAAGACCCGGGTTCGATGCCAGACGATGGAATTTCAGCGATTTTTAAGAAAAATTTCAATCCATTTTTTTCTTTTGATGACCGTCACGATATGATAACGATATGAAATTAGTATTACCGATCTGCTTGCAGTATGCAAGCTACATTTTACTCGTAATAGATGTAGATATACACTGGGGATCAAAAGTCTAAGCATGTTCCACAAGTTCCATCGAAAATTTTCGAAAATTTTTTTGAGGCACTTCCCGGAAAAGGAGAGAGTTGAAACTCGAGGGATCGCTAGATGCCGCGCATATCAAAAGGAAACCGTAAAGACATCTACGAATATTATCCTTGGTTCGATGCTAGGTCGGGGCAAATATCGGCCGTTTAAAATGCATTGCGGCGATTTTTAAGATTTTTTTTGGACCCTTTTCCGATGGCATACAAACTTGAAATTCGGCATGGTGTTAGATATCATAATTATATTTCATAATCAAATTTTACATATTCCCTTATGGTCCTTGGTTCGATCCCAGAGGGCCATTTACATTCCTCATTGCATTTCTTATGGAGATTACGGAAACACATTTTAGGTGCTTCCCGATATTATATCTACTTGAAACTATGCATAAGATTAGATCAAGTCATTACTAATCAAATTGTGAATTCACAGCTACCAATGTTTCCTTGTTTCACCACCAGGCGTCTCTACAATCAGTGAATGATCCGATTTTTAAGAATTTTTTGGAACCATTTCCCAATTATATAGAAACTTGAAATTCAGCATACAGATAGAGATTATAGATACATTTCAGGAACATGTTCTAGATTCCCACGATCGTCCTTGGTTCGAATCCAGAGAGCCATTTACATTCGTGAAAAGTAGATCGTCGTTTGAAGTAGTTGTAGCAAATATTTCTGCTTGAATTTTCACACATAGTTAGATATAGTGATCTTCTATTGTGCCGCTTAGTATGTTCACCAGGAAGACCCGGGTTCGATACCAGGTGATTAAATTGCAGCGAATTCTACGAACATTTTGAATCCTTTTTTTTTTCTTTTGAGGACCGTCCCTATATGATACCAATATGAAATTAGTGTTGTCGATCTGCTTGCAGAATGCAAGCTACATTTTACTCGTATATATATATGGATACATGAATGAATCCGGAGAAGCATCTATATATAATAGATATATATATATATATACGAGTAAAATGTAGCTTGCATACTGCAAGCAAATCGACAACAATAATTTAAAATCGGTATTATATTCGGTCGGCCCTCCAAAGAAAAAGAAAAGGATTGAAAATATTCTTAAAATTCGCTGCAATTTCATCGTCTGGCATCGAACCCCGGCCTTCCTGGTGAACTTACTATGCACTACAATAGTTGATCTCCATTTCTAACTATGTGTGAAAATTCAAGCAGAAATATTGGATACAACTGCCTCTAAAAACGTTCTAATTTTCAGGAATTTAAATGCCTCTCGGGACTCGAACCAAGGACGATCCTGGAAATCTAAAACATGATTTTGACATGTATCTATGATATCTAACTACATGCCGAATTTCAAGTTTCTATTTTGTTGGGAAATGGTTCAAAATTCTTATTGAAAATAGGATCAGTTACTGATTGTAGAGACGCCTGGTGTCGAACCCAAGACACACTGGTAGCTGTGAATGCACAGTTAGATTTTTATGAAGTTGATCTTATTTTATGCAAAGTTTGAAGTCAATATCATGCCGAGAAGTACCTAAAATTTGTTTCCGTTATCCCCTTAAGAAATGCATTGTGGAGTGCATATGGCCCTCTGGGATCGAACCAAGGACCATAAGCGAATAAAAAAAATTTGATTATGAAATATATTTATGATTTCTAACCCCATGCCAAATTTCAAGTTTCCATGCATTCGGAAAGGGGTCCAAAAAAATCATAAAAATCGCCACAATGCGTTTTAAACGGCCGAATTTTGCCCCGACCTAGCATCGAACCCAGGATATTTTCCGTAAAACTCATTTATGTTTTCGATAGATCATGTACATATATAAAGGCTTCTAAAGTTTAAATTCTCTACCTATCCGGAAAGTATTTTTTTTTAATTCCCGAAAATCAAAGCAATGCATTTAAACGGGAAAAATCGGGACTTTGGGGCCCTATGGAATCGAACCCATGACACTGAGGATCAAAATCACAATTTTTCTGGCGGTTAATTGTTATGGCCAACACGCAGTAAAAATTTGAACTCAATCACGCTTGTGGTTTAGGCTGTGAATTTGTATCCTATCTATCTATATACCTATCTATATACCTATCTATATACCTATCTATATACCTATCTATATACCTATCTATATACCTATCTATATACGAGTAAAATGTAGCTTGCATACTGCAAGCAGATCGGCAATACTAATTTCATATCGGCATCACATCGGGACGGTCCTCATTAATAAAAAAAGGATTTAATTTTTTCATAAAATTCGCTGGAATTTCATCGTCTGGCATCGAACCCGGGTCTTACTGGTAAAACTACTATGAAACACAATAGAAGATCACCATTTCTAACTACGTGTGATAATTCAAGCAGAAATATTGGCTACAACTGCCTCAAAAGACACTCTAATGTTCACGAATGTAAATGGCTCTCGGGACTCGAACCAAGGACGATCTCTAAAATTTAAAAAATGTTTCTGAAAGTTATCAATCATCTCAATCTATATGCCAAATTTCAAGTTTCTATATTATTGGGAAAGGTTTCAAAATAATTCCTAAAAATCGGATCAACTTCTGATTGCAGAGACACCTGGTGTCGAACCCAGGACACATTGATAGCTGTGAATGCATAGTTTGATTTTTTAAGTCTTGCTCTTCTATCATGCAAAGTTTGAAGTCGATAGAATATCGGGAAGTACCTAAAATTTGTTTCCGTTATCTCCGTAAGAAATGCATTGAGGAATTTAAATGGCCCTCTGGGATCGAACCAAGGACCATCAGCGAACATGCAAAATTTTATTATGAAATATATTCATGATATCTATCCACGTGCCGAGTTTCAAGTATCCATGTTATCGGGAAAGGATCCAAAACAAATCTTAAAAATCGCCGCAGTGCATTTTAAACGGCCGATTTTTGCACCGACCTAGCATCGAACCAAGGACAATATTCGAAGATGTTTTTTTTGATTTTCGTTGGATATGCACGGTTTCTAGCAGTCCCTTGAATTTCAACTCTCCACCTTTCAGGGAAGTGCCTCAAAAAAATTTTCGAAAATCCCTGCCATGTAATCTTATGGGGAAAATTGCGACTTTGAGGCCTTCTGGAATCGAACCCATGACACCGAGGTTCAAAGTCGGCTTTTT
The DNA here is from genome assembly GCA_947579665.1 of Sympetrum striolatum. Classification (NCBI taxonomy): domain Eukaryota; kingdom Metazoa; phylum Arthropoda; class Insecta; order Odonata; family Libellulidae; genus Sympetrum; species Sympetrum striolatum. The sequence goes on from OX388352.1 coordinate 23,707,050, forward strand.
CCTGGAGGTTACACGTCATGGCCATAACGTCGTAAAAATTTCAAGTCAATGACGCTTTTGGTTTAGCCTGTGAATTTGTATCCTATCTGGGTATATATATGAATGAATCCGGAGAAGCATCTATATATAATAGATATGAATGATTCCGGAGAAGCATCTATATCTATTATACGAGTAAAATGTTGCTTGCATACTGCAAGCAGATCGTCAACACTGATTTCATATCGGCATTATATCGGGACGGTCCTTAAAAGAAAAAAAAAAGATTGAAATTTTTCTTAAAATTCGGAGACATATGATCGTCTGGCATCGAACCCGGATCTTTCCAGTGATACTTACTATGCAGCACAATAGAACATCACCATCTCTAACTAAGTGTGAAAATTTAAGCAGAAATATGGGCTACAATTGCCTCAAAAGACGTTCTAATTTTCACGAATTTGAATGGCTCTCTGGATTCGAACCAAGGACGATCTGGGAAATCTAAAAATTGTTTCTGAAAGTTATTTATGATCTTTATCTATATGCCGAATTTGAAGTTTCTATCTTATTGGCAAAGGTTTCAAAATAATTCCTAAAAATCAGATCAACTTCTGATTGCAGAGACACCTGGTGTCGAACCCAGCACACATTGATAGCTATGATTGCACTGTTTGATTTGTATGTACTTGATCTTTCTACAGGCCAAGTTTGAATTCGATATCGTACCGGGAAGTACCTAAAATTTGTTTCCGTTATCTCCGTAAGAAATGCATTGAGGAATTTAAATGTCACTCTGGGATCGAACCAGGGACCATCAGCGAATATATAAAATTCGATTATGATATATTTTTATGGTATCTAACCTCATACCGAATTTCATGTTTCTATGCCATCGGAAAAGGGTCCAAAAAAAATCTTAAAAATCGCCGCAATGCATTTTAAACGGCCGATTTTTGCCCCGACCTAGCATCGAACCAAGGATAATATTCGTAGATGTCTTTATGGTGTCCTTTTGATATGCGCGGCATCTAGCGATCCCTCGAGTTTCAACTCTCTCCTTTTCCGGGAAGTGCCTCAAATAAATTTTCGAAAATCCCCGCCATGTAATGTTATGGGGAAAAATGCGACTTTGGGGCCTTCTGGAATCGAACCCATGACACCGAGGTTCAAAGTCGGCTTTTTCCTGGAGGTTACACGTCATGGCCATAACGTGGTAAAAATTTCAAAGCAGTGGCGCTTGTGGAACATGGTTAGAATTTTGATCCCCTATATATATATATATATATAGGTATATCCGGAGAAACGTCTATATATATCTATTATATATCTATTATATATAGATGCTTCTCCGGATTCATTCATATATATACCTATATAGATAGATAGATAGATAGGATACAAATTCACAGCCTAAACTACAAGCGTCATTGATCTGAAATTTTTATGACATATTGGCCATAACGTGAAACCCCCAGGAAAAAAAAGAGACTTTGATCCTCAGTGTCATAGGTTCGATTCCAGAGGGCCCCAAAGTCCCGATTTTTCCCGTTTGAATGCATTGCCGTGATTTTCGGGAATTAAAAAAAAATACTTTCCGGATAGGTAGAGAAGTAAAACTCAAGGTGCCTATATTTATGGTCTTGGACTTTCGAAAACATCAATGACTTTTACAAAAGTTATCCTGGGTTGGATGCTAGGACGATGCAAAGATCTGCCCTTTAAAATACATGGGAGCCGTTTTTCATTATTTTTTTAGATGCACTTATCGAAATGATAGGATTTTCGTGCTTGGCTGGAAGATGTATGGTACGAATAAGTTTTAGAAAAAAATTTTCATAAGGCCGTACTGCTCCTGGGTTCGAAGCCAGAGCACAATAACGTTTCTCTCATAAGGAATATAAAGGAAAAGTAGGACGTCATTTGAGGCAGTTGTAACCAATATTTCTGCTTGAATTTACATACGCGGTTAGAGATGGTGTTTTTCTTTTGTGCTGCATAGAAAGTATTTCCTGAAAGACCCGGGTTCGATGCCGGGCGGTAAAAATATCACCCATATATATGTTAGGGTATCTTTTCATAATTTTTTTATGCATTTATCGATATGTGAGGGAGCTCTTGCGTAGATGGAAGATGTATATTAACACTTTGTTTAAGAAAAAAAATAGATAAGACCATGCTGTTCCTGGGTTCGATGCCAGAGCACATTATAATTTCTCAAATAAGGAGTGTATGTGAATAGTAGGACGTCGTTTGAGGTAGTTGCACCTAATAGTTTTGCTTGAATTTTCACACATAGTTTGATATGGTAATTTTCTATTTTGCTGCATAGTAAGTACACCAGGAAGACCGGGGTTCGCTGCCAGGTGATTAAATTGCAGCGAATTCTACGAATATTTTGAATTTTTTTTTTCTTTTGATGTCCGTCCCGATATGATGCCGATATGAAATTGGTGTTGTCGATCTGCTTGCAGTATGCAAGCTACATTTTACTCGTATTATATATAGATGCTTCTCCGGATTCATTCATGTATCCATATATATATATAGCGAGGATACAAATTCACAGGCTAAACCACAATCGTCATTGACCTGAAATTTTTACGACATATTGGCCATAACGTGTAACCTCCAGAAAAATTGCGATTTTGAACCTCAGTGTCATGGGTTCGATTCCAGAGGACCCCAAAGTCCCGATTTTTCCCGTTTAAATGCATTGCTTTGATTTTTGGGAATTAAAAAAAATACTTCCCGGATAGGTAGAGAATCAAAACTCGAAGAGCCTATTTATATGGTCATGATCTTTCGAAAACATAAATGAGTTTTACGGAAAATATCCTGGGTTCGATGCTAGGTCGAGGCAAAAATCGGCCGTTTAAAATGCATTGTGGCGATTTCTAAGATTTTTTTTGGACCCCTTCCCGATGGCATGGAAACTTGAAATTCGGCATGGAGTTGGAGATGCTGAATATATTTCATAATCAAATTTTACATATTCGCTGATGGTCCTTGGTTCGATCCCAGAGAGCCATTTACATTCCTCAATGCATTTCTTATGGGGATAACTGAAAAAGGTTTTTGGTACTTACCGATATGATATCGACTTCAAACTTAGTATGAAATAATCTGAAGTCCTAATAAGTCATACTGTGCATTCACAGCAACCAATATTTCCTGGGTTCGACACCAGGCGTCTCTAAAATCAGTAAATTATTGGATTTTTAAGAATTAATTTAAACCCTTTCCCAATAATATTAAAACATGAAAATAGGTATGTAGAGAGAGAACATAGAGACATTTCAGAAACATGTTTTAGACCACCTAGATCTTCCTTGGTTCGAATCCAGAGAGCCATTTACATTATTGAAAACCAGGACGGCGTTTGAGGCAGTTGGAGCCAATGTTCCTGCTTGAATTTTCACACATAGTAAGAGATGGTGATTTTCTGTTGTGTTGCATAGTAGGTTCACCAGGAAGGCCTTGGTTTGATGCCAGACGATTAAATTGGAGCGAATTTTAAGAATATTTCCAATCCCTTTTTCTTCTTTTGAGGGCCGTCCCGATATGATGCCGACATCAAATTAGTGTTGTCGATCTGCTTGCAGTATGCAAGCTACATTTTACTCGTATCTATTATATATAGACGCTTCTCCGGATATACCTATATATATATAGGGGATCAAAATTCTAACCATGTTCCACAAGAGCCAACGACTTGAAATTTTTACGACGTATTGGCCATGACGTGTAATCTCCAGGAAAAAGCCGACCTTGAACCTCGGTGTCATGGGTTTGATTCCAGAAGGCCCCAAAGTCGCGATTTTCTCCATAAGGATACATGGCGGGGATTTTCGAAAATTTTTTATGTGCACTTCCCGGAAAAGTAGAGAGTTGAAATTCAAGGTATCGATAGATGCCCTGCATATCTAAAGGAAACCGTAAAGACATCTACGAATATTATCCTTGGTTCGATGCTAGGTTTGGGCAAAAATCGGCCGTTTAAAATGCATTGCGGCGATTTTTAAGATTTTTTTTGAACCGTTTTCCGATGGCATAGAAACTTGAAATTCGGCATGGCGTTAGATATCATAATTATATTTCATAATCAAATTTTACATATTCCCTTATGGTCCTTGGTTCGATCCCAGAGGGCCATTTATATTCCTCAATGCATTTCTTATGGAGATAACGGAAACACATTTTAGGTGCTTCCCGATATTATATCTACTTGAAACTTTGCATAAGATAAGATCAAGTCATTACTAATCAAACTGTGAATTCACAGCTACCTATGTTTCCTGGTTTCGCCACCAGGCGTCTCTACAATCAGAAGTTGATCCGATTTTTAGGAATTATTTTGAAACGTTTCCCAAAAAAATATAAACTTGAAATTTGGCATATAGATAGAGATCATAAATAACTTCCTTTGGTGCACTTCCCGGGAAAGTAGAGAGTTGAAATTCGAGGAATCGCTAGATGCAAAAGATATCTAAAGAAAACCATAAAGACAACTACGATTATTATCCTTGGTTCAATGCTAGGTCGGGGCAAAAATTGGCCGTTTAAAATGCATTGCGGCGATTTTGAAGATTTTTTTTGGATCCATTCCCGATAACATGGATACTTGAAACTCAGCACGTGAATAGAACATTTTTCATAATAAAATTTTACATGTTCGCTGATGGTCCTTGGTTCGATCCCTGAGGGCTATTTTCACTTCTCAATGCATTTCTTACGGAGATAACGGAAACAAAATTAAGGTACTTCCCGGCATGCTATCGACTTCAAACTTTGCATGATACAGGAGCCTGTCCTTACAAATCAAACTCTGCATTCACAGCTTACAATATGTCCTGGGTTCGACACCAGGTGTCTCTGCGATCAGAAGTTGATCCGATTTTTAGGAATTATTTTGAAACCTTTCCCAATAATATAGAAACTTGAAATTCGGCATTTAGATAGAGATAATAAATTAGTTTAAGAAACATGTTTTAGATTTCTTAGATTGTCCTTGGTTCGAATCCAGAGAGCCATTTACATTCGTAAAAATAGAATGTCTTTTGAGGCAGTTGTAGCCAATATTTCTGCTAGAATTTTCACACATAGTTAGAGATGGTGTTTTTCTATTGTGTTGCATAGTATGTTCACAGTAAAGACCCGGGTTCGATGCCAGACACTTAAATTGAAGCGTATTCTAAGAATATTTTCAATCCTTTTTTTTTTCTTTTGAAGACCGTCCCGATATGATGCCAATATGAAATTAGTAATGCCGATCTGCTTGCAGTATGCAAGCTACATTTCACTCGTATATATAAGTTATATATATATATACGAGTAAAATGTAGCTTGCATTCTGCAAGCAAGTCGTAAACACAAATTTAAAGTCGACATCATATCGAGAGGGTCCTCAAAAGTAGAAAAAGTATTGAAAATATTCTTAAAATTCGCGTCAATTTCTCCGTCCGACATCGAACCCGGGTCTTCCTGGTGATACTTACTATGTAGCACAATAGAAGATCACCATCTCTAACTATCTGTGAAAATTCAAGCATAAATATTCGTTGCAAAAAGCCTCAAACGACGTTCTACTTTTCCCTTATATGCCTTATGAGAGAAATGTTTATGTGCTCTGGCATCGAACTCAGTAACAGCATGGTCTTATCTATTTTATTTTCATAAAGTAAATCTTAATATACATCTTCTATGTAAGAAACAACTACCAATCATATCGATAAATGCATAAAAAAATTATTAAAAGTTACCCCAATGTATTATATATGCGGGATATATTTACCGCCCAGCATCGAACCCGGGTCTTTCTGGCCATACTTTCTATGCAGCACAACTGAAAATCACCATCTCTAACTACATATGCAAATTCAAGCAGAAATATTGCTTGCAACTGCCTCAAACGACGTCCTACTTTTCCCTTGTATTCCTTATGAGAGAAAAGTTATTGTGCTCTGGCATCGAACCCAGGAATAAAACGGGCTCATAAATTTTTTTTCCTAAAACTAATTCTTACCGTATATCTTCCAGCTAAGCACAAAATACCTATCATTTCCATAAGTGCATCAAAAAAAATAATGAAAAACTATTCCCATGTATTTTAAAGGGCAGATATTTGCATCGTCCTAGCATCGAACCCAGGATATTTTCCGTAAAAGTCATTTATGTTTTCAATAGATCATGACTATTTATAAAGGCTCCTAGAGTTTCGATTCTCTACCTATCCGGGAAGTATTTTTTAAAAATTCCTGAAAATATGAGCAATGAATTTAAATGGAAAAATCGGGACTTTGGGCCCCTCTGGAATCAAACCCATGACACTGAGGATCAAAATCGCAATTTTTCTGGCGGTTACACGTTATGGCCAATATCTCGTAAAAATTTCAAGTCAATCACGCTTTTAGTTTAGCCTGTGAATTTGTATCCTCTCTATCTATCTATATACATGAATGAATCCGGAGAAGCATCTATATATAATAGATATAGGGGATCAAAATTCTAACCATGTTCCACAAGTGCCACTGCCTTGAAATTTTTACGACATATTGGCCATGACGTGTAACCTCCAGGAAAAAGCCAATATTGAACCTCGGTGTCATGGGTTCGATTCCAGAAGGCCCCAAATTCCCGATTTTCTCCTTAAGGATACATGGTGGCGATTTTCAAAATTTTTTATATAATACTTCCCGGACAGGTAGAGAATCGAAATTCAAGGAGCTTACAGATATGGTAAAGAACTATTAAAAAAATTAATGACTACTATTAAGAACGTCCTGAGTTCGATGCTAGGACGATGCAAAAATCCCGCATTTAAAATGCATGGGGATAGTTTTTCATTAATTTTTTTGATGCACTTATCGGAATGTAAGGAACTTTTCGCTCAGCTAGAAAATATATATTAAGAATCGGTTTAAGAAAAACAATTTCATAAGCCCGTAATATTCCTGGGTTCGATGCCAGAGCACATTACCATTTCTCTCATAAGGAATATAAGGGAAAAGTAAGTCGTCGTTTGAGGCAGTTGCAGCCAATATTGGTGCTTGAATTTTCACACATAGTTAGAGATAGTGATCTTCTATTATGTTTCATAGGAAGTTTTACCAGAAAGATCCGGGTTCGATGCCGGGCGGCAAATATGTCTCCCGTTTAAAATACATTGGGTTAGTATTTCATTATTTTTTGATGCATTTATCGAAATGATAGGAAGTTCGTACTCGGCTGGAAGATTAATGAAATAAATTAGTTTTAGAAAAAAATTTTCATAAGCCCGTACTATTCCAGGGTTCGATGCCAGAGCACATTAGCATTTCTCTTATAAGGAATATAAGGGAAAAGTAGGACGTCGTTTGAGGAAGTTGAAGCCAATATTTCTGCTTGAATTTTCACACATACGTATAGATGGTGATCTTCTGTTGTGCTGCATAGTAAGTTCACCAGGAAGATCCGGGTTTGATGCCAGACGATTAAATTGAGGCGAAATTTAAGAATATTTTCAAACCTTTTTTTTTTCTTTTGAGGACTGTTCCGATATGATGCCGATATAAATTAGTGTTGTCGATCTACTTGCAGTATCTAAGCTACATTTTACTCGTATTTTATATGATGCAAGAAAATCTGTTATCCAAAACTTATATGTTAACTTAAATTTTCCCTTCCCAAAATAAAGATAGATATTTAGCTATATAAATAATAGCGATTAACATTTTTCTTCCCCAATTACTGGTTATCAAAAGAAGTATTATTCACAGTTATTATAAAAATTGTATGTTATGGTTTTTCCTTTCTTATAGTCCATATAACTCATGAACCCGCATCTCTGTGCTCTTTTTCCAATAATTAAGTTAAATTTAGCAACTTTCTCACGAAGATACCTCAAAATTTGGATAGAATTTTTTCAAAACTATTTGCGACATTTTGGGCGACCCATGCTCTAATCATTAGAGAAGTGTGAACATATCAGAAAGTGAGAGGAACTCCTTCAGAGTTTTTTTCTCTACTTCCTTTTAATGAATTTAGATTTCATTTCTGGAGAGTGCTGTAACAGAAATAATGATTTCATAAAGAATTTTTTTTATATTCTATCCATCCGAATTTCCCGTTTTTTGGGTGAGTTCAAAATTAGGTAAAGAAATAGTCACTTTTTTGTAGAATAAAGAATGGAACATTTTTCTGTTAAACATAGTTTTTTAAATAAATAAAAACGGCACGTAGCAACACATTTATAAGGCTTGGCTAAAGTAATATCGAAAATATTAAAGGGAAACCGCTAATTCGTATTGTATTGATTTTGAAATGACCAAGTTAATATTTAGACACATCGGCAATCCGCTCATCGAAGTAGATGTTAATTAGTATAACAAAATAAATCAGGAAATAACTTAACCGTTTACATATACGAGTCTTCTAACAGTGAAATAAATTAATGGTCAATAAAGTTTCCTTCTAAATCAGCAACATTATACACTATATGTGAATAAAACATCGAGAAAAACTTCGGAATTGTATGTGAAACTTATTCCGACTCATTTATGTAATATACATATAATATACTATAACATTATAAAGTAACGTAATAAGCGTTATTCCCTATGTGATGGCTAGGGATACATGAGTGCACTAAGTACGTCCGTTGCAAGCTACTTTTTGACCTCTGTTACAGAAATCCATTGGCGTACATAGGTCACAACGTGCCTAATTTGAAACGGACGTCGTGACGGATTAGTTACTCCTTCCTAAGAAAACCTAAAGCAGATTCAAAATAATCCCAGCAAAGGATTGGATGCGAGAGGGAGTTGTGAGTTTCATAGACTAAAGAAGAAAGAAATAATCGAAGTTGCATCTGATTCGAAAGCAAGAGCTGTAAGCAAAGGAATTTTGCACCAAATTGAGTCCTTTGAGTTTATTATTTGTTTACAAATGGTATAACCACTTTTATAACTAGTAGCAAAAGTAACCTTCCAGTCGTACGACATCGATTTTTACCATGCCATGGACGAATATTCTAGTTTAGCGAAGAGGAAATAACTATTAACAAAAAACTAAATTAGTGCTTTAGAAGAACTAAGAATCGAAGCTGCTATATTTGATAACATCTATTCAAGGGCAGTAGATACTTGCAGCCGTCTGGACGTTATCATCCCTGCTCCAAAAGTAAGCATTCGTTAAGATTGGATAGTAACTCCGGCAATGAGTTTGTTATGCGGATAATTCTTTGTATTTTATCCCAGGTTGAATAATATGATTGAATACCTAAATGACAGATTCAACCAGGAGACAAAATAGATAATTCACACTACCGGCAAAGCTATGAAACTAGTCTTAGGTGATTTTAAGCTATATTGAAATGACAATAAATATCTCTCCACTGAGTTTGGTTGCAGAGTTGGAAGCCAAAATTAGAGCTGGAAAGAATTGCTTCAAAGGATCTAAACCAAAATATCATTACAAACCTTTTATTGTTGGTGAATACCAGTAAGTCAATTTTATCATTAATATTGCTCGCATTTTTTGTCATTTCGATAAGCATTTAGTTACTTTTCATTATGCATTTGAAAAAAAGAATATTTTTCCCCTCTGCTCGAAAGACATTTAGGCCTCTCAAGCCAACAAGTATAATGGATAATGTTGTCGGAAGTCGATTTTGGGAAATATAAGGACAACGCAACTGTATCACTTAGTAAGAAATCAAATTGTGAGAGCAACGATTGTATTTTGGGGGGAGAAGGAGTTATTCGAAAAGCAAAGAAGTCCTAATAGCCAAGCGTCAGGCGGATTAGAAAAAATGAACGGTCATGAGAGTTATAATCGGAAGCATTTATCAAGGCTTACTAATTTGAGTGAAGATGCCCTCTAACACGGCAATACAGAGCAATCGCAGCTCCAAGTTCAATTCCATAAAAAGGCTATTCAAATGCATCCGTAGCCACCGCACACCCCATAGATTTCCAAATCTTTTAAAATTAGTTCCCAGATCAGACTCGTAGCCGTTCCAGAAAAATTCAACACTATTTCACCCTAAATTTGTCACAAAAATTCGGTCGAGTTTTATATTTTTTATCCAAATGAAAATGTCAGATTCATGCAATTATTACTCCTTATGGTAATAACTTGCCTCGCTCTCATCATAATGATTCTTTGGTCTGAGATATTAATCTTAGATTAAAATAATTAACTTCTCGTATGAAAGAAACTGCCACTGCTTCTCGGTTACGTGGTCGCTGATCATAAATGTCAATAGAACGAAGCAACCTCGTGTCGCAGTCGTGTCCCCGGAGTCAAATAATATCACATGAATGTTTTACGAAGCAAGAAAGAGACCATTCGTGATAAGAAAGGTGCCGAGATGTATTTGGGTATAGCAATGCTTTATTTGCGGCCAATCGCTCGGCGATGTACTAAAAATCCAATTAAATTTTAACATCAATTGGCGTTAGTGAGAGTTAGTGGAGAAGAAAAGTAACGAGATGAACTTCCAAAATCCATTCGAAGAAATTCGCTAAGAGGGTTCGCAAAACCTTCTTCCTATTTCTCCCTCCCTCCCACCCTCCATCTAACGCCCCTCCATCTCCTTAGTATATTAACCCTGGAAATCCTCCCCTCGGCGAAATTCCTCTCCATCGTTCGCCACGAGAAAGACGACCGACCGATTGTTCCCGACATTTGAAGTCTCTCACGACCATCGCGCAGTCTCGACGAGTGGCAGTTAATCCACTGGCAATTCTAAGAATTTATCGAGTTCTCCGACCCAATACAGCAGTCTTCCTTTACTTGTCGTCGATTTTATTGCAAGGCTGTGATATGTCTAGGAAACCGAAGACGTAGGTGGCATTTCGTCTGGCTGAAGCTATCGAGGCAGCATATCATAGCAGCTGTGTAAAGGGTAGTCCAGTGCACCTCCAAGAGAAGGTTCAAAGGCTACTTCCTCAACTAAGTGAAGGCGCTCCCTCCAACGCCCAAGAATGGAAGCAGACCATCAGATTGCTAGTGCAACAGCAGATCCGAGAGTTGATTCGTTCTCCGCTGCTCTTCCCAAACGAGTTCATCTATCGTCGGATCTTAGGAAGTTGATTCAACTCCATTAAATCGCGCTCTACGACGGGCAGTATCTGGACTTTAATTCTGTTCGAGAAATGCGCAGCTTTGCCAATAAACTTCTAAGCAGTGTTGCCGCAGAATTCCATGGCTGAGAAGACGACCGAGCGATGCCTTGACGGAGCGTTTGACGCAGGATCGCGGTGAAGAAGATCAAGAATTAGGGTTGTGTGTGATTTGTGAAATGGTCATTCTAGTGAATATGTGAAAGTGACTGCAAGAGGAGGCTCTGTTCGCCGATGGAAAGCTGAGCTCCTCCGCCGCAGGAGGAAATCCTCAGCTAAAGGTAAGGAATCGAGGTTTTTCGGGGATTCATAATATCAGAGCATTCATTGCCTTGATTTTTATATTATGCTCTACACATTTAGTTGAAAGTACGGGGCTTCCTATAGAGCAGGGGTACTCAAATGGTGCCCGAAGCGACCTCATACAGTGCCTGCCAGGCTTCGATAAAAAGATTCTTTTTATTTGCTACAACATTATTTCTTGGGATTGCATTATCGGGGATAGAGTGGAGGTTTGGCGGGGAAAGGGTCAGAAACTTGGTTGTCCTGGTCTTGGGTTTCGTAAACATTTTACCCCTCTTATCGCCTATGTCCAGATTAACAAGACGCGTATCGCTCGTAGGCTCCCACCAGGAATTGAACCTTGGATCACTTTCGCCAAAGCCGAACGCGCTGCCTACATGGTTATGCGAGAGCCTTTCTTGAGGAATCTTCCTTGTGGAATAATTTTCGGTCAAGCTAATGGTTATCTGCTAAACCAAAAATTTTTGAAATTTCTGTTTTTCTTTCCTTCTCGTTATTTCCATCTCAAAAACCCATTGAAATAAATGAGCAAAAGTAACCCTCCAGTCGTGCAACATCAATTTTTACCATGCCATGAACGAAGATTCTGGTTTAGAAGAAATAACTATTAACTAAAAACTAAATTAGTGCTTTAGATGAACTAAGAATCGAAGCTGCTATATTTGATAACATCTATTCAAGAGCAGTAGATACTTGCAGGGTTGGACAAAATAAATGAAAAATGTGAGTGAAAAAATGAAATTCTAAATACAAAATAGAAAGTACTTACCTCAAATGTATTTTAGACACAAAATACTCTTAAAAAATTTCTGAAAATACAAAATAGTATTTTAAATACATTTAAAAATACAAAATACTTCCAAAAAAGATGAGCTAGAAAAATTACACACACAATGCATATCAACACATTAGAGGTAACAGTAAATCCAACTATGTATAATTATTAGCTAACATTCCATCATTTCCTTTTAAAAACACCAGCTTTTCAAATGAAGCATCACTTAAGTTCTGCCTTTGGGGGCTATTTATCAAACCTGCAAAAGAAAATAGTCGCTCTACCGGGCAACTTGATGTAATGCTTGTATTGTATTTTAAGAACATTTGCCTTACCAAAGGATATTTGTTCAAAATCCTCAGGCACTTGGATTTATCATTTAAAAACTTCAATATTTCTAAATCACAGTTGTTGCTTTCTACGATTTTTATGCTGCTTTCCTCGAAAGAAAACCATTCATCATCAGTGGATGAGTCATCATCACACTTTGAGGGTGTTTGATTCATTCCTCTAGCTGAATGAACTATGAGGTCTTGGATCTTCTTCCTCTGCTGATCCCCAATATCAGCTGGCAGCCACCTCATTAAAAAAAAGGATGCTCTAAGAATGGCCTCACTAACTTCAGATGCAAGAAGGAAGTGCTTTTGGAATCTTCTGCAAAGACTCGCCTTAACTGATTGTAGAAGTGGCGAACGTAACTACAGTAACGAAATTTTCTTGACCCCATTTCTTCAAATTTTGATTTTAGTATGAAAAGAGTAGGTAACAATTGACCGTAGAAGCCGTTGCTTCCTTGTAGGCGATCTAATGTTATCGGTGGTTATAAGGTTTTCAGTGACCATAACATTGTGATACATACGGATACTCTATCTACATCTATGGTTACATTCGGTGTCTGAGAAAAAGTCGCTTTATAATAATAATAATAATAAATGGACTTTATTCGGGCGAGATTGAGACTAGAAAGTCTCTTCTTACACCTAACCCATCGTCTTATGCGAAACAGAAAGAAAGAGATAGTTTGCAAAAGTACACAAAGAAAATTAGTATGTGGATTTTTAAAAAACCTAAGCTGAGGGCTCAGGAAAAATTTCCACTGCAGGAAAACACTCACAGGAAGGGGAGGGTGAAAAACCTGCGAAATCTACAATAGAAAATTATATTTTTGATGAAGGAGAAAGAAAATGGTTATAATAGACAGGCAGTGAAAATATAAAAATTGTACAAAAAGCTAGGAGAAAAAACATAAATGCATTACAAACAATCAGATAAAATAAATCACTAAACTAAACTTCACTAAACTGACATTAATTATAGATTAATTAAAATAAACGTTGAATAATGGGAGATAAATCTCAAATAAATGAAGAAAATGAAATTACATTGAGAAAAACATACAAACGAAACATTAAAAGGTCTAGTACACTGAAAATAATCAAAAACATAGTTTATAGGAAAGTGTTAAAAGACAAAAAGAGAAAATAAACAAAAAATATAATAAATTAAATAAAAAAATAAAAAGATGTGCGGAAATCAAAAGGATTAAAACATCTGCGGCTTGCAATTTGGAAAATTCTAAAACAAAATCTAAGTTAACCAATCGTTAATATTGTACATATATTCATGACATGAGGCAGCGGATCAGAACCAAACAATTGTCTAACAAGGTTGGGGTGATGGAGTTATGAATTTAGGTGCATTTAAGTTCTGCTTTGGGGGAAGTGCGTTCCAGAGGTTAATAGCTGTAACTGTAAATGAATTGTGAAAGATCTCGGTTCTATGTTGAGGAATCAATAGTTGTTTGCGACCTCTTGTATTGCGGTCATGAATGCAATCCAAAGACAAAAATAAAGAGTGAATGTAATTGGGAGATTTAGTAGATAATAATTTGTTCGTGGTACAAAGAAAGTGATGCTTGCGCCGGAGATCAAGCTTTAGTAGTGAGAGTTTCGTGTAATAATCCGAAATGTAAGGAGAGGATGTAGAGGAAAAGTGTACAAAATTGCCCTGAATTCTTAACGATTTGCTGCCTTTATAAATTGTTACTTATAAATACGTTAAATTAGATTCTATATATTTTATTAAAGAAATAAGTTGCTAAAAATTAATATTAAAATTAGAAGAAACTTAACTTCTTTCATTCGAAAGTTATGAGCCTCCAAAATGATCCATGTTCGTCGATTTGTTGCGAAAATTTGGAAACTTTAAGCAATAATAACTTAACGCAACAATGATAACGCAAAAAATCATTGAGCTGGAACTTAGCCACTATGGGTTTCTCAAAGAGGTACGCAAGTATGGAAAATTTCGCTACTTTTAAAAAATAGGCGTCGATTTCTGTTCGATTTTCCGTGGAATTGCCCGCTGGGTTCTGGGGGGAGGGGGGAAATTACCCCTACTGTCCCCCCCTAGGGGCCGCTAATGATTAGGTGAGGATGTTGGAGTTGATACACTCTGCCATATGCCTCTGGCGGCTCACGGGGTATGAATCTGAATCTAACAATAAGACTTCGGACAGCACACGGTCACAACTGGAAACGAACGCGTCTGTAAGCGTTCTCTGTCCGGCGGCTGGATCAATATTTTATAAAAACGACGAGAATTCCTCCAGGAAAGAAAAATAAAATCAATTAAACAGCGTAAAGCCGATCTCCGACAATATTCATACGTGAAATGAAAAGTATTTCCGCAGGAGTATTTTGAGTGTGAGTATTTTGAAAATACAAATTACTCATAGAATGTATTTTCAATACAAAGACAAAATACTATGCTTGAAATGTATTTTCGATACAAAATACAAATGTATCGAAAATACGTATTTAAAATACATGTATTTTCGATACCGCCCAACTCTGGAAACTTGCAGCCGTCTGGGCGGTCACATCTCTACTCCAAAAGTAATCTTTCGTTAAGATGGGATAGTAACTCCGGCAATGAGTTTGCTATGCGGAAAATTCTTTGCATTTTATCCCAGGTTGAATAATATGATTGAATACCTAAATGACAGATTCAACCAGGAGACAAAATAGATAATTCACACTACCGGCAAAGCTATGACACTAGTCTTACGTGATTGTAAGCTACATTGAAATGACTATAAATATCTCTCCGCTAAGTTTGGTTGGAAGTCAAAATTAGAGTTACAAGGAATTGCATCAAAATATATACACCAAATCTCATTACAAACCCTTTATTGTTGGTGAATTCCAGTAGGTCAATTTTATCATTAATATTACTCGCACTTTTTGTCATTTCGATAAGCATTTAGTTACTTTTCATGTCCCCAAATTATTATTTTGACAATTTCTAACACCTTTTAATATCATGTGTCGACGTCGAGTGCCAATTTCATAGCAGCCGCTATTCCGACTAAGAATGCTTCGTTCGGTGAGGCGAGGGTAGTTTAGGGGAGGAAGGGACTGCTTGCTGAGGTCGTGAAGTCTCAAAGAATGGATAGGAGATAAGAAGGAATTGGTGTGCCATTATGCCGATCTGCGACCCCTAAACTGACAGAGTAAAAGTGCTCTATAGAATGAAAGGCATCCACGTTAGTTTTAAGGTTGATCAGCGAACGCCGATATTTCTAGCATTCACAATTTCCAATCCCGCGGAACACTAAATTTTCCATTAGATACATGAATACAGGAAACGATTTTCATTGCTGCGATACGATTTTCTGTCTTTCGTCTATGTTGGCGACAGGATTAACAGTAAAATGAAAAAGTATAACACAATCATAAACTTACAAATTGCACATAATGCCCATCTTTCTTCTCTGATTACTAAAGAAACGCTCGATGCTCCGCTCCATTCTTTTGAGTATTCCGATTTACTTTCCGAAATGAATATTCGATTTACTTTCACATATTTACTCTTAAATGGTACCGGTCAATCTCAAATAGAGATGATCTCTTCCATCCATGTATTAATCTCAATCTTGAATGAGATTATGTTCGAAGACGGACCACTAATGACATATCGCAATCTCTTTCATACGAGATTTGCGAAACTAAATACAATGAGAAGTGAAGAAAAAAGATTTCATTCGAAATAAATACGCAGCATTTGACGTGATGGAAGTAATATTTGAGTTTTGAAAAAGTGGCTGATCGTAGAATGAAAAAAGAACTGCAGTTTGTTCACACGTTTCTCAAAGTGCATGAAAATTACTCATATTGCTGACCATAATGATTATACATTTGAAAAAAAAAGAATATTTTTCCCCTCTGCTCGAAAGACATTTAGGCCTCTCAATCCAACAATTATGATGCAGAATGTTATCGGAAATCTTTTTGCGAAATATAAGGAAAACGCAACTGTATCACTTATAAGTAAGAAAGTAAATATATATTATATAGTAAGAAATCAAATTGTGAGAACGACGATTCGATATCGGGGGGAGAGGGAGATATTCCCAAAGCAGAGAATTACTAAAAGCCAAGCGTCAGGCGGATTAGAAAAAATTGAACGGTCATGAGAGTTATAATTGGAAGCATTTATCAAGGCTTACTAATTTGAGTGAAGATGCCCTCTATCACGGCAATACAGAGCAATCGCAGCTGCAAGTTTAATTCCAGAAAAAGGCTATTCAAATGCATCCGTAGTCACCGCACACCCCATGGATTGCCAAACCTTTTAAAATTATTTCCCAGATCAGACTCGTAGCCGTTCCAGAAAACTTCAACACTATTTCATCCTAAATCTATAATTAAAATTATTATATTGAAATAGATTGTTTTATGCGCTTTTAACCGCATTAAAATGAGGCAATTTAGGCTGATATAGCACGTTCATAATATCAGAGCATTCATTGCCTTGATTTTTATATTATGCTCTACACATTTAGTTGAAAGTACGGGGCTTCCTATAGAGCAGGGGTACTCAAATGGTGCCCGAAGCGACCTCATACAGTGCCTGCCAGGCTTCGATAAAAAGATTCTTTTTATTTGCTACAACATTATTTCTTGGGATTGCACTATCGGGGATAGAGTGGAGGTTTGGCGGGGAAAGGGTCAGAAACTTGGTTGTCCTGGTCTTGGGTTTCGTAAACATTTCACCTCTCTTATTGCCTATGTCCAGATTAACAATACGCGTATCTATATCATATTTAGTTCATTATGCCAATGGTAAGATTCATGCTTGGCTCAGCTCATCAATGTATCAAACTCCTCATAATGGAGGACCGCAGCTTTTCGGAACGCAGCGGTGAACATGCAGCGAAAACCTTTATACCAGATGTATTCCCCGATATCAAATCTTCGGAGATGAAGACTTTCTCACATGAGAGGTTCTCACATATGAGATGAGAGGTTGTGATGAAATTATATGCGTTGTAATATTTTGGATCTTATTTACCATTTAACGTTTTTATTTTCGCACGGCCGTCGGTTAACTGGTAAAGTGACAACATTGCCGAGGGATGGCCTGAATGTGATCATTGATTGAAATGTTATGTGGTGTCCGCTTCGCCTCCGGAAGCGCCCTTTGGTGCCCGGGCGCCAAAAAATGTTGAGTACCCCTTCTATAGAGCTTATTTTCCCGTGTATTTCTCCGTAAGGCTGATAGCTGGTGTTCCCTAATGCGGCAAAAGCATAATTTGTCAATTTTAAATAATTCCTGAAGTAAATATGAACGATACGTCTAATAATACAATTAATGTATTTTTTTTAATAATTCCTTGAAAATGATTTTCTTGTGTTTCCGCGTAAAGAGACTATTCTCAGATTTTATCTTTTTATCACTCTTGTGGTCAATGCTTTAATATAATCGCAACATAATTTGATTCGTTTTTTTTTTTTTCATTTTTATATCGTTTTAACGTTTCTATATCACGAATATGATAGGCTAAATCTCGTACCGTAGCAGATACCTGCAAACATGATGCAAATGATATTTAAAGGAAAGCATAAAGATATTTTTGGTGAAGAAATTAAGACGTTAACTCTATAACAAAGTCATTTATGAATTTTTCAATTAGCTGATGTTTTACTGCTATCCCTAATTCCGCAGTCAGGCCCTTGATTGCCTTCTTCGTTAAGGTAAGCGTGAAAGAGCAATGTTTGTTTCTATTCCATTAAATCAAAAAGAAATAATCCTTTTCTTTAAAAAATTTAAGAAACCGAACTGGAGATGTCGAAAACGAAGAACTATCTTTGTATCTGGGTTACTCATTTTTAGACTTCCGGAATTTTCTCGAAATTCGGCTAACATGGATCATTTCGAGGGTCATAACGTTTGAACAGAATAAGTCAAGATTTGATTATTTCAATTATTGATAAAACTGAATGCATCATAAAGATAGGGATTTAGATTTTAAACATTCTTAAGAGATATGTTGAAAGTTTAGTTTTCGTGCTCGCTAAGTTTGATCTTCGATATTTGCAGTTTTCGTCAAAGGATCGTAAAATTATCGAGAATGTGCAGCCATGCCCTTTCTGATTTATTCAATGCCCATTTCTTGAAAAAACACTTCAATAAACACTTTCATTGAAGGAACAGAGCGGGTTTGCGGAATTGAGTCCCCCTCCCCAGTAGCAGAGAACGTTGTCACAACGTTGTATCAACGTTGCTGCATCAACTTAAATGTTAAATTGTAACGTCAACGTTGTAACAACGTTGCATCAACGTTATACTGCAACATTAACTTTTCATGTTACAGAAAAATTTTATTCAACGATGCTACATGAAGTTTTAACTGACATTTTTATAACATAGTCGCTGTAATGAACGTCCAAAAGGAAAATGTTGCTTGCTCGTTGTCACAATGTTGTCACAACGTTGTCACAAAGTTGTCACAACATTGTCACAAAGTTGTTACAACGTTGTCACAACGTTGTGGCAACTTTGTGACACCGTTGCTACTTGTAGGCATATACATGAGTCGGTATTTAAGTAGGGGTACCATGAAAAATGTATTTTTTAATGAGTTCCTGCATCCATTAATTAATGGGTATAAAAACTTCTTCCAAAACTGCTGGGAATAAGATGGGAGATAGACTGTCACATTTTCGAACTTTCTACTCAATCTTGAATTCTGGGTATATTCAATATTATCCCTTGGAATGTCTCAAATCTTCAGTTCCTTCTGTCGTTTCATCATTCGCTGGGTTTTTACGACTTCCATTGCTTTCGCTCCTAGTTCTTTCTTATGAAGGTCTGAGAATATTCCTAAGTTCCAGCTAAAATTCCTTGTTCTTTGCAAGCTTATCGATGTTTATTTCCTGCTTCCCACAAGAAATGAACTTCTTCCGTTCCGTTCGGGGGTTAAACGCCATTTGGCATTTTAAAATTGTGTGATCACTCCCAGTGTTAAAGTTGTTATACCGCACTCCTAGAAGGGAGTTCTTGCCAGGTTTTCAGAGTTAATCTCGGGTATAAAGATTAGAGGTTTTTGAAAACGAAAGAGTTTTACTTACCTTTAAGGACGACCGGCGGAAAAAGAGAGCTACAAGTCAAAAGAGCGAAGGCGGCAGAGATCCGGCGATGGATGCAGACAATTTCGCGTGACTAGGGCTACAATCAGACGCACTCTGTTTTTAGGTGCAAACTGCTCATTGCTTATACATTCTACGAAAAAGGGAAAAGTGAGGAAGAGGGGCAACCAGGTTATTGGAGACTCTGACTCTACGTTAGACCTGGTCGTCATGTGTTAAATTTGCGGCTAATTAGAAACTAAGAAATCAGGAGCTGCGAGATGGGAGCAAATCGGTATTCCTTCGCTGTATCCCTTTTGTATTCGAGGTCAGTTCAAAAATGAAAATATTTTCTCCACTCCATCCCTGGTATAACAGCTTTATACTGTGTTACTGTGCTTCCTAAATACGTCAAAGACATCCCAATTTCGGTTTAAGGTTCGCGCCTCCTCATCCCTCAGTTCTTCGACAGTTAAAAACCTCGTAGCGGATTTTGGAGTAACCCTTAACAGTGAAATTTTATCAGTGAAATATATAGTGACGGAATGGATCTACTAAAAGTAGTAGATGTATAGTGACGGAATGAATCTACCGAAAGCCGACATAGGACAGAGCGCGGTCCTTTATTTTTTACGAACCACCCCCTAACCAAGTACTGCTTATTCTGGCGCTCTCTCTCCTACTCTCACTTAAATGATATTAGTAAGATAAAAACGGGAACATTTTTTTTTAGATGAAAATGATAAAGCATGGACTTTTCAACTGAGATAAGTAACTTTTATATATTGGCTATTATAGGGAATATCTGATAGATGGATAAAAAATGTCACAGCCTCTTAATCCAAGTCTTAAAGAATTCATAATTGTATAGGAAAATATTCAATAGTTACCTAATTACCTCAATGATGTTGTAATCAGAAGTATTTGTATTGTCTGGAGGAGGGGTGCGAATTCTTCCATCATCCTTAGCAAGGATATCGTAAAAACTACGCGGAAATGAAGAAGAAGGCAAATATACGAGAAGAACGGCGAGTTCCTGAAATTCAATCGATATCTTGAACACTGAAGAAGAAGAAAAAATGGAAAGGTTTTTCAGCCGCCCTCATTCAAAAACAGGAGACTCCGGGATCGATAGTTCGAAGTCGACTTTAAGTCATAGTCGATCAATACTGTCATGGCGTTTTAAGAATGTAAACAATGTAAGTGATATAGAATTGCTAGATAGATTGCTCTCCAGATTGGTATTATTCCGTTGCAGATATTAAGATCGAGAGGACTCTTACATCTTATACAGCCTTCCGAGCACGGTTCAACTATTTCCGTACTTTATCGCAGCCCGTTTTTAAGTAAAAAAAGTTTCTCCGATGTGTTTTAAATTTCTCTAGAGTGCTGCACCATTTTTTGTTTGTATATTAACCTCTCAAGAAGTCTTCAAATTGTTCTTAAATACTGTGCCATTTTGAAACACTTGCTTTCCAACTAATTATATGGTTGTTTCTTCCATCTCGTAAAGGTTTGTTAAGAACTGTTGTTGGTAGCGTACTGTGATTGCTGTTCTTTGTTGCACTTACTTGGTAAGCAGAGCAAATGGTTATACGAAATTATGATGGATACTACTGTGTCTCTAAATTATTATCCTGTTTAAGCAAGTATCATATCTATCAAAGTTATCAGTTTGTATAGCAACTGCGAAGAAATCTTTGAATTTTTGTTGAATACCTTTTAATCTTATATTCATTCTGAAGCACTATTTATATAAATTGTACAATTCGCATACCCTACTTAAATAAATGAATCTGATACTACCTATGAGCCGCCTTATTCCACTAAGTATACCTTGCCAATGCGAAGTGTTTGAGTACTTAAACAGCTAAAGTGAAATTAAAAACAATTGTACCAGGATTTTATTCATGTCCAAGGATTCCGCATGGAAGAATGTGATTTCAGAATAAAAAGACTCAACCCTCTTTCTCGAAGAAACGGAATTATGTGACTAGGAAATACAGGAAGAGATCGGATATGGTATGTGAAAATACTTTCGATATAAAGTGGTTGATCTTTCTTACATCACAGTTCACTTGGCTCCTACCAGTTTGCTAAAAATATGTGGCCGTTAATTAAAAAGTAATAGAAATTCCGAAAAATAATGTTGTTATTCCAAATAGTTTAATCAAAACTTAAATCCCAAAAAAGCTTGTGAAAAAATGTTATAATTCAGTAAAAGTTATGGATGTTGCATAAACTATTGCGCCTCATTCCCTATCTTTTGTACACTTATATGGCATTACAAAAGTAGTATGTTTCAGAAAGTTCCATCGAATATCAGTCGCTAATTACTAAGGAGCATCCAGCTTTGCCGCAACTTTCTTATTGCTTAATTTATTTTGGTTTCTTGTTTAATTCTGTGATTATTGTATTGCAAGCACCCAGTGGCGCAGCCAGGATTTACCAATGGGGGGGGTCTGAGGAAACGAAAAATGCCTACTTTACAGGGGCTAGTATATTCATACCCGCTACTTACTACAATATATGTCAATTCTTTCAAAAACTAAATACATTCAAAACTAGAGGAGTTTAACGCTTATGTGGCCAACTTATTACACTTTGCAAGATAGTAGTTTACATAAGCGAACAATTGGAAACTTAACAAGTGTGTTCTTTGGATTTCTGGTTTGGATACGTCCAATATCTATTAAAAACTCATTTTTTCTATGCTGAAGCTTTTTAGTGATTTAGATATAAACTTTCCGAGTCTTCGAGAGTTCTTTCTTCATAGAGGTTGCAAAGCGTGGAAGGAAAAAACTAGCTACGGTTATTTGGCAAGCGATATAAAACGTAACATCCACTCATTTGTTCCCCCACATTGGCGCGCCCATGCTTATTTCATTATCTTTCGTTATTTGACTATATCATCAGCAGATTTTGGAATTTAATTGAAATATCGCCTGTCAAGAAAACGCCATCAATGTATAAAAATAATGATATGAAGTATGTATACAGCTTATTGCACAAGGTTTGTATAAGAAACAAAAAATCATTTTTATCAGATGAAATTTTCTGCCAGGCTTACAATTAAGCCTGATTTCGTTATTTATGTATTAGCTAAGTATTTCATTGAATGCGTCTCATACCGAAAATTAAAAATTCGACTCCATTAAAAAATACAGTAGACTCTTGATTATAGTTGATATTATAATTGAACTTGCAGTATTAAAATCACATACCAAGGTGAAAAAAATGAAGACGTCAACTTACAATTATTTAGACTAAGTAATAGGTGGTTTAACCAGCAAAGAGCTGATGCAAACCCAGTCTTACGCACTGAGTGTTCAAAGAAAACAAATATTTTCCATGAATTGAAATTTTGAATGGGCATTGCATGACCAACGGATAACAGGATAAGTCATGCATTTCGTGGGATTCTATCACCAGAGAAAAAATTGGCTGCATTGAAAAGGAAGCTGAAGAATTTAATTCACAGTTTTAACAGTTTATCAAGTTTAATTTAAGTCATCAAGTCACAGTTCCGATAAATATGTGCGTAACTTATGCGCACAATACCTTTCAGCTGACAGATTTGCTTCGAAAATGGTATATTATTAATAATATCATCGCAGATTAATTTTTACTGAAATCTTTCATTTCTCCAATACTTTTTCAAATGTTTACGGAAATTCGGTTAGCGAAAATTTTTATTAAATATACATCAAATTAACAGGCAATCATAAAATAAAGATCAGTATATTTTCTATCATCCCGAGTAATGAAGAGTCAACTGTATGCAGACTTTTAATCGTCTAGAATGCTTAATAAAGGAAAAAGTAGCTTTTCAATTGTCGCTAAACTCATCTTGAGATGTGTCCTCTGATAACAGCCCTAAAATAAGAAAATACTAATTTATGCATCTAATAATGGTTATTTCACAAAAAAACACTTAGCCATTAACTTACGTTTTTTCCGATAGCGGCCTCGAGCTGTTAGCGGTCTGTGAAAGGAATTTTTGGATGTCCATCTGAATGAAATTCAAACTAAACTCTCCTTCGAACTGATGTGAATTTTTCGAAAGCACTACTCACGAGCCTATCTTTGAATTTACACCCTTGAAATAGTCACAAGCAAAAGATCTAACTGAGCGTTTTATCATTCTGTTTGTTTCTCAAACGTAATATTAATCTCTGTTTTCAGGGTGCAAGTTTAGAATTACTTCTAGAATGTTCCCTTGTATTTTTTCGAGGAGTAAACAAATCAGCACTTTCGAATTTTTCTCATGGGAGTCTTACCTTATGCCGTGAGTTATCTAACTAAAGGATAGGCTTAAGACGTGCATGCGTTGAACATAGTGTGCGAAACACCCGTATCATTGCGCCCCATTGATATCGATGTCTACTCTGCTACCGAAAGCATCACCTTAACTTAAATCGGAGCCATATTTACGGGTACGCGAAGCTTTCGCTGAATTTATCAAGCAAACACATGACAAGCAGTGTATCTGTATGATTTGCGTGATAACCCCCCCTCAGCGAGGGGGGGGTTTTGCACTCTTCAGTAGAAATAAAAGTACAAAGCTAGTCATAGGACTTTACTCTTGGGGGGGGTTTGAACCCCTAAAACCCCCCCCTCGCTGCGCCACTGCAAGCACCTCATATGAGTATCTGTATACTGGCTAACTTTTTAATATAAATTGCCAACTATTTATATTTCTCTCTATGTTCAAATAATAAAGCTACAGATGATGTATTTTGATTCATGAGATAAGAGGTTTTTTTCTATTACCTTCTTCAAGACACTGGAAATTAAATAGGAAATTCGTTATCAATGATTTAAAACAATTGAATTGGCTTACCCTAATTTAATGCTGAAAACTTAAGTGGCTCACTTTTGTACCCCTTCCATGACATTTCATTAATATAATTTTTATTTTTCTTTCACTTACTAAGAAATCTTAACAGCCCAAATAATGAGTATGATATAATAATATGACCCAAGAAATGCACATAAGCTATGCATGCTTTTAATTGATTTTTTTTATTTATTACTTCTTTTAGGTATGTTATTTCAAAAATACTTGAAATAAATTTGTATTTATGGACAACACATTGGTATTTGAAGATTCCCAATAGGTTATAACCTATAGCAAGAGCCTAGGTTGAAAATAGGCAGAGGTGACCTTTTGTTCCACATTGGTTTCATGTTAGCATCCACATTGGACTTTTGTATATTTTGTATATGCTAAAGATTCTAAACTTTTTACCAGTGTGACAAAGGTAGCGGATTGTGAACAATTTCAAAGAACGCTAAATAAAATTACCCAGTGGTGTGGTGACTGGAAATTAAATTTAAACATTAATAAATGCCATAGTATGTCTATAGGTTTAAAAAAACCGATTGAATATAATTATAAGTTAAACGAAGTCACTCTTCCAATAGTAATGCAACAAAAGGATCTGGGTGTTATAACTGTCAATAAATAAATTAACATATTCTGAACATGCTACAAAAATAAAAAATCGTGCAATGTCTCTCCTAGGACTACTTTATCGTTTCACCGATATTAAAGACCCTCTGGCTCTTTCCCTATAATTTTTCTCGTTCATCCTTCCTACTGTATCTTATTGCTCCCACATCTGGTCTATGTCCTTTCCAACTCATCTTTCCTCATTAGACAGAATTACTAACTTCTTTCTCAGAATTGTAAAAGCCAGTGTTTCTTCCTTCCTTCAAGTCTCTAAAAGTTCTATCTTATCTTCACTATCCTTGGAATCTCTTTCTGTCAGTAGATGAAAACGTGATTTATCCTTCTTACATTCACTGCTGAACTCCCTTTATGACTGTCGTCCCTTAACTTCAATTATCAATTATCGTGTTCCAAATAGATCTACCCGTTTGACATCATTACTTCACTATACTAATCCTAGACTTTCACTTATCAAGTGCTCCCTTTTCTTTCGTCTTCTTTCTCTGATGAACTCAATTCCTCCTTCTATTGATCCTTTCTCCCTATCTAAACGGAAATTTCAGAACCTGAGCTTACCACACACCAGATCCATATAATTGTAAAATCTACCTTTATGTTTGTTTTCTTTTTCTCTATATTTTGTCACTTTTTAACTATTTATGTTTATTACTTTACTATATGTATTTTTTTATATTTCACTTTAAATTGGCATAGTTATGCCGTATGTGAGATTTGAATAAATAAATTGTTCTACATAGTCCTCATGGACTGTGGCAAACATCTTGTGGCTGTCTACTTAAGTTCCATATGGCCATGTTCCACACTAGCAACAAGGAATTTCTAACTGGACAGCTACATTGAATTTGACCAAGGAATTTTGTGTGTTCTTGTATGTAAATGGAGAGAGGAAGATACACAAGCAATTATTACAGCATACGTTCAGGAGTGGCTAAAGTATGGGAAATTCAGAAATGAGAGATAGAAGAAAAGAAATATCAATATTATAAACTTTGTGACATCAATGTTAACATTGTGACAACATTGTAGCAACGCTAAGACAACATTGTGGCACTGGTGTGGCAACGTTGATTCCTGGGAACTGTGACGTTGTATCAACGTTGATACAACGTTGTCTTTGTGACATAATTGTTAATGTTGTGACAACATTGTATCAACGTTAAGACAACATTGTGGTAACGTTGTGACAACGTCAACATTGTATCAACGTTGCATTAACATTATGCAACCTTCTGACAACATTTGGTAACGTTATGACAATATTTGGTTTTTCCCATTGTAACGTTGATACAACGTTGTCTTTGTGACATCAACATTAACGTTGTGACAACATTGTAGCAACGTTAAGACAACATTGTGGTAACATTGTGGCAACGTTGATTCCTGGGAACTTTAACATTGTATCAACGTTGCATCAACGTTACGTAAGATTGTGACAACGTTACATTTTTACCATTGTAACATTGATACAACGTTGTGACAACTTTCTCTGCTACTGGGGCTATTTTATTTTTTTTCAAATCGTAGACTTGATCGAAGAAGCTTATATTCCATTTCTTATACACACATTGTAAGAGCATATCCTTACAGGACCGTCTGTCATAGGAGATGAAATAACACTGAATGGAAACAAAGGTAGACTATCGAAGCAGTTAATTATATTTGTGAGATCATTTTTCGATGTACAATGAGGAAAAATTAGATCGAATTGACTTGGATTTAATTTAACCTGGGGGAGATGAAGCCAAATGGCTCCCTCTTCCCCCCACCCCAAAGTTAGAGAATGTTTGAAAAATTCCATGGTGAACACGGAAATTTGTACCCACTGACGTGCATACACAAGTCTTTCAGTATTTCCGAAGGATGCAAAGACGCCGTGGAAGCGACTGAATAAATCCAGTCGACGATGTTTTGAGTAAGGAAAGAAGCATCTCAATCGAAGGTATTGAGAGTTGCACAAAAATGCGATTTTTTTATGTAAGATGATTTCGTAAAATCAACAGGGAGTCAATTCTGTAATAATTCCGGTAAGAGCGGAGTTAAATTTGCCGAATTTCTGCTAAAAGGCAATTTTCCGAATGAGACGGAATTTTTGCGTTTCTGTAACCTTTTCCGCGTTCGAGTGAGAGGAGTAATTTCGGTCGAAACAACATTTCTTAGTTTCTTCAGTCATTACACACCGCTGACTTGCTCGACTGATTTCTCATCCATGCGCTTGCTCATTGAGGATACTTGGTAGCTATTAGTTCGTTTATTTTGATTTCCTTAGCATCATAATATAATCAATGGGAGTCAATGACAGCTTATATGTTCAAGCAGGATTTGTAATCGTTGACATTATTGTGAAATGAAGAGAGTATACTTCCCATTGAAGTGACAATATGTTATCAGAAAATGCAAAGACTAATTAAATATTGTTTGAAATTGTAAATAATCCATGGAGTCATTTTCGATGACAATCCGTTTTTCGAGTTACTTCGATCGTATTTTGAATACGACATAGCAAAAAAATTACAGAAAGTCTATAACGTATTACACCCAGTCATTGAGTAGTCAATACCTGTACTTCATACAGTGTGAAATGGAGAAATAAGGCTTTGGAGCTAAATTTTGCGTTTTACAGAGCTCAATGCGGATTTTTCATATAATTATGCATAATCTAACTGCAATATTGTTTCATTTGTTTGTGTTATTCATGAATATTGTAGATTAATTGTGGTGATATGTATGTACTTTATTGTAAAATATTATTAAGGATAGCTATTATCAGATAGTTTAGTTTTTCACCCAATTATTATGTTACTATTTCACCTTGCAGAACTTACTTCAGTTGATTTTAGTGTTGTAGCTTGACATTAAACATATCCATTCATCATATCAATAAATAATAACCACTTCATTTATTTCCCTGTCAAACCTATAGGTTTGCCTAGGAAATAAATTAATTGGTTGGACAGATTGATTGACATTTTTTAAGATTAGTAGGATATTATTATAGAAGGATTATTAGTTGGATAATTATGATTGATATTTCACTTCTAAATTCTGTGTATTCAAATCATTTGATTCTGTTGAGTGCCTACTTAATTAAGTCTGATTGCTTGACATTTTGCCAGAAGTTGAATCATATCAGCTGCATAATATGTGTTTATCTCAATTGATTTCTTGTAAATAACCTATATTTGTGATTTACTCAAAGATGATGATTGAAATGAATGCTATAAGTTATTAAATATTGATATTCCATTCCAGAAACACCATGTGGGTTATTGTTCACTTTTTAGATGAACAAGGCCTTGCTGTTGTACCGATGTATGTGTTGGTACAGTAATGGTGAATGCAGTTGGCCCGATCGCAAGGAAAGGGATCCTATTCAATGCCTGGTGGAAAAGAAGGCCAATCCAGAAGATTTTTGGCTAACATACAAGGCCAGGACACTTGGTAACACATTTTATGGTGAGTAAAATTCTAACAAAAGTTCAAATTCTTGAGACCTTCAAATCTGCATGCCTGTTATGGTGTAACTGTGCATGTTATTGTGGATGATTTTGATGCAACAAATCTATGAATGAGTGAGCCTCATGTAATGGGCATTAAACTTTATATTATTAACCATAAATGTGTCAGATTCTTTTAAAACAGTTAAGGGGGCAGTATTTTTGTTTGAGGTGAGATCATCAGAGAAATATTGCATTCATGAATTTCATTAATATAATTTCTTTTGTTTTCAAATTTTTATAGATAATCTGCTGAAAGAATGCAATAAATGTGCACTTGCCGAAAGTACTAGTGACTTGAAAGCGGAGCCTGAACGCGGCAAAGGAAAAAGAAAGATATGCGATATTGAGTACAGCTCAGAGAGTGAGGAAGAAAACAGAAGCTGTGCTAATGTGATTGAAGGATTCCCTATGCCACCAACTCTGGGGAAGACTGCATCTCAAGAAGTAGGGGGGAATTCTTGTCCCTCTTCAGCTGATGCTCCCAGGGAAGATGGGAAAAATTCACACAAGTTTTTCAATATGTAAATCAGTGGCCTATCTCTTATAGCAGCTATAGTAAGTGTACTTTCAACTCGCAGGGTTTAAAGAGGAGGTACTGAGGACACTTACGTTTCTAAAGTACACATTAGTGGATGTAAGCAAGAGGCTGAGTGCTCTATAGAGACACCGGTTTCTGCTTTGAGTGGTGATGCAGCAGCTGGGGAGGTAGCAACATCACTCCTAAGTATTGTGGTGCAGATGCAGTTAGAGGAGAGAAAACTGCAGGATAAGTTGTACAAGAAGCAATTGGTAAGAAATTAATTTTATATTTGTTGTGTTTTTGTAGTTTTCATTACTATAGGTAGCTGTAGTGTCTTTTCTTTATAGGTTTCAGAGTTTAGAATAATTGGTGGAAATTCACCAAAAGATTTAACAATAAGGATATTGCAGGCAATGCTCACAGATACAGTAGCTGCAGAATATAGCTGGCAAGGCTTCAAGAAGAAGAAGGTCTTTTCAAGACTCCTACTGAAGGATGTACTATTTGGTATGTAGAAAAGGATCTTTTTACTCAGTACATCACATGTTAAAGTGTAAAGTACATCCAAGTCAATACAGTAAATGTGAAAGTGTACATGTTGAGCAACTTATTTGAGTACTTCCCTATATATATTCAAGAATATAAATGGTTGATTTGGATTAATTACTGTTTAACATTACAGATGCAGTTAGGATATCTAAATGGAGCTCAACAACTGACAAAGAGATAGAGACTTATGTCAAAGACTGGCTGCGGCATGCATCTTGAGGGAGTGATAAACCTGTGTCAGAAAAGGAAAATGTAACATGCAATGAATAATAAATCAATTATTTATTATTGATCTATTGTTAATATTATTATTATTCTTATATCTTTTTGATCCAGGTTAATACCAAATTATAAGGTTGCTATACTACTTAAAATGTTAGTGAATGAATAAGGATATCCTACAGTCAGTGAATTCTAGTGGTTGATATTTCATTCAAAGTCAATGTTGGACCTTAAAGATAGAAACATTTAAATCGATGTTTTGTAAACATTTAAATTGCCTTTTTAAGTGTATCCTTGCTTGTCATGAATGGTGAGTCTACATGAAGGGTGATAGTGTGGTAAAAGAATAAAAGGGTGACATTGAATGAAATTAAAGTCAAAGGATTTTTCCTCATCTATTATATATCCGAGTAAATATTGCTTGCATTCTTCTTCTTCACAACTTATCTTGGGAAGCACATTTATCCCTGTTAACGTCTAAAGTTAATTCAGCCTGTTATTTACTGAGGTTTCTTCGAAGTTCTGTTTCTACTGAAGTCTTACATCAACTCTACTATGGCATTATTCAGTCTAAGTTATTAAATGGTTTAATTTTCTGGGGAAAATCCACTAGCAGTTATAAGGCCTCCATAGCCCAAAAGAGAAGTCTCAGAATTATTGCTGGTGTTCACCCTAGCTCTTGCCCTCTCTTTAAAAAATATAATATTTTACATTTACCCTACTTATATATTTTCTCTGTTGTCGTACATATAAGAAGCTCCTGGCCAATATTCTCTACAAATTTCCGATTTTCATTGTTATAACACTAGGTTTAACTCAGATCTCTATCGTAATTTTAATAGAACTAAACTTGCTGCCTGTGGACATCGTTCCCTTGTCTTAGGTTTGTATAATAAGCTGCCTATTGAATGTAAAATTAGTGCTTCACTCTCACAATTTAAAAGAAATGTAAATAATGTCCTCGCATGAAAATGCATTATTTTAATAATGGTTATTTGAATGATTCTTTTGTATGATTTGACAATACTTTATATCTTTGACGTGGCTATATATACTAACATTGTTAGGCTAATGTTTGTTGTTAAGACTTCATAACTTTATTTTTCAATGATTATGGTTGGTAAGAAAGCAAATAGTTTGTAATAATAAAATTTACATGAAGGTCGCATTCATAAGTTGGCTTAGAAGCAGTGGCGGTGTGTTACTAATAAAAAATCCTCAGGAATATGTAGCAATCCCTTTTCCCTTATATATTCCCTTATTAAAGGAAACCATTTCATAAAGAGCTGATTTAAAATGTCAACAAGCATGAAATCTTGTGAATTATGTGAATATCTACATTGGGTTACATCCATTAACTTGAAATACGGACAAGATATCATGGAAAAAATGCATAAACATTGGAACAACAGAAAATAGAAACTCGTTACTCCTCAACTAAAGACATTCTATCCACTATATATTCATAAAATTGCATCTGCATAACTGGTTAATCAAAATATTCCCAGAGGTTACATTTCAAAAATGAATTATTCTATTCCCATGTATTTCAGAGTTCAAAATTATTTATCTTTTAAATATTAGGTCTATTAAGTAAGAAGCATCTGAATATTATTCCACTGAATGTAAGATATTACATTAGTGCTGCTGTTAGCGATAATCATGGTATTATTCCAATAATTGAGAGATGTTGGAGTGATATCAAGGAGAAGAATTTTGTGTTTCTGGATAACGAATAAAGAAAGTTTAATTGTTTAGCTCAAATCTGCTGCCTTTTCTAAATATGAAATCTTCCCTACTATAAATACGCAAAAATACTTGTCTAAAGCTCTTTTGGGATAAATATGAGAAATTATCAGATTTACAAACATAGGGAAATGTTTACGACCGTGTTAATTAAAAAAATTGAGAATAGCATGCTTAAAACATAGTTAACTTATAATTGCACATAATTGCTGAGCATAGCATCACAGGCAGTGTAAATAGGTCCTTTGGATTCTTCTAGAATTATACAAAGTGGTAAATCAACCAAAAAGGAATACTTCAGTGTTGGCAGATAATAAACTTGATTATCACTTACTGTATAAGATGCAGGTTAACCAGTTAGATTAATTTTTGGACACAACTCTCCATCCAATGTAAACAGGAGCCTTACCGTTCATATAAAATATGTCAATATTCGTAAACAACAAAAATATTAATTTATTTAGTAACATCCCATTGCCAAAACAGCAAAATTTGAATGCTGAAATGTTAACAAAGGGAATGGATATATGCAATACATAGGAGATGAAGATAGTTATAACAATAATATTAATACTTAATTACGGGTCTTATAAACCCAAATGCCTTTTACAATATATAAAAGTACAGATACAAACAAAATCACACAACAGTTGAATGAAAATATATTAGGTATTTAAATATAACTTTTAAATACAGTTTGTTAAGAATAAAATATCAAAAAATGTGTATTCATATATATAAAGCAAAAAAAAATAAAAACAAGTCAAATGATGGATTTCAATAAACAATATATAATAAACCATGTATGATATTAACACTTATGTAAAGTTTGCATCCAATTATATAATTAAGGAAATAAATGTACAAATACTCAGTGTTATGAACATATACTAACTATACTAAAACATTTCTGGTCAGATTAGAATCAAGATCGGTGATGTATTTTCTTTAACTCAGAAATAGAGGCATCGAGGGAATCAATATCAGCATCATTTGCATCTCTCTTGAACCTTGACAATGGTGTAAAATAGCTGAAGTTTAGTTTATGTTATGCGATCTGGAAAGGAACTTTATTTCTAGTAGCTCTTTGAGGAACATTTATATTTATATAATAATAATAATAATAATAAAATCTTTTTATTCCTCAGCCCTGCATAATTTACATTTTATACAACAAATGTCAGGAATATAGGTACCCCTAAGGTGACAGCCACCTGTTTTGGGGTTACCGACTCTTCATTTACTTGGCAAATAATACACAAGCCATTTAATTTGTTAGATAACATAAGATAAAATGAAGACCATGCGTATCAAAAAATTTACAAAATAAATTATAATAATTAAATCATAAAATTCAACAAAATAGCTTTCATACAATTCATCACTCTTATCACCACTTTTTAAAATAGGAACTACATAAGACATTTTAGAACATCAGGAAAAACTCCAGTTTGCAAAGATCCATTATACAATATGTAAAGAGGACATGCAAGAGAATCCCTACAAAATTTGAGAAGTTTATGTGAGATCTCATATGGACCAGAACCTTTTTTGACATCTAATCCTCTGGGTTTTTGTAGCATATCATTAATGCTCACTGATATCTTTGAAATTGAGAGAGTACTATAATGGGATATGCTGGAATAGTTACTTTGGTTGTTATTTGAAAACACAGCAGAAAAATGTCTTGCAAATAAATAATTTTAAATAATCATCATAATAAATTACCATAATTTACAGCTGTAGTATTATCTAAAAACATATATGTAGGTAGACGGTAAGATTTTTTTAGTAGCATTCACAAATGACCAAAAATTGTTAATATTCGAGAACACTGAATCTTCAATCTTATGAATGAAATTTTTGTAGCATTTATGTGAAAGAGATTTACATTCCTTTCTACAATACTTGAAAACTTGGTAGTCACAAGTTTCCCCTGATGACCTTACCCATTATGAAGAACGATCTTGGTTTATAGGAAAGATCTCTGGAGTAAACCACCTGGAGAATTTTGATGAGTAAACTTTCTTTTTGGGTGTGAAACACTTCGCTATATCAGAAATCAATTTGTGAAAAGTTAAAAAAGCCTCATTTACCGGAAGATTACACAAGACACAGCACAGTCAACGGACACAAGTTGTTCATTAATGCTAATAAAGTCATTGTTTTTATTATAGGTCCTCTTGTAATACTTCAAATGCATTAGAATCTGTCCTTATGAATATCAGATCCAACATCTTACCAAAGTTGTTGAGAATTTTGTTAATATGAACCAACCCATGAAATGAGAAATTCTGCAGCAATGACAGAGTTTCCAATGAGAGAGAATTATCATGAGCAAATCCATCATCGTCTAAGAGCTCCCAGTTATTGAAGTTGGGTAGATTTCAAGGATTACAATCTCAGAGAATTTGGATTTTGATAGCACTTCATCAACCGCATTGCAATGCCCTAAATATTTCTCAGTTCCAGAGTTTGGGGGAATATACTCAGCACCAACCATAATTTAAACTTACAAACACCTGCTCCACATTCACGGCCGATGCACTAATTAACTCACAGTGAAATTTTTTGTTCACTCCTATTAACACACCACCGCCTTTCCTTTTATTACTATTCACACCACTTCTATCACACCTGAAAACATCATAATTACCCATGTTCAACTCAGGAGTAGTTATATCTCCGTCAAGCCAAGTCTCAGTGAAAACAATCACATCAAACAAACTTATGGGAACGGTTAAAGCTAGATATGACAATTTTGTACGTAGACTGTGCATTCATTCTGATAGTACAAAGAAAATTTATCTAGCTTCCTGCTTCCTTTTTTTGGGACAATTCTAGGAATCTTATGAGAAGATTTCTGCTAGAAAATGTAAAACTGCATTACACATACTTAGATAAAACTGAGGACTGAGGAAGTTAAACTGAAGCAAATTGAAGAACTGAGTATTAGCAAAATAGGCTTTAGAAAATAAGTCAGGTAAACATAGGTAATTTTGCGATAATTATGATTCATTTAAGATATTTTCCAAAAAATATGTTTTTTATATTTATAAAACAAATCAGATGATGGATTCTAAAGGGAATTTAAGAAAGAGTTGATCTTTTGTTAAAAAATATCGAATATTGTCTCTTGATAGCAACATCTGCATTTAGTGATCCCTCTGGTAATTTTGTGATAGTACCTTGGTGATTTAATTATTGCCAAATAGCTTTACATTTTCACCTCTATGATCTTATAAACCACTACACACGATTTCTGATAAAATATGAATTCTTTTGAGTATTAATACATAAAATCTCACTGTTTAAATCTTATTTATTAATAAATATTTAAAAAATATTTACCTCCCTTGAGTATGTTGCAAAAAGACGTTAATGAATTATGAACTGCAGCTTCTGTTTCAAAAATGTACATACATAAAAACCAAGATAATGAAATTTGGCAAATACATCATAAATAGATATAAGTATATACCAAATATATCTCCTAAAACACCAATATACTTGGAGGAAACATACTTTGCAGCAAATTTGTTGAATAACCTTTACTTAAAATTATTTACTTAAAATAATAGAATACTAAATTCATATCACAAATTCAATCATCATCATACACACTGTGGCACTTATCACAGAGACATCTATTATATATAGATGCTTCTCCGGATTCATTCATATAGATAGGATACAAATTCACAGGCTAAACCACAAGCGTGATTGAGTTGAAATTTTTACGACGTGTTGGCCATAACTCGTAACCGCCAGAAAAATGGCGATTTTGGACTTCAATGTCATGGGTTCGATTCCAGAGGGCCCCAAAGTCCCGATTTTCACCATAAAGATACATTGCAGGGATTTTCGAAAACTTTTTGAGGCACTTCCCGGCAAAGTAGAGAGTTTAAATTCGATGCAACGCTGGAGGCCATGCGTACCCGACGAAAACCATTAAGACATTGTCGAATATTATCATTGGTTCGACGCTAGGTCAGAGCAAATATTCTCCCATTTAATTTAGATTAAGATTTCTAATATTTTTTTAAATCACTTCCTGATAAGATGGAAACTTGAAACTCGGAATATAGATTGAGATCATAAATATCTTTTATGTAGGTTGTTGAACGTTCCGCTAATTGTCCTTGGTTCGATTCCAGAGAGCCATTTACATTCCCCAATGCATTTCTTATGGAGATAACGGAAACAAATTTTGGGTACTTCCTGGAATGATATCGACTTTAAACTTTGCATTAAATAAGAAAGAGTCCACACAAGTCATACTGTGCATTCACAGCTCCCAGTATGTCCTGAGATTGACACCAGGCGTCGCTAAAATTAGTAACTGTTACAATTTTTATGAATTTTTTTTAAACCCCTTCCCGATAATATAGAAACTTTAAACTTGGCATATAAATAAAAATCATAGATAAATTTCTAATACATGCTTTAGATTTCCTTGATCGTCCTTGGTTCGATCCCAGAGAGCTATTTACATTGCCGTATGCATTTTTGATGGGGATAATGGAGTCTCATTTCAGGGCCATCCTGGTATGCTATGGACTTCAAACTTTGCATAAAATAAAATCAGGTTATGACAAGTTATAATATATATTCGTATCTGCCAATAGGTCTTGGGTTCGACAACAGTTAGAGATGGTGAACTGCTTTTGTGCTGTATAGTAAGTATCACCAGGAATACCCGGGTTCGATGCCGGTCGGAATAATGCAGCGAAGAATATTTACATTCCATTTTTTTCATTTTAGGATCCTCTGTATATAATGCCGTCTTGAAATTAGTGTTGTCAATCTGCTTGCAATATGCAAGCTACATTTTATACCTATATATATATACACTGGGGATCAAAATTCTAACCATGTTCCACAAGTGCCACTGACTTGAAATTTTTACGACGTATTGGCCATAACGTGTAACCTCCAGGTAAAAGCCGACTTTGAACCTCGGTGTCATGGGTTCGATTCAAGAAGGCCCCAAAGCTGCGATTTTCTTCATAATAATACATGGCGTGGATTTTCGAAAATTTGTTTGAGGCACTTCCTGTAAAAGGAGAGAGTTGAAACTCGAGGGATCGCTAGAAGCCGTGCATATCCATCGAAAATCAGAAAGACATCTTCGAATATTGTCCATGGTTCGATGCTAGGTCGGGGCAAAAATCGGCCGTTTAAATTGCATTGTGGCGATTTTTATGATTTTTTCGGACCTCTTCCCGATGGCATGGAAACTTGAAATTCGGCATGGTGTTAGATATCATAAATATATTTTATAATCAAATTTTACGTATTCGCTGATGGTCCTTGGTTCGATCCCAGAGGGCCATTTACATTCCTCAATGCATTTCTTATGGAGATAACGGAAACGAAATTTAGGTACTTCACGGCATGATATCAACTTCAAACTTTGCAAAAAATAATATAAAGTCCTAAAAAATCAAACTGTGCATTCAAAGCTACTAATGTGTCCTGGGTTCGACACCAGGAGATGCTCGTCCACCGTGGAGATGAAATGTTTACGATCATCAGGGCCAAGAATCACAATTTTGCCGTCCGCCGTCCAAACCGATTCCTTGCCGAATCTGTTCTTGGCTTCCTCGAGAAGCTGTTTCCTGGATGCAGTGAGTGGTTTGGTAATGAGGATTCCTGTATTCTTCAGTCTCCTTTTGGCCATCCAGATCGTATCTCGGTCAGCATAGGAAACGAATTTGACGATTAGTGGGCGGTGTTTCTTTACATTACTTCTATTTCCAATTCTGTGTGCCCGATCAATCGCGCAAGGCGGTAGTGGAATATTTAAGTATTTATTAAACGTATTTGAGGCGACACTTACCGCATTTTCGTCTCGTAATTCCTGTATACCGTGGATTAATAAACAATTTCTCCTGCTGTATTGCTCCAATTCGTCCATCTTTTGTCATGGACCTCCGCTTGCGTCCGAAGTCGCCTTACTTCACCTTCCTGATCTTTCAGCTTTGCCTGGAGTTTGGCCATCTCTCGCTCTTGTTCTTCATTTTTATTCCGCAGTTTCGTCACCTCCTCCTGTAAAACACTAAGAATCTCACTCCGAAGCGAAGCGAGCAGCCGTTCGTGAATCGTATGTACGTCCAACTGCTTCAATTCTTGTTTTACTACCTCCAAAATCTTTGGGGAGAGGCAATCCTCCACTCGGTGGGCGACTTCGTCGAGCTCGTCCGTCCGGTCTTGTTCTTCGCGGTCATCCTCGTAGTTGGGGCTCGTTAATGACGGTCACGGGTACCTGTGGAGAGAGGAGCTCCTACATGTGCTCTCGACGACTGTCGAACGACGAAATGTTCTAGTACAGTGTATGGTAACCAACCTAGAAGCTACACTAAACTCATTCAGTTTATGTTATCTTTTTTGATGAAAACGGCTGCATCCACATGTATCACACTCATAGTCTCCATATACTTTTCTGAGGATATCCCATCTACGAGGGTGGATATATTACAAATAATTTTCTTTGATCTTCCAAAATATAAAAAATAAAAAAGAGAACAAGGCAATGAGTAAAAATTACGGTTCTCTTCAATGAAGTAGCTACTGAACTTCGGGTTGTTCTGTATAGGAGAACCTTACTTACCCTTAGATATCTTTGTTTTTGTTTCCTCCAAAGGTGAGTTTAAGCACTTTCCTTATAATCCTTTATACATTAGAAATATTTCGATTTGTCCATGGATTCTTTGCAGATGATTCGCTTTTAGCTTAAGTCATTTCGCTCGTAGGCTCCCACCGGGAATCGAACCTGGGATTACTTTCGCCAAAGCCGATCGCGCTGCCTACATGGCTATGCGAGAGCCTTTCTTGTAGAATCTTCCTTGTGGAAGAGTTTCAAGCTAACGGTTATCTGCAAAACCAAAAATTTTTCTTTCCTTCTCGTTATTTCCATCTCAAAAACCCATTGAAATAAATGAGCAAAAGTAGCTCTTGTATTTTCTATTTGTTATTCTTATACGATTATTTCATTGGCATTTCACAGACTGTGATCATTGGTAATTACGTGACATTGGTAACTACGTGACACTGATAATTTCGTGACATAGGTAAGTTCGTGATACATTTTTAAACATCAGTTACGTAATTCACAATAAAATAAGATAAATGGCGTTTTCTACGAAGAGAAATGAATGAAAGACCCTTATAAAATTTGAACCAAAATAACCACTGGAAATCGCGTAACGGTTGTTTGAACATGCTAAATCTTGCATCTGAACACTGATTACGAGCTTACAGGTGTCACGAAATTGCCATTGTCACCAATTATCAAAGTTTGAAAACGTCATATATATACAGATCCCAGTAAACACAAAAGGTTGCAGCTACGTCGCAGAAAGGTTGCAGAGGTTGCAGCGTTATTTTGGTCGTTCTGCAACGTCGTTGCAACGCGATAATTACGTCTCTCAAAGAGTCGCAAACTTAGAAAGCATTACTTGGAAACACGGGACTCAGTATCTCCGATGTTTTTTTAAATATAAAAACCGAAAACGGAAATTGCCTTTAATGGCATTTGGATTTCTAAATTCATTGTTTAAACAAATACTGCGTAAGAACAAAAATATCACTAATACAGAGAGAATTACTAAAAATCCAATATTACTGTATCAAAAACCATTGGGATCAACCTTTACTTCAAGTAAGTAAGCAATAATTGCAGCGGTATTAATTTTGGCCAGCTTTTTTGATTTGGGAGCATTGTGCGTTGGGACTTTAAAAAATTTCATCTGGGCCGGTCTGGGCTCCGGCTCTATCGATAGTGTTGTTTATCGACTTTTTCGACTATCTCACCTGCGTTGGCGTGTTTGTTTTGAGCGTTGCGTATTAAATTATTATCCTCAGAAGAGGGCACCAAGTACTCTCCTCTGAAATGGAAGTTTCCATTGGAGACAGAGGAGGACTTTGATGCATTGGAGGTCGAACTCCTTGACAAGGGGTTTCAGGCTGCATTGGTAAGTCTTTCTTACATCATATGATTATCAAAATTATAAATTCGGACAACTCATATAGTATATTTTCATGTTGTTGTAATGTATAAATGTATCGGGTAAAAGAACTTTGTAGACGTGGTGGCAACAACGTCACAGAAGGTGTCTTTGGAATGCTGTACTATCTGCATAGTAATAACCTGGGAAGGAAATTTTATTTTTAAGGTCAATCCAAAAAAGGTGTCTGCAAACGCCCATTCAGCACGACTAGAACTTGTGCCTGCATGATAGGTATGATAAGCTTAATTTATATTGAGATGGGAAATGTATGTTCAAAACAACTTGAATGTGTAATCAGTAATCTAATTTTGTTTCAGAGGCTTTCCGGTCAAAGCCAACTCTAAACGAGTATGGTTTCAAAGAAGTAAAGGAAAAGACCATTGACTGGTTTGGACATGCAGGAAGCAGGTACCAGAGGGAAAAGGAAAAAACAAATAATTTGTAATATTTTGTAATGAGAAAAATGGAGTCCATTATTTATTCATATAGGGTTGCAGCAAGGTTGCATTTATGTTTCACAATGTGTTGCTAGAACGTTGCAATTATGTTGCCACAATGTTGTAGAGAGGACGTTTGGAAGCTTTTGAGACATTGCCACAACGTTGTCACAATGCCCTGTTGGTTGAAGTGAGACGTTGCTGCAACGCATTGGCAACAGAAATGGTTTACAGGGATATGGGGAACCTGTGGCCAAATGCACCATTTTCGTCACTTCCTGGATCTTATGCACATATTCTAGATATATTGTTTTCACGACATCAATTATAACGTTTTATTAGCTAGAAAATTAATTTTCCTGTTGGAAAGCGCAGATTATGATGGATATTGAGAGAAACCAAGAAGCATATGTGAACACAACACAGTTTAATCAGGAAGTATAAAGTATGGACAGTACAAAAGAACATCGTATACTACACTGCTGCCAACGTATGAATATCACAGTCATACCAACGTACAAGTAATACACTAAAGTGTGTGTAGCTAGATTATAAGTAACATTAACATCTTGTTACCAACACTCCCCCTTAAGCTAGATACACACTTCTGAAATAAAAGTGAATCAACTTACAAAAGCAATTGCATTCTCATCATGCCCAAACCTTCAATACATTTCACATGACTAGGGTCATGAATACTCTTGGTCAAAACATCTGCATCATTGCATTGAGATGAAACATATTCTAAAGTAACACAACCATTTTCCAAGCTCTCTCTGATGAAATGATGTTGTATATCTATATGCTTTGACCTACTATGAACCATTTAGTTTTCAGCTAATTTCTGAGCAGACTGGTTGTCATTATAAACCAAGACAGCTTCTTTATTACCAAACCCTAATTCATGCAAGAGGTATCTGAAATAGATTGCTTCCTTGGCTGCTTGAGTTAAGGCCATGTACTCTTCCTCTGTGCTAGAGAGGGCCACTGTTTTTTGCTTTCGGCTCTCCCAAGATATAGCACACCCTCCTAGCATGAATACATATCCAGTGTACGACCTTCTGTCAATGGAGCAATTACCCCAATCAGAATCTACAAACCCTTCTAGTTTCTTATCAGTCTTTCTGTACACTAAATAAAGATCAATGGTGTTTTTTAAATATCTTAGCACACGCTTGGCACATTTCCAATGGGCTTCACTATAATGCTCATTGAATTGGCTGAGAAAACTGACAGTGTAAGCAATATCAGCCCTACTAATCACTCCTAGGTACATAAGGGAACCAATGAGAGCACAATAAGGGAGGGTTATATCACATTTCACACTCTTTGTTAACTTTAAACCAACCTCCATTGGAGTGTTCACAGGCTTACAATCTATCATCGAGAACTTTTTCAAAATTAAATTGATGTAATCCCTCTGATCTACATACAACCGATCATTTTTCTTACTCACTCTCACACCCAACACATTTTTCACTTTACCAAGGTCTTTAATCACAAACTTATTCATAAGGTTTGTCACAACTTCCATTTTCTGCTTAAAATTATTACTGAAAATCAAGAAATCATCAACATACAAAGCTATTATCAAAACACTATTGCCATCAATCTTAAAATATACAAAAGGTTCAAACATAGATTTTACAAAATTCAAATCAATCAAAACAGAATGTATCTAGTTGTACC
This sequence comes from Sympetrum striolatum, assembly GCA_947579665.1. Taxonomy (NCBI): domain Eukaryota; kingdom Metazoa; phylum Arthropoda; class Insecta; order Odonata; family Libellulidae; genus Sympetrum; species Sympetrum striolatum. The sequence continues at coordinate 23,748,772 of OX388352.1, forward strand.
AAGCCCTGTTTGAGACCATACAAGGCCTTTTTTAATAAATAAACTTTTCCTTTTACAATCTCAACACCTTCAGGTTGCTTCATAAAAACTGTATCATCTAATTCACTATTTAAAAATGCAGTAGTAACATCTAGATGATATATGCAAAGATCAAATTTTACTGACAAAGCAAGTAACATTTTGATTGAATTGTGTTTAACAACTGGAGAAAAAGTATCACAATAATTAACTCCAAACCTTTGAGAGAAACCTTTAGCCACTAAGCATGCCTTATACCTGACTGCATCAGACTCATTCTTCTTCTTGAAAACCCATCTGCAATCAACTGCCTTCTGGCCCTCTGGCAAGTTTACAAGTTCCCAGGTTTTATTCCTCCTCAAGGAATCCACATTCTCCTCCATGGCTCGTTTCCAGTTATCTCTGTCTTCTCCATTTAATGCCCTCTCTAGACTTTCAGGTGCATCGTCCTCATGCACAGCATGATAAATAATAAAATCTGGAAATGCCCTGGGATGCCTTTCCCTAGCAGGATACCTCCTTTCAGCAAATTCATCAGGATCATTTGGGTCCTCATCCACAGAGATACACTCAGCATCCACAAGTCTCATCCTGAGATCATTTATTATTATTATTATTATTATTATTTGGTCCATTACATCAGGCTCTTGAGAAACATCAAGTTCCCACGACTAGTTGGCACTTCCATCAGCAGGAACAGCAGCATCAGCTTTCCTCCTAAAGGGGAAAATCTCTGCAAAGAAAATGACATCCCTTGCTTTTTCTATTTTCTTAGGATTTTTGGCATCTATGAGTCGATATCCTTTAGATTCAGAGCAATACACCCCTGCGGGTAGGGGGATGGAGAATACTCCCGCGGCATCCCGGCCTGTCGTAAGAGGCGACTAATTGGGCGGGGAGAAAACCCCGAGAACAAACCTCTCGAACAGCAAGGGCTGAGTCCGGGCAGTCATGTGAATCAACTGTCTGTGTGAGGTCATGCCAGCTGACCGAGGATTCACCCACGTGTTTGCCGTGCGTGGAGACCCGTAAGGAGGAGATGGGTGTCCTGGAGGTTGAGTGCCAACCACAAGCAGAGTAGCTGCTGATACACTTCCAGTCCAACTGGACTACCTATTCTATCTGGCACAACACACCTCTTTGGCCCCGAATTCGCTGTAAACGGGAGGCCAGGGAATAGCACACCCTGGTCAATCGGCTACTGATGGCTGGGGATAAATTCCTTTCTAGCGTACGTCAGTCCTGTGCGAGCGCTTGGGATGCACGCACGCATTCTGCTGGAGGCCAATGGAGGAGTGTGGTTTGGAGGAGCCACCACTGTTCCGGAGGTCATTCCCAGTCTGCTTAGCGACATCCTGGGTGCTATATCCCTTTGGTAGCCCTGGCGTCCGCATCGGTTTGCGATGCGGCGTCCCAGTTTGTGTGGCTCCGTGGTGGGTGGGGAGTCCGAGGGATGAATTTCTTTCCTAATTTATGGAAACCAATCAACCTCCTCCCAAAAGACCCCGCCCAGCTGTGGGTGGGGGAGAAAATGCTAAGAAATGTAACAAATACCTTATCGTGAAATGTGCCTTGGAAGGCGAGACCCTAACTAAGATGTCTCCCTTCCTCATTCACAGGGTGCTGTCTGGCTCAATTCCGGGAAAGCTACCGTCAGTAAAAAAGCTACGGGATGGAACACTGCTAATTGAAACCGACAATGAAAAACAGAGTGATAAACTACTACTTATGAGTACCTTTCACGAAACCCCGGTGAAAGTAGAATCTCACAAAACTCTGAATACATGCCGTGGGGTAATCTCTTCGTATGATCTTCTCTATGTAAACGATGATGAGATAACGAAGGAGATGGCTTCCCAGGGAGTCATCTCCTGTCGTAGACTCCAGAGAAAACAGAACGGGGAGACAATAAATACCACCTCTGTAGTCCTAACCTTCTCAAGGGACACGCTGCCAGAGAAGGTATTTGTAGGATACGAGGCATGTAATGTAAGACCATATATCCCCAGTCCCATGCGGTGCTTTCAATGCAACCGTTATGGCCATACTGCCAATTCATGCAAGGGTAAGCCCACCTGCCCAAAGTGTGCTGGGGATAAACATGATGGAGAGCCATGTAGTGGACCAACAAAATGTACCAACTGTGAAGGAAGTCACCCTGTTTATGCCCGTGAATGCCCCAAGCTTCAGGAGGAAAAGAAAATAACAGAACTCAAAATAACAAATAAAATCTCTTATGCTGAGGCTAGGAAAAAATACAGAGAATTAGTCAGTCCTACATTCTCCTGATCATATGCAGTAGTAGCTACAGTGAAAAAATCTAATATCGGGTGCCAGACAGACCCATACATAGAAAAACCTAAGGAAAAGAAAGGAAAAACTAAAATCCCTGAAGGGACACCAGTCTGCACTAGATCCTCGAGAGAGGATAGCAGCCATAAAGCTAATGCTGCCCCTCAATCTGTGGGGAAGACAGATACAGGAGGCAAGAGCACTGCCATTGCCCCCTCTTCCTCGCGTCAGCAAATTAATGCTGACTTCTCAGTAACCCCTACCAATGAGTCCTCTGACTCCTGCATGGAGGAGGATGAGGTTTTGTCTGAGACAACCCTCCGAAAGGTTCTTTTAGAGCGGAGTCAAGGTAGAAAGGTCAAGATTAAAAGGTGATACAATTTTTACTGACAAGACGGTTTTTAGATTCAGAACCATCACAATATTCTATTTTATTTTATTTATTTATTTATTTATTTATTTATTTATGTATTTTATGTTTGCCATCCAGTGGAATATGAATGGTTTTTACAAAAGGAAAAATGAATTGGAAGTCTTAATAGGGGATTTTAGACCAGCCTGCATCTTCCTACAAGAAACGCATTTTAAATTACAAGATGAGCCAGCTTTAAGGGGATACAAATTTTATAGAAAGGACTTCCTAGACGGAGAGAGAGCCGGGGGAGGGGTTGCTATAGCCATCCAGGAGACTCTATACTCCTCTCAGGTTGCCTTACGAACCCCACTGCAGGCAATAGCTGTTAAAGTGGCTGTCCCATTCGATATAACGATTTGCAATGTATACTTTCCAGAATGGGCACCGGTCACCGAGGAAACTCTCTCTAATCTCATTAGGCAAATCCCAGTGCCTTTTATTCTCTTGGGAGATTTTAATGCTCATAATCCTCTTTGGGGATGCAACCCAAATTGTTTTAACGATTTTAATCCAAGGGGTCGGTTAATAGAAAAAGTTTTATCTAGCTTTAACCTTATTCTTTTAAATAAAAACGATAAGACACATTTTAATTCATTCACTGGAAAATTCTCTGCAATAGATTTAGTCATCTGTTGCAGTTCAGTGGCAGGTCTTTTTAAATTTAAGCCCCACGATGATCTCTGTGGAAGCGACCATTTTCCCCTTTTAATTTATAAAAAATATTTTAATGATACCTCTAATGTCCCCAAAAGATGGCTTTTGAAAAAAGCAAACTGGGAAGTTTTTCAAACAAAAGTTTCAATTGAGTACGATGAATCTATAACTGCCAGCGAGAATGTGAAAGCACTCACCTCCTGTATTTTAAAAGCAGCTGAGGAAAGTATTCCAATTTCCACTGGAAGAGTGCGACATCCTCCAGTACCCTGGTGGAATGAAGAGTGTGCTGCAACAATTAGGAAACGTAAGAAAGCATTAAGAATCTTTAGGAAATATCCTACAGACAGAAACTTACAAGCATTTCTCCAGCTTAGATCAAAGGCACGCCAATTGATAGATAAAGCAAAGAAAACCTCATGGATGAAATATGTCAGCACTATCAATGCACGCACCCCAGTTACAGAGACATGGAAAAAGGTTAAACAAATCTCTGGCATACATAACTCCTCAGTTTCATTTGTAAAAACTAATGGCACTCTGCTCACACAACAAAAGGACATTGCAGAAGCATTTGGTCAGCATTATGCAGAAATAAGCAGCTCACAAGCGTACTGTGAAACCTTTCAAGCAATTAAAGAGCAGGAGGAGAGAAAAATAATACCAACAACACCTGGCCACTTTGGTAAAAACTATAATGATGCTCTCACTCTGCGGGAATTGAAGGAGGCAATTGCTGGCCTTAAGGATACTGCACCAGGGATAGACTATATCCATAATGCCTTCTTGAAGCATTTATCACAAGATAGGCATACAATGCTTCTGAAAACACTAAATAAGGTATGGGAGGAAGGAGATTTTCCAAAGACATGGCGCGAATCTGTGGTGGTGCCCATCCCGAAACAAGGAAAAGACAAAACCCGCATAGAGAACTATAGACCAATCTCCCTAACTTCATGTCTCTGCAAATTGATGGAGAAAATGGTCAACAGACGTCTGGTTTGGTACCTAGAAAAACGTAACCTTCTTTGTAATATACAGTGTGGCTTTCGAAAGCAGAGGAGTACCATAGATCATTTAGTTAGGATTGACTCCTTCATCCAGGAAGCTTTTATTTATGGACAACATGTGATAGGCATTTTCTTTGACTTAGAAAAGGCCTATGACACCACATGGCGATATAATATTTTAAAGAAACTGTATGACTGGGGCTTTCGAGGCAATCTATTAGTTTTTATAAAAATGTTTTTATCTGACAGAGTTTTTAGAGTAAGGGTGGGAGACTCTTACTCACATCAGTTTGTACAAGAAAATGGCATTCCACAGGGGTCTGTACTAAGTGTTACATTATTCGCCATTGCCATTAATGATGTGGTGTCCTCAATACTACCACCAGTTGAGGCCTCTCTCTTTGTTGATGATCTGGCAATTTTTTGTCGCTCTCAGAAACTCCCCACAGCTGAGCGGCAGCTGCAACTGACGCTGAAACGACTATGGAGGTGGTCTAATGAGAAAGGATTTAGATTCTCTTTGGAGAAAACCTGCTGCCTCCACTTTTATAGGCGGAGGGGCATCTACCCGCAACCAACACTCCGGCTAGGCAACCAGACTCTAACATTCGTAGAGTCTATTCGCTTCCTAGGGATGCATCTAGACAGACGACTCGACTGGAGGACACACATACTGAAACTTAGGCAAAAAGCACAGGCTGCCATGAACATACTCAAAGTGATCGCAAACAAATCCTGGGGAGCGGACCGAACGTCAATGCTTCTTATCTATAGAGCATTGATACGTTCAAAACTGGACTATGGGTGTTTTATTTATGGTGCAACAAGACCATCCTATTTACGACCCCTGACATCTTTGCACAATGCCAGTTTACGACTCGCAACTGGTGCCTTTAGGACTAGCCCAGTTGTTAGCATATATAGTGATGCTGGAGAACCACCACTGGAGATCAGGAGAAATATCCTGATGTGTAACTATGTCAGTAAAATTTTAGCCATACCTTCACACCCGAGCTTTAAATCTGTTTTTAACCGTAACTTATTAAATGTTTTTAATAGAAGACCTCGTGCAATACAGCCATTAGCTGTACGAGTCCAGTCGTTTTTAGATAACAATGGCTTAATGCTCCCGAATATCATGAGAGCACGCCAAACTAGTGAACCACCATGGAAACTCCCCTTGCCAGACGTCTCATTTATCTTGGCAGACAGGCCAAAAACCAATGTACTCCCTGATGAACTCCGTTGCAGTTTTTTGAGGGTTATATCTGAATACCCTGGTTTTAACCTAGTTTATACAGATGGATCAAAGTCTAATGCAGGTTGTGCAAGTGCATATGTAAAGTCTCAGACGTCCCATGGGGCCAAATTGCACCCAATGAGCAGCATATTTGTAGCAGAGCTCATGGCCATTAAGCTAGCTGTGGAATCTTCCCTGGACGCAGAAGTGCCCATCCTAATCTGCTCGGATTCAATAAGTGCCCTGAGAGCCATTACAAAATACGAACCTTCACACCCACTTGTCCTGGAAGTCCAAATCCTACTGAGTACACTACGGAACAGAGGGATACAAATAAAATTTCTTTGGATCCCTGGCCATGTTAATATCCTCGGGAATGAGGCAGCTGATAGGGTAGCAAAAGAAACAGCCAAGAAGCCAGATATAGATTGGGAAGAAGTAATTGCGGATGATCTCAAATCCCATTTAAAAAGCATTGCTTTGAGAGGGTGGGAACAATGTTGGTCCTCTATTGTTGGAAACAAGCTGCATGCCATCAAAGAGGATACTAAACCCTGGAGCTCCTCTGTTAGAAATATTAGAAGAGAAGAGGTGGTCATTAGTCGACTGAGAATAGGGCATAGTGCATATACACACACATACCTTTTCTGCAACCCCAGGATTCCACCCCAGTGTGAGGAGTGTGACTCGCACCTTACAGTGAAGCACATTCTCACAGAATGCCAAAAATATTCCCAACATAGAGCGAAACACTTCGGAACAGGCACACTGAAGGAAATCCTTGGGAACGACTCTAAGATGGTGGACAAAGTTTTAGATTTTATGAAGGATATTGAACTTTTTTCAAAAATGTAAGGGAAAACTTTTGCTCATCTTTATTCTATTCGGTCTTTTACCAATACTTATTTATTTTATTCTTTTAATATGTTTTTAAACCTATTGTTTTAATATTAATTTATTGGTTTAATTTTTTAGCACACATATGACAACCTTTTTGTATGGTTAAGAAGAAGGTTTGAAACATTCAGTCTGATGTTAAATCATTTATATTAAGGAAAAGGTGCAAAATGACCTCAGCTGTCGAGGCACCTTCATAAATACTACTACTACTTCAGAGCAATACCCAACCATTATCAGCTCCCTACTTTTTGGATCCCACTTATTTCTCAGATCTTTTGGGATATGCATCTAGGAAGCACACCCAAATACCCTTAAATGTTTCAGGTTTACCTTTTCCCCAGTCCATATCTCCTCTGGCAATTTTCCTTTAACTGCCTTGGTAGGAGACCGATTTTTCAGGTAAACTACAGTATTTACTGCTTCTGCCCATAAGAACCATTCAGTCCAGCATCACTAAGAAGAGCACGAGCCTTCTCAACTATAGTTCTATTAGCTAGCTCAGCTACACCATTCTGCTCTGGAGACCTCGGGATACTTGTTTGGTGCACAACACCACTCATACTGAATAGTTCACTCATGCAATTATTTACAAATTCAGTACCATTTTCCCTCCTGAAGCACTTAAGTTTCTCTCCAGTTTGATTTTCAACCAATATTTTCCATTCCTATAATAATGTTGAAGACATCACTTTTAAGAGACAAAAATTAAACAAAAGTCTTCCTACTGGAATCGTCGATCAAGCTAATAAAATATCTTGCACCAGACAAAGATGGTTCACTTGGTCCACACAGATCTGAGTGAACTAATTTCAAAACTTTACTTGCCCTTTTTCCTTTGTCCTTATTCGTCGACGGATAGTTGCTGAGAGTGGTCAGACTCTTCTGGGAGATTTACATTAACCGAAATGGCAGATGAAGTAGCAGCAACTGAGAAGAGGGGCCGCCCAGCAAAGGCAGTAGAGGTTAAGGACGCTGCGAAAAAGAAGGAAGAGAAGCGCGGGAAGGCGGTAGATGAGAAGGACGCGGAAGCTGCACCTCCCGCCAGAAGGGGACGCGGACGTCCCAAGGTCTCCGGAAAGGAGGCGGCCAAGCCTCATGGGGCTGGAACTGGAAGGCGAGGAAGGCCAAAGAAGGAGGAGAAGGTAGAGAAGGCTGCCGTAGAATCCTCAGGTTGAGATGATGAAGAAGAAGAGGAGGAGGAGGAGGATGATGATGATGATGAGAGCAAGTGAATCCCTCGTTTCAAAACATCGTGAATTCCCAAACCAACTTGTTCACAGTCACTCAGTAGATCGCCAGGTTCTTCAAGGGCTAGAAGTGATCGATTAGAGCCATTTCATCAGTGCCAGAGATAAGACATTGTACAGGAAACCATGGATATCCATTTTTATTTGTATCAGTTCGAAAATGGAGATTAATAATTGCTGGTTCAACATCTGTTGTGGAACAATCCTTCGTACAGTACTATTGGTAATTTAGAATCATTCCTAGCTGGGAAGTATAAATTTGAAAGTACAAAACCTGTTGGAAAGCGCAGTTTATGATTGATATTGAGAGAAACCAAGAAGCACATGTGAACACAACGCAGTTTAATCAGGAAGTAAAAAGCATGGACAGTACAAAAAGAACATCGTATACTACACTGCTGCCAACGTATGAATATCACAGTCATACCAACGTACAAGTAATACACCAAAGTGTGTATTTAGATTATAAAATTAATTTTCCCTAGCAATATTTTGTGACCACCTGAATGTTGGCAATAACTCACACAGTGGCGTAGCGTACCTTGGCGGGGCCCCGTATAAAAATGTTTGGGGGCCCTTAGGAGGGGTAAAGATTTCTCACAAAAGAAAAAAAAATGTTTGCATAAAATTAAAAGAAATATTTATTGATCATAATTATCTATCTGTTACTTTTTCCAAAATTTTTACAAACAATTCAAATTAAATATACACTCTCCTTGCCTTTTTTTCGGCAAACTGATTTATTAAATCATTTATAGCTGATGATGACTTTAGTTTTTCTAAAGTTTCTGCCTCTATAGAGAAATTTGGGAAGTTTTTATTAATTTTTGCTTACGCACGTTGGGGGCCCCCGTGGCCCGGGGGCCCCGTATAATTGATACGGCGGTAGCTACGCCCCTGAACTCACACCATTATGGCCTAAATGCTTCCTATGATTCCTTTTTATGAGATCGAATGGTATATTCAGCCTTTATTGAAAAAAAGATTCCTTTGATATTTGCGTGGCATTAAACATAAAATGGTCCAAGAATGGGTAGGAAAAGTAACGACCCTATGCACCTAAAGACGTGTGACCTGGAATCGACTCATAGTATAAACGGAAATTAAAACAGTTTAATCGATGCTCGAATCTAGAATTCTTGGAGACGATTTACCCTCCAACTCTCATTTTCAGCAGAAAAGTTGTTAAGGAAATTTGCCGTGTAGCTATCTCTCACTTGAGAAGAATGGTCCCAATTGTTAGACTTTTCACCTCCATTTAGTGCGTAAAATGGTCTGATGAGATTAAGAGTAGCGAGATCTCAAGAAGAAAAGAGGAGAGTAGCGAGAAGCGAAAGAAATGCTTCGCACTATAGAACTGAGAAAGTGGATAGGGCATAAGTATGCTGAGAAGAAACTGTTCGATGACTGATATTTTAGAAGTTTCCATAAGGAAAAAACAAGGAAGCATACAAAAAATGAAAATAATTTATGACAAGGAAGAGAGTATGTCACGAAGAGAAGGAAGGAAAATGGAGGTTTGAGATTCGCCACTAATACCAATAATGTTGGTAAGCATATCAAGTGAAATGATTTTCAAAATCCCGCCTCTGCAACATCCTCCAGGAGTGAGGAAAGGATTTTCCTCGTCCGTTTTCAACTCTATTCGATACGGAAACCTCTCTTCAGCAGAGGAAGAGGAGAAGGAAGCGGGAAGTGGCATCAGCGGAAGTACTTCCTGTGCTCGTTTCTTTTGCTATCAAATGCGAACTGGACGCATTAATGCTTCCATCGATCTCATGTACCTCGGATAGCGCATCTATGATCCCTTCCGCCACGGAATCCTGCGGAGGTGTAACTCGGTTCTATTTACAGCAAACTGCTCTCAAGAGCAACGATGTCTCCGATAAGCCGAGACCTCCACCGAAACCGCCGGGGCTCAGCCTCAAGCGGCATCATCGAAAAGGAGCCCCATCGGAGCCTCGTACTCCCACTTCTCCCACTGCCTCGTCTTCATCGGCCGCATCTTCACCGGCATCCTCTCCGCTCTCTCTGAAGCATCGACTGGCCAGGGTGTTCTCCGTAGGGGGCGTGTCGAGCCGAAGCAGCAGTGAGCCTGCTAGTCCCACTTCACCCTACCGATCCCTGCCTCCGAGCCTTGCTCCAGAGGCTCTCCGGAGCAGTCATCCGCGGGTTGGGCCGTGAGTACAACTAAACTATCTAAAACGCGTCAAATCTTCGCCTTTGAAGATTCAGATAATCTTCCTCGCAGAATCTCTTGGTCTTAGTAACCGGATATGGTCGAATGTTGTAACAAATATGGAGAAGCCATTCAAGCGAGGTTTACTACGTACGAAAAAGTCGTAAAATGTTGGCGTTCTTAATGGCATACGTTCTATTTAGCATTAATAATAATTGACTTAACCATGGACTTCAGAACAGCCAAACCGCCACCGATTCGTTATTACCATTTTACGGTGTAGAATGCAGTATCATTTTTACATGAGAGAATCAAGTCTGATCAACAAGCAAACTTCTTCAAGAATAATACCCATTCAAGATTACTTTGTGTTCATTATCGTACCGTTCAGTACCGTTTAGGAGATATTGATACAAAATTTGACAAGTTGGTGATAAAAATATAATATATTATATATAATTAGCTAATACAAAATATTTGTCGTCAAAATTAACTATATTTTTAAAATTCACACCTTCAAACATATCAAAATCGGCATCTTTTTTGTTTCATGTAATTTTTTCATTAAGTTGCTTTTAAAAATAATTTTCTCTGTGGCTGTGATATCGTACAGCCTTTAAAGTATATTTGTTAACGGTACTTGTGCTTTCACAAAGTGAATGCCATCCTAGATAACAATGAAGTTAAATTTTATTATTAATTCATATATCAGTGATAATTATGTATCTAGGGAGAAGTCTTTTTATCACTACCATGTCTCACAGTAGTAGAATCCCTGTTATTCCCCCCCGTTCTCAGATGAAACAGAAATTTCTTTAAGCATTGCTAATACCTAATTGATGGGTCGTTAGCGACCTATCCAGAAAATAATATTAACTTGGAGAATAATTTTGTTGGGGAAGGTGGGGCAGTACGGAATACTTAATTGTCTTACATTTTTTGGGGTATAAGGAAAGTAAAAAGTTATAACTTAATAGTATGAAAAACATCATTACATTTTTAAATTGGTAAAAATTCATATATTTGCTGTTCACATTTAGCATTTTTATATGGTTAATGGTTTTTCACACCAGTGTAATCTTCGTCGTTATGCCCCACCCCTGGGGCAAAATAGGATACTATGTTACAATGATGAGAAAATATTACAGACTAAAAATTTACTTGAAAACTTAGAGAAATAACCTATGAAGAGCATGAAATACGCAGGTTATATATAATATTCACATATTACACTTATGTAGGTGGCCTCATCGTCTTCACTATCGATTCCGGCACATCTATTGTCTGCTCACTTATAGCAGCTGACAAATCTTATCCAGCCCTTCGCTGAATAGTCAGGACAGCAAAGGCAGTTGTCGTCTTCTTCACTGTCCCTAGAAAATGGGAGCTTATTTAACCAGGGGTTACCCCGGTAGTATCCCGTTTTACTCCACAACTTCATTATTAGGTTAACTAATTCTATCGAGAAAGTTTTCTAGCCTAATAAACGCCGAAAGCAAACAGAAACGTGGATTAAGATTCATTTAAGACAATATTAGTCGCAACACTTAACTATTCCGATGAATTACTACTTACAAGCATTTGGAAAAGATGCCCAAAATTACAATAACAATCACTGAAAATTCGAAATAGTGTTCTGAAACACAAAGGAGCACGGAATGACAAAAATTGCTTGCACAGTACTCTGGTGTGTCAATCCGATGTAATTGAGTAGTTTTTCCTTATTTGAAAGTGCTAATTGGGATGAAAAACCCCGTTTTGACACACTACCCCGTTTTCCCCCACGTTCCCCTATATACTTTTAAAGTATTTTTCCTTTTACTCAAACCATTAGCGATTACACTGCAGAATGATCGTGCTGCATTTTACAATTATAAAAATAAAATATCATATTTCCTTATAGGCCGGTTCGTATGAGAAAATTTAATTTTTAAATGTTATTCGATATGAAAAAATATTTATAAGCTACTTTTTGTTTGAAAGAGTGTAACCTAAAATAATTAATTATTGATTGCTGGAATAACTTTCGTAAGAGTAATTATATCGATATACAAACTTGCGTACAAACGACCCATTGGTCATCTCCGATGACCTCGATTATGGCTCTGCTCCACATTCCTTAGATTCATCTTTTTTGGTAGTTTTACTCATATAAGTTGCTATAGACTTGTGAAATAGCTAATTTTATATGCAAAGATGATATACAGTGTACAAATAAGTAACTACTTTCTTAATTTGACTCGTATTAAGAATTAATATGAAATGTATTAGAATGAATCGATTCTGTATAGTAAAAATATTTAAATTCTAAATGAAATAATTGATTACAGGTTTAAATGATAATATAAGAAGGAAACAAGACGCGCAAATATTTTGTTGCAATTTACTTGCAAAGAATGGAAAATAGATCCCTCTTCGAATAGACTGTCATAGGATATTATCCCCGAGGCAAGTAATGGATTCCTCTTATAAAACCACGAATATTCATTATCTTAACTATTTTAAATTTCAAAGACTCTCAGGGATCTCCAAAATTAATTTTTAATCTGATCACCAAGCAATCAATTAATTACCAAGAGCCCTGGAAAGCGTCGAACAGATAAGTTTTAACCAGTTCAGTACACATTTTATTCACAACTGTATATTTTATATCACAAAAACATAGCGGAAAGATTACGAAGAAAGAAAGAGCACATGAAAGAGCGCTCATATACGGAAGATAATAATTTCTTCCAATATGTTTAAATTAATGTAAAAAGTTAGTTTGGTGAATAATTGCAATATATATACAATACAGTCTCTGAAACTACCGTTACACAATGATTGTTTTATTACATGAATCTAATGTTTTGTATTTATTTTTCATCTTATTGTTAGACTAGCTGAAGTGCCCGTTCATTCTCACCGGAGAAATTGACAATGATAAATACCAGGCTAATTTTTTTATCGTAATGCATGCTTCATAATTGTAGGAAGATTACTAATGCCAGGCTATAATAATTTCCAAAGCAACAAACCAAAAAAAGTTATAATAATGTGTACAAAACCACAATAGTTCAATGTTTTATCTTATATATTTTGAAAGAATAATTCCTTCAATTAAGACAACATTCGTTCAAAAATATAAACATATATATTAAGTTCACATTAGGATGAGCAGCACCGTATTTTAAGAGACGTTTACAGAATGGCGCAAAAGGATAAGGAACCGAAAATTGGACACAAATAACAGGAAAAATTGTACATCCCTCTAAAACCTACCGATGAAATATTTTTATGTAACGTAACTAAAACGTTACAAAAGCACTGAACACAATCATTAACACAAACGATATCACGGAAATGGTAGTTGAAACTGAAACTACAATTGAACACCAGTAGTAGTAGTAGTATTGTTAAAAGTGCTTCGACAGATTAGGTCATTTCGCACATTGGCTCCCATCGGGAATCGAACCCGGGACCGCTTTCATCAAAGGCAAACGCGCTGTCCACATGACTATCCGGAAGCCTAATTGAACACCAATAATAGGAAGATAGCAAATGTAAGTCAAATGTAAATCACATAATAAATCTACAAATGAATGGTTTTTTTACATTACCCATAAAACAATAGATAAAACTTTATCTTATTCTTTATCTTTTCGATCATGTTTTGCTACAACTTAAAACTCGCAGCTCAACTCCTCAATATTTCAAACACCAAACCAAGAGAAATCTTGTTATTTATTTTTATATTTTTAATTAGTTTTCAGAAGAAAATGTATTGATGTATCTAGTAACACCTCAACGCCTTCAGACGTACTATTGCGTCCGGTGCTATTCTTCAACTTATAGAAGCTCTATCTTCGTATTCTGTTATAGTTATATAATATAAATGTATTCTCTTTAAGGAAGAGTTTTTCTTATAATAAGAACGTTATATAATAGGTAATATATATATTATCTATTATATGACTATTATTATCGTGTAGACCAATTTATGTCCTGCCTTTTTATTTCTCACGTACGAAGAACTTGTCGAAAGTGAAATTGAGATAAATATTAAAATTGGTTTTGAGGCGATATGTTGAATGGAATTTTAGTTATGGATTTTAATATCCGACGTAATTTGTCACGACAAAGCGGCGGCTGAAAATTAACCATCGATCGACCAAGGACCGAAATCGAGGAACGCGCCTCTTATCGTCGAGATAAGCTGTTATATATTGGTTTCGCGAAAATTCAAAGTTTGTGATTTATATGCCTACTAATGATGCAAGGAGGAAATGAAGGAAAAATCGTAATTCCATATAACATTAGTAGAGAGTAATGGCTGTTTTACCAAGTCTTACGGGCCTTTCTTTCATTACCCGCTCTGTCAATCGTAAACGAAGTTGAAATCGATCAATATCAACTACGAATCGCGGAGAGGCGACCTGGCGTGGGTTTTTTCTTAATTTCTCTTAAAAGACAATACTGCCAGGAATTTTGAAAAGGACTATAAATTAGTTATACTTTTGAAACTTATCGTGTTATTGATCGTGAGATTTCTTTGTGGATCTGGATATTTTGTTTACTCTATGAAACAAACTGTATGAGCTCAAGAGTAAGAAGAAACACAGACCGAAATATAGTACCACTTCCCAATCTTTAGGATGAGATAGCTGAGTGTCTTTCGCTTTCCTAACTGGGGACTATTTCTTTTCTGTGTTATCTCATTCATTTGAGAGCGCTGTTTACACCAGCGGTGATAACAATGACGGAGAAGAGAGATTCACACGAATTGTGAATGTAAGCAGACCATCCTTGCGCAAACATTTCCGAAAAGGGAAAGAACAAAGTAGAAATAGACGTAAATTACGCGATAAAATTTTCTTTGAAAGGTTTCTAAAAAAATAAACAAAATATTGACAGATAATTAAAATGCCTTAAAGACAAAAGCTTTAGGTATGTACAAAGATAAAACTATGAAGATCGAAAAATATTGCGAAGAGCTATGATTCTCACTCTAAAGCCACCTACAGTCACTCGGTGGCTGAAATTTAAAAGCCTCATCGGGCATCTCGGGAGAAAAGAAGCTCGTCTGAGCTTCAGGGGTTACTTACTGTAAACTCCTTGCTTTATTTATGCACTTCAGTGCGTAATTAAAGTGGCAAATAATTGAAAAGAAGAGAGGCTAAGTAAAAATGAATAAATATATCGAATTTTATGAAAACATTCGAATGAAATATAAATTATGCTATTTAGAAAATAATATACTGTCACTCATTGAAATTAGAATTACCGGCTAAGTTTGGTTTCAGATCTTTATAAATGATTTAAATTACTGACGCTATCAAAGGAACTTTTTTATTTCTATTAGTATAGATTGTGCAATTTAAGAAGTAAAACCCGTTTTATAAGTAAGTCGTCGTTTATTCGGCCACCAATCGAGAAAATCTAAAATACATGATTCTAAAGTCATATATTTGCGGCGTACATTGCTGAAATGGAACAGTCCGCAAAATGATGACCATGAATTTTCATTCTGAGCTGTATTTTGGTGCCTCGATAACAGACGATAACAAACGAAACGAATCCACCAAAATTTCCATTCTGTTTTACCTGAACAAATACGACGTATTTGGGACTTATTTTTCATTTCACTCCGAAATTGAAGAGATTTTGTATTAATATTTCGCTTTTATGCTTAATGGAATGCCAGATTCTATCCAGTAGACGTTGAGCGTTTAATCTTATATTAGAAAAAAATTGAATAAACAGTCACATATATTTAAGTCAATTTAAAATCATTTTTACCATCCGTTTAGATGAGAGCTGAAGACTTTCTAATAGGAAATGAGCTCTTTTTGGTTTGTTACCAGAGAAAAAGAAAAGAATCCGTAAGGCGAGACTTGTCCCACTAGGCATATCTATTCGTAACTTTCTACAGCCATAAATGGGCTTCAAACGAAGCTTCCGTTTCAATTTACATCATCTCTTGGTGGCATAAATATCTACGTTGGGTTTCCGCTACAAAATATTGGGTTCTATTTCAAGTGAATTCTTAGATTTATTTTTAAGTTTACTTGTATTTTTTTAACAACTATGTCAAATATAAACTAATTTTTCCGCGGAAGTTATTTTTCCGAGGGACATATTTTTCATGTATAGACACAGCCATATATACACGTAATACATTTCATTCTCACATAGTAGAGTTATGAAAGCCATTGGCAAATTTTTAAGGTGAACTAGGCCATAAGGCCTACACTATTACTATATTTCAATGCATCCACTTCGAAGATTAAAAATTGTCTAAAATGAAGCTATTATAAAATGTGATGACATTTAGAACTAGTTGAGATGCATCTATCTATCTAGATGCATTTACAGATAATCTTATTTTCAAAAATTGGTATTTTTATTCTAATTAGTTCCATTATGCTTTGTAAGTGCCGATGGATAAGTCGAAGCTACCTGCTGAGTGCTGACTCCAGATTATAAAATCCATTCATTTGCTATTTGCAAAGCAAGAAATTCGAAGTAATAAAACATTCTGAAATTGCATTCTATGTATATATGTATCCTTGTTTAACAAAAGAGGCATAGGCAATATTTGTCGGTTTTTCGCATTATTTACTCGTCAATGTGTTTTAATATTGAATATGTGATTTTTGGAAGACAGTTTGAAATTTCGGTTTAGCCTACGAACTCGCTCACTCATATCCTATGACGAGTAAACAATGCGAAAAACCGACAAATATTGCCTATGTCTCTTTTGTTAGACGAGGCTTCAAATTGACGACATCCAAACTTTGAGACCTCTGAAAGCGAGAAAAGCGAGGATTAGCATTGAATCACATTTTTGAGTTCATTAGTTTTGGGTACAGGTTACTGATTCAAAACAATCTTTTGCGCTTTCATTCCTACTTCTAGTATTTTATGAAAATTCTGAAAATGCGAGGGAAAATTGAGAACTATAGGAGTTATAAGCTAACGAATGAAAGCAATTTAATGCACTAGCTCAGTAGCGCGTAAAAAGGATGATATGCAGTGTATAGTATAGTAATATACCTTTACTCGGAAAATAAAGAAATCATGATATTTTCAAGGCCCCGCCAAACATCTAATATTGCAGTCAAAAAAGCTTCAATGGAAGGTCTTTTCCTCCGCACAGATTCAACAGAGATTCATAAACTTATTTCATCTTCTGTAAGTTCGAGGAAGTATACTAATGTGGTTATTCAACTTCCTTCCTTCATTGCGGAACACTTCTAAGATAAGATAGGGTATATTTTCTCAATGTAAACGTAACTCATTCTCGATCGAAAATTACCGGAATCATCAAATCGTAAGCGCTATAATATACTGGCTTGCTAACTTTGGTTTACTACTATTTTTCTGAGCATTAATTCCTATAACTTTCCGTAACTCAGAGGAAAATGCACTATTTAAAAATATATCATAAATGCTTTGAATTTAAAACAACACTTAAAGTCTGAGGAAGTTCTCAACCACTTCCATGCAAGATATACTCATGAAAGCAGACGTCAACGTTTTAACCTTTGGTATTTCTCAGTGAGAATTTAATGAAATTAATTTTTATCTGCGAAGTTGTAGCTGTATATGGCATCCTCTTTTTAGATTTAATTCGAAGTGGGTGGAGAGATGTCAATGAACAGATATTCGGGAGTAGATGTCATACGGAATATCTTCCCCTAGCGTATCTAAGATTAACTTAATTAAAGGTTAAGGCCGAAAATGTGGATGTAAAACTTTCTTAGACAAAATTACTCAGCACGGAAAGGATAATACCGCATCTATCGAAAATAATGATATCGCAATAGAATCACAAATTGAAATCTCTTTCTCCGATGCTGTGGAAAGTTAAGAGAATCATGTCCTCTGCAGCGGAATTTCAGTACTAAAAATATTCAAGGTTTTGGGAAAAATAGAGATCATAAATTTAGAGAAGATTCAATGATATTCCAATGTGATGGGAAGATGAGAAGCTCCTGCTAGAATTTTATAAATGGATATCTTCTCATTTGTCTTTAAATACTAGGTAAGAGGAAAATGGCCGACCACGGTGACGGAGCGGTCTTGCTCACGACTGTGATTTCGCAATATTTTCGAAATAAACTGGTTATGTTGGTATCAAAAATACATCGATAAATTCCTGATGAGATCTGGTGATTACTTCCTCTTTACTTCTATGAAATGTGTCCGGAATTTATCAATAGAGAAGCAGCTAGTGAAATAATAGGTGAAAAATCTAAGTTTGAAATTTCGGCTGGAACAAAAAAATATAGCTGAATCAACAAAGATACAGATACTTCATAGTCTCACAATGTTCAATTCAAGAGTGCTCAATGAAACAGCATTCAACATTCATTCAACAGCCCTGAAATTGAATATTGGGACCCCACTACTTCCCGGAACCACGCAAGGAGCGGCCCTGATTATGATAATATGAAAAATACTGATGTATGAGTGACGCTGAATTATAGCGTTAATCGTTTTCTCCTTGTTTAGGATTATGGGGAAAATTGGAATCAGTGTAGGAAGCGACGAAGAATTCACTCCAGGGGACAAAGATTTTAGTTGAAACCTCATCTTGCGTAGGAAGTTTTCCACAGCCTTAATTAGCTAATATTGGTGGAATACAATATTCGGCAAGCATTCAGCCTGAGAAAAAAGAAAGATGAAATGGTTTACTTTTTGCCTCAAAATTTTAAGTTAGTATTGAAGACTTTTAATATATCATGGAAATTTTCCTTGAAAAGTTATATTAGAGTATCAATTAATATTAATAACAGGATCAATAACATTTTAAAAATAGTTCAATTTGACACATTTTTAAGTCAAGAATTCCATTATTTTTGAAGAGTTGGAGTCTTCAATCAATGAATTCTACCTGTCTTGATCTATGGAAGTGAAACTTGGAAGTGGAACTTGTTGAATGCAGCAATAACCCAGCGATTTCAGACAACGCAAAGGAGCATGGAACGCTCGGAATTACAAGAAGAGTTTGAAAACGCAACACCTGGGTGAGGATGATACCTCTATTGACAAATATAATACACAAGATAAGATCACCAAAATGGATATGGGCTAAGAAGAAACGAAAACCGTTGGACATCTGCTGTTATCTAAGCTATGTGAAAAGACGAAGAGTACGTAGGATTGGCCTTTGCTCATCGGTCAGCAAGGCTTGTAGAATTCTTTGTGTGAGCTTAAGAAGCATTTCCCTGAATGATTGAGTGAAGACGTAAGTTGATATCTATTAATTTTTCTGTGTGAATTTTCATAATTTCATCCTTCAGCCCCGCTGCTTTAATTATACGGGGAGTGAGATGTCCTAAGTTATGAGAACCAGTCTCTATAACGAGAGTTGTATGTTCTTCTACTACTATTATTCATTTTGACTTATTGCATATTTATGTAGTCTATTCTACCACCGAAGTACAGTGCTTGGAGTTTAACACCTCCCAAGTTCTTCTAAAGAAAAGAACGCATTTTTCCTGTCCACTCCTCACTTTTTCCTTGTCTAAAACAAATATCTGGTCATCTTGGGAAACCATATTATAGATATCTACTAGCGGATGCGACAGCAGCAGCAGCTTGGTTCGAAGATCAGAATCGTTCACAGAAAGATACACATCTCAGCAAATTATTCAGAGGGATTTCAACCTTTTTTGCGATAAACTTTTCGGCATCATTTTGGGTTGGGTGATTCATCGTCTGCCGATATTTCTGAATCTTCCCGAATCTCATGAGTTTGCTGCACAGATAGCGTGGAACAATCTGTTATTCGTTTTATTTCTCCCTCTACTACTATTACTAGGTCTACTGAACATCAACTCCACCAATAACTATTTTCCTTTCAGTCCTCTGGTTCTGAAAGAATTCACTCTCTAAATAAGCACCTTTGTTGCATTATCGCAAACGCAGTCAGTTCCAATAGTGCATTCATATGCTGCAACGTCAAAGAGCCGACACGCTTGATGAAGGAAGTCTAGTTTAGGAAGTATTTTTTGCTACTAAGATAAGTCCTTGGTGTAGAAACACTGTACTCACATGCTACCTGAATGAACTAAATCTTTTTTGAATCGCAATAAATCATCATATTACTTAATCATCAAAATTACGTTAACTTCGAAGTATACAATTTTGTAGGATTATTTACGGATTACTTAATGCCATATGATTACTGAGACATTTTTAATAGAATAAAATAAAATTGTGGCACATAAAATAAAATTGTGGCAATTGTGGCATTCCAAAAGGAAAAATGAGAAGTGATGTCTACATTCTGTACATGTGTACAGAATATTTGCTTGTATTGCGGGTCGTGTATACTAAAATTTGTTGACCATTTCAGGGCATCTTAGAGCCATAGATTGAGTTGAATGAATTTAAAATTTTAGAAATGTAACATAAAGAAATGTATTCATTGTTGATGCGTACTAAAATGCAGGTATTTACAATACCTCAGTCTTCATAGTTTCTCATTTGCGCCTGGATACATAGCTGCGCCATCTTTGATGTCGTCATAGCTGGAAAATGTATCAGGTGGTGGATGTTTACCGAAGCCCAAAATACTTACTAGAACACCCACTAAACATTTCTGAAAAATAATCCCCCTACTCAAATTTTCCCACAAGATTACAGTCAGGTCCTGGACTAATGATGATATCTCTATTCCATCTGTCCTTTTGTTCTTGACTTACGAATGTGGGAGCTCCTTCCGAAGACGCTCCTGCAAATTTTAATTCTTCTGCTTACTTCATTAATCCTATTGTTCTCTCCCATTGTTACCAGTTGTCCTAGGTATGTGAATTCCAAGCAATCATTCAGAAGTTTCTCTTGAAGTCTGACTGTTCTGAAAAGGAATTATACATTACCTATTGTTTTTGTTAGATCTATCCTTTCTGTCCCGCTGTGTTTAGTTGTTCAAGTCTTGAAATTAGAGATTCTGCATTGTCTACAAAAAGAGAACTACATCAACTGTGTGTGTATGCACACACACATATATAGATGTATATAGGTGGACATTATGTATATCTCATTTAAGTTTTCTCGTTAAAGGCTATTTAAACACTAGTATGCACGGTAATTAGAATGCGAGAAAGTAAGGTCACGTATTTATGAAATAATTTATTTCATCTCCCCTAATTTTATATCTATTCATGGATTAACTGCAAAATCCCCAAAGAGGAAGCCGCCTTAAAAACTTAGCTGAACCCTTTTTGTCATTAGCTACTGCATAGCATAGTCCTCAATTTGATCGTATTTTACGACGTACTTAAACCTAAACCTAGGTCATTAACTGAACCGAGGAAATTGTCAATGTCATCAACGCCGTCGGCATTACTCTTAGAAGTGTTACTCTTTATCACAGATATCATCGGGAAATTTGACTAAGTTGGAGAAAATATATTCGAGCCACTCTTCCATCTTTCACCACCATCACTTCATTATACTATTTAGCCCTAAATGTTGGCCTTTCTTCCGACCAATATTGCAAGTAAATATTAGCGTTAATATATAGCGACGGTAAGAAACCGCATCAAATTTGGAAAAAAACTTACTGCATCGATATCGTTAAAAAATTAAAGTTAGCGTAATATTTTTGCACGCCCGGTGTCACAATCGTTTAATTGAAGTCAGTGTAGCATTCGTCACCTGAAAATTACGTCCGATGTCATCGAAATCGAATCGAAATAAAAATTTTAACGGCTCCATACCTTCATAAAGTTCTGGCAGTCGCGAGACATATGGTTGGCCTAGCAAAGGTTAAAGAAACGAGGTGGGGGTGCAGGGGGGTGCAGAGGGTGGGTGCAGGGGGTGGGTGCAGCGGGTGGGTGCAGGGGGTGGGTGCAGAGAGTGGGCGCCGGCCACTGCAGCCAAGCGCTCGATAAGCAGGAAATGTAGGCCAGCGATCGGGGAGACGCCTAGTGGCAGCGCCGACAATCTTAGCACTTGACGTATTATCCGCCTGCTCATAAAATGGGTAACTCGGCTTCCTAACCGTTGCTACGCTACTCGTTCCCTCTCCCCGCAAGCTCGCTTTTCCCAGCTGACTTCGCTTTGTATCCTCCTCTGGATCTCGTTTTCTTCCCAAGAAGTCCGAAAAGAAGACAAGCTGGCTGCAGCAAACGCATCTCCCGTTCGCGAGGACAGCAGGCAGAAAGGTGAAGTTTACAAAAGGCGAAAACCCGCTGCGTGTGTTCATAATTCATTCGAAACGAAAGGAAAATTTTTTGAGCTCCTTTCTCGGTGCCGTAATGTGTTTCGGTCGCTGGATGTGAAATAGTTGTTGCTTTAGGTATAGAGCTCGCTCTGGCATTATCGTTGCTCTGAATTTCGTCGTCGGTAAGGAGTTAAGCATTTATTTATATAATTGAGGTAGCGCCGTGTGTCCCTGAGTTAGAACTAGGGATTGGACCCTTAAGGAAACATCGTCCGCACTTTTAAATTTAAATTATTAGCGGTAAAAGTTTCGATTTCGGACACTCCTTGTGACCTGTTCGTTACATACAATCTCATTGCGATTGCGTTTTAAATACTACCAAATGGCATCAAAAAAGATGCTTTAGAAATAATTGATTCCGTGTACTCATTTGGGATTGAGAGTGTATAGGATTCACCAAATGGAGTATCAAATCGATCTAACAACAATGATGTTACGAAATTTTATATAATTTTCCTCCGAAATCCGTTAAGTGTTATCAACCGTGCAGTAGTCGAATTTTGTCAAATTTTAAGAAATGATGTGAAGGATGTTCCTCGAAAAGTCCTTTCTTTCGTACATTCAATCAATTAGCGATGGCTGTCGTAAGTCCACAGCAATCGAGCGACCTTTTTTTAAAGAATCATTTTGTTGCGGAAGAGTATATTGATCGATCGGGGAATGGTTCCATTTTTCATTAATGGTTTTTTTCCATAATTTTCGGAGGAGCGTAGGAAAAACATTTGCGTTAAATGGAATTAAATGTGTCCATATAAGGAGTTAAAGAAAAGGTACAATTTTAGGAACTTAATTTCAACGTTGTAGCTTTTGTGACCGTAAGCTAGATAACGAAATAATATATTAGACAAAACTAGATTAAGTAAGTGAATAGTTTGTTGTGCTTACATTGCTCGAGGTTACTTCAACTGGGCTTCGATAGAAAGTTTGTGGGTATAACCACGGGTTTTGATGTAAAACTCTAAATTTGATCGCCCTTTCCGAAATATATTGGTAATATATTTGACTTTGATATTCTTCGATAGTCCGACTTTGCGCGACCCGGCAATCCCTTCATCACTCCATAAATTTTCCATTTCTGTAATCCCATCATTTCCCTCTCATCTTATTCAATTGACACTTTTCATGACTCGGTATATTATTTTCATAGATTCTTCCTCGATTTTATTTAGTATTTTTTAACATTATGCTTAATGCACCTTAATTACCTATTTATGGCAACAGTAGAGTATTTTAGTTCAGTCGGTCAAACGAAAGGAAAGAAAAAGGAGAAATCGATACTCCTTGTCTATGTTGGTACATCAGCACCTTTATATGCTCTATACGCCTACGTGTACAGTTCATCTACTCCAAGTATTTTTTAATGCATTTTCCTTTGGAGCTTGTTGCGTCAACTCACATGCCCTGCTCATTCCGGTATCGGTCCATCTGTATGCTTTAGCTTTTAAAATAACAACGTAGAAGAATGCAATCTAGAATATTCTCAGAGAAAATATAGACAGTAAGAAAATATTTAAAGACTTTATGAAGAGGGAAGCCGTCAAGGACATCTAAGCCGACACCTGTTAATTGATAGTTCCTTCAAATTCTCATCAGCAAAGATCCGCATCGGTTAGCCAGTTTTACTTCAGAGTATAAAACATAGCATCAAAGAGTAAACAACGTACATCGAAAAATTTCCGCGAGCAAAAACTTTGAAAATCGAATCTCCTCTTGATAAATCAAGATGCACGTCCATTTGTTGAATTAATTACGCGTGAAATAGAAATCTGATGTCATTTTACATAAAAGAACCCTGTAAAGTCGATTCTTCTATGAGCGAAAAGACTCTAAAAGTCGTACATAATGTTTCACAATAAGAAATTACCATTGAAAAGTAGGTTTCTCACGACGATGAATAAGCTAACATTATTCGTATCAATATTATCGGCCCGTAATCCATGGTGATTAAGTCTTTAAATGAAACTTAAAGGATATTGATGAAAGTCTTTCCTCAATGGGTAAAACTGTTTTGGGCGCGATTTTGTCATCGAATTGTTTCAAGAGAATTCTTCCTCTATGCCTCCAGTTTCTAAAATTTAATTTCGCCAATAATTTTTATTTTGCACGAAGTACGGATAAAGTGACCAATTTTCTTTTTCCAATGCAAATATGTAAATGAAGATAAATATATCTCTTTTAGGCTAGGATTCATGATTTAGGCTGACGAGTACTTTCAACGCAGCAAAACGTTTATTTTCACAATAAGACATCTTTGTTCACCGGATTATTAGTCCTGTTGCACCGTACTAACTGTAAAACTATTTATGAGTGAACAGTTTTTTTGGATATTCTTGAACCTTCTAAACACTCTCTATATTCGTGGATGAAGCAGAATTAAAGTGATTATTAGCGTCGTGCGTATGATACATTGGCATTTGCGTAGAATCATAGAGTAAGAATTTCCTTACTCTGCGGTAGAATGAACCCGAAATGTGAAAATACCTCATAGTTACGAACAATTAAGAATAACCTCCATGATGACGGGATGAATCGGGAAATATTTTGCAAAAATGTCTTGTTTTATAATCCGTTTGTGTGTCACGAAGGAACTCGAAACTTATTCACAGAAGACAAATATTTCTTAGCTCTTCAGCTCCGCTCCTTCATTTCCAATTTTAAGATCCATTTTAAAGATCCCCTCTCTGATTTCTTAGTTCTATGCTAGAATAATGGATTAATAAATTGATCTAATTAATGAATTGATCAAAAATTCACAAGCGTCCATCCCATGATTTACCTGTTGATATTTCTGTTTAAGTTGGTCATTCAGAATTCAACTTAGCTATTCTATTTTCTGGGAAATAGATCTTCAGATGTTGACATTTCGTAATCCGTAAAAAAAATATCAAAGGTGCTATGATATGGAGGCTGGTGCGATTATCAATTTTTTGGTCACTAAAATCTTGAATAAAATGTCTCTCCTTCTAACTGCCCTTTGATTATCACGTAAGAAATTCATCAAGTTAGGGACAATGACTTTATAATAAATAATTCGGAATTGAACCGACATCGTATTTTTACTATGGTCAATTATTTCTATAAATGAATTAGTTTAACTTTTAATTTTAAATTAATTTAATTTAAATTTTTATTAAATTGTAAGATTTGCGTAACTTTTTAATCATTTCATATTGAGGTCTTTCAATTATACGCGAGTCAAAATTTTTACTTCTCCAGTACTGAATATATTTCTATTAACCTTCCCTCGAAATTACTAGCAAAAGTTGTTGGAGTCTTTAGTATTATGCTTTATAAGATCTATGGAGAAAAGAAAGTTGGGACACGGCTGTTAAGGAATTAGAGGTTTAAAATCTCCAATAGCCGTTTTTGTCGGAGTTCCTCTTCTCATTACTTGGTATTCCGAGAAAACGAGAGTGCTCTTAAAAAGTGCGGTGCCATGGCTTGTTTACTCGGACTATCGGGGAATGAGAAGAGGAACGCCAAAAACGGCTATTGGAGATTTTAAATCTCTAAACATTATAGAATCGTTGCTCACTTCACAGGAAAGTCATAATCGCAGAATCTAATCGAAAGTATGAACACTATGCTCCTCGGCGACTCGCTTTCACCCGCTACATTGCTCCTTCTGTTCACTATCCCAACATCGTAAAACGCAATCTTTTTCCACGTGTATGTACGAACCAGCAGGTCGCGCACTAACTCTAGTCGCTTAATGCAGTTGTTGGCAGGGAAAAGAATCAACCTGAATCCTAACTCTTTGTGCCTCGTTACGCTATGAATGAATTCATCATCGTATTTACTTCCAGCATTCACGCATACATACGCAGCTATTTCCGTTCTTTCAGTTTTCGTTGTTTCGACTGTTAGAATTATTATCGCTCTTATCCAAATTTTAAATACCAATAATATTGTCGGCCCAAAGGGTGAGCTATCAAAAGCGGCCCAAAGGGTTAGCATCATTAGCTATCAAAAAGAGAGGGAATGAGGTACGTAGTGGGAATGAGTAAATATAGCTTCACTCTCCCCAGAAAGGTGATACAAGTTATTGCGGGACAATGTTCCATCGGATAACCCATAGAGACCAAGATGAATTCAAAATATTCCTCAATGGCTTACCACGGCCGTGAATAAGAAGAGTGTTGAATGAAACATACTTTTTCTTAGATCCAGCAACATAAGTCGAACTAAAAGTATTCCATTCATCGAGGT
Organism: Sympetrum striolatum; assembly: GCA_947579665.1. Classification (NCBI taxonomy): domain Eukaryota; kingdom Metazoa; phylum Arthropoda; class Insecta; order Odonata; family Libellulidae; genus Sympetrum; species Sympetrum striolatum. The sequence continues at coordinate 23,775,153 of OX388352.1, forward strand.
AAAGTAGCAATAATGGTATTGAATGCCCATAACTTTCAACTTTATTTAATATCGATGGAATAAAAAAAATACACTTGATATTCCTAAAGATTATAATGTTAAGAGAACTGTTTGCATTTTTGGCGTGTCTTACAATGTGAGAAGTATGTTCACGATTATAAAATCGGAAAAATCACCTATAAAATCCTAATAGGAACACTATTTGTTCTCAAAAAGTGGATCATCCCGAGAAATGTTCATTTTTGAAAGGGGAGTGTTTTTTTCTGGTTGATGTGATTCCATAAGATAGGCAGGATGTAGTATGTGACACGGAGGGAAGTGTGCCAATCGCATCCTTAGGCAAGCTATACACCGTCCTCTAGAATTGATGTTGACTTTGAAATATCGTATATATCGTATGTTGTAGATCTCCAAGATGGTGGACAAATGCTATTTACGTTAAAATATTTGTTAATTGTTGGAAAGGAATTTCCGGCCTCGATTTTTCTGCCATCGACATCTGGCATTGACATTCTGCTCTTGAGAAGGGCAACGTATTTCTAAGTTCGTCTTCAAACAATTATGCAACTAGAGTTCCAATTTTCATGAGTTTTCGTTACCTTCGCGAGAGCGCCTTGAGTCAAAAACATGAATTTTACTCTGAAAATAAATCTTTCATATCTTTGAATATCCTGATAATGATTTATCAGTTTTAATTTCAAAGTGGAGCAATATGAAAAAATAACTGGAACCATACCTCCAAATCAGTAAAAGCGGGACGTATGGTAAGTCTTATATAACCGTATACAAATATTCTTGTATAACCAACAGGTGATTCTAAATGCTGGAATGCGAAATTTCAGTGAGAGGAAGTTCTATTGACAAAGCTCACATTCTACAAATACGCAGATTAATGCTCGGGTTTTGATTCATGTGCCCTGTAAAATTTTGAATTTGCCTTTCAAATTGTTAACAGTTTTTAAATTGCGCTATCTAAACGCACTCTCAAGGTGTTTAAGTTAAACAATCATAAGGAAATTCTGTAGAAAATGTGTGGCCAAAAATGGCCTAGCCAGAACTTATATTACATTTTTAAGAAAGTACTATGAATGATAATATACTAGATTCGACGCATGAACACTAGAAGTACTTGATAGTCTCAATCTCGCCCTGAATAAAGTCCTTTATTATTATTATTATTATTATTATAGAGGTCTGCATGGGCCGGGCTCGGGCCGGGTAAGCAGGCAGTCTATTGGGCTTGGGCTCATGAATAACTTGGAAAGAAAAGAATTATTCGTCGTTTAAAAGTATTAGTTTCTTGCATAGAGGCAAAAACCTCTTAAAGTTGTTACGCAATGATTAAACAAAATACTCAGTCTTCGTGAAAGAGTAAAAAATATATTTATTCACAAATCACAGATTAATTACAGGGTGATTAACGGAAAGTTTGGGCTCGGATCGGGCTTGAGAACAAAACTTTGCATCTACGTTCGGGCCTGGTTAGATTCGGGCTCAAGGGCGAACGGGCCGGGCCTGGGTTGGAATTTTCGGCCCATGCAGACCTCTAATGGACACATTCTCGGCTTCTATTCACTCCTTCTGTATTGATTCGCCAAATAGTTTGTATTTCAATCCTTGTGATTTCACTGGTGTAATTAATCGAATCCCACACAACCAAAGTTCCTCCATTTATTACTTGCTCCAATTTACTTTTTCTCACTTCATATCTTAACATACGCAAAATGAACGAATCAGTGTACATAATATGTGTTCACATTCAGCTAGAAGAATATCCACCGAGCTATCACAGCACCATTTTTCATAATCAATTCACACTGTTTACTTGTCAATATTTCTATTTTATTTTATTTTAAGTCATTGATAATGTACTCATTAACCCACTGCATATCTAATCCTATTGATTATACTTTCTATATTGCAATAAAGTGCAATATTTATGGAGAAATTAGATGAAAATATAATCGATGAGAATTTTATTTCTCTTCTATGCTACTCGCTCGTATACTATTTTTTCAATTTAATCAATGCATCACGATATGTCGACTTTGCATCCTATGGAGTTTTCCCTATCTCTAAGTATCTAATACCACCAAATAGCCTGTATTTAAAATAGAAGTGAGACAGTAAATTATCGCATGAATAACTGCGCAAAGATTTTCGAAATTTACACATTTACTTCTTTCTATATTTTTATATCGCGTAATTGCTAAGCACAGTTTTCAGGATGATAATTTTAGGCACATACATATCTTACGGTCAGTAAGAATACCTATTCAAGTAAAGTAAAAAAGTAAACCATTTTTACTTTCATTCTTTTAAAAGAGCGCTCTCCAGATGAATATTGCACGGTGTGTATTAAAATAACTCAAGGGAAGGGATGCACCAAAGGTACGTAATAGAGATTCGACCTATTCTGTCAGGGTAAATTCCTTACTAAAATAATAGACACGTGTTCGGCTTCCTCTAGGCCTCTGTTTAGCCAAAATCAGCATAGGAGTTCCACACCTAAGTCCTAATTAAAACTTTTTTAACTTTTCCTGAAATTGTTCCAGTGAAAGAATCTTCTAAAGTAGAATTCAGAGGCTAGAATTGGAATTCTACTCCACTTCATTTTACAATCCTCTTTAAAGCGGAATTATAAAATTAAGTGAAGTAAAAAAGGGAGAAAATTTTATTTTTCTTGCGATTCTTTAATAAAAACTGCACAGAATGAAATTTTCATTCAACTGACTTCAGGCTAGACTTATTGAGGTTATCTTCACGCCTTCACCTCTTAAAATACTATATAAATCAGGATTTACTATAATCAACAGCAATGTATTGTCGCGAAATCAAGCCTTTTTTGGTTAACTACTTTACTTATTTTACTTTGGTTTGAGAAATTAATGTGGAAAGCGGGAATCTAAACTATAGGATTCTGGTATCGTCTGCCTATCCTTCCATTTCAACTCTCTGTGATGCTAAGATCTAAGAAGATAGACTCGCCTATTTGATGGATCCCGTATGAACAAGGATCGTAAGCTCAAAAGTGTAAAGGGAAAGATCAATTTCCCTTTACACTTTAAATTCCGATGCACTTTTCCAAAAATTCTTCCTCTTTTTGAAATGTTTGTTTATTTCGTCTATTAAAATAAAATCAGATGTTCAGAGCACATAAAAACGGCTATTCTTTTTTGTCTTAGGTGGCCATATCTGCCATATTACCGGGTTATTTGACCGTGAAGATGCTATACATCATACTAAAGTTACTTCAAATGGAATTTCACAGAAATTGGAAGCATACCATCGTTCATTTGCCATAGTTCCAACAATTAAATTTATATTGTAAAATGCTACGTAAATGTTTAATTATTGTTATGGAGTAAACTTCTTACGGAGAGGATTATCAATAATTCATCATACGGTCTCATCAAGCGCATAATTTAAATAACTTCCAAGATTCCAATAAAGTTTTAATACCAAATGAGACATTATTAAAAACGTCTTCGTAAGAAAAATCCCCATTTCATGTTTCTATGCGCTTTTACTTCAAACTGGCTAGTTTTTGTTAAATTCTCATGAATGAGCCACTTGCTAGTAATGTAAATTCAACGCACAACGCTGCGAGTAAAGATATTTGTCCCATGATTGACCGATGTTAACCATTACCCCATGTCCTCCGCACCCCATTTATTCTTCCGTGGTCCCAAAAGGCCCGGCAATGTCCCGTCTGGAGCTGTGGCGGCCCAAGAAAAAGGCCAGCGAGGGAGAGACATCCCAGGAAGCCAGCGGGATGCTTTCAGCGCAGCCTCGCACTTCCTCCTGGCCCCGTATCTTCCGCCTTGCCAAGCTTCTTCTGGAGACCTCTTGCTGAATACATCGCTGCCCTTGGAGGATGATTCTTCGTCGCAGCCGAGGTCCGTGACCTTCGATGACTCGGCGAAATTCCTCCGAAGTACTGTGCGGCACCTTAGAGCCCTCAGTAGCCCAGTGGCTCTGAAACTTGTTTATGTACCTGGTAGTCCGTGCGGTCGTCGAGTTCCTCCAGCCTTTTCTGCATTTCACCCCATTCCCAACTCTAGATCCTCGTAGTAATCGAGATCTCATCGATATATCAGCTGTTGAGCACCTTGAAAAATCATTTCTCCAAGTTTTAGATCCACTGGTATAGGGTAGTTAAAATTATTAATAACAACTGATAGTGATTGGTTTTTCGAGCCGTCGTATATTATCCGTGGTAACAAAAATGAAGGTCCGGTCTCAAAGCAAATAACGCGGAAGAAGATGACGAAATAATTATTTTCATTCATGTGGTACTCTTAATTTTGCATCGTTTACGTTCCTTGTCGTATTTTCAAATCGGCAATCCTTTGTTCGCAGAGCCGCCTTATTGTCGCAAGAGGAAGTCGGTCGACCGGTAAAGGGACTTCGAAGCTTAAAAAACAATATTTCAGCGTAAACTTTGAATGTATTTTTTTGAGCTGTACCAAAAAAATAAAGCAATAACATTAAATCCTCTTTGACAGCGTTTAAAAATCGAAAAGCGTTGCTTTCTGAATTCTAAGCGGCGCTGTAAAAAGGACGCAATATTCGCCCAAATTTACTGACAATATTAACATGGACATTAACTTATAAATATTAATGATTGCGATAATGAAACGACAACTGAAAGGGAAGTTCGACGTATACGTTGAATTCTTACTCCACTTATTGGATTACAACCCATATTCAAATAACAATTCTTATTGAATGATTTGAGATGTCGACTACACATCTCGAATACTTTATAGATGTGGTTTTATTTTTATTCTCGCTAGATTATACGAAATTTTGAATATCAATGATATAAAAGCATTCGTAAACGTAAGACCTTTATTTTATAATTCTTGCGAAGTCTTCCCTTTTACATTAATCACAGTCTAAGCACAAATTCTATTCGAATTAAACATGAACTATGTCTTCCGTGGCCTTTGTAAATGGAAATTTAATATGAAGTTGGGGTATATAATTCTAACGTTTTCCTTGATTATTGAATTTACCTCCCCAATATGTATATGACTGCATTTATAATTCCAGGGCAGATTGTTTCTCCTCAAAACTTATCCTATCATGAATAACGTTAATTTTTACTTGAATCTGTGTTCAAATTAAAAAATGATGATATGTGATCGGAGCCATAATTGTTGTTTCTTTTTATTAATGACAATATTCATGGAATGGTGAAATTTAAATGTAAATCGCGGATGGCCATATTTGTACCATTTTAATATTTATTTACAACATTGTATACGGACACTAATTTCGATGGATTTCTTTTAATCGATATGTTTTCTCGGTCTTATATCCTGGAAATTTAACTATATAAGATAATAATAAATCCTTAAAATATTAAACGATTATAATCGATCAAGGTAAAGTATTTTCATTCATGTTTCAAACTCTATTTCATGTTCAGAAAAAAATACCTTGAACGATAGCTGAATATATGCGTGTATGTATGGGTAGGGCTATATGTGCATGTACATATAGCCGCACACATCTAAATAAGATCTTATATATAAGATATATACATGTGTATATTAAACTTGCATATGTATATTCATATATACTAGATAAAATACATATATAGATATATATGTATGTATACATATATATGTATATGTATATATGTATGTGTATATATATGTGTGCACACACACAATTATTTTTCTGATTTGATGTGTTGTTATAAAGTAGATGAGGGAGTTTCTCCTTCGTAATACTCGGAAGAATAAAATAATTGTTGACTTGAAATTTTATATTATTCCATCGTCCCTGAAATCCAACTGTAATATATTTTTATAATTACTCGCATGAAGACTACGCTTTTAGACTTTCCTCTATATTTTTAGGTCTAAAGTGTTTTTTCCTTATTTAAACAGCTCATGATTTTTTATTAGTAACTAGAGTTCCTATTCAAGTTATCTTAAGAACCGAGAAAAACGAAAATTGCATTTTTTAAGGAGGGAGACCAATAAATGGTGAGTAGATTAAAATGGCACACACGTTGAAGCTCATTATCTCTCTATAATTCCGTGACAGATTTCTTTGTTGTCATAGGAAATATATTCCATTAGTGAATATCCTGCTTTTCTTACCATATCGATTCCAAAGGACTAAATGCCATCATAAGGGGTCGATTGGAAGTTGATGGAAAATGTTACTTAAAATTTAATGGTGCGGTATTTAAGAAAGAAAGAAAATCAAGAAATTACACGTTGAAATACAGCGTTAAGAAAGATTAATTTCTCATGGAACTTTTGTCAGACAATGAGCGTTTCAAAGTTTACAGATGAGCCGATTTAGCCCTTTCAATTGTCTCTCTCCCCGAGCCACAAAAGACTACATTTTTTTTGCTATGCCTTCTTATTCACGAACATTATTTATAATAATCTATAATGCAAGCAAGCGAAATAATATTACAACTGTTATTGCCTCGAGGAATGTTAGATATGACTCTTCTATGGAGCTGACTCTTAGGACACCATAACATCTCTAATGAATTCTAGTCAGACGTACCTCCTAGTTAAAGATAACTACGTTCGGTTGGAGAAAAAATCCCAACCTTTTGTTAAATTAAATCAATAAGAAAATAGTTTTTGTAGTAGCTTTATTAGTAAATTGTAAATCAAGAAGTAAAGTTTCACACGTTTTAATGAATACAAATATCACAAGAAGAATCCCAAGGAAACTTTATCTGTTCAGAAGTCTACCATCTAGGCTACCCGTCCAGAACATTTTCGTAAACTGTTTTTGGGAACTAGATGGTTAAGGCAGCCTCACGGATAGAGGAAGATCCGGGGTTCGATTCCCGGCCCCGTCAGACCTTTTTCATGTCCGTTTTTCCTTGGAATTTTTCCTAGGTGCTCGAATGCCCTTGTGTGCAATACACCTTTAACCCTTTTCTTATCTCACGAAGATTTATTATATGTTTTTGACTTTTTTCTAAAAAATTTCAGTTTCTTACAGAATTATTTTAAATAATGTGGTGAATACTGAGTACGCGCTTTTGAATAACAAAGGACTTCTCTTTAAATTTAACAACCATATTTGAAAAATTGCTAACATTCTCATCGTCGTCCTATTTCAATCGAATATCGAGGATTTTGGGAGTTCAGAGAGAACTGTGCACTAAAATCTCCTGAAATGCTCCACAATATCTCGAAAGAGAATTCAGTCTAAATTTAGTTTCGGCGAATTTACTTTTCAATTCAATTCGGCCAGGTGTTTATTGATATTTTGATATTCTTGATATTTTTTGTGACTCAGTTCATCCAATTCTACAAAAATAAATAACATTCCTAATACAAATATTTGAATTAATTTTTGTATATTTTTGAAAAATTGTTACCAAACATTAACCTTGGCCAGATGACCACCGAGAAAAAATTCAGATGCTAAAAAAATGAGTGAAATATTCTAAATGATTACCGTTGTATTGAAGACTGCTTAGCTTGGAGCTATATTGAGCCAAAGGGACTTTTTAGAGTAAATAGTGGAATAACTCGAAATTTATATAATATAATTTCAAGGCCTGTAGACACCCTACTCTGGACTACAAGCTGGACTACAGTTGTCTTGGTGGGAAGGCTTTAGTGTTCCTACGAAAGAGCTAGACAGGCTGGAACTTTATTCTTAGTATGGTCACTCATGCCAGAAAGATCAATAAGAAGAGGCCAGACATAAGGTAGTCCACACATCTGTACCTCAGTGAGACAGTTGCAAAGGTGTCTGATACCCCAGAGGGTCGGCTATTACGGATGATGGTGACTCGTTAAACACACGGGAAATGGGGGCTACTTTGACTACTTGTTGACCCTTGTTATGATGTTCACATATAATATTATTGGTACTGGCGAAAACGGGACTCAGCCCTAGAGGGACAGCGTGGTAGTGATGGGAGTAAGGCAATCTCGGTCGTCCTTCAAAGCAACCCTTGCAGAAGGAATGACAAGAAAAGAAGAGAGAAGATATACAGGAAAACGAGGGGGGACGGGAATGTTAGGACAATGCTAAGGAAAGGGAAGTTGGGAAATGTAGAGTCAGAAAATTAAGAGGCCAAACATTGATACACTAGGATTATGCGAAGTGCTGTGGTAAGATGAGGGGATTTCTGAAGCGAATCAGTGGGGAAGGGGAAGTACTAGGCAGAGGGAAGTAGCTGTACTGTTGGACAGGAGAGCGGGAGAAGCTGATACAGCCACCGAGCTAATAAGCGATCGGGTTGTGTCCGAGGAAGTAAATTCTGAACCAGTAAGCACGGTTATAGTTCAAGTGTACTTGCCGAATAGTGATTACAGTGAAGATGATGTAGAGTTGGTGTATGAGCAAATAGAGGAGGTTATGGGAAGGGTTAAGGGCAATAAGTATCTTGTTGTTATGGGAGACTGGAATGCGGTAGCTTTGCAAGGCAAAGATGGAGAAGAGTTTAGAGAATTTGGACTAGGAAATAAAAACGAATGAGGACAAAAACTGAGACTTTTGTTTGACAAAAAATTTCTGTATCACAATCACATTCGTTCAGCACCACAACAGTCAGAGATAACGGAGACCGGAGGAGGTTTACACAGTTTTTCAGAAAGTATTTTTCTCTTTTTAATAGTTGCACCCATTTACCAACCCGTTTTTCATACTCATTTATTAGTTGAACTTTCAGCTTTATTGAGGTCTCTTTTATATGCGTTAAATTACCATAGTGATTAATTTAATTGATTGTTTTTACTGTGATGTCACCGATGTAAAACTACCCTGTAACCGGGGCAATTTTATGTTTCAAGTTTTCTTCAATAAGGTTATTTCAAATTCCTATAGTAATTAGCAAAAGTCTTAAAATTAAAACTGAATCTCTTCTACTGCCATCTGCAGGAGAATACAAATTCTTCAAGAACTGATTCTTCGAACGATCAATTCTTCAAATGGTTAATTCGTCGAGATTATATCATTCTAATGAACCTGAAGTTAACCTAAATTAATATTCAAGGTACTGATTCTGAGTTGAATTCCATTCAGTTAAACTACAAACCTCCTTGATGATCGGGTTTGGGCATTGCATATGGCATTATTACCGTGATTTTATTTTTGGAGTATTTTTCATTCGAACTATTTATCTTTCAAAGAATTTGCTTTGAAGGAATTCGTTTTCGAAGAATTTACCTGCAACCGCCAATTTCACCACGTTTCAAACAATATTTTTAATTCCATTGGTTTTCATTATGTAATTTCGAACAATATGTTCATCTAAACAAATGCATACATATATATTTAAATTAAATTAAAAACTGTTGATTTATATATAGGGTATACACAAGCTCAGGAAGATTTAAAAAGCGAGTAAACCTGTCCCTTCGCCTTGTGTAACTTGCCCTATTGCCATTTTTAGTTACAACTCAACCTCTAAGCTTTATTCATGAGGTAAGCAATCAGTTGAATAGCTTAAAATACTCACAAAAGAGCAATCTCGTTGAATTAAGTACAATGATTTATGAAGATCTAATGACACAGGTTTTATTTACACCATTATATATGTGTATAAATTTACTCGAAAGGGGAAAATTAGAAGAGGTGTCTCCCTCGGTGGTAACAGGTGCAATTGAATCCAAATTGGCATGAATGCAAATGACGGCCACGGTACTTCTACTGACATGACAACTGGTGCGTTTCGAGTAACGATTTGTGAAAAGTGAACATTGTGTAAACCTGCCCCTATACCAAACCTGTCCTGGTCTCCCCATGGAAAAAGCCCGGGGATACAGATAGGTGCCATATTGATAACTTTTGGTAAGAAAGGGGTTTCGAAATAAAGTAAAAACTCGCAACGTTATGTCCGTGCTATTGTAGATTTACAACATAAATTTGAAATGATGAAAATTGAGTTTAAATATATTAGCTAAAAATTTGCGTTCCACTTCCATCACATTTTCTAGTTGTCATTTGAAGTTGTTTTTATTAAGAAGAGAGCACTTAAATTATGTTTAAAATGAACCCTTATCCAGGCAACTTTGGCAACAAATCATTGTAATTTGAGGAGTCTCATTTTACTTTGACAATGATGTATTCTATTTCAATAACGGTTCATTACATGTGATGCTCATACTGCTAATTTTCAACTACAGTTCCCAAAAATCACATGTTCACGAAACGCTTTGAATTTTATATACAGTAGAACCTCAATTTTACGAAATTGAAGGGACTCAATAATTTGCGCTTTGTAAAATTTGGTCTTGTAAATTTGAGGTTTTCTTTCAAGCAATCGAAATCTTTACAATAGCAATCCAGGTTCAGTGACACAGTGCATAAAGTTAAATGGGATTGAAAGGAAGGTAATATTTCAATAAAATGAATTATACATCCAGTTTAATGTTTAATACAACAGAAAAAAATGCTAAACTTTTTACATTTTAAAATAATCACCAATTATTTTGTTTTTTGGAAGTTTCAATGAAAGATGAGGTGATTTTCTCAATACCTGAAAGATTATAATTGAATAAATCAGGTACACCATCAGTATTCATTTGAAAATTGTGAAGCACTTTTATGGAGTGTCTTAATTCATCCCTTGTAGGGGGGGAAAGTGCTTCTGGGTCATCTTCATAGCTTGTAGAAGAGCTATCTAAGTTCACTTCATCCTTATCTTCTTCGTCTTTACTAAATTCACTGCAGTTATGCGTCATCACATGAGAGTCACACTTGACATATGACTCAGCATGAGAGGATGCATCTGGGATGTATTCATTTAGTTGTGCCATTTCTTTACTAAGGAGGTCCTGTAGTGTAGGAACCTCCACTAACTCCTCTGTCTCTATAATTGATGTGTCACCAAAACCAGCTGATCTCCAACAGTTGGAAATAGTGTTTGCATTGACACTGTCCCATGCTCTGGCAATTCCTCGCACAGCATGGAGCAATGTCCACGGAGGCACATCTTGCACATCAGAGGCTTGATCTGCAACTAATGTATGGGTACTAAAGCTCTGCTTACAGAAAGCTAAACTGTGCAGGTCTAAACTTGTCAAATAATTATGAGGATGAAATCAAACTAATTTCTGTTACAAATAAGAGTCACAAGCTCATTCAGGAAGAAAACAATAGATGTCACACGCAATTCTCTGTGCGCACTATAGTAGTAGTAGTTCGTTAAAAGCGCTTTGACAGCTTAGCTAATTTTGCCCAAGTGCTCCCACCAGGATTTGAAATCAGGACTGATTCCTCATGAGTCACGAGCCTTACCCACATGGCTCTCCAGGATTTTAAAATTAGACTACGATTATACCGATTCCCTTTATAGCATAGACCTTATTTCAAAAACTAGGAGACTCACTTATGTCAAAGTGAATGAAACCCACAGCCATGAATTCCAAGAAACTAGCTCGTAAATATTTTAAGTCATTTAAGAACTTTACTTAAGTTAATTTGAAACTCCCTCTTTTTTATATGCGTTCCACTACGCTGACGTTTAGCGGAGATTTTTCGAGAACTACCTACTCGCGGGTACTACAAACGCTTCAATCTTGGTTGCATATCAGCATTACTGTAACCTTATCCTTAGATTTTTTACCTCCACGACATTTTTCACCACGGGTCCCGAGGGTGGAGTCAGGTAATGCCTTGAAAAACAAACCTGTTTCATCCAAGTTATATATATGTATATCTCGAGGGGAATATTTAGACATACTGTCATAGTTTATTTCATACCACTGCTCAACGTCTTTTGTGTTGACGCCACCATCTTCTCCACAGATTTTCATTGAAGTGATCCCGTATCTTTTCTTGAATCTATCAAGCCACCCATTTGAGGCTTTAAAGTAGTCGCACTTCAGTGTAAGAACCAAATCCTGAGCCTTCTCCTTCAGAATTGGTCCACTTATAGGCAATTTGCACGCACGACACTTCAAAAAAATTATACAGCTGCCTATCAAGTTGATCATATTGCGACGATGAGACGTACTTTGTTTTTAATGATGTTGTTGTGTGAAACAATTTTTTTTTCACTTGAATTGACGATTGCTGCCAATTTAGATAAAGAAATGCCATCCTTCCGAGCAATTTCTGTTTTTGTCTGCCCGCGATCACGTACTTCCTTGATAATTTACCTTTTGGTGACCAAACTGAGGGACTTCCTCTTTTACTTGGTCAGCAATGTTTTAACCATTATTTTACACGGGATATCACAACACAGCCACCACCTCGCGCAGAGAGTGATTCTGACTGAACGCGCGCGACTTTTCCTCGCTTGTATATGTTTGTATCCCACGAAATTTTCACATTTTCCCATCTAAAATACATGGGATGAGGGTTCTCCCAACATAGACGATCTGGATTCAGCTGCTCCTGTTTACGGCGATCGTCATCCCATTGTATTGAGCTCAGTGCGACAAAACCATTTCAAATACTTCGTAAAACCGTGGTTCATTCACTCCTAAGGACCGGCTTCTCACTTCGTAAAACATGAAATCGAGGTTTTACGTAAAACTGAGGTCATTTTATTTGTACAAAGATCGGGACCGGCGGAATGGTTCGTAAAACTGTGTCACTTCGTAAAATCGAGGTTCGTAAAAACGGGGTTCTACTGTATATACAGGTACCTGTATATATTTGACTGATATCTTTTATCTAAATATGTATTTGATAATAATCTAATTTTTCTTTTGCTCTAACAAATACATCTACATACACTGCAGAATCTGTTTACGTGAACATTTGTTGATATTTTCCAAAAATACGTAATAAATGCCTTGGAAAGTATAAGCTATATGGTTTTAATACAAAAACTTCATTAATAATCAATGACATATCTTATGATACAGGTACTCAAGAATTTAATTTTCAATGAAAACCAGCAAAAATATTGGTTTTGATAGAAAAAGTTCGGTTTTTGATTAATTTCTTTGTGAACATGCTTGTCAAATTTTATTTGACGTAATCCTAGCCCTGGCCGTTGGGCAAGCAATTGTTGAATTTTGCCAAGCATGTTTTCAATGTGTGTTAGATATTGGGGTAAGTATAGAAACTCTTTATTTTTACTTTAAATAAGAATTGTTCTCATTATCTTTAGTGAAATGGCTCACCATTACTAATACATCACATTGTTACATCTCATTCCATAGTATCTAAAAGAAAATTTACAGGAAAGGAAAAAAAAAGTCACCATTGAATGATTCTAAATATTTGCACATTCTGCATTTTTCTCTCTTTTTTCACCTTTTTTTAAATTTCTACGTATTATCTTACCCAAGATATTTCTTAACGATTTCACAAACAGTTGTTGTCTAAATTTATATGTTAATTCAAATCACTTTTTTGGAAAATGCTTCAATTGCTTTCCCTCATCACCACCCGTACGATAATTTCTCTCCTTATTATCGAAGGCAATAGACTTTTTAATCCATCAGCATTATAAACCATCACTTTTTAATCCATCTGTCTTTAAACCAACCTACTTTTTATAAATAAATTTTCTTCTGGTATTGTCTTACTTTGTATCCTATTAATTCATTCTCACTCCCCTTCCTTTCTCTAATATTATCCAAATTACTGTACCCATGTCCTGATGATCTATCTTACAATTAGTGATAAAACTGGTTGTGCAGAATGTTGAAATATTTTATGGCATTCGCAAAAGTGCCCGAAAGGTGATAGATAGCTTACAACTTGTTATTTTAGCTTCATCTGTACATTGTTTTTGCTCTATTTGAATGAGATCTAGATTTTTAGTGTAAGATCTCTTGATAAATACATTTTTCATTTATTAAAGAAGATAAATACTATTACTACTCCATTGACATTAAGTGTCAAAAATGAAATAAATGTGAGGTGAGCTAATTACCTCATTGAGAGGAGCAGAAGACTTTTTTAGCTGAGGGATTAAATACATGCATTTTAAGTATGACTCATGCAGATTTTGATTTTTACACATAGAATTTTAATTTCTGTCTATATCATTTCCTATTGGATATGTCCTATTGGATGTAATGTTGATATATGTAGGATATTAATGGTATTTAAAACCAATTGTAGACTGCACATACCCTTTACAAAAGAAACATGGTAAAATAATGGATATAAAATGCAAATAATAAGAAATATTTTTAATGTTCACAAAAAATGGAAGGAACCTGAAATTGCTCTGTGTATTAATTTCTAGAAGAAAAATGGAAAATAAAGACAGAAAAAAGTAATTGAGCAGGGATCGAACATGAAAGCCTTACAACCAGAGTCAGGTATTAAAAACATTTCAAATTAGGCTATCAATAAGTTAAATAACAGCTTTTCACTAAAGGTTTTAACAATTCAAGTACAGGGAATAAAAGTAAATTTTCTGAATAAAAAATAGGTTTGGTAACCCTTAAAGGGGATGTTTGAATGCTGCACTGAGAACTGCCAAATTTCAATTAATCTGAGGTGCAGCTACTGTTTCCTCCACTTGTAAGAGACCACCCTAATTTAGCTATGCCACTGTACCAAGTGCACAAAAAAACAAAGAACAACTACTCATAATAATTTTCATATTATTAGACACAAGTGTACTTTAGTTAAAAGGCTAATTTCAATCCTCCAAACTTTCTTGAGCCTTAATTCTAAGCCAATCATTAATTCCTCTTACGGAATTACTTTAGAGCTGATTTCCTTTACTTACAATGTAAATTAATTTTGCACCGTAGAAAAAAGAATAAAACAGTATTGTTGGAAAGATCATTCATAAGAATGGTTTTAATTTGCAGATACTGTTTGTAGTTTGAAATTACTTAAATATTTATGAAGCATTTCATCAGAATTTTACATTTTCAAGCTGCCATATATACTTATGTCGTTATTTAAGTGAAGTTTAACTTCCCTCTCTGATGATTTTCATAAGATTTTTAAGGGTAAATATGAATCTCAGAGATAGTTTATTTGTTACCTTTGAAATTGGAGGGCACAATCAAATGATTTTCATATTTATTTAATATTAAATATTCTTCTACAAACTTTTTTAAGGAATATAAGTACAACTTCACAGTTTACTAACTCTCACTTTTCAAGTATATAAAAAAATTGATGGTATAAATATTTGTCTCTCAAGATAACAACATGTAATTAAGCCAGTGATTATGAAAAGGTCCTCAAGGTAATTGAAAGTCATGCAATTAGCTTTGATAAAGATGTGAAGAGATTACGCATTAGAAATAACAAGTTTGGACCATATCAAGTATTTCTATTTTAAAATAAAATTTGATACAAAAATGCTTTAAATATGTTTTTGTTACACAAACATTTGGCATTTGAAATTCATTTTTTTATCGATCACTTTTATAGCCAGCCAGCCTAATACCCAGTATTAGAACTATTAGGCTACTCCCCATTCTCGTTACACCGATATCTGCTAAAAACTCTCCATTGATGCTTTAAATATGTGATGGTGATTTGGGAAAATGTCGAGATTATTTACTTATTTATGCATTCACTGTGATTTAGTATGGTATGAATTCCATAGGCCAACAATAACTATTGCAACCCGGTAATAATGAAAATGAGGCTGTTACAATGGCAATCAATGAATTTTCTCCAATTTCATAAAAGTCAATTCTACTGCAATATGATGTGTATTGTTACAAGGAATAATAACTTATTTATTTACAGATTTTTTTAAATTTTTACTTTGAAACACAATCATTATTGTAAATGAACATCATAAATATCCCAGTAAAGTATAGGTACATCAAACTTTTTCTTAATTTCATACAACTCTTCAGTCTTCAAGAAATAAAACTTAGAAACCAGTTTTCTTTTTTCTGTAATAGCAATAGGGAAAAAATAATTCAAGGTGGAATGGCATGTTATAAACTTTAAATAGATGGTTCTACACATCATCAATATGTCAATTTTTTATATTATTACAAAGATAGTACATATTCATTCAAATAGATTACTCAAACAGTATCTAATACTTAATCTAATTCTTGAAGGGATAAAAATCAATTAAATAAAGCTAAAGCAATTTGTACTGAACCACTGTTTTGTTACAATCACTTGTGATGAAAGATGATCAAGTTCTTTTGATTTGTTGCTTGCACCTACTTTGTTATTGCAGATGCAACCAAAAACTTAATTAAAATCTTACCATAGTGATGAGCTTAATAACAACAACCACAACCAAAACATTCTCAAATTGAAGAGGAAAAACGTTATATACCCTATATTATCACAGATAAGATGTCCTTCAGATAAGACAAGGTCTAAATGTTTGTCTAAGTTTTATAGTTTTAGCATAAATCCTATGTATGTCTTAAAAACAACCCTCAAACTATCAACTGCCTATGAATTTAGTTCAGATTAGCATACTATAGTAATACTGGAAATTGTATATGAAATTATGTCCTATTCTTAAATTTTCGAATGAACAAAATTTATCATCTTGGATCTGGCAGTCTATTTTTTGTATCCATCCTATAGGAAGACTGGATTTTGGGAGTCTATTAATATGAATCAACTATTATTTTATCTGCGGAAATATAAAGAAGGTAAATGTAATTGATATTATTCAAATGGAATCAAAATAAATAGTACTAACCATCTGAAATAAATATAGCGTTCAGTATTGAAAGTTAACCTTTGGAGATTGAACCCTTAAATAAAAGATACTGAGTGATTTTTGAGCCATGCTTTTGGAAGAACAATGCATGTGATATATGCCATCAAATGCAGTACTCTGTTACTTTTACTTAAATATAACAGAGGATAGCAATATCGTCAACAGCAATGACGTTTTTTGAAAGAAGCAAAGAATAGAGTATGACAGAGAAGACTAAAATCTCCTTTGAACATTTTGAAATGAAAATGATTGTGGAAGATTCTTAAGTCTACACAGAACATAATAGCAGAGAAATTATATTTAACTACAAATTGCATGACATATTTAAAGTACCTTCTCTGTCAAAGTCTATTCAGCCTTAGTAGGCCAGGTGCAGTGCTATTAAAGAGACTGCCAAAGAAAACAATTAAGTAGCCAAATAGAACAAAAGTAGAAAGATCATGGAAGCACTGTAAAATAAAATAAAAGATAATATCCATGATCTTTCATGAGAAAAATTCTAAGAATCTACAATAGATAGGTAAGACTGGAGGAAGAAAAAATAGAAGGAAGGGTCCAATCCTAAGCATTAATAGAAAGAGAGGAAGAGAGAGAATTCAGAGCATCTGTTAAAATGTTAAATATACTTTTTCTATTACATGAAAGTTCTTCATGTTATTAAATAATATTTCAAGGCATCATTTTTAGAAATAGTTAGTTATCTGCATGCACCTTATAATCAGAAAATCAACAAAAAATTACAATAAATTTATAGAAATATTAAAATTCACTATGGTTAAAAACTGAACAGACCAGTGCAAGGTTCCTTAAGTTAATACACACAATAAATTGTGATTTTGAATGACTGATGAATTTTGATACACTATTTCTAGCATTAAAAATGGCATTTCTTTGGTCAAAATAAATAACCCCAGTATATAAAAATGTTTACAGGTTCATCTTATACAGGTATGAAGCTTTATTGCGATTCAAATAAAATACTCACAAAACCCTTCAATGAGAATAATTTTGAAGGTGAAATACGCCCCTTTGTCCATTAATTTATACAGTAATAATTATGATACGGTAGAAGTTCGTCATAACGTCTACGTCATATAGCGAGAGCTGCGTTTTAACGAGTGATTAGTAGTACTGTTAACAGTGCTCCGACTGCTTAGAACATTTCGCACATAGGCTCCCACCGGGAATCGAACCCGGGACCACTTTTACCGAAGGCGCTGTCCACTTGACTATCCGGGAACCCTACGAGTGATTATTATCTGCCCGTTGTCCGTCTAACAGAAATAATGATAGGGAGTTACGTCCATTATAACGAGTTTTTATTTCTGAGGAATTGGTATAACGAAGGTCACGTTTCTATATTTGTCTTGCAGGAGACATATCTTGCAATTCATGCATCTGTTTCCCACAACTCGCCTCACCCTTCCTCGTAAAAAAAACTCTCCAGAAAGCTTTGATTAGAGACTTATCACGAGTTTCACCCTCCCGATTGTCCCTCCGTACAACCTATACCCTCGTCTCTTGTTTCTTTTCGGTAATGGCCCCTTTTGTCAGCGCCGGGATTTTCAATTGAGTTTCCATCACATTGGCATCCACCCGTGAGATTTGTTTGCATACGAAGCTTGGTACCAAATTGTCTTTTCCCTAAGTGGCAAACTACCATTATTTTTAATAATAGCAGATTAATTATTGACATTTTCCTCAGTAAGTTTTTCATCAAGATTACTCAATTCATCCTTTAAATGTACATTATATATAATTTCTTCTTCATCTATTTCTTTGGAGGAGTATAAATGGTCAATTTCAACACTATCTTCAAACTCTACCTAATATTTCTCCTCATTCAATAATTTCTTACTAGGTTCCTTCATTTCCTCTCTCACAGCGATATTGATTTTCTATTGATGGGCATACTCAATGTTTTCAAGTTAAAGTGTTAGATAAGAAGAGCTAAAAATGTACACAAAATACGCGATATTTAATGGATCTTTCGCTACCTAACAGAACCACGTTGTTCACATGCAAGGGTTACCCGCGATTCATTGTGCAGCCCACCCCTTGCTCAATTAAATATATTCTCTGATTCTTTGCTCTTTCACGCGAATTCGGCGAATCATCATCATCATCCTTGAAATCATCTTCCGAATTCATTATGATAGCGTAATCATTCGATGTATTCGAGTCAAAAATGGATAGAAAGGGAATTTGGAGGGAGTTAAATATGCAGATATAATCTGTTGTATTTCTTAAATGAGATTTGAAAAAGATATTCCTAACAACATTATTATTATTATTATTGTTATTACAAAAACATTACAAGTGGACTAATCGTCGGGTGGCAACACGTATTAAACATATTATTAAATATCACATCTGTACATTTTTTAAACACAAAAATTTACACATTCATTAAATACTTCCCTTCCCTCATAATATAAGTTTTTTCATGGTTCCCTGTAGGCCTTCACGGCTACCGTAGCGGTCCCGGGGACAAGTCCCACCGTACATCACCCTACCAGGCAATCCTCTACTCCACCTGTACTCGTCAACGTCAAGCTCACTCGTCCTTAACATTTTTACCCAATCTTTTTACAAACTCTCTATGATGTTTTGGGAAGGGCTCCAAGACTCCTGCAGGCAAATCATTCCAATCCGTAACAGCACGATTTAGAAAAGAGAATTTACTAATGTTTGAATCGACTTTGTGAAATGAACCCCCAACCACCTAGGCTATACGGACTCCCCAAAATCCATAAAAGTGACATCCCAATCAGACCTGTGATTTCCTCTATTTCTTCCCCTGCCCATAAACTGTCGCATAAAGTGAATTCCTTTTAAAAAATTCCAATTTATTTCCTCAGAAGTATGGCATATTGAATACTATAGACCTAACCCAGAAACTGAAAGATGTAAATATTAATCATAACTCCAAATTTGTATCCTTTGATGTTTGTAATTTATTCACCAACGTGCCAGTGGGTGAAGTGATAAGTGTCATTGAAGACCGCCTCAGCAGTGCCAACATGAGCAGTGATATTATATGTGACTTCAAAAAACTCATTCAAACCTGCACCAAACAAAATTTCTTCAAATTTCAATACGTGTTTTACCGTCAAAACGAGGGTCTCGCTATGGGATCTCCTTTATCCCCTCTTCTCGCCAATATTTTTATGGACTTCTTGGAATCCAAATTGTTCAGTTCAAATTGTAAATATTTAATTTATGTTCAATGCTGGTTTAGATATGTTGATGATATTCTATGTATATGGAAGGGTACGGAAAGGCAACTTTCATCATTTCATCATTACTTAAATACCCTTCACCCTACCATCAAGTTCACCTTAGAATTAGAAAAAAATCATTCACTCAATTTCCTGGATCTCACCCTTTACCATACCCAGAACAAAATAACCTTCTCCATTTTCCGTAAGCCTACTTATACTGACCATACCATTCCTGCTTCCTCAAACCATCACCCCGCTCAAAAACATTCTTCTTTCCATGCCCTTATCCACCGTCTAACGCATATCCCTATGAACAAAGTTGATTTCAATAAGGAACTGTCTACAATCAAATACATTGCTGAAAAAAACGGTTTCCAATCCAAATTAATAGACAAACTTCTTTCCAAAAAAATCCGGAAATTAACAATTAACAGAATCTTTCTTCCACCTGTCATCCAACCTGAAAATCCACCCAAATGGCGAAGATTTAATTTCATAGATGATTGTTCATTAAAAATTGCCAATATCCTCCCTAAAGAAACCATTCAACCTGCATTCTACAATAACCACAACCTAGGTTCTTACTTGGTAAACAATAAAGACAAAATAGAAACAAAATTGAAATCAGGTATTTATAAATTAAAATGTAACGATTGCGAATCCGTATATATTGGTCAAACCGGGAGAAATTTCAATATCCGTGTAAAAGAGCACAATCATTCTTTTTTAAATAATACTCCCGCCTCTCACTTTGCTCAACACCTAAATGATTCCCACCATTCCTCATCTTTCATTCCTGAAATTCTGCATATCCTTCGAAAAGGTCCCAAAATGAATTTCTTGGAGCAGAGAGAAATTTTAACGTCTAAAATTGCTTCCCAGAACGTAGTTAACGAAATAGTTCCAGTATCTTACTCTCCCTTACTTCTTTGTACTCTCCCAAAAAGCTCTCTCCAAGATAAGACCAACCTTTACCCCCCGGATAGTTCTCACAAGACCTAACCCTTCCTTTCCACCCTCTCCCCCCCTTCTCCCTACCCTTTCAAAATGCTTTGTTTCTTTACACCCACCTTACCCCTCATTTTCCCTATATAAGCTTTCTTGTATGTAATTTCATTACCTGAAGATGGCCGATCTGTGCCGAAACCGGTCGTTTTGCAAATAAATCTGTGGAAAAAAGTATTTGTTAAACCTTATTCTTAACATCCTCTGTTATGGATTTCCACACGGTAAAGCCTGCCACAATCGATTTTATTACTAATGTTTGTTCTCTGTTTTATTGTATTGTATTGTATTTTATTGTAGTACAATAATCTGAACCAAAGACTGCGGGACTTCTGTAGGAGCAACGGGGTCGGGTTCGTCGATTTGAGGCCGGTTCTTGATTCATGTCGGCTACCTCTTAATCGTTCTGGCGTTCATTATACTGCCCGGGCGGCGGAGCTGGTGGCACGTAGGATTTACGAGGTAAATAGGGTTTTTTTAGGTTAGACTATTATCAGAGTACGCCACCCCAGGTAGTTTTAGAGTCCAATTCTTCCGGTTTAAATGAGAGCGATATAACGCAGATAGTGTTGCGAGGGAAAAATTTAAATCTAAAGGGAAACAAAAATATTAAGAAAGTACATTCAGCGGTAGGAATTATAGATAACACCCACGTAAATAGGCAAGTAGAAACGCATGATCTTAGTCCCCGAAATAGAAACAGTAGCATTGACAATAAAGATAAATTCAATTCAAAAATCGTTACGGTTATTCCAAGCAGAAATCCAACTTTAAAGCGCGAACTCAGAGATCTAAAAATAATAGTCGTGAATTGCAGAAGCATACGTAATAAGCAGGTGGAATTTCTTAACCTTACAAGGAGCACTGGCGCGGATATCATACTAGGATCTGAGAGTTGGTTAAGCGAAGACATTAATTCAAGCGAGATATTTCCTCCAGATTATGTGATATATCGCAAAGATAGACAGGGTAGAGTAGGCGGTGGAGTTTTTATTGCTGTAAAGAACCATTTGATTAGTCAGCGAGATGAGTTTGTAGAAAATAGCAGGAGCGAAATGATGTGGTGCTCGATTTTAAGACCTAACGGTAGTAAGATTTATGTTTGTTCATTGTATCGTCCTCCCGATGGCGAAATTGATTGTATTGACGATTTATCCGGGACGTTACAGATAATCGGTGAAAAAGTAAAAGATCCCATCATAGTTGTAGGAGGAGATTTTAACCTACCACATATTAATTGGCGGAATTTAACATGCTCCAACTCTAGTAGAGAGAGAAAAGTTTCTCAAAAATTAATCGATACTTTCTCGTCGCATGCGATAGAACAGGTAAACATGACGAAGACTCGAACGACTCGTGCGGGTGAAGGTAACATCCTAGATTTACTAGCCACCACCCACCCACAATTGATAGCCAATCTCGATATAGTTGACGGTATTTCAGACCATGATGTCATAATGGTGGAGATGAAAGCAGTAGCGGTTAAATCTCTTAAGCCACCGAGGCAAGTATATGTAATTCGCAAAGCTAATTTTTCGGAGTTTAGGGCTTATATTAACGAGTGCAAGGATGATTTTTTCCGCTTCTTGGGTGCAAATACAGTAAATGATAGTTGGATAGAGTTTCTCCGGATAATCAAAGAAGGTTTAATTAAATTTGTTCCTACTAAGAGCGTGCGTGAGCGTAAAGAGCCACGGTGGACGAAACCTAAATTACGAGCATTACATAGGAAGCAAAGAGTCATTCACTCGCGATGGAGAAAACTCAAAGCATGCGGAACGAACCATGAGCTCGAAGAACAAAACTATAGAGAAGTGCGAAAGTTAGTTAAGGAAGAAGCGCGAAAAGAATACCAGGAATATAGATCTCGAACCCTATTAGAATCATTAGGTGGCGATCAGAAAGAATTTTGGTCATACGTGCGTGAGACCCGTGGAGGTCAGTTTTCTGTGCCTAGCCTCATAAGCGCAGAGGGAATTACCGTAAATAAATCAGAAGATAAAGCTAACTTACTTAACAGGCACTACCAGAAATGCTTCACTGTAGACAATGGTCAAGTTAAGGATTTTACCTCGCGCATTGATTCAGAGATGTGTCCCATCGAGATATCGGTTGATGGAATTGGAAAATTATTGCGAGATATTGATAGGAAAAAGGCGCCAGGACCCGAAGGTATTCCCGCTGTTGTAATAAAAACTTTAGCCGATGAAATTGCTCCGCTTCTACAGATTTTCTATCAGAAATCATTGGATGAGGGAACCGTCCCAATGTCGTGGAAAAAAGCTAATGTCACTCCGGTGCCTAAGAAAGGGCGCGCGTCAAAACCAGATGATTATAGGCCTATTTCATTAACTTCAATTTTTTGCAAAATAATGGAGCATATTATAGCGAGCTCTATCATGCGCTTTCTTTCTGAAAAGGGAGCAATCAGTCAGAGCCAGCATGGATTCCGTAAAGGTAGGTCTTGTGAGACCCAGTTAGCGCTTTTTATGAATGACGTATCTAAAGCAGCAGACGGCGGTGTTAGATCAGACGCAGTTTTCCTAGATTTCAGGAAAGCTTTCGACACAGTTTCTCACGTAAAGCTTATCCAAAAGCTGAGTGCCTACGCGATCGACGAAAAAGTTATCAGATGGACCAAATCTTTTCTAGAAAACAGATCTCAGCGAGTTGCGTTAGATGGAGTTTTATCCAAAGAAATAAGTATCTCATCAGGAGTTCCACAGGGAAGTGTTCTTGGTCCAATCTTATTTCAAATTTACATTAACGACCTCGTAGATAACGTAAAGAGTAAGGTTAGATTATTTGCCGATGATACCCTGATATACAGAGAGATTTTGACAGAAAACGATTGTAATGTGCTTCAAGACGACCTGGACGTAATATCAGGATGGTGTAAAGATTGGCAGCTGGATTTAAATATAAATAAATGCGTTGCCATGAGTTTTACGCGCTCCACAAACATAATTCCCACGCAGTACCAAATCTCAGGTCATCCATTAGAGTTAGTTCACGACAACAAATACCTAGGAGTCACGTTTAGCAGTAACTTATCTTTTAAAGAACATATTCGAGATGCGATAGGAAAAGCGAATAGAATGCAAAGATTAACTGGTAGAACGTTGAGAGGATGCTCATCGAGAGTCAAAGAAATAGCTTACTTTTCTCTTATTCGTCCGAGTCTTGAATACTGCTGTGCGGTTTGGGACCCACACGAAGTAGGTTTAGTCTCAGATTTAGAGATGGTCCAGCGTAGAGCAGCCCGATTCGTTTGCGGGGATTTCAGGTTTGATAGCAGCGTTACGGCAATGATAGAGTCCCTCAGTTGGAATTCACTACAGATGAGAAGATCTGAATATCGTCGGAAACTTTTCGAAAAGTTCAATCGTTCAGAATTTATAGACGAAGTAAGTGAAATGTTAGTGCCAGTAAGGAGCGAACGCGATCTCCGAGAGGCATCGACGAAGCGTTATAGGGAAGTAATCGCAAGGACGGATAATTACTTTTGGTCGTTTTTTCCCCAAGCTATTAGAGATGCTAATAGGTAGGAATGAATAATGGTGGTGTATTACACCCCCTGCCATACGCCTCTGGCGGCTCGCGGGGTATATATCTAAATCTAAAATCTAAATCTAATTTAACTTTATGTCTATGGTCTTTTCTGCCATGAAATGTTGCCATAGTGACTTTGTTTGATAATTCCTCTAACGATTTAACTCCTGTGTATACTTTAAAAAATATGGCTAGCCTTTTCTTTAATCTCCGCTCCTCTAAACTTTCTCAACCTAATTCTTTTAGCATCTCGGAAACGCTATCAAGCTTTGCATATCTGCCTAAGACGAATCTTGCTGTCTCTCTCTGTACCTTTTCTATATTTCGCTTTAAACCTACCTCATGCGGGTCCCATAGGCATTCCCCGTATTCCAAGATTGGCCTAACAAATGATGTGTACGCAGCCTCCTTAACATTCTCATTTGATTTAATAAGAGTACGCAGTAGGAAGTTTAATACTTTGTTGGCTTTCAAAATGATTCGCTCGATGTGTTAGTTCCGTTTCAAGTCCCTATTGAATGTTAAACCTAAGTATTTCACCGTATGCTCACTAGGCAGAATTTCCCCTCCCATATGCGTGTTGATATTTACTTCTATAAAAACTAATGACTTTACATTTATCTGTATAAATATCTAATTAATTCTACGAAATCCAGCTATTTAACGCGGTTAAATCCTCTTGAACTCTCGTTTTTTTATATTCCTATATATAATAAAATCGTCTGCGAATAAATGAGTTTTTGATTTTATTCCCGTTGGTAAGTCATTAATAAATATTAAGAAGAGTAAAGGCCCCAGCACGCTACCTTGAGCTACGCCTGATGTTACTGTGATTTCATCGGATTACTTATTTCCAATTTTTATTCTGCTTCCTACTTTTAATAAAAGAATCTTTCAATCTTATTACTCATGGATCTAAGTTCATTGTGCTCACTTTCTGTAATAAAATTCCATTGTCTACAACGTCAAACGCTTTTGCTAAATCTATTAATGCTGCATCGACCTGTTCTCCCATTTCCTGAGCATTAACTAAGTCGTGTTGTAATCCTAACATCTGCGATTCGCACGAAAAACCTTTTCTAAAACCATGTTGATATTGGTTGATCCATCCCTCTTTTTCCCAACAATCTTTCAGATAATCGGCAATTACGTATATTTTCGAAGGTTTTACAGATTACGCTCGTTAGATTTATTGGTCTATAATTCTTTATTATTTTTCACTCCCTCCTTTATGTATGGGAACCACCGTAGCTGATTTCCAATCTTCCGGAATTTGACTGTTGTTTATGCTTAAATTAAAAATTCTTTTAAAATGTTGTACTAATTCTAATCTATCTAACTAATTCTTGTCCACCCAATTTTATAGCTTCACAGCGTATTCACTCTGGTCCTTGGGATTTGTTGTTTTTTTAATTTGGGAATTTTCTTTAGAATATCTTCTCTATGTTGAAAACTGGAAAATTCTCTTTTATACTGTTCTTTACTTTTTCATTGTTTTGAACCGACTTT
Source organism: Sympetrum striolatum (assembly GCA_947579665.1). NCBI lineage: Eukaryota > Metazoa > Arthropoda > Insecta > Odonata > Libellulidae > Sympetrum > Sympetrum striolatum. The sequence goes on from OX388352.1 coordinate 23,801,031, forward strand.
TTGTAAGTACTTGAGAAGTAAGACACAAATTCATTTGCTATTTGCGAACGATCGGTTAAAGTTTCGCCCTTCATGTTTTCTATTTTCAATATGTCGTTTTCACGTTTTATTAATCGCTTCACGTATTTATAAAAACGATCTTCACCATTTTCTCTTGTCAAATTCTCTAAGATTTTATTTTTAACTTCCTTCTTCTCAGGATTCAACAACGTGGTTAATTCCTTCTATTTAATTTGGAATTGATATTATGTTTTTCTTTTCTTATGTAAAGCATATATGCATTTTATATTATTAATGGTTTTCAAAAGCGTAATCTTCCCCGTTTTGTCCCATCCCTTGCGCAAAATGTGGTACTATACTATTACAATGATTAAAAATATTACGGACTTAACTTGTTAAACCGTAAAAAATAAAAGGTAATTTATGTAGACCATGAAATATACAAGTAATTCGCATGATACACATATGTGGGTGATGGCCTTATAGTCACGACTATTTATTCCGGCACATGTGCTCACTTAAACACAACTGACACATCAGCCCTCAGCTGAATACTCATAACAGTAAATGTAGTTGTCGTCTTATTCAATGCCGCTAGAAGATAGAGGTTTAGCTACTCCGGAAGTATCCCACCCTGCCCTACCCTTTTATACCCCACAACCTCATTTTTAAGCTAACCAAGCCTATCGCAACAGTATTCTAGCCTAGTAAACATCGAAAGCGAACAGAAAAGTAGATTACGATTCGTTTACCAGATTGCTAGAAGTAATATTTAAGTATTCCAATGAATTTACTTATTGCTTACTAATTGAATTTACTAACTAATGAATACTTCTTACATACATCAGGAAGAGATGCCCAAAATTACAAAAATTATCACTGAAAATTCGACGTAGTGTTCTGAAACACAAAAGAGGATGGAATGGCGGAAATTGCCTTGCACTTTAGTCCTGTATGTCAATCCAACGTATATGAGTCGTTTTCCTATAGTTTCCTATAGGTTAAAAGCACTAATTGTACTGAAAAAATCCGGTTTTGCCACACAACCCCATTCGGTCACACGTTTTTTTATTTACTTTCCTATCGGTGTCTCTCATGCTCTCCATAATATCTCTCTCTCCACAATAGCATGTCACAAAGATATTCAATTCAAATCGTATAATGGGTGAATTAGTTAAAATTAGCTGTTGATATACTTATAAATCATAATGAGAAAATTCGCCCACGATATTTCCCTCAAATGTGGCCGCTTAAATTTGGCTGGGGATTTATTATACAAGTTGGTCAATCAGAAAAACAAAAGGAAGTTTTAGGGTACGGTTACGACCTACCAACCAACACCAACATCCTAACTAATCTACCCCATAAACTTTTCTAATAGACTATGAAAAGAACGACCTGAAATTACTATCCGTTTCACTTTCTTGTAATATTTGGTCGATCATTCTCGGAGATCGCGTTCTTTCATTACTGGAGCTAATATCTCATTTACTTCGTCTGAAAACTGAATTGATGATTTTTTTCGAAAAGTGAACCTGAAATATCCACGTCTAAGACACTTTGCGTAATATGCACTTAGTACAGGTCACTCGTACACGAAAAAACATTATTTTTCTTTCCCTGTATACGTAGCAACCCGCTTTCACAAATATTCCACTTCATTTGATTAATCAATTTTAAATCGCTGTCTTCCAACAATCGATTCTTATAGTGAGAGCTATTAGCCATTAGTATCGTCTAAGGGAAGCAAATTAGGGGGCGTCCATTAATTACGTGAGGCGTTTAGAGGGGCGGGGGGGTTGAGCCGAATCTCACACACTCTCACGTGGGGGAGAGGGGGGGTTCTCGCAAAGATTACGTAATTTTTATCCGCAAGAAACAGTGTAGAAGTATAGATATCTGGGTTCGAATTTTTCATTGTGATTTTAGACTACGATCCCAGTAGTCCTAAATACTTGTCTCAACCAGTCCTAAATAAAAATAATGAAATTAATTACGTTTTTTTAATAAATCCAATACAATGAAGCATAGATTAATATATTTACTCTGAAAAGACGCATTTTGAACAATCTCACGTGATTTTAGAGGAGGGGGGAGGGGGTCGAGCCAAATCTCACATCTCACTAGGGGGGTCAAAAAATCGCAAAAATCACCTCACGTAATTAATGGATGCCCCCTTAATTAAAAGATGGTGTTTCCTTTCGTCACATACCCAACTTTTAATATTATCGAATTCATAATAGCGGTAGTCAGGGTGGCTGTTGAACATACTGGAGAGATAACCTGCGATCACTACTGCTGAACAGTTCCATATTTATTCTTAATAGCTTACAACATATTCTCAAAGGTAGAGTTAAGAAAGAAAAGAAGACACGTAACAGCTAATTATATGTAAAGTATAAGTATGTTAAGCTGTAATTATACATTTACGATTACGGCTGAAGGGGATTTAATATATCTTTGTAGAGTGAAAATGGCCGAAATAACTTAATAAAGCCATCTTTATCTTACCCTCTATTGGCTCGCAAAATCTCACATTTTCAGAAGTGGAAATTGAAGCAATCTGAAGAAGATCCCTTTTCGTTTTAAGAAACAATTAAATAAACAAGTATCCCTCTCGCATTGTTTATTAAGTGAAGGAGAAATGAAAAGTTTTTTTATCCCGATTTAAACGCTATCCTGCTTGCAACGCAGTGATTCCCTGAAAATGGTGTTAAGCGGTAGATCGGGTGGAAAGATGCTGGAAATTCATAAAGAAGAGGAAGTGAGCTTCAAGTGCAAAATAAGAAATTGAAATAGAAGTACTTTGAAAGCGCTTCAAGAGTTAAGGTGTTTTTTCACATATGGCCCCTGTAGGCAATTGAGCCCGGGACCGCGTTCAGGAAGTGCAAAAGTGTGTATAAAAAACAGGAGTTGGGTCCGAGTTTCACTCCAAGTATTCGCGTTGTTATGACGTACCTGAGAGGAGAAAATTCCCAAACAGTGAAAAAGTAATTTCTAATTCAACAACGCATGTAGCTCTGGGATTTCGAATTTACGATGCCATATTTCGCTTAATTTATAGCTCTTCAGTGTCGGCGAACAACTAGCATCATATCTTCGGAGAAGGAGAAAAACAATCGAAAGTCTGTATGGAATCACCAAGTCAGGTGAAAATGTGACATCGTTGGTATTTATACATTTGGTAGGTTGGTATCGCTATTCTTATTTTGAATTAAACTTAGCATTCTTTCTACTTTAAAATATCGACTAACAATTTTATTAAATTTGGAATAGTATCGATGATGCCATTCAACGCCACTGGATATCAATACTAAAAAGATTGTCGACTTCGATTCGATATTGCCTTATTTTGTGATAATTAATTAATTTACTACTATTCTAAGAAATTACGATGAAGAAGAAATTATGTGAAGATAATAATACACGATTGGATATGCCCGTTTAATATACAATTCAAATCTGTGACGAAGAAATGAGAATTTTATTTGGAATCTATTCTCGAAAAAAATAAATTCCAATATAATTTTAATTTAAATCTAGGTATACTTATACAGCTTATATTTTTAACTCGTAATCAATTAACGTATTATTTATCGTGCTCAAAAAGGGGCGGGTAAAATTTTAAATACGGAAAATCATTTATTTAGAAAAAGGGATTGGTAAATGCTTTCGTAAAATCGTAAAACGATGGAATTTAATCCCGGATTTAATGCCATTATTTGATCTAATTACATTTAAACATCGAAATTTACCTACTGGCGTATGGCATGAATTTCTCGATAACCAAATTGCACGAATGAGATGAATATGCGCTGATATCTCACAAATTCGTATCTGAAATCATTTTGCCTCGAAACAAATTTACCCTACTCCGGAGCATGAAAAAGTTCAGTATATCCGTAAGAGATGGCGGCACCGTAAACCCGAGGATCGGATGCGTAAGAGCGTACCGAGTGTCTTCACTGACCACCCCCCCAACAGTGGCGCTGCGATCGCTTACAACGCCCAACCACCTCTGCTCCGTGCGACAGTTCAATGCGAGGACTTCCCGCCTCGCGAGGCGACGGCACAATCGCGCCGATTCGAAGGGGCGTCGGCGATCGGACAGAGTTCCATTCCAGCGCCTCGGGTGACCATCGCGTGCCATGAACGGGGACGACTCCTGAGAGCGCGCATCCATGGCTGACAGAAGGCATCGGCCGCAGCTGCAGCGGTACCTTTCGGAAGGGCACGACGCCCTTTCAGGCTTCGATGCCGTCCGCCGCTCCTCTACCACACTCTTCTCCAGGAATCGTCTTTCCGAAAGGTCTGTCACCCACGTCTCCCCATCGGGAGATTTTCCTCTCGTCTCGCGTTTTCCGATCGATGTGGGACGTCGTCACTGTTAAGGACTCAGACTAGACTCTAGCAAGACTCCCGTTCCCCCGTATTATTTCGGTCCCGGCGTATTTTCGTGGCGACGAAGGCGAGGGAATCCGGGGAGTCCGAACACAAAACGCCGGGTAAGTTGCGAAGTTTTGTTCGTCTCCGTTCGTGTTTGCCTCGGATACGTAGTTTCGGAAGAGTTGCTCGAGGAAGTACGGCGTAGTCGAAGTTTCGTAAACTTCGTGCCGCTGCCAAATGTTTTTCTTTCGTGCGCTCGAGCCCTGTTCGCATTGTTTCTCGTCGGCCATCGACGAAGAGCGCCGTTCAGCGTCCGTATCCACGTTAATTTCTCTCGGCCGTGTGGTCGCCGATACCGTTATCTCACGGAATGAGTAATTTCGTTAAAAATGCCCATCGATGACGAAAAGTGTGTGTGGACGCCCTCGGCCGCTGTGCGTTTGCGCGAAGCGACTGCTTTTGCCGATGAATGGATGAATGGAAGAGGGGATGAGCCAAATAAATACGGTCGTCGTCGTGGAAAGCCGCGAGATTTTATGAATTTACGGTGGATCAATCTGCGCTATATTCTCGTTGATTACAACGACCGTTTCGTTTACTATCGATTGTTGTGATGATTCCCTGGTTCCTACGACGGTATCTCGATTCTTGACACAGGTTGTAGGAAACTTCCGTCCGTCTCTTTAATCTGTCTCGTCCGTGGCTGTGATGATATTAAATCTATCGAGGTGATGCATAATGCTATTCGCGCTCCTAATCGAATAAAGTATTCGTGTGGTCGTTGGCCAGGCTTTTATGGACTTCTCCGGCTCGGTAAGGAAAGCCCCTCATCTTACACGTTAAGCATCATCCCTAATCTTTCGTTAGCTAATGGATTGATGGTCGGACCTCCAGTTGAGCTGATGACTATTTGATTTCGTTATGTACGTTCATTGAGTCAAAACTCGATAATCGACGAAGGCCTTTCTATTGTTGCGACGTTTAAAACCGCGCTCTTGGCCAATGGAAGTTGACCGTCGGTCATTTCGAAGCTATCTCTTCTATTTTTCCTCTGTCCTTTTCATTTATTAAGTTATTAATTTGCCCTTTGTTTTGGTGGCATTTATTTTCTGCGTTTAAGTGATGTTTTGTTGACGTTGTCATAAATTCAGGGAATACATTTCCATTCGTGGACAAAATTTTGCACAGCGAAAAATTATTCTGTAATTCAGTTCGCGCGAAGCTTCTTTTATTAGTAAAACTAACGAGAGACGATTTAATTATGACGATCACTAAATCGCCATCTGACGGAACATTGCCCCTTGACTTTGCGAATTTACTGCAGACTTTCTGATCAACATATTTTTATTATCTTTTCATCGAATCAACTGCAATTTAACGTGCTTTCTGTTCTTGTTATTCCGGTTTTAAAGAATGACAACCATATTTGCTTAATTCCAGAATTGGCATTTTTTGGGAGAAGCGGCCTTTTAGCGATGTTTTCAATTGCAAAGTAGTGGAGATATGGCGATACAACTTCATCCCGAGTTACATGTTTACCGTTTCACCGAAGCCTTTTAATTAGACATGGGCGCCGTTATGATTTTTGTCAGCGGCGGCGTAGGGGGAAAATGACGCCGGCGGCGGCGGCGTAACGGCGTGAACGCTGACTGCTTAATCGTCGGCGGCGGCGCGGCGTAACCGGCGGCGTGTAAAATTTCGTTCGTATACCGCAGAAAAAAAGGCGAATAACTCGAATATCTGAGAGTACATTATTACAATTATATCATAACAATAAAGACAATGTAGAGCTATTTTGAATACGCAGCACAATGGGCTAGAATCGAAAAAAAAACAGGCAAAAAAATCCTTTTCTTGAGTGCGGACTTAAGTACTGGCAATTCTCGAATAAATCCTGCCTATTACTAACAAATTATTTACACTGATTTCTACCAATTAAAATTCTACAGGTGGTCAAAATTGGCCAAAATTCACGAATAATAGATAGCCTTAGATTTTTGCAAAATTATTCAGCCTCAAACCAAACCCAAATGAGCAGAATCATCGGGAAAAAATCAATACAGTGTTAAATAATCAACCCTTAAGCTTAATTATGATTTTTTAAGTGATCACAGTTGAATATTTGAATTGTTGCATCACTTCCATCAGATCTCTGAATTAGCTTCTGTTGGTGAAATACTTACTTCATGCAACATGTCTTTTAAGTTATATTTCTTTCTCTTATCCTCTCTCGGACCCTCCGATTTAAGGAAACGAGCGCACATAAGACGCTATCTGGTAATATTATATGCAGAACTTATTGAGGTATGGCAATGCGAAGTTTCAAAGTTCACACTCAAAAAATATTTCCTTATTCTTGGCCAGAATGTTTCGATTCTTTCTCGCTCTGCGCCGTAAAGGGGTTAATTTGGCAATACGTTGTTTTCCTTATTTTCACAAAAGCATGCTTCTTATAATTACGCTACATTACTTTAAGAACGTTTAAAGAGAGGTATCACAAATTGGGTACAAATAGCCAAGAGAATGTCGATCAATGGATGTACTATTGTTGTGAATTAGTTTTAACATCACATTTGCGCCACATTTTTCAAGTATGGAATCCAGGAATAGAATTTCAATTGAAATTTCCAGAAAATAAAAAAGGTATACCCGCACGCACCCATTGTATGTCGTCAGATCAAATCGTCAAATTACGGGCAGAACCTCAGCTGATTTTTCATAGGTTCTAATAAAAATATTCAAATCGATTATAATATTTTAGAACTCTGGATTAGACTTTTTTATAAATCAAAAGATGCTTCAAATATTAGGAATTGAAGGTAATCCAGGAAAATGCAGTTGTACCCTATGAAGAAAATTCTCTTATTGGAGTTAACATTTTGGTTTAATTAATATTTTATGAGACTTAATTTTTCAAATTGGGCGATCTGTTTGAGAGCGCGAAATAACGGGAACTTTAAGGGAGTCGAAACCGTTCGAAGTTTAGTCGAAACCGGTCGCACAATAAATTTACTGTGGAACCAAGACATAGTGTTCTTTTCCTTTCCTACATAACGGGAACTTATTTATTTCTGACTGCGATAAAGTACCAAAAAGATTTTTTTAAATTTCTATTACATAGTTACACATGCAATATATCAAGCTAAAATTTGATGGAACTTATTTTTCTGTGGACATTCTTGTTTAAGTTTTATTCAACTCAAAACTCAAGTAACTATAATGGAAAGAAAGACAATAAATAGCTTTTTCATTTATTTAAAATTAATAACTTTGTTTACTAATAAGATATGATATAATAATTTATAATTCCTTTAAAACTTATGTATAATAATTAGAAACAAGTTTCCGCAAATTCTAATGCAAAACACTGCTAATATGTGAGGAAAATTATGCGTTTAGTGATAGCCGCCTGAGTAAAGTGTACCCCGCCCGGGCAAGGCACACTTGTCAATTGAACGCCACCTTCTGGTGGGACTCATTGTACAATGACTCCTGCCCTTTAAGTGGTCCTCGACTCCTACACCGGCACCGATTTTGCCGGCACGTGTGCAAACGGCCTAATCGTAACACGTATCGATATCACGTATAACTCAGCGCCCTCTTGGAAAGCCCGAGATGCGCTCTATCAGTTCAAAGCGTAACTTTACGAACTACTTGTCAGCATATTTTCAACTGTGGGACTTCGTTTTTAAATCCAAGCCACGCCGCGCCGCCGCCGATAAAATTTCCGGCGGCGGCGCGGCGGCGCGCCGTAGTTATTTCTTCGGCGGCGGCGGCGTGCCCGATATTGTCGGCGGCTGGCGTAATCGGCGCGGCGCCCATCTCTACTTTTAATACATTAACCTTTACACAATATCGATGCAAATTCCGACCTAACGCGTAAGTAAAATTTTGAATGCGAAAATATCTTGTGAAAATATATTTTCCCAAAAGTATATTCCGAATCTAGTGAACATCGAGTGTTTCATAATCCTCAACAACCAGTTCTAGTTACGTCTTCCATTATCTTCGGTGTGATTGCCTAGAATTTCTTTTATTTTTCAGCCAGAATTCACTATCGCCGTTGTTATGCTCTAAAAAGTTGGATTCGTTTTCCTCAAAAATCGGAGATTGAAACCTCGGTCTGTTCACGTGCAGATAAGAAAAAGGGAACAAATTAATTGAGAGCTGGAAATGGCGGACATAAACTGTATGAAAACGAAAGCTTAGCTAATTAAGGCGAATTGAAGCGAAGAAGCTTACATGGGGACGAAAAGTTATCCGACTTCATTCCGAGTCACAAATGAATTTTATCTTCAGACGAACCTCTTCGCCTGTTTTTATATCGAGCTACCGTGACAACTAAAATTATCGTTCGCTAAAAAATATTATATAATTTTGGATGAAATTGCATTACCATGGGTTGCTCCATTTCTTTGTTATTAAATTATAAACATCGTGAAAAGCCGCCTCCCCCCAAGTCCACGGAAATTTAGCAAAAGTCGGTAAGCAATCCAATGTAAGTAACAAAAGTTCATGCACCCTCTTCCCCCAAAGACGGTCAGTTATTTAAGAAATGTATCAAAAGTATAGTTCAAATGTGCTTTCGATTGCTGCTATCACTGCGTTGGAAATTCCGCTACGAGCACACGTGAAAATGACTCTAAAATGAAAATTATGGCTCCGATTTCTCCGATGATGCTGTCGGTAATATATCAGCCGGCAGCAATATCTATGGGACATTTAAATGTTTCTCGCATATGATTACACTGTGCACTTTTTAACATCCTTAAGCCAAATGGCCCATACCATATGATAATAATCTCACGAAACAAACCCCATGGATATATTTATTTACTCCTCGGAAAGATCCCGGAGAAGGAATCCACAACGGACACCTTGATATTAGACAGAATAAAATAAGGCTTGAGAACTCAGTCGGATCACTTGCATGTGTGTATTATCCGGGTATGAATTTGAAGCAAAGCTCGCGGGTCACTGTGATCAAGTTGTGGAAGAGAAGTATCGCGTGGATTTTAAAATGTCGACGTAAATATTCGAAATTGTTTTGCTTAGTATGCAAATAGATCGAGACCTCCATCTAAGAGACGTAAGAAAATGGTTATGCAGAGATTACTGAAATTACAATTATTAAATGCTTGCAATAGGATCGCCTCATTTTAGGGCTTTAGGGCTGTTATCGGAGGGCACGTCTCAACCTAAGTTACATGAAAATTCCAAAGGTATTTGTTCCCTAATTGATCTCGTTGGACGATTAAAAATCAGTGTGCTAAACTCTTTATTACTCGGGATGGTAGATGATAAACTGAACCCGAACTTTGGAATTTATTTTTTCTTCTTTAGAGGAAACTTGCGTTTTCGTGAGGGAGGAAAAGCTTTGAATTTTTTTCGCAATTTGGTCCAGTTTTAATTCTCTTTGTTAACTCGTGTAGCACGCACCCGCAACGAATTCTCGCCCGCCAATAATCTATCTTCTTATTTTTCGCTGTCAATGTAACTCTTGTAAGTTTAACTTAAAAAACCTCTTGGTTTCATTGTAATTTTTAAATCTTTTGTGTTGAGCGTTTTATATATTGCGTGTTATTGCCGGGGGCATGAATTGCGCGTGCTACGATGGGTTTATTGTAGACAACTATTAACACCTTGCCAAGTTATTAACAAAATTGCTTGAATACATCGTTTTTCACCAAATGAATGGAAAAATCCAGTATCAAAACCAGGTCTCCTAGACACTGATCTTGGAGATTCTGTGAAATGATTCCATGAACCAGAATCTTGGATAGTAGTTTTATTGCAAAGCAATTTTCTCTTGGTCTGCCTCTATTTAGAAATATTTAACAAACGTCGGAACTGTTTCCTCCTCGCTTCGTGATATTCATAAAAATGGCATTATCTGATAAAGCTCTTCCTTCCTTAACAAAACATGTTTCCTCAAACTATTGCTGATGGGTTATCACTTTTAAATTCATTAAACTCCATGATGTCCACAATTTGTCTTTGGCATCTTTTTACCTTAATAAATTCCCAGAAGACACTAGAATTCCCTACCTCTAATTTATGTTTCTTATTTACTAAATAATTATTAAACGCTTCCTCGATCAAGTATTTTACAACCGATATTAATTTTATGTACATAGATTGATGATATACTGAACAATTTATTTTAAATAACTTTCTATGCCGATGTTTTTTGATTTTTTAATCAAATTATAGCTGTTTGTGCATCGATACTTTTCATTTAGGAATATTGTCCATGACTTTATAGAAGTTGTCGTAAAACATTTCTATTCCTATATTAGCATCTTCAATTGTAATGGACTCCCAATTTCTAGTAATTAAATTTTCATACAATTTCAAGAAAACCCCTCTTTTGAAGTTAAACGATGGAACTCGAAGTTATTAATTTTTGCAAAGGAGGCCATAGTTAACTCTATTGTCGGGTGATAGCAATCCCCATTCAAAATTTGAGAGGTTTGTGAAGCTCGGTTGGCATTGATACCATCCATCTTTGTTAAGACTAGGCCATCATGGTTTCTTTGTTTTAAAACCATACCCTCTATAAACTCCCGCAATTCTGCGAGAGTTGCAGTTTTACTTGTTACCGAAATCATTAAATGCGGGCAATTAAAGTCACCAATAATCAACAAGTCATAGGCTATGATTTCACCATATAAAACTTTGCCAAAGAAATAAATGAATGCCTCAATGCGTTTTGACAGGTTGGAAGTACACAATGGAACAACACAAAGATACACCCATTTTTTCGTATCAGTACAAAGTTACATCCACACATTATCACCATCGGTCTCCAGTTCAGGTATTCGATGAGATTCATATATGTTCTTTATCATCACCAATACCAGTAGTTATAGGATTTCCATCCTTCCTATAAATTTTGTATTTCCTATCCATACTGGAGGCCTGCATGGGCCGGGCTCGGGCCGGGTAGAGCAGACAGTATATTGGGCTCGGGCCCATGAATAACGTTAATGGATGGAAAGCATTATTCGTCCTTAAGGAGCATCAGTTTCCTAAATAGGGGCAGAACCCTCTTAAAGTGTCTATACAATTCTTAAACAAAATGCTCAGTATTCGTGAAGGGGTAAAAAAAGAATTCGTTCACAAATCAAAACGATTAATTATAGGGCGATTTATGGATAGTTCGGGCTCGGGTCGGGCCTGAGAACAAAATACGTATCTACGTTTGGGCCGGGTCGGGTTGGGTTGGGTTGGGTTGGATTCGGGCTCAACGACGAACGGGCCTGCGTAAAACCTTTCGGCCCTCAGGCCGAGAAACGTATGCTCAGGAGTATAAGCAGAAAACGTATCCTACTTAACCACGAATAAATTGCTTTGCAATGCTTTTCAAAGTATTCGCGATCATCAAACGAGCGGAGAGATTATTTGGCTCGCCTAAGTTACTTTAAATACAAGAGTAGTTTCCGTCGGAGACTTAAAGAGGCAGAACAATAAGAAGGCGGATAAGAACCGAAGAAGGACGGAAGAGTGAATGCGTGGAGAATGACAAGGATTGACGTGAGAGGCATGGGGCGGATCTATTCACCAAAAGACAATTAGATACGATTCATTTTCAACCTATTTTTGGGCAAGTCCCATTGTCAATGTGAAAAATTCGAACAATTTCATTGTTCTAAAATGAAAACATTAGGACTTATAGTTTCCTATTTTCGTATTCGAAAATGAGAGATTATAAGTAATATCGTGAGAAACGGAATATTTTCCCGAGAGTTTTAGTACGATATATATAAGTATATGACAGAGAAGTACTATTACGTTCTTTTATCTCTCAAGGATAACATAAGCTTTGTCTGACACTGATTCCCTCGATACTTCCAGGGTATGTTCCGTGTTCTAGAATTATAGGTAAGCGTTTGATCGTTGTACTTACTTGTCCTTTCTTTATGTAAAATTAGAATTTGAATATCTGAATACTGTGCAATGCACCCTATTTCCCAGTAGATCGTAAAATTAACTACGCAAAACAATTTTTTCTCCTATTTTTGACAAATACATTATTTTTCGCCAATAATTTCAAAAGCCTACTTTCCAAACAATCACAATATTTTTATATAAATGTAGCCTGTGCTTATTTGGAATCCTGTTTTATTTACCGCTTTAAAGATGCATACCAACACGCGATTACTAGGAATACATTTTCACTCGTACGATTTTTTCACTTCAGTTTATGCATCAGTTTTAAACTGCTTCGTTATCCGCCGAATGGCGCCATATGCGGCGGTCCTCATTCAATTCGCTGAGCACGTTATTGTCTTCCTGTATTCTTGACGCCCTCCATAATTGGAGCTCCATTCCATCCTGTTTCATAAGGCCACGTTCGGTATTAATGTTTATTTCATTTTGTTTGTTTACCGTCCCTGTTATTTGCCCTATTCCCGTTCGTTATTTACATTTAACGGATAATCGATCTGGTCCCGTGTTGGATCTTTTCAATCTTTCATATGAATAAATAAGTTGTTATGATTCAAGCGATCACGATTGGTTGTATGTTACTCTAATCAAGAAAAGGACAAAAAAGAAGGTGCCCAGTGATTCCTTGATATATTTTCGACAAAATGTTAATGAGGAATTTTCATTGTCACTCTCGCGGCTTTCTCGACGAGGAGCCAAATGTTTCCCTCTCCCTTATTACATGTTTCGTAACAAATATTAAAGTATGTAAATACAGCGTAAGTGATGGCACATATCGGTATCACGCCAGATACACATTCAATTAGTCATTCCCCACACAATTATTCCCGCTTCTTCTTCAATGAAAAGGATGCAACCTCGAATGTCAAATTAAAGGTAAGGTTTTAGAGAATTCCTTTCCGAATCTGCTTTCCGGTTTCTTGAACCATCATTTTACAACATTTTACTGCAAATAGTCGTCGACGTGCCGAATGAATATTAAATAACCTCGCCTCAAAATTTCAATTTAGAGACTATATTTCGATCAGAATATTTTTCCTAATCATCCCTTTCGAAAGTAGGCGAAAAAACATTTTCGGCACGCATAAAAAAACGCTTAATTTCTCTTAAAATTGGTGTTTGCATATCCCCCAGAGGTTTAAGAAAATGTTTTCGTCAACTTTCGGATATATTTTCTTTTTACTATCTTGTCCGCGTCTCCTAGAAATTCCGTATGAACTGGTCGTATAGGAATTTGGTTAGTTGTTGAGAAGATGTAAGCGAAAAAAAAAATGAAGGGATGAAAAAAGTGAGATTGAATAGAGGAATATACGATGTGTAGCAATTTAAATTTGAGCGAAGGTTATACCGAAAAGTTTTAGTTGTAGATGGGATGGTAACTTTGATGGCTGCTTTGCGTTAAACAAATTCACATTGGCTTCGACCGTGTACGTTGACGCCATCTTCTTTCCCATACTTTTTAGTCGACCTATACATTTTTATGTAAGTTACGTTCAAAGTTGTCCTTCTCGCCAGGTGTAAACATTTAAGGTGAATAAAAAATATTTTAGGCATGGCATTCGTCGAAAGACGGTAGGAAAGAAACAGCCCTCAAAAAACCTACCGTAGGCTGTATAATTAAATTACACTATACATATTATACATAAGATATATGATCATGAAACATAAAAAAGACCTATCATACATAAACATAAATAAGATATCATTGAAGTAAAATAATACAGTACTTGATAGAATATCCATATAGTCACATAAATAAAGATTGATTGAATCACCAATGAAAAACAGACTTGAAAAAAGTCTGACGAAGCCGGGAATCGAACCCGTGATCTTCCTATATCCGGGAGGTTGCTTTAACCCTCTAAGCTACCCGGCTAGAAAATGTTAACATGTCGTTTAGCTGACTTTGTGACCGAGTTGTAGGCTAAGGCTTAGATGGTTAAAGCTTCGGTTGGTCCGGGTTCGATTCCCAGCTCCGTCAGAATTATTTTAAGTCCGTTTTTCCTTGTGACTTTTCCTGGGTGCACGCCCATATGTGCAAACTACCCTAATCCTTTTCCTAGATTGATCGAATAATAACAGTTACAAATTTGCTACATAACTAAGGAATATTTTCATAAAAGATATTAATAAATATCATTGAGTCGTTTATAACCCTTATTGTTACTCTTGATAGGATTTTATTGGTAATTTACCAAACATTGTCGAGAGATATTCGTGTTTGGTCATCTCGGATTCCGAAACCTCAGTTTGCGTTCGAGTTTAAGTAGCAAATGAATGAAAGTATCAATTCAAATCTAGCAATTGCTCATTCTCTCATTGCGGCGTTTTTGCTATTAACAAACTTATCAAAGACGCATCAATAAAACATGATTAAGTGTCATTAAAATCATTAAAATTTAATTCTAAAGAAACTGTCCGAATTACCTCCCCTTCCAGCGTTCTTTTTATTTACAATATATTTTCGATTTTCTTCTTTGGTTTATCTCGTTTATTTGCGACCGTCCACCATAAATTGCGAAGATTTTTTCTCCCACAAACCTTCTCTTTCCACTTCTTCTTGATCTTGTTTTGAACATAATTAATGGGAAAAAGAGACGCATTGGGACTTAATCGAAGGTTCCATCGAATCTTACCTTTTAAAGATCATGTCGTATAAAATGAAGGGAGAAACGATGTCTGCAATGTCATCGTGAACCTGAAGAGATATAAAAGTTATTGTCGATGGGAGGTGAGAATTGATATCAAAAGATAGAGGAACATTTGCTTAATTTCTGTTGCATTGCTGTGAAAAGAGAAAGATTTGGCACCCGGTGATTTCAGACCTATCTTAACTTGGTTATTGGAGCAAACATGAGATTTATGTCATAATTAATTACTATTGCTACGTATAATGCAGTTATTTTTATTATTTTTCGCTAAAATGAGCTCGCACAGACATTCACAGCGATTTGCTAAAACTCTCTTCTTTTCTAACTCCTTATCTCGAAAACAGTCAAAGTAATTCTTTTGTTTTTGAGAAAAACAAACTTTATTCCAAATTTCACACGCAGCATATCTACATCTAAACCAATTATTAAAAAAATTGGTTGCAGATCATCATTGTCGTGTTCAATTTCCTAATATTTTCGGTATGGGATTATTCAAAATAAATATTGCAAGCAATTGAAGTAACGTAAAAGTATAGAAGTACCGTATTTTCCTCCGATATTTCTTGAAATTTCTGAAGTAACGAATCAAAGTCGTCTTAAAGCCGCAATCATCGGACACCACTTGCTTACTTTCTCTTATAGATAAACATACGTTTACGTAGTCGTGGTTGTTCTCTGTTAACCCTCTACATACGAATAACAGCGAAGTCTTTGTCATTCAAAGGCGCTTTTTTGGTGCGCTTTCGTCGGTATATCTTTAATTGGGGCGCCTTATCACCTGACGCGCTCTATGCCGTGTTGCTACGCTCTCCAGATATTTCTAAGCAGATAATAAAGTTATCTGAGTGTCACTAACAGGTAAAAATAATTAGCTGAGTGGTATTTGGCGTTTTTGTTTACTTTTCAACAGAATTTTGAGAAAGTGGGAAGTATTTAATGGTGGAAAAGGAAATATTTGGAAATGTTTTGGGTGAGCGCTGCCAGAGGTCGTATTGATTTTAGGTCATCAGGTGAGGTTTGCACTTGCGCTATCTCCGCGTGGAAGCTTCAAGTAAAGACTGAAAGTATTTAAAATATTTTAAAAGGATACGGATATGTCTTATATAGGACAGATTTTCAATTTCCGATTACGAAGCGAAATATTCAAAATTTTACTAAACAAATGATTTAAACATCGATGTAATGTTGTATTTAGGCACATTTTCGTCCAGGATAAGGTTTAATTCAGGTTCTTCTAATATGCATGTTTGGGAAACATTCTGAACTGTTCAGTGAACGATTTTCTAATCTTTCGAGAAACATTTTGTTGTTCAGAATGAAAAGACAGTAATTTTCCACATGGGCTTTAATTCGCGACCGGTTACGTGAGCGTACTTGCATCTTCAGGCGTAGAAAAAATATTTCTCAAGTTGGAAGGGTATTGGGGATGAAAAAATGAGGGAAGGTATGCGTGCATCATTAACTTGCTTGGCCGGGAGAGGAAGGGTCGAGGAAAATTTGTTCGTTGGTCTGCATGCCTTCCTTACCTCAACTTCCTTCATGAGGCGGCGGGAATACGCCTCCTAAGGTTTAAAACACATTGGAGTAGGACAGTTCGTATACGCTACGTATACGACCTGTATACGTATATACATATACGTCGTAATCGACGCTGGTCGATTGTTTCCTTGCTTGTTATCTAGCTAAAAGCTGTACACACACACTGTGACTGACACACTGACGCTCAGTTGGTCGCTAGTAGGCGCTTAAGATGGCCAGTTATAACGATGAATAGCTATTTGGTTATTCTTGAGAGTTCTGCTAACGAGTGGTTTTTATTTAAACAAGTGCTCGTGAGTGCCATGTTCATCCTGTGAATCACGAAAGTAAGATTTTTGTCGATTACCATAATCTGTATCAAAAGCTAAGGAATTATCCTGAAAGATTCTTTCAGTAATTAAAAATGGTTGCGAAAACTTTTCATAATATTTAAGCAATATTTTCCTCGAAACTTCAAAATAACCGGAGAAGACTACACATGCGCGTGTGCGGATCTGGCCATCCTCGCTCACATCGATGAAAACCCACTTGCTTTCTTGCTCACCATTCCGGTTACCTGCTATACTCCGCTGTGTGTATCCCCGTTAGAAAGCATAGTTCAATTTTACATCGCAGTAACCAACTAAGCGAGCAGCTAGGCGACCTGCCCTACTCCAATGTGGTTTTACCCTAATGAAGGCGTTTAATAGCAATTTTTATAATTCTCGCCAATAAGAGATATTTTTTCATTGATAGTTTTACTCAGAGGAATGCAGATTTATTTCCTAAGCTTATATGTTTGTTGGTGAATATAAGAATGGTATGTCCATGATTAAATAACTGTTGTAAAGAGATTGTCTCTCATATTAAAGCTTCTTTCTCTTCTCCTCTCATTTTCAAATTGAACTTATGAATTGTTTCCATTTTACTTCCATAAAAATTAATTTTAGCCATTTTCCCTTTCTTTATTCAATGTTCGCTAATGTTTAATCTCGAACAAGTAAATATATATTTTTGGGAAATAGACTTGTGTGATTCATATTCTTAGTGAATCCTTATAAGCAAGTGATAATTTCTATCTAAAGTATATCTAAAAAATTCCAGAATTTCTAGCAATATGTAGTATTCTTAAATTTACAGCCAGTTAATGGTGGTTGATCGGTTCCATGACATTCTTAGTTCGACAACTCAGAGGGTACCAACTCATCAGACCCGACAACTCACCGGGCAACTGCTCATCGCGCGATTTATTTATCATTAAATTTATCGACAAATTTATTATTAATAACGTATTAACTATTTTATCAGAAATCGGTACAAAGACTACCGCTCAGTTGCTATAACGTTCAAGATTTGATATTATTTCTATTTTCGTAGCGGTCTGTTGTTCACGCAATGAGCTGTCGCCCGGTGAGTTGTCGGATCCGATGCGTTGTCGCACTATGAGTTGTCGGGTCACGAGGTTGGTCATTCTCCCTCTGGCGCATCCAAGTTCAGCTCAAATTCAATTTTCGAGTTCCCTCTTTTTATCGAAACATTTGAATGCTATTTTTTCGCTTTAGGTTTCATTAATGGATTAGTGATTATAAGTTTCATAGCGGTATTAAATGGTTCATTTGGTCGTATCAGGTCGAGGTCAGGTAGTCAAAAAGTGAAAGTAATTTTTGTCAAGATGGCTGCGGCGGTCAAGTGTGTTAAGTGCAACAAGAACTTAAAAAAGGGCACCACGTTTAGTATGTGTAGTTCATGGTACCATTTTAAATGTTCGAAAGACAAATTAGAAGACTGTATGTCTGAGGACTGGGAATGTAAAACGTGTAGAGACACTGGGGGTTTGGAGAGCCTGGAGCTGACCCTAGCGGAAAAGGAGATTATCCTAGCGGAGAAGGAGAAGGAAATCCTGAAAGAGGAGATAATCCTGAGGAAGGAGATCCTGAAGGAGGAGATCCTGAAGGAGGAGATAATCCTGAGGAAGGAGATCCTGAAGGAGGAGATGAGAAGGAGTGAAGAAAAAATCCAGGGGCTGGTGAAGGAAAATGAGAGCCTGAAAGAAAATGAGCGCCTGAAAGAAAAAGAGAACAGAGAGGATGTCTATGTCTATGTAAGAACCCTGCAGGGGGCGTGTGGCAGGGGGTGCAAGCACCTTGACTCTATTTTCCTAAACGGTTGCTTTCGCGTATACTTCGCGGAAAAAATGAATTTTTGAAACGATTCGTTTCAGCATCTATTTCCCTAATCTTTCGGGCAGTATCAGCACGGCCCATATAACAGGGGGGTCGCATTATATCGGTTACATCATCTGAAAACGTAATTTCTCTGAACTTATTTAATAAATTTATCCTTTGAATTTTTCTTCTATCTTCTAATGATTCCCATCCCGCGTCCTGTAACATCTGAGTGACACTCGCTGTTTTATCGTAGCAATTCTTTACAAATCGTATCGCCTTTCGTTGTACCTTTTCTAAATCCCGAATATGACATTTCTCGGCGGGGTCCCATACACTACATGCATACTCAAGGTGAGGCCTAACTAACGCTAAGTAACATCGCTCGCGAACCTTTTCTTCGCTCCTACCGACTATTCTTTTAACGAAGCCGAGTTTCTTAAATGCTTTTCCACATATATTTCGGATGTGGGCACTCCATGATAGATTATTCGTGAGAGTTACTCCAAGATACTTTACCGATTCTACTGTCATTAGGTTTACCCCTCGGAGACTATAAGAATAATCATTTATTATAGATTTACTTTCGAAGAAGTTAACTACCGAACACTTTTCTACATTAAGCTCTAATTGCCAATCATCGCACCAATTCATAATTCTATCTAAGTCGTTCGAAAGGGTTAATCTATCCTCTGAACTAACTATTTCCCTGTAAATGACTGTGTCGTCTGCGAATATCCTAACATTGCTTTCAATGTGATTGCTGAGGTCGTTGATGTATCCTAAAAATAACAACGGTCCAATTACACTACCCTGAGGGACGCCCGAGGTCACCTTAACCAAGTTGGAACTAATACCATCGAGTACTACTCGTTGCTCTCTATCGGTGAGAAAGTCTTTTATCCAGTTAATAACTTGTGCATTGATACCCGCAACTTCTAATTTGTACAGCAATTTATGATGAGGTACCTTATCGAAAGCCTTCCGAAAATCTAAAAATATCGCATCGACTTGCTTATGTTTTTCAGCAGAGTTTAGAACATCGTGTACTAATAAAGCCAGCTGAGACTCGCAAGAACGAGTCTTACGAAAACCGTGTTGATTCCTAATTATGAAATTGGACGTTTCAAGAAAACCCATTAAAGAGCTAGCTATTATATGTTCCATAATTTTAGCGCTCAGTGATGTTAAAGATATAGGCCTGTAATTAGCTGGATCGTCCTTAGAGCCACTTTTAAATATTGGCGTGACATTCGCAATTTTCCAATCTTTCGGGACCTTTCCTGAAGGATGAGAAACAAGGTATGGAAGTAAAATATAAAGTGCGAGTTATGGGGGATTCCATGATAAGATACTTTGGGCACATTTGAAATGATGCTGATACATCAGTGGATTGTTTTCCGGGGATTCGTGTGGATGAAATTGAATCAAAAATAGAAAATAAGGATACTTCTGGAGACGAAGAGGTTGCGGTGATCCATGTTGGGACGAACGATGTGAAGAGAGCAGAATCGCCAGAGCCTGTCATTGGGTATTTTTGGGATCTATGTGACACTGCTAAGAAGAAGTTAAGTCGGGCCAAAATTGTGATAAGTGGCGTGAGCAGGAAGAGGACGAAGAATGTAATATTTTTGGATCCTAATTGTTGGTTAAAAGAATGTGACTTGGTTAGAGGTGGTCTCCATTTAAATAGGAGAGGTTCTATGAAATTTGGAAGGCTATTGAAAAATGTGATTGTTTCTTGTATAAATCAGGGAAACTAAATAACGACGAGGCTGATGTTGTTGCTCACGATGTGAAAGATGACAAATATATTGTGTCTGTATGTAAAAATAGGGAAGGGCTTTTAAGGCTTTTGCAAGTAAATCACCGAAGCATTAATAATAAAATCCATGAATTATACACCTTATTAGATTCCAGTAACGCAGATAGGTACGGAGTCTTGGCTAAAATAGGAAGTCTTAGAAGTATTTCCTAAAACGTCCGAAGTCTATAGAAGGGATAGAGAAGGAAAAGGGGGAGGTGTTTTCATATGCGTTTCTAAAAAAATTTCAAGTATTTTGGTTTCAAAAGATGAAGATTTTGAAATTATTTTTGTAGAAGTCGAAGATAGGGTTTGCAAAGCAAAAGTTTCATATTGTTGGATCGTACCGACCCCCTGGGGATGACCTAGAGCATTCGAAAAGCTCATTGAAATGACCTGTAACAGAGAAGGAAAAGGGGGAGGTGTTTTCATATGCGTTTCTAAAAAAATTTCAAGTATTTTGGTTTCAAAAGATGAAGATTTTGAAATTATTTTTGTAGAAGTCGAAGATAGGGTTTGCAAAGCAAAAGTTTCATATTGTTGGATCGTACCGACCCCCTGGGGATGACCTAGAGCATTCGAAAAGCTCATTGAAATGACCTGTAACGTTAAGGACGTAAACAAGTCGATTATAGTAGCAGGTGACTTAAATCTACCACAGGTAAACTGGTCTGGAGAGAAAGGGTCAGGTGGGAATGCTCGGAAGCAAATAAATTCTATTGTTAGTGATGGAGGTTTTGTACAATTCGTTATCAAGCCCACGCGAAAGTTGAACCTTATAGATGTTTTTCTATTAAACCATTAGAGTTACTCAATACATGCGACGTAATACCAGGAATTAGCGACCATGAAGCAATATACTTAGAGATCTTCTACAGTAAAAGTAATTTTAATAATACCAAGAATAAATAAGTTTACAGTTTCCACAAGGCAAACGTGAATGCTTTCCGCGTTCTATAATATAATGTAAGGGGTGGGTAAACGAAGGATCTAATAGATTTAGATTTAGATATGTACCACGAGAGCCGCCAGAGGCGTATGGCAGGGGGTGTAATACACCACCATTATTCATTCCTCCCTATTAGCATCTCTAATAGCCTGGGGAAAAAATGACCGAAAGTAATTATCCGTCCTTGCGATTACTTCCCTATAACGCTTCGTCGATGCCTCTCGGAGATCGCGTTCGTTCCTTACTGGCACTAATATTTCACTTACTTCGTCTATAAATTCTGAACGAATGAACTCTTCGAAAAGTTTCCGACGACATTCAGATCTTCTCACTTGGAGTGAATTCCAACCGAGGGACTCTATCATTGCCGTAACGCTGCTATCAAACCTGAAATCCCCGCAAACGAATCGGGCTGCTCTACGTTGGACCATATCTAAATCTGAGACTAAACCTACTTCGTGTGAGTCCCAAACTGCACAGCATTATTCTAGACTCGGACGAATGAGAGAAAGGTAAGCTATTTCTTTGACTCTCGATGAGCATCCTCTCAACGTTCTACCAGTTAATCTTTGCATACTATTCGCTTTTCCTATCGCATCTCGAATATGTACTTTAAAAGATAAGTTACTACTAAACGTGACTCCTAGGTATTTGTTGTCGTGCACTTACTCTAATGGATGCCCTGAAATTTAGTACTGCGCGGGAATTATGTTTGTGGAGCGCATAAAACTCATGGCAACGCATTTATTTATATTTAAATCCAGCTGCCAATCTTTACACCATCCTGATATTACGTCCTGGTCGTTTTGAGGTACATTACAATCGTTTTCTGACAAAATCTCTGTTTATATCAGGGTATCATCGGCAAATAATCTAACCTTACTCTTTACGTTATCTACGAGGTCGTTTATGTAAATTAGAAATAAAATCGGACCAAGAACACTTCCCTGTGGAACTCCTGATGAGATACTTATTTCGTCGGATAAAATTCCGTCTAACGCAACTCGCTGAGATCTGTTTTCTAGAAAATATTTGGTCCATTGGATAACTTTTTCGTCGGTCGCGTAGGCACTCAGCTTTTTGATAAGCTTTTCGTGAGAAACTGTGTCGAAAGCTTTCCTGAAATCTAGGAAAACTGCGTCTGAAATAACACCGCCGTCTGCTGCTTTAGATACGTCATTCATAAAAAGCGCTAACTGGGTCTCACAAGACCTACCTTTCCGGAATCTGTGCTGGCTCTGACTGACTAATATCGAGGATATATGGAACAATTTTGAACATATCTTACATGTAGGCATAGAAAAATACGTACCTACCAAAATATTAAAGAAAAGTGCAGATCCGGAATATTATAATGCTGAGACTAGATTACTTAAGCGTAAATCAAGAGCTTTATATAGGAAAAGGAAAACAGGATCTCAATTCCAAATTAAATACAAGGAAGTAACCACGTTGTTGAATCGTAAGAAGAAGGAAGTTAAAAATAAATTCTTAGAGAATTTGACAACAAAAAATGGTAAAGATTGTTTTTATAAATACGTGAAGCGATTAATAAAACGTAAAACCGAGATATAAAAAATAGAAAGCATGAAGGGCGAAACTTTAACCGATCGTTCGCAAAGAGCAAATGAATTTGAGTCTTACTTCTCAAGTACTTACAAAAAGTTGGTTCAAAACAATGAAAAAGTAACGAACAGTATAAAAGAGAATTTTCCGGTTTACAGCATAACTAGCAAAGATATTCTAAAGAAAGTTTCCATATTAAAAAAACAACAAATCCCAAGGACCAAACGGAATACGCTGTGAAGCCATACAAATGGGTAGACAAGAATTAGTACTATATTTATAATAATAGAAAATAATAAAAATAATATAGAAACTCACGCGGATTAAATTTCTCGATATTATATGATGGCTTCCAGTTCATAAAAAATTATTTCAGTGAATGTATTGTTACCCAAATAACGAACATAATCAGGCTTCGCGTCCTTGTAGTTTACGGGACATAATTAGCTCAGTATTTTACTGTAATGAGTTGAATATGCATTTAAATTTCCGATGTCAATCTGATAATCTTTATATCTAATAGATACTTTTTATGTGGCTTCCCATTTGTACGCCTCGCATTACATACAATATTGGTCATAGGATAATAGAATTTAATATGTGTACCTCCGCTGGATGCACTGATTAAATTGTAGTGAACCAACCTCGGCAATGGTTCGCGAATAATTGTATTTAAGGTTATTTTAACTTCGCCAATTAACGTGGCAAAAAGAAATTTAGATTTATTCATGACTAATTGCAAAATGTCAGTGTTAATTTAAACCAAAAATATACCAAATAGATTAGATTTAATTTCAACTAACCGAATTAAATCATCGCCTTATGAATGAATAGATCTCTAACTAGAGTAGAAAATTTACCTCCGGTAAATCGCGGGCAGTATCTGGGTAAAACTTGGTTTACAGAAATACTATTTGAGGAGTGTTATACGAAGCGACTCAATGGAGACGGATCCTCGTTATGTAACCATAGGAAGCCATAGCATCTGGAAAGTAACAATCTATGAAGATCAGCAATACACCTCATTCGTGAGCTATGTCAACTTTTTTCGACATGAGAATTGGAGTAGATGGAGGCGCACAGGAAATTGCTACTGGGCTGAGAGAAACGGCATTAATTGGACGGATGGGGTGCGGTGCTTCAGTTCAATGTTGGTTGTGTGGCTGTGCTGACGGAGGTTCCCTTTGGGAGGTGAGTTCGCATCCAACCGACCAATCAATCGCTCTTTTTTGCGTGCATTTCGAATTTCCTTCGAAGGTGGCATTTTTCATTCGTTCACTTTTTGACGCCTTATTGTCTCATGGTTTAGTCTTCGCTTATTGTGGACGGAACTAATTCGTTTTTGTTTCGAAGAATCTCCTCGACATTGGCTAAATCAGGGGCTCTTAACGTCAGAAGGCCGCATTTTCGAGCCGCACTTGTGTTACGTTAATTCGGAATATATTTTACGATCGTAAGAGAGATTATTTATTCGGTGAACGGACTTAAAGCCAAAGTTTTCAGATTTATATTCGCTCGTCCTTATTAGCGAATCCGAGATACAAAGCCGTACAAGCTCAGTTTTATGAAGTGAAGAATGTGCAAAAATGCCTCTTGTTACCACAGATTCCGGAATTATTTGAAACCTGTAACGTGTAAAAAAATCTTTTTTTGTCCATCTGATCCAATGATATTCATGACTGATTCATTGTAGGCGTAGTAGAGAGCGTTGATCGAGTCAGTGTTTTATACACATATCTTTGGCTGATTTTCCCTACGTTTAAACTCTACGTAATTCAGATTCTATTCTTTAAGCTAGAAAGGGAAAAAGTATGGTGACTCAGGTGCTTCCTCTGTACCTTGGTTGTTCCAGTGCAGTACTCAACGATTATCTGTAGGAATGAGTGGAATTACTTGCGCTGTCACATAAGACTGGTTGAAAAATGCGAATGTAAGTCAGTTTTTTTATTTCAAGTACTATATAACACCGTCACTTATCATATCAGACCAATTCCTACCCAACCCAACCCAACCTCGCCTATGGGTCTTCTGCAGCGTTGCCATGTGCCACCAGCTTATTTCTATCGAAAATTAAAAAAAAACCTTATGTTTGTTATAGAACGTCGATCAAAACACTTTTCATTGGATGAGTGATACGACGAAGGTGACAAATTTTGGTCGTTTGAGTAATTTATAACTTTAAAAATTGTATACCATACGGTCATTTGGGTAAATTGTCTCTCTGCCGTGAGGATTTGGTCGTTAATTAGGTCTGAAGGGAAGCGAGGGATCACGAGGCGACCGATGAGCTCAATTGTGGCTACCTGAAAAATGCCCTACTGAAAACTACCTTTAACCAAGCTTGTTTGAGAGTAATATGTAAATGCAGGTATTCCAAGTGGTGAACCTAAACGACAAGTAGTGGAAATTAATTACAACTGCTAGTAATATAGCCTGTAAACATGTTGTTCTTCCTTTAAATTCTGCGTTTGTCTTTGTTAATTAGCGAAACTTATGCTTTTATCTCTCTTGATTGATGCCGCCGATGTATAGCTTTCGCATTTAGAACAAAGTTCTATTATAATATATTATATATTATTTAGTTCTTATTATAGTTTATTAATATAGCTTATGGTAGATTATTATACTCTTGGCGTACAATAGTAGTTTGTATGGCGCATCTCAAATAAAAATGTAATAATTAATGGTTGAACTATGAAATATTGCACCCCTCCTGCTTTCATTCCTATTGGCAGATTGAAAGTATGAATTAATAACTCATTGCTGTTTCCAAATCTAAATATCTTTTTATTCACCCCTTTCTATTTGCCAGGTTGATTTAAGATTTATATCTGCGTGATGGTAAGAATTTGCTTTGCTTTGTATGAAGCTGAAATTTGAGGAGTGTCTTCGGGTCGCCTTCTAATACGATATACTTTCATTAAGCCAAGCAGGTAATATTTTTCACTTTTAATCAAATATTTCGTTAGAAGATTGTCTCTTTTTTGTTCTCTTGTAGTCGTAGACTATTTCAAATGCAGGCAACTTTCCGCTTCTCGAAGATGCTCTATGTTCCGATTTGAAATTTGCTTTGGATTTTTCTCCTTTCACGTGCTCTTATTCTCTATCTAAATAAAACATTTTTACCAAATACTCTAAGATTATCGATGTTCGAGTCTATCACAGGGAGATAATAATTAACGCACGGTAAAAATTATCTGACTTGAAGACTGCCTCGTAAGAGTTTGCTAGATGTACATTCACACGGTGGGCTTATGGGCGACAAATTTTTAATTACTATTTCTCTTACATCTTCGCAGCGAATTCCGGTATCTGTGTTACACACGTTAAGTTTTTATAGATTCCTGTTCATTTTTTCCTACTTCTTATTCGGGATCAGGTATTTTAAAACTCGTACCGTTTTCAGATGCATTTGCCAAAACTAAAAGCGCTCCCGTTTTTAGATTTTTCTTATTTTCAATCGATAAAATGAGGTTGAATTTACAATTTCCTTGTTTTTCTTTCATACATTGAAAAATCATGTTAAACAGCGCTGAATTGTACATCAGGTGGCGATACTTACCATTCAATCCATGTGTAGAATCTCTGCTTAATTCCGTATGAATCAGTTTTCCAGCGAATTATGTGTTGATATCACTCAAAATTCTGTTAATACCGGAGGCATAAAGGAAAATTATGTAGGAATAATAGGAAAATCGCAGATACTAAAATGTCAGCGTTAGTGTGGGTGGCCTATTTTCTGAAGACGTCATTTCCGCCGCTTTCTTCCCGACGTAGATTTCATCGCCTTTTCGAGGATTCTCCATCGACCGAAGTTCGAATAAAATCGCAATTTCCTGTTTCGTATGCACCGGTATCGAAATATACCCACGATTCGATATCAGCGTTGCTCCATTGCCGCGGTACGACCGGAGATTGCGTACGCCTTCTATTGGGATTAGCCTATATTCTATAGGGATTAGGGTTGAGAAATCCATTTGTTCGACTTCGGAAGCCAATTTCAAGTCAGACCTCCCGAAAACAGCGTCTGAGTTCGGATTGCCACCTTTGGCTCTACCGAATAATTATTATTAATCAGTCTTACGCCTCCACTTTTGGAAAGCCGATTACTCTTGATTTGGCGGATGTATCCGCTCTCTATTGGTTCTTGCGTCGCTATTAAATATATACTAGCAATAAAAGCTTAACTTTGCCGAGCCGTAAATTGAAATTATTCCTTCCAAGAAGCAAAAATTTCTATTTAAGAAATAAGAGTTCGTTTTTCGATAAGTTTCAAAATATTGTTCGAGACGTAGGCAACTACTGTGAAACTTTGGTTGTATTTGATTTTAAGTAACGAGCTGGACTGGATATTCTAGAAAGGCTTATGGCAAGGTTTGAGTATCGTCGGTAGAATAGATTGCCTACATAATTTGTTAAAATAAAAATAAATTCTAAATCTACCTAGAGATTTATTTCTCACTATGCATCCGTCTTTGGTAGTAGAATTAGTTGGTAGTTAGGCCTTTGGTCTACATATATCTGTAGAAAATCTATAGAACTCTACGAATAATTTTTCTGCGCGTTTCCCCTAATTAGGAAGCATTTTTCGCAATTTTCTAGATTGTTTAAAGCAATTGTCTTATGCCCGCGTCTAAGAATGTATTTTAAATAATATTTGTCGCTCTTTTAAAGGAAGATATTCTATGACCTATTTAATATCAAACAGGTTTTGGGTTAAGGTGTTTGAATGGGCGATGTTGCGGTTACTATTGCCGCTTGAATAAAAATTCGTTTGTTTAAATAACAAAAATGTGATCGATTATATGCCAATGTATCCCTTCCATCTGCCATAATCTGCTAGAAACGGCGGAAAAAATTTCATGAAATAATTGATAATATTTAGTATTCTGATAGTTGTGCTCCTTCATTCATCAATTCGTTCATCACAGTGATAATCGATTTCTAATGTTGGATACCCCTCACACGAAGGTACGACAGTATTTTTCTATTAATTCATCAAATTTTTCGGCAGCATCTTCGTCTACATCTACACAAACACCCTGTACTTTCGGCGTGTGACAGGGAGTGTAAACACAGAACGTTCGGGAATATCGCCCATCGTTCGTAGGAAGAATTGATTCAAAACCATTTGTTTGTCCCTGCATCCATTTGTCTTATTTTACTCTCATTGTATAATCAGCGAAAGTAGCAGGGGTTGCACAGTATCACTCACGTCTCCCGAAAACGTAGTTTCCCTAAATGTTTCTAGAAATCGCAGCCTAGCTTCTAATCTCCTACATTTCAAGTATTCCCAACTTGCCTCTGCTAAGAATTTGGTTACACTAGCATTTTTTGTCAAACCAAAAAGGAATAAGCAGGAAGGTGAACTTTTTCGACTTCGCGGATGTCCGCTGAACCCCATTTACGTGACGCATATTCCAGTTTGGGCCTAAATAACTCCGTTCTCTTTCCTGTTCGTCATATCTATCGAAAACACGTCTTATGAATCCGAACTCTCCAATAGTTTTACCACAAATATTTTGGATGTGCTTGCTCCGGTTAATGTTACTGGCAGGCGTGATCCCGGGATATTTGTTTAAGTAGACTACTTTTATTTCCGTTCCATTAATTCTGTACGATTCGCTCTGCCGCAACTGTTTTCTCTCGAAGAAATGTACTACGGAGCATTTACTTCTGTTGAGGTCGAGTTGCCATTTTTCATACCACCGTTGAATACGAATTAAATCACTTGATAGAGATTCACGGTCTTTTTCGCTTTATATAGCTCTGTGTTTACCGTGCCATCCGCGAGTAACCTCACTTGCGGTGGCTCGAGTCGTTTATGCATATCAGGAAAAGAAGGGTTCCAATCACACTACCCTGTGTCTGAGCTGACTTTGAGTTTATTTTAAGTAACGCTATCAAGTGCAACTTCTTGTTTCCTATCGTAGAGAGATTCCTCGACTGTCGATTACCTCCTCATTAATACCCGATAATTTCAATTTGTCAATTGATTATTTTTATGAACTCTATCGAAAGCCTTCTTAAAATCCAGGAAAATAGCATCGCCCATAGAAAATAACACATTCCTTATATTTTCGGCAATTTTGAAATGTCATGTACAAATAGTGCTTACTGAGATTCCCATGATTGGGATTTTCTAAAGCTGTGTTGGTTCTTATTGAAATTACTAAACCTATCTGGTAGACCTAGCAAAGATATGTTCCATTACTTCGCCTGTCAGTGAAGTTAACGAGATAGACCTGTAATTACTTTGGTCCTCCTTCAATCCTTTTTTATTAACGTTCGTATTATACGCTAACTTCCAATCTATTGGAACACTGGCTCCGCTCATAGACTTGGGTAGCACGATTTGGAGGTATGGGCCAACGCTTACTGTGACAATTCTTTCAATATCCTTGCCGGAATGCCTTCAGGCCCTGGAG
Source organism: Sympetrum striolatum (assembly GCA_947579665.1). NCBI lineage: Eukaryota > Metazoa > Arthropoda > Insecta > Odonata > Libellulidae > Sympetrum > Sympetrum striolatum. Next base: position 23,830,448 of record OX388352.1, read on the forward strand.
ATTTATTCGGGTTATTGTACGCAATAGTTCAGCGAATCCATCTTCGGAAATACCTGTTTGTTATCGACGCTTTTGTACTCCAGGTTGGTGATCTGTGCTGCTATTGGTTGAAAATACGAATTGGTAAAATTCGCTTTTCTTCTTCCGATCGCTAATAATATTTCCATCGCTATCCCTTAATGAACTAACGCTTGTAGCTGTAGAGACTGTAGCCCGAGTTGACGCATGATCAGAAAACTTTAGTGTCCTCCTCTAAGCTATCTCCTAGAATTTTCGCATAACACGCTCTGCTTGGATTTCGCTCGTTTGTGTTTCTCTGTTAGTAATTCCTGTCTCGTTGCACTCAAATCCGGCTAGTCTATTCCCGTAAAGGCTTTTACTTTTCCGTGAAGAGATCTGTTTCGGTGGTGCTTTTTTATCGTTCCATCTGGATCCACAATCTTTTATAAATTATTTCGAAGGTATATACAAGTTTATGTATTTAGGCAGAGAGAGTTTCCAAGATTCGTCGGATGACATATTAGATGCGCGCGACTAAAATAAATTCAAATTGGTTATTAGAAGCATCGATGTTACGATGTCTTAGCCATGAAGATCTTCAATCTTTGAAAATCAAAGTGTATAATACCCGACTATATCTTGCATGAGTATTTTTTTTCTCCGCTATTTATTATCCGGCGCACCCCTTGTAGGAGACAGAGATGAGTGGCGACTTTCACCAGCAAAAAAACCCGTCTGTGTCTTTCCCTGGATAAAATTCTGCTCTTAAATTCCAGCTAGTCGCTTTGACTCAATTTCACGAATTTTTATAGAAATGAACTGTTTATATTGTTAAGAGATGAACTTTTTCTGTTATTCGTAATCTAAGTGGAATGAACGATTATAACAATACATAACGGATATGTTGAGCTTGGTCTTTGAATTTGATAAAACGGTTAAATAATATCGTTAAAGTGTGTGTGACAAAAGCTTTAGCTAAATGGAATTAAAGTAAATACACTATACATACTGGTGGATAAGCCGAGCTTTACAGCATTTTTTTTTATGTTGAAAAAGTCGCCCCCCCCCCCCCCGGGCTTATACTCAATTGCAGGTCCCACTTACTTGTTCACCGTTGGAACAAAATCTGTCACAGGCGGAAATCAGCTTGTAAATTCTTCACTCGCTTAGTTAAAATTCCTTAAAATTTTTACCTACTGATGCCTCAATTACTGTAATTTTATTGGTATATATTTTTATTCTGAAATTTACCAGTAGCTACTGCATAATCCACCCTAGGGTTATACTCAAGTTAATTAGTTTTCCCAGTTTTTTGTAATAAAATTAGGTGTCTCGGCTTTTATTGGGGGCGGCTTATACTCGAAAATATACTGTATGTTTGACTGTTACAAAGATAAGGGAGTTATGGAAAGGAATCTCGATCATTTGCAAATTACTGGCTGTTTATTTAGATTTCACATACATTCCTGTTTGCGATAAATTACTATGAAATTCATTATTTGATCGCAATTCATTTTATAACCGACATTTTGCCCTTGCATCCGCTTCGGTACGCACAGCCTATTCGACTGACTAGGTCCAAAGAGGACGCAACCCACTCCGGGAAGAGGACTAACAATAGCTCGACAGCTGTTCTCACTTGGTCGAGTGCTCGACTCAAGTGATCGTTGGTCGTGCACTCAACTTTCAAGTATATGTTGGTCTCCGGTACGTTCCTAGCGGAGTTCCCACAAGGAATTCATGTAAGGTTAATCGTCTCTATTTCAATTTTAAAATTAAATTGAAAAAATCATTTTATGAGTTCGATACAAGCTTTGTAATGGATGCTCTTTAAATATTAATATTCATACGATTAAATATATATGTACAATGAAATTTATGCAACCAATTTTTATGAGAGGAAGCATTCTTTTATAGTCGCGTCTGTAATATCCCGGCAGCAGTTAATCTTCTTAAGTGATATTGAAAATGTATTTAAAATCACCTTTTCCATGTGGTGACGAAGCAATCATTAACTAGCAACAATTTACTATCATTAAAACATTAAAAGCAACAATTAACTATCATCTGCAAACTCAAGTCCAAACTCTAATTTTAATGAGAACTCAATGGAATCAAAGCGTGGAAAGTACGCTACCAAATAATGTACTATGGCCATATTTTGAGTATATCTCATCCTGAAAGATCTGGTGCTTTCCCGGTGAAGGTGCTGAAGGAAGTTTTCTCGGGTTTCCAACCAGGTTATAGACAGGAAGGCGTCCTGTCTGTAACCCGGTTGGAAACCCGAGAAAACTTCCTTCATGTCTCATCCTCTTCAAAAGGGCTTCCGAATTCTCAAGATTTCTAACCTTCGGAAACGGGAATACAAAATATTCCCGAGAACTCTTCAAACCACCATATGCCTAGGTTGTACAATTTGTGAATGTAATTCCTGAATTCTTACCCATACGTTATTATGAAAAGAAGTTCAGCTCTTCCGTAGGCCTCTTTCTCCGTAATGCTACTGAATTTGTCTTTCTTAAGGAAAATCCTTACTATTTAGCATAATTTAGAAAGAGTGGAAGCTATTTAAATGTATTCGTATTTCTCTCGGACTCAGTAACAGTGTGTACATATGCACCATGATTAATCATCGATAATTACGTTGGTATGAATAAAATTATCTGAGTATTTTTATCGGATGTAATAATCAATCCATCCTCCTTCATTTTCTACCACATGATTCAGCCACCGAGACATGGAGTTAGCCACATCACCGCACAAGCTTAGCGAAATCCTGTCCCATTTTTCCTCCACCATTTTCCATAACTCATCAACATTATGAGGTCCAAAGGTTGTTCCCTGCATCTCCCTCATCATGACTGCGCTAAATTTTTTTATGGGTTCGAGAGCTCCTTGCACTCCATTGCATCTAGCTTACAGTATTGGTCTGGAACCATAGCCGAGAATTTCGGTAACTGTGTACCCGTGAATTGTCCTAGTTGTAGGCAAAAAATGAATGTTAATAAATATAAGAATAGCTACAGCTCTCAAGGTTGTTATTTGTAGCCTAAAAATGCTAAAGCGTTTTTGATTTGGCAGTGTGCTTTAGTTGTCCGTCTATCGACGTGAATCTCAATGAAGTAATTAGTCACCAATAAGCTTGAGTAAAGCTTCCATGTGTTAGGACCGCAGGTTGTTGTTAATGGCGCATAGATTCTCGAAAACACCTTGCACTAGAAGAATAAGGTTCATCGTGCTTCGAGAAATCAGTAGGCCCAGTCAAATACCTGATAGTTGGGAAAATAAGCGAAAAGACACTTATTTCCTGTGAATCACCGTGCTTTGAATCTAAGGCAGAAGAGTGTATCGCCATTGACACGCGGAAGACACGTTCCTGACCGACATTTGAGAAAATCGTATCCGAATCCTTGAAGTCAAACGATTTATTTCATAGTGAATTTCGTCTCTTTGGTAAATATGTATATTAATTACAAGGATAGATCTCTTCTATGGACTACAACGTAGTCGTAGCTGAATGGCTTGCGCGTTCCTTTGACCTAAAGAGGTAGATTGGCTGGAACATTTTTTCAGTTCTCAGTTTCTGGTAGGGTCACCCATGCAAGAAAGATCAATGCGTCGGGGCCAGACGAAAGGTAGTCCACGCTGCATCTTTACCTCAGTGAGGCGGCTGCCAAGGCGTCTGTGCCCAAGTAGGGTGGCCGTCATGAGTGATAGTGTCATGTTAAAAGCACTATTGAGGAAGGCAAGGGGAGATATCCTCGTTTACTTATCCCTAGTTATGATGTGCAAATATAATAATATTGGTTCTGGCAAAAATTGGAGTCAGCCCTCTATGGAGAGTGTCATGTTCGGTAGTGATGCGAGTGAAATGTGAAAGAGAAATGCCGAAATAAATATGACGAACTCTGGGAGAGATCGCGCGAAGGGTCTAAGAAGAGTTCGAAAGAGAGGAAATTTGTGTTAAGTTCTAGGCTCCGACTCAAATATTTCCGCTTTTAAAGGCTTTCCTCAGTGTTGCCAGTCAGTCGTAGTAAGTAGTTTTCCAAGTAGTTTCTGTGAATGTCGACTGGTGCGCGCGCAAAGTGTTGCGATATTTCTTTCCCCCATTGTACAGGGATATTTAAATTTATGTTTTGGTATATACCCCGTGAGCCGCCAGAAATCTATGGCAGGGAATGTATTAACAACATCACCTAATCTACCGTATTAACCTCTCTAACAGTCAGTGGAAAAAACCGCCAATAGTAACTGTGCTACCTGCTTTCATTCTGATGAATGAAATATTTTCATTTGTCATTTGGTACAGGATAGAGAAAAATATATCTTTCTTTTACTTTTGTTACAGTCTTGATCATGATTGTGATGAAATGAAAGCCACTGAGGTATGAGTGAATAATTGCATTTATCAAGCTCTCTCCTTATGGAATGACTAGAAAAGTGTTATTCATAGAGTCATTGTGTTTAACTTGCGTGGACATGTTCCGCTGACACCATTTTGGCTCAATGAGGAAAGCGAGGGCAAACTACCTCACTCCTCATCCGGCCTAGTAAACCTCATTGCTCTCTGCATGCTCTTAGTAGCTTATGTAAGAGCGAGCGAGGCACTAACCGGCCTTCGGGCTGAATACTTTAGCGATAATAGTAATTATCTGTTTTGCTATTACTTCCCTGTAACGTTTTGTCACTGCTTCTCGGAGATCGCGTTCTTTCTTTACTGGCACTGAAATTGCATTTACTTCGTCTTTAAGTTCTGAACCGATGATCTTTTCGAAAAGCTATCTTTTCCTTTTCAGATCTTCTCATTAGACACTCAGTCTTTAAATAAGCTTTACGTGAGAAACTGTTTCAAAGGCTTTCCTGAAATCTAGAAAAACGACGTCTGATGTAACGCCCTTATCGGCTGCTTCAGATACGTCATTCATAAAAAGCGCTTGCTTTGTCTCACAAAACCTGTCTTTACGGAATCCGAGCTGGTTCTGACTGAGTTTTCGGAAAGAAAGCGCGTGATAGAGATGATCCAATATTTTGCAAAAATCGTACTCAGTCAATCTGGTTTAAAGGCACGCACGCCTCTTCTTAGGCACTGTAGTGACGTTTGCTTTTTTCCACGACATTGGGAGAGTACCCTCATCTACCGATTTCTTATAGAAAACCTTAAAGGGGAGCAAGCTCCACAGCTTGAGTTTTTATGGCAACAACGGAATACCTTCGGAATGCGGCACTTTTTTCCTATCAATCTGTCGCAATGAATTTCCAATTCCATCAACTGATATCTCGATGAAAGTCCAAATCAATGTACGAGGTAAAATCGTTTATTTGTCTGTCGTCGGCAGTGAGGCATTTCTGTTCGTCCCGATTAGGTTAGTTAGCTTTATCAGCCAATTTATTTAACTAATTCACTCTCTTCCTTCTTCCTTATTAGTGTAGGCTCAGAAAATGAGTCTCACGCATGTATGACCAAAACTCTTTATCATCGCCACAGAGTGATTCTTACATAGTTCGAGATTTATTTTCCTAAAATTCTTTTCGTGCTTCCTCCTTAACTAGCTTTCAAATTTCTCTATAGTTTCCTTTTCAAGCTTATGGTTCTCACATACTGAATTAAATATTCTTTGATTAGAGGTTTTAAATCTCCAATATCCGTGTTCCAAATTTTCTTTCTTTATTACTTCTTTGATTATCCGGAAAAACAATCCAACTACCATTTACTATACACACCTATATATACTATACTACACATTTACTATACACACATTTACTTACACACCCAAAGCGGGAGAAATCATTCTTGTACTCGTAAATATTACCATGAAACTGAAAATTTGCTTTTCGAATTACTTATACTTGTCTTGGCGGCTTAAGAGATTTAACCGCTACTACTTAATCCTTTATATCTGAAATACCGTCAATTATATCGGCACTAGTAATGATTTTTGGGTGAAAAGTGGCTAATAAATCAAGAATGTTTCTTAGACTCGCACGAGTCATTAGAGTTTTCGTCAGATTTACCTGATAACCTTATCTAATTTACCGCATGCAACGAAATAGTATTAATTATTTTTTGCGAATTTTTTTCTCTCTGCTAGTGTTGGAGCATGTTAAATTCTGCCAATTAGTAAACGGTAGTTTAAAATCTCCTCATACGAAGATGATTGAATCTTTTATTTTGTCACTAATTATCTGCAACGTCTCGGATAAATCACCAATGCATTCATTTTCGCTGTTGGGGGGACGATATAAAGAACTAAAATTAATCTTTCTATCTGTGTGGCAACTAAATCTTACATTCGTTCATTTTCAAAACAAGAGAAAATCAAGATAAAAACTCATTTAGCTAGAGCGGTATTCGAATTCGAGCCCTTCTTCTGCCGATCAAATCGCTGCTTTTTTCGCAAACCTAAATATTAATGCAGTTGTATTGCTTAAGAATCATTTGTTGCATGCATTACCAATATAACCTTGAAATGGAAAATCCTCTAATTTAACGATTAAATACAACTTTTAAACGAATTACAACCTTCAAAATTAACGTTTTTATCATACTTCCGTTCTGTTGGTGCATTTTCTGGTGTTAGCAGAATTAATTAACAGCTGCTGGCATTAACAGTGAAGGTTCGTTTAACTTTTATGCATAATCAGCGAAATATGAGACTTTAATTTGCAAGATTAATACATATTAACATATAATTCCTTAGCGAAACGTGTGTAATAACAGGTAATTTTCCTTAGCCCCAATGTGAGGAGTTAGCTAAGAATTTGCCAGAGGATAGTTTCCTGCGCGGCTGCAAAGGAGTAAGTCTCCAGAAGAAGAAAATTATACCTGGGACTTGGAATACTTTGAAAGTGCTCAACATATGGTTAAAGATTTTCTTTGCAAAGTATCGAATCGTTAATGCATTTCTACGTGAATTCCTCCGGCTCGAAGTGAACACAAATGACGCAAAGACCGATGTCACCGAGCTCGCAGTTACAAGATGTAAGAGAGGTCGGAAATGTGCGCAGAAATTACTCGTTTATGCAGACATATTTGTTTTAATTTAGGAAGTGGTATTTTATTGCATGCTTTATTTCGGACGGACAAAGATCTTGTGTGTACTAGGTCACGAATGATCTTTATGTAGGTATTATTTTTAAACATCCGTTTTCGGTGACCAGTGCTTTTCTACCTTCATACTTCATCAAAACGTAGAGAAGACATAATTTAAAATTAAGTTTCCCGTTTCTCGCTTATAACATACCAATAAATTGGTAATAGTAATATTTGACAAAGTTGGTTCAATCTAGTGAATATTCTGTTTCTCTAATATATTATTTTCATGCATTTAATTTTTATCTTTTTGCTATTTATACATTTCCTGTTGTTACATTTAAAACTCATCTCGCAATTAGTTTCTAATAGTGAGATACTGATTTTTACGTAATTATGTCATCACTTGTTCATTCTTTTCTGTATTCCTCTATCAATTTTTCTACTTGTCTTTTATAACTCTTTTAACCTACTTTCATCATCAAATTTAGCTATCCATCTGTAGGCTTCGCGAGTTTTTCACACTCCCCTTCTAATGAGTGTTTTCCTGCAGTGGAAATTTTTCTTAAGCTCTTAGCTTAGGTATTTTAATCCGCATAGTAGTTTTCTTCTTTGTACTTTTGCAAGCTACCTATTTCCATTCCTTTCTCATACGATGAAGGGTTAGATGTGAGAAGAGACTTCCTAGTCTCAATATCGCCTTATTAAAGTCCTTTTATTATTATTATTATTATTATAAATGAGAAATGCACCGTTTGGTCAAAATATCGAGTTAAGATTTGAATTGGCTCGTAGAATTTTGTTTTCCGATATATAGATATCAATACAAACGAGGTATAATAAAGCGGAGTCTGATACTCTGTTTCCTCACCCAAATACATTTAACATTAAAATACTATATAATTTTACATTACAAATACAAGAAACACTCCAATCATTACAGTAATTGAGATATTTGTTGGCGGTTAGCTTCTACAAGTATGGTTACTGAAAATGTTTTCTACTTTTGATTGATGATGGCGCACCATGTCATTATGCAGTAATTGTGAACGATTTCTTGGTTCATGGGTTCCCAGACCACTGGATTGGGAGAAGTAGCCATGGATTGCTTGGCCCACTAGAAACTCAGACATGACCCCACTTGATTTTTTTTCTGTGGGTGTTTATCAATAATGAAGTATACAAGACACCAGTTTGTGATTAACAGAACTGTGCCATCGCGTTCATGCAGATATCGTAAATGTTACGCCTGCAAAACACTTGTAGAGAACAGGAATACAGATTAGATGTCTTTCCCCCACTAATGGTGCACATGTCGAGGTTTATTAGATGCGCACAAAAACATTTTGAATTACCATACTTATGGAAACACATCTCCTATAAATATCTCTATTAATTCTATTAAGTTATTGCATTTTTATTATATGTTTAATCCGGACACCCTGTACATAACTACTTCTCCGGATATACCTATAGACCTAAATATATGGGATGCAAATTCTAACAGTGTTCTACAAGTGTCATTAACTTAAAATTTTTACGACGTACTGGCCACAACGTCTAATTGCCAGAATAATTGTGCCTTTGACTTTCACTATCAAGGGTTTGATGCCAGAAGGTCCCAAAATATCGATTTTTTCCATAAGAATACATTACAGGGATTTTCATGATTATTTTTGAGTCACTTCCTGGAAAATTAGAGAACTGGAATTCAAGCGATCGTTGGCTTATCCAACTGAAATTGCAAAGACGAATCGAAGATTAGGTCAGGGCAAATATTATACGTCGGAAATGCTCTTAAAGCTCATTTTTACCATTTGCGTTCTTCATTTCATTTGCAACATTAAGTAGGAAATAATGATCCTATGAAGTCGAGACAAGTACCAAAAGAAAGAAAATTTACCGGGTGTTTATATCTTTGTCGTTCATTCGTTTTCGAATTGCAGTTACGAGAAGTAGGGTAAAATGAATTAAACGGTTGTGAAATATCTTTGTTGTAAACAATGAGTCCACCTGGAGACCAAGGCGATTCTTGAATTCGAGCTTATGCGTTTTCTCATAGGAATACACGGGAATTTTAAGTCAATTCCAAAATATTTCCTTGAACTTAAATCATAATTTATGATAAGGAGGCAATTTACTAAGTTGTCTACTTATGCAAACTACAGAGATAATATTACGGCCATTGAAAAAAAAATTGAGGAACTTCCCGGTAGGATAGAGAATTAAAAATAACGGTGGTACCAGAAAAAAATGCTCTTATATATCCGTAATGGTAGAAATGTCACCAAATGTACGTGTGTTCGACCCCAGGTGGTTGCAAAATTCACCCATTTGAAAACATTGCGACTACTTTAAAGACTTTTTTCAATTCCTTCCCGATAACGTGAAAACATAATACCCGGCATCTTAACATCGGTCATTTTGTATACGCAGTTTAGTCCTTGGTTCGATTCCAGAGCGCCTAAATTCCCACGTACATTTCAAATCGGAAACGGTATTTTATTTTAGGATCTTCCCGGTATAATATCGACTTCTAAAATAGAATTAAATTAGTGTTATGCCTACCAGGTCTTTATATGAATTCACATCTTCCAAAAAGGTTCCCCCTTATCGAAGTTTTCCGCGGAATAACTATATTTTTATATACGAAGGATTAGGTCGTTAATGAGTATAATCTACCCAAGATTCGTTAATGGAGAGTATCAGCTACAATAATATCTAAGAGGAAAAAAGTTACACAGGCGGTCTTAATTCTCCCTCATGAAATGTGAGATGGAAATTTCAAATATTTCTATGAAGCATTTCCCGAGAAGATAGAAATCCATAATCCGGCTTCTGAACAGCAGTCATGAACATATTTTACAAACGCAGTTAACCGTAGTGCCCTAATGGTCCTTGGTTCAACGCCAGGGCACCATTTTCATTTATCTTTCAAATAAGGACGAATATGGAATTTCGTTTGAAGACCTTCCTGTTATACCGACTTGAAATTTCGGAAACGGTCAGAGTTACCCGTACCAAATATGCAATCTCATCTTGCAAAAAGGTCCTCGGTTCTACACCAGGAGGCTGTACCAAGTGAAACGTAAATTGGGGAAAGTTACATTCTGTAGAAAAATTGGACATTTTACATTGTGCCATTGTTTGCATTTCAGTAATTGTTCTGACGACAACTCGATTTCAAATCGCTGAATGGAAAAAGCATAAGACGTGTAATATAAAATGGTCCTCGGAAAGTAGATCTCAGTAATGAATAATGCTTGAACTGGAGTTATGAAGATTTAAATTTACATTAAATTTCGCGAACAGCCGTAAGCTCTTTGGCAGTGTGTGTGTAAGTACCTAAATAACTGCCATATTATCGCACTACAGCGATAACTTATGTAAGTATTATACTACTCGGAAAAAGAGACCAATATATTTTTATATGCCACCTGTTATCGCTATTATCTCGCGAAGTCTTTTTTTTCCGCCAGGCTGCTAAAATGTCGCTCGCTAAAGGTGGGAATCACGACGTCGAGTATTCCCACTATGCTTCGTCCTCATTGCTGCACAATTTTCTACGTCCAAACCAAATTTTCAATCTTCGCACCATTTATAAATAATGTGCATATTATTGCCCATACATTTCTGTGCATATCAGAGTGAAATAAGAATTAAAATATTTACAACCTCTCGCTCTATAAATATGATAACTATCTGTGAAAGAGAAATTTCGAAATGAGCTCGAGGAACTCTGAAAGAGATTGCGTGAAGGATTTAAGACGAGTTGGAAAGAGAGGAATTTGAGTGAGTTCTCTGACTTTTCCGGGTTTTCAAGGCTTTTCTCACTGTTGCCAATCAGTAGTAGTAAATAGTGTTCCAAGTAGTTCACGTGAGTACCGACTCTGGCGCGAGAAAGAAATTGCCATAATTCTTTCCGCCGCTGTGCATACATTAGATAACCTATACCAATTATAATGAAGAGTCACAAACACCTTAAACTGTCAAAGATTAATACAGGTCGACGTACGTTTCGCTGCACTTGCAGCATCTTCTGGGGACCAGCTGTGACAGTCTCTATTTATACCAATTATCTTTTCCCCCTAAGAATAATTTTTTTCGGTGTCATTGCGATGCGATTATGCGAAATGTTTACGCATATATAATTTAGGCTCAGTGAGGAATGCTGCACTTCTCATTTTACATCGTTCCCTCTGCTTTTGTATGATAATTTTGGAGGGTTTGAAGATCAAAAAAATCTTCAGGTTAATGACTTTAAGGGGAGGTATAATTTATCTTAAGATATTATTTAGGGTGAAATATGGTAATGTATAAAATAAAATCAATCCAATATCGTTAATTTTTAACAAATCATGAATTTAAATGTGAGAATTATTTTTACAAAAGAAAAATTTTGTTAACTAGTTGCTCTGTGCGAAAATTTAGCACAAATGGTCGCTGTGGTGCATGCAATTTGATTAAAAGAAAGTGGTACACACGTGAATGTTTATAACTAGGTAATGAATACATGTTTATATATTTACTTACAACAAAAAATTGGTATCATAAAGTAAGAGTTGGTAAGAGTATAAATGCATGTTGGGGAAGGTCGGGTAGTATCGGACTAGTAGTATTTCAATCATTGGTAATATCACCTTTCTTACCGCTGTTGTGCGCACTATGAGCTAGAAATTAGCTGCTCCCTCAATATTGGACTGAACAGTCTGTGTGTTTGTAAGTGACAGTCAATTATTTGTTTTTCTGCGAGTTTTCGAGTGCACGGAGATAACTTCGTAGCTACGTAGCTTATCTGAATGCAAGTACGGTAATGACCTTAGTGTTTTCATAGAGGTATGGATTGCTATTCTTTGTACTATAAGAAGTATGTATGTCTAAACCTGGCAATACGCGTATGATAATCAAAGTTCCGAAGTTCAGCGTTGGAATTGTATCAGACAAAGTTTACAGGTTTAAAAAGTTAAATTATTATAGTTTCCTTTTGTTTATTTTGTAATGGAGAAAAAACGACATAAGTGAACTGTATGCCAGTGTGAGACATGGTGTTGCTAAAAGTACCTAAGGTGATAGACATGAAGCTTCTGCGGATGGTAAAGAGGTGGGAATTAAGCCATGTTCAGGGAGTGTTCAGGTCATTCGATGATGAACACGAGGATATCGTATACAGCCATGCCAAGGAATTAGATAGTCAGTTTATGCCTTTGAGTAAAAATGAGTTTTTAATCCTAGTTTATCAGTATGCAGAGAATCTTAAAGCCAAGCATATGTTCAGCAAAATAACCATGTACCTGGTAAGGACTTCGACTATGATTTTATGCAGAGACATGTAGACTTGCGGTTAAGAATTGCTGAATTGCGTTAAGAGAGCAGCAGGTTTCAGTAAAGAGGACCTGGGTCGATTTTCGCCAAGTTAAATGAATTAATGGAAAAGTTTCAGTTTTGCCCCTCAATGAGTTTTAGTACCAACAAAAATGGAGTGACGTTTGTTCACACCAACAAATGTGTGCCTCTAGAAATAAAAGGTTGTTTACCAAAAACGACCTTTTACAAATACAACGCCATGTCCAATACAATCCTCTAGAAATCAGAAAGGGTAAAATGTAAGGTTTATGAAAAGTCAAAGAAAAACCAATAAAGGAGGCTCAAAGAGAAAAAAGTTTTAATGTATTGAAAAACATGTTAAAGTTATCAATATTTAAATTGAACCATAAGATAATTTTATCAATTCGTAAAAGCTTAAGCGTCCCATACTACCCGACCTTCCTCTATATAAATATCAGTTTTATAAAACCTTAACGCTTTAGCGCGGTGTAGAATCCCACCCCCTCTACTGAGAAAATCCTTTGAACTACTTGTTTCCCAACTCATTTTTTTATTATGGTAGTGTGATTTTTATTATTTTTTCATATTGTGTTATTGAAAAACCTGTTGTAACTGTAGATATGTTATAAATAACCCGTTAAAAAACATAAGGTATTTCATTAGTGCAGTATCCCTATATATTGCTTTAAGTATAATATTTTGCTCTTTTATTTATTCGGCCCTTGTCTGAAAGGGAAGTAATTGATCCCCTTCAATTGTAAAGGCTAGCGAATTGATGAAAGGATGCTGTGTCTGACTCATCCAATTAGCTATCAATTGACAGCCAATTTGCGATTTTTAAAGGTGAAAGGGGCCTTCTAAAGTATGCACGTGCTAACCTTTTCTTCTGATACCAATAAGGAAATATTAAGCTATGTTTTCCAAACAAAGCGTAATTTTCTACATATTGCCATCCCCACAAACGTCACTGACTTTAGAATCCTTTTCTCTGCAGGCAGAAATAAAAAGTTAGTATATTAGAATTCCCTACCCTGGACTACAACCTTGCCGTGGTGGAAGGGCTTGCGTGACCTAAAGAGCTAAACTGGCTGGAACTTCGTTCCTGGTCACCCATGCCAGAAAGATCATTAGGTAGGGGCCAGACGAAAGATAGTCCACGCAGCGTCTGTACCTCAGTGAGGCGGCTGCAAAGGCGTCTGTTCCCCAGTGGGGCTGCCATAATGAGTGTTGGTGTCACGGTAAAAAAACGCCGTTGAGGAAGGCAACGGGAAACCACCTTAACTACTTATCCCATGTCATGATGCACAACCATAATAATATTGGTACTGGCAAAGGGACTGAACCTTCTAGGATGAGTGTCATGCTCGGCAGCGATGGGAGTAAGGCCATCTCGGTTGTCATTCCACAAATCCCTTACAAAAGGAACGACAAGAAAAGAAGAGAGAAAATGGAAACGATGGTCGGGACATGGAATGTTAGGACAATGCTCAGAAAAGTAAAGTTGGAAAACGTATAGTTTGAAATGAAATGGGTCCAACATTAATGTACTAGGGTTATGAGACGAGGGAGACTTCTGGAGCGACAATGTTAGTCATTTTCAGTGGAGGAAGTACTAGCCAGAGGGGAGTAGCTGTAGTGTTAGATAAGAAAGCGGGAGAATCCGTTATAGCCACCGAGCTAATAAGCGATCGGGTTTTGTCCGAGGAAGTAATTTTTGAACCAGTAAACACGGTTATAGGTCAGGTATACTTAGTGATTGCACTAAAGTGAGTTCGGTTAAGGGAAAAGGAACGTCAGAGGACCGAAACTGATAGACTTTTGCAAAAGAAATGATCTCTGCATCACAAACACACTCTTTCAGAACCACAACAGACGGAGGTACTCATGGAGAATGCCCGGGGATACAGATAGGTACCAAACTGATTACAGATTGGTAAGAAAGAGGTTTAGAAATAGTATTAAAAATTCGCGAAGTTATGCTGGTGCTGATATCGATTCGGATCATAAGCTTGTCATGATGAAAACCAGGCTTAAGTTTAAAGAGGTCATTCGACCAAAACGTACACCAAAATGGAGTTTAGATGCTCTAAGGGAAGTCTAAAGAATTTCAAGAGTCAGTCAGCAAGGCTCTTAATAGTAATGGAAGGGAACTAACCTCTAACGAGGAATGGGAAAAGTTTAAAAATTGTGTCAAGGATTGTGCTCGAAAAACTGTTGGGAGGGTTAAACAAACCAAAATTAGAAAACCATGAGTAACTGAAGAAATGTTATATAAAATGGAGGAAAGAAGGAAATGGAAAATGAGTCAACACTGACCATGGGCACAGAATGTACAGAGCACTAAACAACGAACTAAGAAAGGAAACAAATAAGGCTAGGGAACAGTGGTAGAAGGGGCAGTGTAATGAAATAGAAAAGCTGGTGAAAGCGAGAAGGCCTACCTAATGTATAGTAAAGAAAAGCAACTGACGGGGAATAAAATTAGTAATAGAATGGTGACGGTTAAAGACGGCATGGGAAATCTATTAATGGATCCAGTCGCCATAAAGGACGATGGGAAAAACATGAAACCCACCAGCATAGAAATAGAAAGTGAGGAAGAAGTTGAAGAAGACGATGTTGGACCTGGGTTTCTTGATAGTGAAATAGAGCGGGATATGAAAGGGATAAAGCAACGGGGGTTGACGAGATCCCAGTGGAGTTCCTTAAGAACCTGGGGGATAAGGGTAAGAAATGATTCTATGATTGATTTAGGAAAATGTATGATGAAGGGTAATAGCCAGAGGTTTTGCCAAAACTATCTTGATTCCTTTACAGTAGAAGAACAAAGCTACAGAATGTAGGGATTATCGTACAATTAGTCTTATCTCTCACGCGGTAAAAGTACTTCTAAGGGTTCTGAATAGACGGGTCGAGGGAAAAATTAAAGGGGAAATCGGAGAAGACCAGTTTGGTTTTCAGAGAAGTAAAGGAACGAGGGATTCAATTGGGGTGATGAGAGTACTTACGGAACGAAGCCTGGAATTTAAGCGGGACTTATGTGTATGTTTTGTAGATTTTGAATTGTGAAAAGGCTTTCGAAAGAGTCCAGTGGCCAAAACTGATGGGGATATTAAAGAAATATTGGTCAGACTGGGAAGATAGACGTTTAATTCAAAATTTTTATCTGAATCAAACATCCCGCGGAAGGATAGCTGATGGGGAATCTGATTGGGCTGGATTGGGTAGGTGGGTAGGACAAGGGTGTCCTATTTCACCAAAGCTTTTTAATATATATGCAGAGGAAATGGTGGAAGAAGCCTGGGAAGAAATAGACAAGGGAGTAAAGGTTGGTGGGGAAGTAGTGAAGTCTGTAAGGTAAGACGATAAAGCTATCATGTGTGATTCCGTAAATGGTTTGCAGATATTAGTAAATGCTCTTAACGATAAATGAAGGGAGTTTGGAATGAAAATTAACGTAAGTAGAACTAAAGTTTTGAGGTTCACTAAGGGAAAGAAAGCTAATTTACCTATAAGGGTGGATGGTGGAAAACTAGAGCAGGTGGATAAATGTTCTTACTTGAGAAGTACTTTCTCTTGGGACGGAAGATGTAAATATGAGGTTAAAGAATAACCATGGCCAAGGAAGCCTTTATGAAACGAAGAGAATTGATGAACAAAGGTCTTGACAAAGGAATCAGGAAAGGATTGTTGAAATCCCTGGTCTGGAGTGTGTTGCTGTTTGGTGCGAAACGTGGACTTTAAGGTAGGAAGTAACTTAACGTTTGGAGGCCTTCGAGATGTGGGTATGGCGGAGAATGGAAATAGTAAATTGGGTTGATAGGAAAACAAACACGGAGGTGTTAGAGGTAGTTGGGGAGGAGAGGGCTTTAATTGATGTGATTAAGCATCGTCATAAGAAATGGGTGGGCCAAATATTGAGGGGAGAGGGAGATTGGTAAAGGTTGTCATTGAGGGTAGGATTCAGAGGAAAAACTGGAGAGGGGAAGACAGAGACAAAAGTTGTTGGATAACATAAGGGGTCGGGTTAATTGTGCATGAACCTACACTCATGAATGAATGATATTAGAATAAAAAAATACCTTAAAATGGAGAACCATAAGTTGAACAGTCAAACTTCGCAGGTAATTAAATATTATCACGCGAAAGAGCACAAGCTACTTTTTATTATCATATCGATCCCTGATCCGATATCCAACCGTTTTTTTGTTTTTCCTTATGAATACGTACACAAAAAGTGTTCGTCAGCCAGCAGCAGTATTTTCATTGTGTGAAGAAATACAAAAACTTGTTGCTTCTTACGCTTAAACATGCTTGTGATCTTGTCGGGGAGAAGAAAGGGATTTGGTGACGCGTTTACTTCCGGATGATGTGTCGTTGCGCCACTGGGAAATATTGGATTAAAAAATAAGTTTATTTCTACGTCGGGTATCTGAGCTCTTTTTTTTCACTCTGAAATAAACTGTGTCATGAAATGAAAATATGTGGCATTTTTGGATGCCACATGTGATGTTATAAAAAACTCGTAATGGAGGCCTTATAGAAGTTGAATATAAACCGAATGTAACTTAATCTCAGTACCTATATCATTGGTAGAAATTTCTTTTCAATAATTATCACTTAATTCGGGATGCGATGGTCTTTTTTGACTACGATGACTGTTGGAATATCTGCGTGTAGGTATGCTTGACGTGATCGCGCAGTTCTTTCGTCGATATTCATAGCCGTTCTTAGTGTTTGGAGTAGCCATACGAATTCTCGTCAAAAAGACAGTATGTATGGACATACAGCTCAGCTAATCACAACCCGCATCCGTTTCCTTATCAGCAGTTTGGTTAAATGTCAGCCCACAACACGACATGTGTCACTTGGCTGCGTATGGACCGCTTCATATGCCAGGGATTTTTTACCTCTCGGACTTTCGGGGGTCTTCATATTGTATTTCCTTTCTTCCTATGCATCAGTTTTTAATATAAAATAATATATTTTATCAGATAATGCTAAACTCGAATGGCGTTTTTTTATCCTGCAAAATAAGTCTATCTGAATCGTATTTACTCGTAACCATCTACAGCACTTCATCTTCAAGTTCTATCTACAGCACTTCTGGTGGAAGAAAATGACGAATTCATTTAGCTACCTAGATAAGATCAGCATTGCAATATATAAACAGCAACACCCAGAATTATATAAAACCATATTTCATCGATTCCAGTGCCACGTACCTGCGGTGTGCTACATGCGGGTTGAGAGAAAAGTGCGACTGTGATGTGAAAAGGGTCGGCAGTGGTGCAGGAATCTGCTTGTGGAAATACCACACCATTGTCATCCATGTGAGGGTACATGCATGTGTTGAGAAGTAAATTCAAGGGTATATAAAGTAATGGAGCATTAGTAATGTCATAGTAATTTGCTGTTTAGTCCTCATCCAAAGGTGGTGCGAAAAATGGGGATTGGATATTAACGTAGGTAAATGCTCCGTAGTAAATTTCTTCGAAAAGAAAAAATTGCTTCCAAATCACCCCTACAAAATTAATGGAGTTAATATAAAAGTAGTAGATTCAGTTAAATATCTCGGGATCAACATTACCAATAACTTAAATTGGAGCACGCATATTCGAAAAATCTGCGGCAAAGCAAGTAAATGGCTTGGCTTTGTAAAGCGTGTTGTCGGTAAATGCGATGAAAAGGTGAGAGAGCGATGTTATTTTGCCTTGGTCAGACCCCTTCTGGAATATGCGGCAAGTATATGGGATCCGGCGGATGAAACGTGTACTCGCGAACTCGAGAAAGTGCAGCGTAAAGCGGTTCGTTTTGTTAAGAAATGCTACGATAAAAAAGCAAGCGTTACAAAAATGCTCTCAGACGTAGGTTGGGAATCCTTGAAAGAAAGGAGATTGGAAGCTAGGCTGCGATTGCTTAGTAAATTCAGGGAAACTACATTTTCGGAAGGTCCAATCGGTATCATGCAACCCCCCTGCTACCTCGGTCGATCCGATAATGACCGTAAGTTGAGAGAAATAGATGCTAGGACAAATCGTTTTAAAAATTCATTCTTTCCGCGAACGATAC
Organism: Sympetrum striolatum; assembly: GCA_947579665.1. Classification (NCBI taxonomy): domain Eukaryota; kingdom Metazoa; phylum Arthropoda; class Insecta; order Odonata; family Libellulidae; genus Sympetrum; species Sympetrum striolatum. The sequence goes on from OX388352.1 coordinate 23,848,875, forward strand.
GCGACAATAACCGAATAAGGAAGTAGTTTAGATTCAACCATGCCACACGCCGAAAGGCGGTATGTAGGGTATTAATGTAGATGTAATGGAGCTATGAAACCTAATTGTGATCCAGCATAGTGATTGAAGGAAGAGAAGGATGACTGATAGAGCAAATGAAATCAATTATGCAATGGAGTGGATATTTGTGGAGCAATACAGTTTTGTTCATTTTAATGAATTTAAACGATTATGAAAAGAGGTGGAAGCGGATATTCAGTTGTTAAAGAGCTATTTCTCTTTTATTTACATAACATTTTATGAAGAACTTTATTTGGAGCTCTGATGAATTCAATGAAATTCGTGAGAACAAAAGCAATTAAGCACCCGGATAGCCATGTAGGCAGCGCATTCAGTATCGGTGAAACAGGTCCTGGGTTCGATTCCTGACGGGAGCCCCTGACGAAATGACCTAAGCTGTCGCAGTACTTATAACATTACTACTACTACAAAATAGCAATTGATGAGGTATAGCGAATTAAAAGAGTTCTCATTCATTATTTGTGAAACTAATTATATTCTCTTAATACTTTATCTTTCGATAGTGTGCGTTTTATAGAAGTCCCTCTTTACGCGAATTTCTACTCAACGGTTTACTTTCTTAACGTTTATTTCTTCTTTAGATATGGTGGCTTAAGTAATGATGTTATTGATAAATTCAAGCGTAAATAAATGCAATGAAGCTTATCTCTATTCATATGTATACTCACGTATATTCATCTCAACGAAATATAACATTATATTCCATGAAAAGATAAATCGTTAAAGATCTTTAATTTTTCGATTTTGGGTTATTCCTTTAGAATTAAAGTTATTAATTCTACCTTTAGCCATTTATAGTACGCAACATTACATTTTCCTGAGTATTCTATCGTAATTTTTTAAGTTCTTCCTTGTAAGCTTTGTTTTGGTTCTCCCTCAGCCAACCCTGATTTTCATGACCGAGAGAACAAATGAGTGTTGAGTCGACACTCCTATATAATTGCGTTACCCCAATCACCAAAATGGAAAAATTTTATAGTACTTTATCATAAGTAAAGCTACGAAGTAATAATCGAGTAAAGTGCAAATGAGCAAAGTTTTACTCAGTCTCGTCTTTGGAAGAGTAACCAGGAAAAGAAACTCCTTCGCGAAAAACCTGAAAATCTTTAGCTGCGCCGTGTAACGGAGTTTTTCAAAGTATGAAAAGCAGGAAGAGTTATCCGTCCGTATAATTTAAATCACTGAATCACTACCTTCGTATTTATTCGATTCGACAAAAACGATTCTTTCGTAGGATCTGTCGTCAACATCGCGGTTACTAGACGGAGGTAATCTCATCGAGATCATCGTGCCTTCGTTCCACCGAAACGCATCAGTTGGCGCTCTCGAATCGAAGCGAGCGAATTTCCGTCGGTAAGAGGAGCGATTCACGAGATGCCTATTAATGAGACGTCTTATTTTAGAGTTGGTACGCTAAGAGAGATCGCGTTAGATGGAGTTCTCCTCATGGCCGTCGGCAGCAGTGGCGACCTCTGTCGGCTAACCTCCCAATCACGAGGAAGGGGGTCGCTATACAAGTGTGTCGACGCTCCGAATGTCCACTGCCGTGCGTGGGCCATGACCGAGTCCCATTCTGCGATCGTAACGGAGCTTAGAATGGTTCCAGGCTTGTCATGAGGATCATCAGGAGGAAATGGTAAGTAAACGTAGGGAATGTAAAGTGAACGCCGTGCGAAATGTTGGAAGCCGTTACTCGGAGGTCGAAATCAGGTGTTCTCCGCGAGTGACGTCCCAGCGATTGCAGAGGACCCACGTGAAACCCAGTGACACTTCAGGTGAATGCAACGATGACTCGACGAATCGCCGTTTGCGTCACCGCCTTGTTTTTCATTGCTGCCGATGCAACTCCGAAACTTTAAAACGAGAAAGTCATTTCGCTCCGCGAGTCTTTTCTCGTTTTAAAATATGCGGAAACAAAAGCACGTACTTTTATCACGTTTACGTATTTTATGTTATATTTTTTCTGCGTTTAAGTCGCGTTTAATCGCGCGTTCGCCCTGACACAACCTCCGCAGAACAGTAGATCTCTGTCGGATTATAGACGAGTGCGATTTAGTCTCGTAAATGCTCTCCTCAGTGAGAAATAAGTGTTTAAATGAGTAAGTGCAACCTCAAGGCCGGTTGAAGAGCACGTAATAACGCGGGTCCTTCCTCGAGTACAATCGGATGACCTATGCTTGTAATATTGATTTGTGGCTGATCAGCTGTTATCTTGGACCCACCGCCACTCCTCACGAAATGCCTCAAAAACAAAATTTGTTAGATGGTGTAGATAGTCTGTAATAATATTGCGTTCTGTCACGTTTGCCTAGGATAAAACAATTTAAATAATTATTCAAAAACGACGGCAGAAAAATTAAGTAAAATGTTTAATCGTGGATGACAGTTGTCGAGAAACGATGCCGTGTGTGAAATCATTTTTCAATCCCCGCCTTCAAACAAAGTTGATGAAATTCGACGATATATTCTTTAGATATTACTTTCGATTACGGTATCCTTGAAAACATGTTTACATCCCGAATAGTTTGCATTTTTTTCAATTTACCCAAAACTAAAATTTTTTAATATAGAAATTATAGAATTTGGTAATCTTAATTTATTTAAATATTACTTTCAGTAATAACTTTACCTGCTTTCCGTGGTAAAAATTTCGCGAAAGCGAGAAAATTTCGATAAAACTTTACGAATGATATCTGGAATCAATTTCGAGATAAAAAGTGGTTCATACATGAAAAAAATTAAGCCACCCGCTGTTTCGGTCATAGTGTTGACTGAATAGGTAAAAAAAAATGTAGCTTTCCTAAAACAAGGTATGATAATTATGATTGTTCTCGTAACATCATTTCGAAGAAGACAGTTCTGGTACAGAATGTCTGAAATCGATTATTGTATACTGAATGTAGTATTTCTGAAGCTGCGATGGAGCTAAAAATGCGCGATATTTAAAGTTATTTTTACGCGTGTGATTTTGGGTAGTGCTCAACATTGTAAAATCCTATTTTGAATATTTTTGTTTGATTTGCATGATTTTATTTTGCTTCGTAGAACTTAAACGTCCTCCTCCTGGGCTTAGAAATGGCCGGGATGACGACGGTTTATGAATATTTACGGTATTCCTACGATAGTTGCCACAAACATTTCAGGGAACACGAAATTTATCGGGTATTCTAATAAATACGAGAGCGCACAATCATATGATACGAAAATTGAACGAGTCCTTGTGTGGCCTCGCACACCGCCGGAACTGCTTCGGAAGCGCCCTTTTTCGGACCTCTTCCTGAAACTAATTTTCGTTTGTATAATTTTATTTCTCAAACTCTATTGCCCCCTAGTGAAGTTAAAATGGAAAATTATAACTCACTCAAAGAGTTGATTCGTTTTCTCACGTGCAATTACGATGTTACACTATTTGAATAAAACGAGACTCGAGAGCTGTTTGATGGCAGTTTCCTTGTTCTTCTGAATGACAAGATTGGAGTAAAACGGACCCCATGCTACTGAGGTACTTTTTGGAGTGAATAACAATTGTTTAAATTTTAAATTTGTGGAAACTAAAGCAGTAATTTAGTTCAAAAGGAAAAAATTGAATCGTTAAGAGAGCTCTGTTAAGATGGGGAGGTGAGGGTTTAAAATTTCTGCGACATATAAAAATGGCTCCAAGATTGGGTAAAAAGTAGTAATAAGGCGTAAGCGTTTTTTCCGTCGTTTAATATAAATTAATTCTCCATTAAATGCGAAAGTAAGAAAGTACGAGATAAAATCTAAATATTAAACTCTACGATGAAGCACAACCTCTGTACCTCGGCCTTCATCGTGAAATTCGTCTGTTTCATAGTCTGAGGCATATTCTAATACGGACATTAATTTATACCTCATATAAAATACCATATACCTCTAGGGTAAAATTAAGTTAGTTAATTAATTAAGCTGGAAAAGCAGTTCCTTATCCTAATTTCACGAGAGCCGTGCTTGATTAAAATGAACTTACCTCTGTTAAAGAATGCGTTAAAAATGTAGCTGTTATTTAAAGTAGATTCGATCTTACAATATATTATATTAATAAATGAATGAGATGATATGAAAACTGAGGCAAATTACTCTGAGTTGGCGTAAACTCAAATTTCAGATAAGGGCTGTTTCACCCAGATTGGCTAAAGCACGTTCCACCCGAAAACAATAGCCGCTAATTGCTCATCGCTAAGAAAATTGTGCGGTGTTTGAGATAAGTCGTTATGGATAGAAAGCTGGTCGAAATATACGGGTATTGTCAGCATTATTAAGTATATTTTTGAAATTTCTTTTGGGGAGTAAATCAAACTTCGGACTGAAAATAACAATTACCATTTTGTTCCGAGTGATAAGAATTGAAGCTCCTAAGACTGCAAAATTATATTTACAAAAGAAGTTTAAACTCTTAACGGAACCTACGTAGACTAATGTTTTACTTCATTTAAATTCAATCACTGAAAAGGGATGTTATATTTTGTGGCTGTATAAAAGTTAAAGTATGAAATTCATCCTAATTTTCTTCTATTTTGATGAAGGAACATCGCTTGCGGTGGCTGTAGCTGTTTTTAAGTTAAAACAGCTTATTTTACCAATCAGGCGTAATTCTTTTTAGAATAAGATCGCAGGTATGAATTCTAAAAGTGTTCGTGCTTTCATCTCTCGTTGAATGGAATACTTCCAATTCCTCAGTTGGTACAATGCATTGAAGAAAGTGTTTCATGTGCCAATTTTGTCTCGTTCGTGGCGAACAAATTCATCTATCCTTATCGAATCACAGACAATTCGTGTATAAATTGTACTTCGCCTACGTGGAATTTTCCCACTTTAGGTATTTTGCTTGTATTAGTTATGAAAGCGAAGGGCTTTTATCAACTTTGTTAACCCAGTTGAAACCTTAACAAAACCAATTAACACTCGTAAGATTGTAAAATATCAGGAAACACTGTCTGCCGCGATCTGCCCCGAATCTCTTTTCAGCATTATCGCCGTCATTCTTCTCGAGCCATTTTCGATGCCTGAAAAGATAGAAAATCATTGGACTTATTTTTTAATGCATTAGTTGTATCCGTTAAGGCTATGAACTTCAATCGTCTACCGTACCCATCTAATGGGACTGACCTTGTGCGTTTAATGCCTTTGGACACCTCGAGATTAAATTAATCGAAGTAAATATTGATATTAAAAATATTTAGAAATTTAAGTATTAAATAAAAGATATCTTGACAAACGATCGAAAGAGCTGGAAGTAATTGAGCCGCTTGAATGTTGTGCGTTAACCAAATTGTTGTGCTTAAGTTATTTATAAACGCGAGGGGTTCGAACTTGCACAGAAAATAAATTCAATATTCTCAGTATTCCCGCTGGAAGTTGTTTCCTGGACAAAATGTAATAAAAATCGCATGTGGATGCTTTTTTCGATGTATTTCGCAAAAATTCTAGACTTTCCCATTCATTTTTATCAATTATTTGCCTCAAAAACTTTTGCCTGCGAAAGTAATAAAACTAACGGAAATATTTGTAGCAGAATTTGATGTTAAAAATCCCATGTGTTTTGGTTGTTGGAATTAAAGACTCCTGTTCCAAAGTAAACAGAACCAAATTCCCAATTTCTTTTCAAACATTTTTCCCAACCTCATATGTTTACGCAAATGTAGCAACATCGCGCGATTTTCTCCCGTAAGCAATAATGCGTTTAAAATGGTGCTGCGGAAATGCAGTGGCCCAGCATGTGATCTGCATCCTTAATCGAAAATATTCATTTTTAAGGGTATCCGTGAATTTTCCAAGCGCTAAGTATGTATAGAAAACAATTGGAAGTATCTAGAGAAATGTTGTTGTGAATAACTTTTGTTTCTGAAAATAGCTTGAGAAAAATGTTCGGGGTTTTCATTTCCTTTAATTCATTCAAATTAATTTTGAAAGATTACCTCGTGTTTCTATAAGGAAGATAGGAATACGTATAGTTAGCCTAGCATGATAATAGTGTGTGCGAATTAGATGTCCTTGTATCTTTACCGGTGTTTAGAATTAACCCACTTCCTTGCAGAGCGATGTCAAAAAGTTCGGTTATTCTCATTTTTCCGGATGTTAAATAAACGAAACTTATTTCATAAACTAGTAGTACTTCCGTTTGGTGGCCACAGCTCGATTTCTCCGGTATAAAGAGGTCGTACCGAGTGAAGATACGTTTGTGTGCAAACTCAAATTAGTAGTTTCATTTTGATGATTTGTAGGAGCCATCGAGTGAAAAGGTACAGAATACGAAGTAAATAAGCAGAAAAATCTACTATACAATATAAATTAGTCTGTTTTCTTTTGTCGTAGTGTTAATACTTACTCTCTTACTCGATCCCAAATCTCACTTTTCTGGTGATATCCAAAAACTCCCTCTGGCAAATGATAATTGGATTAGCGGTACCAGCATTTTCTACTCCCTATCATGCTCTTTCCATGGAGGACTTGCTTAATTTTTTATTACGATGTCAAGCCGCCATTTCAAAACATTCTAATTGTCGTCCGTCTTAGTCCCGTGGAAGGGACAGACGCCGTGAAAAAATAACTTGCGGTTGTCTACGAATGAAATGCGTTTTCGGGAAGTCTATTATCGGAATATTGAAGTTAATCCATAAAGATGCCTTTGTTTCATGCTTCATCGATGCTTTGGATGGTTTCGCGGAAAATTTTCATCGGCATTAATACTCTATTGCAGTCAACATTGATTAATTCTGGAAATTTCTTCAAAAAGCTGCGTTTTTGTTATCATGCCAACTATAGAGATTATTACGTAAATTAAATTGATTTATAGTAAGATGAAATATTCACTCACCAAATACGAGTAGCACTAAAAATGTATGGATCATTAAACAAATCTGACTGATCTTCATCGTGGGTTGTAGGCGCTGAGATGGGTTTTATCTCAATCACGAACAATTTTTCACAGTAAGGTCGAATTGTTATTGGAATCTATGAATCCATATTCTACAGTTGACTTGAAGTCGAATACAATGCACACTAGGAGAATATCATGACATTTTCAATCCTCACCATTGGATGTTGCGAATTTTATCTCTAAGAATCAGATTATTCTATATTATGTATGTTATATGTTTTATAGTAAGCAGAACGTTATTTTCCCGATTCTCTATTGTCAACAATGGAATTACGTCATTGATAAAATTGGTCCAACTGAAGTGGTTATACGAAACGTAGTCAATTTTTAAAAGGTTATTTGTTTTAAAATTTGGTCGCGTAAAACGATCTCCTAAAACGCTGATTTCTCCCGTAATTCCGTAGAAAAAGGTCATAAACAATTGAAAGAGGATGTCTCGAGACAAGCTGATTACAGAAACAGACACCGTGGGTATACGTAAGAAAATACTCGATAACTCGACGCTTTTTTTCTTTTGGAGGTGAATGTCCGAGTTAAGCAACTCAGGAAGTAAATAGCGCGCTCTCCTATCCAAGGCTAAATGGACCCATAGAGTTTTCGTATGCAAGGTTATTTTGTATGCCCTCTTCATAAATGGTTACCGCCTGTGATTTAAAGCCCAGTTTATCGAAAGGAACGACTTGAGGTGCAAACGGGTGCGTGTGGGGAATTATTCTTCGGCCTATAATTGCGTCGTGTTTGCAGTGCCGATATCCATTCAATCGATACAACTGAATCACTCGTATCGCGGGAAAACACTCAGATCTATCGATGAATATTTTTAGTGTTCTGCGCATTCAGAAGACGGAATTTTATACTTTCTCAGTCATTTTAAGTGCATTTGAAGTCGTTTCAGTTCGAGTGTACTGATGCGTACGTAACAATCAGCTTCGACAATATTGCGTCGACTGCTTTCCAAGGAGACAGTGTAGTTACTTGCACGTGCTTTGAAATGCAATAGTAACGCTGCTGCGGCCAGAAATTTAAACGGAACTTACTTTTTCTCGTAAATTTCGGTATCGAACTTTCAGTTCACCAAAACTCGATAAGCCCAGATGTAATATCTATCTAAATGAAAGTGTACGAAACTATCGCGTTTTCACAAGCTGCCCGCTCGGGTAATCTCCAATAAAATATTTTTCGTGTGCCTGAAAAATGTGGAGTGTAGAAACTTGTATTTTCCGGACATTTTTCTATGAAACTGAATAACTAAAACATGGAAAACTTAGCACAATTGCAACCAGTTCTTTACGACCCCTTTAATATCAAATTAACGCACAATTTACTTTGATTTTATGGATTCTTTTTATCCATATTGTGCCAAAGAAAATGTGGAAAATTTCGCAAAAAAATGCTCGCCAACTTCTGAAATTTAATTCCAAAGAGAGGAGAAAAGTGTCCGCAGCGCAGCTTGAGAAAAAAGATAAAGTATTTAATAATTATTACTGCAAATTAAACTCGTAGAAATGGGATAAACACTGATTAAGAAAACTGTAAACAACATGCTGAGGGCAAAGAAAATTTTTTAATTGGCGAACAGATTCCCAAGAGAATTTTTTTCTCATAAACACCTTCTAAACCAGCTATCCATAAAATAATCTTGAATGTCAACAAATTTCATGCATCTCATTCCTCGTTCTGCTGGAAGGTGGGCCCAAGGGTCACCCAGACCCCTTGGCTACGCCACTGATACATGTATGCGATTTTTCTGACGTGTGTTGTGTACTATTTATGAGGATAGCTTACTTCCATACTTCTTTTTAGTAGGTTCTATCGTCATATTGTGTTCTATCCCCAATTAAATTTACTCAACTTAATGAAAAGCCCAGCGTATTTAAATCTTTGAATGCAGCAGTCGTCCCATATTCCCTATGCGTGAAAGCATTGTTTCACTTTAGTGTTTGCATTTTTAATCTCCAAGAGAAAGAGCATGACTTACAAAATCAACCGTAGCGTAATGTTAGCCATCCTTGGCATTCTGATTATGTTGCACACCTGCTCCGCTACCTCATTGTTTTCTTCGTCTCAAGTCGGAAGCGCAATGGGAACTCGTGTGTGTTAAAGAAAGTGACGAAAACTTCAACTTCAAAAAGTTACCGACTGCGTGTTTTTCTTCTCAACATTTTTACTCGTTGGAAATTAATTATATTCAGCCCTTGTTCGTGAAAAGCTCGTTGGATCGAAGCAAAAATGTATCCTATCATTTGGTTTATTTTTATTAGATATAACTCATTATTAGCTCAATTCAATTTATTATTGTTATTTTATCGATATACCCGATGTATTAAGATTGATAATCGAAGCCACAACCAAAAGACCGGAAAAGTTAAGGAGAGCTGGAAAATTGGAATTGTTGAACCTAAACCCAAAACCATAATTTCATCCATTCCGATTTTAGATTTTCAGCCGTCACGTTTTTAGGTAAAGGGAAATGTAATTCTGTCAACCGTGACTTCAAGTCAACTAAACTAATCTTGGGGTTGGTTGCTATAAAGATAACCCCTCGACCGATAAATGAGCTCACTAATTACTTGTCGAAGCCATTCTTCAGAATTTATAGATCGAATCGGAATTAAATTGTACAGCGAGCAATTGTCTCAACTCCGTGGATACGTAGAAATCTTATTGGATTTAAAGAGATGTCGAACTTGGAAGTGATCAGAAGATCCACAGTGTTACATATTTTTGGTTTTCAACTGCGAAATTATATCTTTATCTGCATTATCTTCTTCAATTGAGCCCCGTATACATTTTTCCTTCTCCACGGCCTCGTACGACAAAATTAGCGATATCGTAAAATTTTAAATCGCATCTCTTTCATCCCTGATGCGAGGTAGATGTGGTTCCGCGAAGCAGTTGGTTTTCATTTCACCTACGATGAGCGAAGATGTCTTTGTAACTTGACATATTTTCTGTCGCTGTGTTAATCTGAGAGCCGTTAGTAAACCGAATGCATTGACTTCTAGGAGACAGCCCATGGATGGTATTCAGCAGCAAGTCCTGTGTCCTCCCAGCGAATCGGACACCAATCGCAATTCCTTCGCTTCAGACAACGCTTCTTCACCGCACTCAGCCTTTCAGCCGGTAAGTGCACGTCGTGATGATTATCCGATGGACTTCCTTGTTCACTCTTTAGTTTAGATATCTCTTTAAATCATCGGGGAAATCTGTGTGTCCGGATTCTGAAGTTTCCTTGGTGGTGGTTTACAAATAAGATAGCCCATCTCTGTACTTTTGACTGAGTTCGTCGTCATAATGTTTTCCTCTGTTTCGAATCGCTCTTATCTGCGATATGAAACAGCCGAAATGAAAACTTCGGAAACTCGTGTTGTTATTATTTAAAACACGGAGTAAGTCTTTTTAAGTTTAAAAGTTATTCTTTTAAGTTGTATGCAATAATTTATAGTAGTAGTAGTATTGCTAAAAGTGTTTCGATAGCTTAGGTCATTTCGCACATTGGCTCCCAGTGGGATTCGAACCCGGGACCGCTTTCAGCAAAGGCAAACGCGCTGTCCACATGACCATCCGGGAGCCTGCAATAATTTATACCTTTCCTAATATCTCCTCCTTTGAGTTTCATCGAGATACATATACTTATTGAGGACTTTCGAACAACATATTTCAATTCCTATTGATCCCTGAATAAGTAATGAAAGACACTATGCTGATTCTAATCGAATTGAGAGGAGTTTTGAACAGTTTTTTTTCTAATTTAATGTTAAAAATATAATTGAAGGAATGCGATTTTTCATACATTGTTTTTTTTTCGTATGGTGTTATTATTTATAAAAACATAATATGACTGAAATTATTGCTAACATTTGAGTACGCAATTCGGATCATGATGGTCCAATATTTCAAATATGGTGTGCCCAATTGGTTACCACAAAGAAACCTCGGTCTGCAGACAGATCTGTAACTTAGTCACCTAGCAAAAAAATCGGTTAATGGAAGATATCTGGGGGTTTTATTATTACTTTTTTTCAGGAAATTTGGAGGGTCTCCATCCTAATCCGGACCTTTAGCTCGCCTTCGCGGCTACTGAACGCCCGACCCGACCATAAAAAAACAGACCGTGTGGAATGCGATTTAAAAAGTTATAAAAAATTCAAATGAGCAACAATTTAATATCTTCGTCGTCTCACTCGTGCAAAGAGATATACAAGCGTCTTTTGATCGATGTTCTACGATGAAAATTAAGATTTGTCGTGATTTTGCTAGAAATAACCCGTTGACACACAGTAACGTTGCCGTGGGGTTGGGTGATTTCTAGGAAAAATCTAGAAATCTAGAAATCCTCCCACCCAACCCGACCCCCGTTGAGATTCAACAGGTACCTCAGATAGTTGATAATAAGACATCAAACCAAACCAAGTGGGCCAGTGAGCTATTTAAAACACCCACCTATCTAACTGAGCAACGTTGCCGTGTGTAAACGGGTCATTTCTTGCAAATTCACGAAAAATCTTAATTTTCATCGTAGAACGTCGATCAAAAGACGCTTGTATATCTCTTTGCAGGAGTGAGACGACGAAGATATTAAATTGTTGCTCATTTGAATTGTTTAGAACTTTTTAAAACATATTCCACGCGGTCAGTTTTTTTATGGTCCCCTCCTAATGGGAGGAGGGTCGGGCGCTCACTAGCCGCGAAGGCGAGCTAAGGGTCCGGATTAGGACGGAGACCCTCCAAATTTCTACCTGAAAAAAGTAATGGTAATACCCCTAGATATCTTCCATTAACCAAAAAATCGTTTGATTGATTAATGAACTATCAATTTTCAAATAAATAGATTTTAACAGGGGAATTTGATAGGTGTTAACATTTTGTTTGTTATATATACTACTAGTTGAATTTTGCCTATTTCACTCCAATAATCAAGTTTTAAGATTGGAAATAAAGGTCTGCATGGGCCGTGCCTAAGCCCGTGAATAACTTGGGAAGGAAAGAATTATTCGTCCTTAAAGAGCGTTATTTTCTTGCATAGGGGCAAAAGCCTCTTAAAGTTTTAATGCAATGCTTAAGCAATATGCCCAGTTTTCGTGAAGGGCTAAAAACAATGCATTTGTTCACAAATCATAACGAATTATTACAAGACGATTTATGTAAATTTCGGGCTCGGGTCGGGATTGAGAAGGAAAATGTGCATCTACATTCGGACCGGGTTGGGTTCGGGCTCAACGACTAACGAGCCGGGCCTGGGTTGAATTTTTTGACCCATGCAGACCTCTAATTGGAAAGTCTTTAAAATTTTCAAATGGAAATAAGTTCCTGGATTGCTTAGAATTGGTCATCAAAAGGAGACTCCTCACTAAAATAGACACTTCGTTTGAGAGTATTTTAAAGAGAGTATATTATCTACCTGAAATTCCATTGAGTTTAATTTAAGGAACTCCGCAGTGATTGACAAAAGAGTACATTCATAACTTTACGAACTTGGGTCACTATAGATGCATGAATTAATAGATTTAAACCTCCCGCAATCCCCACAATCATTTACTGCAAGCACACTCCGATCGACTGGTTGATTTAAAATGTTATTCATTGATATAACATTTTTCTCTTAAAACATTTTATAACGGTTTTTAATAACAATTTCGGCTGCGGATTAATTGCTAAGAAAAGGCTCTTAACCTATCTCACTCCGTATACTGCGAGAAATCAGAATACATTGTTTTTAAGTAAGATAAGGCTATCTGTCTCCCAATTTTGGTAAATTCCATTTCTGACGAGGGGAACACCAAGTGTGCGGGTCACAAATTCGCTTGCGACTCTCAGGGTATGTTTCCTGCTCAAAAATAATGAATTCGAGCCTTGAACTTGGCGCCACTCCGCCATTGGTTATACAAAATTTGGAACTGAAAATCACAGTGCCTGAAATGCCTTTAAAAACGCGAAATTTATCATATATCAATCTATCTGATCTAAATGTATGTATTCAATTTTCGTTCCCAATCCGAAGTTTGCCTCTGTGATTGAATTGGAAAGTAATGTCGGCTCCTCTCACCGATGGTCCAAATCATAACCAACGGACGGAAAAAATTCTCAAACACAAATGTGTAATTTCAAATGAGCCAGTTGGAGTGCAGTATGTAGAAGAGTACTCGAAACTCGGCTTAGATATTCTTTTATTATCGTTTGAGGTTCAGTTTAATTATTATTAAAAATAGTTATTTTTAAATATCTCCAATTTTTCAGTGTATATCAATATAATTATTGTATAATTAATCCTTGCACACTCCTAAATTAATACGCCAGTTAACGATCGAAAGAATTTGGCTGTCATTTACTTTTACGCACTGTCTTTTCATCTCTTAGAAGCTATGTACTAATTTCAAGGCTCTTAGAACACCATCTACACTTCTTATCGAGGTGTATTTTCCCGGCGCAAAATCTTTTTGTTTTCATCGCTTCGGCTCTAGTTGATCTCTGACAATTAGAGAAAACTCGGACGAAGAGGCGGTGTTTTTGTTAGGCCAGTCGAAGTCCCAGTGAATGTCTAACTGCATCTCTTGACACACTGCTGATCTATTCTAGGTCCTGCTGTCTAGTTCCTATGTAAATCTATGATCCGATGATTATGACGATCCGGGAATGCGCACTGTTTTTACAAGCACCAATGAAGACCTTTCGCCAAACGGAGATCGAAATTACGCTATCCTACTCTTCGTCAAATATATTTCCGTAAATAATCGCATCGTGGATTCTTCAAGCCTTCAATTCCTATTTGGACGTTGCCGATCATATTTGCTGCATAATTCTTTTGTTTCACATTTGAAAACTCTTTCAATCATTCTCTTTTAAGCTCGAAGCAAAAAAATTCGAGTACAAACAGCTACACTTGGATAATACGAAGGAAAGACGTTCGAATTATCCTGAATCAGAATCAAAGACGAATAAGGATTGAAAAACTCCATCATTCTTTTACTAAAAATTTATTAATTAAAAATTATTAGCCCGGAAGTATACTGTTTTGTCGATTTTTTTTATCGATAGTAAAAAAAATTGATAAAAATGATTGATGACAGCTCGTGAGCTCTCGCTTGAATGTGTCGCAACAGATGAGGGTGAGCGAGTACACACAAAATGTACAAATTGTGCGCAAAATGTACTTGATAAGGACGGATGATTGCGAGAGAAAGGAGGGGAAAGGGGCCTTGAAAACTGCCTGCCCGCTATTTGGGAAGTTAGTGAAGTGAAATTAATTCATCCAAGATGTAATACGTTTGAATTAACCGACATTTTTAACATTACTCTGATAAAAATGCTACGGACCTAGGAAAACGTTTGAATTAAGGTCGATTTTGAATGGAAGAAGTTAGAATGATACAAGTTCCACTGTAAATAATACTGTGAATAATAATAATAAAACGGCTTTATTTGGGCGAGATTGAGACTGAAAGTCTTCTCATGAATGAACACGCCTATGAAATCGGCCCTTTCTATGCCTCTCAAAACTTCTGGGCATATCTGTTCTAAATGCAATTCAGCCTTCTCACGTCAATTGTTAAAGAATTAGTGAGGGAAAGATCAGGAATCGCATTTTGGCTGCGACAATTTCATTTTCATCACATCATTTCCTTATTATCGCGCATGTGCACCGCGTTATTCATTAAACATTAGTGAAATAATTTATTATTTTATATAACTGATGTAATAATGCGTCGTTATTGTTGGGCGTATTATAGTTAATGATGACCAAACCACTAATCCACCGAGACCGGTAAATACACGGAATAGAGAAACATTTTGGTCTTTATTTCCTTACAGTTGGATCCACAAAGATTAATAATTCGCATCGGAAGACATTTTTATCCCTGGGTAACTAATTTGAGGCGTAAAAAATATCTTTTTGGTGATATTGACGAAATGGATTGATGTCTGATGCAAATCATCCTCATTTGAGCTATATCTTTGAAGGATTAATTTGTCTCGCCATCTTTAATTTTTCGTCTCTGAGAAATACTGAGGATGTCTTACTATGAATTTATGCTGATTCACTCTGCGCTTATCGAATTCTGCGACATTAAGTAGTTTGTCTTTTTTTGTTAAATAGATTCGCTAAGAACAAGATTTTGTCGATTGTTTTTATTTGATAACACTTCGTGAAAAGATTAAGTTTTAATACGAATCATGTTTAATTTTTTCTATCACTGTTAGGGGAGACTGTGGTAACCTAACTGCGGTCAACTAAGGGGAAAAAATCATAAAAATTATGATTTATATTTGTTTGAAACACTACAACGCCTAATAGTATACTTATACTCTTTCCTAAGAAATAATCACTTAATATTGAATTAAAACGAAATAATTAATTTTTAATGGCCAAAAAAGGGAAGTATGGCGGTCGGCGTTGTTGTGATCATTTACTGAGAATATAACAAGGATTATGGGGATTTTTTTAATGATATAACCATATTTAAATGAAAGTGATGTATAGTTTTGGTTATATTTCATAGTTTAAGTTTTATAACACTAAATAAACAATTAGCATATAGTCATAAGAGCGTAATCAAAACGTAAAAATCACTATCAGAGTAAAACAAGGTTATAAAAAGTATATAGTCTGTTTGATTTATTTACTTCTTAAAGCAAATGTCACTCAAACATCCCTCGGAAGAGTCCCAACCAGAACAGCCTGAATGTGCCCTCATGGTGACTGCCATTACCCCGAACGTATGGTTTTATTCAACAATAAAAAAACACTGTGTTTAAAATCCTAATAAAATACTATGTGCTACAAAAGTAGGGCATACCTTGATACTTTATAATCATTGGTATGTCAGCAGAAGCAGTGAAACAGACGATTAAATGTGATCTTCACTAAGGATTTGCTTACAACACACACTTGCCAAACAACTTTATCACACTCAACATCCAAACAACAACTGCCGAGATGACGAGCTCCAATTTGTTGCAACCTGCGTTACCAACTTCACGATAAATCATAGTGACCACGAATACCACTTGACATACAATAGCTATGAAGTCGAATAGTATTTCTTCTGTAAACCTACTTTCTAATCCCAAGTAATATATAAAGAGAGAAAATCGAGGGTTGAAAATGAGGAGATGGAAGGAATTCGACGGAATGGCCATAGTAAAATCTCGAGGAATATAAGTGATTGGATTTGCGACCGCAGAGTTGAGTGAGCTAAGTCACACTTCCCCTTGCTCAGTGTATTTCCAAAGTAAATTCTCTCTTAAAAATGAATTTCATTCTATTTTGTCGAAATGCACACTCTCATTGAAGAATTTAGTAGTGATATTTTGAAAAACGTAATCTAGAGTCCCTCCAGCTTTTGAATGAAACCGAGACCTTTGTAGATTTCTCGTTTCTTTTCCTCGTCGTCTCCCTCTTGTCTTGTCTATTTGGGGTGTCGCGTAAAATGTCCTTCGAGTTTGTTGTCATAAGTCATAGATATTGCTGTTGTGTGTGCTCTCGTATATTGGTAAATTTGTTTTACGAACTCTTTGTATTGTTTTTATTTTTAATTATATAAACATTTCTCTTATTGCAGCAAAGTTTTTTTCACAAATACCATGATTGTAAATAAAGGGTATAAAACACTCCCAAAACCATCAAAATTACCTTAAAGTTTTTTGATACGTATTTCGCACTCTAAGAGTGCATCATCAGAGAGACAGGAACAGACTGACAGAGAATTGTACAAAGCCGGAAAACAAAAGACGGATGAAAACCAAGTTATTTCATCAATTAATTTATACAAAGTTTTGTTAAAATCTATGTTCTGGTTCGTCAAAACATCTTTAAATTTATAAATATAAAGGTTTTCATGGGCATTTAATCCATTGTTTTGATGAACCAGAACATAAATATTAACAAAACTTTGTATAAATTAATTGATAAAATAACTTGATTTTCCTCCTTCTTTTGTCTTCCGGCCTTTACAATTCTCTGTCAGTCTGTTCCTGTCTCTCTGATGATGCACTCTTTGAGTGCGAAATACGTATCAGAAAACTTTAAGGTAATTTTGATGGTTTTGGGAGTGTTTTATACCCTTTATTTACTGTTAAGTACCCATCAGTGGCCTTTTCCCAATTATCAAATACCATAATAGCTAATATTATGTCGCGTGTTTCTATGTATAGTTAGATTTAGAGGACTATTCGCCTGAATTTGAGTCGCTGGCGCTGCCGGATAGTCATCTGGACAGCGTGTTCTTGCCTTTGCGGTCCCGGGTTCGATCCCTAGTGGGAACCAATGTGCGAAATGACCGAAGCTGTTGGAGCACTTTTAATAATACTACTACTTGAGTCACTGACGCAAACAATGAGTTTTTACGAGATTAATATAATTTTACTTTGATAGGAATCCCAAAGTATATTTTCAGGTAATCGTTCGGTAATTAATAATACGCACATTTCATTATGTCGTGTACGTAGATTTAATTGCGTAACCTCTCCGACTTAAATTTGTCACAAACTAAATGGAATGTGCAGAATAAAATAAGTAATAATCGCTTGTTATTTCCCTCCTTTAATACCGCCTTAACCATTATAATCATATGTAACGCAAATTTTTATTCTTTGGACTAATTTAGTTATTGGGTGTGTTATATAGATTTATAGATAGTCCTAATTATTCTTTGCCCTCAATTAGGCAAGTGGGCAATGTGTAAGTCTTTGGTGGTTCGATTCCCTGTGGGGTCTACATTTAAAATAATGCTGAAAATGACATCAGCTTTCTATCATCGCATCAAATTCGTTAAAACAACGTTTTGGGGAATTCTATAATGGCTTCGTATATCACTGTGTATTGCTGAAAACTCTGTATCTAAGTGAGAGTTGTTTTGCAAGCCTTTGAAAATTAATTTCAATGGAATACGAACCTGAGGCTTATCTTAATTTTATCACCTTAGCTTCTTATCGTATGACGTAATTGTACACATTTGTGTTACTGGTTGTCGCTCGGAGAAATGGCTTCATATCGTGTCCATAACCGACATTCTAACAAAAATTATTAGTGGGATATTTTTCGTATCCAAATTTGTCGAAAAAAGTATATTATGTTATTTTGATTGAGTGAATGGCGTATACGATACAAGCTACATGTATTGTAAGCTTCCTTTCCATTTCAAGTTCTCTGATAAGTTATCTATCAGAAACTTATTTGGTGGCTTAGCTTTTGTTAACTGTCAAAAATAGATATTAAAGTTTGCTTTTAACGATATATTAAGGAACTTGGTAATTTCGATATGGGTTGATGTTTTGAACATCCAGACCATTTTGATAACATTTAGGAAATATTTTGAAGCTATTTATGGAGCAAACTTAAGTTTACAAATTATTTTAATTTGGAAGAAAAAAGGGACATTTTTTGTTCGTTTATTGCGTGAGTAATGAATCGATGCATCATGACTCTATTACTTCGAGGGAAAGCATATCATACTAGAGGCGTTAATTTATGATCTCTACTCCGCCTACTCGGTGGGAGAAGCTCTGTTGCCAAACTTCACAAATGGTCACGACCAATTCAGGCTAAACTGTCTGCTGTAATTGCAACAAAGGGGTTTTCAGCTTTCCACTCAAAATCGTAGCTCAATGACTATCCATAAATACAGAATGGATTTAACTAATTTTTAATTTTAAACGTTGGCTTTGGCTTATGATAAACTGTTTGCTTGGTTCCTCTGTAAGACGCTAAAATTTTCACTAAAATATTTCTCTCACATGCGGGGCCATGTCAATTAAATTTCTCGTGCTCATTTACATAACGTAGCCTGAAATTAAATTTCTATGAAATTACCAGCAGAATTACGTGACCAAAACTTCCAACCTACTCCAAGATAACCTTTAAGCGTAATTGTTACTCTCCGTGTTTCGTATTTATTGATTTTTGTCCTTAAAAACTGAAACTGTTCTTTTCAACTTCGTATGTTATTCCTAAGTACTCGGGAGAGACAAATCTAAGGAAACATGAATATTGAAAATGGCGTGTCTATTTTTCCTAAACGAGCTCGATGCATTTATCGAATATATGCAGACGCAAAATATCTCGTAAATGTTTGATCTACGAGTATATCTCCCTTTTGAGAGACTTGAGCCTAAAGATGCGAGATATCGCGGAATATCCGTTTCTATTTTATTTTAGGGGACTAAGCTAAGACAAGAGAGGTTATGTTAGTAATCACTGGTGATAATATGTAAAAGAAGGCTGAGTTTTACGTTGAACAGTACTTATAGTAAGCAATATTTCGGCCTAACGCCCTATGGCATTTCGCAAAATGGCCGGCCAATTTGGAAACAGAACGAACTTTGGGATTTGGCCTCAACATGGTCTGAATGGTTATTGGATTTATTTTAAATCTGAAGATGATAATTTTAGGCTGAAACCGGATGCCTACTAAAAACATTTTACGTGAAAAGTATTACACGTACATGACATATTTTCTGAGAATGTGCTTCGAGATTTTATTCGAAGAATCCGAATTTGGACTTATTCAATTTGTATTTTTGGCTCCCAATTTTTTACTATTTTTCGTATCCAATTTTCATTTTGTTCAAACTTTCTTATTAAGTATTTCTTTTCTTGGGAGCAAAACGTGGGTACACTTTGATGTTTAGGACCTGGTGTTTTCAACTATTATCCGGTAGATATCTTAAAAAGGTTTTGATTTCGTGATGGTGTTCCGAAGGTATATGTTTTGAATATGTAAGGTATATATAATTCTGTTGTATACAAATTCATAACGAGCCTCTTTTCCTGCAAATTGATGTGATTATTTCCTCGGTCTATCAACGACCCGAGAGTTGCCGGATTTCGATATTCAGTCCGGCCCAGGAACGACGTATCTATCTCCATAAAAAAATTATGCAAAAACGTACGTATTATCTACATCGTGGGAATCGAAAGATAGATCTGTTCGCATATTCGAGAAAGTAAGAGAAATCCTTCACATTTAATGTATTGAATTGCGATTGAAAATTATCTGACCCGCCATTTCAGTTTCTTTCGTTTCTGAGTCATCGCGTGAAATAAAATTTCCACGTAGCGTCATCTCGTGATCTCCTTCGCCTCAACACAGATGACGAAACTGCAGAAGTACTAACATTTTTTAAACTTCCCTACGCTCGTTTCAGTTCCTTCGGCCGTCAGCGCCATCGTCGCGAAAAGATCAAGTCAGCAGATCGAAAATCTGCCCAGCTTTTTGCGTTAAGAAAGCCGTAGACCAGGGGTGTGCAACAGGGTGGATCGAAAAAACTTTTTTTTCGAAATCCGTCAACGGCTGGTGCTTAAAGTTTGTGGTTGGTGGTCCTTATAACATATAGAAAATTTACATCCGATCGGATTCTGCCCTGAAGCTGCGAATTTTAGTCAAAGTTTTAAATTTTTGTGAAAAATGTCAAATTTTCGAATTTTTACTTTCTCCATATACGTAGTATAGAGAAAGTATTGTTTTCATGAAAAATATCGACTTCGAAATATCAACGGAAATACATGTTTTGGGGTCCCTAGAACACGTTTTGACCATTTTCGGAATGATGTCTGTGTGTGTGATTGTGGGCACTCTAACGTAAAAACTATTAGTCGTATCAATACCAAACTTCATATGTAGCGCTGAGGTGGGTGCTGTCAGAGTTGATTAGTTTTTGGAGTAAATCGTTTAGCCGGAAGTCGAGCTTTATTCTTCGAAGCAAATTTCCGATTTTGCAAACTATCTCCATAAATATGATATTTAGGTATATTCTATTATTTATAAAAGTTTTAGAAAATGTAATTTACTATAACTTTTGTATTAAACATATTTTTGTATAACTGATTGTTTAGGAGTTATTCATGAAATATTGATAAACCGGAAGTTGCTGATTATGTACTTTGTGGGCGTTCTGGGCGCTATGGGCGAAAGGCCAATTTCATCGTTCCTCATCGAACCGGTCCCGAATACCATTATTTATAATGTTTTTGACGTAATATATAATATAATATAAATTAATCACTTATCTTCCAAGTTTAGATTGAATATAGAGTTAGAAAATACTGTCGTAGATAAATATTTACATCTCATATATGGAGAAAGTCATTTGCTGGCCACATCAGGTTTTTTCCTGATGGTTTCTCAATGTTTCCGAAGTGATTTAATGGCAAAGAAGTGCATATATTACTTGGTTGTTGCTAAATATTAAAGATTTAGTGCGTTTGAATTGAGGAAAATGGTTTCTCAGTTCGCCAAAATTTGTCAAAATACGCAAAATATACAGAAATCGTATGGATGTTGGTTAGACAGTAGGGTGGGTCGTTTTGTCTTTTTTTTCTAGTAGAAATGTAATACACGGCAATAGTGGCACGCCCGCATTACTGATATAATTTTCTTTTCAAATCAAATACTATCTTTTGTGAGAATTTTTACCTCGAAGCTTCGAAATTTCGGCAAGAAACGTTAAAATTGCCAAAAATTCTAGTTCGGTTAAAACGAATATTTTTTGGGTAAAGATATGTCATTTGCGACTAAAACAGTCCCTCTAGCCTCAATATGCCACGTATATACCTCTGTATAGGGCAGAGATGACTCCTATGGGACCAGAATAGGGGGCGAATTAATTTAAAATTAAACCTTTTTGTAACTCCTTGCAAAATATTCTAGTTCGGCTAAAACGAATATTTTTTGGATAAAGATATGTCCTTTGCGACGCAAACTGTCACTCAACCTTCGATATGTCACCTATATGCTTCTGCATGGAGCAGAGATGCCTCCTATGGGACCAGAGTAGGAGGCAAATTCATTTAGAACTAATTAAATAGAAGTTTTTTGTACCTCTTTCCGTTCTCGTATATTTATTTACTTGATTGCTCATAGCGGTAGTAAAGCAGTGCTGTTACGCATCTATTTATTACATTTAATATTCTATTGGTTGTATGAATGGTATTATTAAATTTTTGAGTAAATCCTGGCCCACCTTAAAGTTGATGAGTTTACATGTTCTTGGGAGTAATTGAAGGAACTCCAATACTAGTTGGAAGGGTAATAATCTTCGAATATTCGAAGAATTGACAAGAAAACAATTAAATGGTATGTTTTTCTTTTACATGACAATGAACTTATATTCCATTCCATTGGTTTTCTAGATAACTCCTTTAAAATTGGAAGAGTTTCATCCTTCCAACAAGTATCGGTGTTCTTTCCTTCACCTTCAAGAACAACTAACTCATCATCTTTAAGTTGGGTTACGCAGTATTCGAAAATATAATAATAATATTTATAAAACATATTAGATATTAAATGTAATAAATAGGTGCAAAGAGGCGAAGGAATAGACGAGGACGGAAGGAGTTACAAAAAGGTTTAATTTTAAATTAATTCGCCCCCTATTCTGGTCCCATAGGAGTCATCTCTGCCCTATACAGAGGTATATACGTGGCATATTGAGGCTAGAGGGACTGTTTTAGTCGCAAATGACATATCTTTACCCAAAAAATATTCGTTTTAACCGAACTAGAATTTTTGGCAATTTTAACGTTTCTTGCCGAAATTTCGAAGCTTCGAGGTAAAAATTCTCACAAAAGATAGTATTTGATTTGAAAAGAAAATTATATCAGTAATGCGGGCGTGCCACTATTGCCGTGTATTACATTTCTACCAGAAAAAAAAAGACAAAACGACCCACCCTACTTTCTAACCTACATCCGTACGATTTCTGCATAATTTGCGTATTTTGACGAATTTTGGCGAACTGAGAATCCATTTTCCTTGATTCAAACGTACTAAATCTTAAATATTCAGCAACAACCAAGTAATATATGTACTTCTTTGCCATTAAATAACTTCGGAAACATTTAGAAACCATCAGGAAAAAATGCGAAAATTTGTCATTTCTCACAAAAATTTAAAATTTTTGTCTAAAATTTGCAGCCTCGGGACATAATCCGATCGAGTTGAAATCTTTTACATGTTATATGAACCACCAACCACAAACTTTAAGCACTAGCTGTTGACGGATTTCGAAAAAAAAGTTTTTTCGATTCACCCCAGTGTACATACAACCTTAAGGTAACGGAGCCGTATTACAAATTTTCTCATGTGCGTGGGCTAGCAGTGACCCCTTGATTTAGGCAACCTTTATATTAACGAAACTAAAAGGAAAAAACCTTTGCACTTCTTCCAAAATGTAGAAGAATATAGAATATTACATATATTCACTATACAACCCACACATAAATGAGAATGTAAATCAACGTTTATTTTACAAAGAAAAGGATATGATTTTTTAATGTGGACACTGAGACAGTTTTTTCGATACCAATATCCTTTATTTCCCGGTAATTGACGCCGAAAACCCGCTGGCCGTACGAATAGGCTTCGAGGACCGCATGCGGCCCGCGGGTAAGATGCATCTGCCTACTACGATCAGTATATCCGACAACGGAGTCGCCGATATTTTTCCCACTGCATCCGCGAGCATTTGTAGCATATGAATTTTTCTTTAGTCATCGCCAGCAGCGAAGAAAAATACGCATTCCGTTGCTTTTACCGCTTATTGCGGCGGCTTTTGTTTGCATATATTTTCGCTTAGGGCTGCATTTACTCTTTAAATAACTCTCTCGGACTTAATCAGCCAATCATCGTCAGTATTTTGATATTTTTTGTATTGCTCCAAGTTTGCCGAGTCCACCATGTTTTCTCTCATCTTTTATATTGTGACTCATTTATTATTATTTTTCTACAACGCACCGCTGTGTAATTGCTGCAATTTTTTTAAATTAAACCCTCCTTTTTTGTTTTTGTTTTTTTTTTCTACCCTTTTGTCGACGTTGACCGCTGCTGCAGCCCTCCACTCCCCCCTCCATCCCCGCCGCCGCCGCACCCGACCTCTTCGAGCTGTTGGAGAAGGCGCAGAGCAGCCGACTGGACGACCAGCGCTGTCCTCTGCCTCCGTACTTCACCCAGGTCAGAAGGCATCCGGAATTCGGCCATCCTCCCACTTTCTCCCTATTCTCTCTTTCTCTCTCTTTCCTTCTCTACTTTTCTCTCTCCAGTCCCAAGCGCTGTGCTGCAGAGGGAAGGCGCTCCATTGGGTATCGGACGATCAAAAATTCATGGCAATGGGCTTGCCTTTCTTCACAAAGCAACCGATTTAATCCCTCCAACGCTCCGGTGCGGTAGCTCGTGATTTAATCAATTTCATGTCGATATCAAGTAGAATTCTATCTTAAAGTAATCCCAAAAACTATTATAGAACGGTCGAATGTTGAAGTGAAAATGAAATTATGGACTTTTAAAGTAATACCGCTGGCCTAGGCCATTAATGGCAAAACGAGGATTTTTGACGCAATTACGTCGATATGGAAGTTCTTTTTGAGAGTTTTTACTATAAATACTTTTGTCAACCGATCGCGATTTCAATTAATTCATCCTAAAGACGTAGTCACTCCGTCACTAGCAGTTTACTGTAGCGTTTGTAGGAAATGCTCTGTCGTAGGTGAATAAGCTGGAATTAATGATGCCTAAATATAAAGGCAGACTTCTTTTCGGATTTTCCTAGTTTCTTTTAATAACTCGAAGCAATAATTACGAACCTCGAAGCGAGTTATTAGGTTTGGCAAATATCTGTCAAGTATTCATTCCCCTTCTTTCCCAGCCCTCTCTCTAGAGGAGAAGGCGTCCTCCACTAATAATGGGAAACGATATCCTTAATTAAGCGAAAAGAGGAGAATAAAATGTCAAAACTCGCTAAATTTAATAAAAATTAAAAAGGGATCGTATCTGTAAGGGCAAAGAAACGGTGATTGAAACTTTTGATTCACGCAGACGTGACAGCTGCCTTAATTGTCTTAAATCAACCAAATCAAGGGAGAAGATTATTCCTTGGTGACTGGTAGGGCTTCACCCAAGATATAACGAGAAAATAAAACCAAAACTTTTATCAGAGTGTTTGTACACACCTGACCAAAATTAACGCACCACCGGTCGTTAGGATCGCTAGGGAGGTGGTGCGTTAATTTTGGCCAGGACTGTACGTGCGATTACTGCATAGCTGTTGAAGGAAGAATGTAATAATTGGCTACGAAATTAATCTACGAATCCGATTTACTTTGTGCTATGAAGGGTTGAGTATCAAGATATCATCGTGAAAATAATTCTGTGGAACATTGCTTAGCAAATTCTTCAATTTCCTAAGATTTTAAATAACTCTTGAAGGCATTCTTTGAATTTGTTCCAGTCAAGTTTGTAGGTACTGTCTTTTGAGTTAGTATACAAGAAGATAAATAACCTGATAAGATGTTATGTAGGAATTGTATGTTAATGAAGAGGTTCTCACTTACGAACGTAATAGACGAAGAAGCGGTTTCATGTTGCTCCCTAGACACTTCGTGGATGAATCGTCAATTATAAATGACCTCAGCCAAAACACGAAATGCAGGAAGAGAATAGAGCGGTGAATTCTGACCCGCGCCCTCATCCGAAATTGTATTTTTAGGAAAACTATCGTTCCGCGCATTTCATGCTTCTAGATTAAGAGAGGTAGAAATTTAGTTTTTTTTTTAGTCTTTCAATCTTTCCGATGCGCCTCTTCTCTTTATGATTTTATGCTAATTGTAAAAGAACCATTCATAACAGCTTTCTCGTTTATAGATAGGCTGTTTTCCTTGCGAATTTTGATTTAAAATGTGGATTGTGTGTAAAAAAACGTCAGGTTCCGTAAACGGTATATTTATGAAAATGAATGGAAATTAAGTATCTTAGCTTTCTACTTCGTGTAAGTTTTGAACGCGCATACATTTTGAGGCAGATAGAAGTTAACAAATGATCTAAATTCTGTTTAAACGTTGAAATGGAAGCTTGATTAATTAGCACTCTTTCTTCGATGAGGCATTTAATTAGATAAATATGCCCTTCGATCTTTTTATAAAATATTTTCTTTGCAGTAATATGATCTCATGTTTAATGTTGACAAGGAGAGTCTGTGAGCCTTTCGAATGCATGAGTTGAAACATGTGAAAATGACGCAGCTGCCATTCGCTTGTTTTTGACAAGTGTTCCTTTAGTCATCAGAACGTTTTAAAATAAGTTCAGATCGGCGTGATGGCGCTGAAAATCCTCACTTTGCATTCATCCGTCCTGATTTATTATATTATTATTAATTACACTCCATTATTTATTACAGTGGGTATGACGCAAAGAGGTTCGGAATAATAACCGTGACTAAAACGGTTTTTCTAATGAGTGCGAAGAAAGTAAATCGCAATACAAATTTTTTTTAGAGAAGTCCGATTAACTCCTCTTTTCTCTTATTGATGGGTACTTCATGTCTTTGAAAGACCGTAATTGAGAGTCAAAGGCTTACTTTCGTCGAGAATATGAAAATTAAATTAGAAATACATTTTGTTCTCTTTGCCGCGCGGCCACAGGCGCCTGTCGAAAGTCTAGTTGTCGAACAAATCATTATTTGAATCCAATGTTTGGTTATTATGGAGTAATAATAATGGAGTGTTGTGTTCACATTTAATTTCCATAAATGTATCAAGTTGATATTTTTTGCATTGGACTCATCTTTTTTATCTCACACACTCGTAGCCCCGTTGTAGCGAAAGAAAGTGGTTTTTTTTGCGCTAATGTTTCAGAATATTCTTGAAAGTTGTTGTTTCGATAAAATTTTAATGCTAATTTTAATCTATTATATTCGCAACCCTCTCACGAAGCAATATTTACGATGAAAGAATTTTGGGAGAACCGATGACTGTTTTCATCGACTCGGATATGGCATTGAATCGCTGTATAGCAAGCGCTTACTTACGGTTTTACTAAGTTTCAAATTTATCCTTTAGAATGAAAGCGATTCCCAGGGACAATTTTATATCTCTTATTTTCCGTTCTCCACTCGTGTTCTTATTCCCTGCCCCTCCTTTCTTTACTCTTTAATTTCTTTCTTTTCACCTTCTTTTGGTTCTATTTTTTTCTATAATAACTTCATGTTTTCAATCTCTCTCTGACTATGAATAGCTCTCATTTACTTTAATTTTTATTATTTTATCTTACATCTCGCTCTTATATTTACGTTAGCAGTAAGTAGATGTATTATAAGTGAATATTCTTTATACTTTTTCCAGTTATTATTCTCATTGAGCGTATCCAAGGTATTGCCATTAATGTCGTTATAAATCAATTATACAGGAACTATGCATCAGAAAGGATTTGTTTGCTCCTCGTTTTTGTACTGCCCCTTAGAATTAAACAAGAGGCAACCTGTGACTTGTGAATCATTTTCTTTTCATGTTGTGTAATCAGTCTTTAGTGGTATGATATCCAATTGTTTCGTGACTACCTAAATGTGTCGTAAATATCCCTATTTTATTTTCCAATACATAAATGAGTGTTTATCTTTTGGTAGGTTCATGTGCATCAATTCAAAACTCCCTATTCAATGCCATCTCCTTCACTTCTATGTAGCTTACCCCCTCCCCGTTTAAATTATCCATTATCTTTTTTCCTTTGAATTCTACCCTCAATTATTATCTTTAGCTACCCCTCCTCTCTCAGTACCATTTCTTCTATCGATGCGTAATCTCTTCAATCAAAGGTCTCTCCTCCCCAGCCATCTCCAGCATCTCCGTGAATGTTTTTCCATCCACCCAACTTACTTTTTCCATTCTACGCCATACACACATTTCGAAGGACTCTAAACGTTTGACTTCCTCTTTTCTTAAAGTTCAGGCTTAACGTCCATAAAGTAAAAAATTCCACACCAAGGACTTCAACGATCTTTTCCTGATTCCTTAATTAATTCTCTTCGCTTCATAAAGGCTTCCTTGGCCAGGGCTATTCTCTTACGAACGTCATCGTTGCATCGTCCATTCAACGAAAGAGTACTTCCCAAGTAAGAAATAGTATCCACCTGCTCTAGTTTTTCCCCATCCATCCTTATCGTTAACTTAAATATCTTTCCCTTAGTGAACCGTGTTACTTTAGTTTTATTTACGTTAATTTTCATTCCAAGCTCCCTTGCTTTATCGTTGCGTTCATTTACTAAAATTTGCCAACCCTTGACGGAATGGCATAGAGTAGCTTTATCGTCTGCAAACCTTACAGACTTTACTATTTCCCTCCAAACTTTACTCCCTTTACCATAGAGTAAGGAGTTCCATACTCTATGCTATTACTTCCCAGGCCCCTTTCACCATTTTTTCTGGATATTTATTTAAAGGTGTTGGTGACATAGGTCTCACCCCCCTTTCACAATACAGCCCATTCAGACTCCCCATCAGCTATCCAGCGGGCTAATTGATTCAGATACATACAAAGTTTGCACCAATCTCCTATGCTTCCAGTTCAACACAATTTTCTTTAATATAACAATCGGTTTTTTCCACTTAGCTCAAGCGAAAGTCTTTTGGAAATCTACAAAACAAATTCTCTTAAATTCCAGGCATCTTTTTGCAAGTACTCTAATCAACCTCATCGCATCCCTCATTTCTTCCCCTCTCTGACAACCGAACTGGTCCTCTCCGAATTACCCTTTAATATTTTCTCAATCCGTCTCTTCAGGACTCTTAGAAATACTTCAACGCGTGATATATTAGGCTAATTGTTCTATAATCCAGACATTCAGTAGGATTGCTCTTTTCTATAACGGAATCGTTTTGGCAAAATCCTGTGGCCACTTCCCTTCATCTTACATTTTCCTGCGTAAATCATAGAAAAATTGCTCACACTTATCCCCCAGGTGCTTAAAAAACTCCACTGGGATCTCTTCAACACCCGTTGCTTTATTCCCTTTCATATCAATCAATGCCCGTTCTATTTCACTGTGTAGTATCCCATGCCGAACATCGTCTTCCTCAATTTCTTCCTCACCTTATGGTGACTGGATTCCTTAATAGATTTCTCTCGTTGTCTTTAACCGTCACCATTCTATTACTAATTCGATTTATCCCCGTCAGTTGCTTTGCTTTACCATACATTAGGTCGGCCCTCCCGCTTTTCAACAGCTTTTCTATTTCATTACACTGCCCCTTCCACCACTGCTCCCTAGCCTTATTTGTTTCGCTTCTTAGTTCGTTATTTAATGCTCTGTACATTCTACGCCCATCATAAGTGTTGACCCTTTTCCATTTCCGTCTTTCCTCCATTTTATTCAATATTTCTACCGTTGACCATGGTTTCCTAATTTTGGTTTGTTTTACCTTTCCAACATATTTATGTGACTCAATTTTTAAACTTTTTTCCCCATTCCTCGTTAATGGTTAGTACCCTTCTCTCACGATCAAGAGCCTCACTGATCGATTCTCGAAATGTTTTAATCTTCCCACCCCGTAGAGCTTCTAAATTCCATTTTAGTGTACGTTTTGGCTGGAAGATCTTAAATTTAAGCTTTGTTTTCATAAACATTGTCAAGCTTTACTTGATGGAATTTCATATTAAAACTTTTAATAACATGGTAAAAAGATAAAACTTACGCTAAATGCCATCATTACCAGGTTATGGTCCGAAGCTACATCAGCATCAGGTTAACTTTACGAATTTTAATACTATTTCTTTATCTGTTTCTTATCAAAATTTAATCAATTTCGTCTGGCCGCTACCTATCGATCTTTCTGGAATGGGCGACCCTACCAGGAGCTGTGTTCCAGCCAGTCTATCTTTTTAGTTCATAGGAACACGCAAGCTCTTCCACCACGACAAGGTTGTAGTCCAAGGAAGAGTGCATCCAAAAATATATTATAGTAAAGTATATAAATTATGATTTATAAACTCGATATGGGGAGACGTTATTTCGTGGAATGCCATAATGAAATGAAGATAGAAAACTTGTTTTGCGAGCTATCCTCAGATGATGTTACCTCGCTAACGAAACAATTCGCCGCATAATGAAACCTTTGGAAGTGTACGAAGTGTTCTATCTTCATTTCTTTATTATTTATAACTTACTTGGCGGTATGAAAATTCATTTGATTCGCTAAAATTGGCTCTTGAATCAGATTTTAGATTAATTCAACCCTAATTTCTCATCCTTAACAATTTTCGGTTCGTTCGACTAGAGAAGATTAAATATAACGCTTAACTAAACGCGGAGACGCGGGGGTGTTCGTGCTCAGATGTTTCATTCGTCATATCTTTTTTCGTCAGTCCTTTTTTCCATCGCACATGTTGTGCAGCGACGCCTTTCCCACCCGATATTCTCCCAACGTCTTCAGCCGTCGCAGTTTTTTAGTATTTTTTAATGCGAGTCTGGCATGTCTTCTCTTCAACGTACCTTCAGTTTATTCCGTCTTTTCATTAATTATTATTTCTCATTGTGCTTCAAGATACGAGGGCAGTTCGGAAACTTATCGTCGTTTAGGCACTTATCAAACGCCCACCTAGATAATTATATTTTATTTGGTACATGTTAAAACTACCGCTTTCTACTGTTTTTCAAAATAACCGCCATTTAAGTTCAAGCGTTTTGTTCAATTATTTGTAAATCCCCTCTGCATAAAAATCGACCGCCTTGGTGTGTCACATGCCAAGTTTTAAGTTTCTATATTATTGGTAAGGGGTCCAAAAAATCTTATAATTCGTATCAGTTACTAATTTTAGAGAGGTCTGGTGACGAACCCAGGACCTATTGGCAGATTTGAATACACGTAATTACTTATTGGGACTTGATCTTATGTATTGCAAAGTTTGAAGTCGAAAATTGGCGTATATTAGCAC
Organism: Sympetrum striolatum; assembly: GCA_947579665.1. NCBI lineage: Eukaryota > Metazoa > Arthropoda > Insecta > Odonata > Libellulidae > Sympetrum > Sympetrum striolatum. The sequence continues at coordinate 23,879,547 of OX388352.1, forward strand.
CAATGGACGGATCACTGGATTCCCTCCGCAGATAATGCGCGATCAAGTTTAGACAAATTTGAATCTGAAGCGATACCTCGGCTAACGAGTTACCCTGCCAATGTTATTGGGTTGACAAGGATGTTTTAATCACTTTTTTGGCTGACGATTACGGGTTCGTACTTTTTATGTATTCTCCCAGTGAACTCATCAAGCATCATAAATGGTGACAGCAAATTGAATATTCCAGTATTTGCTCTCCTCTCGAAGGATATTTTCTTTTTTTGCATTACTCGTGCGTATTTTACGATTTGTGGGTGTCATCGTATCGGAGAGATCTGCATTGGTGTTGCTGTAAGAGATATTTCGGCGTAAATTTTTGAAACTCTAAACAAATCTGATGATCGCGACGGAACGCTAAAAAGAATAACAAGCCGTCTTTCGGCATGTGGCTGGGGGTCGATTGGATGTGAAGTTGAAATTGATTTTTGGGTCCCTCGATTCATCGCCGTCAATAGTTTCTACACGAACATCGAAGTTTCAAAATGATTCCAAATGAAAAATGAAGTTGCAAGATTTTTTATTTCTCCTCAAAGCCTCTTCAGATTTAAAGGACGAACGGCATTCCGCTCATAGCACGCTTCCTAAATAATTGATTCGCCACGTCTTATCCAATTAAGGTTATTTTGTTTTCATTTCGCCGCTGAATGGACGTGAAAAACATTCGGTGGCAGTTTGTCCGAATTAAATTAAATGAAGTTGTAGGGTTCAAAATTCATCTTTTGTCTGTTTGGCAAAGGGTTCTCCGGAGAGATATTGGCTCGAAACGGGCTGATATTTTATAAAATTTGTGGTAATTGTGTACTGTTATAGAAAGCAATACTGACAAGGAAAGTTTCTCATTTGTAGGAGAACTAATTAAGTTAAACTTAGTATATCATGCTCATTATGCTTCGTATTCCAAAAAAATTCAGGTTATTTAGAAATATAATACCGTTAATCATCTCTTAGTTTACCTTCGAATTATTTATTTAAAAACATTTTCTGGATACTTTTACCTAGTAAACATCATCGAAAGGTGTAATGCGTAAAACAAAAACGTATATACTTGAAATATATGAGTATGTAAATCTGTCATGTCTAAAATAATTTAGCTGAATTGTAGTTGTACTTATTGTGATATGTAATATTCAGTTTGAAAATGTCGCTCTTTTCACAGAAATATAATTTGCGTATATTAAGTATTATGTCTAGTGGAATCTAATCATAAAGTAATTATTTTTTTCATTCTTACCGCGTTATAATTTTGCCAAAGGTATGCCGTCGCTAGGTGTTTGATTATGCTTTGACCAATATGGTTGGCAGGGCCTAAAATTCTCTCTGGAAACCTTTGTTCCAAAGTTCACCACTAGATGGAACCCGCACCTAAAACGCCTCTTTCTGCTTCCCCTTCCCGACCCTATTCGTATCGACGGCTTACTCCGGACTCAATATTTGGCCATTTCCTCCGCTATAAAATTTTACCGCTCTTCAGTTTGGGTTACAGTCCACAAATTAGCGTCGCGATGATTTGAAATTTTACTATTATTACTCGTCGTGCGATCTCAACGGCAGCTCAGGAGAACGTTTAAATTTCGATGGCATTCCTAATTCGCTCGATTTAATGATATTACATCGCCTCGCTTTGTAATTGACCGAGACCCAGCTTGTGGTGAAATAGTCACCTAATTCCGCTATGAAAAGGTATGCGGGAAGTTCTCGTTTAAATTCCATACACAATACCGACTCTTGCCCGAAAATATTCCGTATGGCCTGCATTTTTATTCGAGCAAGGAGCCTAAATTTTCTATCGAATCGCCAAAGAAAGGAAATCCTCTGATTTTCCTCTTTGTGATTGCACTTTCAAACTGTTGAAGGCTCAAAATACCTTTATAGCTGAGGATAATAGAATGTTAGAAAAAAATGCTCCATTTCCCGAGGATATGAGCCTTTGAATCATCTTTCTATTCTGTATCAGTCACTTTAAATTTTCCAGTAATTCCATCGAAAAGTTCGTAAAATTCCACTTCATTGTGAAGATACGTAACTCTCTGTTATTCATTATCAATAAAACTCATCCAAGTAGTAGTAATGGGGTAATATACATCATATGTACGGATTTACGTATTGTGTATACTTAGTTTTCACTTAGTTTCCCTTTATCAGTGATTAGCATTTTGACGATCCCGTGATTTTTACTTAATATTAGATAGTAATTAAGATATTTAATTTTGGTACACTCTCTTAATTTCTTACTCTAAAACTTCCAGATAACATAGAATCCACTGCTTTAGCCGTCACTTCGCGGTTAGTCTCCATTACGAATAAAGAAAAAGTATAACAATTACAAACTACAAAATAATTTATTCTCAAATGACTATGTTTACGACTTATGTGTGATGACTCTATTAGTCGAAACCATGGTCGTATGAGAATAAATCATATTGTGGTTTGAAAAAGTTGTAATTTTTCTTTGTTCCATCTTTATAACGTTAGATGTATAATTCTTGCGAACTTTATATGTTTCCCAAGTTTTCTCTTTGCTTATTTTTAATTTCTTTCGTATTTTGCGTTATTATTTTTTATTTATTTCTAATTCATAAAACATGTTATTCTTTTTTGTTTAATATCCTTTTCTTAATTTACCTTCTCTTTAAATCACAAAGGGAAACTTACGTGAGTTTTTAGCGACTTGCTCAGCGAAGAGGAGCTTTCTTAGGCTTAAAAGCCCTTCTAACGAAAGAACACATTAGCTCGATATCGCGTTCGTCGTCAAGGGGACGGATCGTTGAAAACACACAATTTTCATGATAACGTATGATAAACATTCTCGCGATTTCTATTCAGAAACGTTATACTATGCCCTAATTAAGAATCTTCATTCAATTACGCTTCTTATAGTATGTAGTTGTCTTCATTTCACCGGACTATTATTTCGTATTTGGTAGTTGTTGAAATTTGTTATTTCATTAACTTTTGTGATGATTTTCTCTATTTATTTGAAGCAGCAAACGGAAAGCACGAAGAAGATACAGCGTTCGATATGTTCTTTTGTCACTAGGATCCATTTTTTCATGTAAATATTCGTAATTTACGCTGATTTATTTATTTATTTTAGTTACATTGTAAGTTAGCTTCTGGCCTGGTGGCAACGTTTAAGAGGAACATAAAATGATTTTAAATCTAAAAGAAATCCTCAAGAAACCACCAGTAGGCTGTACAATTGAATTATAGTATACATAAGATATTAGATCATATACCATAAATAAGATCTATCGTACATAAAATATACATAAAATCAGTTATTTGACTAAAATAATACAGTACATGGTAGAGCATCCATATTGTTACTTGCATAAACATAGATTGATTGAATATAACAAATACAACTCGAAATGTTAATGCAGAGGAGATTACCGTGAACCTCCGTCTCATGTATACTTGGTATATTCTTCAATTATGTTGGATATCCTTCAATACATCTTGGTAACTACAGTTTTTGTTTCCGGATAGATAAATGGGCAGCGCTTTCGCTGTCGGCCAAAGCTGATACGAGTCGCTGAATGAATAGTCCTGAACGGTGTGGCGGTGGCGACCCCAATGGTCTTCACTTCGATTTCAATTTTACAGTTTCAGACTGTGTCTATGTTAATAATCAATAATGTATCTCATTTTCTTGTTATATATACATTTTTACTCATCATTTATCGCTTCTTTTGCGAACGTTTTTTCTCGCTAAAATTTTAGCCTTATTTCCATCACTCCTACGGTCGGCTTGACTTTTTTCGATTGGTTACGATAAGTGCGATTTGGCTTTGATGCCCTTCCTGTCGCAAATCGGGACATGTGCTGGTGGAAAGGTGAGTTCATGCGCAGCCGGAAGTGCGTCACTGTGACGTAGGATTCGGGACTCGGCTCATTCAGTACGCCGATTACGCATCGTGTAGAGTGGTTGACAATTGACAGTTTTCAGAGTTTTTCTCGTTTTTTATTTAATTAAATAATTGACGAAGAAATGCCGACTTGTGCAGTTTATGGCTGTAACAACTACACGAAAGCTGAAACCAAGCAAGTGCTTTCTCCTCCATTTTCTTTCCATTAATGTAGTCTACAGTGGGAGGCTTATCCGGTAACAATACATTATCTCTCAGTTTCTATGCTATCCTAAGGATCCAGCCATAATACTTTCCTTATTTTCAAAGAAACCCTGCACTCACTCTGCGGCACTTTTCTGAGGAATCATTTCCACTCCGGCGTTTTAATTTTCAGATCTTGCGTAGATAATTACGGAGTTATTATAGCCCCTTCTTCAGGCTCCTTCATTTCGCTTATCGCTGATTCGTGTTATCTCATCTTTTTCATTTATACCTTAAGATTCTTGAAATTGACGAAGTCTTAATTAAGACTTGAAACAAAATAATCAAATCTCTTTACAAATGCCGTATTCGAGACACACGCCAGGTGGCAATCTCATGGTTTCTTAATAATACACAGCGAAATTCTTATGGAAATATCACTTGGACATGGAGTGCACACGAGCTTACACTTAAACAGAAAAACTTTCACTTACTTAATTTTCGGAATATCCAAGTTCTTAAAGGTATCTGTAGTTGAACCAGATGCCCTAAAAGGCTTCTGCGAGATCAGTCTTCACTGATCGATACTTAAAGCATGGTATTTTTTCCAATTTGCGAACATAGTCGTGCTCCTCATTCAGGAATGATCTTCCATTTGCAGCATTGGTCCTTTTCCATGCTAAGGTCCTTAGAATGGTATCGATGGCATTTATGCCTAAAGTCTGTTTGTAAATTTCGCATCCGTCTCTGATAAGTAACTCAGTCAAGATGCTTGAGTTAGTTAACTTCTTAATCACTCTACGATTCATTACTTTCATTACCGATCCTCTACAAGCTTTTTATACGTTGTGCATTATCAGTACAATTTCAGCCGTGTCGTCTCAGTGCCTCATGCTTACCTGAAATTTGATTTCAGGAACTTAGGAAATATTATTAAGAACGCATTGGAGATATTAAACAGATTATAAGCGGCGCGCCGGTTCGCCCCGGCGAACGAAATTTAAATTGCCGCCGTTTCTGCGTCATGCGCGAACTAGTGCCAAATTCGTACGCCGGATGAACTCACCTTGTATTCTTTCCACCGCCGGGACCGCTTCTGTCAAAGCCGAACGCCATACGAAATAGGAGAGGGTACCATAATAATGAAAATTCATTTGAGGTTCTAAATAGTTTATTTGAGGAATTTATTCCCTAAAATTCGCAAAAAACCTAGATAAATTTTTCAATATTTCCTCTAACGGCATTTTTATTCAAATGTTTCCATGACGATCGATACAAGGGTTTTGATTCTACATATTACCACTTCATATGTCCCTATTCTTTGCTATATAATAGGTGTATGTATTGTTGTGATCTAATTGGGTAAATTATAAATCGGTAACGACGAAGTTATTGAATGTATATAGATCGATGGTTATTTAAGTGATTTGATTCTATTTTGCTATGCAGCTTTATTACTTTACCATAATGCGCTGCTAAATACTTTTCATAATTTTCAGGGATTAGATTAAATATCTGACGGCAACATCTAAGTTATAAATGTGAGCTAGTATTCAACAACCATTCTCTCGAGAAATTCTCTTCCTACTTCCTTTAGAATAGCAAGTGTATTGCATCGCAATCCGTTATCTTTTTAATAGAAACGCATTTTGAAAACTCTTGTATAAATCGACCATCCTGTCCGCTTTTTTCGGAAACTTCTCAAGACTTTTAAATGTAGCCTGATTGTTTCTTATCGCGTGAGGGGAAATATTTAAGTGAGTTTGCCCACTCATGCATTCGTTCCCAGTAGAGGTTCGCATAATACCTTCTATCCACTTCTAAAGAGATGAGTCTGCAGAATGAAAATAATCCCGAAGTGCACTATATTTCATTACATTTTACCTAGGATTAAATATATTTTAGTCCATCTCTCTCCCGCCGAGACAATCTTCATCATATCTGCCATGATGGCCGATTGCAAATAGCGAATAGAACTATTCGATGTTTATTCGTTTCCGAAGTAACTGAAAATGTTGCAAAGGATGAATGAAGGGGAATATGATGCAGTTCTTCAGTTATTAATAATACTTATTGTATATTTTTTGCCTCTATATCAGGAGTGACCAACCTTTCGACGGAGGAATTACGAATTTCCTCAGGCGCGCGGGCCAGGAATGACCCCTTGATTTAGGCAACCCTCATATTTACTAAACTGACGTAAAAACCTTCGTACTTCTACAAATTAGAAAAATATATAAAACAATATTTATTCACAGTATGACACAAATACAAATGAGCATAGCAAAGCAACGTTTATTTTTCAAACAAAAGGACATAAAATTTTTATGTAGACTTGAATGCCTGTTTTTCGATTCCAGTACCGTTTGAGATGCGGCCGCACGAATGGGCTTTGAGGGCCGCATGCGGGCCGCTGTTTGTGGACACCCCTGCTATGTATGAATGGTTCATCGTTATTTTTTACGTTTATACTTTATCCACAGCCCTATTTAATGACTGAAATGTAAAAATAGCTTCCGAGGCAAAAATTATGCAAAATAATGTTTTCCTTTTGCGTCTACGCTATTAAAAATTGTTTTTTTTTTTTCGTGTTCTCTCGTGTGGACTCCGATAGCTCTTCTCAGCTGGCTAGTGTATCACACGAGGAAGACAATGGCAAGCTACCTTATCCTGCTCCACTTTTCCTCTGCTGAACCTTCGCGAGGCAAGATAGAGGAATTCAGGATTCGACCAGCATTCGGGCTGTTTTGATTCTACGAGCCGCTGTTTCTCGCATATATGTTATCACATATTTCTTCTTATTCTGCATACACAATTTGAAATTATATTTTCGTTTTGATCCTAAGGATAATTTTACCCCGAGAATTATAATTAAGTTGTTATTATTACTTCTTAACAAGGCAAGGGAACAGTGGTTGAAGGGTAATTGTAATGAAATAGAAGGTGTGATGGAATGCGGGAGGGCCGCACTAATGTATAAAAAGGTAAGAGCAATTGACTCGGAATAAAATTAGCAATAGTATAGTCACAGTTAAAGGCAACAGGGGAAATGCATTAAGGGATCCATAAGGAGACGAATGAAAGAATATGTTGATGAATACCATGGGAAAAAATTAAACCCACTGCAATAAAATAAAGTAAGGAAAATTTGAAGGCGATGTTGGAACTGGTATACTAGACACTGAAATAGAACGTGCATTGCGGGATATGAAAGGGAATAAAGCAATATGGGTTGACGGGATCCCTGTTGAGTGTTTTAAGCACCTTGAGGGACAAGGGTGAGAAATGTTTCTACGATTTATCGTATACACACAGTTATACAGTTATCTACAAAAGTTACAAAAAATGATTTTTCTATAAGTTTTATTTGAAAAATTGTCGATATCAACCACAGTTTTGAAGTCATATCATAATTAACCAATTTTTTAGTTATTGCGACATATTTACGTTAAAATGTTGTTTTCATTTATACCATTTCATAATAATGTTATATTCAACATGCTTACTATATTTCTTCAAAGTTTTATTTGGAAGTTGGTTTGGAATTCAAAACACTCGTATTTATTGCAAAATAATTATTGAGTCATAATGGTTTCTTGCCGTTATTGATTACTCTTCACAACAACAATAAAGTTCGTTACTATGGCTCTTTTACATGGCAAACAATGTATTGCAATGCTTCTATCGCTCAGTCTCTTGTTGTAGATTAAGCTATGGCTGATTGATAATAATTACAAGGTTCTCTTCTTTTTTTACTACATTTCTATTCTTTATTAGCTTTCTTTTATGTATATTAATAATTTTCGTCATTCACTGTTACTTTTTAAGTTTCCACTGTCTAAATATGTAGTCTTTCTTTTTGTAGTGTTGCTCGTTTGTTGTTTTACTCTTCGTTCGTATTTTGATTTCGTTTCCATCGCCCATTATATTGAGTTGGATATATAATCAGTTTTGTGATTCATCCTATAGTGGTGCTTATAGTAGACTCAAAAGGCCACTTTCACCGTTTTTCATCGAACATGTCCCGAAAAACATTATTTATAATGTTTGTGAAGTAAAAGTTAATATGATATAAATTAATCATTTATATATCTTCCAGGTTAAGATTGAATATAGAGTTAGAGAATACTGTCGTAGATAAATATTTACGTCTTATATATGGAGAAAGTCTTTTGCTGGCCACGTCAGATTTTTTTATTTCTTTTCGTCTGGGAATTCACTGAATTCGATCGAACGAATTTCCTTCTTTGTCAAATCTCTCGATTTTTAATTCGGAAATGTCATCAACTTTAGTATATTTAATGAACTTATGTCGCGGATTTGTGGGAGTGATGGACGTATAAGATTCGAGCGATTGGAGTGTTCCTCACTAAAGCCGCTTCGTCGCATTTGATGAAAGGAGCTCCCCAAATAACCATAAAAGCTGTTCGCGGTTTATGCAATAAAACTGAATGAGAGTGCGGAATGATATCGAAAGTTATCTTTGAGTGTAATATTTCAAGTGTGTATAGTGCATAGTAAGAGTGTATACAATTTTACATTCCTTAAAAGAAATGCCATGCTAAGTACCCGCTTAATTAGAGGTGGCAGAATAGCTTGCTCGTATTAGTTCATAAATTATACTTTGATTATCTTTTAATGACGTCTTCTTCCTTCGTATGATTTCTTTGCAGTTTTCAGCTCTCTGTTTCTTAATCGTATGAATGAATATCGGTTTTACCGTTTCTCATCTGGAATGGCCTATTTATTCCGTAAAATTAAAACCATAATTAAAGCTCAGTTCGATTTTCGGTCGATGGAAATGTTTGTTTTATCGGCGCAAGCGTGTAACTTCTTGGAATCGGCGAAATCCGATTTGTGTGCGTTCTTTAAATTATTGATGTATGATTCGAAGGAAATAAAAACATAACGGATGATTTCGACATACCACACCATCAATACGCCGAAACTGGTAGTATTTTTGAGGAATATATAGAATTTTAAAAGCTTTTCAGAATTTATCGTGCGCGCAATTTTTATTGCAGTAAAACATTTTGTTATCTTTATTTGAGTTTTTAATTATTGCTACATATTAGTCGTCACTAGTATTACGTCATTAGTAATCACGTGTGCTACAGAATCTAACTTCGTTTTTCCTTCGTACGATTTTTCATCCAAAATATGAATAAAAAGGGATCTATATCGCTATTTTTCGTTATATCAAATATGTTATACAAATAGATGTAATATTTATGGTCATATTAAAATTTTATGATTTATCTGTAAACATTTTTGTCCCGTCCTCCAAAAGATGTAGTAGAATACAAATGGTGCCCCAGCGTCGAACCAAGGATTATAAGGCAAACTGCGTTTATGAAACATATGCATTACCTGTTTAAAAGCCTTGTCATTGATTTCTACTTTCTCGGTATATGTATCATAATATCATATCTATCTATATCATATCATAAAAATGTTCAAATTCACGCCCTACATTTCAAATGGTACAACCTCCTGGTGTAGAACCAAGGACCTTTTGGTAAGATGGGATTGCATATTAGTTAAGTAAAGCAACTGACGGGGAATACATTTAGCTATAGAATGGTGACGGTTAAAGACAGCAAGGGAAATCTATTAAGGAATCCAGTCACCATAAAGGGACGATGGAAGGAATACATTGAGGAATTGTATGGGAAAAACATGAAACCCACTACCATAGAAATAGAAAGTGAGCAAGAAGTTGAAGAAGACGATGTTGGACCTGGGTTACTTGATAGTGAAATAGAACGAGCATTGCGGGATATGAAAGGGAATAAAGCAACGAGATCTTGACGAGATTCCAGTGGAGTTCCTTAAGAACCTGGGGGATAAGGCCAAGAAATGTTTCTATGATTTAATTTAGAAAAATGTACGATGAAGGGCAATGGCCAGAGCATTTTACCAAAACTATCTTGATTCCTTTACAGGAAAAGAACAAGGCTACAGAATGTAGGGATTATCGTACAATTAGCCAAATATCTCACGCGGCAAAAGTACTTCTAAGGGTTCTGAATAGACGGGTCGAGGGAAAAATTAAAGGGGAAATCGGAGAAGACCAGTTTGGTTTTCAGAGAAGTAAAGGAACGAGGGATGCAATTGGGGTGATGAGAATACTTACGGAACGAAGCCTGGAATTTAAGCGGGACTTATGTGTATGTTTTGTAGATTTTGAAAAGGCTTTCGATAGAGTCCAGTGGCCAAAACTGATGCGGGTATTAAAGAAATATTGGTCAGACTGGGAAGATAGACGTTCAATTCAAAATTTGTATCTGAATCAAACATCCCGCGGAAGGATAGCTGATGGGGAATCTGATTGGGCTGGATTGGGTAGGTGGGTAGGACAAGGGTGTCCTATTTCACCAAAGCTTTTTAATATATATGCAGAGGAAATGGCGAAAGAAGCCTGGGAAGAAATAGACAAGGGAGTAAAGGTTGGTGGGGAAGTAGTGAAGTCTGTAAGGTATGCAGACGATAAAGCTATCATGTGTGATTCCGTAAAAGGTTTGCAAACATTAGTAAATGCTCTTAACGATAAATCAAGGGAGTTTGGAATGAAAATTAACGTAAAAGTAAAAGTAAAGTTTAGAGGTTCACTGAGGGAAAGAAAGCTAAGTTAACTATTAGGGTGGATGAGGATAAACTAGAGCAAGTGGATACATTTTATTACTTGGGGAAAGTATTCTCTCTTGGGACGGAAGATGTAAAGATGAGGTGAAAGAATAGCCTTGGCCAAGGAAGCCTTTATGAAGCGAAGAGAATTGATGAACAAAGGTCTTGACAAAGGAATCAGGAAAGGATTGTTGAAATCCCTGGTCTGGAGTGTGTTGCTCTTTGGTGCGAAACGTGGACTTTAAGGTAGGAAGTAACTTAACGTTTGGAGGTCCAAGAATAGCCTTGGCCAAGGAAGCCTTTATGAAGCGAAGAGAATTGATGAATGCACTTTATCTCCGGATATACCAATACATATCAGTAAATTTCCTCCTTTTATAAGTTCTGATATTATTTCATGGCATTATTTTGGTATGAGCTATGAATAAAATCCCCGTGTATTGTAATGGGAAAACGCAAAAGCTCGGATTCATCAATCGCCTTGGTCGCCAGGGGGGAACTCAAATTTCACAACATTTTCGTTCACTTCGCCTTAGTTCTCGTAATTTTGATTCGAAAACGATAGTACGCGACCAAAATAAGAATCTTTATTTAATTTCCGTTCTTGCGGTATATCAGTCTCGACTTCGGAGGACCATTATTTCCTGCTTAATTTTGCAAATGAAATGAAGCCTGCAAACGGTGAAAACGAACTTGACGTGCATTTTTTACGAAAGATATTTTCCTCGACCTAGCGTTATATAATCTTCGAAGGTGTCTTTCATATTTTCGTTGGCACTGCTTTCAGCGATTCCTCGAATTTCAAATCTGTAATTTGCTGAAAATCGGAAATCCGAAAATCCCCGCAATGCATCCTTATGTAAAAAATCGGGATTTTTGGGCCTTCGGACCCATGATACTGAGGTTCTAAGTCGCACTTCTTTCTGGCGGTTATACGCTATGGCCAGTACGTTGTAAAAATCCCGTTAGTGATACTTGCGGAACATGGTTAAAATTTGTATTTTTATGTATTTGTTTTAAATGGGCCTATGTCACGTAGATTCAAAATTACTGCATAAGTTTGATCACTGTATCTGTCTGATAAATGATATTTTGCAAATTGGTGCGGAGATTTTGTGAAACGATATGGCGGGAATGGCAATAGTTTCTTAGACATTACGCTACGTTTTGCTTTCGTTAGAATAGCTTTGGAGATGGATTCAAAATTGATACCTATTAGTGAAAGTCCACTTTAACAGTTTCGGTCGAAAATCGTTTTCTAGTATGCATTTTAAATCTTAATTTCTCTAATTTAAATGAATAAATTCATCTTTAATTTGGACGGAACGGAGGCTATTCTCCTCTTCAACTTATAAATTTATTTAATTAACGTCGCGTGTTAGCAAGGATAGTCTGTGTTTGTTATTCTTAGTATTGCGTTATATCACGTGATGATATCTGCAACTATATATTTGAACTATTTTGAACGGATATCCTAAAACGTTGAACTCTCATCGCCTCGTTTTCAATTTTCATTTTCCTTGCGAACCTTTGTGTTAGTTTTTGCATCTTTCTCGATCTTATCCTTGATCTAGTCTTCGATTGATTGGAAACATCGTGTGATATGTTTCATCTTGACTAATTAATACATTATTTTGTCTTTTCTATTGCAGATTGAGGAAAGAGAACCATTTCACATTCACTCTTTGAAATTCTCCGTATCGACTTACTACGTTACGAACTTCGTACTAACTGATAATTCTTCCTGAGATAAGTTTAAAGAATAAAGCGTAAGACTAAGAAGGAGAAGGATAAGGAAAGACTAAGGAAATTCGCCAAAACTTTTTAACGCTTTGTTTAACTTCTGTTTATGTAATTTTATTTTTAGTATTTTCGGGCGACAGAAACAAGGAATGTCATGGAATGAATTGTCACGCTTTATGGTGACTTTAACGTCTTTTCTTTCTTGATGCGCTCTATCTTTGTATTTCTCATTAAGTCATCCTTTAGAGTAGGCTCAATATTTACTTTTCCCCACTTCTTTAGCGTAACCACGCATCTGCGCTTAACTCGGTTGATAAATGATCTTTGAATTTCTCTAATATCGTTAGAGTCGTTTGGCGTTCTATAAAATGAAAGAAAGTGGAAGAGAGAAAGTCACTAGAAGGCGTTCGCTAATTTTTCATCCATATTTCTGGTAAATACATGAAATGGAAGGGATGGGATTAAAATATTAAATCAACTGATGACCTTGTGAAATTACGCTTATGCGTCGAAACTAGTTGTGATCTTATGGTTTGTGTGTGTAGAATTTGGAAATGTTTTTACTATAAGAATAGATCCAGTTTCATTGAGAAAAGTGCTCTCTTTATATTTCTCTTCCAATATTAGCATACTTATCGTAGCTGTTTTCAATTTCTGTTAATTTCTTCTGGCTGAATTCTTCTTTTGAAGAATTGATTCGAAGGTTTTTTTCCACAGCTAAACCTTTTTTCTTTGATAGCGGAATATACGGCCACAAGTGCGGATTTCGTGCTAATGAAAATTACACGAGAATAACCACACTCATGATAATTTGATGTGATATAGAGTTTCATTAAGCCGAATTTTGATTCATGCTGCTAGATTACTTGCCTGCTGCGCAAATGAACTAGTTTAATCGCCTTTCTGGATCGTATAAGAAGTAATTAAGTAATAGCGAGAGACCAAAAGAGTGTAGATCGTTGAAATCACCACTTTTTTTAAAGATCAGAATGTCAATATCTCGTTTAGTACAGATTCGATTTTCAGGGAAGTAATTTAAACTCTCGATAAAAATGGTGTTTATATTTATTAGTCACTGCTTTCGTCATCAGATCAGTAGGTTAGGTTAGGTATATGATTGTCTGCGTCGAGTCGTATCATCATTAGATAAATTAGTTAGAAAATTAACGTATTCATCTTCCGTGTGTTTCTGTGACTATTCGACGGCAGTGTTTTCGCATATTTTCTTGCCCAACCAATTTAAATTGCGTCCTAAGCGTCTTTCATACTTTCTTGAAGGCTAGTGCTGCCCTCGCAGATCAAGGCGGAAAAATGCCTTAGGTATTCGGCTTGGCAACGCTGTGCCCGTGATGCTTATGCCTGACACCGTATCACTTTTTTGAGCAGTTACCTCGTAGCCGCTTCTGGGAGAGGTCGGAGGTTGTTATCGGTGTGAAATGGCCTTTTTCTTTCTTCTCTTCTGCGACAACTAACTCTAACTTGGGAAATATCGATCCTAAATTGAAGTTCTACCGACGTTTACTTTGTGCCGATAAAGTATTTCCATGTGAAGTGTAAAGCAGTGCCTTTAAAGAAACTGACATAGAAAGTTGCGGCAAAAGTTTTCTTTATTTAGCCTTTGTAAGAGAAATTCATCGAGTTTTATTAACCTGTAGGAGGCAATTCAGCTCGCGGAACATATAATGAGAGAAATAACCCGTTGGTGTTGAGGAGGAAAAACGAAGATTCTATTTAGTTTTTAGAAGAATCGGAGATAATTGACGTCAAACTGCCCCTTCTGTGGCCTGTAGAAGCGATGGGTGTGCTACGCTGGAGACAAGATAATTCGGTATGTACCACTAACGGATTTGCGCACAGGTGCACCTTATGTAAGAGAAGTGGTGAGAATATCTTAACGCGATATTTTGGCACGATTTGAAGAAATACTTATTTTTGCTGCAGCTTCCAAGGACTTAGCTGTCACAAATAAAGAGACGACAAAGGATGAACCCAAATGAATTTGAATTCATAGCTTTTGCTCCGTCCGTCTCAATTGACAAAGCAACAATAAATTATTCACGTCGATAAAACTACTTAAACTCATGTAACTGCGTTATCTCTTCACTAAATTCTCTCTCTACACCAGTAATGCATTTCGAAGGTAAATTCAAGTTGTTACTATGTTAAAAATTTTATATTTAATCTTACTATGTTATTTACGAAAGTTCGAGTCGTCCAATTTCCAATTATGATGCGTAGCATTTATTTTTACGCAAATAATCGCACCTGAAATGTTGTAAAGGAGTGGAAACGTCATTCCCAACGGTAGATCATTTACTGTAGCGTTGTAATTCCAATCCAAGCAGTAACCTCGTTTTCCGAAAAGTAGGCTTCCTTTAGTAAGCGACCGTTATAAAAGAACTCTTCGGAATTTTCGCTAAGATTTGAGGCTTAGTTAGTGAATTTCTCAATTACGTACGCTGGAACCGGTGTTGGAAATATCGTCTTTCATTATTAGAAGTGCCGCTTACATCAAAGATTGGAATGGAAACAATGTAATGATGTTGCGCTCGAGGAATTACGACAAACGCGAGCGACGGTAATTTCAACGCTGTGACTTTGCTGGAGTGAATGAACGGATGTTGTCATTCCTTTGTGTTTCTCGTGAGAGACTGTGATAGTGGCACCCTCATCAGGATTTCAGCTTGAAAGAGTCCAAGGATGGGGATCCTCCGTCCTAAATAATGCTTCCTTTTTTCGTCCCTCCGGAGATTTCAATTCATTTTGAAAATATTATCCAATGGCGTTTTCGATATTCCCTGCTAAATAGATTTTCTGTTGTAATTGCAATTATTCTGTGAAATTCGACTTAATGAGTCCCCAGTCGCGCGAAAATGTCACAAATAGTCTCCATGAACACATCGCTTATAACGCGTGATTGTGTCAAACAAACGCTGGAGATATTTAGAAGTAATATACGTAAGTATAAAGGAGAAATGTGTGCATGCCATCTACTCGACACACTAAATTAAAAATTTCTTTAAAAAATAACAAAATTTATAATTGAAATCAATCTACCGGAAATAATCGATCGATATTAATAATAAGGGTAAAATATTGGTTGACATGTAAAGCAGGTTCGTAAAAACAGGAAAATTTTGGGTCGACATGGGCCATCGATCGATCTATTCGCAAGTATTTACGGTAATTATTTTTCTATGATAAATAAATGTAATAGGCTTCGAAATCGTCGCTTCTAGATTCATTTCTTCAGTTCTTTTGTATAGCTTTCCATAGCGAGGACCTCAAGCGAGCATGGTGAGTTCCACATTGCTTTTGTGAGCCCTTTTTTACCCACTTCCGGCACCTGCGTTTTCTTTCGCATTTAATTACCTACTTCCTTTTATAGGGTTTCAGGTATATGCCCACCATTTTCAGGTTGATATACGCTTACACTTTTCATGCTGTAGAATATTTGGCGTGAATTCAGTGAGCGATACAAATTTGAATTCTTTCCGAAAGCAGTAAACTTGTGCCTTAGGAAAATTCAAAGAGCGTCTCTACTATCAAACGCAAGTTCATGTTAGACGCCGTTATTTTCCGTTAACCTTTGTAATATATTGTTATCCACTGAAGTACTAAGCTTTTGCAGTCTCCTTATTCTTAGACATGAATCGCCTTCCAAATAATATTCTTTTATATTTATGAATTTCTAATTCGGAATTTGTTTAAATATTTAGATTTTGGATTTTCTTTCGTCGACATTTTTCGAGAATTGCATTCTCGTTTTTTACGAATGAAGATTCGCAAATAAAGGTAATTGAAACATGAAAGATCTCGTGAATTTGTTTCAGTATGATTTATTGGTAATCTTGCACTACATTTTCCTTGTCTCAGCGCAAATTAATTTTTGGATATAAAAAAGTGAACAGAAGTGGAGCTGAACGACATTGGGAAGTCAATTTTACAGCATGAGTCGAAACAACACTTTGCAAACGGTTCATTTTCATTTTTTTACTATATTTAGCTTACTTTAATTTTTTTTTCTTTTTTATGTAATTAATAGATGTTTTAGGCGAAAGAAATCAATAAAAAGATGAGGTGAAGAATAAATAGGGTCACAAAAATAAATTATTTTTTACTTAGTAGAATTTTTTCTATGTTTATCCCTTATATAGGTTGGTTTTCATGCATTTGGATTGTTTTCGTCTAATTTGTGCTCGAAAAACAACACTTAACAAACACATGAGCTGATTTAGCTGGTCGTAAGATGTTTGTTCCCTGTATGGCGAAGTTTTCAACATTTAGTTTTCTATAGTACCTTATACTTATTTGCTAATACTTACTGGTTCTAGAGATCTATTTTCTACTTGCTAGGCATCCAACCATACATGTTACTTCCTGGCGTCTAATGCTTCGGATACTGTCATTTACATAGTTTTTTTTGCAAATGTGCGAAGCGGAGATTGATTGACGTGGTGGCGTGCTTTTCATCTAGTAAAGAGCTAAGGCTAATCCAGGATTTCCTTTCTAAATGCATAAAGGCGATTTCAACCGAATATTTTCGAGTCATTGTTCTGTCACGCAGCCCAAAAATCTCTGAAGAAGGTAGTGGAGGAATACAGCGGTGATAGTTTTTGGAAAAACTGTAATTTATATATTCTCGTTGATAGCCATCTGTTCTCGTCCTAGTTTACCTCTAAGCTCGTATTTGGACGAACTTTTTCGTTCAGACAAAATCTACCGCCAAAATTAATGATAATTTAATTGTATGTATATGTATTTTATTCTGTTTTTTTTCATTGGGAAATTGCGATAATCCGGAATCAATTCTATTGTACAAAGATCATACCAAGAATTTCAGGCCTTTTGTTATTACCTACGTTCTACGAATAGGGATAGATTTAAAAAATACTGTATGTATTTTTTCGTGTAATTTCGAATGCCGTAATGGTTGTTCAAAAATTACCGAGAGCGTACGCTGATGTGAATATTTCGCTCAGTGTGGCAGCGTCTTCAGAGCACAAATGCCAACAATGAAATGCAACAGTCAAAACATACGGCCATTTCATTTCCATCTCGATTCCTTCACGTGTGATCTGATGCGAGATACGAATGTCCCATTCCATGCTTAACATTTAATAATATGAAATAATTAAATATCCTCCTCCGGAATCAATTTCAAATTAAATGGATAGGGTAAATTTTTCTCAGAAACTCCCTGATTGTTCGGCACTCGAGTTGGCACAGTTCGTTCGTTCGATTTCGCTTTGAATCATTCACTTCGTTGGCGAATGGATGAATGGAGGATGGAAGAAATCACATCGAATGCGAATCGGACGCAAACATTGGGAGAAAATCTCTCTCTCAGATGTTTCTGCTTCTAGCGAATGTTTCTTCAAAAATATTTGAACTAAAATTATAGATGCTACTGATTCACATTGGTCGTATTTCTTTTTTTTGTAGAATTAAAAAACTATTCTCTCTAGAGAATATACTTCCGTGATGCGTCCTCTTTGAGTATATTTCACGTTGATCGCTCAATTTGAGTTTGTCGCTCGAATTAAAATTTTGTTCTACCATGGATGCTCGGATGCGGAGGTACAATAATGTGTGTTCAATTTGGCTCATTTTTAGCAAATATTCTGACCTTAGTGGCGCTATTCCTCTCCCAAGACCGTTTCGTATCTTAATGCGAGGTGTTGTAGACATCCGTGCCAGAAAAATAAAAGACAACTTTAAGTTGTTCGTTTTCTAGGGATTAAATGTTTGAAACAGAAAAAACCTGATGAAGGCATTGATGTATGTATGAAACGACGAAACCCGTCGTTTATATTCGAATAATATATTTATGGAAATATTCGCTTAGCTTCATCAAAGGGACCTGGTTCAAGTCCAGTCTAAAATTTTTAAGATAAATTGATGACCTTCGTGTTCGTTCTATATGATCAAAATGAATGCAACACGGCTTGACTCTTTCTGTTAAAGAATTTAGAATCCATGAAATCGAGATCTTGGTACGATTTTCATTAATTACCGTGATGCGTCGTTTCTTCTCGTTTCATACGAGAAGAAAATTCCTTCGCGTACGATTCATTCCTTTCTTTTTCCTTTTTCCTGATCGCCTCCTCGCTTATGTATGCGCTTACAGTCTCCGCGAATGTTACCTTACGTACTTACGAAACATTGTTCGAGCGATTTCTTGATTCCGAGAAGATGAAAGGTGTGGGAACCTGATGCGAGTGATCTCCGACAATAGCGTATGAAGAAGCCATAAAGCTGTGGGATTCGCGCACGGTTATGAGTTTGACCGGTGTCGGATTATGAATATCCCTGTTTCTGGGAGTGACGGATGTATGAAGCAATTACGAACTCCTTAGACAATCGTGGAATGTGAATGAGAAAAGAGGAGTCGGGGTGGGCGAGTAAAATCAGCAGCCCGGAACCATGCGAGGAAAGCCCTCGTCAGTTCACGCCTATGGTTCCGCGAATGGAGTCCTCCAGGGCGTTCCACTGCAATCTTTCTCGTTTAGCCTCGTTTACGCTGAAAAGACGACGTAAAGTAATTGGACTCCGGCCTCGCAATTGCACCATCTGCCGCGTGTGTTCGCTCTTTCCATAATCCTTGTCTTTCTTTTCAGTCCGCTCGCGATGACTCCAAAGATTCCTCCGTGGCCTCCTCCAACGCGCCCAAAAGCCAACCGGAGTCACCGTCGGCCTCCCAGCGTCTTCTCGAGGAAACGCTGAGTAAATGTGGAGGACCTCCGTATCCAATGGTCGTATTGCCTCCAGGAGGTGGCTATTGGGCCGAAGGAGTTGATCAAGCGTCGCCGTCTTCTTCACGCCCATCCTCGCTTATTATCTCTTCTCTGCCCAAACCCAAGATAGAAACAGATGACACTCCTCGACTCTACAGGAAGAACTTCGTCGGAAAGGTATGTGAGCCGCCGATATTATACGAGGATCTATATTGA
The DNA here is from genome assembly GCA_947579665.1 of Sympetrum striolatum. NCBI lineage: Eukaryota > Metazoa > Arthropoda > Insecta > Odonata > Libellulidae > Sympetrum > Sympetrum striolatum. Next base: position 23,898,964 of record OX388352.1, read on the forward strand.
AATGCGGTTGTGGTAAAGATGGAAGTTAGGACCAAATAACTTCGAGTCTACCTTTATAACATAGACGTATCCTTAAAGACTTGCAAAAGATGCTATTTGAGTTACATTCCGTCGAAATCTCCCTCTCAAGAACATCGGTCGATATATTTTAATAATAGATACATTGTCTATAACTATTAAAGTATTACCAACCTCCTCCTGTCAAAGCCGTTCGTTAAATATGTTATTTCTTTCTAATTGCACATTTTAGCTCTCGATAGCGAGTGTGGATAAAAAGTAGGAAACCCAGGCAGCAGCTGATATCAAGTGCAAAGATAATGGTAATTTCATTCAAGAAATGTCAGAAGTTAAAGTAAACAAATTGTGGGGTCTATGTAGCTCATTGCGGTATTTAGTCGTACCCTATTTTTAAACTTTCTCTGGAATTGTTCACCATTTAGTCCAGGGATTTTGTATAGAATTTTCCCGCAGTTTGCGTAATATTCGTTGTTTGAAAGTAGCTTAGTAAACAATGACGAATATGGCAAGGATGAAACGTAACTTTCGAATTCATGATTAAAATGCAACATATATGTGTGCGTGTGTGTTCGTCTATTTTTGTGTTAATGAGTCATAGTAAAACGAGATCTCTCTGAAATATTGATCATCTTGATTTTTGTGAGCGAGTTTGTCCTTGAATTTCGTTTGCTTTGAAAATCGCTTTGATCGCTGAAAACGAAGAATTTGAAAATCTTAGCTTAGTGCATTACAGATAAACCTGTATCGTATTCTCAAAGCTATGAAGATTTTTCAGGATAAAATGTGAAACATTTACCTTTCATTTGCCGAGTAAATTTCAAATACATCCGTAGGCCTAAATATTTACCTACTATCCCATTTCGATATATGTCTTGTGAAATTCGCTGACAATCGCGTAAAATAAATTTCTTTATGGATGGATTTGTCTTTTGCGGTCATTCGTAAATGGGAGGAAAAGACGTCTTAAAATTGAATCGTGTTCAGTCAATAGCGGAAGTGTCTATTCTTCCTTATGTCTAACTTTTATATACTTTTATGAGCATATCCGATTATCCGCGGTTTGGATCTGCTTCTTTGTTGTTAAGAATGTTTTTAGTTATAGTTGTGTATGATGTAGCACTACACCCCTGTGTTTTCTAGTTAACTATTTTTTCTACGGTTACTTATCTTCCTCTTAAAGAAGTGCTTTAAGTCCTAAAAATGAGCGACTCATTAATGTACAGTATTTTTCAGTTATGTTGACCGCAGGATTCTCATTATTTATCATCTAGTACATCTTGTTTGGCTACATTGCTCCACCTTGATTTATGTAAGAGATTTTCTGTTATACTTAAATGATCGATGGTTGATCGAGTAGTGCATTCACTTGCTTGGTGTGGCAATCTCGAATTGAGTGGATTTGGATTTGAGGGTGCACCAACCACATCCACCTCCATTATGGCCTCGCGGGTGACCGCAGATGACAATTTTGAAAATATTAGGCTATTTTATAAAAATGCTAGTCAATAATTAATTCAATACATTGCATTTTTAATGACAAGATTTTTGTACCGAGTTGAGAGACTATATTCTTAAAATGTCTTCCAATTAGTTGTCTGTGCTCGAAGTAACGTCGTTTAGAAGCATTAATTCATAACTTCCATTAATTCTCAAATTCAAAAGGAAGAGTTTGCCATTTATTTGAAATTTATGTTCTTCTTTCGATTCACATCCCATGTTGATTTTAGCGAATGCCATTTTCAGGAATGATTAGCGAAAACTTTCTGGTCAGTGACGAAATTTGGACTTTTTCTAGTATTATCGAGTCGAAAAAATACTCGTGCATGAAAAAATAGTGAAACTCAACTAAGTTATTGTCACACTTAAGATATAAGAAGGATGGTTCCTTTAGTCCATATTTTCACGAAAGGACATCGATGAGCTCTTCTGTGACATCAATTGTTTTATGAAAACGTATTGTTGTTGTTATTGAAGTACGTCCGCAGCTTAGGCCATTTCGCACATGAGGTCCCTCCGGGAATCGAACCTGGGACCGCCTTCACAAAAGTCGAATGCGCTGCCCACTTGGCTATCTGGGAGCTTAATATTTTTAGTATTTCCAATTAATAACCAAAGCTTTGGAATAATTGAAACGCGTGTGTTTTTCTCAGAAAATGAATATGAGGGCGCAACAAATATATGAAGAGACCGCAGGTTACCGATCTTCCGACATAAATCGTATTTTAGTGTTTTTAAAATGTCTAACCCCTTTTTCAGATTATAAAAACTCTTTGGGTATCCAGGCTATAATTGGCTACTGTTTCTTAAAACGCTCATCGAAACATACTTCCAAGTAGATGTCTAAGCTTGTTATCTAATACCTAGAAGAGTTGGTTCTCCTTTTCGTTGCATATTAAGAATAACCGAAGCGTACATTTCTTGAGTCGCGTATGGGAGTGATGTAGTCATCCCTCGAGATACACTCAACGAAGTCGTCATTCGTTCTTACGTAATATATTTCAATCGACTCGAAGTAGATAATATTTCCCAGTTACTCTAATTACGTTCCAAAACCTATAGTGATTTAATGTGTTGGTAAAAACTTCTTATCGATACCGAAACGAGTAAGGTACTCGTAATTTACGGGAAATATCAGAGAGTAGGAATGAATTAATGGTGTAAATCCCTCACAAAAAACTGTTTCGCTCACTTAACCTGAGAGAGGATCGTGGGAAGCTGTTGTATTTTCACATCCGGTAAAGACAAATTAACTTGGAAAGAATAATAGAAGCCCTTTATCCAAGGTTGCATCTTCTCACAGCCTCAATCCAGCCTTTGTCCTCTTCCTCCGTTACTTTTTATCTCTTCTTCCATCTTCCTATGTCTCTCTTATTCCTCCTTTATTTTCCTACTATAAATTAATCTTTCTTCCCCCTTAGTTTAATTCTACACCTTTTGGTCTAAAACCAGGCATCTTTGTTTTTCGACTTTCTGTAGTCGAGTCGCCGAATTTCGACAAAACACTGTCTGCTTAAAATTTTGAGGGATTCAGTGGTAACCAAATGTATTATTAGTCGCCGCATGTCACGAAAATGAGGACGACTTGCCACCGAATAATCTTTGTAACAATGGTGAGCCAATTGCATTGTATCCTAATTACTTTGCCGGATGTCATCACCGAGTATTACTAATCTTAAAAGTATTATGTCTCGGTTCTCCACTCCCTGCTTCAATTCCTCAAATTGCTGCCGTAATTCATCCTTGTTCATGGCTCGGGAAGCCTTTTTTCGTGCCTTTAAACCGCACTCGAATGACGTGTCATTCAAGCAGTTTACCAATCTAAACTGTACATTCGAAAACGAATCGCTGCGTAAACCCGAGTTAAACATTATTAATTTTAAATCTACTTGACATGATGAACGAAATTATCCGAATGCGTGCCTTTTTTGAGGAATTCGCCGCTTGCGGTCGTATTTTCCCCGTCTCTGTACCATTTCTTCGAGTGCGTCATCGGGAAAGCGAACCCAATTACACCCGCTCATCGCGGTTAATCACACTCGACCACGATTGGTGAATTTCCGTAGGATTCTGTGTTTACGAATCGAATGTTTCCCTAGTTAGAGCATAGAAAACATCTGCGCAACTTAAATACGTATATATATATATATATATATATATATATATATATATATATATATATATATATATATATATATATATATATATATATATATATATATATATATATATATAATGTATGATATCAGTATTTAAATAAAAAATGCGATGGAGTGAAGCAAAGAAAGTCGAAGCTCGAAGTGGCGAATTACGACGTTAATATTATACATCTTTTTATTAAAGTTTCTCTCGACTTATTTCTTCATTCATTCCTTGACGGATTTGGATAGAAAATCGGTGACGAATTTTAAAGAGCCACTTTGAGTCTCCACCAACAGATTAACTGCAGAGGGTCGCAAAAGCCCGTTTCATTCCTCCGCTCCTCGTTTCGCACACTTCCGCCATTCTCTTATCTATGCAAAGGTATGTTTTTCTAGTACAATTTTTACGAAACAATTTGATGAATGGATTAGAACGTACGTCAGTTTGTGTTAGTTTTTGAACTGTTTTATTTCATATACGCCTTTGTTATTTGCTATCGACGATTTTAGTACTCATATTGTTTTCTATTAGCTCTTATTTATTTTCCCTCGTAAAACAAGAGAAAAATACCTCTTTTCTTTTTGTTATCGTTTTGCTCTTGATTGGGTGTCCAGCTTCAGTTTTCTTGTATAATCTAAGAAATTCTTCGTGGTAGAATAAAAAAAACACAATAACAGAAATAACAAAACTCTGTAATAAGATGCATGAAAGCGGAGGATGGCCAGAAGAATGAAACAAATCGATGTTTCCAATCCCAAAGAAAGCAGGAACAAAAAAATGTAGTGAATTTCAGGCAATCAGTTTGATGTTACATTCTGTAAATATTATGATCAGAATATTTAATTTTTTAAATACACGGAAAAATTTTAGAAAAGGACAGTTTGTAGTTGAAAGGAACGAGAGATGCGATTGTGGCGGTGAGATTAATGGGCTAGGGATGTATGACGTGGTAAAAACATTTTAATGGGATACGTCAGTGAAAGTTTTCTTGGAAAAAGAGTGAATTTTATTGATAGGAGATTTATACAAAACCAATACTTAAAGCAAAAAGCACAAATGAAAATAATGAATTGGAAATCACATTGGTATGAACAGGAAAGATAAGTGAGGCTAGGATATTGCTTATCACGGACTCTTTTCAATATTTACGATGAAGAAATTATAAAATCATATTTTTGAGACATTGAAGGAAAATTATTTCTGTACGATTTGCTAATGATATAGTTATCTTAGCGGAAAACGAAAGTAAATTAGAAGTTGTGGTACGAAAATCACAGAAAACAATAGAAACGTATGGATTAAAAATAAATAGTAGTAAGACGGAAGTATTAAAATGAAGGTATTAAGATGAATATAACTAATAATTTTCAATCTCGATCACTGAGATAATCAGTTAGAGAAAAGGAATTGTCTAGGATATGAGTTAATGATGAAGAGATGTTAATGAGAGAAGAAGAAATGGAATAATAACATGTGTAAGATATTGCACACTGCAAGACTACTAATAAAACCTTCAAAATTAAAAGAATTTTCTGAAAAACGCCTCTTGATTCTGAAGAACAGTGTCCCATAATTTCTTAAGGTGTTGCTGAGATAGAGAATCGAATAAATGGCCGCTTTTGAATGAATCCAATTTTACGGATAAGATGACCTCAATCATCATACCGGGTAGCAATTTTTTATCCTTTAAAGAAGTGCCTATATTGGAAGTCTTATGTCGACCACAATGTGTTCCTGAGGATAGAAGTTTGATCGACCAGAGTCGAACCCAGCACCATTTCGGCCAATGCCTTTGCACTATCCTTAAGGAAAACGCGATATCAACCCTTACATGGAATTTCAAGTGGATATTCGTGCGGAAAAATCTTAACGGAGTATTTTTGGTTTCCTTATCGTTTATTCTCGGGGAAATTCCGTAACGCCCTGGCATCGAACCTAGGAACAGGGAAAATAAGACCACATTCAATTTCGAATCGAGGATTTTCATCCACATACTGATTTCCAGCCGTTTCTCTCTTCGGAAAGTACTTGAAAAGAATGCATAGTGATTTATTATTTGAAATTTCATTTACATTGTAACATATAATTTCATTTAGATGGTATAGAAAGTTATAATATTTGTTTAACTATACGTACTGCTGAAATTAGATTCCATGGATTACTAATAATTTCCTGACCACGATACGTCGGCTCTCTTTCCCCATACATCTACATCCATTATCCATCCATATCTACATCCATATACTAATATCCCTATGTTTCCTAAATATTCTTACGAAAGTCAAGAGGGCAACTGGTTTTTTAGAACTATAAAATCATGCATATTTTCGTCTCATTTTTCCATATTCTCTAAATTTAAAATCTAAAAGATTTTTCACGACCAAAATAAGAAGTTTTAATTAATTTTCTGTATTTTGGTATTCGTATCGTTTTCTTAAGAGCATTATTTATAATTCAATTCTGCAAATGAAATGAAGCCAGAAAACGACAAACAAGAATTAACGTGCAGTTTTATGGAGGGCTATTCGAATCCTGGGATCGAACCCATGACACCTAGGATCGATTTCTCTTCTTTCCTGTGGTTCAGATTAGCCACAATTTGCTCGTGCGAAACAACTTCGAAAACGCATGTAACGTTAGGTTATTAGAGGTTATTGACTTCCGCTATAAAATAAGGAAGGTATTAAATGATATGCATGCGGAATCTGATTTTGTTTAGGCTCCGAGTCTCACGTTCGTAATGAATGTAAACGGTATTTTAAGGGCCGTGAGTGAGAGCAGCGAACCATCAAAGAAATCATCAGTTTGAGAATTGTGGAATATAGTCGCTAGGAAGCGAGCGTGTTAATCATTGAGTGAATTATCTAGAAAATAAAATAATTCGTTAAGTATATACGGATGAGTCACTACTAGCCGAACACGTACATTGTAAATATATGCGCTGTCATCCGCTTGTATTGCTTGTTGCTGCAATAAGTGCCCATTCCTCGGGTCTTGTGTAGCATTTTATTATTATTGTTATACATGCTACACGTAAGTAGGTACGTATTTTTCTATGCCTACATGTAAAATATGTTTAAAATTGTTCCATATATCCTCGATATTAGATCCTTCGTTTACCCACCCCTTATATTCATCCTTAAGATAATTTTATAATATGGAATATGGAAATATTCTGTGTAATTACTACAAAGTGTTCTTTTGTTTTCATCCATTATGGAATTCCACCTAGTAACGAACAATACCATTCAAAATAATTTTGTAAAGGTGAAAAACAATGTAATTTTCCACACTTTTATTTGACAGTCAGTAAAATAAAAGTGTGGAAAATTACATTGTTTTTCTTCATTATCTAAAATGGCTTTCCACAAAGTAACGCCTGATCATCTAGATTTCATAATTTTATAAGTCATACTCTCATAATTATTTTCGGAATAAAAGATTTATAACTATAATTTGAATACCTCCAATAAAGTGAAATATCATAGGCAAGTGAATTAATTTTCCAAAACGACTATCTAATTCTAACTACACTCAGCATCGTAAACATACCCATCATGTTTTATCCCCTCTTTATTCTTCTGTAATTTGCTGTCCATTTCTTACCTATTATGAGACATTCTATCCTTTCGCCAGACTTTAATTAAATTAAATCTGGCTTTAAAATTTTTGAACAGTATGTCCGTCGCACGAAAACGCTTTTGTCATTCTGTTTACTCTATTGCAATTTAATTCGGGGTTTTCCAACTTAATGCCCTACCACCGAATGTCCCAACCTCCGTTTACTCGAGAGATATGTACTGAAAAATTCACGTTATACGAATATTTAATTAAATGATCAAAAAAACACCCCCGTTAATCCTTCGCTGAGATCTGATATAGGTATTGTAATTTGAAAGATTTTTTATAAATATGCAATTTGGAAGGTGTTTCAATAGTGATTTCCTGCTCTTGAAACTCGATTATTTGGATGTATCTAATCGAAAACGAGCCCATCTGAATTCGTGTTAAAGCGAGAAAAATGTTCGTTTTATGTGAATACGTTCGCAAATTGTAACTAACGTAATACGAATTTCGCGTTAAACGAATTGTTGTAAGGATATCTCTCTTTATAAAATTTTCCGAGCAACTCCTTGTTTTACAACACTAGTTGCGATGAATAAGGGAAATATAAATATCGAAAATACCGTGTCGATACATTGTATAATGCACTTCTAATTTTACATTACTTATGCGCTTAATTAACCGTAATATTTAGTACATATTGCAAAGATATCTACATCTTATTGACACTGTCCGGGGAAAGCGGGGTAGCAGAAGGCGCTGAATCTGAGACTTAAGGTACCAATTGAAAACCATTGTGGTGGAGAAGGTTGTGACAAGACTCGCACCTTGGTCAATCGAGGCGTATGCGTACACAAGAGTCATTATGTCAGCCAATTAGTTTTCATTAGGATTTCGGGACGCGAAGCTGCACCCTCGGTTCGTCCCGTAAAGATGATACTTGGCGCCATGGATTCGTTCGATGAGGATTTTTCCGCTCCGATATCACTAACTCTCTCGTTCATTCATGCGGATAGTCGCAAAGGCTCGCGCTATAGTTCAGTGTCACCCTTTTTCTCGGCGAAGAAGAAATTTAGAATCTGGCGCTCGTCGTGAGCGGAAACGGCAAATGGCAGCGGAAGTGTGGGCGTTGAAGGAAGTGGGCGGCCCAGGTATTGTCGCGGAAGAAGAGGTTGCTGCCAGCCCAACCGGTTTTCGGATTTCCATTTTGTCATAAAAACGCACGTCCTGCAGCCATCGAAAACACGCTTCTCCGGTATTCTTTTATCACCGACAGCTAGCGCGAGATCGATCATGGAAGTATAATCGTGGTCGTTAAAATATATCCCTAAATATCTAGTGGAGGGTAGGGTGAAGAAGTATCTCCGATATTAATGAAGTTTCGGTAGGAGTTCGCTATAGACGTTTTAGCTACACCTAAGGCGTCATTTATTTCCTCCGGTTTACATTTCATCATTTTCGTCATAATTTTCATTCTGATATCATTTTTGACGTTAATTTTGAGTTTTCGTTGTTATTGCTCGACTTATTTACCCGGTGACGACAGCATATGCTGCGTTTTTCGCATCTGTTTCCTCTCCGACTTTAAATATTGCTCCGTAAGATGATTAATTTGTATGTATTATTGAAGATTAAAAGTGACTTCTGGATTCAAAATATGTACTTAATATATCTCTTGTCGCGTCAATTACTGTAATGATCGAACTCGATCATCTCATTTTCTTCATTTTTAAAGCGAGGAAATTTCCTAATACTGCATATTTCGATAAATTAAGTTTCAAATTTCCAATTTTGTAAAATTTTGGCATTTCAATTAGCTGTATCATCCGTATTACAATTCATTCGCTCGTCGAGTCGTGGGTAGGGAACCTGCGACCCTGAACACGGCATCTTACGACTTCAATACGCCCTTTTCACAACTTTCCGGAACAAATAACGTATTTAAGTATTATTATATTAACCGGCCTTGGTGGCCGAGTGGATAGCATGCCATCTAAGCTATCGCTCCTACCCCAAGGTCCCGGGTTCGAATCCCGGCTGAGTCGGATTTTTCCGATTCAGGGAATGGTCGTGTGTGTTCGTTGTTGCTGTTGCCTCGGTGAAGCACCTCCTGAAAAGTTCAGTAGAGCTTAGGGGGACTTCACCGGTGAAGGGCAACAGCAGGTAAGCAATTAAAAAAAAAAAAAAAAATTTTCCAATGTCGTTCTTTACTTTATGTGAAAATAAAATAGAAAATATCTCTCGAGAGCACATCGATATGCTCTGACGTAACTCTGTGTTAGATTGTAGCACATACAAGATAAAAAATTTCTAGCCTCTAATATTTTGATGTGCTACTTTCTTAATGTCCGCGTTTCTCCCCCAGACAGCTACGCACTCCATACCAAAGATTTGACTAATCTTTTCTTGATACCCCGATCAAGACCTCTCGTTATTGTATAGTTTCCTACTCTTAACGAATGCTTCTTTGGCAAAATTATCCCTTTTGAAATAAATTGCGGCGATTTTTATGATTTCTTTTGAATCCCTTCCCGTTTACAAGGAAAATTAAAACCAGACTTGTGAACAGAGGTCATTAGTTAATTTCACGCACGCATTGTAAGACCGTCCTTGTTTAGACGCTAGGGCACCGTTTGCATTCTGCCATTCGGTTAAAGGGGAATTAAGTTTGAGGACTTGCCCGATGTAACGACTTGACATTTTAGAAACGGTCAGAGTTGCGCCTACCAGATAGTTCTATGCTATTTCATCCTACAGAAAATCCTGGGTTCGACACCAGGCAGCTCTATCATTTAAATGCGTGGCGGGAATTTCAAATTGTTTATGATATATATTTATCGAGAAGGTAGAAATCTATGACTAGGCATGCAAATGCCTTAAGATCGCTAAAAATGTACGCTTATGCTCTCTTCGATTATTCATGGCAGATTTTATCGTGTCGCTTTACCGCTGGAAAATATTTAAACTAATTTGGATGTAATATATATTGTCTAGCTGTGTGCCCGTTGAGAATCAACGGGGACATAGTAGTATAATAAATGTATTTGTCATCTTTGCTTAGATTGGAATGTAACATCTTTCAACTTTGCTTAATTCAATGGAAAAGATAATTCAAAAATAATATTTCCCTGAAAATCCAAATATCTTATCAAAGCTCTCATAGGTTGTTGCTGAAATCTATATTTATTCGTACGAATATGAATATTTAATGAACATTTTCTATCAAACTTGTCTCGAAGTCTTTCAACGATTGTAATTCATTTAATTTTGCAGTTAAAAGTGAACATGCTTTTGATGCCGTATCGTGTGAACGACATGAGTCGTGCTTAACCGCAATCTACTTGCCAGTCGTGTATGCGCGTCAATTTGTCGGTTGTGTTATCGGCCACGTCAAAACATACCTTAATTCTTACTCAATCAAGTCACTTGATGTTATAACTCGTTCATCAGTCGGTCATTATTGCCGGGTTCTCATGGTGTGGAGTGCACGACCGTAAACTTGACAATTTCTTACAGACTTTCTTACCTTCTTTTTCTTACCGACCTAACTCCTTTTCGGATCGCAACGGAGACGAATTAATGCTTGAAAGTCGAGTGCACGACCAACGACCACCTCAGTCGTGCACTCGACCAAGTAAGAATCATCGTTCGAGTTACAAAAATGCATGTAGTATACGTATAGCGTACGCTAGTCAAGCTTTCGGTCGTGCAATCAACCACATGAATACCATTTAAATACGACTAAAATCCCAAGTTATTCTCAAGGAAAACCCATGAGCTCGGATTCAACAATCGCATTGGTCGTCAGGGGAATGGATTACTTACAACCTCAAAATATTTGGAAATTTTTCGCGTATTTTCACAAAATTCTTGGAAATTCGTTTTGAAAACAATAATTCACGACTAAAATCAAAAAACTGTATTCGATTTCTGTTCTTGTGGTGCTTGTCTCGACTCTGCACAACTATGTCTTCTAATATAATCTTTCAAAAGAAATAAAGCTTGCAACCGATTAAAGTGAAGTTTACTTGTATTTGTTATGGAAATCTACCAGAGTGATCTTGGCTCGAACCCGGCGAAATTATCCAACAAAAATGGAACAGATCCCAGATTGGTACGTAGAATTTACTGGAGGGTGAATAAATCGCAATATGGAATAGAACCTAGAGATATGAGAGTTTCCTAAAACTTCCTTTGTGCCTCCTCGATTTCCCAATTATTTTCCTGGTAGAGGCATCAATTTCCTCTCTTAGCTCTAGAAGTGAAAGGATCTTAGTAAATATTTACCTCGGGTCAGGGTTGGGGATCATATTTCGTCTGGAGGCCAAATAGAGACCCTTTGCTTCGAAATCATTGTCCCTCGGACCATTTGCATACATTTAACGAGCATCGAAATTCTGCAAGAGAGAACGATTGTAATCGCCACGAAAATCCTTTTTGAAAATTCTCCGATTCAGTTTAACTGGAAGCAATAAACGAGATTGCAAAACCAAACTATTTAAGTAATATATATTACAGTATTATAACTATTTTTATTTTAAGGCGTGTATTTTTTTCGAGAATCAGGGCTACACTAAACTGTTGAAAGGACCGCGCATTTCTCACCTCTATATTTGGTGTTTTTTGAGCGATTTCATTGTAACGGGTAACGGCGGAGAATTTAGAGATAATGGCGCTGTCATTTCTTTATCGATACAAATTATTTTTTTAGGGATCACGTGTATGTTGCGAACTTATAATAAAGGATGGTACAGGTGCAGAGTTGGGAACGTAGAATAAACTCCGATATGAGTGATTATTGTGTTTTTTGGTGGTTTTATAACCCTATTATAATTATTCGACAAGCAGTCTACGAATCTTTTTGCCTTTGATCCATTTATTATGGATTTATTCGACTAATAGTAAGAATAGTTTTGGCTTGAATTTTAATGCCTAAGAGGAAACAGAATCGACGTAGCTGGGACACGAACACAGGTCTTCCACTTGCGGGGCATATACCAACCATCAAACTACCATGCCCAAGTTTGTTTAATTATTGAAATAAGTTACCCCGGTGTCATTGTTCGATTGTAATGATTGATTCCCGGCAGTTGGCCGGTATGTGCTCCCACGTGGTTAGGGTAAACCACGGTATGGTATTTGCTACCAATCAAATTAGCCAGGTGCGCAAAAGCCAATAATCACTAATGGAGTCTGTTTCTATTCTTATGCAATTAAGAAAATTAAGAGGTAAGAACATTATAGAAATGGAGGAAGTCCTGTTCCACAAAAATGTTTGTCATCTGAAAGCGTGATTCTTCCCTTAGTGAAAGCCACGTGGCCTTTTTTAAAGCCCTGTAGTAGGGATGCTTTTCCGCTCTCTAAATTGCAAGAAATATCGTGTGCCAGCATTCCGACATCAGTTCTAATCAGTTCCGTTCAATATGACGTTCAAAGCGGTTCCATATCATTTTGGAGTCTTCTTCAGTTGCTACTGTGAAAACAAAAAATATTTAGATTTTCAAAAATGTGATCCCGTCCCTAAAAACAGTAACTTAGTAATAAAATGAAGTACGCGCAAGCCGTATAAAAAATAAACTGCTTAGTAAAGAAAAAGTTAATGTTAAATATAGTGTAACGTTTATCTAGAAATACGGGTGAAAGGCTTCTATGGTTGTCAAGAGAATTAACTGATGAAGAAAAGAAAACTTATTTCTAAAACTGCGCTTTCATCTGAATTCCTGGGGGAATGAGTTTCGCTTTTATTTTAATCCAATATTACTATTTATATACTTATTTATAAATATTCATTATCCTTTTTCCACCATCCAAACTCTTCAAATAAATGCCAAGGGTGTCCAGTAATGAACAATTAAGCTGTACACCAAAGAGTTTTCCCTCGTTGTTATGAAATTAATCAGGTGAATTATTTCGCCAATTAAGTTAAGGAAATTATACATTCACTCGCAAATAAATTTATGTTTCAACAAACTTCCATGTCATAGCCTGAAAAACACAATTACTCGTGCCTGGAATCTTGCTGTAAGTTGACTATCAGTTGCAACTCCATCGGATAGCTTAAAGGGCGAAATTTATGAGAAATCAGTACTGAAACATTAACTAAGCAGGGTTTTTTTTATAAATACCATTCATAGAAGATAGAATTACTTTTGTGCGATGATTTAAACGAGTGAAACAATGGTTTAGTGTGCTGATGTAACATATATCTAAACATATAGCTCGTGTATCGTATCATATTTGAAATTGACAGTGTGACGTATAAGGAACCTTAATCCAAATGAATGAACCTCGGATATTTCAATCCTATTTCATCTCTTCGTCATTTATAATTCGTCCTTAGGCAAAATATTCCGGAGAGAGCGTTTTGCTAACCGATTAGAAAGCTGCATGCTAACACATTCGTAGCATAATGACGAATTTCGCGAAGCAAATAAGAAAATGTGTAAAAACCCCCAGTATCATTTTCTCTAAAGAGTCATGGTAATTATGAAGCTGTTGTTGTTGCCGTCTGATAATTGATTTAGGAGTTTTAACAACCTAGAAAAAGCGACTAAAATTTTTAAAACTCTGAAATATCGGAAAGCGAAATAATCGGAATTATATCGGAAAATCGGTGGTATGCGGTCTTCTCAAGTCTGTATTGTATTCATTTTCTGATAAAACTTCTCGCGTTTAATCAATTCCAAAGTTTTGTTTATTAATTGGAAATATTAATAATAATAGGCTTCTGGATAGCCGAGTGGGCAGCGCGTTCGGCTTTGGTGAAAGCGGTCCCAGGGTTCGATTTCCGGCGAGAGCTCATGTGCGGAATGACCTAGGTTGTCAAAGTACTTTTAAAATACAGCAAAATTTTCAATATCTCTTCAAGCTTTACTTAGCATTTGAATTTGTTTACGGTCGTTCATTTTGGATGTTAAAATATTTGAAGGTATAAAAATAACTGATTATACTGATAAACTTAGCCGTGTTTGTAAAAATTATCCACCGCGTACAGTTTTCGAGAATTTTGCATAAACATTAAATAATAAGAGTAATTTCTTCGCTAATTTTTATCTTTATATTTTTAGGTTAATAAAACTCGAAATGTAAATCTAACCTATATATTAGTTCATAAATTCACTCTATTTACACTGAAATCCAAATTGGAAGAGCAACAAATGGCGAGTTTACGAAGTCTGGAAAAAGTGTGGATTTCGCTGCCTCACTGAAACGCTAATTTCTCAAAGAGCTTCAAACTTGCAGGGAATCACATACACTCATCTTAAAGCTCTTAAAATTATGTTTATTATACTATACACTTTAATTACATTCCAATCAGTCCTTGTCTATTTTAAGCAAAATACGGTTCTGTGCTGCTAGCTTCCGAGAGATGTGCTCCTACCTCGGCTCTCGTCAATGGGTTCCCATTCCCAGCTGTAAACATTATTTCCATATCTTCTTGTGTTCATGGTGAAAAGTGTGATTCCTAGTAAGTAATTAAGAACCGGTGGGGATATGTGTATTATTTATTCTGAAGTCCAGGACACCCTTACCTAATAAATTCAACCATGGTACTGAAGAAATGGATAGGAAGAAGGAGAAGAGTAATAGGTGGTGGATAAACAAGATCCGTACGTGTTTGGACTTTTTCGAGTTCATATCTGTAATCAACGATCCAAAATTTATCGAGAACGGTTATTAGCATCCATGCCACCGAAAAAAATATATTTACGATATTTACGTGTAGAATTACGGAAAATGAAAAAGTAAAAGTTACAATAACAAGAAAACCTTAGGTGATAGGACTTTTCTGAGCTCTTTTCTGGAAATAGCAACCCAAAATTAGGTTAGAACAGCTATTATCATCCATGTTACCGAAAAAAAGTTGAAATTTGTCGGCCTGCGTCATAGTTATATTACGCGAAATATTAGCAAATTAAACGTTATAAAGTGAGCGACCATCGCGTTATAGTGTGAACTATTGTTAGTAGCATTGAGAAAATATCCTATTATTTCTATGTATCGCATAGTAAAGAGAAAATTACCGAGGAAGGTGCTCGTTCTGTTGTCCTTAGCAACGAGTGAGTATTTGTGCGTGGGCAGGAAAGGTCATCGGTTAGGAAGCACTCCCTTAATTACATGGAGATATTTGATTAATGGATGATGTCAGCTTAAGGTTGGTGTTTGGCAGTGAGGAGGAAAACTACCATTCTGGGCAAAGGTCTCGAATGTTGAACGAGAAACCCTTTTCAGTTGGTGTCTTACATCTCAATAAAGCGCTAAAAGCCTATGTTCATTCCCTAAATTGTTGGGTATAGTCAGTTTGATTTATTAATCTAGAATGGCGGTGGAACAGTATTAAACAGTTAAGCTGTTTTTATGTAGTTTTTGGATTACCCTGCAATAGCAGTTTTAGTGAATGAGATGCTGAAAGGCATTTCAGTGTAAAACATATCAAATAATCATCTTGAGTTAACTCCGCGTTAAGCCTTGGCGAAAAATATCTAAATACCGCTACGAAGCCTAGGAAAACTGCGTTACTGTTAACTATGAATTATAAATAATTAAAAACCAAAAGAGTTGTGCAACAATTTTTTTCCTGGAAGTTATGATTATATATATATATTGACTATTATATATACAGTAGAGGATCGTTTATCCGAACTTTTCGGGACCGAGGTTGGTTCGCTTAAAGAATATGTTTGGATAATAGTTATTTTAACCTGAATGAGAAAAAGGAACTGGAAAAAGGCTTTGACGGGTTACAGTACGAAATAAGTGACGATAATACACATAAATATTATCGAAAACTTTTATTTAAAGAAAACTATACATGACTGTCCCCTAAGGTTTTTCTTTTCGAAATGACTACCGTTGAGTCAGATTCTGCAACAAATTGAAGAATTTGGTCCTTCTGTGATTTTATATTATGTATAGTTTTCCTGCTGAAGATTGGATGATAGTACACCACGGTCTAGTTTATTTAATATGTCCACTTTTTGCTGTAACGTCAGCACTTGTCTTTTTCTCTTGACGTTCCCACCGCTTGAACTAACTGCTGGACACGTTTTCTTCTTATTGTTATGCATTTAGAAGGTTAATTAATATAGTATAAATATTTACTTGTTCACACCCGCAAAAGATCGATGCAAAACACGCATAGCGGTGGAGTATAAAATTACTGTATATCTATCGTGAAATGTTCGTTGTTTGGATTTTTTCGTTGTTTAGATGTTCGGATAAGCGATCCTCTGCTGTATATTGTTATACTTGACGTCGTAACGTAATCATAACTTCTAGGAAAAAGATTTTGCATGCATTTTATAATTTGTTTATAATTTAGAATTCATTTACATTCGGAAGTTTAGAAACATTGCGCATATTTCCGCTAATAAGGAAAAATATCAGGCGAACGAAAATTATTACAAACGAAAATGTGATTATTCCTGTTGCGTGTCGATCCTTTTGTTCATCGGACTTCATTAATTGTATCATAGTTTCATGACCATGTTTTCTTAATCCAGTCTAAGTTTTCTGCAAAAATACTGTTAAGTATGTTGCAATTTTTAATTAAATATGAATATAAATTTTAGATAAATTAATGTTTTTTCTCAAACTGATTCCCGATATGATACTTGGATGATTTCTTGACTTGAAGACAAAGAGTTTCCTTTAGGTTTTAATTTAAATTTCATTTGATATACTCAATACTCATAATATAGGGCAGTGGTCATCAACCCCATTAGTGCAGGCGGGGAAATATCCATTTAGATGATGAAAGAAGCTATAGATGGAAAATTCATAATTAAGGAAATTAAATACTCTTCTAAATAAGAAACGCTACAAAAGGACGAAGAGGAAAGATACATCTTCAAGATAAATGTTATTATTAGAAAGACTGTTTTTCAGACTATATCATTTGTATTGCGTATTGTACACTTGACGAAGGCACTGATTTACACATCCAAATTGTCTGTATTATGTAATCGTAATGCCACATTATCAGATATTACGATTATTTAAACTGTTTGAATCTCATTTAGTGACAAATTTTTGCAAATTGAAGAAAGAAAAGACTGAGAGGAAGTCAACTGGTGCTTTGTAAAATAAAGGAGGAAAAAGGCAATTTCTACTTAATAATTTCAAATTACCATTAGTTCAGTGCCTCAAAAGAAGCAGCACACCCGTCACTTGCTCATCTGTTTCATGATAGTCTCAATATCCTTCCCTTCCCTCAGAAATTAGATTTTGGGTCCTGACTCCCCCTTTATAACAAGAAATAAGATTTGAAAACAAAGAGGAAAACACTCGTATATCCATTATGGAGTTTTCCACGCTCAGCTTCAATCAGATGGGGTTCTCTCAATCTAGACATCAGTAAACACTCATGATTCTTCAAGAATTTTATTTACAGAAACTTTAACTTAATGGTTAAGGTTTCTGTTAATAATAAAGCAATTATGGTCAATGTCACCTCTTACACATCAAGAGGCTAAAAGTGTAAACATATTTACAGTATAAATAACAATAATGTCTTCATAATCTTTACTTTAAATATATTTTATGATTTTTCTTTTCAGGAACATTGCAATCTCTGGGCTGAGGATGCATCTCTAGGACCAGTAGTTATGTCTCTGAAATTGGAAATGAAATCCAATAGCACTTCCCCTTCAAACTCATCCTTGCAGGAGCAAGTTCAAGTAATTCTCCGCACCAAATCTGGCACTGTGCACAAAATGTTACCAACTTCTCGCTATGAGAATGGATTTCCTTCTCCTGTCACTCTTGCAAAGGTAAATTAATTTTTGTCATTTTGATTTTAAACTATCATTTTGCTATCGATATTTTAATATGTGTTCTCATACTTGATGGAATTAAGAGGTCACTTAAAACATCCTAATGCATTTCCATACTGTAGAACAACAGTTGGGTTTGCTATGTTCATGTGTTTGAAAATAGAGTTAAGTGCCATAATTGTATTTGTATACTTCAATAGGTTTAGTTTTCATATGTAATAATATTATATTAAAATTGTAGAAAAGTAAAATCTATTTAAAGTAAAAATATGTCTACCCTTTACTTCAAACACTTTTAAGAGATACGGAACAAGGATAGGAAATTACCTAGCACGTGAAGTCATGCAACTGAAACCCAATGGTAAACAGGTGAAAAATAGCGACATGACTGAACCCAGGTCTCCCACTTTCCGGAGAGTAGGAGACCTGGGTTTGAGTCCCAGTCATGTCCTTATTTACCTCTGTTTATATTTTCTGTTAAGAGACTTAATTTAGCATTACAATTTTGTTCTATGCTAAATTTCATCTCATAGGAAACCTTAATTAATATGAAGTAGAATGAGGATTTTATTAGACTATGAAAGAATGCTTAACTTTCTGCTCTTATAAACTTTATTAATACACAATCTCTGGCTCCTCTGTGAAAATTTTCTTTTGTCACTGGACTAGCCATTATGTGGTTGTGCATTAATTTTATTTATAATTCAATCTCTGAGGTTTATCATTTACTTATTGAGTAAATGTAGTAGTAGTGTTTTGTTTCACATTCTTTTGCAGGTATAAGCTCTTATTAGTATCTGCAAATATTGAAACATATATATCTTATGAATGTATACTCTGAGTTTCTTTAATTGTGACTTCCCATTGGAAAATAATTCATATTGCATATACTAGTACATAAATTGCTAGAAAATTTGAAAATTACATTTCAATGAAAATTTTTAGATTAAACGTTTACTTCAGAGAGAGCTACGACTGTTAAGAAAATAAGAATGATTTCCTGTTCTTGAAATCATATCCATTCATCACTTTTTAATTTTTGCTTAAGGTAGAACTATAATAGCGATCTGGAATCAAACCTAGGGTCACTCTTTAAAACAATTCACTGTATATACTTACGTAAATCATCATACCCTGTTATAAATTTTTGTTTCCTTAGAAATTGCTTACAATACAATTCTCAAGTCAACCACAATGTGTTCCTTACAGTAGAATTTTAGTAAACACACAAAGGTTAAGAAGGTATATGTGTGTGACAAAATTTGCACAGGCATCGATTTGCTGATATAATACTTTTGTTTGCTCTCAGCATGTTGTTTATAGCTCTAAACTGCTATTTTATTTCATCTCTACAGTGCTTCAGATGAAATACGTGTACCACATCTTCTTTAGTCAGTTTTTATCCTTTATCTCTGAGTTAATTTACAGAGGTTAATACCTATATTAGTACAAACTTAGAGTCAAGAACACCTCTGGAAACACCTTATCTCTTTAGTTCTCATGAAATAAATTGCTCATGATGCTATTGTGTTTAGCCTGTAGCTATTAGGTTAATGGCGGAAATAATATTACATTTGGACATAAAAAAGCCATGTGTGCTAACAGACAAAGGAAGTGGCCATGTATGGAGAAGTTAGTTCTCTTCAATTTTGTTATTTACTATGGCAAATGGTCAGATATTTATAATTTGATGCTGGAAAAAAGAAATATTTTCTACTACTCTCACTTAGTGAAGGAAGCTTGAAAATTACAACAGAACTTTCATATAATTTTGAACTAAGAATGTAAAATAATTCACACCCTAAGAAACATATATTCTGATTTTTTAAAGGTAATGATAATTTTGTTTAAAAGCATAGGTTGTTGCATTCTAAGGTTTGTAAACTATATTAAATTCGCAACAGGTGGTGGTGGATGGGAGCTCACTGCGAAATGGCATTATCTGTGGGAAATGTAGCGGACAACTTAACTTATAAAAACATTAAACATCCTTCCTTAGATCTCTTCTGAGTAAATATTATATAATATAATTTACTATGGAAAATGGTCTACCTGCATCTATGTGGAATACAAAATGCAGATATTGCTACCCTTTATCACAAGATAGTTTCTATTAAATCTGATATGATCATGCTCTACTTTGTGGGAGCCATACTAAATAAACGAAAGACACTTAGTAACTTCCACAGAAAAATTTTTATTGACAACTAGTTTCGTCGATACATCAACATCATTGGGCACACCGGAAACAGAAGTTCAGGAATACATATATAGGAAGAAAGGAGAGGGGAAAGGGTTGTTGAGTGGGGGAGGAAGGGTTGGTAATGGGAAAAACTGAAGTTGTCAATGAAAAAGAGAGGAAGGGAGGGAGATGAGGGGTGAAGGGTTGGGGAAAAGGTATTCATTGGTGAAGTTTTGGGAGACTAGACAAGAATGTGTAGTCTCCTTCCTTTTGTTTCCTTGAGGAGAAGTTTTACTGAGAAATCACTGGTATGTCCTTTGTTGCGGAGATGAGCAGCGAACGCGGATTCTGCTTCCCCTTTGCAGAGGCAGCGTTTGTGCTCACCGGCTCTTATCTTTACTGCCCTTCCCGATTGGCCCACGTACCACGCAGGGCACTCATTACAGCGAAGTTTGTAAACCCCACTGTGGGAGTCCGGTTGCTTATTTTCTTTCTTGAGGCCTATTGTTTTCTGCAGGTTATTGGGGACATAGAAAGCAGCCTTGAGTTCGTTGGGGAGTAGATTTGACAATTTGTAAGAGATGTTTCCTAGGAAGGGGACTTTTCTCTATGAGGAAGGGGTAGGGGGGGTTTGGGAGAGGGAAGGGGTAATTTTATGGGAGGCGAGTATCTTTTGCTTTCTGGTTAAGATTTTGTCAAATAATTGGGAATTTTAACCATTATTAAAAGCTATTTGTTTGATTATGGATATCTCTTTCTCGAATTCAGTTCAGTTCAAAGAGTTAGAAAACATGATCTCACAGTCTCACTCTGTATTTAAAATTTAATTTGGCGTATTTCACTAAGCTTACAAGGCCTAATACTAATTAGTTGATCAACTAATAATATCAACTCTATGTATGTAATAATCAAACTTCAGAACTGTAGTAGTTATAATGATTAGAATTTCTAGACACTCAAAATAAAAACACCTGATATGAATTTTCTCAAAGATTGGCAAAGAATTACAACATATTTGTATGCAATCATGCAGGGAATAAAATTTAAAGTGAATGTCAGAAAAATGCTTTCAAAATTTAAAAAAATATGTAACAATTTTAACACAAAGTCTTTAAAAATTGCAATCATGCCTGTTATACTCACAAACAAAGAGATTTTCCTGTCCTGTTAGATATGTACTGACCAGTCACTTAGCTGCACAGTGACGTTAAAGAAAATTAATGGGTACCTTAACGAAGACCTACTTCCCCACCAACAAACATGTAGCACATTTCTGTAAAATTTATATTGACTATAGGTTAAAAAATAACAGAAGTAATATTTCTTGTAGTCTAGCTGAATTCCAATGAGTGATTGATAAGGGAACAGAATAGAAAATAATAGTAAGAGCATATATGTCAAATGATATTGCACTTGAAAAAAACTGGATAAACACGAATTCAAGCATCTGTATTTATTCAGTTTGAATGCTGAGAAGTGTTAATTATCAATTTTCAATTCTGCTTATAATGTTTCAAACTTTTGTTTCATACAAGAGTTTTTAATAATAAATTCATAAGAGAATTTTTTAGGAAGAGTATTGCCTCTCACTTCAAGCACTCTGAACATATTCATATTTTTTTTATTTTTTCTGCTGGTTGACTTATTTCACTAACTCTAAGCTCTGCTGAGGATGCTTTTCCCCTCTCTTTGTCTTTCTTAATTTGGTGAGTCCCATGCAGCACATGCCTGTAAGGGATTCCTGTCCACCAATATATTCTACCTTTTAAAATATCCCCACCCCACGTTTTTTGCGAGGTGGGCATACATTGGCTGTGTTACAATGGGCTAAATATAGAGAAAATAGCTATACTTTGTCGTGGGATTAATATATTGCTTGAAAATATTGTTTTTCACAAAATGAATGAATGGAAAAATCCAGTATCAAAACCAGGTCGCCTAGACCCTGATCTTGGAGATTCTGTGACATGATTCCATTCCCAGAATCTTGGAATACAACCTTGTAGAAAAGCAATTTTTTTTGGTTTTGACTCTTTTAAGAATCATTTTTCAAACATCGAACTGTTTTCTTCTCATTTCATTGTCATAATAAAAATTACATAATCTGGCAAATAATAACTGCAGCATTTATGAAATGCTCATTCATCATGATATAGAAAAAATATAATTTTGTAAATGTTTGCTTAAATACAGTTCTACATGCATTTGATAATTCACAATATATTCATGGAAATGTAAATCTGTATTAATTTTCTTTAAGTTTTGGGCATCAGCGTATCTTCCTCTGTAAATTAGGCAATTTAATACATGGCTCTGGTTCCCCCTCTTGGTCAAAGTCTTGCTGTGCCCTTGATGCATATACATATATGCTATTGAGGAAGCACATTCTTTTGTTATCTCTTTTTTTTTCGAATTAACTTTTGGCCTGCTTGTGTTTTGTATTAGTATCAGTATCATCAGCCTTTTAATTTTTTTGTAACTTTTTTAAGATAATTCCTGGAATTTTGTCGTTGTTTCATATACCTTCTTCATACAGGGTCTTTTCTTTCTTTGTGTTCAAAGATACTTTACTTAACACAAATCTGTGGCTTGAAGTTACTGTTCAAATGATGAAAAATTCGAGAAATATATTTTATGGAAGGTCTATGTTATTATGTGAATGAAAATCTATCAAAATTTTTTCTCCAAATAATATGATTTATCTTATAAATTTAACCCTTAAACTGCTGAATAATTTTCCAATTTCAAGTGCTGTATATGTTTATTTCGATAAACATAATAAGTATTCTTATTCACTAAATTCAGTTTGTTTCTCTTTACAAGAATCTATTTTAAAATTTGATAGCAAAGTAACGTTCAATTTAAATGTTACTCATACATTTCTGAACACATGCCTTGCAATTATGGCCGGCTTTATGGGCAGGCGAATAAGGCGGGGCCACCAAATTTAGAGGGCCTCCAAATTATTACATCACAAGATTATTATTATTAATTGACTCTCAAATAACTCACAAAAACATTAGATAGAAAGAATCGTAATAATATAAGAATATTAAATAAGTCTATTTATGGCTGGATACCATTTAATTTATTTAATTATACAAATGAAATTTAGGCAACGTCTCATAACCCTCCATAATGAATTTTTCTTACCATTCATGTGGCAGTGGTCAGTGGAGAACAAAGCTTCTCAAAACTGAAACTGATTAAGACATATTTGCGCTCCATGATGGCGCAAGATAGATTTGTTAATCTATCTGTGATTTCCATCAAAAACAGCATACCCGTACCCTTAACTTTTCCGAGCTTATTAATGATTTTGATACCAAAATGGCTAGAAAAGTTAAATTTTAACACTTTATATTTCACCTTATATTTGATATAATGTGATATTCATTAATCAATATTTCTTTTGATCAGTATAATTTGTATTAAAATATATTAATCTGAGAAATGAATAAATTGTTACTAAATCACGGTTGCTTTAAATATATACTGAATACTGTGACATTTTTTATTATTTTATATATTTTATATATTATTATTTATTGATATTTCATTGTAAAACATTTCATAGTTTAATTATTTAGTTTATTATGAAATGTAAAAAAGCCTGTTGTGATATTTTGTCAGGTTTACACCATTATCGAATTTGCAAAATTACAAACGGGAGGGCTGCCAATTGTCTAAAGCCGGCCCTGCTTGTAATGAGCATGTATGGTATGAGCTAGAGTAATAGAAGCAAGGGCACCACAACATATTTACTTCTAAAGATACACATAGCAGTTAAAATGTTAAGAAGTCTCCTTTCAGTTTCAAGGTTCAATAATTCTATTTATTGAATGATTTCAAGGAAAATAAAATAGAAAAAATTCAAGTATTAATCATAATGATTCTCTTTCAGGAATTAAACGATGATCTAACTACTGACAGATATGTACCAGCTGTTTCTCCTCGATCTTCTGAGCTAATTGCTGCCTATGATGAACAAGGAGTTGTAACTACATTCAAATTTGGAGTATTGTATCAACAATTTGGTCAAACTGCTGAAGAACAATTATTTGCTAACTGTGAATCATCACCCGCTTTTAATGAATTCCTACAGCTCTTAGGATCACGGATAAGACTGCTAGAACATACTGGGTGAGTATGTAACAATGCTGTACTCACCAATTACCGGGGAGAATACCCTGGGTATTGGTGAGGTAGCTTTTTATGATTTTGTTAAGATATTTGATTTTGTAAAATTCAATTTCACTCAAATATATATGTTCACTTGTTAAATGGTAATACATTCTGTTTACTCATCAAAATAATTTGTACATAAATAAATTCACAATGCTCATGAGCAGGCAATGACAAATAAGAAATAAATTCTCGTGAAGATTCTAATCGCACTCATGCTCTGATTCATAACAATCATGTGCTTCATTTTGGAGCAAATGGTATGCTAAACCTGATATTTATGCAGGCTATCACTCGACAGGTCTGCATTTTTAAATGTTTACCAGGTGTGATTTTCCAAAGAAAATCTGCTGAACAAATTTCACTGTAATTAAGCAAGTTTTTTGTGCTGTTCATGGTGCTGGAAATGTTTGTTTTTATTTGAAATATCACCAAATTAGTTGTGAAGAATAAATATATAATGAAAGTCTGTTATATTGTACGTAAAGAAATTTCTTGCATCTTGAGTAAAAATTAAGGGAGGCTGGAAATAAATTATTCTCCAATTTTGAAGTCAGGGATTCAAGGGATTCGAAGTAAATGTCAATGATCAAATGCAAATTACAGTAAAATTTCTCTCAGTGAAGGCAGATTTTAGCTTTTCCATCCTGTCCACCGAGAAATCAAGGCACTCATACTCATATTTGTGTGTGTGAGAAGAACACTGTTGAACTTTGAAAATTTAAAAGAAAGCTGTATAAAACTCTGTGAGCAAATTTTTATGAGAGAATTCTGCATTGGTTCTTCACCCCTTAACAGAAAGTTTTGTCTTAATGTCCATTGCAAAGGAGTAGAGTTATTGGTTGAAAACCTGTGATTGCGAGGAATATTATCATGAAGTATTACTGAGAAAGATCCATGATGTATTTAGAAAACAATGGTCATATGTTTCACCAAGAATGATTGAATAAAATCAACATGAAACTCTAAAATGAGATTAAAGTGTATTTAAATATGCGAGTTTTACAAATTTTGCAAAGGTTATGGCTAGTAAAAGAAAAGCCCTGCTAAGGGAGGTTTGGATGAAAAATAAAATTAAGAAAAGTAAAATTATTTCTAATTAGTTACCATTAGTGTACAGTGGCATTCTTAGTGGAGTATATGTTATTGAATAAAAGTCTTCTTTTAGATATCGAGGTGGTTTGGACACTCTGCATGGTCAAACTGGGGAAGAAGCAGTCTATGAAGTTTTCAAGGATCGGGAGATTATGTTTCATGTTTCTACATTACTCCCATACACTGATAATGATCCTCAACAATTGCAAAGGAAAAGGCACATTGGTAAGAATGAATATACAATTCTATATTTTCTATTTGTTTCAGTTTTGCACATTTAATTCAGTTTGCTCATTGTGATAAATTCCAATTATTCTTGTGGTATTTAATTTCATAAAGAAAGGATTTAGCTGAGTTGGTTAAAAATTACGCACATACTAGATACTCTTAAAGCTACTTGAATTTGGATATTGTATTAGTGTTTAAAGCTATTTACATAATTTACAACTTGGTTGTCTGAAAAGAATGAAAATTTTAGTGAAATTGCTTAAAATGTCAATGTATTCAAAGGTCTAAATTCAATATCGCTTTGAAAATACAAACCATTTTAAGAGAGGTAGGTCTCTGGCATTAATACAACCTTGTTTCTTCTCTTCATTCTGGAACAACATTACAAAGACTTACTCAACCATATTATTTGTTAACACTTTGACTTCTTAGATTTTGATCAACTTGGTTTTATGAACTAATTTACTTCAAATTTCAGAGTGATTTTTGTAATTCTCTCAGATTTAAATCTTCGATTTCAACTTACCTCATCACTTTCTTCCTCACTTTCTTCCTCACTTTCCTTACTAATTCCTTTGGGTCTTCCTTTGTGAGTTGCTCCACATCCTTATTACTGCCAGTCATGGACTTACCACAAATGCAAATGACAACAGTTTTACTTATGTCCAAGCTTTTAGAAGGGGCATGACTGGTGCTGCTCAGCTGGGTAACTCAGCTAAATTGCTTCAAACAGTCACTTTATTATCAGTAGCTATTGAGACTACATTCGATTTTATTTCTGTCTCAGTTAAACTGGATTTCAAAAGTCTAGAAAAAAATGTCAAGGGAACTTAATTGGTCGTAATAAGTTTGTTATAGTTCCATTGTGACAATTTAATACATGAATGTGCATTGGTGTAATTAGATTGCTGGCAGAATTGTCAATGTCCAATATACATTGTAACAATACAAACAGTTTTCTCTCCTTTCAAGAGGGGTTCTGCTTAGGAATAATTTTTCAGGCTAGCTTGAGAGTGCACTTTCAACATGGTTTCTTGGGAGAAAGATTTACACACAATTTATGATTTCATTTACTGTTACTAATGAAGCACTTGCCACTAAAACTATGTTTCTGAATGATCCTTCCATGTGTGCACATATTTACTCAAGCTGGTGGTAAAACAAGGTAGTCGTTGTAAGCTTATTATTGTTACTATATTTCTATCATAACAGCTGCATGAATATTTTCTTATGAAAACTTCTATATTCGACTACTCTTATAATAACATAATATACCACTACCTTGACTGGCTGTGGTGGTTGAGTGGTTAGCGTGCTGGTGCTCCAACCTCAAGGTTCTGGGTTCAAATCCTGGCTAATTGGATTTTTCTGGGCTCTGCTTACCTGTTTAAGCCCATACAAGGCTTTCTTTGGCCAAAACACTTTGCCTTCCACAGCCTCAACACCTTCAGGCTGCTTCATGAAGACAGTATCTTCTAACTCACCAATCAGAAAGGCAGTTGTAACATCAAGATGATGCATACAAAGATATATTCAACAGACAAAGCAAGCTATTTTTTAATCGAACTGTGTCGAACGACAGGTGAGAGGGTATCTCTATAATTAATGCCAAACCTTTGAGAAAATCCACTAGCCACAAGGCGGGCTTTGCACCTGATTGTGTCGTTATCAGAGTCCTTCTTTTCTCTGAACACCCATCTACAATCAATTGCCTTCTGACCCTCTGGCAAATCCACAAGTTCCCTTGTGTTATTTCTCTTAAGGGGGACTCTTAACACTAAAGACTAAATAAAGGACTAACACTATTCATTTATGTACTCCTTCATCAATGAAAAACGGTCTTCTTTGACTTTAAATGAGTCTCTAAGCAAACCCAGGCATCTCATCAGTCCCGTATCCTCGTATGCCCTAACCAAACTGTTCCAAGTAGCCTTGGCAGTGCTGCAGCTCCTTACATGCACATAACACGATGGATGAAGTGCTAAATTTATCTTCGTCTTTGCCTTCTTATCCATCTCCTCGCTAACCAGCTCAAACGTTCCATCTTCGTTTTTCTTTGGCTTCACCGCTGTCCACAGTCTCTCATGCCGTAGATACATTTCCATAGCTAATTTCCAGTTTCCAAACTCAGCAATCTGTCTGCCATCATAGTACAGAAAGGCTACTCACAAACTTACAACTGAATGAGAGGAAAAACCTTGACTTCCAACCACGTGGCTTTAACCGACTTACTCAACGCCTCACCGATAACCACTCTAAACTCGCAATTGAACAGAACTGTTGAGACTCGTTCAATCACTCTCCGTTGCGTTCAGCGTCATCTTAAAATGTTCTCAATTACTGGGCCCATAACCTGTTGGGATAGCGCAGATTAAAATAGTATTGAGAAGTATTAAGATACACGTGAGGACACTGTTTAATCAGGAAGTAGAGTGCATGGACAGTACACAAAAAAGAACATCGTAAACCACACTGAATGCAACCAACATTTTAAAGATCCTACTAGTTGATGCCTTTCAGTGCTGCTACCAAGAGTTAGAACAATGTCTCCACCAGTGTATAGCTGCTGAAGAGAACTACTTCAGAGCGGATAATATTGTTGTTAGAATGATTCAATTTAGGTGTACAAAAAATCAGTCCCATTACTTTTCTCACACACCTCGTATTTTTAGAATAAACATTGAGCTGTATGTTTGTTAAAAAATTATTTTCTAAGAATTTTATCATTAAAATAATCATTTTATTTCATCAAATGTGACTTATGTGTACAAATTTTGTGTGACTCAAATTGTTGGTGAATATTCAAGAAGTAGGAATATTTATCTTCAAATGTATAACCTGTCTGTAGTGAAGATTATCTGTATATTCCACCAGGATTTGACCATTAAATAAACAAAGATAAATATATTTTTTGTTGTCATCCTTATAGTTGAGATACCTTCTTAGTTTGTTAAGGCACTGCTATATTAATATCTCAACTTTGCTTGAATGAAATAAAGTATTCCTCAAACTGCAAATAAATCATAGGGTCATTAAATAGAAATGGTCATCTACATTAATCTTGTATGAACTTTCTAAGTCAAAGTGTTTGAATGTGTATGTCATTGTTTTACATGCATTACTATAATGTTATTTTTTATTTTGTAGGTAATGATATAGTGGCAGTTGTTTTTCAAGAATCAAACACTCCTTTCACTCCTGATATGATAGCTTCTCATTTTCTTCATGCATTCATTGTTGTTCAAGTCATAGATCCTTGTAGCCAAAATACCCGGTATGTATTTCCATGACTTTTTAAGTATTCATTGCCTTTTGTTTCTGTTTAAATTAATTATTCTTTAATTTTGATGAGAATTTTTAAATTCTTGTTTTTGTTTATGATAGGTTAATTTATTTATGGGTATAAAAAGTTAATTTTCTCCTGTACTCATATCACTTAGCAATTTTTACTGAGTTGATGATTACAATCAATAATTTTCAGATAAATCCTTGCATCCTGGCAAATTATTTTGAAACCGCTATCTTTAACAAGAGTATTAGTATCTTTTAATTTCATTTTATGCTTTTATTTATGTTAATATTTTCCATGAATTACAGGTACAAAGTTAGTGTAACTGCACGAGATGATGTCCCTGACTTTGGTCCTCCTCTTCCTAAACCAGCTGTTTTTCGTAAGGGTCCAGAATTCAAGGAATTCCTTCTTACTAAGCTTATTAATGCTGAATCTGCCTGTTATAAGGCAGCAAAATTTGCAAAATTAGGGGTAAGTAATCATATTAGTGAATAAGACATAAAATTCTCACCTGGCTGTCCTAAAAATGTTGTAAATCTGACTCCTGATAAATTTTTCCATCATTAATTTCTTGATTTTCTCATATATCTGGGATTGCAAACATTTTAGTATGATAATTATTTCATCAAATGTCACATGTTATTGATAAATTTCTTAACTATACATTTGAAATATAGATGCTCCTTGACTTACAAACATCCAACTTATGAAGTTACGACCAATATCTTTTGAAACGTCTGATTTCAAAATCAATAAAATTTTCATACGGAAAGACTCCTATTAGAATTTTTGAACAAATATGTAATTCTTTGTGGTGGGATGCATTAATTTGATGTGAATGTGTCTCATGGTTCATTTCTTATCCTTCAGTCTGAGCTATTTTTTTAGTTTCCATTTGTTTGGCATTTCTCATTTCCTGACTTCTCAAAAAAAAATATTCTCAACACTAAACCACTCTTATGTGTATTATTTAAAGGCCTTGGGCTCAAATATAAATATTTTAAAAAGTGATCAGATATATTGTTAAAATCTTTATAAATATCAATATCAATATTGGAGGTGTTACAATTTAAATATAATAGAATACAGAGTCAATTCTTCTTCCATTTAATGCTGGAAATATACCTCCATGGTGGGTGTGTTATGCTACACCTCTTATCTTATACCCGACTTAAAATCAGATGTACTGAGTGTAACGTGATTGTAAGTCTGTATTTAGTCTTGTACAAAACTGTTAAAATAAATTCCAATTAACTATATTCGGTAAATTGTAAATGTTAGAGGTTACATTTAATCTCTTTTCAGTTTTATGTTTCAAGCATAAATGTTATCTCTATTGAAATTCACATTAATATTACTGCTGTAATTTTCATAATATATGAATAAAATTATCCTTATAATTTTTTTACAGCTGCGAACTAGGTCATCCCTTCTTTCTTCACTAGTAGAAGAACTTCGTCTCAAGTCGCAAGAGTTTCTTGGTGGAGAATGCAATGTTACTATAAATTCTAGTAATGGTGCTAAATGTGAGAGTGGTGTGGGTACCAGTGGGGGAGCAGGAAGTCGATTCATCGATACTGTTCGTAAAGTCTGGACTGCAAAAGTGCGTAATACGGATTCAAATGTGTTTTCCTCTGGTGGAAGTGGGAGCTCATATAGCACTGGAAGTTCTAAAGGGAAAAGCAGCCAGTCAACACCTCCAATCTCTGAGAACAGTTTTAGTGTAAGTGGTACTCCGTCATCCCTCAAATTTGTGTTACGTATATAAAACTTACACATACATGTGTAAGTTGTTGGTATGTGCATAGAACTTGGGCATTTTCCAAAATGATTCTAAGTTCATCTCCAGCACAGTATCAATCATAATAGTATTGCTATAAGTGCTTGAACAGCTATATTGATTTCCCTCATGGGCTCTCACAGGGAATCAAACCAGGGACTGCTTTCACCAAAGCTGAATGCACTGGTCACATGGCTTTCTGAGAGCCATAATATCAATTTCTCCTGTTAGAAATGTATAGGAGTCCTCTAAGAATGGGGGAAAAAGAAGAGGTCTATACTTCCCAGTGTGGTAGATAATTGAGAATTTAATATGGTTGGAGGATTTGCATCTGTGATGTAAAATATATCTCCGAGAAAGAATTAAAATACATTTGTTGAAGACCATCGTATGTTATTGCATAAAGTCACTCTTAAAAACTATTGACATTTTTGACTTTACAATGTAAGAGTTCCATCCAAGGGCACTCCAGCCAAGTTCAATTATTTTATTTACTTCATTAATTCATTTTTTCCCTTAATTAAAGGATGGAAAGTAAATTTAAATGTAGCACTTGAAAGTGTGCGACTTAACCAAACATAATACAGAAGTAAAAAATAGTGTCTTAGCTGAGACTCGAACCCAGGTCTCCCACTTTTTCTTAATTGCCACCATTATCTCTTCTGGGGGAATTAAGAGGGGATCTTGTGAGTTATGACTTTCCTCTGAAGCACTTTCTGTCTTCTAGTATAGGTTTCCAAAGTATTCTGCTTCTGTCCTCAGTATTGTTGGTCTGTTGTAAGTTGTTGTGCCATCTCCTTTTTGTAAGGCAAAAATATGTTTCTATTCTACTGCTAGGTGTCATTTGGCCTTTTTACTTGTTGTTCTCCATGGCCCCTTGCATAACTTTTACATTGAAATTTCCAACATTTTTTACAATTTGATTGCCACTCTGATAGTCTTGCAAAGTATGGCATATTTCATGTTATCTCTTGGATTGTCTGAATTCTTCAGCTCTTTCTGTTGTTTCATCATTTGCCATATTCTATCTCTGAACTTTCTATCCTTTGGTTTCCTTGGTGTGCTTGATTCTTCATCTGCTGCTTCCTTCATGAATAATTACTTTGGTTTCCTCTTCATCCTCCTGAAATGCTGAGAATCTATTTCTTAGTTCCAGCTAATACTCGTTTTTGTTATCAAGCTAACTGATGCTTAAATCATGCATCCTGCAAGAAACCAACTTTTGTAGCTCCATATGGGGATTGAAGATTATTAGTGGTATTTTACATCTTACAATTCTGTAGTCACTTTCTGTGCTATATTTATTGAATTCTTCACAGGGTAAAGTCTGTTTATCAGGATGTTGTCTATTTAATAATTTGTTCCATTGAGACCTCTCCACGACCACTTCCTTA
The DNA here is from genome assembly GCA_947579665.1 of Sympetrum striolatum. Lineage (NCBI taxonomy): Eukaryota > Metazoa > Arthropoda > Insecta > Odonata > Libellulidae > Sympetrum > Sympetrum striolatum. The sequence continues at coordinate 23,931,116 of OX388352.1, forward strand.
TAGGACTCTTCTTTAAGTATGTATTTGTTTTATATGTGTTGGTGGATTCTGCAAACTCTACCAAGCTGTGACCTTGTCTATTTAGTGTACATTTGAGTGTAGATCAGCTGCATTTGAAAGTATCACTAAGAAGTTGTTTTCAAGAGAGGAGACATTTCTTTGCAACACAGAGTAAATTTCAGACCTAAATTTTTGGAAAAAAGTGTGTGTTGTATGTTGATGAACAGGATATTTAGAAAGAATTATTTGTTTGTTTTTAAAATATAAATTATATGCAAAGTATGGTGGTAAATAAATTATCATGAGAAATGTCTTTATACACCTAACAGAATCCAAACCATGGATGTAGGAATGGGAATCGAAGAAAAAGTGGGGATGAGCGAGATGGACGATGGGGTAGCAATCCCTCTTCACCAGTTTCTAGTCCAGATATTCCTGCCCATCATGGCAGCCATTTCTCCGGAGGACATGCTTCACAGGCTAATCAACAACGGTATTCTTCATTTTCATTAATTTTACTTATGAGGATACTATTTCTCATTGTCTTAGTTCAAAGTCATCAGATTAATGCATCATTAAGGATGTGAATTCATTCATTATTTTGCAAGAAATACATTTACTTTTCTCATGCATTCTAACATTGCTTCCCATTAATTTTAATGGTATCTAGATATCTTGAAAGTTCACTAATTACATAATATTTCTTTGCAAGAATGAGGGAAGATTTTATAATTGAATCATTTTCATTGAATCTTAAATTTTAGATATTTCAGAGAAATCCCTCTAAGTTTTAAGATATTATAATTATTCATAAGAATACAGTAAATAACATAATTATAAGATGCATAAAAAGTTACTTACCTTCATTCTTGCAATAATTATTTTATATATATTCCAAATAAATTTAAATGGGCAACACCATCCTTATCAATTGAAAATCCTGGTGAGGAAAAAGTACAGTGTCCTAACAGTACCGGTCCCAATTCATATATAGCACCCTATATTCATATAGTGCACATTTATAAAGTGCTGCGTGGCCTCATGTCTTATGGTGCGCATTAGATTTGTGGGCAAATGTTTTTTCTATTTCCAACGCTCAAATTTAGGGATGCTCATTACTTTTGATAGCGCATTATTTTCAAGTAAATAAAGTATATATAGAGAATATCTCTCTAAAAAGGTTATGAATCAGAAATTAATATCTTCTTCAACATTAGTTGAGGATTTTGAATATTCTGATGAGAAGTAGAAGTGTACAAGAATGTATCTGAGGTATCTCATTATCTTCAATCAAAAACTAGTCAAACCTCATTATTTTGAAATCAGATATTTCAGAGTATAGTAAATCAATTGGCATTTGGTACTTGACTGCAAACACCATAAGAAAGTATGTTCTTCATCATTCATATTGTTTTAAATATACTTTTATGAGCTATGTAATACATAGTATGATTACAATTGATGGTCCTAAATATATTGTGTGGATGAAGGTTTTTCTGCATTCTGTTTACAGTTGCATTTCAATCCCTATCCATATGTTACTTACCATACTTTCTTGAAGCCCAGGTATTTTTTACTTTCATCATATACGTAGTATAGAGAAAGTATTGTTTTCATGAAAAATTTGACTCCGAGATTTCAACGGAAATACATGTTTTGGGGTCCCAAGAACACGTTATTACCATTTTCGGAATTATGTCTGTGTGTATGAGTGTGTGTGTGTGTGTGTCTGTATGTGTGTGTGTGTGTGCTTGTGTGTGCTCTAACGTAAAAAAAACTAATTATATCAATACCTAACTTCATATATAGCAATGTGGTAGGTTCTGTCAGAGTTGATTAGTTTTTGGAGTAAATCGGTTTGCCGGAAGTCGAGATACATTCTTTGAAGCAAACTTCTGTTTTTGCAAAATATCTCCATAAATATGATATTTAGGTATGTACTATTATTTATAAAAGTTTTGGGAAATGTAATTTACTATAACTTTTGTATGAAACATATTTTGGTATCACTGATTGTTTAGGAGTTATTCATAAAATTCTGATAAACCGGAAATTGATGATTATGTACTTAGAGGGTGCTGTGGACGAAAGGCCAATTTCACCGTTTTTCATCGAAAATGTCCCAAAAAATATTATTTATAATGTTTGTGACATAAAAGATAATATGATATAAATTAATCACTTATCTTCTAAGTTTAGATTGAGTTCAAAAATTCTGTCGTAGATAAATATTTACATCTTATATATGGAGAAAGTCATGTGCTGGCCACATCAGATTTCTGTTTAATGTTTTTCAGTTCCAGTTGCATTGTGTACCAGAAAATTAATATGATGTGATGTATAAATAATTCAATTCTAGATGAGCCTAATACATTTTATGTCAATTTTATGCCTCATTTGCGGTTTAATATGGTTTATTATGAACTAATGATATTTTTGTTGCAGATAGCAAAGATTAGAAATTGTCAATATTTTCTTATGGAAAGAGAGGATAGTTGAAAAGTCAAGTTTTTAGTAGATTTTTGATTTCAAACCTAAGATATTTTGTATTGGTATCGTTTGGTCTTTTGAATTTCAAAATAAAAAGGTTTTACTGTGGAAGTATCTTTTAGTCCCATCAATTACATCTTGTATTTGTTATTTCATTTCTTACAAGATTCCTTCTCAAATTCTTAGGATTGCCTTATCAGAGAGTGATGACTCCTCCTTGAACAGCATGGACCTTGATGGCAGTGTATGTCGCCATGGATCAGGTATCTCTGTAGTAGAGGTTGGTGTTGTCGGAGGAGCTGGTGGAGGAAATGGTGGAGGGGATAGTGATACAGGGTTGGAAAGTATGTCTTCCACTGATATACCTCCAAAGCATACATCTTATTCCTGCAAGTATTGTCTATATGAAAGAGAAGGAGGGGTTGATAATAGTGGAGCCTCAGATGTTACTCCTCATTTGAGAGGAGAGGAGGACAGTTCGGTCCAAGAAAACTGTGATGGGCATCATAATCACCGGAGAATCATGGGACCTGATGATAGTGATATTGGAGGTGATGGCAGTGATGAACATAGAAGTGACATTTTCAGGAGACAATTGATAATTGACAGTTTAAAGGAGCAAGTAACAAGGCTGAAGAATGATAAGCTAGATTTGCTGAGGCAGAATGTCGTAAGTATGATATTATGTAGCTTCTAGTTGCCCTTCAAATAACTACCGTATTTGACGGCATATAAGACGCACCAGCGTATAAGACGCACCCTCATTAAGTTGGCCACTCACAAGGAAAAAAGGTTTTTATAGTCCGTGCGAAAGCGCGGTACCACAATAACTTAAAATGTAGTTTCTTTTAGTTGTCACGTTTCGTAAAACCCAAATATTAACACAATCATTGAATGCAATTATGAAATAGGTAGTATAGACCATCTGGGCTTAAAATAGCATTCAGTATTGAAAGTTAATCTGTGGAGGTTGAACCTTCACATATAAGACGCAGGGAAATTTTTCGAGACATAATTTAGGAAAAAAAGTGTGTCTTATATGCCGTCAAATACGGTAATTACTGTTTATGAACATATTTACATTTTACTTAAGTATTTTAAGTTGATGTAATTTACATTTTTAGCCATTAAGAATTAAAAGCCCTAAGATTCTCAACTAGTTACTTAAAATAATACTTTTTTGGTATTTTATTTTTTCAGTGGTACTTTGACTCGTAAACTTAATTTATTCTAGCTTGAATTTTGTATCCTAAAATTTTATAACTGGAAACTCAGTTTTCCGTTATGTTTTTAGTAAACAATTTAATCTGTTCTCATTGGTGAAAGTTTTGAAAAAATGGATTTCTGTACAACTGTGTGCTTATTTTTATTTATGAGATTATTTAAGCATGGTTTAAAATAATATCCATAAAAGTGCTTTCTTCAATGATACCTTTTGCTCTTTGATGGAGGATTGAGAAAGCTGATCAGAATTTGATCGAGTCTTTTGGTTTGCCAACACTCCTGTTGCGACTAATTACATTGCCATTAGAAATGACAGTGACATTACGGAAAACGTATTTTTTTGGATGCCAATCTTAACCTCTCTCTTCAGTATTACAAGATATCTTTCTCATTTATTATGTTTTATTTTTTGCTATCTTCTTTGGCCTTTGAAGACCTTTTCTTTCTTCTGCTCTCATCATAACTCTTGTATCTCTTAAAAACGCTTGTAGCTCTTTTAATCAAATCAGCCTCATGTTCGCCCATTGACCCACCCATTGATTATCTATGTTTGCATATTGCCTTTGTCAAAGAAACTACTGCATCTATAATCTCAACTTCACTTTCAGGGGTTTTCAGCTAGTTTCTCAGATACAGTTGGGCTATTATTTTCCCTGCATACTGTAAGATTTATTTTGGAAATGCTTTTCCTTGTTCAATTATAAAGTTACAAACAATGAAGAATGTTGAAATGATTCTCCTAGACATCCTTCAGAGTTCCTAATTCTGCACTTCTGGTGATTAAGAAACATTTTTGGTAAATAAATTTGTTAAAGATTGATTTATTAACCTTAAAAGTCATTTTGAGCCAAGAACGTTAGTTTGATTGAGTTAAACTCTTCATCCTAATCTCCTTTCAAGTGTATTGGATTTGCTGAAGCATATCCCATTACAAGAAAGCTGTTTCAGATAAATCCCATTGTAGATACTGCTTTACACTGAAATACCTCTTTTATCAATTCAGTCCATAATTGCTTAGTTACTCAGGCTATGCTGTTGGATCTCTACATAAAATTATGTTATGTCTGTTAATATATTTTTTTAGAGATTTGGATTTTCAGAAATCAGGTTAGATCACTGCCGATGTTGGCAAGACATAGTAATCAGTAAGTTGGCAAGAATTAGTAATGGCTTTTTGCCTTAGGAATTTTCCTTTTTTCCTATACCTTTTCCTATTTAGTAATGAAGGTTCTTCCTGGCATCTTTCTCCCAGAAAAGTTGAGTTCATCGCAGCTAAAAACTTGCTCAGGCTTGCAATCTTCTGTTTCCATCAATTCCTGAAATGTTTTCTTTAGAAGGAGAATTCTTTATGAGCAACTCTCTCTATGCCTTATATCACTGTGGATACATGTTATTCTTAAATTTATCATACCATAGTTACTATCCCATATTAGATTTAAACTCTTCATTGATATCTTTTCTGCAGCTAGTGGATGGCAACTCCTATGAACAATCTCCATATTTAACTGTTGCTTTTAAACAGTATCTATTTTGAGAGCTCTAGTGGTTTGTCATTCATTAAGACAAGTAAATACGTTTCCATCATCCATAACTTCATTGGTGCATGGTGAAACCATTGATGTATGTTTGGCTACATCCAGTTTCTTGTAAAATATATTTTATTAACAATTGTAGCTATGGTGGATTTTGACCATATTTTTTCATCCATTTATCAGTTTGTCTGATTACTCTGTCAGAGTTTTTTATGATTTCTTTATTTCCATTGTAAAGATTTTTTTCTCCCTTCTTAGTTTCATTAGCTTATAAGAGGGCATCAAGAAATTAACTTATATATTATGTCATGAAAATGATGATTCAGCAATAAAACACAGTATTGGTAATAAGTAATAAAATTTATGACTAAAAATACAGAAGCAAATAAATCCTTCGATTAAAATTAAATATAATAAACTGAAACAATGTGACCATGATACTTTTACTCTAATCAGATTTTAAGTTTCACTTGGGAGAGTTTTATTACATGGTCAGCTACATGTGCTTGCGCATATATGCAGTAATCTGTTTTGTTAAAAATAATATTTTTTCTCAAACTCAGAATCTAGAAGTCAAAATTAAGTTCGTAAATAGAAGGGTTTGTAAGTTAAGGCAATGTGCCACTATAACTTAATAAAGATTCAATGGGTATATTTAAGAGCCTAATATATTTTCATTGGTTGATCTTCTCAATGTATTATCTGCTAATATTTAAAATTATTGTACATATTTATGCAGTAAAGAATTCTTGTATGAATTGCAAAGATGTATCCATCAGGACCACGCCTATTATATAAAGGCATTTTAATTATCAAGACCCTAAAAATAGTTCTATGATTGTGATACACTGTAATTATATTGGATAGTTTTAAAGAAGACTATTTGCTTTACAGTCCTGTCAGCGTGATTTGAAACATCTTCGAGAAAGAGAGCTTGAATTGTCATCTGATTTGGCATCAGCATCAAAAGAAGTTTACCGTCTCAGGCATATGATTAAAGAGTATGGGGGAAGTGTAGGAGTCATAGGGGTTACAAACAATCCTGGTTTTAATGGAGAAGGTTGAGCAGAAGCTGATGAAAAAAGAAAGATAAATTAATCTTTGGGCTAGAGTTGGCTATTTTCCTTAAGTATTGATTTCCTGCTATTCCAATGAAAGAGATATATAACATATTTTTTAATTGATTTCCTAGAACTGTCTTGCATCATTCTGAAATGGTGAAATAGGAATGTTTGGCATTAGCTTACAATTCTTATAGAAATGCCAAAGAATAAAAAGTGCTTTCTAAAGGAAGAAATTGTGAAATAAAACCAATGAAAAACATTAAATTATTTAGATAATCCAGAATTTACTTTGGATTGCTTATATTATTATTTGTGTATTTCTATCTCTCAGGGTTGATTTTGAAGCAAGTGATACTACTAATTACCCTATATTTCATTTGCATGATGTTTCTTAGAAAGTTATCATAGATATACATCCACATTTAGTAGATGTAGAATTTACTTTCTCCTTTAAATAGGCCATTTTCAAGTTTGATTTTCAATTCACAGCTGGATATTATTGGTTTTGATTTTTCTATAATACGATTTTATAGTTAAATTTGTCCTTTTTGTTTAATTTGAATTCTTTCATTTTCTGTGTGTCACAGCTACAATATGTGTAAGATAAAACAGTTTCAGAATTTTGAATTATTATTTCTTATTCTCAATTACAAGCTTTATCAAATTATATTTTAATGAAGTTTAAAATCAAAATTGAAATATTTTTTGGCATGGATGTTGCAAATAATATTAATATTGTAAGGATTATGTTCATCATTAGAAATTATACTGTGATGGAATATCATAATAAATTATCCATACTAAATATGCTACGACCTTCAGAATATATTTATACAAATTGTTTTAAATTGATAAATATTGTTTTGTATTACATTTTTGTCATGCAGTTAAGAACATCAAATATTATGAATATATGGAAAATTATGCTATGATGATTTGCTAGATACAAATATCGTAACAATTTGTTAAAAAATGTCTTATGTCTGCCTAATGCAATAACCATGCAAAAATATTTTGTCTTATTTAGGCTAATAATCTGGCTCAGAATGGAAAATAATAGAAATTGTTCATGTGAACGATTCTTATTCATTGAATCATTTTTCATTGATTGCTCAATTGTAAACATCATTTAGTTAAGAAAGGGAGAGCTTTTTCTTTGCGTAAAGTTGGTGAAGATGTTTAGTCTACTTCTGACATAATGGGTTAGACATCTTGAAGCAATTATTTCTCCTTCATTTCTATGAGCATTAGGGATTTAGTAGTAATTCCACTAGATGATTCGGGTGAAGCCAAAGATATATTTCTTCAAATTATTGAGCTTTCTCATCACCTTTAAACTTTAGAAATACACAGTTCTCAGTACGTAAAATAGAAACTTGTAATTGATCTGTCTTTTTTCTTATTTCTTGCTAGATTGCTGTTATCTACCAAATAAGTTAGAACTCAAGATTCAAGAATATTAGTCAAAAGAGTCAGTTTGCTACTGAAGCAAAACATTTATGCTGAGAATAATAAGGCCTTTAAAACATCTCATTAAATTTAATGGTACCTTCTAGGGCTTTAATATATTTTGTACACTCCAATCTACTGAGAAAAGGCAATTACTCAATGTGTGGTAATAGTTAGAAAATGGTGCTTTAATAATTAAAAGTAATAACAGTAATGCAAATTATTTACAGGGTAATTTAATGTTTGATTATGTTTTGGTAACAAATCATTTTCAATAAATCATTACTTGAAATCCCGTAGTTTTTGAGTAAAGTCAGTCCAATTTTACATATATAGTTTAAGCACAAAAATGTCAAACTTGGCCAGTGTAAATGTTTACTCGATATCGGTTTATGAAGCTTTTATCCCATTGGTTACCATTTTATCCAAATTGTAGTGCAGATATATATTGTCTTATTTGACTAAGGTTTGGCAGTTTTATTTCTTTGCATCATTAGCTTTTGTAGTAATTTATATATCCTACTAGTCAGTGGACACTTAAATTATATTTTTTCTCTTTTACTTAAAAAAATTACTTTCCTATTACCTCTACATATACCATCAATGGTAATCATCATTATGGATAATTCAGTGAAAATTTTTAAGATCTATTTTCCCATTAGTATTCATTTCTTTGTTACTTACCTGTTTTCACTTGATAGCAGAATTCAAACTAACTTTATATTAAAGCACATATTCGTATTATTGTTATATTGGATTTTACAGTTATTGCGTGTGTTTTTCATTTTATCATTAGTCTAAAATGATTATTTTGGTAGTATTTACTTAATTCTATTCTCTAACCCTGAATATCAGAACTTGGCTAATGTGTATCTTAAAATTTCTGTCCAAGAGCAAAACAAAAATATCAGGGTCTTTTCTAGTCAGTAATATTCAATAATATCCATAGATATTTTGTTTCAAGAGTCCAGTATTGAAAGTGCTCCATTTACATAAAATGTTTCATTATCTTTTAGAATGAAATTAACCCTGGTTTTCTAAAAGATTTCTCTAAATTTTCTTGCTTGTTAAACCAGGAATACATCCTTGGTGTCCAACCAAATCCAAGCAAATACTGCTATAGAAGTATCTGCTTCTAACTGAAAAATAAACTTGGAGTGGTGAAAAATTAGATTTTTTTTACTATTTATGTTTGAACTCCATATAATTATTCATAACCAGATACTATTTGTGATGTTGTCACTCACATTATTTCTTTATTTACTTCATTTCTCTTTTGTAGTATGCTGTTTATGAGTTACCCAGATTTAATCATGCAAAGATTTATTTAAATTAAAAATAAGCTGCCTTTCTGTGTATATTTATCAAATGATTTAACTTAATTTCACTTCAGCTTTATCTATGGGAATAATTAATTAATCATGAAATATAAAATTAATCATACCAATTTTTCACAGAAAATAATTTCATAAACATTAATAAAGGATAGAAAGTTATTGCAAATCTTAAATGAAGAAAGTAAGGTGCATATAAATTTTGTACATTATTTGAAGGAAATTTGCTAGGCATACCAAAAAATGATATTTTAATATTTATCTTTTATGTAATCATTCTTGAGTGATTTCGTGCTAGGCATATTTAAAAAGCAGTGATTAATATATAATGATATTTATCATGTTCTTTTGATTATGTGTTGTAAAATGAAGGGGTCCCAGTTTTAGTTACCATTTTCTATTTCTTTGAAATTTAACTTTTCTTGGTTATATTTCAACAGAAAGCAGTTTTAATAAAAAATGATTCACATTCATACTTGCTTAGGTGCTTATCTCAAAATCAATTCACATTACTAAACTTGTAGTGATTAACTGTTTTTTTTATTTAACACTAGAAAAAAGCCTAATATGTATGTTGCTGAATTAATTTGACTGATTATTTAATTTTTTGGTGGAGCAAATTCTTGTTTTTCCCATTGTAAAGATTGTAATGCACCGTTTGTAAAAAAATATTCTTTATATAAGTGCTGATAAAAATATACTCTGTATTATTTTTATTGTGCAGGAGTATTGGTATTTAATTCAAAATTTAGTGTATTGTAATATTTATTTACGTTGTTTTTGGCAAAAGTTTTCTGCCTTATTTGAAGCAGTACAAAGGAAAAGGCAAATGTACTTTTCACTTTTATTGTGATTGTCAACAGTTCTTGTGTATTAAATGCATTATGTTTGTAAAAACTTTTTCCTGAATTTTTAGTTTTCTTTTTTATTGTTTATATTATGCCTAATATAGTAAGAAAATCCTGTCGTCTTTCACTTGTCAGATAATGTCTAAAACAATACTGTATTTTTGGATTCCATAATATGCAAGCTCTATCACAAGAGCTATTGGTATTAAATTTTAGTATAGCATAATTCTGATCAAGAATTAGAATTAATCTTCAATTGTACATTGTCCTCAAGTAAGAAACAATGATAATATTATTTTTTTGCACAGTAGACTCTTGTTATAACAACATTTTCAATCAAACCCATGTATAGTATTTTTGTAGATAGGAAATGATAAAGTATTTATTTAAAAATTTCCATCATTTACACTATAGAGATGAAATTAGTTATTCATATAATATCTTTGCTAAAATCTCAAGTAGCAATATTGTTGTACCCTCAAGAATTTATGCTGTAAGAAATACATGCTTTGCACAATGCACAATATTTTTAATTCGATCATCTTCATTCAATGAAAATGCATGAGAATATTGGGATGGCGAAGATGGCCATTATCAGAATTTCAATTAAGGATACTTGTTGAAAGTATTCTATAGAGTAATTTTTTGTTATTTCCTACATAGAAATCTACTATTAAAATATATAGTCACAAAAGTCAACTGTGAATGTCTTTGCTAAGCCAACTCTTTCTTTAATATAGAAGTGGCCCAAATTCTTGCACAACTTTGTTTCTAGTATGTTAAGGGTTCAAATGGCAACCATTCATCCCTTTGTAATAGGAATCCAGATCCTAATTCTGTTTTGTACTTGTTGCTACATGGGATTGTGTCAAGAAATGTTTCAGAATATTTGGCTAAGGTTAGTTATTATTCATACCTTTCAATGGTTAATACTTGAGTTGAAACTACTCGTTTCTATCACTGTTAAATATTGATATCATGATATAATTAGAAATAATATATATTTTTAAAAGATGAAGTACAAGTCCTTCCTGATTGACTTGCACTCTATGATCAATGAAATAGAAAAATGTTATATAACTCTTTCTATTACTGTACCTGATTGCCATCAATTAAACAATTGGATAGTCTTCTTGATTTATGATTGCATAGTTATAAAAAAATTATATTGCTATAATAATGATTATTACAGTTTTTGTATCCTTGCATCAGGAAAAAGTAAATAAAAATATTGTTAGCTCCCTGTAATTGTGGTCTGTGTATTAGAATCGATCGAGAAAATCATAATTTTTTCATCATCAATATACATTCTAGGGTATTGTTTTAACTTAATAGCATCTAGCTTGTTGAATTCAAGTAGAAATAGATAAATTCCTTTTTGATTCTGATGGAATAATTAAGTTTAGTCCTAGAGACTTTAAGATAGCTTGAATTGAGATAATTTTATTATTTACTTCCGATTACTTTGATAATCTAAAATTCCCAAGGGAAAAAAGACATGAAAAAAGTCTGATGTGGCTGGGAATCGAACCCAGTATCTTCTTCTAAGGGGTTCTCACTAACAATACTTTGTACTGCCTCAATGAGGTTGTGGCTGTGGACGACACATCTTACTTGGATGAAACCACACACAAAGTTATCAAAAATGGCTCGTTAGAATGTTCTGTCTGGATAGCTGAGTTGGTTTAAGCAGCCCTCCAATTAGAGGCAGGTCCTGGGCTCAATTTCTGGCCCCATAAGCCTATTTTTAAGGTCTATTTTTTCTTTGAACTTTTACTGGATGCATGCCTTCATGTGCAAAGTTACAAAAACACTTTCCTTGATCTAAGATTCATAAAAATGAATGTGAAAATACTGTTTTACTCTTTTATATATGTAATAATTCCCCTAAAAGCTTTCTATGGCACCTTTACTGCACCAAACATTTGAAAATGTTACTTAATGATTGTATTTCATGAAATATTAGAGATGGGACAATCAATTGAAAAAATATTCAAATAGAAATTTTTCATTCGTATAAATGGCTGGCTGGCAGGATATTGGATCAGATATCTTTTATATATAATTCCTTCTATGGATTCATTCATATATATAGATAGCCAAATAAGATACTAATTCCCAGGCTAAATCACAAGCATCAGTGATTTAAAATTTTTACAGCATATAGGCCCTAATTGAAACCCCCAGGAAAAAGGCGAGTTTGAACCTCAGTGTCATGGGTTTGATACCAGAAGGCCCCAAAATCTCGATTTTTCCCTTTTAAATGTATTTCCTAGATTTTCGGGAATTTAAAAAAAAAACTTCTTGGATAGGTAGAGAATTAAATCTCAAGGAGCCTACAGATATCAACATGATCTATCGAAAACATTAATGGCTTTTCCATAAAAATTGCTGAGTTCGATGCTAGGAGGATGCAAAAATCTCCCGTATAAAATACATTGGGGTAGTTTTTCATTATTTTTTCATGCACTTATTGAAATGATAGGAAGTTCTTGCTTAGCTAGAAGATGCATTTTAAGACACGGTTTTAGAAAAAAAATTAGATAAGACCATGCTGTTCCTGGGTTCGATGCCAGAGCACATTAATATTCCTCACATAAAGAATAGAAGGGAAAAGTTGGACATCGTTTGAGGGAGTTGCAGCAAATATTTCTGCTTGAATTTTCACACATAGTTAGAGATGCTGATCATCTGTTATGCTTTGTAGTAAGTATCACCAGGAAGACCCCGGTTTGATGCCAGATGGATAAATTGCAGCAAATTTTAAGAATATTTTCAATTGTTTTTTTTTTCTTTTGAGGACACTCTTGATATGATGCCGACTTGAAATTAGTGTTATCAATATGCTTGCAGTATGCAAGCAACATTTTACTTTATTTTAATAACATTGAAACTTAAAACTTGGCATATGGATAAAGATAATTTATATCTATTATCTACTATATATAATTCCTTCTCCAGATTCATTCAAGGATATAGATAGGATTCACAGGCTAAACCACAAGCGTCATTGACTTGATATTTTTAAAGCATATAGGGACTAACGTAAAACCCCAGAAAAAATGTGACTTTGAACCCCAGTGTCATGGGTTCAATGCCAGAAGTCCCCAATGTCACGATTTTTCCGATTTAAATGCATTGCTTAAATTTTTGGGAATTTCTGAAAGGTACATTACATTTACATTTAAACCCTGCAATCCGCCAGTGGCGCGTGGCAGGGGGTGTAAGACACCAAAATACCTATCTAATCTGGAGAGCTATTTGCTTCTCTAATACTTCGCGGAAAAAATGACCAAAAGTAGCTATCTGTCCTGGCAACTACTTCCCTGTATCGCTTTTTTGTTTTCTCTCGAAGGTGGGTTGAGAAGTTCTCCAGGTAATGCATTCCATTCCCTTATACCTCTATTGATAAAAGAATATTTCACCACATCGGTTTTCTGTTCACGTTACTGTTACTTATTTTCAGATTCAAGGAGGTGCTGACTATTGAAAAGGTGAAGAGGTATCCAAGTTCCATCCTCCCTTCAGCTTGAGACATTCCCATCAATTCGAACACTGTTTTCTCCTTAATTATGTAGAATTGAGCCTAAATAGGCGAATAAACTCTGTAAGTGAGACTAATAACAAGGTTAAGTTATTTTCACCCCGAAAATCTCTATAAATAAGAAAATAGATTGGACGGAGTGGTTTTTCACACCCACATCTCTATAAATTAAACCTCACCCCTGTATAGGCAAATGTCTTCAGTAAAATTCATCTCATTGAAAGTTTTTTCGACAGGTCACATGCGGGTATTTTGTTTACCTGAACTTTCCGAGAGGCAGTCGCCGAGAGGGGGTATGTTACGTCCTTAAGATGCCTATAAGAAAACTAGCGGTGTTTTTGTTGAGTGATACGATTTAAACTGATTGCTCTCAGGAGGTCGTGAAGTGAAATATTGAACGATTTAGGATTTATGGAGATGAAATGATGAAGAACAAAGATTCTATAAAGTCACATTGCTTTAAAAGACACTAAAATAAAAGTTACTGAATTTCTTCAATTCAAAAAGTGCCTCGTGGAATGTATGAAAGAAACCCTTAAAACATAATCATAGATTAGACATGGATTAATGGAAACCTCTATTAGAAGGAGAGAAACCGTTCCTTAACCTATAGAAGTGAGAAATTGGAAGTTAGAGACGTTTATAAAAGAAAGAAAATTGTCTTGACTTGAATTCTCCCTCTCTTCAAGGTTTAATTACACAAATGATTCTGACGCAACCGTTTCTTTGAGATTAATCTGCCTCTTTTGTTTATATCTAAATCGATTGTTTTTTTAACTCAAGTTTTCATTTTTTATCTAGTTTATAATGACATCTAAATTTTGGAAATCTCTCACATATTTTTGCATGTTATCGATATGTCATATGCAGATACCCCAAAATTGAAATTAATTTCGCTTTCAAACTCTTTGGATTGAAAACTTTAGGTGATTGAAAACGAATGAATTGAAACTAAGAAATGAAACCAATCTGATATCGAATTAGCCTCGGAATACGTTATATCACTTCGAAAATTTTCAGTGCACCCCAAAGAAAATTTATATTTAGCGGAAAAGAAATGTAAACATTTACGCGTTCTATTTTGAGTATAATTTAGGAGAAAATAATCAATATATAAACAGAAATATAGTATTTTTCCGAATTCCTGTACAATACACAGACTTAATTAGTCTGGAGACGTAATCTCTCAAATGCAGGTAATCGTCGTCTGTGAATTCATCGAATGAATTTCTCGACATGCATAGATACTAATCAAGATAGAGGCAAAGCTCAAGTTAGGGGAAGTGTAATTTTCCTTATGTTTTAAAGCTCTGTGTCGAGTGGAAATTAAATGTAATTGAAAAATACAAATAAAGTGGAAATTTGTTTCATGTTAATTTTTAATCAAATCCAAAATTTCGGATTCTTTCTGGAAATGAAACCCAATACCTATTATTTAATTTCATCTTTAGTATATTTGTCGGAATTAAAGGACCATTTCTCGAATGTCATTAAAATTAAGGTATCATATTTCTGTAAGATACGTAGCTTTGAAGTAGTTGGATCATCGATTTATGGAGAGTAATTAATGGTTGTAATTTTATGCGAGTGAAGTGGGGGTGCGTCGAATGAGTGTGTTTGTGTGGAACTTGCCAATTTGGCTCATGGGACGCGCATTTAGCACGCTAGATCATGCTCAGGACAGTATGTGTAATTTTTTTCATGCATAAGGCTATCATTGTTTCTTCGCCATTCCCTTCTCATTATGTCACCATTTTCATACCAATTGAGAAGGCAGACAGGCAGGGCACAGTTTACTTGCTCAGGGCCTTGGAAATATTCAATCCTTCGATCTTTTTGAACTTCAGTAGCTCGTAAAAACTGATGGATCTTCAGCATACAATAAAGTTTGAAGAAACTGGAAACTGGAAGGATGAAACACGGATAGAAAATATGGAGATGCTCGTATGAAAATCAGACATTGGTACTTGTACCATACCGTTTTCAACATTTTCAAAATATATATCTATTGATTAATATTTCTCGGGATTTCCTCTTACTAAGAACATTTCCTAATATTTCTTTCTCAATCCATTTCATAAAATTTAAACGTAGAAAATTTATGACGCAATAGCAGTAAACAAAATTTATTTAAGCCAATAAATGACGAATTTTTCATGTGGAATCTTGCTGATATATATAACTTAAGCTTTCTATAAAAATAGCTTTCTATAAAAATCAATTAAAGCCCGATGAATTGCCACACCTTGAGGAAGTTGCATATTACCTGTGGTCATTCCACGTCACATACACTTTTCTTTGTTGCGATGTCTAGTAAAACTCCTTAAAATCCTAGTAAACTCCTTAACGCCAACTTTATTAATTTGGTTCATGTTGAACTGTCATCTAATGAATTATTTCAAATGATACGGATAAGAGTTTCACTTTTACTTTCAACAAACACCTTAAATACGGGGAATTTGGCTTTCTTAAAGATACATAAGATACGGGAGGGATTCAAAACTCAGAGAAAATCTATCTTGAGCACTGCGGTTATTATTTTATGATCGGATATGCCTTCATCACATAAATACTGTTCACCAAGTGAGAATGGCTAATGGCAAGGAGATCTAGAATATTACCTTTTTCGTGAGGAGTTACTCTAGTCCTTTCTGTCTTTACCTGTTCGAGCGCGAAGACTGATAATAAATGTATTAATTTCAGCGATGAAGTTCTTTCTCGACTATTGTTACTGATGGAAATTTTTGCCCAGTTTATATCTGGTAGATTAGTATTCCTCCTACCGATACGGTTGCGCTGAGTTTACTCTCCTGGAATTTTCTGTGTCCATCAGAGACCATCTGGGGAATCGTCGCCGCCATCTACTGCGTCCATACCTATACATCACCTACTCTCATCCATCCCTCTACCCCAGCCTCTAACACATCTAATCCCGTCTGTCCCTCTACACCACCTGCTCCCATTCATCCCTCTACCCCACCTAATCCAATCCCTACCTCTACCCCACCTACTGCGGTCCGTATCTCTACCCCATCCACTCCCATCCCACCCTCTACACCACCTATTCCCGTCCGTCCCTCTACACCATCTACTCCCATTCATCTCTATACACCACCTACTCCCATCCCACCCTCTATCCAACCTACTACCGTCCCTACCTCTACACCACCTACTCCCATCCCTCCCTCTATCCCACCCTCTCCCATCGCACCCTCTACCCCAACTACTCCCATCCCACTCTCTACCCCACCTACTCCCATCCCACCCTCTACCCTACCTACTCCCATCACTCCATCTACCCCTCCCACTCCAATCCCACACTCTACCCCACCCACTACCGTCCCACCCTCTACCCAACCCATATCCATTCCTACCCCTATACCAACCAATCCCACACTTCCATCCGTCAGCTCTTTCTATACACTTACCACCCATCCCGAATCTTATTGCCCACCCAATCCATGCCCTATGACCTACCCCATACCTTCTCTTCCTCTATAACTCGCTGCACTCTCTCAATTCCACCACTCTCTCAATCAATTGCTTCCTTGACTTTCTCTCTCATAACTATCTCCCATCTACTACCTTCAGTCTTTATTCCCAATTAGACAATAGCCAAAATACGGAAAAAATTCAATTAAAAGGTATAGAATGTGTAAATTATACATAGCCCCGCCTTAAACATCATAATAAATGTATACATTCTGCAATAGTTAGTTTGGCTAGAAGCGCAAAGTATATCCATATTATGTACATTTCAAGATATGGTACACTATACAAGTTCCGGCCTTACAAATCTTTATACTATACATAATTGAATATATATTAAATCAATCGCTTCCTTCTCTTCCTCTCCCATAGCCATCTCCCAATACCTTCAGACTGTCTTCCCACTTAGACATTAGTAAACATATGTGCAATTCAATATATAGTTAGAGAATTTATAAATTATTCATAGCCCTGCATAATAATCATAACAAATCTATACATTCTGCAATAGTTATTTTAGCTAAGGGCGCAGAGTTTTTTCTATCCATATTATATACATTTCAAGTCATGGTACGCTATACATGTTCCGGCCTTACATATGTTTATACTATACAAAATTTAAAATATATTTTGGCTCGGAAGAAAAATAATGCATTTCACTTTTAATTCATCTTCCGGGGTAGGGTAATGCTTTAGGGGTTCGCCCTCGGGTTATCCTTCCGCTTCGCAACCTGGGTTGTTGTCTGGTAGTTCAGTACCCTGGTGATGTGCTCAATGTTGATGTCCTAAATCATTCTACTTTGGAGAGCCCGGGTCGTGGAGCCGCTAGAGGAGGAGGGCTTTAGACCGTGTCTCTGATGCCGAATGCATGGACCTCAGCTCCTTCCTGCACCCGGAGGCACTGTGCAACCTATTCCCACTTCTTTCGCTAGGCCGTCGAAGGCGTTCTCCTGGTTTTCGAAGGGCATCATATAGTCCTAGAAATGGAAAGAAAATTGAGGAAATCGTTTTTAACACTAGAAGGACGGAGGTGGTCATTTGACCACTTTTCAGAGTTTGACATCAAATTTTTTTTTCGAGAAATACCTCAGATTTTTTTAAAACTTTTTGACTTTTTTTATTATCATCCCAAAATTTGTTTTAAATATAAAAATATTTCTCTTCCCTTTTAGGTTAAATTTCATATCAAAATATGCCTAGAAGGACGGGAGGTGGTCATTTTACCACCTACTTTTAAAATTCGCAATTAAATACTTTCATGATTTTCAAAGACCTGAATTTTGCATAACTTCTAAGTTTGACAATTACACAAATGCTGATAAGGTATTTTACCTCGTATTTTGTTTAACTTTTAATTAATTAAACAAAATGTTGACCGATGTCCTAAATCTGCAGAATTTCATATTCTAGAATATTTTATCTATTCATACTGGACCAATGAAACTCATATTTTCGGAAGAAGTGGAAAAAAGTCCGAATTGTTGATAAAAGTCAGTCACGTCACGCCAAGATTGTTACGCCATCTGACGGAAACCATATAAAACCACTCGTTCGTGCCTCGGAAAAAACCTCTATCAAATACGATGGCGGAAGAATGTTTCGAATTTCGTCGTGAAAATTTCCAATCTGTGGTTTTCGTCAATGCCAAATCGTTCTATAACATTTAAAAATTCATAAAAAAATTTTTAGCAGGGTTGCCAACTTATTAGTTTAATCATTATAAAATGTTCTTCCAATGTTTTTCTCAGGTAAATCACAAACTGATATCTCAAGTTTACATTCAATCACCTTTCTTGAACAATTAGAATTAATGTCAAGGGTACTAACTTTATAAATCAGGGCTACCAATCGTAAGAACGGATCTCTAAACAGAGAGTTATGCGTTCGCAGAATAAATAACTAAAGGGATATTTTGAGCACAGATTTGTTTCATGTGATTCGTCGAAACTCTTGGGGATCCCGAATAAGTTTATAAACTATAAAGAGGCAGGGTTACTAACATTTTCGGCTGTAAAGTGAAGGCAGCGATCAGACCTTCATGAAAAACCTAGCAATTAACCATGCATTTATCGAGAATGGCCTTTTCTTACTCATATCTCATTCTGTGCTTATCCACTCTGGTGCTAGTTTTATTACGTTGATTTTTATTTTAGACTTACCTTAATTCTTACATCATTCTTAAAATGTTATTTCCTTCCATCATTCGCTAGTTTACAATAAATCCAAGTCATTATAGTAACACTTCATCATCTTCACAATGTAAGGTTTGAAATCATAATAAAGCTTCGCTATTGTTCTTACAAATTAATATTTATTCCTTATTAAGTAATGGATTAACATTTTTAAGATATATGATAAGAGAGAATATCACTCTATGTATCCAAGAGTACATAATTTTTTATCGCAGATTCTGCACATTGCCACTTTTACAGAGCATATTCCACTGTATATTTTCCTGCATTTTAGGCACAAATTACTGGATTTGTTATAACATCCAGGTGAGATATGACACTTTCTTCTTTTCTGCGGTCTTATTGGCGCACTTGCTTCCCCTGATGAAATTCCCGACATTGCAAAGGAACATGAGGGAGGTGGCTCTATTATTATTAGGGGTCTTTATTAGGCGAGATTGAGGATTGAGCCTAAAAAGTCTCCTCTTCCATCTAACCTGCAAAGTAAAGCTCTATCTATAATGAGGTTCCAATAATTTCTAATACAAGTCTTTGAATTTACTCTTTCCGGCTGAGTTTACGCCCAGTGGTTTCTTTGAATAGAACCCAGCTATTTGTTGAGGCCAGGTCCAATATGTTAAAAAATACATGAACTGACCATCTCCTTGCAGCCGAATGAGTTGAATATTTCCGGCACATGCTATCCATTATATCTACTCCTACTTTGTTGTAGTTGTAAAACAAAACTGTATCCGGTTTCTTTTTCTGAGTCAGAAATCATCACGTCCTGATGCATTGTACTGATTAAAAGCAAATTTTTATATATTTTGCTTGGTAATTTGTCAAGCTATGGCCTAGTCTATTTTTATAAACTCTAGTTGAGTATATTTCATCGCTGTGATGAACCGAAGGAGGCAATTCTCTTCTATTTTTTCTTATCGTTCCAACCAATGAGATTTAGTTTTTTTTAGTTTTTTAGGGAGGCTGATTGAAGAGAAGTAATTGTTGCAAGTTATGTTGATACCGGAGTTTTTGAACGGCTCTGCTAACCATAACACAACATATTCTCCAAGACACTGTCTTGATCCCCTAGCGTCATCTTTTCCACAATAAGGAAATGCACTTAGGCAGTATTTAGACTTCACGTCTGCTAATACACAGTACTTGATCCCAAACTTATCTGGCTTATTCGGCATGTATTGGATGAATGGGCATCGGCACTTCGTAGGATATAATTGTTCATCGGCCGTAACACTCTCGCCAGGGTTGTAGCAGGCTCGGGAGTTAGTTATAAATGCATTCCAAGGCTCAGAACCCAAAGCAAACTTTTCTTCTCTCAGAGCTAGACTCCGAGTTTCTCTGTGATCAAACCGTAAATGTTTCATTATGCTTACGAATCGATCCTTATTCTTAGTGCTGGAGAATATTTTCGATCCCTATGAGTAGACACAAAAAGTCTATCCTAGCGCGTTTCAAGGTCAATCTACTAAAAACAATGTTTAAAAGCAATTCCCGCGCTCCCTCGCGCGTCACCGCTTGCCCCGCCGCTTAACCCCGCCCGCTAGTACTTTCCCCGCCGCATTTTTAGAGAGAATTATAAAAATGTTCACACTTCTTTAAAAATTAATTATCAATTGATTAACTTAAATGCTAGAATTGCTTATTTAAGAATTGCATTTTTCCAAAATATTCTTTTTTATTTCCTTGTCGTAATCTTTAATTATCCTTCTTATAAAATTTCATCAAATGTTAACCATAAATTTATTCCTATCAGCTTGAAAATATTATTTACTAGGGCAAGTAATGCTAACATAGGTCTTAACGGAAACAAATTTTAAAATGCATTGTGGCGATTTTTAAGATTTTTTTTGGACCCCTTTCCGAATACATGGAAACTTGAAATTTGGCATGGGGTTAGAAATCATAAATATATTTCATAATCAAATTTTTTTATTCGCTTATGGTCCTTGGTTCGATCCCAGAGGGCCATTTGCACTCCACAATGAATTTCTTATGGGGATAACGGAAACAAATTTTAGGTACTTCTCGGCATGATATTGACTTCAAACTTTGCATAAAATAAGATCAAGTTCATAAAAATCTAACTGTGCATTCACAGCTACCAGTGTGTCCTGGGTTCGATACCAGGCGTCTCTACAATCAGTAACTGATCCTATTTTCAATAATAATCTTGAACCCTTTCCCAACAATATAGAAACTTGAAATTCGGCATGTAGTTCTACGTAAGAAAGGCTTGAGGAATTTAAATGTCCCTCTGGGATCGAACCAAGGACCATCAGCAAATATGTAAAATTTGATTATGAGATATATTTATGATATCTAACCTCATGTTGAATTTCAAGATTCTATGCCATCGGGAAGGGGTCCAAAAAAAATCTTCAAAATCGCCGCAATGCATTTTAAACGGCCGATTTTTGCCTCGGCCTAGCATCGAACCAAGGACAATATTCGGAGATGTCTTTTTGATTTTCGTTTGCTATGCACGGCATCTAGCGATCCCTCGAGTTTCAATTCTCTGCTTTTCCGGGAAGTGCCTCAAAAAAATTTTCGAAAATCCCTGCCATGTATTCTTATGGACTAAATCGCGACTTTGGGGCCTTCTGGAATCGAACCCATAACACTAAGGTTCAAAGTTGGCTTTTTCCTGGAGATTATACGTTATGGCCAATATGTCGTAAAAATTTCAAGTCGTTGGCACTTGTGGAACATGGTTAGAATTTTGATCCCCTATGAATGAATGAATGTGTATATAGGTACGAGTAAAATGTTGCTTGCATACTGCAAGCAGATCGACAACACTATTTTCATGTCGGCATCATATAGGGACGGCCATCAAAAGAAAAAAATAGATTGAAATTATTCTTAAAATTCGCTGAAATTCCATCGTCTTGCATCGAACCCGGGTCTTTACTGTGAAATAACTAAGCAGCACAATAGAACATCACCATCTCTAACTATGTGTGAAAATTTAAGCAGAAATATGGACTACAATTGCCTCAAAAGACGTTCTAATTTTCACGAATTTAAATGGCTCTCTGGATTCGAACCAAGGACAATCCTTGAAATCTAAAAAATGTTTCTGAAAGTTATTTATGATCTCTATTTATATGACGAATTTGAAGTTTCTATATTATTGGCAAAGGTTTCAAAATAATTACTAAAAGTCGGATCAACTTCTGATTACAGAGACACCTGGTGTCGAACCCAGGACACATTGATAGCTGTGAATGCACTGTTTGATTTTTATTGACTTGATCTTTGTATATGCAAAGTTTGAAGTCAGTATCGTGCCGGGAAGTACCTAAAATTTGTTTCCGTTATCTCCGTAAGAAATGCACTGAGGAATTTAAATGTCCCTCTGGGATCGAACCAAGGACCATCAGCGAATATGTAAAATTTGATTATGATATATTTTTATGGTATCTAACATCATACCGAATTTCAAGTTTCTATGCCATCGGAAAAGGGTCCAAAAAATTCTTAAATATCGCCACAATGCATTTTAAACGGCCAATTTTTGCCCCGACCTAGCATCGAACCAAGGATAATATTCGTAGATGTCTTTATGGTTTACTTTAGATATGCACGGCATCTAGCGATCTGTTGAATTTCAAATCTCTCCTTTTCCGGGAAAAGCCTGAAAAAAATTTTCGAAAATCCCCGCCATGTAATCTTATGGGGAAAATCGCGACTTTGGGGCCTTCTGGAAACGAACCCATGACACCGAGGTTCAAAGTCGGATTTTTTCTGGAAGTTATACGTCATGGCCATAACGTCGTAAAGATTACAAGTCATTGGCACTTCTGGAACATGGTTAGAATTTTGATCCCCTATGAATGAATGAATGAATAAGTGAGTGTGTATATAGGTACGAGTAAAATGTAGCTTGCATACTGCAAGCAGATCGACAACACTATTTTCATGTCGGCATCATATCCGGACGGCCATCAAAAGAAAAAAATGGATTGAAATTTTTCTCAAAATTTGCCTAAATTCCATCGTCTGGCATCGAACCCGGGTCTTTACTGTGAACTTACTATGCAGCACAATAGAACATCACCATCTCTAACGATGTGTGAAAATTCAAGCAGAAATATGGGCTACAACTGCCTCAAAAGACGTTTTAATTTTCACGAATTTAAATGGCTCTCTGGATTCGAACCAAGGACGATCTTGGAAATCTAAAAAATGTTTCTGATAGATATTTATGATCTCTATCTATATGCCGAATTTCAAGTTTCTATATTATTGGCAAAGGTTTCAAAATAATTCCTAAAAATCAGATCAACTTGTGATTGCAGAGACACCTGGTGTCGAACCCAGGACACTTTGATAGCTGTGAATGCACTGTTTGATTTGTTTGGACTTGATCTTTCTTAGTGCAAAGTTTGAAGTCGATATCTAACCGGGAAGTACCTAAAATTTGATTCCGTTATCTCCGTAAGAAAAGCATTGGGAAATGCAAATGGTCCTCTGGGATCGAACCAAGGACCATAAGCTAATATATAAAATTCGATTATTGAATAAATTCATGATATCTATCGACGTGCCGAGTTTCAAGTATCCATGTTATCGGGAAAGGATCCAAAAATAATCTTAAAAATCGCCGCAATGCATTTTAAACGGCCGATTTTTGCCCCAGCCTAGCATCGAACCAAGGACAATATTCGAAGATGTCTTTCCGATTTTCGTTGGCTATGCACGGCATTTAGCGGTCCCTCGAGTTTCAACTCTCTGCTTTTCCGGGAAGTGTCTCAAAAAAATTTTCGAAAATCCCCGCCATGTAATCTTATGGGGAAAATCGCGACTTTGGGGCCCTCTGGAATCGAACCCATGACACTGAGGTTCAAAATCGCAATTTTTCTGGAGGTTATACGTTATGGCCAATATTTGGTAAAAATTTCAAGCCATTGACGCTAGTGGTTTAGCCTGTGACTTTGTATCCTCTCTATATATATATATATATGAATATATGAATATATATATGATATATGAATGAATCCGGAGAAGCATCTATATATAATAGATATCCGGAGAAGCGTATATATATACGAGTAAAATGTAGCTTGCATACTGCAAGCAGATCGGCAATACTAATTTCATATCGGCATCATATCGGGACAGTCCACAAAAGAAAAAAAAAGAATTGAAATTTTTCTGAAAATTCGCTGACATTTCATCGTCAGAAATTTAACCCGGGTCTAACGGGTGAACCTACTATGCAGCACAATAGAAGATCACCATCTCTAACTATGTGTGAAAATTCAAGCAGAAATATTGGCTGCAACAGCCTCAAAAGACGTTCTGATTTTCACGAATGTAAATGGCTCTCTGGATTCGAACCAAGGACAATCTTTGAAATCTAAAACATGTTTCTGAAAGTTATTTATGATCTCTATTTATATGTCGAATTCCAAGTTTCTATATTATTGGGAAAGGTTTCAAAATAATTCCTTAAAATCGGATCAACTTTTGATTGCAGAGACACCTGGTGTCGAACCCAGGAAATATTCTATGCTGTGAATGCAAAGTTTGATTTTTATGGACTTGATCTTGTACCTTGCACAGTTTGAAGTCGATAGCATGCCGGGAAGTACCTTAATTTTGTTTCCGTTATCTCCGTAAGAAATGCATTGAGAAGTGAAAATGTTCCTCTGGGATCGAACCAAGGACCATCAGCGAACATGTAAAATTTTATTATGAAATATATTTTTGACATCTATCCACGTGCTGAGTTTCGAGTATCCATGTTATCGGGAAAGGGTCCAAAAAAAATCTTCAAAGTCGCCGCAATGCATTTTAAACGGCCAATTTTTGCCCCGACCTAGCATCGAACCCAGGATATTTTTCGTAAAACTAAATTATGGTTTCGATTGATCATGACCACATTTATAGCCTCCTTGAGTTTTGATTCTCTACATATCCGGAAAGTATTTTTTTTTAATTCTCGAAAATCTAAGCAATGCATTTAAACGGGAAAATCGGGACTTTGGGGCCCTCTGGAATCGAACCTATGACACTGAGGATCAAAGTCGCTTTTTTCCTGGGGGTTTCACGTTATGGCCAATATGTCATAAAAATTTCAAGTCAATGACGCTTGTGGTTTAGCCTGTGAATTTGTATCCTATCTATATAGCTATATATATGAATGAATCCGGAGAAGCATCTATATATAATAGATACGAGTAAAATGTAGCTTGCATACTGCAAGCAGATCGGCAATACTAATTTCATATCGGCATCATATCGGGACGGTCCTCAAAAGAAAAAAAGAGGATTTAATTTTTTCTTAAAATTCGCTCAAATTTCATCGTCTGGCATCGAAGCCGGGTATTACAGGTAAACCTACTATGAAACACAATAGAAGATCACCATCTCTAACTATGTGTGAAAATTCAAGCAGAAATATTGGCTATAACTGCCTCAAAAAACGTTCTAATTTTCACGAATGTTAATGCCTCTCTGGACTCGAACCAAGGACGATCGTGGAAATCTAAAACATGTTTCTGAAAGTTATTTAGGATCTCTATCTATATGCCGAATTTCATGTTTCTATTTTATTGGGAAAGGTTTCAAAATAATTCCTAAATATCGGATCAACTTCTGATTTCAGAGACACCTGGTGTCGAACCCAGGACGTATTGCAAGCTGCGAATGAACAGTTTGATTTGTAAAGACTTGCTCTTGTATCATGCAAAGTTTGAAGTTGATAGCATGCCGAAAAGTACCTACATTTTGTTTCCGTTATCTCCGTAAGAAATGCATTGAGAAGTGCATATCGCCCTATGGGATCGAACCAAGGACAATCAGCGAACATGTAAAATTTAATCATGAAGTATATTCATGATATCTATCCACGTGCCGTGTTTCGAATAACCATGTTATCGGGAAAGGATCCAAAAAAAATCATCAAAATCGCTGCAATGCATTTTAAACGGCCGATTTTTGCCCCGACCTAGCATCGAACCATGGACTATATTCTAAGATGTCTTTTTGATTTTCGTTGGATATGCATGGCTTCTAGCGATCCCTAGAATTTCAACTCGCTCCTTTTCCGGGAAGTGCCTCAAAAAAATTTTCGAAAATCCCCGCCATGTATTCTTATGGAGAAAATCGCGACTTTGGGGCCCTCTGGAATCGAACCCATGACCCTGAGGATCAAAGTCGCAATTTTTCTGGCGGTTACACGTTATGGCCAATACGTTGTAAAAATTTCAAGTCAATGACGCTTGTGGTTTAGGCTGTGAATTAGTATCCTATCTATCTATCTATCTATCTATCTATCTATATAGGTATATCCATGAATGAATCCGGAGAAGCATCTATATATAATAGATATCCGGAGAAGCGTCTACATATAATAGATATCCGGAGAAGCGTCTATTTATTAAATATAGATGCTTCTCCGGATTCATTCAAGGATATAGATAGATAGATAGATAGATAGATAGATAGGATACTAATTCACAGCCTAAACTATAAGCGTCATCGACTTGAAATTTTTACGACGTATTGGCCATAACGTATAACCGCCAGGAAAATTGCGGTTTTGAACCTCAGTGTCATGGGTTCGATTCCAGAAGGCCCCAAAGTCGCGATTTTCCCCATAATATTACATGGCGGGGATTTTCGAAAAATTTTTTGAGGCATTTCCCGGAAAAGGAGAGAGTTGAAATTCGAGGGATCGCTAGAAGCCGTGCATATCCAACGAAAATCAAAAAGACATCGCCGAATATGGGCCATGGTTCGATGCTAGGTCAGGGCAAAAATCGGCCGTTTAAAATGCATTGAACCGATTTTTAAGATTTTTTTTGGACCCTTTTCCGATGGCATAGAAACTTGAAATTTAGTATGAGGTTACATACCATAAAAATATATCATAATCAAATTTTACATATTCACTGATGGTCCTTGGTTCGATCCCAGAGGGACATTTAAATTCCTCAATGCATTTCTTACGGAGATAACGGAAACAAATGTTAGGTACTTCCCGGCATGATATCGATTTCAAACTTTGCATATAGAAAGATCAAGTCCATACAAATCAAGCAGTGCATTCACAGCTATCAATGTATCCTGGGTTCGACACCAGGTGTCTCTGCAATCAAAAGTTGATCCGATATTCAGGATTTTTTTTGAAACCTTTACCAATTATATAGAAACTTGAAATTCGGCATCTAGATAGAGATCATAAATAAAATTCTAAAACATATTTTAGATTCCCATGATCGTCCTTGGTTCGAATCCAGAGAGCCATTTAAATTCGTGAAAATTAGAAAGTCTTTTGAGGCAGTTGTAGCCCATATTTCTGCTTGAATTTTCACACATAGTTAGAGTTGGTGATCTTATATTGTGCTGCTTAGTGAGTATCACCAGAAGGACCCGGGTTCGATACCAGACGATTGAATTTCAGGGAAATTTAAGAAAAATTTCAATCCATTTTTTTCTTTTGATGGCCGTCCCTATATGATGCCGACATGAAAATAGTGTTGTCGATCTGCTTGCAGTATGCAAGCAACATTTTACTCGTATAAAATAGTTACATGAATGAATCCGGAGAAGCATCTATATATAATAGATACATTCATAGGGGATCAAAATTCTAACCATGTTCCACAAGTGCCAACGACTTGAAATTTTTACGACGTTATGGCCATGACGTGTAACCTCCAGGAAAAAGCTGACTTTGAACCTAGGTGTCATAAGTTCGATTCCAGAAGGCCCCAAAGTCGCGATTTTCCCCATAAGATTACATGGCGGGGATTTTCGAAAATTTTTTGAGGCACTTCCCGGAAGAGTTGAGAGTTGAAATTCAAGAGATCGTTTGATGCCATGTATATCTCAAGGAAACCTTAAAGACATCTACAAATATTATCCTTGGTTCGATGCTAGGCCAGGGCAAATATTCTCCCGTTTAATTTACATTGCAATTTTTAAGATTTTTTTTAATTACTTACAGATGACTTGGAAACTTGAAACTTGGCACGTGGATATATATCATAAATATATTTTATAATAAAATTTTAGAACTCGCTGATGGTCCTTGGTTCGATCCCAGAGGGCCATTTACATCCTACAATGCATTTCTTATGGAGATAACGGAAGCAAATTTTAGGTACTTCCTGGCAAGATGTTGACTTCAAACTTTGCATTTAATAAGATCAGGTCAAATCAAGTCATAATGTGTTTTTACAGCTGCCAGTAGGTCCTGGGTTCGACACCAGGCATCTCTACAATCAGTAATTGATTCAATTTTTAGGAACTATTTTGAACCCTTTCCCAATAATATAGAAACTTCGAATTCGGCATATAGATAGAGATCATAAATAACTTTCAGAAATATGTTTTAGATTTCCAAAATCGTCCTTGGTTCGAATCCAGAGAGCAATTTAAATTCGTGAAAATTAGAACGTCTTTTGAAGCAGTTGTAGCCCATATTTCTGCTTGAATTTTCACAGATAGTTAGAGATGGTGATGTTCTATTGTGTTTCATAGTAGGTTCACCATTAAGACCGGGGTTCAATGTCAGACGATGGAATTTCAGCGAATTTTAAGAAAAATTTCAATCCACTTTTTTCTTTTGATGGCCGTCCCGATATGATGCCGACATTAAAATAGTGTTGTCGATCTGCTTGCAGTATGCAAGCAACATTTTACTCGTACCTATATACACACTCACTCATTCATTCATTCATTCATAGGGGATCAAAATTCTAACCATGTTCCACAAGTGCCACCGTCTTGAAATTTTTACGACATTATGGCCATGACGTGTAACCTCCAGAAAAAAGCCGACTTTGAACCTCGGTGTCATGGGTTCGATTCCAGAAGGCCCCAAAGTCGCGATTTTGTCCATAAGAATACATGGCGGGGATTTCGAAAAATTGTTTTGAGGCACTTCCCGGAAAAGGAGAGATTTGAAATTCAAGGGATCGCTAGATGCGGGGCATATCTAAAAGAAACCGTAAAGACATCTACGAATATTATCGTCGGCTCGATGCTAGGTCGGGGCAAAAATCTTCCGTTTAAAATGCATTGCGGCGATTTTGAATATTTTTTTTGGATCCTTTCCCGATAACATTGATACTTGAATCGCGGCATATGGATATATATCATGAATATATTTCATACTCAAATTTTACATATCCGATGACGGTCCTTGGTTCGATCCCAGAGGGACATTTAAATTCCTCAATGCATTTCTTACGGAGATAACGGAAACAAATTTTAGGTACTTCCCGGCACGATATCGACTTCAAACTTTGCATAGAGAAAAATCAAGTCCATACAAATGAAACAGTGCATTTACAGCTATCAATGTGTCTTGGGTTCGAACCCAGGTGTCTCTGTAATCAGAAGTTGATCCGAATTTTAGGAATTATTTTGAAACCTTTACCAATAATATAGAAACTTGAAATTTGGCAAATAGATAGAGATCATAAATTACATTCAAAAAAATTTTTTAGATTTCCAAGATCGTCCTTGGTTCGAATCCAGAGAGCCATTTAAATTCGTGAAAATTAAAACGACTTTTGAGGCAGTTGTAGCCCATATTTCTGCTGGAATTTTACACATAGTTAGAGATGGCGATGTTCTATTGTGCTGCATAGTAAGTTCACAGTAAAGACCCAGGTTCGATGCCAGACGATGGAATTTCAGCGAATTTAATAAAAATTTCAATCCATTTTTTTCTTTTGATGGCCGTCCCGATATGATGCCGACATGAAAATAGTGTTGCCGATCTGCTTGCAGTATGCAAGCAACATTTTACTCGTACCTATATATAAGTTGTATATATATAGGTGATAAAAATTCTAACCATGTTCCACAAGTGCCACTGCCTTGAAATTTTTACGACATATTGGCCATAACGTGTAACCTCCAGGAAAAAGCCGACCTTGAACCTCGGTGTCATGGGGTCGATTCCAGAAGGCCCCAAAGTCGTGATTTTGTCCATAAGGTCACATGGTGGCGATTTTCAAAAATTTTTAAATAATACTTCCCGGATAGGTAGAGAATCAAAATTCAAGGAGCTTACAGATATGGTCGAGAACTATTGTAAACGTTAATGATTACTAATGAGAACGTCCTGGGTTCGAAGCTAGGACGATACAAAAATCCCACTTTTAAAATGCATGGGGATAGTTTTTCATTAATTATTTTGATGCACTTATCGGAATGTAAAGATTTTCTCGCTCAGCTAGATAATGTAGATTAAGAATTTGTTTGAGAAAAAAAATTTCATAAGACCGTACTATCCCTGGGTTTAATGCCGGAGCACATTAACTTTTCTCTCATAAGGAATATAAGTGAAAAGTAAGACGTCGTTTGAGGCAGTTGCAGCCTATATTTTTGCTTGAATTTTCACACATAGTTAAAATTGGTGATCTTCTTTTATGTTGCATAGGAAGTATTACCAGAAAGACCCAGGTTCGATGCCGGGTGGTAAATATGTCTCCCGTTTAAAATACATTGGGTTAATATTTCATTATTTTTGATGCACTTATCGAAATGTTAAGAAGTTCGTAATAGGATAGAAGATGTATGGTAAGAATTACTTTAAGAAAAAAATTTCATAAGACCGTACTATTCCTGAGTTCGATGCCAGAGCACATTAACATTTCTCTTATAAGGAGTATAAGGGAAAAGTAGGACGTCGATTGAGGCAGTTGTAGCCATCATTTCTGCTTGAATTTTCACACACAGTCAGAGATAGTGATCTTCTATAGTGCAGCTTAGTAAGTTGACCAGGATGACCCGGGTTCGATGACAGACGACGAAATTGCAGCGATTTTTAAGAATATTTTCAATCATTTATTTTTTCTTTTGAGGACCATCCCGATATGATGCCGATATGAAATTTGTATTACCGATTTGCCTGCAGTATGCAAGCTAAATTTTACTCGTATATATATACACTCATTCATTCATTAGGGATCAAAAGTCTAACCATGTTCCACAAATGCCACAGACTTGAAATTTTTACGACGTATTGACCATGACGTGAAACCTCTAGAAAAAATCCGACTTTGAATCTCAGTGTCATGGGTTCGATTACAGAGGGCCTTAAAGTCCCGATTTTCTCCATAAGGATACATGGTGAGGATTTTCAAAATTTTTTTTGAGGCACTTCCCGGACAAGTAGAGAGTTGAAATTCGAGGGATCGCTAGATGCCGTGCATATCCAACGAAAACCAAAAAGACATTTTCAAAAATTTTCCGTGGTTCGATTCTAGGTCGGGGCAAAAATCGGCCGTTTAAAATGCATTGCGGCAATTTTTAAGATTTTTTTTGGACCATTTGCCGATGGCATGGAAACTTAAAATTCGGTGTGGGTTTAGATATCAAAAATATATTTCATAATCAAATTTTACATTTCCGCTGATCGTCCTCGGTTCGATCCCAGAGGGCCATTTACATTCCTCAATGCATGTCTTATGGAGATATCGGAAACAAATTTTAGGAACTTCCCGGCATGCTATCGACTACAAACTTTGCAAGATACAAGAACAAGTCTTTACAAATCAAACTATGCATTCACAGCTTACAATATGTCCTGGGTTCGACACCAGGTGTCTCTGCAATCAGATGTTGATCCGATTTTTAGGAATTATTTTGAAACCTATCCCAATAATATAGAAATTTGAAATTCGACATATAGATAGAGATCATAAATAACTTTCAGAAACATATTTTAAATACCAAGATCGTCCTTGGTTCGAATCCAGAGAGACATTTACATTCGTGAAAAGTAAAACATAGTTTGAGGCAGTTGCAGTCATTATTTCGCCTTGAATTTTCACAAATAATTAGAGATGGTGATCGGCTGTTGTGCTGCATAGTAAGTTCACAGTAAAGACCCGGGTTCGATGCCAGACAATTAAATTGAAGCGAATTCTAAGATTATTTTATCCTTTTTTTTCCTTTTGAGGGCCGTCCCGATATGATGCCGACATGAAATTAGTGTTGTCGATCTGCTTGCTGTATGCAAGCAACATTTTACTCGTACCTATATATATATACATAAGTTATATATAGGGGATCAAAACTCTAACCATGTTCCAGAAGTGCCAATGACTTGAAATTTTTCTTGGACCCTTTTCCGATGGCATAGAAACTTAAATTCGGTATGAGGTTGGATACCATAAAAATATATCATAATCAAATTTTACATATTCGCTGATGGTCTTATGGTTCGATCTCAGAGGGACATTTAAATTCCTCAATGCATTTCTTACGGAGATAACGGAAACAAATTCTAGGTACTTCCCGGCAAGATATCGACTTCAAACTTTGCATATAGAAAGATCAAGTTCATACAAATCAAACAGTGCATTCACAGCTATCAATGTGTCCTGGGTTCGACACCAGGTGTCTCTGCAATCAGAAGTTGATCCGATTTTTAGGAATTATTTTGAAACCTTTGCCAATAAAATAGACACTTGAAATTCGGCATATAGATAAACATCATAAATAAATTTCAGAAACATTTTTTAAATTTCCATGATCGTCCTTGGTTCGAATCCAGAGAGCCATTTAAACTCGTGAAAATTAGAACGTCTTTTGGGGCAGTTGTAGCCCATATTTCTGCTTGAATTTTCACACATAGTTAGAGATGGCGATGTTCTATTGTGCTGCATAGTAAGTTCACAGTGAAGACCCAGGTTCGATGCCAGACGATGGAATTTCAGCGAATTTAAGAAAAAATTAAATCCTGATTTTTTTTCTTTTGAGGACCGTCCCGATATGATGCCGATATGAAATTTATATTGCCGATCTGCTTGCAGTATGCAAGCTACATTTTACTCGTATATATATAAGTATATCCGAAGAAGCGTCTATATATAATAGATACATAAGTTATATATAAGGGATCAAAATTCTAACCATGTTCCACAAGTGCCACCGACTTGAAATTTTTACGACGTTATGGCCATGACGTGTAACCTCCAGGAAAAAGCCGACTTTGAACCTCGGTGTCATGGGTTCGATTCCAGAAGGCCCCAAAGTCGCGATTTTCTCCATAAGGATATATGGTGGCGATTTTCAAAAATTTTTAAATAATACTTCCCGGACAGGTAGAGAATCGAAATTCAAGGAGCTTAAAGATATGGTCAAGAACTATTATAAACATTAATGATTACTAATGAGAACGTCCTAGGTTCGATGCTAGGACGATGCAAAAATCCCGCATTTAAAATGCATGGGGATAGTTTTTCGTTAATTTTTTTGATGCACTTACCGGAATTTAAGGAACTTTTCGCTCAGCTAGAAGATATATATTAAGAATTGGTTCAAGAAAAAAAAATTCTTAAGCCCGTACTAATCCTGGGTTCGATGCCAGAGCACATTAACATTTCTCTCATAAGGAATATAAGGGAAAAGTAGGATGTCGTTTGAGGCAGTTGCAGCCAATATTTCTGCTCGAATCTTCACATATAGTTAGAGGTAGTGATCTTCTATTATGTTGCATAGGAAGAATTACCAGAAAGATCCGGGTTCGATGCCGGGCAGCAAATATGTCTCCCGTAAAAAATACATTGGTTTAGTATTTCATTAATTTTTTGATGCACTTATCGAAATGATAGGAAGTTCGTACTCGGCTGGAAGATGTATGAAAAGAATTGGTTTTAGAAAAAAATTAAGATAACACCTAACTATTCCTGGGTTCGATGCCAGAGCACATTAGCATTTCTCTCATAAGGAATATAAGGGAAACATAGGACGTCGTTTGAAGCAGTTGCAGTTAATATTTCTACTTGAATTTTCACACATAGTTACAGATGGTGATCTTCTATGGTTCTGCATAGTAAGTATGACCGGGGATGACCGATGCCAGACGGATAAATTGCAGCGGAAATTAAAAATATTTTCCAACCATTTTTTTTGCTTTTGAGGACTCACTCTATGTGATGCCGACAAAAAACTTTTGTTATCGATGTGCTTGCAGTATGCAAGCAACATTTTACTCGTATATATATATATATATATATATATATATATATAGGTATATCCGGAAAAGCGTCTATATATAATAGATACGAGTAAAATGTAGCTTGCATATATGCATATAGTTAAAGATGGTGATCCTCTATTATGTTGCATAGGAAGTATTAATAGAAAGACCCAGGTTCGATGCCGGGCGGTAAATATGTCTCCCGTTTAAAATACATTGGGTGAATATTTCATTATTTTTTGATGCACTTATCGAAATGTTACGAAGTTCGTAATAGGATAGAAGATGTATGGTAAGAATTGCTTTAAGAAAAAAATTTTTATAAGACCTTACTATTCCTGGGTTCGATGCCAGAGCACATTAACATTTCTCTCATAAGGAATATAAGGGAAAAGTAGGACGTCGATTGAGGCAGTTGCAGCCAATATTTCTACTTGAATTTTCACTCATAGTTAGAGAGGGTGATCTTCTATTGTGCTTCATAGTATGTTCACCAGTAAGACCCGGGTTCGATGCCAGACGATGAAATTTCAGCGAATTTTAAGAAAAATTTCAATCCTTTTTTTTTCTTTTGAGGACCGTTCCGATATGATGCGGATATGAAATCAGTATTGCCGATCTGCTTGCAGTATGCAAGCTACATTTTACTCCTAATAGATATAGATGCTTCTCCGCATTCATTCATATACTGTAAAACCTCGATAACACGTACTCGTTTAACACGAACCTCTCGATAACGCGAACAGTATCACGGTCCTGGCAGGAATGTATAGTGTCTTATGGGGTTTTGTTCGTTTAACACGAATTTCGGTTATGACGAATTTCGAACAGTTTCCTTCATCCCTTGAATAATATAGTTCGCTTAAGGCGAACTGCCTGGCAGATATAGAACCATGGCTGGGAGGAAAATACGTTGCCTTGGTCCCTCGTTTTGAAACGATAACCCAAGAAAATGTAAGGCATCCAATACAATGTAAGACACTCAAGAAAATGCAATGGACCCAATGAGATAGTAAGAGTGGTAGGCAAGGAGTGACTCAGGGAGATAAGTTTGGATGAATTTTCTAAGCCTTCTCGTGTCGACGACTGTGAGTGAGTCTTTACTGAACAACTGTAGCTACAGGAACAAAATATCCTTTTGCAATGAGCAAATGAAAGTAAATGAGCATTGATTTTCAAACGAAGCTTAAAATATTAAGTGAGGGGGAAGGCGGAGCACGGACGAAAACTCAGATTGCCCACGATTTTGGTATTCCAAAATTCTACATTGTCAACGACAATCAAATCTCGCAAAAATATTGACGAAGCGGCTGCATCAGGAGGTGTTGAGCTAAAAGGAAAGTGCATGCGTGGATCACTTTTTAAGGACCTAGAAAAGGTTATAATGGGATGGTTTAATCACGTACGAGCAGCATACGTGCCTATAAGTGGACCCATTACACAGTAAAAGGCATTGTCAATTGCATCTAGCTTGGGAATGAATGACTTTAAGTGGTCCAGTGGCTGGCTGTAGCGATTCCAAAAACGCCATGGAATCTCTTCGCAAGTGATATGTTGGGAAGCAAATAAAGTGAACGAAGGAAGTGTCAATGAGTGACTGGCTGATTTTAAACTTATTCGAGAGAAGTACTCTCCTCGAGACGTTTTTAACATGGACGAAACTGGTTTATTTTATAACCTCTTGCCAAGCCGCACTCTGAGCATCAAGGGAAAGAAATTCCATGGAGGCAGCCGCAGTAAGCAGCGATTGACCGTTGTTCTCACTTGCAACTCGGACGAAAGCGAGAAGTTACGAGGGTGGTTGATTGGAAAATCAAAGAGCCCCCGATGCTTCAACCACATCAACCTTTGAAGCTGCCCTGAGATTACACCCACCACAAGAAGGCATGGACTGACGGCACTGCATTTCGTGAATTGCTCGTGCGATTTAATATACGTATGGCTGCTCAGAATCGTCATGTGTTACTCACGATGGCGACTGCGCTTCCCACAACCTAAGAAAAACGGAGTTGACTAAAGTCAAGGTTCGGTTTTTTCCGCCAAACTTAACCACTCGTTTGCAGCCAGATCCATATCAGGGAATCATTGCTCTATTGAAGAGATATTATCGGACTTATCTGGTACGAGCAGCGATCCTCGCAGCGGAAGGAAGTGGTAAATTAAGTTGGTCTGTTTTGGATGCTGTAAGAGCGATTGGAGCAGTTTGGGAATCTGTTTCTGCAAAGCACATAAAAAGTTGCTTCGATAAGGCTTGCACTCATAGTGATGTCGATTCTGCTGTTGGACAAGGAGCGGCTACTGAAAAGGACACACCTGAGGAATGGTAGCTGTTGCAAACACTTTCGTCGACAAAGGTAAATAGCGTGAGAATATCTCCGCAGTTTGAGCGTTGATTGTATCATCTTCAAAACAATTTAAATTGAGTTTTTGCTTGAAATTTCCAGGTTGAGTTAACGTTTGAAGAATGTTTGGAGTTTGACATTGATATGGCCGTATGTTCCTTTCCTGACGAGGAAGTAAACGCGAATAGCGAAGAATCATCCTCGGATGAAAGTGAGGAGGAGTTGCTTGAGCCTCCCACCCGTGGAGAAGTCACAACGGCTCTAAATACGCTCCAACGATATGCAGCAATGGCAAAGGACCTTTTCCGATAACTTGAATCGGATTAAACTTGACTCCATGAACCATTTGCGCCCTACTCTTCGGCAAAAGAATATATATGATTTCTTTAAACCTAATAAAAGTTACAATTTTGACTTTGAAGACTGGTTACTTTTTAATTTACGTAATGACTGTGATGTAATATAATTTTTTTTACGAATTTATTGTAAGTTTATCGCAAAAATTAAACGACGGAATGTATTTACGTACCAATTAGTAAGGAATGACTTAATAGAGATTTTTGTAATCGTTACTTATACGTCAACATCATAATAAACGTCAGTATATCAGCAAGTATATTCGCACTTAATTGCCGCGATAAGGTTAACACGAATTTTTTCTTAACACGAATACTTTGCCCGGTCCTTTGAGATTCGTGTTCGCGAGGGTTTACTGTATTTAACTATAAAATATTACCTTTTTATGAGTTTTAGCCACTTAAGTTTCACTTGGATTCCAAGTATGGATAAGCGGTTGCTGTAATGAGACCCGATAAACAGCTGGTAGGTACAACAGGCACTGTTTCAAAATTTGATCCTACAAATAGATAAATCTAAATCCTATTTAGGGCAAGTATTTGAATAGGAAGACTGAGTGTTATCACTATTAAAAATAGACTTTAGAATAGGTTATACTGAGAATTGAAAATAATTTTCCCCAAAATACAAGTTTTTTATTTTCTCATTTTTGTTCAACCACCACATGTTCTATTTCTAATCATTGTCAAGAATTGTTTCTTCATAATGGCAGTATTACACAAAACTCAGACAGCCTGGTTTATGCAATTTCTTCATTTTTCCATTTTAGCTTGCTTTATATAATCCTCTGGATTCATTTGCCTGGAATAAGATGGAATTCAAGCAATTATATGCATGAATAAGAATTTAATTTAGAAATACACTGTAATAATTTAAAGCTCTTCGAAACTGTTTCATATGCAAAGGTATACGACTGAGAAAAACATAGGGTTGATTCTGATAAAATAAAAGAGAAGAAACGAATCTCTGACTTGTGAGATAATTCGTGTGGGTAGGAAAACAATATCATCGTGAAACCTCCTCACAAGTTCGATGGAGAGCTTAGGAGCACCTCACCGATAAGAGACAACAGTAGCACAGACAAAAAAATT
This sequence comes from Sympetrum striolatum, assembly GCA_947579665.1. Classification (NCBI taxonomy): domain Eukaryota; kingdom Metazoa; phylum Arthropoda; class Insecta; order Odonata; family Libellulidae; genus Sympetrum; species Sympetrum striolatum. The sequence goes on from OX388352.1 coordinate 23,969,028, forward strand.
AATTTCAGTGTTTCTTCAGCCACTCCAATATAATTTTCATCTGGTGATGAGACTTAGTCTGTTGTTCCTAGGAAGATAGAATGAACTAAACTTTTTCAGAGCGTAATCCCAAACTAATTGGAGGCATATTGTAGAGGTTGAAACATAGCTGGTTTACAAAGTAATGTTGCATGAAGATAAGATATATATATATACCCCAAGGAGAATAGAGTAACAAATATGACATTTTGGAATAGAAGTATAGAAAAACATAAAAAATTACAAAGATGACAATATATAGAGGATATTTAAAAGTGTGGGGACACTGTGACTACCACGCAGGGATAGTATGTATACGTTTGTAATTTTGTTTCTCAGGTATTAAGCATCTTTAATGGCAGCTGATTGTAAGACATTTAAAGTATTTCAGTATATATTAAAAGAGCGTATTAAGTGCATTGTATAAGAACAAGTATTGATAGAAATTTCACATGCCTCTAGATGAATCTAGTTTCTTATACATTTGTTGAAGTGAAGTGAGGTGACACATTCATTCCCACAATAGTAATTGATTTTCATTGTTATAGCAAAATAAACTTGTTTTACTTTACCAAGGAATAAAAGAATTTGTGAAATACTTACAGTTAAGTTTATCTTCTGAATATTCTGAAAGATAATTAAAAACTTAAACAGTTAGTAAGTAATAATAAACTTTGAAAATATTATTTATTATAGTTCATAAATACGATAGCTATGTAATAGAAGCAAGCACTGATTATACTTATCATATTTTAAATATGATTATTTTTTAAATGTTGAATATATATATAACCTCAGCAAAGAAAGTATTTAGTTATAAAAGTATATACTGTTAGAGCTCATAAATCAATGGAGACATTATTGTGTTTTGACAATGAACAGGTGCTATTTGCCAACATTAGTAATCCTTCCTGATGCCTTGCGGTATTTTTCTTGCTGAATGGAGTTTTAAAAGATTTATATTTTAAATAGCCTGTATAAATATGATTTTCAGGGCATACATACATGTAAAGTATCACTAATATCTCACTTTATTTCTCTGTATAAAATGTAGATATGCATGAATAGATGAACTCTTAATGTAAAACAGTAATCGTTTGGAGATAATTTTAATGACATACATGAACAACAATAAGTACCAGAATAAAAACGTAATAAACCTTAAACCTAGAGAAGGGCATTTTCCCCATATTCTTTTGAGTTTTAATTAACTCCTATAGTCTTTATGTTCAAAATTATTTCCATCTACGTGATGTGTGTACTTTATTGTGGTGCGATTAGATAATATTGAGATAAGATCAAATAAGAAATTTGGATGTCTTAGAGCGGGGTCATTATGAACAAATTATCGGAACAAGTCTGAAATATAAATGCCCCTTCTATTTCTTTACTTATTAAGGTACTAAAAATGATAGAACCATATAATTCTTCTATAACAAAAAAATAATTTAAACAAACTGGAAGAAATCCTATGGCTAATCAACAATTAAATTTCTAAATCAGTCGTTGAAATAAAATGAAAAATACTGTTACAAATTTAGTCAAGAAACAAGAGGGGAGTTATGCGAGTGAAGAACATTTGACATTGAAAACTAAAATACGCGCACAAAGCATTGACGTGAAGATGGCTAAAATCGTTCCGTCTCTCTAAAATGTTTTTTCATATTCTAATTCGTTTTAAACAACGAGCAGTCCATACTTACTTGTGTTGAGATAATTGGCAACTACGTTGAAAACCTCGAAGGACGATACACCGAAGAAGTTGCGTGACCCATCATCACCTTGAGTCGCTAAGGGTTCCAGTTGGTCGCGTCGATAGTCCGCTACACCGATGGTGAATACAATGTGTCCCATGGATTTCAGCTTATCGGCCGCTGGAGTTGGATCGGTGGTACTGATTCCGTCCGTTATGAGGACTGAAAAAGAGATTAGTAATGGTAAAATTTTAAATTTTGCCATATAAGAACTACCCCTTGAATTTAAGCCTCGTAGAGTAGAAATCTCAACTAATTCTTGTTGAATCGAGAAAGAACGTGTAATGTCCCATGAAATAAACATCACTTAAGCAGATATCACTGTATAAAATCGTGGTTACACTTTGTTGATCATCTTCGAACGTACGACAATCTTAGGCTTGCTTGATCAGTGCAGCACTAAGAGATGGAAATGGTTACTGACTTTAATGGTTTAGTAGGGCGAACGCGGTATTGTGATCTTTAATTCCTAAATATTTCCAAGTTTTCCTTGTGCGTATGCTGAAAGCACATTATTACATTTCACTAGGTATAAAACCATTATAAATGAAAAAAATCCGTCAGATACAACAGGACTCATCTAATGGCTAGTGTTGACGATCATATTGAGAACAGTGAAATTAAAAATCAATGAAAGCCGTATTTACATACCATTGTTTTTTCTTAAATATTATTTAGCATTTCTGATATCTCTCTCATAAGTCAACTAAGTATTTTCTCGTTGTTTATTACTTTGACGATATTTAAAGCTATCCTGAAACGACATTTCTCTCGATCCCGGTATAAATACAATGGCTGGAGTGAAGGCCGTTTGAATAGTTGTTCAATGTATCAATGATGGAAATATGTGGCTGAAAGAAGTTTCATCTCTTCATTTAACGGATTTAGAAGAGGAAAGTAAATTTCAACCAACAAAATGTTAAAACAAAGATGTAAAGTTAACTTATCTATTTATAATTCCCAATAGCCATAACTGTAGTTGACTCATCAAACCAATTCTTCGATTTTCATACATCCCAATACGTGGAATTTTCACTCAAATTTTATACAATGAATAAAGTTTTTGTCTTTCCATGCAATGTAGATGCTTCGAAGCCCTATCCTAATTATAGAAAAGTAAGTGTGTGATCTTCATCAATCATTATACTTACAGACAAGAGTAAAATTATGAACTGAATTAATCAAAACTTCCTCCACTGCCAGATTCATTGCGTTTAATATATCAGTGCCTCCCTTGGAGTAAACAATTTTCTTGGTTTTTTCCAAAAACTCGCAGCTATCGTTCGTGCCCAATTGAATGTCCACATCTGCTGCGTGACTGAATGTAATTAGTCCCGCACTTCTGTTGGCGGATAGTCTAAAATAAAAATGTGAAGAAAATGTATCTTTTAGAACATGATATTTTTTATAAACTTTATTTTCAGAAGATGGAAAAAAGTGATCTTTTGATAATATGTTTATATGATAAAAGAGGAGTGACAAAATCTATTCTGGGTTTATCTAACCACACAAACTCTTTGTATTATGGAAATATACAGCAGAATGAGTGCCTTTTCCAAAACTTCACGCTACGTATCTCATTTTCCCCTCTAATTTTCTTTACCATTCTGGCTCAGGGATTTCCACCCTTAAGAGAGGGTACATGAGCAACTTTTATTGAGCCACATTTTGGGAGCGACTGCTTAATTTCCATACTCTTGGTACTCATTCAGCTATTAGAAAATACATGGTGAAAGAAGTTTTTATTCATGAGAGAACTACATAATGCAGCCGTATAATGTTTTGATAGTGAAAATTGATTGGAATTGTCACTATCATTATTTTTTGTCAAATTATTTCCCGCTGAAATGTTTCCCAGCATTGACTCGTGTTCCTAGAATCTATAAATAACAGACTTTAATTTGGAATAAATAAGAAAATATTCCGAATTTTACGTATTACAGTTTGCCATTCACATCTTCTTCCTTGTCATTTTGAAAGACAGAATAGAAATAGTGGTTCTCTTGAAAATTCAATGTAGGTTCGAGGTTTAAAATCTCCAATAGTCGTATTTGACAAACAGCTAGTATAATAACAGTCGTTTTCCAATTTTTCTTTTCTTATAAACATTTGTGGATTGGAGACAGCGATGCAGGCATATCTTACTCCCTTAAGTGCTTCACTCAAATCAGTTTAAAAAGAAGACTTACTGCCAAATCAAGGTAAAATATTTCATTTAACATGAACTGATTTAAATTCCTTAATGTATTTGGATGGCGAAGGTTTGACTAATCATCTAAGAGATACTTAGATTGGCACACTTACGGGAAAGCTGCGGCTAAAGCCCTGACAAATGTCAGCTCCTTCTGAAAGTGCGCTAGCGACACGCTTCCTGACTCGTCCAGCAAGAAGAGAAGGCCAGCCTTCTTCACATTTGACAGCGTATCATTGATCTTATTCACGAAATCATCACCAAGTTCCTCTGGAGCTGTAAAATAGGAAGGAATGTCTATTACATTACTTGAAACTGTTCATTCCTGATTTCTTTCATCTATTAACTCCCGATTTATTTTATAGCTTATAATAAAAAACATACCCTTTCAGCAAGATGTTTCACCATACATTTTTTTTAATTTCGCTCATTTTCTTGCAATACTGGAATATTTTTAACAGATTTTATTTACTGCCATGTTACCTAAAACATGACTTAAGCTGAATATTAGTATTTTTGGATGCTTTTAATCTAAGCCCTACTCCTAATGTATTAATGTAGTTGAGGTCGCCAACAACGCTGACGGATTTCGTTCGTCTGTTAAAACGCATGAAAATCAAATTATGAAGTTATAAATGTATAAGCAAATGCTTCTAAGGTTATTTAAATTAGTGTTTAAGTAAATGATAAGCAAATCAAAAGAGCACTCGACGCCTTAATAAAATTTTTGACCCTTTGAAAAGAATCCCTAAGACTAATTAATTTATGTACAGGTCTTCGGAGAAAACACGGTATTAATAAATTATGGAAAACATAGAAAGAGAAATTAGTCTCCATGGGTAGCTATAATTTCATTAACGAAAATTTTCAACCCCTCAGTTTGCGCAAATATTAATCTCTTAGTTTTAGCTGAAGTAAATTGCATGCCTCTATTTTATAAAAGACGTGAATGGCTTTCATACGAATAGTAATAAAATTTAGGGACATCAATATCTTTTAGAATATCCTTAATGTCTTCAAAATAATATTAAAAACTTTAATAATAATAATAACTTAAAATACTATTGCACGCTGCCTTATTTTTTGTCCAAGTCTAAAACGAATAAATCTTGCGAGAGATGAATTTGAAATGACGTTTTCTTCCATTATCACAGGAATACGAGGTCAATCTCGTAAATTAACGAAGGTTTACATTCAAGGTGGATCAACTCGTAGCGCTTCACGCCATTAAATATTCATCTAATCTTTGCTCACTGCTGCACTTCGGAAGGTTTCCAAACCCTCCCGTGCCGTTCCATCCGACTCCAGTGCACTCGATGAGGTCACTTCCGCTGTGCTGGTACTCGGGGTTACACACGAACTTGCACTTGTCTCCCATCTCTCCTGCTTGCTCCGCGCAAAAAGCTGGCTCCCAGTGGCCCCTGACGTTGTCTGAGAGACGGCTGCAACCTATGGACCAAAGCGTATTCCATGATTTCCTATTCAAACGATGAACTGCAAGCCAGGAAGGCTTCATTAAAATTTTATCTTAATTATTACATACCGAAGTAAATTCCTATTCTGATTTCAAATTCAATCAAATGAATTCTTATGCTTTTTTGAATTTTTCTCTAAATATTGCTTATGGGGCAAGGATTCCGATTTTCCCGTTAGGCAATCAGTATTTACGTTTAGCTCAGGTCACGCAGTAAAAGTTATCTTCTAGGGTCATATACACATAATGTCACCCTTGAAACATGAAAATTTCAGCATCATTTATTATTTGTAAAATCGCAGGACCGTCAAACTTGCGTTGATGAATATTATCGTATATTCATGAGCTCTCACATAATAGTATTTTTTCAAAACTATAGTTAAAAATTAAAGAAAGAGATTCAAATTTATAAATTAATCTAATTTATTAACTTATCTACTTTTCTTATGAAAATCTTCTTTTTTGGAAATGTTTCAACAAAAATAGCTCAATGAAAACATCTTCAATTCTACGGCGCGAGTAGCACACTTGCCTCTCTCGCACAGGAACGATCTCCTTCGGTTGCACTGGAGTTCCTGAAACTTTGGTCTGTTCCAATGGTACCTATCCAGAAGCAAGCAGTCCTTTCCCCTTATATCAGTGAAAAGTCCCCATGGAGGATAGCCATCCATTCCAGGTTTGCCAGGGATGACGTCACCAGTGGCGTCCCAGATCCAGCGATCCGTGACGTAGTGTCCTCCAATCCAAACATTCTGAAGAGCTTTAAGATATAAAGCCATGAGGCTGAATCGAATAAAATAGTTTTGAAGAGAAGAATGGCAACTTTAGAGGGGAAGCAAAGAAGGCTGATTGATGAAAGTGTGACAAACAATTAGGAGAGATTACGAGGAGCTAAACAGAAAGAACGAGCAGTCATCATAGAGTTTACTAGTTTTCTTTAATCTGTGACTCTTAAATGCCAATACCGTAGATACACGTAGTAATATACAATCATGCGTTTTAAGTTGAGCAATTGCAATCCTAGCAATGAAGTGTATGAAGAGTTAAATATATCTCATGATATAAAATGCTGAAACTGAAAAGACATAATTTCACTTAGTTTAATATAAATACAAACAGGATATTGCAAGGATGAAAGAATTTACTTCCTTAAAGTGAAATGACGTTTTGTCTTTGCCTTGATATATTCCAATTTCCACTGATCACGTTTTCGTTGATGGGACTTTAATCAGATTTCAATTGAATAACAAATCAGTAAATTTGCCTCACGGAAAGAGCATTAATGATGAAGGGGTCCAAACGGCTTAGAATTTGGAATTAATAGAAGATACAATTAGTGTGGAACAATATTGGCGGGACCATATGCAAAATATATTTTCGAGTGCATTTCTGTTGAATATGGAAACTCACAGACGAAGGAAAGGCTTCCAGCCATAGCCTCAGCAACGAACTCAGCTTCATCCATGTCTTCGATGACGGCCAAATAGCTTCCCTTGGATTCGCTGGCACAAATATCCCTCGCCTCTTCCCATGTTACACTCGTCTGGTAGTGAAAGGTGTAATTGTGGCCATTGTATTCGTAAACCAAGACTCCAGGGAGAATGTGAGTGCTTATCCCGGGATCAGAGATGTGGTCCAACCCCTGCCGCATCGCCCAACGGTCTTCGGAACTCTGCTCTAAAAATCGAGTTGAAAGATAAAATATATTGTAAACTAATTAACTAACGGCGTGTTTACAGTAAATAAGTCCTAAGATGATTTTCAGGATGGTCTTAATGTAGTTAGTAAGATTAATCTATTGAATTATATAGTACTGAGAGTGTAAATAAATATATATAATATAATTGGCAGTAGTTGTTTAAATATAAACAAATACAAAAGGATACCAGATGCCATAATAGCCTATAGAATACCAAATTACGAAACTCATGTTTTGAATAACCTAAATGGCCTCAGTTCCAGCAATAAATTACAATAGAAAAGACCTTCCGAAAATAAGTTCTAAGGTCTCCATGAGGAGCAAAAATAAGGCCCTGTCTTACTTTGGTGTAATCACACCATTAATACGGTAAGAGTATACCGAGATAGAAAAAAATTGAGTCCACATTTTTTTCTAAAAGTATTATCGTCTCTCATAGAGAAATCGGTATATGGCCAAAAAATCATTAACTCTTCTCATCAATTACAGATAAAACCTTATAGACTATTCTCCTGTAATAACTCACATGCCAGTTACGGAAGCTAAATCTAAAAACCTGTGTTGCTCAACTGCTGAGACATTTCCTAATACCATACAGGTGAAGGGTTAGGTGTAAGAAGAGACTTGATAGTCTCAATCTCGCCCTGAATAAAGTCCTTTATTATTATTATTATTATTATACAGCTAAATAATAGTTACCTTTGATTGCTTCGTTTATTCGATATTGTAGAAGGTACAGATTGTGGTTATTAGACCCAAAAATTTACATTTGTGTTAACTAAACCTTCATTAATGTACCTTAAACATTCTATGTGGTATACTTTTAAGCGTTAACTGAGAGACATCGGCATCTGACACAGGAAGAAAATTGAAGCAAAATAAGAATATAGATCTTTGAAGGTTTCGTCTCCGAATCATCCTAAATGTTCGTCTAAGTAGAGCAAAGTACATAATTAAATAGGAAATCTTTAAAAATTTTGTAATGTTTTTATCTGCCACTTATGCAGGGTATATGTGTTGATGAAGTTACTTTCTAAATGAAGGATACGTTCAATTTTGGTTTAATTAGAAAGACCCATCTTTCAGGTCAATTAACACTTTCTTCGATGAAGACAAAAATGATTTAAAGATTGTAAAATATATTCGATGATCACATTAGGAAAAGCAGCACCACCTTTTAGGAGGCATTTTCTGAAAGGGAAAATGGTTCTCGGAAACTATGATTAAACACAAATAACAGAAATATATTCTATATATATATATATAAATATTTCGGTCAAAACCAACGAAGAATATTCTTTGCAGAAAGTAAGTGTATTATGGAGCTGACTTGTACCCCAATACTAAACATCACATATTCACCATCTTTAACTATGTATGAAAACTCAAGCAACAATATTTGCTACAACTGCCTCAAACGACTTCCTAATTTTCCCTTATATTCTTTATTTGAGAAATATTAATGTGCTCTGGCATCGAACCCAGGCACAGCATGGTCTTATCTAATTGTTTTCTTAAACCAAGTCATAATATACAACTTCTTTTTTAGCAAGAACTTCCTATCATTTCGTTAAGTGCTTGAAAAAGATGCTGAAACTACCCCAATGTGTTCCATACGGGAGTTATATTTATCGCCCGGCATCGAACCTTGGTCTCCCTGGTCGCACTTACTATGCTGAACAATAGTAGATCACCATCTCTAACTATGTGTGAAAATTCAAGCAGAAATATTGGCTGCAACTGCCTAAAACGACGTCCTGCTATTCACATATATTCCTTATTTGAGAAATTGTAATGTGCTCTGGCATCGAATCCAGGAAGACTATGGTCTTACTAAACTTTTTTCTTAAACCAAGTTTTAATATACATCTTCCAGCTAAGAGAGAACTTCTTATCGTTTCGATAAATCCGTCAAAGGAAAATAATGTAAAACTACCCCCATGTATTTTTAATGGGAAATGTTTGCATCGTCCTAGCATCGAACCCAGGACGTTTTCTGTAAAACTTATCTATGTTTTCGATAGATAATGTCCATATCTGTAAGCTCCTTGAATTTTGATTCTCTACCTATCCGGCAAAAATAAATTTCCGAAAATCAAAGCAATGCATTTAAATGGGAAAAATCTGGATTTTGGGTTCTTCTGGCATCGAACCCATGACACTGAAGTTCAATGTCGTTTTTTTCTGGGGGTTTCACGTTAGGGCCTATACGTTGTAAAAATTTCAAATCAATGACGCTTGTGGTTTATCCTGTGAATTAGTATCCTATCTTGGTTTCTATCTGATTATCTATAAAAGTGAATGAATCCGGAGAAGGAATTATATATAAAAGATATCTTTACAGCATTAATTGTATCTGGGCATTCATTTTCAGTGTCTTCTTATGGAATTACGCATGAGCTCGAAATCAGAAGGAATTATATATAAAAGATATCTTTACAGCATTAATTGTATCTGGGCATTCATTTTCCATGTCTTCTTATGGAATTACGCATGAGCTCGAAATCAACAATCGCATTGATTGCCAGGGGGATGGGTTGTTTACTACCTCAAAATTTCGATAAAATGTTCACGTATTTTATCTAATTGTGCGCAATTTCAAAGCGAAAACGATATTCCACGACCATACTAAGAAGTTTTATTCTATTCTCCTTCTTTTGGTGCTTGTTTCAACTTTCTAGGACCAATATTTCAAATTAAATTTTGAAAAGAAATGAACCCTGCTACGAAAAAGATGACCTCTACGTGTATTTCTTATGGATTAGTTTTGACCCGTCTGGGTTCGAACCGTGGACCTTATATATAAATAAAGAGTAGCCTATACTCTGCGCGAGGTTGACTTTAAATAATGTAGAAAATTTCAAAGTTTTGCGACTCTCGGTTCTCGAGCTTTTCACGAACATACGCACCCGCACACTATACTATAGATTTGCTCTCTTGGTATAATCTGGCCCTTCTTTACAAAAATATCCATCGATATATTTAAAAATCAAATACAATTTTAGTGCTAGTTTAAAGACAAATATAGTAAAATTCATAAAAATCCTTACCGGCATTTGCGACGCTAGCTATGACTAGGAGTAGATAGAAGGGAAAGATCTTGAGCGACTTCACTGCCATTCCGGGAATATAGAACTTGTAGTCGTTGGCAAACAATGAGAAAGATGAGAGATGGCTTCCCTTATATATGATTTCCAACTCCCTCGACTCCTCAGATATCACTTGAATTTTTTCGCCCTTCAACCTTAGCACCCTTTCATCTTTCCGATGGAGTAAAACGTTATTACTTCGCATAGCCTTGACAACCGGTGTCGCCGTATCTTCAATTAAAGAAATTACACTATTGCAATTGCTTGATTGGTTATTGCCGATACTTATGCTGATCAGATCGTACGCGAATCACGTCCTCATACACTGCACTTCCCACTGATGCAATTAAAACGCTGCACCGAGATTGGTACTTTATTCTTCCTTTTAATCTCTTCTAATTATCGGTGAAGAAATTCTTACTTCATTCTCATGTGTAATCCTTATAGAACATCTTTAATATCTAAGCTCGTTTCCAAACTCAAAAATTAAGCCTGTATTCCAAACAATTGTATGCACGTTATTTTAAATTATTAAATTCTGCATAAGCTTGTAATTTTGATTCTTTTACGTATTTTGTTGTAAATACATTCGATACTAGATATAAATATAAGATACTAATAAAGAAAAATTGATTCAAAATGAAAACGTTCAACCATTATATGATTTATGGGGAGCTGAATTGAATACGCTAGGCAAATTCGAAATTATTTCTTACAAACTGTTCATCCAAAAAAACTTCTAAAAATACGTTTGCTTCTGACCTTTCTTCGATTCGGTCAGCAATGATGCTCACTCGCAATGCGAAGGTTTATTTCGTGGAATTCGGTGGAGTGTACTAATTGATTCTTTTCCGTCATTCACCTTTATACTCTTGTCGATTCCATATAAGTATGGAATTGGTTAAAAGGTCTCCGTCTTGAAAGGGCCGCTCATTTGGAGAAAAAGTTGGCTGGAGATACTTATATTCTATGTATACATAATTCCTTCAACGGATTCATTCATGTATATAGGTACGATTAAAATTTTTCTTGCATAATTCAAGTATATCGATGACACTAAATAATCCCGATCCCGAATACTACAATAAGAAAATTAGGTCGCTAAAAAAAAGTCAGATTAGCGCATAAATGGAAGGACCGCGACTTAGCCTCATTGGAAAAATATAAGCAACTAACTAGAGAAATAGCAACTGAAAAAGTACGAGCAGAGGAAATTTATGTCTAAAACACGTTGGACTCTGGTAACTCGAATGAATCTTACAAATACCTACGCCGTAGAATATACAGCTTATTGCACTAAGTTTATACGCGCCGTGCCAGAATTTCGCTTCATGAATCTGAAGTTAATGAAATTTTATAACTAAGATATTTTATCAAAATGAGAACCTTTCAATGTAGTAAATACCTAGACTTAAAATAATGAACAAGCGTTTTTTGTTTTGCTAATAAACAAAGTTTCCAAGGATTGCTCAGAATCTCCATTTTAGTTTTGTCATTAATCTAGAAGATTAAAATAAAGAATCAAATCTAATACGTAAAAAATAATTGTCTTCGTTCTTTTCTCATTATTGCAGGAATAATAAAATGTGCTACTAAGGATAGTTATTCTTAGAAGAATAGAGAATTCGGATTTTTCCTGTTTTCCAATCAATAATCCAATATCCAAGCCAGATGATTGACTCGAGTGAGACTCGTTAGCTGCATTGCACGAATCATCTCGCAATCTTTTATAGGAGTGACTTCATCCTTTGTTTTTAAAATTACATCCTCTTCTAAGAAACAAAAATATCGCTATACAAGATGAAATCTTTTGGAAGGCTTACAATTAATCCTGATTCCGTTATTTATGTATTAGCTGAGTATTCAATTGAATGCGTCACGTATCTAACATTAAAAAAGCGGCTGCACTAAAAAATACGGTAGACTCTTCATTATAGTTGGTATTATAATCGAGTTTGCAGAATTAAAGTTACATACCATGGTGCAAAAATGAAGACATCATCTTACATTTATTTTGACTAAGTATTAGTTAGGTAGTTTAACCAGCAGGCAGCTGAGGCAAACTCAGTGAGCGTCAAAGAAAAAAAAATTTTCCATGAATTGAAATTTTGAAGGGGCATTATATGATCACGTGGTTAACAGAATAAGTCATGAGATTCGTGGTATTCTATCAACAGAGAAAAACTTGGCTGCATCGAAAAAGAAGCTGAATAATTTAAGTCATAGTTTTAACAGATACTCAAATTTATTTCAAGTCATAAAGTTACAGTTTCGATAAATCTGTGCGTACCTTAGGCGCATTATACCATTCAGCTGACTGATTTGCTTCCAAAGTGGTACATTTTTAATAATATCATCGCAAATTAATTTTTTATAATATCTTGTATTGCTCCAATACTATTTCAAATTTCTTCAGAAATTCGGTTATCGAATAATGTTCATAAATTTACATGAAATTAACAGGCAAACATAAAATAAAGATCAGTATATTTTCTATCATCCCGAGTATTGAAGAGTCTACTGCACAGACATTTAATCGTCCAGAATGCTTAATAAAAGAACCAGTACCTTTGTAATTGTCGCTAAACTCATCTTCATATGTTCCCTCCGCTAATATGCCTAAAATAAGACAACCCTTATTTATGCATCTAATAATGGTAATTGCATAAAATATACAGTGCCATTAACTTAAAAATAAACTTTGCCTATGTTTCTCCGATGTAGGACTCGAGCTATTAGCGGACTTAGAAAATAATTTTCGGATGTCAATCTGTACCTTATGAAATTCAAATAAACTCTTACTCGAACTTTTCACTGTGAATTTCTCAAAAGCACCGCTCACGAGTCTAGCTTTGCTTTCACACCTTTAAAACAGTCACATGCAGAAGATCTAAATGAGCGTTTTATCAATCTGTTTGTCTCTCAAACGTAATGTTAATATCTGTTTTCAGGGTGTTCGTTTAGAATTACTTCTTGAATGTTCCCTTGTATTTTTCCGAGGAGTTAACAAATCAGCACCTTCGAATTTTTCTCATGGGAATCTTATGTTGTGTGTCATCTGACTAATGAATAAGAAGTAAAGGCTTAAGAAGTGCACGCGATGAACATTGTGTGCGAAACACTCGAATCATAGCGTCTCATTGATATCGATGTTGGCTCTAGGCCTGCCCTGCCACCGAAAACATCACCTTAGCTGAAATCGGATCCACATTTACGGGTATGCGAAGCTTTTGCTGAATTTATCAAGCAAATACATGACTAGCAGTGTATGTGTAAGACTTGCGTGGTAATTGTGATTTTGCACTCTTCAGCAGAACAAAAAACACAGTGCTAGTCATAGGTCTTGGGGGTTGAACCCCTAAATCCCACTCCCCCTCTATCACGGAATTTTCTACCTCAAAAGGCATCCCTGTTTCTCGCCAGTCCTCTATTCATCTGACCTGATTCCTTGTAACTTTTTTCTTTTCCTGAAATTGAAAAATTTCTAAAATTTTGGGTGAACATTCAAATGAATGTCACCGACATGTTAAAGGTTCTACCAGTTGACACTGGCGTACCTAGCGTTGATGTCACCCAGTGCGGTAGTTCATGGTGTCACCCCCTCAATTTTATACACTTAGCGTACATAAAAGAATTAATACGTTTAAATTTTCATTTGAATTATGGTTTATATAACACTCAAAATAGTACATACAAAGATGAAAATACAGTACGTACATATAAAAAAGGAAATGAATTTAAATTAATAACACGTTGTATTAGAACTTTCCTTTTCTAACTTTGAAAGTAGCAATTTTATTAAATTTTTCATCAAAATCGATGTCTTTGGCAGATTCACTTTGATAACATTGCAGGATCCAATAATTTTGATTTTCCCATAGTTGACCTTAAATATTTTTTTATCTGTTTGATTTTGGAAAAACTTTGCTCACATGAAAGTACAGATACACAAACTATTAAAAATAATTTCAAAGAAAGCGAAAGCGTTGGCAGAGATTCGACGAAGTCCCATTCGACATTAAAATGTAAAATTTCTGGTACTGTTCACTCCTTAGCTTTTTTAAAGTAAATTTCTGCTGATCATAAATGTCTTTTTAAACTAGGTACTTCGAGAAAAATATCGCCTTCGGATATTTCTTCATAGAAAGGAGTTAATTTTTCTAACGGATATGTTTAAATCTTCATTAGTGATGGATTAGGATGTGATATATTTCATTTGAATGCACTTAAACATGTCAGATATTTCTTTAGTAGCTCTTAATGTTGTTTCTAGTTCAAAATTCAGGCGATCAATGCATTCAAACATTGCTCTCTTAATATCTTCTTGTAAAGTGAGTTTAGCATCACTTGCCTCATCTTCTACCATTGTTTTTTAAACTAATTCTTCTCTATCTTGCAATGTTATATTCGTTTTCTTTCAAAGGAACTTTTTCACTGTTCCATTAGATACTTCCATTAAAAAAAATAGTTTTAGTGCTTACAGCTTTATTGAGGGTTAAGCCTCTCTTCTGTAAATATTTCTTTGTGAGGTTAATTTCTTCAAGTACTTTTAGCATTTCGAAAGTTCATTCGTTCAGAATTTATGTACGAAGTAAGTGAAATGTTAGTGCCAGTAAGGAGTGAACGCGATCTCCGAGAGGAATCAACGAAGCGTTATAGGGAAGTGATCGCAAGGACGGATGAATAATTTTGGTCGTTTTTTCCCCAGGTAATTAGAGATGCTAAATAAGGTGGATTGAATAACGGTGGTCTACTACAGCCCATGCCACATGCCTCTGCCGGCTCGCAGAGTATATACCTAAATCAAAATTTAAACCAGAAATAAAGGTTAACAAAGAAACGAGAAATCGCAAATTGCAGGGAAAAGTAATTGTGCTGCTCCTTTTGTGTCCAGATTTTCATTTGGTCCACAAAGGGTTTCAGTTGCTTCAACAACGTATAGAAGTTTTCTTTAATTGTTTTAACTGCATCATAATGAGAACTCCAGCGGTTTTTCGACAATCTTTTAATTAACACACTAGCGTACTCAACTAATACATCCCATTGATCGGTAGAAGAGGCAAAAAATTAATACAGGGTGTCAATTGTTCCAAACAATTTTACACAAGATGAATTTTCAGCGAAAGAGTGTTGGCCGCACAAATATCTGCACACCCATCAAAAATAGCCTTTTAATTCTTTTCTGTAATGATAGCTTTCACACCTCCATGGATTGCAGCCATAGTAGTAGCATTATCGTATCATTGAGAGCAACACATCGTCCAAACCGTCATTATGTCCAAAATATATCAATACTAGTGCCCGTTCATTCTCAACGGGGAAATTTAAATTGATAAATAATTTTGTAACAGTCTTGATCGTAACACATGCCTCATATTTTTCGTAGATAGCTAATAGCCCGACTATTATGAAGATAAAAAATATATTCGAAGATCACATAAGAATAAGCAGTACCCTGAAACCTTAAACCCACACCTTTTAGGAGACATTTTCAGAAATTCAAATTTGGTTCTCGCAACTATGATTAAACAAAAATAACGTTAGACAAATTGGAAATTATTTCTTACAAACTGATCATCCAAAAAAACTTCTAAAAATACGATTGCTTCTGAGCTTTCTTCAATTCGGTCAGCAATTATGCTCACTCGACATGCGAAGGTCTTATTTCGTGAAATTCGGTGGAGTGTACTAAATGATTCTTTTCCGTCATTTACCTTTATACTCTTGTCGATTCCAAAATTAGTGTGGAATTGGTTAAAAGGTCTCCGTCTTGAAAGGGCCGCTCATTTGGAGAAAAAGTTGGCTGGAGATACTTATATTCTATGTATACATAATTCCTTCTCCGGATTCATTCATATATATAGGTACGATTAAAATTTTTCTTGCATACTTCAAGCATATCGATAACACTAAATAATCCCGATCCCGAATTCTACAATAAGAAAATTAGGTCGCAAAAAATAAAGTCAGATTAGCGCATAAATGGAAGGACCGCGACTTAGCCTCATTGGAAAAATATAAGCAACTAACTAGAGAATTAGCAACTGAAAAAGTACGAGCAGAGGAAATTTATGTCTAAAACACGCTGGACTCTGGTAACTCGAATGAATCTTACAAATACCTACGCCGTAGAATATACAGCTTATTGCACTAAGTTTATACGCGCCGTGCCAGAATTTCGCTTCATGAATCTGAAGTTAATGAAATTTTATAACTAAGATATTTTATCAAAATGAGAACCTTTCAATGTAGTAAATACCTAGACTTAAACATAATGAACAAGCGTTTTTTGTTTTGCTAATAAACAAAGTTTCCAAGGATTGCTCAGAATCTCCATTTTAGTTTTGTCATCAATCTAGAAGATTAAAATAAAGAATCAAATCTAATACGTAAAAAATAATTGTCTTCGTTCTTTTCTCATTATTGCAGGAATAATAGAATGTGCTACTAAGGATAGTTAATCTTAGAAGAATAGAGATTTCGAATTTTTCCTGTTTTCCAATCAATAATCCAATATCCAAGCCAGATGATTGACTCGTGTGAGACTCGTTAGCTGCATTGCACGAATCATCTCGCAATCTTTTATAGGAGTGACTTCATCCTTTGTTTTTAAAATAACATCCTCTTCTAAGAAACAAAAATATCGCTATATAAGATGAAATCTTTTGGTAGGCTTACAATTAATCCTGATTTCGTTATTTATGTATTAGCTGAGCATTCAATTGAATGCGTCACATATCTAACATTAAAAAAGCGGCTGCACTAAAAAACACAGTAGACTCTTCATTATAGTTGGTATTATAATTAAGTTTGCAGAATTAAAGTTACATACCATGGTGCAAAAATGAAGACATCATCTTACAATTATTTTGACTAAGTAATAGTTAGGTAGTTCAACCAGCAGGCAGCTGACGCAAACTCAGTGAGCGTCAAAGAAAAAAAATATTTTCCATGAATTGAAATTTTGAAGGGGCATTGCATGATCACGTGGTTAACAGAATAAGTCATGAGATTCGTGGTATTCTATCACCAGAGAAAAACTTGGATGCATCGAAAAAC
Organism: Sympetrum striolatum; assembly: GCA_947579665.1. NCBI lineage: Eukaryota > Metazoa > Arthropoda > Insecta > Odonata > Libellulidae > Sympetrum > Sympetrum striolatum. The sequence goes on from OX388352.1 coordinate 23,986,312, forward strand.
AAGCTGAATAATTTAAGTCATAGTTTTAACAGATAATCAAATTTATTTCAAGTCATAAAGTTACAGTTTCGATAAATCTGTGCGTACCTTAGGCGCATTATACCATTCAGCTGACTGATTTGCTTCCAAAGTGGTACATTTTTAATAATATCATCGCAAATTAATTTTTTATAATATCTTGTATTGCTCCAATACTATTTCAAATTTCTTCAGAAATTCGGTTATCGAATAATGTTCATAAATTTACATGAAATTAACAGGCAAACATAAAATAAAGATCAGTATATTTTCTATCATCCCGAGTATTGAAGAGTCTACTGCACAGACATTTAATCGTCCAGAATGCTTAATAAAAGAACCAGTACCTTTGTAATTGTCGCTAAACTCATCTTCATATGTTCCCTCCGCTAATATGCCTAAAATAAGACAACCCTTATTTATGCATCTAATAATAGTAATTGCATAAAATATATTCTATTTTAAGTCATCATCGCACATAGATATTTAGCAATCGATTAATAGCCTTTCTGAGGTAATCATCGATGAGGAGTAATCAAAATAGATGATTAATGCAGTGCCATAGTACAAGCACAAAGCACAAATTGATTTTAAATATAAATTCGATGAAATTAAATCAAATTATTAAATAATAAGAATTGATTAATTTAACATTTAATTAAGTTTTAATGGCAAGATTTGAAATTAAATCAATTATTAAATCAACAATTAAATTAAATAAATAATATTATGAAGGGGGGGCAAAGTGGGCATGGAGCGGCATCAGGGGCGCCAAATTGATGTTACATAGTAACAAATGAATTTCAGAATCAGAGTCGTGTGAAACTCACCGTATAGAATAAGCATGTAAGAAATTGTTGTCGAAACCTGGCCATTCAGGACTAAAATACCAAAGTAACGTAGATTTGTTTCACACACAGCATTTTATCCCATACTTTTATATCTTAGATGGTTTAACAGCGAGTCCGTGGACTCAGGATGTATGGTCGATAATTCTCATTTATCTGTAGGGGCTTTTTTCTCCAGTGCAGCATTTTCATCAAGTATCTTAAACAGACGGTGAGTCATGGCCCGTCTCCCCCCCACCTTGGAGAAGTCGGAAGAACAGTGCTCTAGAAATTGTCCGATCGCCGCTACGGAAGAAATCCGTCGCAATGGAAACCACGCGTTACTTTGATAACAATGAAATCAAATGACTTAATTCACACCATAGTGGCGCTGCAAAGGCGCACCACGTCGTATGCAGCGTGAGAGGCGAGGGGATGGAATACCTTAGATAAGGAGCGTCGTTCATCGCCTTCAAACCGGGAGTTCCTGCAGCTTACATTTTTGAGTTGTGCTCCAGAGATGAGGGATCTAACTTTAAATTTGTCTAGACAACCTAGAAGTGTACTTATCAATCGACAAACTCGTTCTTGTAAAGAAAGAAAATTTGGAACACGGGTGTTAAAGAATTAGAGGTCAGGAATCTCCAAAAGCCGTCTTTGTCGGCGACCCTTTTCTCAACATCTCGTCAACAATCCGAATGAATCACTCCTGATGAGGAAAGCATCGCTTTTAAAATGTACATTGAGTTTCATTAAAAGTGCGGTGTCCTCTCTTGTTTTCTCCGAACACCGGCTGATGAGAGTGGGGTCGCCGACAAAGACGGAAATTTTTAACCTCTAAAAATCGTACTTAATGGGCAAAACTGATCATTCTTCGTACATATGCATAAATTCCACACAAGCCACCCTTTAGCGTATTAGAAATAAAAACAGTCCAAACTAAAAATTAGGAATAAAATAGGTATGTAGTAATCAAATATATGCGTCCTCTGTTTAGATATCTTAAGATATCTGTTTCCTGCAAATGTGCTGAAGGTTTTGTTTTAATATGTAATGAAGTCTATTACAAAATTTGTTTATGGAATTAGACATTTAAATCACGATTTTGTTTATAAATACAAAACAGAACAGATTAATGGGCATGCAGCTTGCTTATATTTTCAACTTTATCTGGATTACATGGAATTGCGGCCACAAAAATTAGAAATTAGGAGACCAGTATCGGAAAGCACGTTTATTTCTTTCTATCTATCTCTTTATCTCTATCTCTTTCCATCCCTTGAAATATAGATGAATTGGAAACAGAGGGATGACGCATAAGTAAAGTAATTCATTGGTACTGTTTTGATGTACCTGGAATAAAATAAATGAGAAATCAGGTTATTACAGATTCAAGAAGTAGATGAAAATATAGGATAAGTAGCTGCACATAACCCATGCATGCGGGTCAACTCCTCCAAAATTGCTAATGGAGAAATAATAGTATTTAATAAAAAGATGGCTATGGCAAATCTCTTAGAATATACTATTCTAAATATCTTTGATGTAAATAAAAACATCTTGACTAACACGGATCCTGATTTTTTTTAAAGCTCGAATCTCGCAAAAGAGAATATTTAATATACAGATTGTTGGCAAAGAAAGTACTTACGAAATTACCAGTCGCTCTTCTTCCTCATTCAAATCAACGTAAAGTAGCTACCACTTGACCTTTTAATAGGGTAAAATTTCAATTACAGATTTTCTGTTATTGAGTATAATAAACATCTTTTTATCTGATACAAACTTGTGGCATAAAGCAATTTTTAATCAAATTATTATGATCATAATCCCTTAATCATGACATCTACTCTCTGGTAGGTTGTGTCGTCAAACTTCAAAAAACAGATCTCACGAAAGATGTCAAAGTTTTGTAATCCCCTTTGATCAAGGTTAATTTCCTTTGAAATAAACAAGACGCAACGCTCCTCCATATTGTTCAAACTATCGATGAGTACAAAATCTTGTTCGTTTCCTACTTTTTCTTTCCATTATCAATGAATGTCATCATATCCGCTTCACCAAACAACATCCCCAACGTCGCGACGCACAGTGGGCTAGAATCGAAAAAAGCTGACCAAAAACAAAAAAGTGCTTTTTTCGAGTACGGACTTTGAAACTTCGCATAGTCGTTCTTGAATAAATTCTGCATAAAACTGTGAAATCATTTGCTCATGAAGAGGAACTCATCTGTCTTGTCCTCCGTTTGCCACACTTGTTTATATTGAGAGCGGCCAGAGCTTCCGTCAAATCCGTATTTGCATATTAAATTGGAATTAACTTTACTGCTTGATGCTGGAGCTGACGATACTGATGCTGCGATACGGGATGCTGTGTGCAGAAGAAGGGCTTTCAAACTGACTCCACACACATCTTCGGTAATATGTGTCCCATCTGCATACGCAGTAGATTTTGCTTTTTTAACTACTTCGTAGCTGGGGTACAACTTATGACCATGACTAATGGCAATATCACGAAGAATTTTATATTGACTTTTTGTCAACTCTGACGATATAATCAGACATACGGCCTCTTCTCCTGACAACTGAGACTGAACATTATCCGTTTTCCTCCACTTCGAAAGTAGCTCTCGTAGGTGTGGTTGTCGTTATTTCCTTGACTAACGTAGAAGCAGCCTCATCTCCTTCCTCTCGAATATTCATTGTCGCAGCTTAAGACAATTTAGCCGCGGAGTACGTGGCACGAATTGATTTCGTTTTCCTTCGTTTAGTTCGTTCACTCGAAAGATGGAAATCTAATTCTGGCCGTCCTCTAGCGTCCACCAAAATGAATTACTTTTACATAAGATAAATTATACACAAAATTTTAAACTATCAATAAACCGTACGGACACGCACTGCCCTTCGAATAATTCTTCAGAAATTTTGCACCTTGGCCTGCCTTGTTAGGTGGATAGTCCTGCTTATAAGAAAAATATTATAAGGGCAAATATAACTAAGTTACTTGACTCAAAATAAATAGACAGACTAGGGAGAAAACTTGATAGTATACATGAATGAGACGGTTTTTGGTGTTATCCTGTGGAACTCCTTCATAATAAATGAAAAGAACAACTTTGTTGAGTCCACAAATTTTAATAATCACAATCACGACCTAGGTTTCGTTACTGCGTAACATCCTCAAGTGGTCTATGGTCAATGGTCCACTTGAGGATGTTACGCAGTAACTAAACCTAGGTCATGATTGTGATTATTAAAATTTGTGGACTCAACAAAGTTGTTCTTTTCATTTATTATTGATAGTATACATAATTAGGAATCATGCTATATAGCTACTAATACTCTTGGTATCTGTAAACCAGAAAGTTTATGCAAAAAAATAATGAGAGTAGTTTAAATATTGAGAGATAATTGACAAAAGATGGAAGAGGAATTGTAAATATGGATCAAACCCATCAGAAATACAGAAAATGAGACAAAGTAGCTTATGTAATTCGATGAAGTCAAATTGGAAGAGAAAGAGGAAGATCACAGGGCCTTTCTTTGCAAGTGAATTAAGCCTACTCTATTTTTTTATCTATGAAATCTACCGTAGATGCCGGCGTATTAATCGATCTTTGAAGTCTAAAAAAAATCTTTCAAAAACCATGGGTGGATTTATGTGCCGAGCATAAAATTTAACCCTTAACCACCGTGGGGTAAATAAGAGAAACTTCCTGCTTAACACTTGTTGCACACAAACTCACAACTCACGACAATTATTTCTTACTGAAACTAGTTTTTGGCAAGTCTAATCAACGTAGATATCATATAAAACAAATTTCATCACGAAATACAATTGTGGCCAAAAGTATCTTATGTTATGACATGTTTTCACAATAAAACAGTTAAAATAAACAACCATTTTCATATCATTAAAATGAATTTGATGCATCTTCGAAAATTATATTAATTTCTTCACATGTAATTTGATTTTACAAACATGTAATATATATTTCGATGTTTTCTTTTTACAAATCAACATCAATAAGCACATCATGGTTTGTTTTTGTTTATATAATCGTTATGATTCGATTTAGCTATAGGAGTTAATGGAAGTTGTTTTAGCAGCGTCGTGATATGATATTACCAGGCTAAATTACCATTTTACTATAATAAATTTTTAATATCAATCTATTGCTGTTTCGTAACGCATTTTTATTAGTGTAGCCTGAGTGATACTAACGAAAGAAACTTGTGTAATAGTGATGCATTGGAGAGAAGTTGACATGGCAGCTGAAAGAAATATTCTAGCGTCATAATGCGATATATACAGACCACTGGTGGCAATGTAATATAAATCTAAGAATCACCTATACCGAGTCATAGAAATACCGAGTCAGTTTTTGGTGGTCCAGGTGATTCTTTGATTTATATAGCGTCGTAATCTTATGCGGTAAATATTCCTTAAACTATCGTATATTTATGGATACCGTAGTTTTTCTTCCCATAATATAGAGCTGGGGAAGTAATATTGCCTTATTTTTTGTATCGACTTAGATGTCGATATGTACGATATGTCATTTTTTTGCCACTTGCATGGTGAAACAGGATTCTGTCATCTATCACAGAAGAAATGCAGGAATGGCAATGAGCCAATCTTTTTTAACATTCCTAGAGATTTTTGCCGGTATTGATTTGATGGTTAATCATAGAGATATGGATATAAGTTTATATTACTTAATAAGCACTGAATAAATTAATCAATGTATATAAACATAGAGTTACAGTTTAAAGCAGTTAATAAAATATACAATGACTCTAAATATTTTGAGTAAATTTTGCAAATTACATTTCATTGTCAAGATTTTTTTTTATAGTACTTAAAACTTGATTAATAAAAGAATATATTATTCTATGAATTCACATAAATCATGCTTGTAAAATGCGAAGATATTCATTTATACATTTCTGCATTTTTTTACTTCACAATTAGTTTTCTTTAAGATGTGTATACTAGAGAATAATTAAACTTTTCTTTAGTGTGAGAAAAGACTGTATGTATTTAAGGTATCAATTTAAATGAACCACAATGATATTATTGAGAATAATTAATTAATCGCAGAATGAAAACACTTCGTACTTTTCCACAGAAAATTTATTTTGCGACTGCTTTCATAAGCGAGCTTACATCTTCAGGCTTTCTAACATCTATAGTGTTATCATTCTGCAAATGGCTTTCACCGAATTCACGCCTTCTCATATCGATTATATAATTAATTAATCATTTCAATAGCATCTATTATCTATTATATATAGATGCTTCTCCGGATTCATTCAAGGATATAGATAGATGGATAGATAAATAGGATACTAATTCACAGGCTAAACTACAAGCGTCACCAACTTGAAACTTTTAGGACGTATTGGCCATAACGTTTAACCGCCAGAAAAATTGCGATTTTGAACCTTAGTGTCATGGGTTCGATTCCAGAGGGACCCAAAGTCCCAATTTTTCCCGTTTAAATTCATTGCTTTGATGTTCCGGAATTTTTAAAGAATACTTCCTGAATATGTAGAGATTAAAAATACATGAGGGTAGTTTTTCATTATTTTCTTTTGATGGATTTATTGAAACGATAGGAAGTTCTCTCTTAGCTGGAAGATGTATATTAAAACTCGGTTTGAGAAAAAAGTTTAGTAAGACCATAGTCTTCCTGGGTTCGATGCCAGAGCACATTACAATTTCTCAAATAAGGAATATATGTGAAAAGCAGGACGTCGTTTGAGGCAGTTCCAGCAAATATTCCTGCTTGAATTTTCACACGTAGTTAGAGATGGTGATCTTCTACTGTCCTGCATATGATATCTCGCCAGAAAGACCAGGGTTCGATGCTGGGTGGTAAATATATTTCACCTTAAAAAACACATTGGGGTATTATATCATTATTTTTAAATGCACTAATCGAAACGATAGGAAGTTCTTGCTCAGCTAGAAGATGTACCTTAAAAATCGGTTTAAAAAACATTTTGATAAGACCATAATAATCCTGGGTACTATGCCAGAGCACCTTGAAATTTCTCACATAAGGCATATAAGGGAAAAGCAGGATGTCGTTTGAGGCAGTTGCAGCCAATATTTCTGCTTGAGATTCCACGCATACGTAGAGACGGTGATTTTTTGTTGTGCTGCATAGTAAATATCACCAGGAAGACCCCGGTTAGATGCCGGACGGATGAATTGCGGCGAATTTTAAGAATATTTTCAATACTTTTTCTACTTTTGAGGACCCTCTCGATATAGTGCCGACTAAAATTTAGTGTTATAAATATGATATATATATATATATATATATATATATATATATATATATATATATATATATATACATATATATATCTATTATATATAGACGTTTCTCCGGATATACCTATATACGAGTAAAATGAAGCTTGCATACTGCAAGCAGATCGGCAATACTAATTTCATATCGGCATCATATCGGGACGGTCCTCAAACGAAAAAAACGATTGAAATATTTCTTAAAATTCGCTGTAATTTCATCGTCTGGAATCGAACCTGGGTCTTTCTAGTAATACTTCTTATGCGACATAATAGAAGATAGCCATCTTTAACTATGTTTGAAAATTCAAGCAAAGATATATATATCTATTATATATAGACGCTTCTCCGGATGTACTTATATATACGAGTAAAATGTAGCTTGCATACTGCAAGCAGATCGACTACACTAATTTCATATCGGCATCATTACGGGACGGTCCTCAAAAGAAAAAAAAAAGTATTGAAAAAATTTTTTAAAATTCGCTGAAATTTCATCGTCTGGCATCGAACCAGGGTATTACTGGTAAACCTACTATGAAACACAATAGAAGATCACCATCTCTAACTATGCGTGAAAATTCAAGCAGAAATATTGGCTGCAACTGCCTCAAACTACGTTCTACTTTTCACGAATTTAAATGGCTCTCTGGATTCGAACCAAGGACGATCTTGGAAATCAAAAACATGTTTCTGAAAGTAACTTATAAACTCTATCTATATGCCGAATTTCAAGTTTCTATATTTTTGGCAAAGGTTTCAAAATAATTCCAAAAATCGGATCAACTTCTGATTGCAGAGACACCTGGTGTCAAACCCAGGACTCATTGGTAGCGGTGAGTGCACAGTTTGATTTTTAAAGACTTGTTCTATTATCATGCAAAGTTTGAAGTTGCTATCATGCCAGGAAGTACCTAAAATTGTTTCCGTTATCCCCATAAGAAATGCATTGTGGAGTGCAAATGGCCCTCTGGGATCGAACCAAGGACCATAAGCGAATACAAAAAAATTGATTATGAAATATTTTTATGATTTCTAACCCCATGCCAAATTTCAAGTTTCTATGCATTCGGAAAAAGGTCCAAAAAAAATCTTAAAAATCGCCACAATGCATTTTAAACGGCCAATTTTCGCCCCGACCTAGCATCGAACCCAGGATATTTTCCGTAAAACTCATTTATGTTTCCGATAGATCATGAATATATATATAGGCATATAAAATGTTGCTTGCATACTGCAAGCAGATCGACAACGCTGTTTTCATGTCGGCATCAGCTCAGGACGGCCGTCAAAAGAAAAAATGGATTGAAATTTTTCTTACAATTCACTGAAATTCCATCATCTGGCATCGAACCCGGGTCTTTATTGTTGAACTTACTATGCAGCACGAAAGAACATCGCCATCTTTAACTATGTGTGAAAATTCAAGCAGAAATATTGGCTACAACTGCCTCAAAAGACGTACTCATTTTCACTAACTTAAATGGCTCCCTGGATTCGAACCAAGGACCATCCTGGTAATCTAAAAAATGTTTCTGAAAATTATTTATGATCTTTATCTACATGCCGAATTTCAAGTTTCTATATTGTTGGTAAAGGGTTCATAATAATTATTGAAAATCGGATCAGTTACCGATATTAGAGACGCCTGGTGTCAAACCCAGGACACATTGACAGCCGGGAATGCACAGTTTGATTTGTATACACTAAATCTTTCTTAATGCAAAGTTTGAAGTCTCTATCGCGCCGGGAAGTACCTATAATTTGTTTCCGTTATCTCCGTAAGAAATGCATTGAGGGATTTAAATGTCCCTCTGGGATCGAACCAAGGACCATCAGCGAATATATAAAATTTTATCCTGAAATTTATTATTAATCTCCAACTCCATGCCGAATTTCAAGTTTCCATTCCATCGGGAAAGGGTCCAAAACAAATCTTAAAAATTGCCACAATGCAATTTAAACGGCCGATTTTTGCCCCGACCTAGCATCGAACCCAGGATATTTCCCGTAAAACTCATTTATGTTTTCGATAGATCATGACCATTTATACAGGCTCCTTGAGTAACGATTCGCTACCTATCCGGAAAGTATTTTTTTTTAATTCCCGAAAATCAAAGCAATGCATTTAAACGGGAAAAATCGGGACTTTGAGGCCCTCTGGAATCGAACCCATGACACCGAGGTTCAAAATCGCAATTTTTCTGGAGGTTATACGTTATGGCCAATATGTCGTAAAAATTTCAAGCCATTGACGCTAGTGGTTTAGCCTGAGACTTTGTATCCTCTCTATATATCTATTATATATAGATGCTTCTCCGGATTCATTCATATATCATACGAGTAAAATGTTGCTTGCATACTGCAAGCAGATCGGCAATACTAATTTTATATCGGCATCACATCGGGACGGTCCTCATTAGAAAAAAAAAGGATTTAATTTTTTCTTAAATTTGCTGAAATTTCATCGTCTGGCATCGAACCTGGGTCTAACTGGTAAAACTACAATGAAACACAATAAAAGATCACCATCTCTAACTATGTGTGAAAATTCAAGCAGAAATATTGGCTACAACTGCCTCAAAAGACGCTCTAATGTTCACGAATGTAAATGGCTCTCGGGACTCGAACCAAGGACGATCTTGGAAATAAAAAATATGTTTCTGAAAGGTATTAATCATTTCAATCTATATGCCAAATTTCAAGTTTCTATATTATTGGTAAAGGTTTCAAAATAATTCCTAAAAATCGCATCAACTTCTGATTGCAGAGACACCTGGTGTCGAACCCAGGACACATTGATATCTGTGAATGCACTGTTTGATTTGTATGGACTTGGTCTTTTTATATCCAAAGTTTGAAGTTGATATCATGCCGGGAAGTACCTAAAATTTGTTTCCGTTATCTCCCTAAGAAATGCATTGAGGAATTTAAATGTCCCTCTGGGATCGAACCATGGACCATCAGCGAATATGTAAAATTTGATTATGAAATACTTTTATGGTATCTAACCTTATACGGAATTTCAAGTTTCTATGCCATCGGAAAAGGGTCCAAAAAAAATCTTAAAAATCGCCACAATGCATTTTAAACGGCCGATTTTTGCCCCGACCTAGCATCGAACCAAGGATAATATTCGTAGACGTCTTTATAGTTTCCTTTAGATATGCACGGCATCTAGCGGTCCCTCGAATTTCAACTCTCTCCTTTTCCGGGAAGTGCCTCAAAAAAATTTTCAAAAATCCCCACCATGTATCCTTATGGACAAAATCACGACTTTGGGGCCTTCTGGAATCGAACCCATGACACAGAGGTTCAAAGTCGGATTTTTTCTGGAGGTTACACGTTATGGCCAATACGTCGTAAAAATTTCAAGTCGTTGGCACTTGTGGAACATGGTTAGACTTTTGATCCCCTATATATATATATATAACTTATAGGTATATCCGGAGAAGCGTCTATATATAATAGATATACGAGTAAAATGTAGCTTGCATACTGCAAGCAGATCGGCAATACTAATTTCATATCGGCATTATATCCGGACCGTCCTCAAAAGAAAAAAAAAAGAATTGAATGTTTTCTTAAAATTCACTGACATTTCATCGTCTGGCATCGAACCCGGGTCTTTACTGTGAACTCACTATGCAGCACAATAGAAAATGACCATCTCTAACTATGAGTGAAAATTCAAGCAGAAATATTGGCTACAACTGCCTCAAACGACGCTCTAATGTTCACGAATGTAAATGGCTCTCGGGACTCGAACCAAGGACGATCTTGGAAATTTAAAAAATGTTTCTGAAAGTTATTATTTATCTCAATCTATATGCCAAGTTTCAGGTTTCTATATTATGGGGAAAGGTTTCAAAATAATTCCTAAAAATCGGATCAACTTCAGATTGCAGAGACACCTGGTGTCGAACCCAGGACACATTGATAGCTATGAATGCATAGTTTGATTTGTTAAGACTGTTTCTTCTATCATGCTAAGTTTTAAGTCGATAGCATGCCGGGAAGTACCTTAAACTTGTTTCCGTTATCTCCATAAGAAATGCATTGAGGAATGTAAATGGCCCTCTGGGATCGAACCAAGGAACATCAGGGAAAGCATAAAAATAGATTATGAAATATATTTATGATATCTAACCTCATACCGAATTTCAAGTTTCCATGCCATCGGGAAAGGGTCCCAAAAAAATCTTAAATATCGCCACAATGCTTTTTAAACGGCAGATATTTGCATCGACCTAGCATCGAACCCAGGTTATTTTCCGTAAAACTCATTTATGTTTTAGATAGATCATGACCATATATAAAGGCTCCTTGAGTTTTGATTCTCTACCTATCCGGGAAGTATTTTTTTTAAATTCCCGAAAATCAAAGCAATGCATTTAAACGGGAAAAATCGGGACTTTGGAGCCCCCTGGCATCGAACCCATGACACTGAGGATCCTAATCGCAATTTTTCTGGTGGTTACACGTTATGGCCAATATTCCGTAAAAATTTCAGCTCAATCACTCTTGTGGTTTAGGCTGTGAGTTTGTATCCTCTCTCTATATATATATATATGGATACATGAATGAATCCGGAGAAGCATCTATATATAATAGATAGATAGACGTTTCTCCGGATAAACCTATATATATACGAGTAAAATGTAGCTTGCATACTGCAAGCAGATCGACAACACTAATTTCATCTAGGCATCATATTGGGACGGTCCTCAAAAGAAAAAAAAGGGGATTGAAAATATTCTTTAAATTCGCTGCAAGTTATTCGTCCGGCATCGAACCCGGGTCTTTTTGGTGATACACACTATGCAGCACAATAGAATTTCTCCATCTCTAATTATGTGTGAAAATTAAAGCAAAAATATTGGGCGCAGCTGCCTCAAAAGACGCTTTAATGTTCACGAATGTAAATGGCTCTCGGGACTCGAACCAAGGACGATCGTGGAAATTTAAAAAATGTTTCTGAAAGTTATTAATGATCTCAATCCATAAGCCAAATTTCAAGTTTCTATATTATTGGGAAAGGTTTCAAAATAATTCCTAAAAATCGGATCAACTTCTGATTGCAGAGACACCTGGTGTCGAACCCAGGACACATTGATAGCTATGAATGCATAGTTTGATTTGTTAAGACTGGTTCTTCTATCACGCTAAGTTTTAAGTCGATAGCATGCCGGGAAGAACCTAAAATTTGTTTCCGTTATCTCCATAAGAAATGCATTGAGAAATGTAAATGGCGCCCTGGGATCGAACCAAGGACCATCAGCGAATGTGTAAAATTTGATTATGAAATATATTTATAATCTCCAACTCCATGCCGAATTTCAAGTTTCCATGACATCGGGAAGGGGTCCAAAAAAAATCTTAAAAATCGCCACAATACATTTTAAACGGCCGATTTTTGCCTCGACCTAGCATCGAACCCAGGATATTTTCCGTAAAACTCAATTATGTTTTCAATAGATGATGACCATATATAAAGGTTCCTAGAGTTCCGATTCTCTACCTATCCGGGAAGTATTTTTTAAAAATTCCCGAAAATCTAAGCAATGCATTTAAACGGGAAAAATCGGGACTTAGTGGCCCTCTGGAATCGAACCCATGACACTAAGGATCAAAGTCGCTTTTTTCCTGGGGGTTTCACGTTATGGCCAATATGTCATAAAAATTTCAGATCAATGACGCTTGTAGTTTAGGCTGTGAATTTGTATCCTATCTATCTATATAGGTATATATATGAATGAATCCGGAGAAGCATCTATATATAATAGATTAAATATAGATGCTTCTCCGGATTCATTCAAGGATATACATAGATAGATAGATAGATAGATAGATAGGATACTAATTCACAGCCTAAACTATAACCGTCATCGACTTGAAATTTTTACGACGTATTGGCCATAACGTATAACCACCAGAAAAATTGCGGTTTTGAACCTCAGTGTCATGGGTTCGATTCCAGAAGTCCCCAAAGTCGCGATTTTTCCCGTTTAAATGCATTGCTTTGATTTTCGGGAATTTTTAAAAAATACTTGCCGGATAGGTAGGGACTTGAAACTCAAGGAGCCGATATATATAGTCACGATCTATCGAAACCATAAATGAGTTTTACTGAAAAAATCCTGGGTTCGATGCTAGGTCGTGGCAAAAATCGGCCGTTTAAAATGCATTGTGGCGATTTTTAAGATTTATTTTGTACCCCTTCCCTATGGCATGGAAACTTGAAATTCGGCATGGAGTTAGAGATCATAAATTTATTTCATAATCAAATTTTATATATTCGAGGATGGTCCTTGGTTCGATACCAGAGGGCCATTTGCACTCCACAATGCATTTCTTATGGGGATAACGGAAACAAATTATAGGTACTTACCGGCACGATAAAGTCTTCAAACTTTGCACTAAGAAAGATCAAGTCCAACAAATCAAACTGTGCATTCACAACTGTCAATGTGTCCTTGGTTTGACACCAGGCGTCTCTACAATCAGTAACTGATCCGATTTTAAATAATTATTTTGAACCCTTTCCCAACAGTATAGAAACTTGAAATTTGGCATGTAGATAGAAATGATATATACATTTCAATATCATGTTTTAGATTTCCACGATCGTCCTTGGTTCGAATCCAGAGAGCCATTTAAATTCGTGAAAATTAGAATGTCTTTTGAGGCAGTTAGAGCCAATATTTCTGCTTGAATTTTCACACATGGCTAGAGATGGTGATGTTCTATTTTCCTGCTTAGTAAGTACACAGTAAAGACCCGGGTTCAATGCCAGACGATGGAATTTCAACGAATTTTTCAAGAAAAATTTCAATCCATTTTTTTCTTTTGATGGCCGTCCCGATATGATGCCGACATGAAAATAGTGTTGTCGATCTGCTTGCAGTATGCAAGCAACATTTTACTCGTAATAGATATATACGAGTAAAATGTAGCTTGCATACTGCAAGCAGATCGACAACACTAATTTCATATCGGCATCATATACCGGGACGGACATCAAAAGAAAAAAAAAATTCAAAATATTCGTAGAATTCGCTGCAATTTAATCACCTGGCAGCGAACCCCGGTCTTCCTGGTGTACTTACTATGCAGCAAAATAGAAAATTACTATATCAAACTATGTGTGAAAATTCAAGCAAAACTATTAGGTGCAACTACCTCAAACGACGTCCTACTATTCACATACACTCCTTATTTGAGAAATTATAATGTGCTCTGGCATCGAACCCAGGAACAGCATGGTCTTATCTATTTTTTTTCTTAAACAAAGTGTTAATATACATCTTCCATCTAAGCAAGAGCTCCCTTACATATCGATAAATGCATAAAAAAATTATGAAAAGATACCCCATAGTATTATATATGGGTGATATTTTTACTGCCCGGCATCGAACCCGGGTCTTTCAGGCAATACTTTCTATGCAGCACAAAAGAAAAACACCATCTCTAACCGCGTATGCAAATTCAAGCAGAAATATTGGTTACAACTGCCTCAAATGACGTCCTACTTTTCCTTTATATTCCTTATGAGAGAAACGTTATTGTGCTCTGGCTTCGAACCCAGGAACAGTACGGTCTTATGAAAATTTTTTTCTAAAACTTATTCGTACCATACATCTTCCAGCCAAGCACGAACATCCTATCATTTCGATAAGTGCATCTAAAAAAATAATGAAAAACGGCTCCCATGTATTTTAAAGGGCAGATCTTTGCATCGTCCTAGCATCGAACCCAGGATAACTTTTGTAAAAGTCATTGATGTTTTCGAAAGTCCAAGACCATAAATATAGGCACCTTGAGTTTTACTTCTCTACCTATCCAGAAAGTATTTTTTTTTAATTCCCGAAAATCACGGCAATGCATTCAAACGGGAAAAATCGGGACTTTGGGGCCCTCTGGAATCGAACCTATGACACTGAGGATCAAAGTCTCTTTTTTCCTGGGGGTTTCACGTTATGGCCAATATGTCATAAAAATTTCAGATCAATGACGCTTGTAGTTTAGGCTGTGAATTTGTATCCTATCTATCTATATAGGTATATATATGAATGAATCCGGAGAAGCATCTATATATAATAGATATAGGGGATCAAAATTCTAACCATGTTCCACAAGTGCCACCGACTTGAAATTTTACGACGTAATGGCCATGACGTGTAACCTCCAGGAAAAAGCCGACTTTGAACATCGGTGTCATGGGTTCGATTCCAGAAGGCCCCAAAGTAGCGATTTTCTCCATAAGAATACATGGCGGGGATTTTCGAAAATTTGTTTGGTGCACTTCCCGGAAAGGTAGAGAGTTGAAATTTGAGGGATCGCTAGAAGCCGTAAAACTCCAACGTAAATCGGAAAGACATCGCCAGATATGGTCCATGGTTCGATGCTAGGTCGGGGAAAAAATCAGCCGTTTAAAATGCATTGCGGCGATTTTGAAGATTTTTTTTGGATCCTTTTCCGATAACATGGATACTTGAAACTCAGCACGTGCATAGATGCCATGAATATATTTCATAATCAAATTGTACCTTTTCGCTGATGGTCCTTGGTTCGATCCCAGAGGGCCATTTGCACTTCTCAATGCATTTCTTACGGAGATAACGGAAAAAAAATTTAGGTACTTCCTGGCATGCTGTCGACTTCAAACTTTGCATGATACAAAAGCAAGTCCTTACAAATCAAACTATCTATTCACATCTTACAATATTTCCTGGGTTCGACACCAGGTGTTTCTGCAATCAGAAGTTGATCCGATTTTTAGGAATTATTTTGAAACCTTTACCGATAATATAGAAACTTGAAATACGGCATATAGATAGAGATCATAAATAACTTTTAGAAACATATTTTAGATTTCCAAGATCGTCCTTGGTTCGAATCCAGAGAGCCATTTACATTCGTGAAAAGTAGAACGTCGTTTGAGGCAGTTGCAGCCAATATTTCTGCTTGAATTTTCACACATAGTTAGAGATGGTGATCTTCTATTGTGCTGCATAGTAAGTTCACCAGGAAGACCCGGATTCGATGCCAGACGATTAAATTGAAGCGAATTTTCAGAATATTTTTAATCCTTTGTTTTTTCTTTTGAGGACCGCCCGATATGATGCCGAAATAAAAAAAATATTGCCGATCTGCTTGCAGTATGCAAGCAACATTTTACTCGTACCTATATATATATAAGTTATATATAGGGGATCAAAATTCTCACCATGTTCCACAAGTGCCAATGCCTTGAAATTTTTACGACATATTGGCCATAACGTGTAACCTCCAGGAAAAAGCCGACATTGAAAGTCGGTGTCATGGGTTCGATTCCAGAAGGCCCCAAAGTCGTGATTTTGTCCATAAGAATACATGGCGGGGATTTTCGAAAATTTTTTTGAGGCACTTCCC
Source organism: Sympetrum striolatum (assembly GCA_947579665.1). NCBI lineage: Eukaryota > Metazoa > Arthropoda > Insecta > Odonata > Libellulidae > Sympetrum > Sympetrum striolatum. Next base: position 24,002,892 of record OX388352.1, read on the forward strand.
GGAAAGGTAGAGAGTTGAAATTTGAGGGATCGCTAGAAGCCGTAAAACTCCAACGTAAATCGGAAAGACATCGCCAGATATGGTCCATGGTTCGATGCTAGGTCGGGGAAAAAATCAGCCGTTTAAAATGCATTGCGGCGATTTTGAAGATTTTTTTTGGATCCTTTTCCGATAACATGGATACTTGAAACTCAGCACGTGCATAGATGCCATGAATATATTTCATAATCAAATTGTACCTTTTCGCTGATGGTCCTTGGTTCGATCCCAGAGGGCCATTTGCACTTCTCAATGCATTTCTTACGGAGATAACGGAAAAAAAATTTAGGTACTTCCTGGCATGCTGTCGACTTCAAACTTTGCATGATACAAAAGCAAGTCCTTACAAATCAAACTATCTATTCACATCTTACAATATTTCCTGGGTTCGACACCAGGTGTTTCTGCAATCAGAAGTTGATCCGATTTTTAGGAATTATTTTGAAACCTTTACCGATAATATAGAAACTTGAAATACGGCATATAGATAGAGATTATAAATAACTTTTAGAAACATATTTTAGATTTCCAAGATCGTCCTTGGTTCGAATCCAGAGAGCCATTTACATTCGTGAAAAGTAGAACGTCGTTTGAGGCAGTTGCAGCCAATATTTCTGCTTGAATTTTCACACATAGTTAGAGATGGTGATCTTCTATTGTGCTGCATAGTAAGTTCACCAGGAAGACCCGGATTCGATGCCAGACGATTAAATTGAAGCGAATTTTCAGAATATTTTTAATCCTTTGTTTTTTCTTTTGAGGACCGCCCGATATGATGCCGAAATAAAAAAATATTGCCGATCTGCTTGCAGTATGCAAGCAACATTTTACTCGTACCTATATATATATAAGTTATATATAGGGGATCAAAATTCTCACCATGTTCCACAAGTGCCAATGCCTTGAAATTTTTACGACATATTGGCCATAACGTGTAACCTCCAGGAAAAAGCCGACATTGAAAGTCGGTGTCATGGGTTCGATTCCAGAAGGCCCCAAAGTCGTGATTTTGTCCATAAGAATACATGGCGGGGATTTTCGAAAATTTTTTTGAGGCACTTGCCGGAAAAGGAGGGAGTTGAAATTCAAGGGACCGCTAGATGCCGTGCATATCTAAAGGAATCTATAAAGACATCTACGAATATTATCCTTGGTTCGATGCTAGGTCAGGGCAAAAATCGGCCGTTTAAAATGCATTGTGGCGATTTTTAAGATTTTTTTTGGACCCTTGTCCGAAGGCATAGAAACTTGAAATTCAGTATAAGGTTAGATACCATTAAAATATATCATAATCGAATTTTACATATTCGTTGATGGTCCTTGGTTCGATCCCAGAATGACATTTAAATTCCTCAATGCATTTCTTACGGAGATAACGGAAATAAATTTTAGGTACTTCCCGGCATGCTATCGACTTCAAACTTTGCATGATAGAAGAGCAAGTCTTAAAAAATCAAACTGTGCATTCGCAGCAATCAATGTGTCCTGGGTTCGACACCAGGTTTCTCTGCAATCAGAGGTTGATCCGATTTTCAGGAATTATTTTGAAACCTTTCCCAATAATATAGAAACTTGAAATTTTGCAAATGGATTGAAATGATTAATAACTTTCTGAAACGTTTTTTAAATTTTCAAGATCGTCCTTGGTTCGAGTCCCGAGAGCCATTTACATTCGTGAACATTAGAGCGTCTTTTGAGGCAGTTGTAGCCCATATTTCTGCTTGAATTTTCACACATAGTTAGAGATGGTGATGTTCTATTGTGCTGCATAGTAAGTTTACAGTAAAGACCCGAGTTCGATGCCAGACAATGGAATTTCAGCAAATTTTAAGAAAAATTTCAATCAATTTTTTTCTTTTGATGGCCGTCCCGATATGATGCCGACATGAAAATAGTGTTATCGATCTGCTTGCAGTATGCAAGCAACATTTTACTCGTATATATATATGGATACATGAATGAATCCGGAGAAGCATCTATTTATAATAGATATATATACATTCATAGGGGATCAAAATTCTAACCATGTTCCTCAAGTGCCACCGACTTGAAATTTTTACGACATATTGGCCATAACGTGTAACATCCAGAAAAAATCCGACATTGAACCTCGGTGCCATGGGTTCGATTCCAGAAGGCCCCAAAGTCGCGATTTTCCCCATAAGATTACATGGCGGGGATTTTCGAAAATTTTTTTGAGGCACTTCCCGGATAAGCAGAGAGTTGAAACTCGAGGGACCGTTAAATACCGTGCATAGCCAACGAAAATCGGAAAGACATCTTCGAATATTGTCCTTGGTTCGATGCTAGGCCGGGGCAAAAATCGGCCGTTTAAAATGCATTGCGGCGATTTTTAAGATTTTTTTTGGATCCTTTCCCGATAACATGGATACTTGAAACTCGGCACGTCCATAGATATCATGAATTTATTTCGTAATCGAATTTTACATATTAGCTTATGGTCCTTGGTTCGATCCCAGAGGACCATTTGCACTTCCCAATGCTTTTCTTACGGAGATAACGGAAACAAATTTTAGGTACTCCCCGGCACGATATCGACTACAAACTTTGCATGTAGAAAGATCAAGTCCATACAAATCAAACAGTGCTTTCACAGCTATCAAAGTGTCCTGGGTTCGACACCAGGTGTCTCTGCAATCAGAACTCAATCCGATTTTTAGGAATTATTTTGAAACCTTTGCCAATAATATAAAAACTTGTAGTTCGGCATATAGATAGAGATCATGAATAACTTTCAGAAACATTTTTTAGATTTCCAAGATCGTCCTTGGTTCGAATCCAGAGAGCCATTTAAATTCGTGAAAATTAGAACGTATTTTTGAGGCAGTTGTAGCCCATATTTCTGCTTGAATTTTCACACATCGTTAGAGATGGTGATGTTCTATTGTGCTGCATAGTAAGTTCACAGTAAAGACCCGGGTTCGATGCCAGACGATGGAATTTAGGCAAATTTTAAGAAAAATTTCAAGCCATTTTTTTCTTTTGATGGCCGTCCGGATATGATGCCGACATGAAAATAGTGTTGTCGATCTGCTTGCAGTATGCAAGCTACATTTTACTCGTATATAATAGATATGAATGAATCCGGAGAAGCATCTATACATAATAGATATATATAGGGGATCAAAAGTCTAACCATGTTCCACAAGTGCCAACGACTTGAAATTTTTACGACGTATTGGCCATAACGTGTAACATCCAGAAAAAATCCGACTTTGAACCTCGGTGTCATGGGTTCGATTCCAGTAGGCCCCAAAGTCGTGATTTTGTCCCTAAGGATACATGGCGGGGATTTTCGAAAATTTTTTTGAGGCACTTCCCGGAAAAGTAGAGAGTTGAAATTCGAGGGATCGCTAGATGCCGTGGATATCTAACGAAAATCAAAAAGACATCTTCGAATATTGTCCATGGTTCGATGCTAGGTTGGGGCAAATATCGGCCGTTTAAAATGCATTGCGGCGATTTTGAAGATTTTATTTGGACCATTTGCCGATGGGATGGAAACTTGAAATTCAGCATGAGGTTAGATATCATGAATAAATTTCATAATCAAATTTTACATGTTCGCTGATAGTCCTTGGTTCGATCCCAGAGGGCCATTTGCATTTCTCAATGTATTTCTTACGGAGATAAAGGAAACAAAATTTAGCTACTTCCCGGCTTGCTATCGACTTCAAACTTTGCATGATACAATAGCAAGTCTTTACAAATCAAACTGGGCATTAAAAGCTCACAATAAGTCCTGGGTTCGACACCAGGTGTCTCTGAAATCAGAAGTTGATCCGATTTTTAGGAATTATTTTGAAACCTTTCCCAATAATATAGAAAGTTGAAATGTGGCATATAGATATAGATCATTAATAACTTTCAGAAACATATTGATTTAGATTTCCAAGATCGTCCTTGGTTCGAATCCAGAGAGGCATTTACATTCGTGAAAAGTAGAACGTCGTTTGAGGCAGTTGCTCCCAATATTTCTGCTTGAATTTTCACACATAGTTAGAGATGGTGATCTTCTATTGTGCCGCATAGTAAGTTCACAGTAAAAACCCTGGTTCGATGCCAGACGATGAAATGTCAGCGAATTTTAAGAAAAATTTCAATCCTTTTTTTTTTTCTTTTGAGGACCGTCCCGATATGATGCCGATATGAAAATAATATTGCCGATCTGCTTGCAGTATGCAAGCTACATTTTACTCGTATGATATATGAATGAATCCGGAGAAGCATCTATATATAATAGATATATATAGAGAGGATACAAAGTCACAGGCTAAACCACTAGCGTCAATGGCTTGAAATTTTTACGACATATTGGCCATAACGTATAACCTCCAGAAAAATTCCGATTTTGAACCTCAGTGTCATATGTTCGATTCCAGAGGGCCCCAAAGTCCCGATTTTTCCCGTTTGAATGCATTGCTTTGATTTTAGGGAATTAAAAAAAAATTCTTTCCGGACAGGTAGAGAATTAAAACTCAAGGAGCCTATATATATGAACATGATCTATCGAAAACATAAATGAGTTTTACGAAAATTATCCTGGGTTCGATGCTAGGTCGGGGCGAAAATCGGCCGTTTAAAACGCATTGTGGAGATTTTTAAGATTTTTTTTGGACCCCTTTCCGAATGCATGGAAACTTAAAATTTGGCATGGGGTTAGAAATCATAAATATATTTCATAATCAAATTTTTTTTATTCGCTTATGGTCCTTGGTTCGATCCCAGAGGGCCATTTGTACTCCACAATGCATTTCTTATGGAGATAACGGAAACAGATTTTAGGTACTTCTCGGCATGATATTGACTTCAAACTTTGCATAAAATATGATCAACTTCATAAAAATCTAACTGTGCAGTCACAGCTACCAGTGTGTCCTGGGTTCGAAACCAGGCGTCTCTACAATCAGTAACTGATCCGACTTTCAATAATAATTTTGAACCCTTTCCCAACAATATAGAAACTTGAAATTCGTTATGTAGTTAGATATCATAGATAAATTTCAAAATCATGTTTTTGATTTCCAGGATCGTCCTTGGTTCGAATCCAGAGAGGCATTTACATTCGTGAAAATAAGAACGTCTTTTGAGGCAGTTGTAACAAATACTTCTGCTTGAATTTTCACACATAGTTAGAGATGTTGATCTTCTATTGTGCTGCATAGTAAGTTTACCAGTAAGACCCGGGTTCGATGCCAGACGATAAAATAACAGCGAATTTTAAGAATATTTTGAATATTTTTTTTTGTTCAATTGAGAACCGTCCCGATATGATGCCGATATGAAATAAGTATTGCCGATCTGCTTGCAGTATGCAAGCTACATTTTACTCGTATATATATATGAATATCTATTATATATAGACGTTTATGATATACGAGTAAAATGTAGCTTGCATACTGCAAGCAGATCGGCAATACTAATTTCATATCGGCATCACATCTGGACGGTCCTCATAAGAAAAAAAAAGGATTATGAAATATATTTATGATATCTAACGCCATACCGAATTTCAAGTTTCCATGCCACCGGGAAAGGGTCCAAAAAAAATCTTAAAAATCGCCGCAATACATTTTAAACGGCAGATTTTTGCATCGACCTAGCATCGAACTCAGGTTATTTTCCGTAAAACTCATTTATGTTTTCGATAGATCATGACCATATATAAAGGCTCCTAGAGTTTCGATTCTCTACCTATCCGGGAAGTATTTTTTTTTAATTCCCGAAAATCAAAGCAATGCATTTAAACGGGAAAAATCGGGACTTTGGAGCCCCCTGGACTCGAACCCATGACACTGAGGATCAAAATCGCAATTTTTCTGGAGGTTATACGTTATGGCCAATATGTCGTAAAAATTTCAGCTCAATCACTCTTGTGGTTTAGGCTATGAGTTTGTATCCTCTCTATATATATATATATATATATATCTATTATATATAGATGCTTCTCCGGATTCATTCATCTATTATATATAGATGCTTCTCCGGATTCATTCATATATATAGCTATATAGCCATATAGCTATATAGCCATATAGCTATATAGCTATATAGATAGGATACAAATTCACAGGCTAAACTACAAGGGTCATTGCCTTGAAATTTTTATGACGTATTGGCCATAACGTGAAACCCTCAGGAAAAAAGCGACTTTGATCCTCAGTGTCATAGGTTCGATTCCAGAGGGCTCCAAAGTCCCGATTTTTCCCGTTTAAATGCATTGCCGTGATTTTCGGAAATTTTCAAAAAATACTTTCCGGATATGTAGAGAAATAAAACTAAAGGTGCCTATACTTATGGTCTTGGACTTTCGAAAACATCAATGACCTTAACAAAAAATATCCTGGGTTCGATGCTAGGACGATGCAAAGATCTGCCCTTTAAAATACATGGGAGCTGTTTTTCATTATTTTTTTGATGCACTTCTCGAAATAATTGGAAGTTCGTGCTTAGCCGGAAAGTGTAAGGTAAGAATTGGTTTAAGAAACAAATTTTTATAAGACCGTACTATTCCTGGGTTCGATGCCAGAGCACATTAACATTTCTCTCATAAGGAATATAAGGGAAAAATAAGACTTCGTTTGAGGCAGTTGCATCCAATATATCTGCTTGAATTTTCGCACATAGTTAAAGATTAATATCTTCTATTATGTTGCATAGGAAATTTTACCAGAAAGACCAGGGTTCGATGCCGGGCGGTAAATATGTCTCCCGTTTAAAATACATTGGGTTAGTATTTCATTATTTTTTGATGCACTTATCGAAATGATAGGAAGTTCGTGATTGGCTGGAAGATGTATGGTTATAACTGGTTTAAGAAAACAGTTTTCAGAAGACCGAACTATTCCTGGGTTCGATGCCAGAGCACATTAACATTTCTCTCATAAGAAATATAAGGGAAAAGTAGGGCGTCATTTGAGGTATTTGCAGATAATATTTCTGCTTGAATTTTCACACATAGTTAGAGATGGTGATCTTCTATTGTGTTGCATAGTAAGTATCACCAGCAAGACCCGAGTTCGATGCCGGACGAATAAATTGCAGCGAATAATCAGAATATTTTCAATCCATTATTTTTTCTTTGGACGGCCTTCCCGATATGATGCCGACATGAAATTAGTGCTGCCGATCTGCTTGCAGTATGCAAGCTACATTTTACTCGTATATATATATAGATAGATAGGTATATAGATAGGATACAAAGTCACAGGCTAAACCACTAGCGCCAATGGCTTGAAATTTTTACGATATATTGGCCATAACGTATAACCAGCAGAAAAATTGCGATTTTGGACCTCAGTGTCATGGGTTCGATTCCAGAGGGCCCCAAAGTCCCGATTTTCTCCATAAGGATATATGGTGAAGATTTACGAAAATTTTTTTGAGGCACTTCCCGGATAGGTAGAGAGTTCAAATTCGAGGGATCGCTAGATGCCGTGGATATGTAACGAAAATCAAAAAGACATCTTCGAATATTGTCCATGGTTCGATGCTAGGTTGGGGCAAATATCGGCCGTTTAAAATGCATTGCGGCGATTTTGAAGATTTTATTTGGACCATTTGCCGATAGCATGGAAACTTGAAATTCGGCATGAGGTTAGATAACATGAATATATTTCATAATAAAATTTTAAATGTTCGCTGATGGTCCTTGGTTCGATCCCAGAGGGCCATTTGCACTTCTCAATGCATTTCTTATGGAGATAACGGAAACAAAATTAAGGTACTTCCCGGCATGCTATCGACTTCAAACTTTGCAATATACAAGAACAATTCTTTACAAATCAAACTGTGAATTAACAGCTTACAATATGTCCTGGGTTCGACACCAGGTGTCTCTGCAATCAGAAATTGATCCGATATTTAGGAATTATTTTGAAACCTTTCCCAATAATATAGAAACTTGAAATTCGGCATGTAGATAGAGATTATAAATAACTTTCAGAAAAAATTTTTAGATTTCCAAAATCGTCCTTGGTTCGTGTCCCGATAGGCATTTACTTTCGTGAAAAGTAGAACGTCGTTTGAAGCAGTTTCAGCCAATATTTCTGCTTGAATTTTCACACATAGTTAGAGATGGTTATCTTTTGTTGCGCTGCATAGTAATTTCACCAGGAAGACCCGGGTTTCATGCCAGACGATGAAATTTCAGCGAATTTTAAAAAAATTTACAACCCTTTTATTTTCTTTTGAGGACTCTCCCAAAATGATGCCGATATGAAATTAATATGCCGATCTGCTTGCAGTATGCAAGCTACATTTTACTCGTATATATATATGGATACATGAATGAATCCGGAGAAGCATCTATCTATTATACGAGTAAAATGTTGCTTGCATACTGCAAGCAGATCGGCAACACTAAATTTATATCGGCATTATATCGGGACGGTCCTCAAAAAAAAAAATGAATGAAAATATTCATAAAATTCGCTGCAATATCATCGTCTGGCATCGAACCCGGGTCTTACTGGTGAACTTACTATGCAGCGCAATGGAAGATCACCATCTCTTACTATGTGTGAAAATTCAAGCAGAAATATTGGCTGCAACTGCCTCAAACGGCGTTCTACTTTTCACGAATTTAAATGGCTCTCTGGATTCGAACCAAGGACGATCTCGGAAATATAAAACATGTTTTTTAAATGGATCAACGCTCTTTATCTATATGCCTAATTACATGTTTTAATATTATTGGGAAAGTGTTCAAATTAATTCTTAAATATCGGATATTTTACTGATTGTAGTGACGCCTGGTGTCTAACCCAGGACATATTGTAAGCTGTGAATGCACAGTATGATTTATTAGGACTTCATCTTGTTTCATACAAAGTTTATAGTCGATATCATGCCGGGAAGTACCTAAAACCTAATTCTGTTATCTCCATAAGAAATGCATTGAGGATGTAAATTGCTCTCTGGGATCGAGCCAAGGACCATCAGCGAATATGTAAAATTTGATTACGAAATATATTTATGATCTCCAACTCCATGCCGAATTTCAAGTTTCCATGCCATCGGGAAAGGGTCCAAAAAAAATCTTAAAAATCGCCACAATGCATTTTAAACGGCCGATTTTTGCCTTCACCTAGCATCGAACCCAGGTTATTTTCCGTAAAACTCATTTATGTTTTCGATAGATCATGACCGTATATAAAGGCTCCTAGAGTTTCAATTCTCTACCAATCCGGGAAGTATTTTTAAAAAATTCCCGAAAATCTAAGCAATGCATTTAAACGGGAAAAATCGGGACTTTGGGGCCCCCTGGAATCGAACCCATGACACTGAGGATAAAAATCGCAATTTTTCTGGCGGTTAATTGTTATGGCCAATACGCAGTAAAAATTTGAACTCAGTCACGCTGGTGGTTTAGGCTGTGAATTTGTATCCTATCTATCTATATACCTATCTATATACCTATCTATATATATGAATGAATCCGGAGAAGCATCTATATATAATAGATAGATGCTTCTCCGGATTCATTCATGTATCCATATATATATACGAGTAAAATGTAGCTTGCATACTGCAAGCAGATCGGCATATTAATTTCATATCGGCATCATTTTGGGAGAGTCCTCAAAAGAAAATAAAAGGGTTGTAAATTTTTTTAAAATTCGCTGAAATTTCATCGTCTGGCATGAAACCCGGGTCTTCCTGGTGAAATTACTATGCAGCGCAACATAAGATAACCATCTCTAACTATGTGTGAAAATTCAAGCAGAAATATTGGCTGAAACTGCTTCAAACGACGTTCTACTTTTCACGAAAGTAAATGCCTATCGGGACACGAACCAAGGACGATTTTGGAAATCTAAAAATTTTTTCTGAAAGTTATTTATAATCTCTATCTACATGCCGAATTTCAAGTTTCTATATTATTGGGAAAGGTTTCAAAATAATTCCTAAATATCGGATCAATTTCTGATTGCAGAGACACCTGGTGTCGAACCCAGGACATATTGTAAGCTGTTAATTCACAGTTTGATTTGTAAAGAATTGTTCTTGTATATTGCAAAGTTTGAAGTCGATAGCATGCCGGGAAGTACCTTAATTTTGTTTCCGTTATCTCCATAAGAAATGCATTGAGAAGTGCAAATGGCCCTCTGGGATCGAACCAAGGACCATCAGCGAACATTTAAAATTTTATTATGAAATATATTCATGTTATCTAACCTCATGCCGAATTTCAAGTTTCCATGCTATCGGCAAATGGTCCAAATAAAATCTTCAAAATCGCCGCAATGCATTTTAAACGGCCGATATTTGCCCCAACCTAGCATCGAACCATGGACAATATTCGAAGATGTCTTTTTGATTTTCGTTACATATCCACGGCATCTAGCGATCCCTCGAATTTGAACTCTCTACCTATCCGGGAAGTGCCTCAAAAAAATTTTCGTAAATCTTCACCATATATCCTTATGGAGAAAATCGGGACTTTGGGGCCCTCTGGAATCGAACCCATGACACTGAGGTCCAAAATCGCAATTTTTCTGCTGGTTATACGTTATGGCCAATATATCGTAAAAATTTCAAGCCATTGGCGCTAGTGGTTTAGCCTGTGACTTTGTATCCTATCTATATACCTATCTATCTATATATATATACGAGTAAAATGTAGCTTGCATACTGCAAGCAGATCGGCAGCACTAATTTCATGTCGGCATCATATCGGGAAGGCCGTCCAAAGAAAAAATAATGGATTGAAAATATTCTGATTATTCGCTGCAATTTATTCGTCCGGCATCGAACTCGGGTCTTGCTGGTGATACTTACTATGCAACACAATAGAAGATCACCATCTCTAACTATGTGTGAAAATTCAAGCAGAAATATTATCTGCAAATACCTCAAATGACGCCCTACTTTTCCCTTATATTTCTTATGAGAGAAATGTTAATGTGCTCTGGCATCGAACCCAGGAATAGTTCGGTCTTCTGAAAACTGTTTTCTTAAACCAGTTATAACCATACATCTTCCAGCCAATCACGAACTTCCTATCATTTCGATAAGTGCATCAAAAAATAATGAAATACTAACCCAATGTATTTTAAACGGGAGACATATTTACCGCCCGGCATCGAACCCTGGTCTTTCTGGTAAAATTTCCTATGCAACATAATAGAAGATATTAATCTTTAACTATGTGCGAAAATTCAAGCAGATATATTGGATGCAACTGCCTCAAACGAAGTCTTATTTTTCCCTTATATTCCTTATGAGAGAAATGTTAATGTGCTCTGGCATCGAACCCAGGAATAGTACGGTCTTATAAAAATTTGTTTCTTAAACCAATTCTTACCTTACACTTTCCGGCTAAGCACGAACTTCCAATTATTTCGAGAAGTGCATCAAAAAAATAATGAAAAACAGCTCCCATGTATTTTAAAGGGCAGATCTTTGCATCGTCCTAGCATCGAACCCAGGATATTTTTTGTTAAGGTCATTGATGTTTTCGAAAGTCCAAGACCATAAGTATAGGCACCTTTAGTTTTATTTCTCTACCTATCCGGAAAGTATTTTTTGAAAATTTCCGAAAATCACGGCAATGCATTTAAACGGGAAAAATCGGGACTTTGGAGCCCTCTGGAATCGAACCTATGACACTGAGGATCAAAGTCGCTTTTTTCCTGAGGGTTTCACGTTATGGCCAATACGTCATAAAAATTTCAAGGCAATGACCCTTGTAGTTTAGCCTGTGAATTTGTATCCTATCTATATAGCTATATAGCTATATGGCTATATAGCTATATGGCTATATAGCTATATATATGAATGAATCCGGAGAAGCATCTATATATAATAGATGAATGAATCCGGAGAAGCATCTATATATAATAGATATATATATATATATATATATATAGAGAGGATACAAACTCATAGCCTAAACCACAAGAGTGATTGAGCTGAAATTTTTACGACATATTGGCCATAACGTATAACCTCCAGAAAAATTGCGATTTTGATCCTCAGTGTCATGGGTTCGAGTCCAGGGGGCTCCAAAGTCCCGATTTTTCCCGTTTAAATGCATTGCTTTGATTTTCGGGAATTAAAAAAAAATACTTCCCGGATAGGTAGAGAATCGAAACTCTAGGAGCCTTTATATATGGTCATGATCTATCGAAAACATAAATGAGTTTTACGGAAAATAACCTGAGTTCGATGCTAGGTCGATGCAAAAATCTGCCGTTTAAAATGTATTGCGGCGATTTTTAAGATTTTTTTTGGACCCTTTCCCGGTGGCATGGAAACTTGAAATTCGGTATGGCGTTAGATATCATAAATATATTTCATAATCGATTTTTATGTTTTCCCTGTTGTTCCTTGGTTCGATCCCAGAGGGCCATTTACATTCCTCAATGTATTTCTTATGGAGATAACGGAAACAAGTTTAAGGTACTTCCCAGCATGCTATCGACTTAAAACTTAGCATGATGGAAGAACCAGTCTAAACAAATCAAACTATGCATTCATAGCTATCAATGTGTCCTGGGTTCGACACCAGGTGTCTCTGCAATCAGAAGTTGATCCGAATTTTAGGAATTATTTTGAAACCTTTCCCAATAATATAGAAACTTGAAATTTGGCATATAGATTGAGATCAATAATAACTTTCAGAAACATTTTTTAATTTCCAAGATCGTCCTTGGTTCGAGTCCCGAGAGCCATTTACAATCGTGAACATTAGAGCGTCATTTGAGGCAGTTGAAGCCAATATTTCTGCTTGAATTTTCACACATAGTTAGAGATGGTGATCTTCTATTGTTTTTCATAGTAGGTTTTCAGTAAGACCCGGGTTCGATGCCAGACGATGACATTTCAGCGAATTTTAAGAAAAAATTAAATCCTTTTTTTTTCTTTTGAGGACCGTCCCGATATAATGCCGATATGAAATTAGTGTTGTCGATCTGCTTGCAGTATGCAAGCTACATTTTACTCGTATATATTAATAGATATAGATGCTTCTCCGGATTCATTCATATATATACCTATATAGATAGATAGATAGATAGGATACAAATTCACAGCCTAAACTACAAGCGTCATTGATCTGAAATTTTTATGACATATTGGCCATAACGTGAAACCCCCAGGAAAAAAGAGACTTTGATCCTCAGTGTCATAGGTTCGATTCCAGAGGGCCCCAAAGTCCCGATTTTTCCCGTTTGAATGCATTGCCGTGATTTTCGGGAATTAAAAAAAAATACTTTCCGGATAGGTAGAGAAGTAAAACTCAAGGTGCCTATATTTATGGTCTTGGACTTTCGAAAACATCAATGACTTTTACAAAAGTTATCCTGGGTTCGATGCTAGGACGATGCAAAGATCTGCCCTTTAAAATACATGGGAGCCGTTTTTCATTATTTTTTTAGATGCACTTATCGAAATGATAGGATGTTCCTTCTTGGCTGGAAGATGTATGGTACGAATAAGTTTTAGAAAAAAATTTTCATAAGACCGTACTGTTCCTGGGTTCGAAGCCAGAGCACAATAACGTTTCTCTCATAAGGAATATAAAGGAAAAGTAGGACGTCATTTGAGGCAGTTGTAACCAATATTTCTGCTTGAATTTGCATATCGGTTAGAGATGGTGTTTTTCTTTTGTGCTGCATAGAAAGTATTGCCTGAAAGACCCGGGTTCGATGCCGGGCGGTAAAAATATCACCCATATATAATACTATGGGGTATCTTTTCATAATTTTTTTATGCATTTATCGATATGTAAGGGAGCTCTTGCTTAGATGGAAGATGTATATTAACACTTTGTTTAAGAAAAAAAATAGATAAGACCATGCTGTTCCTGGGTTCGATGCCAGAGCACATTATAATTTCTCAAATAAGGAGTGTATGTGAATAGTAGGACGTCGTTTGAGGTAGTTGCACCTAATAGTTTTGCTTGAATTTTCACACATAGTTTGATATGGTAATTTTCTATTTTGCTGCATAGTAAGTACACCAGGAAGACCGGGGTTCGCTGCCAGGTGATTAAATTGCAGCGAATTCTACGTATATTTTGAATTTTTTTTTTCTTTTGATGTCCGTCCCGATATGATGCCGATATGAAATTAGTGTTGTCGATCTGCTTGCAGTATGCAAGCTACATTTTACTCGTATATAATAGATACCCAGATACCCAGATAGGATACTAATTCACAGGCTAAACTACTGGCGTCATTGACTCGAAATTTTTACCACGTATTGGCCATAACGTGAAACCCCCAGGAAAAAAGCGACTTTGATCCTCAGTGTCATAGGTTCGATTCCAGAGGGCCCCAAAGTCCCGATTTTTCCCGTTTAAATGCATTGCCGTGATTTTCGGGAATTTAAAAAAAATACTTTCCGGATAGGTAGAGAAATAAAACTCAAGGAGTCTATATATATGGCAATGATCTATCGAAATCATAAATGAGTTTTACGGAAAATATCCTAAGTTCGATGCTAGGTCGAGGCAAAAATCGGCCGTTTAAAATGCATTGTGGCGATTTTTATGATTTTTTTTGGACCCTTTCCCGATGGCATGAAAACTTGAAATTCGGCATGAGGTTGGAGATCATAAATTTATTTCATAATCAAATTTTTTGTATTCGCTGATGGTCCTTGGTTCGATCCCAGAGGGCCATTTACATTCCTCAATGCATTTCTTATGGAGATAACGGAGACAAATTTTAGGTACTTCCCGGCATGATATCGATTTCTAACTGTGCACAAAATAAGATCAAGTCCTTTAAAATCATACTGTGCATTCACAGCGTAAATATATTTCCTGGGTTCCACACCAGGCGTCTCTTATATCAGTAGTTGATCCGATTTTTAATAATTATTTTGAGCCCTATCCCAATAATATAGAAACTTGAAATTCGGCAAATAGATAGAGATCATAAATAACTTTCATAAACATGTTTTAGATTTCCAAGATCGTCCTTGGTTCGAAATCAGAGAGCCATTTACATTCCTGAAAAGTAGAACGTCGTTTGAGGCAGTTGTAGCCAATATTTCTGCTTGAATTTTCACACATAGTAAGAGATGGTGATTTTCTGTTGTGCTGCATAGTAAGCTTACCAGGAAGACCCGGGTTCGATGCCAGACCTTTAAATTGCAGCGAATTTTAAGAATATTTTCAATACCTTTTTTTTTCTTTTGAGGGCCGTCCCGATATGATGCCGACATGAAATTATTGTTGTCGATCTGCTTGCAGTATGCAAGCTACATTTTACTCGTATATATATATGGATACATGAATGAATCCGGAGAAGCATCTATATATAATAGATATAGATGCTTCTCCGGATTCATTCATGTATCCATATATATATATAGAGAGAGGATACAAACTCACAGGCCAAACCACAAGGGTCATTGACTTTTTTTACGACATATTGGCCATAGAGTGTAACCGCCAGAAAATTTGAGATTTTGCACCTCAGGATCATGGGTTCGATTCCAGAGGGCCCCAAAGTCCCGATTTTTTCCGTTTAAATGTATTGCTTTGATTTTCGGGAATTTTTAAAAAATACTTCCAGGATAGGTAGAGAATCGAAAATCTAGGAGCCTTTATATATGGTCGTGATCAATCGAAAACATAAATGAGTTTTACTGAAAATATCCTGGGTTCGATGCTAGGTCGAGGCAAAAATCGGCCGTTTAAAATGTATTGTGGCGATTTTTAAGATTTTTTTTGGACCCCATCCCGATGGCATGGAAACTTGAAATTCGGCATGGAGTTGGAGATTATAAATATATTTCATAATCAAATATTACATATTCGCTGATGGTCCTTGGTTCGATCCCAGGGCGCCATTTACATTTCTCAATGCATTTCTTATGGAGATAACGGAAACAAATTTTAGGTACTTCCCGGCATGCTATCGACTTAAAACTTAGCGTGTTAGAAGAACCAGTCTTAACAAATAAAACTATGCATTCATAGCTATAAATGTGTCCTGGGTTCGACACCAGGTGTCTCTGCAATCAGAAGTTGATACGATTTTTAGGAATTATTTTGAAACCTTTCCCAATAATATAGAAACTTGAAATTTGGCATATGGATTGAGATCATTAATAAATTTCAGAAACATTTTTTTAAATTTCCAAGATCGTCCTTGGTTCGAGTCCCGAGAGCCATTTACATTCGTGAACACTAGAGCGTCTTTTGAGGCAGTTGTAGCCAATATTTCTGCTTGAATTTTCACACATAGTTAGAGATGGTGACCTTTTATTGTGCTACATAGTAAGTTCACCAGTAAGATCCGGGTTCGATGCCAAACGACTAAATTTCAGCGAATTTTAAGAAAAATTTCAATCCTTTTATTTCTTCTGAGGATATTCCCGATATGATGCCGATATGAAATTAGTATTGCCGATCTGCTTGCAGTATGCAAGCTACATTTTACTCGTATAATAGATATATAGATGCTTCTCCGGATTCATTCATGTATCCATACATATATACTATACGAGTAAAATGTTGCTTGCATACTGCAAGCAGATCGGCAATACTAATTTCATATCGGCATCATATCGGGAAGGTCCTCAAAAGAAAAAATAATGAATTTAAATTTTTCTTGGAATTCGCTGACATTTTATCGTCTGGCATCGAACCCGGGTCTTTACTGTGAACTTACTATGCAGCACAATAGTAGATAACCATCTCTAACTATGTGTGAAAATTCAAGCAGAAGTATTGGCTACAACTGCCTCAAAAGACGTTCTAATTTTCACTTATGTAAATGGCTCTCTGGATTCGAACCAAGGACGATCTTGGAAATCTAAAACATGTTTCTGAAAGTTAATTATGATCTCTATTTGTATGCCGAATTTCAAGTTTCTATATTATTGGGAAAGGTTTCAAAATAATTCCTAAAAATCGGATCAACTTCTGATTGCAGAGACACCTGGTGTCGAACCCAGGAAATATTGTATGCTGTGAATGCAAATTTTGATTTGTAAGGACAGGCTCCTCCATCATGCAAAGTTTGAAGTCGATAGCATGCCGGGAAGTACCTTAATTTTGTTTCCGTTATCTCCGTAAGAAATGCATTGAGAAGTGAAAATGTCCCTCTGGGATCGAACCAAGGACCATCAGCGAACATGTAAAATTTTATTATGAAATATATTTGTGATATCTATCCACGTGCTGAGTTTCAAGTATCCATGTGATCGGAAAAGGATCCTAAAAAAATCTTCAAAATCGCCGCAATGCATTTTAAACGGCCGATTTTTGCCCCGGCCTAGCATCGAACCAAGGACAATATTCGATGATGTAGTTTTGATTTTCGTTGGCTATGCACGGCATCTAGTGATTCCTCGAGTTTCAATTCTCTGCTTTTCCTGGAAGTGCCTCAAAAAAATTTTCGAAAATCCCCGCCATGTAATCTTATGGGAAAAATCTGGACTTTGGGGCCCTCTGGAATCGAACCCATGACACTGAGAATCAAAATCACAATTTTTCTGGCGGTTAATTGTTATGGCCAATACGCAGTTAAAATTTGAACTCAATCACGCTTGTGGTTTAGGCTGTGAATTTGTATCCTATCTATCTATATACCTATCTATATATATGAATGAATCCGGAGAAGCATCTATATATACGAGTAAAATGTAGCTTGCATACTGCAAGCAGATCGACAACACTAATTTCATAACGGCATTATATCGGGACGGTCCCGGAAAGGTAAAAAAGGATTGAAAATATTCTTAAAATTCGCTTCAATTTAATTTTTTGGCATCGAACCCGGGTCTTTTTGGTGAAATTTCTATGCAGCACATCAGAAGATAATCTTCTCTAAATAGGTAGAGAATTAAAACTCAAGGAGCCTATATATATGAACATGATCTATCGAAAACATAAATGAGTTTTACGGAAAATATCCTGGGTTCGATGCTAGGTCGGGGCAAAAATCGGCCGTTTAAATTGCATTGTGGCGATTTTTAAGATTTTTTTTGGGCCCTTTTGCGATGGCATGGAAACTTGAAATTCGGCATGGAATTGGAGATCAATAATTAATTTCAGGATCAATTTTTTTATATTCGCTGATGGTCCTTGGTTCGATCCCAGAGGGCCATTTAAATTCCTCAATGCATTTCTTACGGAGATAACGGAAACAAATTATAGGTACTTCCCGGCACGATAAAGACTTCAAACTTTGCACTACGAAAGATTAAGTGTAAACAAATCAAACTGTGATTTCCCAGCTGCCAATGTGTCCTGAGTTCGACACCAGGACACTCAGCGAATATGTAAAATTTGATTATGAAATATATTTATGATTTCTAACCCCATGCCAAATTTAAAGTTTCCATGCATTCGGAAAGGGGTCCAAAAAAAATCTTAAAAATCGCCACAACGCATTTTAAACGGCCGATTTTTGCCCCGACCCTTTGGCTTTTTCCTGGAGGTTACACGTTATGGCTAATATGTCGTAAAAATTTCAAGTCAATGTCGCTTTTGGTTTAGCCTGTGAATTTGTATCCTATCTGGGTATATATATGAATGAATCCGGAGAAGCATCTATATATAATAGATAATAGATATAGATGCTTCTCCGGATTCATTCATATATATAGATAGGTATATAGATAGGTATATAGATAGATAGGATACAAATTCACAGCCTAAACCACCAGCGTGACTGAGTTCAAATTTTTACTGCGTATTGGCCATAACAATTAACCGCCAGAAAAATTGCGATTTTTATCCTCAGTGTCATGGGTTCGATTCCAGGGGGCCCCAAAGTCCCGATTTTTCCCGTTTAAATGCATTGCTTAGATTTTCGGGAATTTTTTAAAAATACTTCCCGGATTGGTAGAGAATTGAAACTCTAGGAGCCTTTATATACGGTCATGATCTATCGAAAACATAAATGAGTTTTACGGAAAATAACCTGGGTTCGATGCTAGGTGAAGGCAAAAATCGGCCGTTTAAAATGCATTGTGGCGATTTTTAAGATTTTTTTTGGACCCTTTCCCGATGGCATGGAAACTTGAAATTCGGCATGGAGTTGGAGATCATAAATATATTTCGTAATCAAATTTTACATATTCGCTGATGGTCCTTGGCTCGATCCCAGAGAGCAATTTACATCCTCAATGCATTTCTTATGGAGATAACAGAATTAGGTTTTAGGTACTTCCCGGCATGATATCGACTATAAACTTTGTATGAAACAAGATGAAGTCCTAATAAATCATACTGTGCATTCACAGCTTACAATATGTCCTGGGTTAGACACCAGGCGTCACTACAATCAGTAAAATATCTGATATTTAAGAATTAATTTGAACACTTTTCCAATAATATTAAAACATGAAATTAGGCATATAGATAAAGAGCGTTGATCCATTTAAAAAACATGTTTTATATTTCCGAGATCGTCCTTGGTTCGAATCCAGAGAGCCATTTAAATTCGTGAAAAGTAGAACGCCGTTTGAGGCAGTTGCAGCCAATATTTCTGCTTGAATTTTCACACATAGTAAGAGATGGTGATCTTCCATTGCGCTGCATAGTAAGTTCACCAGTAAGACCCGGGTTCGATGCCAGACGATGATATTGCAGCGAATTTTATGAATATTTTCATTCATTTTTTTTTTTGAGGACCGTCCCGATATAATGCCGATATAAATTTAGTGTTGCCGATCTGCTTGCAGTATGCAAGCAACATTTTACTCGTATATAATAGATATAGATGCTTCTCCGGATTCATTCATATATATACCTATATAGATAGATAGGATACAAATTCACAGCCTAAACTACAAGCGTCATTGATCTGAAATTTTTATGACATATTGGCCATAACGTGAAACCCCCAGGAAAAAAGAGACTTTGATCCTCTGTGTCATAGGTTCGATTCCAGAGGGCCCCAAAGTCCCGATTTTTCCCGTTTGAATGCATTGCCGTGATTTTCGGGAATTAAAAAAAAATACTTTCCGGATAGGTAGAGAAGTAAAACTCAAGGTGCCTATATTTATGGTCTTGGACTTTTGAAAACATCAATGACTTTTACAAAAGTTATCCTGGGTTCGATGCTACGACGATGCAAAGATCTGCCCTTTAAAATACATGGGAGCCGTTTTTCATTATTTTTTTAGATGCACTTATCGAAATGATAGGATGTTCGTGCTTGGCTGGAAGATATATAGTAAGTATTGGTTTAAGAAAAAAATTTTCATAAGACCCTACTATTCCTGGGTTCGAAGCCAGAGCACAATAACGTTTCTCTCATAAGGAATATAAAGGAAAAGTAGGACGTCATTTGAGGCAGTTGTAACCAATATTTCTGCTTGAATTTTCATACGCGGTTAGAGATGGTGTTTTTCTGTTGTGCTGCATAGAAAGTATTGCCTGAAAGACCCGGGTTCGATGCCGGGCGGTAAAAATATCCCCCATATATAATACTATGGGGTATCTTTTCATAATTTTTTTATGCATTTATCGATATGTAAGGGAGCTCTTGCTTAGATGGAAGATGTATATTAACACTTTGTTTAAGAAAAAAAATAGATAAGACCATGCTGTTCCTGGGTTCGATGCCAGAGCACATTATAATTTCTCAAATAAGGAATGTGAATAGTAGGACGTCGTTTGAGGTAGTTGCACCTAATAGTTTTGCTTGAATTTTCACACATAGTTTGATATGGTAATCTTCTATTTTGCTGCATAGTAAGTACACCAGGAAGACCGGGGTTCGCTGCCAGGCGATTAAATTGCAGTGAATTCTACGAATATTTTGAATTTTTTTTTTCTTTTGATGTCCGTCCCGATATGAAATTAGTGTTGTCGATCTGCTTGCAGTATGCAAGCAACATTTTACTCGTATAATAGATAGATGCTTCTCCGGATTCATTCATATATATACCTATATAGATAGATAGGATACAAATTCACAGCCTAAACTACAAGCGTCATTGATCTGAAATTTTTATGACATATTGGCCATAACGTGAAACCCCCAGGAAAAAAGAGACTTTGATCCTCAGTGTCATAGGTTCGATTCCAGAGGGCCCCAAAGTCCCGATTTTTCCCGTTTGAATGCATTGCCGTGATTTTCGGGAATTAAAAAAAAATACTTTCCGGATAGGTAGAGAAGTAAAACTCAAGGTGCCTATATTTATGGTCTTGGACTTTCGAAAACATCAATGACTTTTACAAAAGTTATCCTGGGTTCGATGCTAGGACGATGCAAAGATCTGCCCTTTAAAATACATGGGAGCCGTTATTCATTATTTTTTTAGATGCACTTATCGAAATGATAGGATGTTCGTGCTTGGCTGGAAGATGTATGGTACGAATAAGTTTTAGAAAAAAATTTTCATAAGACCGTACTGTTCCTGGGTTCGAAGCCAGAGCACAATAACGTTTCTCTCATAAGGAATATAAAGGAAAAGTAGGACGTCATTTGAGGCAGTTGTAACCAATATTTCTGCTTGAATTTGCATACGCGGTTAGAGATGGTGTTTTTCTTTTGTGCTGCATAGAAAGTATTGCCTGAAAGACCCGGGTTCGATGCCGGGCGGTAAAAATATCACCCATATATAATACTATGGTGTATCTTTTCATAATTTTTTTATGCATTTATCGATATGTAAGGGAGCTCTTGCTTAGATGGAAGATGTATATTAACACTTTGTTTAAGAAAAAAAATAGATAAGACCATGCTGTTCCTGGGTTCGATGCCAGAGCACATTATAATTTCTCAAATAAGGAGTGTATGTGAATAGTAGGACGTCGTTTGAGGTAGTTGCACCTAATAGTTTTGCTTGAATTTTCACACATAGTTTGATATGGTAATTTTCTATTTTGCTGCATAGTAAGTACACCAGGAAGACCGGGGTTCTTTGCCAGGTGATTAAATTGCAGCGAATTCTACGAATATTTTGAATTTTTTTTTTCTTTTGATGTCCGTCCCGATATGATGCCGATATGAAATTAGTGTTGTCGATCTGCTTGCAGTATGCAAGCTACATTTTACTCGTATATATGAATGAATCCGGAGAAGGATCTATATATAATAGATATAGAGAGGATACAAACTCACAGCCTGAACCACAAGAGTGATTGAGCTGAAATTTTTACGGAGTATTGGCCATAACGTGTAACCACCAGAAAAATTGCGATGAGGATCCTCAGTGTCATGGGTTCGATGCCAGGGGGCTCCAAAGTCGCGATTTTTCCCGTTTAAATGCATTGCTTTGATTTTCGGGAATTTAAAAAAAATACTTCCCGGATAGGTAGAGAATCAAAACTCAAGGAGCCTTTATATATGGTCATGATCTATCGAAAACATAAGGAAGTACCTAAATTTTGTTTCCGTTATCTCCGTTAGAAATGCATTGAGAAGAGCAAATGGCCCTCTGGGATCGAACCAAGGACCATCAGCGAACATGTAAAATTTGATTATGAAATATATTCATGATATCTATCTACGTGCCGAGTTTCAAGTATCCATGTTATCGGGAAAGGATCCAAAAAAATCTTCAAAATCGCCACAATGCATTTTAAACGGCCGATTTTTGCCCCGACCTAGAATCGAACCATGGACAATATTCGAAGACGTCTCTCTGATTTTCGTTAGATATGCACGGCTTCTAGCGATCCCTTGAATTTCAACTGTCTACTCTTCCGGGAAGTGCTCCAAAAAAAATTTCGAAAATCCTCACCATGTATTCTTATGGAGAAAATCGCGCCTTTGGGGCCTTCTGGAATCGAACCCATGACACCGAGGTTCAAAGTCGGCTTTTTCCTGGAGGTTACACGTCATGGCCATAACGTCGTAAAAATTTCAAGTCAGTGGTACTTGTGGAACATGGTTAGAATTTTGATCCCCTATATATATATAGGTATATCCATAGAAGCGTCTATATATAATAGACGAGTAAAATGTAGCTTGCATACTGCAAGCAGATCGGCAATACTTATTTCATATCGGCATCATATCGGGACTGTCCTCAAAAAAAAAAAAAAGGATTGAAATTTTTCTTAAAATTTGCCTAAATTCCATCGTCTGGCATCGAACCCGGGTCTTTACTGTGAACTTACTATGCATCACAATAGAACATCACCATCTCTAACGATGTGTGAAAATTCAAGCAGAAATATGGGCTACAACTGCCTCAAAAGACGTTCTAATTTTCACGAATTTAAATGGCTCTCTGGATTCGAACCAAGGACGATCTTGGAAATCTAAAACATGTTTCTGAAAGTTATTTATGATATCTATCTATATGCCGAATTTGAAGTTTCTATATTATTGGCAAAGGTTTCAAAATAATTCCTATGAATTGAATCAATTACTGATTGTAGAGACGCCTGGTGTCGAACCCAGGACCTACTGGCAGCTGTGAAAACATATTATGACTTGGTTTGACGTGATATTATTAAATGCAAAGTTTGAAGTCAACAACTTGCCAGGAAGTACCTAAAATTTGCTTCCGTAATCTCCATAAGAAATGCATTGTAGGATGTAAATGGCCCTCTGGGATCGAACCAAGGACCATCAGCGAGTTCTAAAATTTTATTATGAAATATGTTTATGATATATATCCACGTGCCAAGTTTTAAGTTTCCAAGTCATCTGTAAGTAATTAAAAAAAATCTTAAAAATCGCAATGTAAATTAAACGGAGGAATATTTGCCCTGGAGTAGCATCGAACCAAGGATAATATTTGTAGATGTCTTTGTGATTTCCTTTAGATATACACGGAATCTAGCGATCTCTAGAATTTCAACTCTCAACTCTTCCGGGAAGTGCCTCAAAAAAATTTTCGAAAAGTTCCGCCATGTATTCTTATGGACAAAATCGCGACTTTGGGGCCTTCTGGAATCGAACCCATGACACCGAGGTTCAAAGTCGGCTTTTTCCTTGAGGTTACACTTTATGGCCAATATGTCGTAAAAATTTCAAGTCGGTGGCACTTGTGGAACATGCTTAGACTTTTGATCCCCAGTGTATATCTATTATATATAGATGCTTCTCCGGATTCATTCATATATCTATTATATACGAGTAAAATGTTGCTTGCATACTGCAAGCAGATCGACAACACTATTTTCATGTCGGCATCATATCCGGACGGCCATCAAAAGAAAAAAAAAGATTGAAATTTTTCTTAAATTTTTTCCTAAATTCCATCGTCCTGCATCGAACCCGGGTCTTTACTGTGAACTTACTATGCAGCACAATAGAACATCACCATCTCTAACGATGTGTGAAAATTCAAGCAGAAATATGGGCTACAACTGCCTCAAAAGACGTTCTAATTTTCACGAATTTAAATGGCTCTCTGGATTCGAACCAAGGACGATCTTGGAAATCTAAAACATGTTTCTGAAAGTTATTTATGATATCTATCTATATGCCGAATTTGAAGTTTCTATATTATTGGCAAAGGTTTCAAAATAATTCCTATGAATTGAATCAATTACTGATTGTAGAGACGCCTGGTGTCGAACCCAGGACCTACTGGCAGCTGTGAAAACATATTATGACTTGGTTTGACGTGATATTATTAAATGCAAAGTTTGAAGTCAACAACTTGCCAGGAAGTACCTAAAATTTGCTTCCGTAATCTCCATAAGAAATGCATTGTAGGATGTAAATGGCCCTCTGGGATCGAACCAAGGACCATCAGCGAGTTCTAAAATTTTATTATGAAATATGTTTATGATATATATCCACGTGCCAAGTTTTAAGTTTCCAAGTCATCTGTAAGTAATTAAAAAAAATCTTAAAAATCGCAATGTAAATTAAACGGAGGAATATTTGCCCTGGAGTAGCATCGAACCAAGGATAATATTTGTAGATGTCTTTGTGATTTCCTTTAGATATACACGGAATCTAGCGATCTCTAGAATTTCAACTCTCAACTCTTCCGGGAAGTGCCTCAAAAAAATTTTCGAAAAGTTCCGCCATGTATTCTTATGGACAAAATCGCGACTTTGGGGCCTTCTGGAATCGAACCCATGACACCGAGGTTCAAAGTCGGCTTTTTCCTTGAGGTTACACTTTATGGCCAATATGTCGTAAAAATTTCAAGTCGGTGGCACTTGTGGAACATGCTTAGACTTTTGATCCCCAGTGTATATCTATTATATATAGATGCTTCTCCGGATTCATTCATATATCTATTATATACGAGTAAAATGTTGCTTGCATACTGCAAGCAGATCGACAACACTATTTTCATGTCGGCATCATATATATGAAGTTTCTATATTATTGGTAAAGGTTTCAAAATAATTCCTAAAAATCGGATTAACTTCAGATTGCAGAGACACCTGGTGTCGAACCCAGGACTCTTTGATAGCTGTGAATGCACTGTTTGATTTGTATGGACTTGATCTTTGTACATGCAAAGTTTGAAGTTGATATCGTGCCGGGAAGTACCTAAAATTTGTTTCCGTTATCTCCGTAAGAAAAGCATTGGGAAGTGCAAATGGTCCTCTGGGATCGAACCAAGGACCATAAGCTAATATGTAAAATTCGATTATGAAATAAATTCATGATATCTATTGACGTGCCGAGTTTCAATAATCCATGTTATCGGGAAAGGATCCAAAAAAAAATCTTAAAAATCGCCGCAATGCATTTTAAACGGCCGATTTTTGCCCCGGCCTAGCATCGAACCAAGGACAATATTCGAAGATGTCTTTCCGATTTTCGTTGGCTATGCACGGCATTTAGCGGTCCCTCGAGTTTCAACTCTCTGCTTTTCCGGGAAGTGCCTCAAAAACATTTTCGAAAATCCCCGCCATGTAATCTTATGGGGAAAATCGCGACTTTGGGGCCCTCTGGAATCGAACCCATGACACTGAGGTTCAAAATCGCAATTTTTCTGGAGGTTATACGTTATGGCCAATATGTCGTAAAAATTTCAAGCCATTGACGCTAGTGGTTTAGCCTGTGACTTTGTATCCTCTCTATATATATATCTATTATATATAGATGCTTCTCCGGATTCATTCATATATATAGCTATATAGCTATATAGATAGGATACAAATTCACAGGCTAAACTACAAGCGTCATTGCCTTGAAATTTTTATGACGTATTGGCCATAACGTGAAACCCTCTGGAAAAAAGCGACTTTGATCCTCAGTGTCATAGGTTCGATTCCAGAGGGCCCCAAAGTCCCTATTTTTCCCGTTTAAATGCATTGCCGTGATTTTCCGGATTTTTAAAAAAATACTTCCTGGATAGGTAGAGAAATAAAACTCAAGGAGCCTTTATTTATGGTCTTGGACTTTTGAAAACATCAATGACTTTCACAAAAAATATCCTGGGTTCGATGCTAGGACGATGCAAAGATCTGCCCTTTAAAATACATGGGAGCTGTTTTTCATTATTTTTTTGATGCAATTCTCGAAATAATAGGAAGTTCGTGCTTAGCCGGAAAGTGTAAGGTAAGAATTGGTTTAAGAAAAAAATTTTCATAAGACCGTACTATTCCTGGGTTCGATGCCAGAGCACATTAACATTTCTCTCATAAGGAATATAAGGGAAAAGTAAGACTTCGATTGAGGCAGTTGCAGCCAATATTTCTGCTTGAATTTTTGCACATAGTTAAAGAATAATATCTTCTATTATGTTGCATAGGAAGTTTAACCAGAAAGACCTGGGTTCGATGTCGGGCGGTAAATATGTCTCCCGTTTAAATTACATAGGGTTAGTATTTCATTATTTTTTTGATGCACTTATCGAAATAATAGGAAGTTCGTGCTTGGCTGGAAGATATATGGTTAAAACTGGTTTAAGAAAACGGTTTTCAGAAGACCGTACTATTCCTGGGTTCGATGCCAGAGCACATTAACATTTCTCTCATAAGAAATATAAGGGAAAAGTAGGACGTCGTTTGAGGCAGTTGCAGATAATATTTCTGCTTTAATTTTCACAGATAGTTAGAGATGGTGATTTTCTATTGTGCTGCATAGTAAGTATCACCTGGAAAACCCGGGTTCGATGCCGGACGAATAAATTGCAGCGAATAATCAGAACATTTTCAATCCATTTTTTTTTTCTTTTGACGGCCTTCCCGATATGATGCCGACATGAAATTAGTGTTGTCGATCTGCTTGCAGTATGCAAGCTACATTTTACTCGTATATATATATGAATACGAGTAAAATGTAGCTTGCATACTGCAAGCAGATCGACAACACTAATTTCATATCGGCATCATATCGGGACGGACATCAAAAGAAAAAAAAATTCAAAATATTCGTAGAATTCGCTGCAATTTAATCGTCTGGCATCGAACCCGGGTCTTTCTGGTGAACTTACTATGCAGCAAAATAGAAAATTACCATATCAAACTATGTGTGAAAATTCAAGCAAAACTATTAGGTGCAACTACCTCAAACGACGTCCTACTATTCACATACACTCCTTATTTGAGAAATTATAATGTGCTCTGGCATCGAACCCAGGAACAGCATGGTCTTATCTATTTTTTTTCTTAAACAAAGTGTTAATATACATCTTCCATCTAAGCAAGAGCTCCCTTACATATCGATAAATGCATAAAAAAATTATGAAAAGATACCCCATAGTATTATATATGGGTGATATTTTTACCGCCCGGCATCGAACCCGGGTCTTTCAGGCAATACTTTCTATGCAGCACAAAAGAAAAACACCATCTCTAACCGCGTATGCAAATTCAAGCAGAAATATTGGTTACAACTGCCTCAAATGACGTCCTACTTTTCCTTTATATTCCTTATGAGAGAAACGTTATTGTGCTCTGGCTTCGAACCCAGGAACAGTACGGTCTTATGAAAATTTTTTTCTAAAACTTATTCGTACCATACATCTTCCAGCCAAGAAGGAACATCCTATCATTTCGATAAGTGCATCTAAAAAAATAATGAAAAACGGCTCCCATGTATTTTAAAGGGCAGATCTTTGCATCGTCCTAGCATCGAACCCAGGATAACTTTTGTAAAAGTCATTGATGTTTTCGAAAGTCCAAGACCATAAATATAGGCACCTTGAGTTTTACTTCTCTACCTATCCGGAAAGTATTTTTTTTTAATTCCCGAAAATCACGGCAATGCATTCAAACGGGAAAAATCGGGACTTTGGGGCCCTCTGGAATCGAACCTATGACACTGAGGATCAAAGTCTCTTTTTTCCTGGGGGTTTCACGTTATGGCCAATATGTCATAAAAATTTCAGATCAATGACGCTTGTAGTTTAGGCTGTGAATTTGTATCCTATCTATCTATATAGGTATATATATGAATGAATCCGGAGAAGCATCTATATATAATAGATATGATATATGAATGAATCCGGAGAAGCATCTATATATAATAGATAGACGCTTCTCCGGATATACCTATATATCTATTATATACAGATGCTTCTCCGGATTCATTCATATATATATACCCAGATAGGATACAAATTCACAGGCTAAACCAAAAGTGACATTGACTTGAAATTTTTACGACATATTGGCCATAACGTGTAACTTCCAGGAAAAAGCCGACATTGAGCCTCGGTGTCATGGGTTCAATTCCAGAAGGCCCCAAAGTCCCGATTTTCTCCATAAGGATACATGGTGAAGTTTTTCGAAAATTTTTTTGAGGCACTTCCCGGAAAAGTAGAGAGTTCAAATTCGAGGGATCGCTAGATGCCGTGGATATGTAACGAAAATAAAAAAGACATCTTCGAATATTGTCCATGGTTCGATGCTAGGTTGGGGCAAAAATTGGCCGTTTAAAATGCATTGCGGCGATTTTTAAGATTTTATTTGGACCATTTGCCGATTGCATGGAAACCTGAAATTTGGAATGAGGTTATATATCATGAATATATTTCATAATAAAATTTTACATGTTCGCTGATGGTCCTTGGTTCGATCCAGAGGGCCATTTGCACTTCTCAATGCATTTCTTACGGAGATAACGGAAACAAAATTAAGGTACTTACCGGTATGCTATCGACTTCAAACTTTGCATGATACAAGAGCAAGACTTTACAAATCAAACTATGCATTCACAGCTATAACTATGTCCTGGGTTCGACACCAGGTGTCTCTGCAATCAGAAGTTGATCCGATTTTTAGGAATTATTTTGAAACCTTTCCCAATAATATAGTAACTTGAAATTTGGCATATAGATTGAGATGATTAATAACTTTCAGAAACATATTTTAGATTTCCAAGATCGTCCTTGGTTCGAGTCCCGAGAGCCATTTACATTCATGAACATTAGAGCGTCTTTTGAGGCAGTTGTAGCCAATATTTCTGCTTGAATTTTCACACATAGTTAGAGATGGTGATCTTTTATTGTGTTTCATTGTAGTTTTACCAGTAAGACCCAGGTTTGATGCCAGACAATGAAATTTCAGCAAATTTAAGAAAAAATTAAATCCTTTTTTTTTCTTATGAGGACCGTCCCGATGTGATGCCGATATGAAATTAGTATTGCCGATCTGCTTGCAGTAGGCAAGCAACATTTTACTCGTAAACCTATATAGATAGATAGATAGATAGGATACAAATTCACAGCCTAAACTACAAGCGTCATTGATCTGAAATTTTTATGACATATTGGCCATAACGTGAAACCCCCAGGAAAAAAGAGACTTTGATCCTCAGTGTCATAGGTTCGATTCCAGAGGGCCCCAAAGTCCCGATTTTTCCCGTTTGAATGCATTGCCGTGATTTTCGGGAATTAAAAAAAAATACTTTCCGGATAGGTAGAGAAGTAAAACTCAAGGTGCCTATATTTATGGTCTTGGACTTTCGAAAACATCAATGAATTTTACAAAAGTTATCCTGGGTTCGATGCTAGGACGATGCAAAGATCTGCCCTTTAAAATACATGGGAGCCGTTTTTCATTATTAATATAATAGGCACCTTGAGTTTTACTTCTCTACCTATCCGGAAAGTATTTTTTTTTAATTCCCGAAAATCACGGCAATGCATACAAACGGGAAAAATCGGGACTTTGGGGCCCTCTGGAATCGAACCTATGACACTGAGGATCAAAGTCTCTTTTTTCCTGGGGGTTTCACGTTATGGCCAATATGTCATAAAAATTTCAGATCTTTAAAATACATGGGAGCCGTTTTTCATTATTTTTTTTAGATGCACTTATCGAAATGATAGGATGTTCGTGCTTGGCTGGAAGATGTATGGTACGAATAAGTTTTAGAAAAAAATTTTCATAAGACCGTACTGTTCCTGGGTTCGAAGCCAGAGCACAATAACGTTTCTCTCATAAGGAATATAAAGGAAAAGTAGGACGTCATTTGAGGCAGTTGTAACCAATATTTCTGCTTGAATTTGCATACGCGGTTAGAGATGGTGTTTTTCTTTTGTGCTGCATAGAAAGTATTGCCTGAAAGACCCGGGTTCGATGCCGGGCGGTAAAAATATCACCCATATATAATACTATGGGGTATCTTTTCATAATTTTTTTATGCATTTATCGATATGTAAGGGAGCTCTTGCTTAGATGGAAGATGTATATTAACACTTTGTTTAAGAAAAAAAATAGATAAGACCATGCTGTTCCTGGGTTCGATGCCAGAGCACATTATAATTTCTCAAATAAGGAGTGTATGTGAATAGTAGGACGTCGTTTGAGGTAGTTGCACCTAATAGTTTTGCTTGAATTTTCACACATAGTTTGATATGGTAATTTTCTATTTTGCTGCATAGTAAGTACACCAGGAAGACCGGGGTTCGCTGCCAGGTGATTAAATTGCAGCGAATTCTACGAATATTTTGAATTTTTTTTTTCTTTTGATGTCCGTCCCAATATGATGCCGATATGAAATTAGTGTTGTCGATCTGCTTGCAGTATGCAAGCTACATTTTACTCGTATATATATATATATGATATATGAATGAATCCGGAGAAGCATCTATATATCTATTATATATAGATGCTTCTCCGGATTCATTCATATATCATATATATATATATATAGAGAGAGGATACAAAGTCACAGGCCAAACCACTAGCGTCAATGGCTTGAAATTTTTACGACATATTGGCCATAACGTATAACCTCCAGAAAAATTGCGATTTTGAACCTCAGTGTCATGGGTTCGATTCCAGAGGGCCCCAAAGTCCCGATTTTTCCCGTTTAAATGCATTGCTTAGATTTTCGGGAATTTTTAAAAAATACTTCCAGGATAGGTACAGAATCGAAACTCTAGGAGCCTTTATATATGGTCATGATCTATCGAAAACATAAATGAGTTTTACGGAAAATATCCTGGGTTCGATGCTAGGTCGAGGCAAAAATCGGCCGTTTAAAATGTATTGTGGCGATTTTTAAGATTTTTTTTGGACCCTTTCCCGATGGCATGGAAACTTGAAATTCGGCATGGAGTTGGAGATTATAAATATATTTCATAATCAAATTTTACATATTCGCTGATGGTCCTTGGTTCGATCCCAGGGCGCCATTTACATTTCTCAATGCATTTCTTATGGAGATAACGGAAACAAATTTTAGGTTCTTCCCGGTATGCTATCGACTTAAAACTTAGCGTGATAGAAGAACCAGTCTTAACAAATAAAACTAATCATTCATAGCTATCAATGTGTCCTGGGTTCGACACCAGGTGTCTCTGCAATCAGAAGTTGATCCGATTTTTAGGAATTATTTTGAAACCCTTCCCAATAATATAGAAACTTGAAATTTGGCATATGGATTGAGATCATTAATAACTTTCAGAAACATTTTTTAAATTTCCACGATCGTCCTTGGTTTGAGTCCCGAGAGCCATTTACATTCGTGAACATTAGAGCGTCTTTTGAGGCAGCTGCGCCCAATATTTTTGCTTTAATTTTCACACATAATTAGAGATGGAGAAATTCTATTGTGCTGCATAGTGTGTATCACCAAAAAGACCCGGGTTCGATGCCGGACGAATAACTTGCAGCGAATTTAAAGAATATTTTCAATCCCCTCTTTTTTCTTTTGAGGACAGTCCCGATATGATGCCGAGATGAAATTAGTGTTGTCGATCTGCTTGCAGTATGCAAGCTACATTTTACTCGTAATAGATAGATAGATAGGTATATAGATAGGATACAAAGTCACAGGCTAAACCACTAGCGCCAATGGCTTGAAATTTTTACGACATATTGGCCATAACGTAAAACCAGCAGAAAAATTGCGATTTTGGACCTCAGTGTCATGGGTTCGATTCCAGAGGGCCCCAAAGTCCCGATTTTCTCCATAAGGATATATGGTGAAGATTTTCGAAAATTTTTTTGAGGCACTTCCCGGAAAGGTAGAGAGTTCAAATTCGAGGGATCGCTAGATACCGTGGATATGTATCGAAAATCAAAAAGACATCTTCGAATATTGTCCATGGTTTGATGCTAGGTTGGGGCAAATATCGGCCGTTTAAAATGCATTGCGGCGATTTTGAAGATTTTATTTGGACCATTTGCCGATGGCATGGAAACTTGAAATTCGGCATGAGGTTAGATAACATAAATATATTTCAAATTAAAATTTTAAATGTTCGCTGATGGTCCTTGGTTCGATCCCAGAGGGCCATTTGCACTTCTCAATGCATTTCTTACGGAGATAACGGAAACAAAATTTAGGTACTTCCCGGAAAGATATCGACTTCAAACCGTGCATGATACAAGAGCAACTCTTTATAAATCAAACTGCGCATTCACAGCTTACAACATGTCCTGGGTTCGACACCAGGTGTCTCTGCAATCAGAAGTTGATCCGATTTTTAGGAATTATTTTGAAACCTTTGCTAATAATATAGAAACATGAAATTCGGTATATAGATAGAGATCATAAGTAACTTTCAGAAACATCTTTTAGATTTCCAAGACCGTCCTTGGTTCGAGTCCCGAGAGCCATTTACATTCGTGAAAATTAGAACGTCTTTTGAGGCAGTTGTAGCCAATAATTCAGCTTGAATTTTCACACATACTTAGGGATGGTGATCTTCTATTTTATTTCATAGTAGGTTTACCAGTAAGACCCGGGTTCGATGCCAGACAATGAAATTTCAGCGAATATTAAGAAAAAATTAAATCCTTTTTTTTTTCTTTTGAGGACCGTCCCGATATAATGCCGATATGAAATTAGTGTTTTCGATCTGCTTGCAGTATGCAAGCAACATTTTACTCGTATATATATATATATGGATACATGAATGAATCCGGAGAAGCATCTATATCTATTATACGAGTAAAATGTCGCTTGCATAGTGCAAGCAGAACGACAACACTATTTTCATGTCGGCATCATATCGGGACGGCCATTAAAAGAAAAAAATGGATTGAAATTTTTCTTAAAATTCGCTGAAATTTCATCGTTTTGCATCGAACCCGGGTCTTTACTGTGAACTTACTATGCAGCACAATAGAACATAACCATCTCTAACTAAGTGTGAACATTTAAGCAGAAATATGGGCTACAATTGCCTCAAAAGACGTTCTAATTTTCACGAATTTAAATGGTACTCTGGATCCGAACCAAGGACGATCTTGGAAATCTAAAACATGTTTCTGAATGTTATTTATGATCTCTATCTATATGCCGAAATTCAAGTTTCTATATTATTGGGAAAGGTATCAAAATAATTCCTAAAAATCGGATAACTTCTGATTGCAGAGACACCTGGTGTCGAACCCAGGACACATTGATATCTGTGAATACACGGTTTGATTTGTAAAGACTTGCTCTTCTATCATGCAAAGTTTAAAGTTGATAGCATGCCGGGAAGTACCTTAATTTTGTTTCCGTTATCTCCGTGTTAATGCATTGAGAATTGCAAATGGCCCTCTGGGATCGAACCAAGGATCATGAGCGAACATCTAAAATTTGATTATTAAATATATGTTCATGATATCTATTTACGTGCCGAGTTTCAAGTATCCATGTTATCGGGAAAGGATCAAAAAAAATCTTAAAAATCGCCGCAATGCAATTTAAACGGTCGATTTTTGCACCGACCTAGCATCGAACCATGGACAATATTCGAAGATGTCTTTTTGATTTTCGTTGGATATGTACGGCTTCTAGCGATCCCTCGAATTTCAACTCTCTACTTTTCCGGGAAGTGCCTCAAAAAAATTTTCGAAAATCCCCGCCATGTATTCTTATGGGGAAAATCGCGACTTTGGGGCCTTCTGGAATCGAACCCATGACACTGAGGTTCAAAGTCGCCTTTTTCCTGGAGGTTACACGTTATGGCCATAACGTCGTAAAAATTTCAAGTCGGTGGCACTTGTGGAACATGGTTAGAATTTTGATCCCCTATATATATATAGGTATATCCGGAGAAACGTCTATATATAATAGATACGAGTAAAATGTAGCTTGCATACTGCAAGCAGATAGACAACACTAATTTCGTGTCGGCATCATATCGGGAAGGCCGTCAAAAGAAAAAAAATGGATTGAAAATATTCTGATTATTCGCTGCAATTTATTCGTCCGGCATCGAACCCGGGTCTTCTTGGTGATACTTACTATAGAGCACAATAGAAAATCACCATCTCTAACTATCTGTGAAAATTCAATCAGAAATATCAACTGCAACTGCATCAAACGACGTCCTACTTTTCCCTTATATTTTTCTTATGAGAGAAATGTTAATGTGGTCTGGCATCGAACCCAGGAATATTACGGTCCTCTGAAAACTGTTTTCTTAAACCAGTTTTAACCATACATCTTCCAGCCAAGCACGAACTTCCTATCATTTCGATAAGTGCATCAAAAAAATAATGAAATACTAACCCTATGTATTTTAAACGTGAGACATATTTACCGCCCGGCATCGAACCTGGGTCTTTCTGGTGAAACTTCCTATGCAACATAATAGAAGATATTATTCTTTAACTATGTGCGAAAATTCAAGCAGAAATATAGGCTGCAACTGCCTCAATCGAAGTCTTACTTTTCCCTTAATTTCCTTATGAGAGATAAGTTAATGTGCTCTGGCATCGAACCCAGGAATAGTACGGTCTTATTAAAATTTTTTTCTTAAACCAATTGTTACCTTACACTTTCCGGCTAAGCACAAACTTCCTATTATTTCGAGAAGTGCATCAAAAAAATAATGAAAAACAGCTCCCATGTATTTTAAAGGGCAGATCTTCACATCGTCCTAGCATCGAACCCAGGATATTTTTTGTGAAAGTCATTGATGTTTTCAAAAGTCCAAGACCATAAAAATAGGCACCTTGAGTTTTACTTCTCTACCTATCCGGAAAGTATTTTTTTTTAATTCCCGAAAATCACGGCAATGCATTTAAACGGGAAAAATCGGGACTTTGGGGCCCTTTGGAATCGAAACTATGACACTGAGGATCAAAGTCGCTTTTTTCCTGGGGGTTTCATGTTATGGCCAATATGTCATAAAAATTTCAAGTCAATGACGCTTGTGGTTTAGCCTGTGAATTTGTATCCTATCTATGTAGCTATATAGCTATATATATGAATGAATCCGGAGAAGCATCTATATATATATACGAGTAAAATGTAGCTTGCATACTGCAAGCGGATCGGCAATACTAATTTCATATCGGCATCATATCGGGACGGTCCTCAAAAGAAAAAAAAAAGGATTGAAATTTTTCTTAAAATTCGCTGAAATTTCATCGTCTGGCTTCGAACCCGGGTCTTACTGGTAAACATACTATGCACCACATAAGAAGATCACCATCTCTAACTATGTGTGAAAATTCAAGCAGAAATATTGCCTGCAACTGCCTCAAAAGACGTTCTAATTTTCACTTATGTAAATGGCTCTCTGGATTCGAACCAAGGACGATCTTGGAAATCTAAAACATGTTTCTGAAAGTTAATTATGATCTCTATTTGTATGCCGAATTTCAAGTTTCTATATTATTGGGAAAGGTTTCAAAATAATTACTAAAAATCGGATCAACTTCTGATTTCAGAGACACCTGGTGTCGAACCCAGGACATATTGTAAGCTGTGAATGCATAGTTTGATTTGTAAAGACATGCTTTTGTATCATGCAAAGTTTGAAGTCGATAGCATAACGGGAAGTACCTAAATTTCTTTTCCGTTATCTCCGTAAGAAAGGCAGTGAGGAATATAAATGTCCCTCTGGGATCGAACCAAGGACCATAAGCAAAAATATAAAATTTGATTATGAGATATATTTATGATATCTAACCTCATGTTGAATTTCAAGTTTTTATGCCATCGGGAAGGGGTCCAAAAAAAATCTTCAAAATCGCCGCAATGCATTTTAAACGGCCGATTTTTGCCCCGGCCTAGCATCGAACCAAGGACAATATTCGAAGATGTCTTTTTGATTTTCGTTGGCTATGCATGGCATCCAGCGATCCCTCAAGTTTCAACTCTCTGCTTCTCCGGGAAGTGCCTCAAAAAAATTTTCGAAAATCCCCGCCATGTATTCTTATGGACAAAATCGCGACTTTGGGGCCTTCTGGAATCGAACCCATGACACTGAGGTTCAAAGTCGGCTTTTTTCTGGAGGTTACACGATATGACCGAGACCTTACCTCTTCGCTTTCTTTTCTTCGAATGATCTGCAATAAACACTTTATTATTTTTTATCGTTTGCTTGGAGCCTTTTCTCTTACGACCTCGACTGACATTTCTCATCCCATCCCCACTCAAAGCTTTCAATTTCTCCGTTGCTTTCCTCTTCAAGTTTGCTCCAGCTTCTCTTGCATTGCTCATAAATGCATCCTTTAATGATTTTGTTCCGAGATCCGAGAGAGTACCGACCCTAACATTGAGAGCTTCTTTCCCAATAGTTTTCGCACCTTTATATATCAGAGGTTTAAAATATTTCCAGAGTCCGCTAAAAAACCCTCCTAAACCCCTACCTTTCTGCACTCTAAAACTAGATCTGTATAACGGGCCCACTTCTCCCCAAATTTGGTCGAGATAATACCGATTAAAGTCGTGCTGCTCCATCGAGTATTGGGCTATCACTAAGTTTGTACCATAATCATTAGATCTTTTTAAAGTGCAATGTTAGGTGGGTTGGGATAAAGCTATTAGAAAATGGTAACTTTTGCGCCATTTTATCGGTGATTAAAATCTCAATATTTTCAATTATGTTTCTGCTCAGCGGGTATTTGATTGGAAAATCAAAGAGCCCCCGATGCTTCAACCACATCAACCTTTGAAGCTGCCCTGCGATTACACCCACCACAAGAAGGCATGGACTGACGGCACTGCATTTCGTGAATTGCTCGTGCGATTTAATATACGTATGGCTGCTCAGAATCGTCATGTGTTACTCACGATGGACAACTGCGCTGCCCACAACCTAAGAAAAATGGAGTTGACTAAAGTCAAGGTTCGGTTTTTTCCGCCAAACTTAACCACTCGTTTGCAGCCAGATCCAGATCAGGGAATCATTGCTCTATTGAAGAGATATTATCGGACTTATCTGGTACGAGCAGCGATCCTCGCAGCGAAAGGAAGTGGTAAATTAAGTTGGACTGTTTTGGATGCTGTAAGAGCGATTGGAGCAGTTTGGGAATCTGTTTCTGCAAAGCACATAAAAAGTTGCTTCGATAAGGCTTGCACTCATAGTGATGTCGATTCTGCTGTTGGACAAGGAGCGGCTACTGAAAAGGACACACCTGAGGAATGGTAGCTGTTGCAAACACTTTCGTCGACAAAGGTAAATATCGTGAGAATATCTCCGCAGTTTGAGCGTTGATTGTATCATCTTCAAAACAATTTAAATTGAGTTTTTGCTTAAAATTTCCAGGTTGAGTTAACGTTTGAAGACTGGTTACTTTTTAATTTACGTAATGACTGTGATGTAAAATAATTTTTTTTACGAATTTATTGTAAGTTTATCGCAAAAATGAAACGACGGAATGTATTTACGTACCAATTAGTAAGGAATGACTTAATAGAGATTTTTGTAATCGTTACTTATACGTCAACATCATAATAAACGTCAGTATATCAGCAAGTATATTCGCACTTTATTGCCGCGGTAAGGTTAACACGAATTTTTTCTTAACACGAATACTTTGCCCGGTCCTTTGAGATTCGTGTTCGCGAGGGTTTACTGTATTTAACTATGAAATATAACCTTTTTATGAGTTTTAGCCACTTAAGTTTCACTTTGATTCCAAGTATGGATAAGCGGTTGCTGTAATGAGACCCGCTAAACAGCTGGTAGGTACAACAGGCACTGTTTCAAAATTTGATCCTACAAATAGATAAATCTAAATCCTATTTAGGGCAAGTATTTGAATAGGAAGACTGAGTGTTATCACTATTAAAAATAGACTTTAGAACAGGTTATACTGAGAATTGAAAATAATTTTCCCCAAAATACAAGTTTTTTATTTTCTCATTTTTGTTCAACCACCACATGTTCTATTTCTAATCATCGTCAAGAATTGTTTCTTCATAATGGCAGTATTACACAAAACTCAGACAGCCTGGTTTATGCAATTTCTTCATTTTTCCATTTTAGCTTGCTTTATATAATCCTCTGGATTCATTTGCCTGGAATAAGATGGAATTCAAGCAATTATATGCATGAATAAGAATTTAATTTAGAAATACACTGTAATAATTTAAAGCTCTTCGAAACTGTTTCATATGCAAAGGTATACGACTGAGAAAAACATAGGGTTGATTCTGATAAAATAAAAGAGAAGAAACGAATCTCTGACTTGTGAGATAATTCGTGTGGGTAGGAAAACAATATCATCGTGAAACCTCCTCACAAGTTCGATGGAGAGCTTAGGAGCACCTCACCGATAAGAGAAAACAGTAGCACAGACAAAAAAATTAATTTCAGTGTTTCTTCAGCCACTCCAATATAATTTTCATCTGGTGATGAGACTTAGTCTGTTGTTCCTAGGAAGATAGAATGAACTAAACTTTTTCAGAGCGTAATCCCAAACTAATTGGAGGCATATTGTAGAGGTTGAAACATAGCTGGTTTACAAAGTAATGTTGCATGAAGATAAGATATATATATATACCCCAAGGAGAATAGAGTAACAAATATGACATTTTGGAATAGAAGTATAGAAAAACATAAAAAATTACAAAGATGACAATATATAGAGGATATTTAAAAGTGTGGGGACACTGTGACTACCACGCAGGGATAGTATGTATACGTTTGTAATTTTGTTTCTCAGGTATTAAGCATCTTTAATGGCAGCTGATTGTAAGACATTTAAAGTATTTCAGTATATATTAAAAGAGCGTATTAAGTGCATTGTATAAGAACAAGTATTGATAGAAATTTCACATGCCTCTAGATGAATCTAGTTTCTTATACATTTGTTGAAGTGAAGTGAGGTGACACATTCATTCCCACAATAGTAATTGATTTTCATTGTTATAGCAAAATAAACTTGTTTTACTTTACCAAGGAATAAAAGAATTTGTGAAATACTTACAGTTAAGTTTATCTTCTGAATATTCTGAAAGATAATTAAAAACTTAAACAGTTAGTAAGTAATAATAAACTTTGAAAATATTATTTATTATAGTTCATAAATACGATAGCTATGTAATAGAAGCAAGCACTGATTATACTTATCATATTTTAAATATGATTATTTTTTAAATGTTGAATATATATATAACCTCAGCAAAGAAAGTATTTAGTTATAAAAGTATATACTGTTAGAGCTCATAAATCAATGGAGACATTATTGTGTTTTGACAATGAACAGGTGCTATTTGCCAACATTAGTAATCCTTCCTGATGCCTTGCGGTATTTTTCTTGCTGAATGGAGTTTTAAAAGATTTATATTTTAAATAGCCTGTATAAATATGATTTTCAGGGCATACATACATGTAAAGTATCACTAATATCTCACTTTATTTCTCTGTATAAAATGTAGATATGCATGAATAGATGAACTCTTAATGTAAAACAGTAATCGTTTGGAGATAATTTTAATGACATACATGAACAACAATAAGTACCAGAATAAAAACGTAATAAACCTTAAACCTAGAGAAGGGCATTTTCCCCATATTCTTTTGAGTTTTAATTAACTCCTATAGTCTTTATGTTCAAAATTATTTCCATCTACGTGATGTGTGTACTTTATTGTGGTGCGATTAGATAATATTGAGATAAGATCAAATAAGAAATTTGGATGTCTTAGAGCGGGGTCATTATGAACAAATTATCGGAACAAGTCTGAAATATAAATGCCCCTTCTATTTCTTCACTTATTAAGGTACTAAAAATGATAGAACCATATAATTCTTCTATAACAAAAAAATAATTTAAACAAACTGGAAGAAATCCTATGGCTAATCAACAATTAAATTTCTAAATCAGTCGTTGAAATAAAATGAAAAATACTGTTACAAATTTAGTCAAGAAACAAGAGGGGAGTTATGCGAGTGAAGTACATTTTCCATTGAAAACTAAAATACGCGCACAAAGCATTGACGTGAAGATGGCTAAAATCGTTCCATCTCTCTAAAATGTTTTTTCATATTCTAATTCGTTTTAAACAACGAGCAGTCCATACTTACTTGTGTTGAGATAATTGGCAACTACGTTGAAAACCTCGAAGGACGATACACCGAAGAAGTTGCGTGACCCATCATCACCTTGAGTCGCCAAGGGTTCCAGTTGGTCGCGTCGATAGTCCGCTACACCGATGGTGAATACAATGTGTCCCATGGATTTCAGCTTATCGGCCGCTGGAGTTGGATCGGTGGTACTGATTCCGTCCGTTATGAGGACTGAAAAAGAGATTAGTAATGGTAAAATTTTAAATTTTGCCATATAAGAACTACCCCTTGAATTTAAGCCTCGTAGAGTAGAAATCTCAACTAATTCTTGTTGAATCGAGAAAGAACGTGTAATGTCCCATGAAATAAACATCACTTAAGCAGATATCACTGTATAAAATCGTGGTTACACTTTGTTGATCATCTTCGAACGTACGACAATCTTAGGCTTGCTTGATCAGTGCAGCACTAAGAGATGGAAATGGTTACTGACTTTAATGGTTTAGTAGGGCGAACGCGGTATTGTGATCTTTAATTCCTAAATATTTCCAAGTTTTCCTTGTGCGTATGCTGAAAGCACATTATTACATTTCACTAGGTATAAAACCATTATAAATGAAAAAAATCCGTCAGATACAACAGGACTCATCTAATGGCTAGTGTTGACGATCATATTGAGAACAGTGAAATTAAAAATCAATGAAAGCCGTATTTACATACCATTGTTTTTTCTTAAATATTATTTAGCATTTCTGATATCTCTCTCATAAGTCAACTAAGTATTTTCTCGTTGTTTATTACTTTGACGATATTTAAAGCTATCCTGAAACGACATTTCTCTCGATCCCGGTATAAATACAATGGCTGGAGTTGAAGACCGTTTGAATAGTTGTTCAATGTATCAATGATGGAAATATGTGGCTGAAAGAAGTTTCATCTCTTCATTTAACGGATTTAGAAGAGGAAAGTAAATTTCAACCAACAAAATGTTAAAACAAAGATGTAAAGTTAACTTATCTATTTATAATTCCCAATAGCCATAACTGTAGTTGACTCATCAAACCAATTCTTCGATTTTCATACATCCCAATACGTGGAATTTTCACTCAAATTTTATACAATGAATAAAGTTTTTGTCTTTCCATGCAATGTAGATGCTTCGAAGCCCTATCCTAATTATAGAAAAGTAAGTGTGTGATCTTCATCAATCATTATACTTACAGACAAGAGTAAAATTATGAACTGAATTAATCAAAACTTCCTCCACTGCCAGATTCATTGCGTTTAATATATCAGTGCCTCCCTTGGAGTAAACAATTTTCTTGGTTTTTTCCAAAAACTCGCAGCTATCGTTCGTGCCCAATTGAATGTCCACATCTGCTGCGTGACTGAATGTAATTAGTCCCGCACTTCTGTTGGCGGATAGTCTAAAATAAAAATGTGAAGAAAATGTATCTTTTAGAACATGATATTTTTTATAAACTTTATTTTCAGAAGATGGAAAAAAATGATCTTTTGATAATATGTTTATATGATAAAAGAGGAGTGACAAAATCTATTCTGGGTTTATCTAACCACACAAACTCTTTGTATTATAGAAATATACAGCAGAATGAGTGCCTTTTCCAAAACTTCACGCTACGTATCTCATTTACCCCTCTAATTTTCTTTACCATTCTGGCTCAGGGATTTCCACCCTTAAGAGAGGGTACATGAGCAACTTTTATTGAGCCACATTTTGGGAGCGACTGCTTAATTTCCATAATCTTGGTACTCATTCAGCTATTAGAAAATACATGGTGAAAGAAGTTTTTATTCATGAGAGAACTACATAATGCAGCCGTATAATGTTTTGATAGTGAAAATTGATTGGAATTGTCACTATCATTATTTTTTGTCAAATTATTTCCCGCTGAAATGTTTCCCAGCATTGACTCGTGTTCCTAGAATCTATAAATAACAGACCTTAATTTGGAATAAATAAGAAAATATTCCGAATTTTACGTATTACAGTTTGCCATTCACATCTTCTTCCTTGTCATTTTGAAAGACAGAATAGAAATAGTGGTTCTCTTGAAAATTCAATGTAGGTTCGAGGTTTAAAATCTCCAATAGTCGTATTTGACAAACAGCTAGTATAATAACAGTCGTTTTCCAATTTTTCTTTTCTTATAAACATTTGTGGATTGGAGACAGCGATGCAGGCATATCTTACTCCCTTAAGTGCTTCACTCAAATCAGTTTAAAAAGAAGACTTACTGCCAAATCAAGGTAAAATATTTCATTTAACATGAACTGATTTAAATTCCTTAATGTATTTGGATGGCGAAGGTTTGACTAATCATCTAAGAGATACTTAGATTGGCACACTTACGGGAAAGCTGCGGCTAAAGCCCTGACAAATGTCAGCTCCTTCTGAAAGTGCGCTAGCGACACGCTTCCTGACTCGTCCAGCAAGAAGAGAAGGCCAGCCTTCTTCACATTTGACAGCGTATCATTGATCTTATTCACGAAATCATCACCAAGTTCCTCT
Source organism: Sympetrum striolatum (assembly GCA_947579665.1). Taxonomy (NCBI): domain Eukaryota; kingdom Metazoa; phylum Arthropoda; class Insecta; order Odonata; family Libellulidae; genus Sympetrum; species Sympetrum striolatum. The sequence continues at coordinate 24,045,976 of OX388352.1, forward strand.
GGAGCTGTAAAATAGGAAGGAATGTCTATTACATTACTTGAAACTGTTCATTCCTGATTTCTTTCATCTATTAACTCCCGATTTATTTTATAGCTTATAATAAAAAACATACCCTTTCAGCAAGATGTTTCACCATGCATTTTTTTTAATTTCGCTCATTTTCTTGCAATACTGGAATATTTTTAACAGATTTTATTTACTACCATGTTACCTAAAACATGACTTAAGCTGAATATTAGTATTTTTGGATGCTTTTAATCTAAGCCCTACTCCTAATGTATTAATGTAGTTGAGGTCGCCAACAACGCTGACGGATTTCGTTCGTCTGTTAAAACGCATGAAAATCAAATTATGAAGTTATAAATGTATAAGCAAATGCTTCTAAGGTTATTTAAATTAGTGTTTAAGTAAATGATAAGCAAATCAAAAGAGCACTCGACGCCTTAATAAAATTTTTGACCCTTTGAAAAGAATCCCTAAGACTAATTAATTTATGTACAGGTCTTCGGAGAAAACACGGTATTAATAAATTATGGAAAACATAGAAAGAGAAATTAGTCTCCATGGGTAGCTATAATTTCATTAACGAAAATTTTCAACCCCTCAGTTTGCGCAAATATTAATCTCTTAGTTTTAGCTGAAGTAAATTGCATGCCTCTATTTTATAAAAGACGTGAATGGCTTTCATACGAATAGTAATAAAATTTAGGGACATCAATATCTTTTAGAATATCCTTAATGTCTTCAAAATAATATTAAAAACTTTAATAATAATAATAACTTAAAATACTATTGCACGCTGCCTTATTTTTCCAAGTCCAAGTCTAAAACGAATAAATCTTGCGAGAGATGAATTTGAAATGACGTTTTCTTCCATTATCACAGGAATACGAGGTCAATCTCGTAAATTAACGAAGGTTTACATTCAAGGTGGATCAACTCGTAGCGCTTCACGCCATTAAATATTCATCTAATCTTTGCTCACTGCTGCACTTCGGAAGGTTTCCAAACCCTCCCGTGCCGTTCCATCCGACTCCAGTGCACTCGATGAGGTCACTTCCGCTGTGCTGGTACTCGGGGTTACACACGAACTTGCACTTGTCTCCCATCTCTCCTGCTTGCTCCGCGCAAAAAGCTGGCTCCCAGTGGCCCCTGACGTTGTCTGAGAGACGGCTGCAACCTATGGACCAAAGCGTATTCCATGATTTCCTATTCAAACGATGAACTGCAAGCCAGGAAGGCTTCATTAAAATTTTATCTTAATTATTACATACCGAAGTAAATTCCTATTCTGATTTCAAATTCAATCAAATGAATTCTTATGCTTTTTTGAATTTTTCTCTAAATATTGCTTATGGGGCAAGGATTCCGATTTTCCCGTTAGGCAATCAGTATTTACGTTTAGCTCAGGTCACGCAGTAAAAGTTATCTTCTAGGGTCATATACACATAATGTCACCCTTGAAACATGAAAATTTCAGCATCATTTATTATTTGTAAAATCGCAGGACCGTCAAACTTGCGTTGATGAATATTATCGTATATTCATGAGCTCTCACATAATAGTATTTTTTCAAAACTATAGTTAAAAATTAAAGAAAGAGATTCAAATTTATAAATTAATCTAATTTATTAACTTATCTACTTTTCTTATGAAAATCTTCTTTTTTGGAAATGTTTCAACAAAAATAGCTCAATGAAAACATCTTCAATTCTACGGCGCGAGTAGCACACTTGCCTCTCTCGCACAGGAACGATCTCCTTCGGTTGCACTGGAGTTCCTGAAACTTTGGTCTGTTCCAATGGTACCTATCCAGAAGCAAGCAGTCCTTTCCCCTTATATCAGTGAAAAGTCCCCATGGAGGATAGCCATCCATTCCAGGTTTGCCAGGGATGACGTCACCAGTGGCGTCCCAGATCCAGCGATCCGTGACGTAGTGTCCTCCAATCCAAACATTCTGAAGAGCTTTAAGATATAAAGCCATGAGGCTGAATCGAATAAAATAGTTTTGAAGAGAAGAATGGCAACTTTAGAGGGGAAGCAAAGAAGGCTGATTGATGAAAGTGTGACAAACAATTAGGAGAGATTACGAGGAGCTAAACAGAAAGAACGAGCAGTCATCATAGAGTTTACTAGTTTTCTTTAATCTGTGACTCTTAAATGCCAATACCGTAGATACACGTAGTAATATACAATCATGCGTTTTAAGTTGAGCAATTGCAATCCTAGCAATGAAGTGTATGAAGAGTTAAATATATCTCATGATATAAAATGCTGAAACTGAAAAGACATAATTTCACTTAGTTTAATATAAATACAAACAGGATATTGCAAGGATGAAAGAATTTACTTCCTTAAAGTGAAATGATGTTTTGTCTTTGCCTTGATATATTCCAATTTCCACTGATCACGTTTTCGTTGATGGGACTTTAATCAGATTTCAATTGAATAACAAATCAGTAAATTTGCCTCACGGAAAGAGCATAATGATGAAGGGGTCCAAACGGCTTAGAATTTGGAATTAATAGAAGATACAATTAGTGTGGAACAATATTGGCGGGACCATATGCAAAATATATTTTCGAGTGCATTTCTGTTGAATATGGAAACTCACAGACGAAGGAAAGGCTTCCAGCCATAGCCTCAGCAACGAACTCAGCTTCATCCATGTCTTCGATGACGGCCAAATAGCTTCCCTTGGATTCGCTGGCACAAATATCCCTCGCCTCTTCCCATGTTACACTCGTCTGGTAGTAAAAGGTGTAATTGTGGCCATTGTATTCGTAAACCAAGACTCCAGGGAGAATGTGAGTGCTTATCCCGGGATCAGAGATGTGGTCCAACCCCTGCCGCATCGCCCAACGGTCTTCGGAACTCTGCTCTAAAAATCGAGTTGAAAGATAAAATATATTGTAAACTAATTAACTAACGGCGTGTTTACAGTAAATAAGTCCTAAGATGATTTTCAGGATGGTCTTAATGTAGTTAGTAAGATTAATCTATTGAATTATATAGTACTGAGAGTGTAAATAAATATATATAATATAATTGGCAGTAGTTGTTTAAATATAAACAAATACCCAAAGGATACCAGATGCCATAATAGCCTATAGAATACCAAATTACGAAACTCATGTTTTGAATAACCTAAATGGCCTCAGTTCCAGCAATAAATTACAATAGAAAAGACCTTCCGAAAATAAGTTCTAAGGTCTCCATGAGGAGCAAAAATAAGGCCCTGTCTTACTTTGGTGTAATCACACCATTAATACGGTAAGAGTATACCGAGATAGAAAAAAATTGAGTCCACATTTTTTTCTAAAAGTATTATCGTCTCTCATAGAGAAATCGGTATATGGCCAAAAAATCATTAACTCTTCTCATCAATTACAGATAAAACCTTATAGACTATTCTCCTGTAATAACTCACATGCCAGTTACGGAAGCTAAATCTAAAAACCTGTGTTGCTCAACTGCTGAGACATTTCCTAATACCATACAGGTGAAGGGTTGGGTGTAAGAAGAGACTTGATAGTCTCAATCTCGCCCTGAATAAAGTCCTTTATTATTATTATTATTATTATACAGCTAAATAATAGTTACCTTTGATTGCTTCGTTTATTCGATATTGTAGAAGGTACAGATTGTGGTTATTAGACCCAAAAATTTACATTTGTGTTAACTAAACCTTCATTAATGTACCTTAAACATTCTATGTGGTATACTTTTAAGCGTTAACTGAGAGACATCGGCATCTGACACAGTAAGAAAATTGAAGCAAAATAAGAATATAGATCTTTGAAGGTTTCGTCTCCGAATCATCCTAAATGTTCGTCTAAGTTGAGCAAAGTACATAATTAAATATGAAATCTTTAAAAATTTTGTAATGTTTTTATCTGCCACTTATGCAGGGTATATGTGTTGATGAAGTTACTTTCTAAATGAAGGATACGTTCAATTTTGGTTTAATTAGAAAGACCCATCTTTCGGGTCAATTAACACTTTCTTCGATGAAGACAAAAATGATTTAAAGATTGTAAAATATATTCGATGATCACATTAGGAAAAGCAGCACCACCTTTTAGGAGGCATTTTCTGAAAGGGAAAATGGTTCTCGGAAACTATGATTAAACACAAATAACAGAAATATATTCTCTATATATATATATATATATATATAAATATTTCGCTCAAAACCAACGAAGAATATTCTTTGCAGAAAGTAAGTGTATTATGGAGCTGACTTGTACCCCAATACTAAACATCACATATTCACCATCTTTAACTATGTATGAAAACTCAAGCAACAATATTTGCTACAACTGCCTCTAACGACTTCCTAATTTTCCCTTATATTCTTTATTTGAGAAATATTAATGTGCTCTGGCATCGAACCCAGGCACAGCATGGTCTTATCTAATTGTTTTCTCAAACCAAGTCATAATATACAACTTCTTTTTTAGCAAGAACTTCCTATCATTTCGTTAAGTGCTTGAAAAAGATGCTGAAACTACCCCAATGTGTTCCATACGGGAGTTATATTTACCGCCCGGCATCGAACCTTGGTCTCCCTGGTCGCACTTACTATGCTGAACAATAGTAGATCACCATCTCTAACTATGTGTGAAAATTCAAGCAGAAATATTGGCTGCAACTGCCTAAAACGACGTCCTGCTATTCACATATATTCCTTATTTGAGAAATTGTAATGTGCTCTGGCATCGAATCCAGGAAGACTATGGTCTTACTAAACTTTTTTCTTAAACCAAGTTTTAATATACATCTTCCAGCTAAGAGAGAACTTCTTATCGTTTCGATAAATCCGTCAAAGGAAAATAATGTAAAACTACCCCCATGTATTTTTAATGGGAAATGTTTGCATCGTCCTAGCATCGAACCCAGGACGTTTTCTGTAAAACTTATCTATGTTTTCGATAGATAATGTCCATATCTGTAAGCTCCTTGAATTTTGATTCTCTACCTATCCGGCAAAAATAAATTTCCGAAAATCAAAGCAATGCATTTAAATGGGAAAAATCTGGATTTTGGGTTCTTCTGGCATCGAACCCATGACACTGAAGTTCAATGTCGCTTTTTTCTGGGGGTTTCACGTTAGGGCCTATACGTTGTAAAAATTTTAAATCAATGACGCTTGTGGTTTATCCTGTGAATTAGTATCCTATCTTGGTTTCTATCTGATTATCTATAAAAGTGAATGAATCCGGAGAAGGAATTATATATAAAAGATATCTTTACAGCATTAATTGTATCTGGGCATTCATTTTCAGTGTCTTCTTATGGAATTACGCATGAGCTCGAAATCAGAAGGAATTATATATAAAAGATATCTTTACAGCATTAATTGTATCTGGGCATTCATTTTCCATGTCTTCTTATGGAATTACGCATGAGCTCGAAATCAACAATCGCATTGATTGCCAGGGGGATGGGTTGTTTACTACCTCAAAATTTCGATAAAATGTTCACGTATTTTATCTAATTGTGCGCAATTTCAAAGCGAAAACGATATTCCACGACCATACTAAGAAGTTTTATTCTATTCTCCTTCTTTTGGTGCTTGTTTCAACTTTCTAGGACCAATATTTCAAATTAAATTTTGAAAAGAAATGAACCCTGCTACGAAAAAGATGACCTCTACGTGTATTTCTTATGGATTAGTTTTGACCCGTCTGGGTTCGAACCGTGGACCTTATATATAAATAAAGAGTAGCCTATACTCTGCGCGAGGTTGACTTTAAATAATGTAGAAAATTTCAAAGTTTTGCGACTCTCGGTTCTCGAGCTTTTCACGAACATACGCACCCGCACACTATACTATAGATTTGCTCTCTTGGTATAATCTGGCCCTTCTTTACAAAAATATCCATCGATATATTTAAAAATCAAATACAATTTTAGTGCTAGTTTAAAGATAAATATAGTAAAATTCATAAAAATCCTTACCGGCATTTGCGACGCTAGCTATGACTAGGAGTAGATAGAAGGGAAAGATCTTGAGCGACTTCACTGCCATTCCGGGAATATAGAACTTGTAGTCGTTGGCAAACAATGAGAAAGATGAGAGATGGCTTCCCTTATATATGATTTCCAACTCCCTCGACTCCTCAGATATCACTTGAATTTTTTCGCCCTTCAACCTTAGCACCCTTTCATCTTTCCGATGGAGTAAAACGTTATTACTTCGCATAGCCTTGACAACCGGTGTCGCCGTATGTTCAATTAAAGAAATTACACTATTGCAATTGCTTGATTGGTTATTGCCGATACTTATGCTGATCAGATCGTACGCGAATCACGTCCTCATACACTGCACTTCCCACTGATGCAATTAAAACGCTGCACCGAGATTGGTACTTTATTCTTCCTTTTAATCTCTTCTAATTATCGGTGAAGAAATTCTTACTTCATTCTCATGTGTAATCCTTATAGAACATCTTTAATATCTAAGCTCGTTTCCAAACTCAAAAATTAAGCCTGTATTCCAAACAATTGTATGCACGTTATTTTAAATTATTAAATTCTGCATAAGCTTGTAATTTTGATTCTTTTACGTATTTTGTTGTAAATACATTCGATACTAGATATAAATATAAGATACTAATAAAGAAAAATTGATTCAAAATGAAAATGAAAATTAGTTTTAAAAAAATGAAAACGTTCAACCATTATATGATTTATGGGGAGCTGAATTGAATACGCTAGGCAAATTCGAAATTATTTCTTACAAACTGTTCATCCAAAAAAACTTCTAAAAATACGTTTGATTCTGAGCTTTCTTCGATTCGGTCAGCAATAAAGAATCAAATCTAATACGTAAAAAATAATTGTCTTCGTTCTTTTCTCATTATTGCAGGAATAATAAAATGTGCTACTAAGGATAGTTATTCTTAGAAGAATAGAGAATTCGGATTTTTCCTGTTTTCCAATCAATAATCCAATATCCAAGCCAGATGATTGACTCGAGTGAGACTCGTTAGCTGCATTGCTCGAATCATCTCGCAATCTTTTATATGAGTGACTTCATCCTTTGTTTTTAAAATTACATCCTCTTCTAAGAAACAAAAATATCGCTATACAAGATGAAATCTTTTGGAAGGCTTACAATTAATCCTGATTCCGTTATTTATGTATTAGCTGAGTATTCAATTGAATGCGTCACATATCTAACATTAAAAAAGCGGCTGCACTAAAAAATACGGTAGACTCTTCATTATAGTTGGTATTATAATCGAGTTTGCAGAATTAAAGTTACATACCATGGTGCAAAAATGAAGACATCATCTTACATTTATTTTGACTAAGTATTAGTTAGGTAGTTTAACCAGCAGGCAGCTGACGCAAACTCAGTGAGCGTCAAAGAAAAAAAAATTTTCCATGAATAGAAATTTTGAAGGGGCATTGCATGATCACGTGGTTAACAGAATAAGTCATGAGATTCGTGGTATTCTATCACCAGAGAAAAACTTGGCTGCATCGAAAAAGAAGCTGAATAATATAAGTCATAGTTTTAACAGATAATCAAATTTATTTCAAGTCATAAAGTTACAGTTTCGATAAATCTGTGCGTACCTTAGGCGCATTATACCATTCAGCTGACTGATTTGCTTCCAAAGTGGTACATTTTAAATAATATCATCGCAAATTAATTTTTTATAATATCTTGTATTGCTCCAATACTATTTCAAATTTCTTCAGAAATTCGGTTATCGAATAATGTTCATAAATTTACATGAAATTAACAGGCAAACATAAAATAAAGATCAGTATATTTTCTATCATCCCGAGTATTGAAGAGTCTACTGCACAGACATTTAATCGTCCAGAATGCTTAATAAAAGAACCAGTACCTTTGTAATTGTCGCTAAACTCATCTTCATATGTTCCCTCCGCTAATATGCCTAAAATAAGACAACCCTTATTTATGCATCTAATAATGGTAATTGCATAAAATATACAGTGCCATTAACTTAAAAATAAACTTTGCCTATGTTTCTCCGATGTAGGACTCGAGCTATTAGCGGACTTAGAAAATAATTTTCGGATGTCAATCTGTACCTTATGAAATTCAAATAAACTCTTACTCGAACTTTTCACTGTGAATTTCTCAAAAGCACCGCTCACGAGTCTAGCTTTGCTTTCACACCTTTAAAACAGTCACATGCAGAAGATCTAAATGAGCGTTTTATCAATCTGTTTGTCTCTCAAACGTAATGTTAATATCTGTTTTCAGGGTGTTCGTTTAGAATTACTTCTTGAATGTTCCCTTGTATTTTTCCGAGGAGTTAACAAATCAGCACCTTAGAATTTTTCTCATGGGAATCTTATGGTGTGAGTCATCTGACTAAAGGGTAAGAAGTAAAGGCTTAAGAAGTGCACGCGATGAACATTGTGTGCGAAACACTCGAATCATAGCGTCTCATTGATATCGATGTTGGCTCTAGGCCTGCCCTGCCACCGAAAACATCACCTTACCTGAAATCGGATCCACATTTACGGGTATGCGAAGCTTTTGCTGAATTTATCAAGCAAATACATGACTAGCAGTGTATGTGTAAGACTTGCGTGGTAATTGGGATTTTGCACTCTTCAGCAGAACAAAAAACACAGAGCTAGTCATAGGTCTTGGGGGTTGAACCCCTAAATCCCACTCCCCCTCTATCACGGAATTTTCTACCTCAAAAGGCATCCCTGTTTCTCGCCAGTCCTCTATTCATCTGACCTGATTCCTTGTAACTTTTTTCTTTTCCTGAAATTGAAAAATTTCTAAAATTTTGGGTGAACATTCAAATGAATGTCACCGACATGTTAAAGGTTCTACCAGTTGACACTGGCGTACCTAGCGTTGATGTCACCCAGTGCGGTAGTTCATGGTGTCACCCCCTCAATTTTATACACTTAGCGTACATAAAAGAATTAATACGTTTAAATTTTCATTTGAATTATGGTTTATATAACACTCAAAATAGTACATACAAAGATGAAAATACAGTACGTACATAAAAAAAAGGAAATGAATTTAAATTAATAACACGTTGTATTAGAACTTTCCTTTTCTAACTTTGAAAGTAGCAATTTTATTAAATTTTTCATCAAAATCGATGTCTTTGGCAGATTCACTTTGATAACATTGCAGGATCCAATAATTTTGATTTTCCGATAGTTGACCTTAAATATTTTTTTATCTGTTTGATTTTGGAAAAACTTTGCTCACATGAAAGTACAGATACACAAACTATTAAAAATAATTTCAAAGAAAGCGAAAGCGTTGGCAGAGATTCGACGAAGTCCCATTCGACATTAAAATGTAAAATTTCTGGTACTGTTCACTCCTTAGCTTTTTTAAAGTAAATTTCTGCTGATCATAAATGTCTTTTTAAACTAGGTACTTCGAGAAAAATATCGCCTTCGGATATTTCTTCATAGAAAGGAGTTAATTTTTCTAACGGAAATGTTTAAATCTTCATTAGTGATGGATTAGGATGTGATATATTTCATTTGAATGCACTTAAACATGTCAGATATTTCTTTAGTAGCTCTTAATGTTGTTTCTAGTTCAAAATTCAGGCGATCAATGCATTCAAACATTGCTCTCTTAATATCTTCTTGTAAAGTGAGTTTAGCATCACTTGCCTCATCTTCTACCATTGTTTTTTAAACTAATTCTTCTCTATCTTGCAATGTTATATTCGTTTTCTTTCAAAGGAACTTTTTCACTGTTCCATTAGATACTTCCATTAAAAAAAATAGTTTTAGTGCTTACAGCTTTATTGAGGGTTAAGCCTCTCTTCTGTAAATATTTCTTTGTTAGGTTAATTTCTTCAAGTACTTTTAGCATTTCGAAAGTTCATTCGTTCAGAATTTATGTACGAAGTAAGTGAAATGTTAGTGCCAGTAAGGAGTGAACGCGATCTCCGAGAGGAATCAACGAAGCGTTATAGGGAAGTGATCGCAAGGACGGATGAATAATTTTGGTCGTTTTTTCCCCAGGTAATTAGAGATGCTAAATAAGGTGGATTGAATAACGGTGGTCTACTACAGCCCATGCCACATGCCTCTGCCGGCTCGCAGAGTATATACCTAAATCAAAATTTAAACCAGAAATAAAGGTTAACAAAGAAACGAGAAATCGCAAATTGCAGGGAAAAGTAATTGTGCTGCTCCTTTTGTGTCCAGATTTTCATTTGGTCCACAAAGGGTTTCAGTTGCTTCAACAACGTATAGAAGTTTTCTTTAATTGTTTTAACTGCATCATAATGAGAACTCCAGCGGTTTTTCGACAATCTTTTAATTAACACACTAGCGTACTCAACTAATACATCCCATTGATCGGTAGAAGAGGCAAAAAATTAATACAGGGTGTCAATTGTTCCAAACAATTTTACACAAGATGAATTTTCAGCGAAAGAGTGTTGGCCGCACAAATATCTGCACACCCATCAAAAATAGCCTTTTAATTCTTTTCTGTAATGATAGCTTTCACACCTCTATGGATTGCAGCCATAGTAGTAGCATTATCGTATCATTGAGAGCAACACATCGTCCAAACCGTCATTATGTCCAAAATATATCAATACTAGTGCCCGTTCATTCTCAACGGGGAAATTTAAATTGATAAATAATTTTGTAACAGTCTTGATCGTAACACATGCCTCATATTTTTCGTAGATAGCTAATAGCCCGACTATTATGAAGATAAAAAATATATTCGAAGATCACATAAGAATAAGCAGTACCCTGAAACCTTAAACCCACACCTTTTAGGAGACATTTTCAGAAAGGCAAATTTGGTTCTCGCAACTATGATTAAACAAAAATAACGTTAGACAAATTGGAAATTATTTCTTACAAACTGATCATCCAAAAAAACTTCTAAAAATACGATTGCTTCTGAGCTTTCTTCAATTCGGTCAGCAATTATGCTCACTCGACATGCGAAGGTCTTATTTCGTGAAATTCGGTGGAGTGTACTAAATGATTCTTTTCCGTCATTTACCTTTATACTCTTGTCGATTCCAAAATTAGTGTGGAATTGGTTAAAAGGTCTCCGTCTTGAAAGGGCCGCTCATTTGGAGAAAAAGTTGGCTGGAGATACTTATATTCTATGTATACATAATTCCTTCTCCGGATTCATTCATATATATAGGTACGATTAAAATTTTTCTTGCATACTTCAAGCATATCGATAACACTAAATAATCCCGATCCCGAATTCTACAATAAGAAAATTAGGTCGCTAAAAATAAAGTCAGATTAGCGCATAAATGGAAGGACCGCGACTTAGCCTCATTGGAAAAATATAAGCAACTAACTAGAGAATTAGCAACTGAAAAAGTACGAGCAGAGGAAATTTATGTCTAAAACACGCTGGACTCTGGTAACTCGAATGAATCTTACAAATACCTACGCCGTAGAATAAAGTAGCTTATTGCACTAAGTTTATACGCGCCGTGCCAGAATTTCGCTTCATGAATCTGAAGTTAATGAAATTTTATAACTAAGATATTTTATCAAAATGAGAACCTTTCAATGTAGTAAATACCTAGACTTAAAAATAATGAACAAGCGTTTTTTGTTTTGCTAATAAACAAAGTTTCCAAGGATTGCTCAGAATCTCCATTTTAGTTTTGTCATCAATCTAGAAGATTAAAATAAAGAATAAAATCTAATACGTAAAAAATAATTGTCTTCGTTCTTTTCTCATTATTGCAGGAAGAATAGAATGTGCTACTAAGGATAGTTAATCTTAGAAGAATAGAGATTTCGAATTTTTCCTGTTTTCCAATCAATAATCCAATATCCAAGCCAGATGATTGACTCGTGTGAGACTCGTTAGCTGCATTGCACGAATCATCTCGCAATCTTTTATAGGAGTGACTTCATCCTTTGTTTTTAAAATTACATCCTCTTCTAAGAAACAAAAATATCGCTATATAAGATGAAATCTTTTGGTAGGCTTACAATTACTCCTGATTTCGTTATTTATGTATTAGCTGAGCATTCAATTGAATGCGTCACATATCTAACATTAAAAAAGCGGCTGCACTAAAAAACACAGTAGACTCTTCATTATAGTTGGTATTATAATTAAGTTTGCAGAATTAAAGTTACATACCATGGTGCAAAAATGAAGACATCATCTTACAATTATTTTGACTAAGTAATAGTTAGGTAGTTCAACCAGCAGGCAGCTGACGCAAACTCAGTGAGCGTCAAAGAAAATAAACATTTTCCATGAATAGAAATTTTGAAGGGGCATTGCATGATCACGTGGTTAACAGAATAAGTCATGAGATTCGTGGTATTCTATCACCAGAGAAAAACTTGGCTGCATCGAAAAAGAAGCTGAATAATTTAAGTCATAGTTTTAACAGATAATCAAATTTATTTCAAGTCATAAAGTTACAGTTTCGATAAATCTGTGCGTACCTTAGGCGCATTATACCATTCAGCTGACTGATTTTCTTCCAAAGTGGTACATTTTTAATAATATCATCGCAAATTAATTTTTTATAATATCTTGTATTGCTCCAATACTATTTCAAATTTCTTCAGAAATTCGGTTATCGAATAATGTTCATAAATTTACATGAAATTAACAGGCAAACATAAAATAAAGATCAGTATATTTTCTATCATCCCGAGTATTGAAGAGTCTACTGCACAGACATTTAATCGTCCAGAATGCTTAATAAAAGAACCAGTACCTTTGTAATTGTCGCTAAACTCATCTTCATATGTTCCCTCCGCTAATATGCCTAAAATAAGACAACCCTTATTTATGCATCTAATAATGGTAATTGCATAAAATATACAGTGCCATTAACTTAAAAATAAACTTTGCCTATGTTTCTCCGATGTAGGACTCGAGCTATTAGCGGACTTAGAAAATAATTTTCGGATGTCAATCTGTACCTTATGAAATTCAAATAAACTCTTACTCGAACTTTTCACTGTGAATTTCTCAAAAGCACCGCTCACGAGTCTAGCTTTGCTTTCACACCTTTAAAACAGTCACATGCAGAAGATCTAAATGAGCGTTTTATCAATCTGTTTGTCTCTCAAACGTAATGTTAATATCTGTTTTCAGGGTGTTCGTTTAGAATTACTTCTTGAATGTTCCCTTGTATTTTTCCGAGGAGTTAACAAATCAGCACCTTAGAATTTTTCTCATGGGAATCTTATGGTGTGAGTCATCTGACTAAAGGGTAAGAAGTAAAGGCTTAAGAAGTGCACGCGATGAACATTGTGTGCGAAACACTCGAATCATAGCGTCTCATTGATATCGATGTTGGCTCTAGGCCTGCCCTGCCACCGAAAACATCACCTTACCTGAAATCGGATCCACATTTACGGGTATGCGAAGCTTTTGCTGAATTTATCAAGCAAATACATGACTAGCAGTGTATCTGTAAGACTTGCGTGGTAATTGGGATTTTGCACTCTTCAGCAGAACAAAAAACACAGAGCTAGTCATAGGTCTTGGGGGTTGAACCCCTAAATCCCACTCCCCCTCTATCACGGAATTTTCTACCTCAAAAGGCATCCCTGTTTCTCGCCAGTCCTCTATTCATCTGACCTGATTCCTTGTAACTTTTTCTTTTTCCTGAAATTGAAAAATTTCTAAAAGGACATAATTTTGGGTGAAGATTCGAATGAATGTCACCGACATGTTAAAGGTTCTACCAGTTGACACTGGCGTACCTAGCGTTGATGTCACCTAGTGCGGTAGTTCATGGTGTCACCCCCTCAATTTTATACACTTAGCGTACATAAAAGAATTAATATGTTTAAATTTTCTTTTGAATTATGGCTTATATAACACTCAAAATAGTACATACCAAGATGAAAATACAGTACGTACATATAAAAAAGGAAATGAATTTAAATTAATAACACGTTGTATTAGAACTTTCCTTTTCTAACTTTGAAAGTAGCAAATTTATTAAATTTTTCATCAAAATCGATGTCTTTGGCAGATTCACTTTGATAACATTGCAGGATCCAATAATTCTGATTTTCCCATAGTTGACCTTAAATATTTTTTTATCTGTTTGATTTTGGAAAAACTTTGCTCACATGAAAGTACAGATACACAAACTATTAAAAATAATTTCAAAGAAAGTGAAAGCGTTGGCAGAGATTCGACGAAGTCCCATTCGACATTAAAATGTAAAATTTCTGGTACTGTTCACTCCTTAGGTTTTTTCAAGTAAATTTCTGCTGATCTTAAATGTCTTTTTAAACTAGGTACTTCGAGAAAAATATCGCCTTCGGATATTTCTTCATAGAAAGAAGTTAATTTTTCTAACGGAAATGTTTAAATCTTCTTTAGTGATGGATAAGGATGTGATATATTTCATTTGAATGCACTTAAGCATGTCAGATATTTATTTAGTAGCTCTTAATGTTGTTTCTAGTTCAAAATTAAGGCGATCAATGCATTCAAACATTGCTCTCTTAATATCTTCTTGTAAAGTGAGTTTAGCATCACTTGCATCATCTTCTACCATTCTTTTTTAAACTAATTCTTCTCTATCTTGTTATGTTATATTCGTTTTCTTTCAAAGGAACTTCTTCACTGTTCCATTAGATACTTCCATTAAAAAATATAGTTTTAGTGCTTTCAACTTTATTACTACCATATTGAGGGTTAAGCCTCTCTTCTGTAAATATTTCTTGGTGAGGTTAATTTCTTCAAGTACTTCAAGCATTTCGAAAGTTCATTTGTTCAGAATTTATGCACGAAGTAAGTGAAATGTTACTACCAGTAGGGAGCGAACGCGATCTCCGAGAGGCATCAACGAAGCGTTATTGGGAAGTGATCGCAAGGTTGGATAAATACTTTGGGTCGTTTTTTCCCCAGGTAATTAAAGATGCTAAATAAGGTGAATTGAATAACGGTGGTCTACTACAGCCCATGACACACGCCTCTTCCGGCTCGCAGTGTATATACCTAAATCAAAATTTAAACAGAAATAAAGGTTAACAAAGAAACGAGAAATCGCAAATTGCAGGGAAAAGTAATTGCGCTGCTCCTTTTGTGTCTAGATTTTCATTTGGTCCGCAAAGGGTTTCAGTTGCTTCAACAACGTTTAGAAGTTTTCTTTAATTGTTTTAACTGAATCATAATGAGAACTCCAGCGGTTCAACGAATGCATCCCATTGATGGGTAGAAGAGGCAAAAAATTAATACAGTGTTTCAATTGTTCCAAACAATTTTACCCAAGATGAATGTTCAGCGAAAGAGTGTTGGCCGCACAAATATCTGCACACCCATTAAAAATAGCCTTTTAATACTTTTCTGTAATGATAGCTTACACACCTCCATGGATTACAGCCATAGTAGTAGCATTATCGTATCATTGAGAGCAACACATCGTTCAAACCGTCATTATGTCCAAAATATATCAATACTAGTGCCCGTTGATTCTCAACGGGGAAATTTAAATTGATAAATAATTTCTTTACAGTCTTAATCATAACACATGCCTCATATTTTTTCGTAGATAGCTAATAGCCTGGCTATTATTATTTCCAAACCAGTAAATAAAGTTAAAATTAAGTCTACAAAGTCTCTTTAATATTCAATCTCATATCCTTCGAATTAACACTTTCTTCGATGAAGACAAAATAAATTAAAGATTATAAAAAAATATATTCGAAGATCACATTAGAATAAGCAGTACCCTGAAACCTTAAACCCACACCTTTTAGGAGACATTTTCAGAAAGGCAAATTTGGTTCTCGGAACTATGATTAAACAAGAATTACAGAAATATATATCACTCTAAAACCACCGATGAATATTTTTTGCAGAAAGTAAATGTATTGTGGAGATGGCTTGTGCCCGAATACTAAAATGCGTAACATAAACATGGAGCTCATCAAATAACATAAATGTTATCAGAATCCCAAAACAGAAACAAGGATTAAACACCGATATAAGAAAGATAGTAAATTTATAAGAATTTGAAGCACTTTAAAAAACCACTATGAATAAGTTTTTTTATTCTGCGAATAACAAAACATTAACTTACTTTACCTTTTCGATCAAGGGATACGATGTTGGAGATTTGCTACAGCTTTACAAATCACTGTTTCACCTTTTTTCCATTCCATCCGAAAACCGAGCACCATACCATTTCGCATGTAAGGTTCTCTAAGAAGTCAACGCACTGACTCTTTATAGATTCCTTTACGGCGATAAACACCCCACCACCAATTCTACTGAGTCGATCTTTACGATAAACAATACAATCTGGACGAAATATCTCACCTGATGATATATTAACCAACTCTCGGTTCCTATTACGATGTCCGCACTAGTGCTTCTCGTAAGATTAAGGAATTCAGTCTGCTTTTTACGTATACTTCTGTAATTCACTACTGAGATTTTTAAATCTCTCACATAGCTCTTTAAAATGGTGCTTTTTCTCATATTAAACGATGAAATATAAGAGGCAAGCTCTTATTTCCTTACGCAATTATTAGCTCGTTTCTTTGTTGTAAGCTCGCAACTTTCCCTTTGCCCATTACTGTGGGTGTTGTACTCATAATTGGTACCCGAAACCTTATTTTTCATTAACCTAGGGAATGAAATTATTAGGGAATGGTGGTAGTAATGTGAGGGAGGAGTCAGGTGCATTCTGGTAACAGTGGTGTAAGGGTGATGGGTCAATGGAAAGGCACGCAGCGGGGATTAAAACATCTTCTCCTCACTGGACACCCGGCGCCCCCCTTCCCCCCACCCTAGTGACGCCACTGCCAGTTAAAACCTTACAGCGATGCTACCGAAGTGAAAGTCAAGTCAAAGGGTTGGAACAACGGAACGCCGGTCTATAGCTGCCGAAGGGAACTACTTTGAAGGGGATAATATTGTCGTTTAAAAATTAAAAATTTGATAAATAAAAAAGTATTACTTAATAGCAGTTAAATATGCTTCATTAGTTCATTGTTTACCTCGAGAACTTTAATTCATGCATCAACAGTAAATAAGTATTACCATATCTACTTTGATAAGTTTATTTCTCAATAATATAGACAATTTTAGGGGGGCTCGATTTAGGAGTCTCCTTTCTAGAAGCTGAGATTTTACTTTTTTATGTAAATTATTTTTGAAAAATTAATATTTTATAAATATATATTACAGCTTCAATATTTTATGAAGAACTTATCAAAATATTTTTAACATATAATTTGGAGTATTTAGGCAACTATTTCTTGGCTGCATAGCCAAAAAAAATCTGATGTGGCCAGCACATTACTCTCTCCATACATAATATGTTAATTCTTCGCCTACCGAGTTAAATGTATTATCGAGTACAAAAACGATTACATATTTTGTGCTGACAAACAGACGGAATTGACTATATCCGTAGCTGCGTTCTCATCTGAACGCCCCAAAAAAACAATATTTCGCTCAATGGAAGAATTCTGAAATGCTGTCCGGGGAAAAGATATATAAAATATCATAGGGACGAAAAGGCAACAAACGTGTTTGGCTTGCATTGAAACACACACATTAGACATATTTTTTAAAATTCCGACGGATCATTGAATTCATTCTTAATATAATATATAAGCAAATGAAGATAAATGTATGAAAAGTGTGCCTTACATGTTAATGGAATCTTGATACAATTTTCAGTCACTGAATAAGGCTAAATCAGTAGTGGATCTTAAGACAACGCATGCATCCGAAAGAATGCTACACACTGAGCGGTTCGGTCCAAGAGAATAAGGAAAAATTCAACTCAGGAAGCTAAAGGGGTCTTTCGAGTGGTTTTATATCAACGAAACAATAAGTTTATTATACCGATTTCAAGTTGATGTTTCAGTTTTGATTAATTGAGAATTCGGCCGACATTTTGGTGAACGAAGGAAGAGACAAATAATAATAAATCAGTACAATGAAATATTAATCACCACGCTGTTTCAATGGTAAAATAATAACAAATTTCATATAGAGAGTAATTTTAATGAACGAGTATGCTGTTAAAAAGTGAAGTCTTAAAAAAACACTTTAGTTTTTCCTTAATCACATGGATATAAAGACAACAGAAGTGAATTCAATCCGATTAATCTAAACAATGGATTCAAAAACCTACAAAATTTATAAGCTTAGTTAAGTTAAAATAAGTTTTGAAAAACCTTGAATGAGACAATTGCCATAAACACATTCTGCAAAAGCTGGCAAGGACATGTCTTAAGACTTTTTAATGATTTCTTTAGTAGAACTTTGTAGCAATATTAAAAAAGAGAAGATTTTTAACTAATAATTCTGGAAAATATTTCCATCACACTCATCTCAATAATCAAAGAAAAATTTCAGAACACGAATCTAACTAATCAATAAAAAATGTACAAATTCATCTATGGATATACCAACAAAGTTTCATCGTTCTTGAAATCTATCATAAAAAATAATTCAATATCAAGTAAATATAAAACTTTTTCTTCAACTGCTCTTCATATCTACTAATATAAATTACCCTGGCTAAAAAAAAGGAGATCTTATCAGAAAAAAAATTTTACGGTTTGTGGTCAATAAGTTATTTAGCAAACTATTCCAATAAAGATTCTGCAATTATTATAATTTCGTATGCATACAAAGACGACATCAAAAATATCAATGAACTATGGAAAAGAATGTAGAATGAAGTGAAAGGGTAATCTGGTTTTGTTTTTGGTATTAAATAAATAAAAAACCTATTATTAGAAAGAGGTTTTCCCCCTTACTATGAAGATATGTCATAACTAAAATTATTCACTTGAGCGTATGTTAAAGTTATGTCCATTAGTAAGTGGAAAAAGTTTAAAAATATAAATACTGATCACATTTAAGAAGTACAGATATGCTAATTTGTCTAACAGATTTGGACATTTCCTTCATCCCTATAAAAATTCCTGGAAAGTAAAATTGATTAAACATTGGGTAAAAGCACATCTCCAAGTATTTATCAATATGAGTGTCAATTTAGAGGTAATACTGAGTTAAAAAATTTACAGGGCCTAAGTCTCTAACTGAAATCAAATATTACATTAAATAGTCAGACTGATATTATCCATGTTCGCAGTTTGAAAAGATACTACAAGTTTGAAAAAAATTATTAGCATTGGGTAGCATAAAAGAAACAAGAAGCCATAACCCTTGGGGATTGGAATGTGAATTGGGCAGATGACAAGATGTCAAACACCTTAAACTGAGAAGTATGCTGAACGTCGAAGCAGCAGGTCGGATAAGGAAATGAAAAAAAACAGTAAGTATTTT
This sequence comes from Sympetrum striolatum, assembly GCA_947579665.1. NCBI lineage: Eukaryota > Metazoa > Arthropoda > Insecta > Odonata > Libellulidae > Sympetrum > Sympetrum striolatum. The sequence goes on from OX388352.1 coordinate 24,065,267, forward strand.
TATAATTGTTTATTGAGCAATATTATACAAATAGTATCAAGATACATATTATCATCAACCTTGGAGAGTTCAGCAAATGTCTTCATGCGAACCTCTTTGGTTTAGGATGATTTTTGGAGAGTAGCTAACAAAAAAATTCACTAACACTGCAGTGGGTTCCCATCACGTTGATTTAGCCAAGTACGTGTTTAACCAAACTTTTAGTTTTTCACAGTTTTCTCTCGCACACACATAAGTTCCTCGTCTGTGGTTAGGGAAAAAGCACTGTTTTCTTAGCGATGGTAAACACTTTAGGGAAGGACACCCGTAAACGGCGAGATCAATTACTTTGTTCCCCAACATTTTGGAAAGATAGTTACATTTTTCCTCACCCTTGACGAAAACCAAATTATAATCGGATACATAGCTTTCTAGTATGTTATTTAAATCATCGTAGTTAACATCTCCAGCACTCGAATCGATCCCGTGGTGATTGTTTACAAGCCAAGTATTAACCCTCATGTTAGAAATGGGGGGACATTTGAATATCCACGAATAGGCGTAGTCATTGTTCAAATCGCATACAGCCAATTCCCGAACAATCAGATGCTTTCCATCACGAAACGCTTGAATGTCCATCACACACTTACGTAGATGATTAATTTCCATTTTCAAGCCTTATGAAGGAGTCAACCTTGCACCAGAGGCCAAACACACAGGGCTTATGGGGAAGCTAATCCCTCGCCTCTAAATGTTACGCTTTGAAGTCTAACGACACAAGCCAATTTCATGTAGTTTTTTTTAAGTCCTTTATCAATGACTGTTCCTCGAGGTTAGTACACCTTTCCTCGCACAATGATATGAGCGTTATGAGCTTGAGGCCGTTGATGAGACGCGCAGACTCGTGGGAGAGAAGAGACAGCAGGGGTTTGGAATGCAGATGGCGAGGAGAGGGTCAGCAGAAAAGATGCTAGATCAAGAGCTCCACGGGGGAGTTAGAAAGGAAGTTTCAATGAGTTAAGCGCAACTGTTGATTTTAATTATAAATTTGATGAAATTAAATCAAATTATTAAATAATAAGAATTTATTAATTTAAAATTTAATTAAGTTTTAATGGAAAGATTTGAAATTAAATCAATTATTAAATCGAAGAATTGTTAAATAAAAGAAAGTTTCCAAAAACAACTAAGTAACTTTTACTTTACTAATACTACTACTAACTTTTACTTTGCTCTACTAATTTATTAATTAATTGATATTACATTGATTTTCATTAACTAATTCATAATGCTAAAAGTATATATTTCAGATAATGGAAATAGTTTATAAGATGGAGGGATGAAGGAAGAGATGCGATTCGTATGTGTACAAATAAAATTCCATCGAAGCACTCTTATCGTTGTGCGGATGACAAATAAATATTATGTATTATTGATTTATTCCAATTTCCACTGATCACGTTTTCGTTGATTGAACTTTAATCAGATTTCAATTGAATAACAAATCAGTAAATTTCCCTCACGGAAAGAGCATTAATGATGAAGGTGTCCAAACGGCTTAGAATTTGGAATTAATACAAGATACAATTAGTGTGGAACAATATTGGCGGGACCATATGCAAAATATATTTTCGAGTGCATTTCTGTTGAATATGGAAACTCACAGACGAAGGAAAGGCTTCCAGCAATAGCTTCAGCAACGAACTCAGCTTCATCCATGTCTTCGATGACGGCCAAATAGCTTCCCTTGGATTCGCTGGCACAAATATCCCTCGCCTCTTCCCATGTTACACTCGTCTGGTAGTGAAAGGTGTAATTGTGGCCATTGTATTCGTAAACCAAGACTCCAGGGAGAATGTGAGTGCTTATCCCGGGATCAGAGATGTGGTCCAACCCCTGCCGCATCGCCCAACGGTCTTCGGAACTCTGCTCTAAAAATCGAGTTGAAAGATAAAATATATTGTAAACTAATTAACTAACGGCGTGTTTACAGTAAATAAGTCCTAAGATGATTTTCAGGATGGTCTTAATGTAGTTAGTAAGATTAATCTATTGAATTATATAGTACTGAGAGTGTAAATAAATATATATCATATAATTGGCAGTAGTAGTTTAAATATAAACAAATACAAAAGGACACCAGATGCCATAATAGCCTATAGAATACCAAATTACGAAACTCAATTTTTGAATAACCTAAATGGCCTCAGTTCCAGCAATAAATTACAATAGAAAAGACCTTCCGAAAATAAGTTCTAAGGTCTCCATGAGGAGCAAAAATAAGGCCCTGTCTTACTTTGGTGTAATCACACCATTAATACGGTAAGAGTATACCGAGATAGAAAAAATTGAGTCCACATTTTTTTCTAAAAGTATTATCGTCTCTCATAGAGAAATCGGTATATGGCCAATATATCATTAACTCTTCTCATCAATTACAGATAAAACCTTATAGACTATTCTCCTGTAATAACTCACATGCCAGTTACGGAAGCTAAATCTAAAAACCTGTGTTGCTTAACTGCTGAGACATTTCCTAATACCATACAGCTAAATAATTATTACCTTTGATTGCTTCGTTCATTCGATATTATAGAAGGTACAGATTGTGGTTATTAGACCCAAAAATTTACATTTGTGTTAACTAAACCTTCATTAATGTACCTTAAACATTTTATGTGGTATACTTTTAAGCGTTAACTGAGAGACATCGGCATCTGACACGGTAAGAAAATTGAAGCGAAATAAGAATATAGATCTTTGAAGGTTTCGTCTCCGAATCATCCTAATGTTCGTCTAAGTAGAGCAAAGTACATAATTAAATAGGAAATCTTTAAGAATTTTGTAAAGTTTTTATCTGCCACTCATGCAGGGTATATGTGTTGATGAAGTTACGTTCTAAATGAAGGATACGTTCAAGTTTGGTTTAATTAGAAAGTCCAATCTTTCGGGTCAATTAACACTTTCTTCGATGAAGACAAAAATGATTTAAAGATTGTAAAATATATTCGATGATCACATTAGGAAAAGCAGCACCACCTTTTAGGAGGCATTTTCTGAAAGGGAAAATGGTTCTCGGAAACTATGATTAAACACAAATAACAGAAATATATTCTATATATATATATATATATAAATATTTCGCTCAAAACCAACGAAGAATATTCTTTGCAGAAAGTAAGTGTATTATGGAGCTGACTTGTACCCCAATACTAAACAACACATATTCACCATCTTTAACTATGTATGAAAACTCAAGCAACAATATTTGCTACAACTGCCTCTAACGACTTCCTAATTTTCCCTTATATTCTTTATTTGAGAAATATTAATGTGCTCTGGCATCGAACCCAGGCACAGCATGGACTTGTCTAATTGTTTTCTTAAACCAAGTCATAATATACAACTTCTATTTAAGCAAGAACTTCCTATCATTTCGTTAAGTGCTTGAAAAAGATGCTGAAAAACTACCCCAATGTGTTCCATACGGGAGTTATATTTACCGCCCGGCATCGAACCTTGGTCTCCCTGGTCGCACTTACTATGCTAAACAATAGTAGATCACCATCTCTAACTATGTGTGAAAATTCAAGCAGAAATATTGGCTGCAACTGCCTAAAACGACGTCCTGCTATTCACATATATTCCTTATTTGAGAAATTGTAATGTGCTCTGGCATCGAATCCAGGAAGACTATGGTCTTACTAAACTTTTTTCTTAAACCAAGTTTTAATATACATCTTCCAGCTAAGAGAGAACTTCTTATCGTTTCGATAAATCCATCAAAGGAAAATAATGAAGAACTACCCCGATGTATTTTTAATGGGAAATGTTCGCATCGTCCTAGCATCGAACCCAGGACGTTTTCTGTAAAACCTATCTATGTTTTCGATAGATAATATCCATATCTGTAAGCTCCTTGAATTTTGATTCTCTATCTATCCGGCAAAAATAAATTTCTGAAAATCAAAGCAATGCATTTAAATGGGAAAAATCTGGATTTTGGGTTCTTCTAGCATCGAACCCATGACACTGAGGTTCAATGACGCTTTTTTTCTGGGGGTTTCACGTTAGGGCCTATACGTTGTAAAAATTTCAAATCAATGACGCTTGTGGTTTAGCCTGTGAATTAGTATCCTATCTTGGTTTCTATCTGGTTATCTATAAAAATGAATGAATCCGGACAAGGGATTATATATAATAGATATCTTTACAGCATTAATTGTATCTGGGCATTCATTTTCCATGTCTTCTTATGGAATTACGCATGAGCTCGAAATCAACAATCGCCTTGATCGCCAGGGGGATGTGTTGTTTACTACCTCAAAATTTCGATAAAATGTTCACGTATTTATCTAATTGTGCGCAATTTCGAAGCGAAAAAGATATTCCACGACCTAACTAAGAAGTTTTATTCTATTCTCCTTCTTTTGGTGCTTGTTTCAACTTTCTAGGACCAATATTTCAAATTAAATTTTGAAAAGAAATGAACCCTGCTACGAAAAAGATGACCTCTACGTGTATTTCTTATGGATTCGTTTTGACCCGTCTGGGTTCGAACCGTGGACCTTAGGGAAATAAAAAGTAGCCTATACTCTGTGCGAGGTTGACTTTAAAGAATGTAGAAAATTTCAAAGTTTTGCGACTCTCGGTTCTCGAGCTTTTCACGAAGATACACACCCGCACACTATACTATAGATTTGCTCTCTTGGGATAATCTGGCCCTTCTTTACAAAATATCCCTCGATATATTTAAAAATCAAATGCAATATTAGTGCTAGTTTAAAGACAAATATAGTAAAATTCATAAAAATCCTTACCGGCATTTGCGACGCTAGCTATGACTAGGAGTAGATAGAAGGGAAAGATCTAGAGCGACTTCACTGCCATTCCGGGAATATAGAACTTGTACTCGTTGGCAAACAATGAGAAAGATGAGAGATTGCTTCCCTTATATATGATTTAATACTCCCTCGATTCCTCAGATATCACATGAATGTTTTCGCCCTTCAACCTTAGCACCCTTTCATCTTTCTGATGGAGTAAAACGTTATTACTTCGCATAGCCTTGACAACCGGTGTCGCCGTATCTTCAATTAAAGAAATTACATTATTACAAATGCTTGATTGCTTATTGCCGATACTTATGCTGATCAGATCGTACGCGAATCACGTCCTCATACACTGCACTTCCCACTGATGCAATTAAAACGCTGCTTCGAGATTGGTACTTTATTCTTCCTTTTAATCTCTTCTAATTAACGGTGAAGAAATTCTTACTTCATTCTCATGTATAATCCTTATAGAACATCTTTAATATCTAAGCTCGTTTCCAAACTCAAAAACTAAGCCTGTATTCCAAACAATTGTATGCACGTTTTATTAAATTATTTAATTCTGCATAAGCTTGTAATTTTGATTCTTTTACGTATTTTGTTGTAAATACATTCGATACTAGTTATAAATATAAGATACTAATAAAGAAAAATTTATTCAAAATGAAAATGAAAATTAGTTTTAAAAAAATGAAAACTTTCAACCATTATATGATTTATGGGGAGATGAATTGAATACGCTAGGCAAATTGGAAATTATTTCTAACAAACTGTTCATCCAAAAAAACTTCTAAAAATACGTTTGCTTCTGAGTTTTCTTCAATTCGGTCAGCAATAATGCTCACTCGCAATGCGAAGGATTATTTCGTGGAATTCGGTGGAGTGTACTAATTGATTCTTTTCCGTCATTCACCTTTATACTCTTGTCGATTCCAAATAAGTGTGGAATTGGTTAAAAGGTCTCCGTCTTGAAAGGGCCGCTCATTTGGAGAAAAAATTGGCTGGTAATTTTTATATTCTATGTATACATAATTCCTTCAACGGATTCATTCATGTATATAGGTACGATTAAAATGTTTCTTGCATACTTCAAGCATATCGATGACACTAAATAATCCCGATCACGAATACTACAATAAGAAAATTAGGTCGCTAAAAAAAAGTCAGAATAGCGCATAAATGGAAGGACCGCGACTTAGCCTCATTGGAAAAATTTAAGCAACTAACTAGAGAATTAGCAACTGAAAAAGTACGAGCAGAGGAAATTTATGTCTAAAACACGTTGGACTCCGGTAACTCGAATGAATTTTACAAATACCTACGCCGTAGAATATACAGCTTATTGCACAAAGTTTATACGCGCCGTGCCAGAATTTCGTTTCATGAATCTGAAGTTAATGAAATTTTATAACTAAGATATTTTATCAAAATGAGAACCTTTCAATGTAGTAAATACCTAGACTTAAAAATAATGAACAAGCGTTTTTTGTTTTGTTAATAAACAAAGTTTCCAAGGATTGCTCAGAATCTCCATTTTAGTTTTGTCATCAATCTAGAAGATTAAAATAAAGAATCAAATCTAATACGTAAAAAATAATTGTCTTCGTTCTTTTCTCATTATTGCAGGAATAATAGAATGTACTACTAAGGATAGTTAATCTTAGAAGAATAGACATTTCGAATTTTTCCTGTTTTCCAATCAATAATCCAATAGCCAAGCCAGATGATTGACTCGTGTGAGACTCGTTAGCTGCATTGCACGAATCATCTACGCAATCTTTTATATGAGTGACTTCATCCTTTGTTTTTAAAATTACATCCTCTTCTAAGAAACAAAAATATCGCTATATAAGATGAAATCTTTTGGTAGGCTTACAATTAATCCTGATTTCGTTATTTATGTATTAGCTGAGCATTCAATTGAATGCGTCACATATCTAACATTAAAAAAGCGGCTGCACTAAAAAATACAGTAGACTCTTCATTATAGTTGGTATTATAATTAAGTTTGCAGAATTAAAGTTACATACCAAGGTGCAAAAATGAAGACATCATCTTACAATTATTTTGACTAAGTATTAGTTAGGTAGTTTAACCAGCAGGCAGCTGACGCAAACTCAGTGAGCGTCAAAGAAAAAAAAATTTTCCATGAATAGAAATTTTGAAGGGGCATTGCATGATCACGTGGTTAACAGAATAAGTCATGAGATTCGTGGTATTCTATCACCAGAGAAAAACTTGGCTGCATCGAAAAAGAAGCTGAATAATATAAGTCATAGTTTTAACAGTTAATCAAATTTATTTCAAGTCATAAAGTTACATTTTCGATATATCTGTGCGTATCTTACGCGCATAATACAATTCAGCTGACTGATTTGCTTCCAAAGTGGTACATTTTTAATAATATCATCGCAGATTTATTTTTAATAATATCTTGTATTGCTCCAATACTATTTCAAATTTCTTCAGAAATTCGGTTATCGAATAATTTTCATAAATTTACATGAAATTAACAGGCAAACATAAAATAAATATCAGTATATTTTCTATCATCCCGAGTATTGAAGAGTCTACTGCACATACATTTAATCGTCCAGAATGCTTAATAAAAGAACCAGTACCTTTGTAATTGTCGCTAAACTCATCTTCATATGTTCCCTCCGCTAATATGCATAAATTAAGACAACCCTTATTTATGCATCTAATAATGGTAATTGCATAAAATATACAGTGCCATTAACTTAAAAATAAACTTTGCCTATGTTTCTCCGATGTAGGACTCGAGCTATTAGCGGACTTAGAAAATAATTTTCGGATGTCAATCTGTACCTTATGAAATTCAAATAAACTCTTACTCGAACTTTTCACTGTGAATTTCTCAAAAGCACCGCTCACGAGTCTAGCTTTGCTTTCACACCTTTAAAACAGTCACATGCAGAAGATCTAAATGAGCGTTTTATCAATCTGTTTGTCTCTCAAACGTAATGTTAATATCTGTTTTCAGGGTGTTCGTTTCGAATTACTTCTTGAATGTTCCCTTGTATTTTTCCGAGGAGTTAACAAATCAGCACCTTCGAATTTTTCTCATCTGAATCTTATGGTGTGAGTCATCTGACTAAAGAGTAAGAAGTAAAGGCTTAAGAAGTGCACGCGATGAACATTGTGTGCGAAACACTCGAATCATAGCGTCTCATTGATATCGATGTTGGCTCTAGGCCTGCCCTGCCATCGAAAACATCACCTTAGCTGAAATCGGATCCACATTTACGGGTATGCGAAGCTTTTGCTGAATTTATCAAGCAAATACATGACTAGTAGTGTATCTGTAAGACTTGCGTGGTAACTGGGATTTTGCACTCTTCAGCAGATCAAAAAACACAGAGCTAGTCATAGGTCTTGGGGGTTGAACCCCTAAATCCCACTCCCCCTCCATCACGGAATTTTCTACCTCAAAAGGCATCCCTGTTTCTCGCCAGTCCTCTATTCATCTGACCAGATCCCTTGTAACTTTTTTCTTTTCCTGAAATTGAAAAATTTCTAAAAGGACATCATTTTGGGTGAACATTCAAATGAATGTCACCCACATGTTAAAGATTCTACCAGACACTGGCGTACTTAGCGTTGATGTCACCCAGTGCGGTAGTTCATGGTGTCACCCCCTCAATTTTATACACTTAGCGTACATAAAAGAATTAATACGTTTAAATTTTCATTTGAATTATGGTTTATATAACACTCAAAATAGTACATACAAAGATGAAAATACAGTACGTACATATAAAAAAGGAAATGAATTTAAATTAATAACACGTTGTATTAGAACTTTCCTTTTCTAACTTTGAAAGTAGCAAATTTATTAAATTTTTCATAATAATCGATGTCTTTGGCAGATTCACTTTGATAACATTGCAGGATCCAATAATTTCGATCTTCCCATAGTTGACCTTAAATATTTTTTTATCTGTTTGATTTTGGAAAAACTTTGCTCACATGAAAGTACAGATACACAAACTACTAAAAATATTTTCAAAGAAAGCGAAAGCGTTGGCTGAGATTCGACGAAGTCCCATTCGACATTAAAATGTAAAATTTCTGGTACTGTTCACTCCTTAGCTTTTTTAAAGTAAATTTCTGCTGATCATAAATGTCTTTTTAAACTAGGTACTTCGAGAAAAATATCGCCTTCGGATATTTCTTCATAGAAAGAAGTTAATTTTTCTAATGGAAATGTTTAAATCTTCTTTAGTGATGGATTAGGATGTGATATATTTCATTTGAATGCACTTAAACATGTCAGATATTTCTTTAGTAGCTCTTAATGTTGCTTCTAGTTCAAAATTCAGGCGATCAATGCATTCAAACATTGCCCACTTAATATCTTCTTGTAAAGTGAGTTTAGCATCACTTGCCTCATCTTCTACCATTCTTTTTTAAACTAATTCTTCTCTATCTTGTAATGTTATATTCGTTTTCTTTCAAAGGAACTTTTTCACTGTTCCATTAGATACTTCCATTAAAAAAAAAATATTTTTAGTGCTTACAGCTTTATTGAGGTTTAAGCCTCTCTTCTGTAAATATTTCTTTGTGAGGTTAATTTCTTCAAGTACTTTTAGAATTTCGAAAGTTCATTCTTTCAGAATTTATGTACGAAGTAAGTGAAATGTTAGTGCCAGTAAGGAGTGAACGCGATCTCCGAGAGGAATCAACGAAGCGTTATAGGGAAGTGATCGCAAGGACGGATAAATACTTTTGGTCATTTTTTCCCCAGGTAATTAGAGATGCTAAATAAGGTGGATTGAATAACGGTGGTCTACTACAGCCCATGCCACACGCCTCTGCCGGCTCGCAGAGTATATACCTAAATCAAAATTTAAACCAGAAATAAAGGTTAACAAAGAAACGAGAAGTCGCAAATTCCAGGGAAAAGTAATTGTGCTGCTCCTTTTGTGTCCAGATTTGCATTTGGTCCACAAAGGGTTTCAGTTGCTTCAACAACGTTTAGAAGTTTTCTTTAATTGTTTTAACTGCATCATAATGAGAAATCTAGCGGTTTTTCGACAATCTTTTAATTAACACACTAGCGTACTCAACTACTACATCCCATTGATGGGTGGAAGAGGCAAAAAATTAATACAGGGTGTCAATTGTTCCAAACAATTTTACACAAGATGAATTTTCAGCGAAACTGTGTTGGCCGCACAAATATCTGCACACCCATCAAAAATAGCCTTTTAATTCTTTTCTGTAATGATAGCTTACACACCTCCATGGATTACAGCCATAGTAGTAGCATTATCGTATCATTGAGAGCAACACATCGTTCAAACCGTCATTATGTCCAAAATATATCAATACTAGTGCCCGTTGATTCTCAACGGGGAAATTTAAATTGATAAATAATTTCTTTACAGTCTTAATCATAACACATGCCTCATATTTTTTCGTAGATATCTAATAGCCCGGCTATTATGAAGATAAAAAATATATTTGAAGATCAAATAAGAATGAGCAGTACCCTGAAACCTTAAACCCACACCATTTAGGAGACAATTTCAGAAAGGCAAATTTGGTTCTCGCAACTATGATTAAACAAAAATAACGTTAGACAAATTGGAAATTATTTCTTACAAACTGATCATCCAAAAAAACTTCTAAAAATACGATTGCTTCTGAGCTTTCTTCAATTCAGTCAGCAATAATGCTCACTCGACATGCGAAGGTCGTATTTCGTGGAATTCGGTGGAGTGTACAAATTGATTCTTTTCCGTCAATTACCTTTATACTCTTGTCGATTCCAATATTAGTGTGGAATTGGTTAAAAGGTCTCCGTCTTGAAAGGGCCGCTCATTTGGAGAAAAAGTTGGCTGGAGATTCTTATATTCTATGTATGCATAATTCCTTCTCCGGATTCATTCATATATATAGGTACGATTAAAATTTTTCTTGCATACTTCAAGCATATCGATAACACTAAATAATCCCGATCCCGAATACTACAATAAGAAAATTAAGTCGCTAAAAATAAAGTCAGATTAGCGCATTAAAGGAAGGACCGCGACTTAGACTCTTTGGAAAAATACAAGCAACTAACTAGAGAATTAGCAACTGAAAAAGTACGAGCAGAGGAAATTTATGTCTAAAACACGTTGGACTCTGGTAACTCGAATGAATCTTACAATTACCTACGCCGTAGAATATACAGCTTATTGCACTAAGTTTATACGCGCCGTGCCAGAATTTCGCTTCATGAATCTGAAGTTAATGAAATTTTATAACTAAGATATTTTATCAAAATGAGAACCTTTCAATATAGTATGTACCTAGAATTAAAAATAATTAACAAGCGTTTTTTGTTTTGCTAATAAACAAAGTTTCCAAGGATTGCTCAGAATCTCCATTTTAGTTTTGTCATCAATCTAGAACATTAAAATAAAGAATCAAATCTAATACGTAAAAAATAATTGTCTTCGTTCTTTTCTCATTATAGCAGGAATAATAGAATGTGCTTCTAAGGATAGTTATTCTTAGAAGAATAGAGAATTCGGATTTTTCCTGTTTTCCAATCAATAATCCAATATCCAAGCCAGATGATTGACTCGAGTGAGACTCGTTAGCTGCATTGCACGAATGATCTCGCAATCTTTTATATGAGTGACTTCATCCTTTGTTTTTAAAATTACATCCTCTTCTAAGAAACAAAAATATCGCTATATAAGATGAAATCTTTTGGTAGGATTACAATTAATCCTGATTTCGTTATTTATGTATTAGCTGAGTATTCAATTGAATGCGTCACATATCTAACATTAAAAAAGCGGCCGCACTAAAAAATACAGTAGACTCTTCATTATAGTTGGTATTATAATTGAGTTTGCAGAATTAAAGTTACATACCATGGTGCAAAAATGAAGACATCATCTTACATTTATTTTGACTAAGTAATAGTTAGGTAGTTTAACCAGCAGGCAGCTGACGCAAACTCAGTGATCGTCAAAGAAAAAAAAAATTTTCCATGAATTGAAATTTTGAAGGGGCATTGCATGATCACGTGGTTAACAGAATAAGTCATGCGATTCGTGGTATTCTATCACCAGAGAAAAACTAGGCTGCATCGAAAAAGAAGCTGAATAATTTAAGTCATAGTTTTAACAGATAATCAAATTTATTTCAAGTCATAAAGTTACAGTTTCGATAAATCTGTGCGTACCTTAGGCGCATTATACCATTCAGCTGACTGATTTGCTTCCAAAGTGGTACATTTTTAATAATATCATCGCAAATTAATTTTTTATAATGTCTTGTATTGCTCCAATACTATTTCAAATTACTTCAGAAATTCGGTTATCGAATAATTTTCATAAATTTACATGAAATTAACAGGCAAACATAAAATAAAGATCAGTATATTTTCTATCATCCCGAGTATTGAAGAGTCTACTGCACAGACATTTAATCGTCCAGAATGCTTAATAAAAGAACCAGTACCTTTGTAATTGTCGCTAAACTCATCTTCATATGTTCCCTCCGCTAATATGCCTAAAATAAGACAACCCTTATTTATGCATCTAATAATGGTAATTGCATAAAATATACAGTGCCATTAACTTAAAAATAAACTTTGCCTATGTTTCTCCGAAGTAGGACTCGAGCTATTAGCGGACTTAGAAAATAATTTTCGGATGTCAATCTGTACCTTATGAAATTCAAATAAACTCTTACTCGAACTTTTCACTGTGAATTTCTCAAAAGCACCGCTCACGAGTCTAGCTTTGCTTTCACACCTTTAAAACAGTCACATATGGAAGATCGAAAGGAGCGTTTTATCAATCTGTTTGTCTCTCAAACGTAATGTTAATATCTGTTTTCAGGGTGTTCGTTTCGAATTACTTCTTGAATGTTCCCTTGTATTTTTCCGAGGAGTTAACAAACCAGCACCTTCAAATTTTTCTCATGGGAATCTTATGGTGTGAGTCATCTGACTGAAGAGTAAGAAGTAAAGGCTGAAGAAGTGCACGCGATGAACATTGTGTGCGAAACACTCGAAACATAGCGTCTCATTGATATCGATGTTGGCTCTAGGCCTGCCCTGCCACCGAAAACATCACCTTACCTGAAATCGGATCCACATTTACGGGTATGCGAAGCTTTTGCTGAATTTATCAAGCAAATACATGACTAGCAGTGTATTTGTAAGACTTGCGTGGTAATTGGGATTTTGCACTCTTCAGCAGAACAAAAAACACAGAGCTAGTCATAGGTCTTGGGGGTTGAACCCCTAAATCCCACTCCCCCTCTATCACGGAATTTTCTACCTCAAAAGGCATCCCTGTTTCTCGCCAGTCCTCTATTCATCTGACCAGATCCCTTGTAACTTTTTTCTTTTCCATAAATTGAAAAATTTCTAAAAGGACATCATTTTGGGTGAACATTCAAATGAATGTCACCGACATGTTAAAGGTTCTACCAGTTGACACTGGCGTACCTAGCGTTGATGTCACCCAGTGCGGTAGTTCATGGTGTCACCCCCTCAATTTTATACACTTAGCGTACATAAAAGAATTAATACGTTTAAATTTTCATTTGAATTATGGTTTATATAACACTCAAAATAGTACATACAAAGATGAAAATACAGTACGTACATATAAAAAAGAAAATGAATTTAAATTAATAACACGTTGTATTAGAACTTTCCTTTTCTAACTTTGAAAGTAGCAAATTTATTAAATTTTTCATCAAAATCGATGTCTTTGGCAGATTCACTTTGATAACATTGCAGGATCCAATTATTTTGATTTTCCCATAGTTGACCTTAAATATTTTTTTATCTGTTTGATTTTGGAAAAACTTTGCTCGCATGAAAGTACAGATACACAAACTATTAAAAATAATTTCAAAGAAAGCGAAAGCGTTGGCAGAGATTCGACGAAGTCCCATTCGACATTAAAATGTAAAATTTCTGGTACTGTTCACTCCTTAGCTTTTTAAAGTAAATTTCTGCTGATCATAAATGTCATTTTAAACTAGGTACTTCGAGAAAAATACCGCCTTCGGATATTTCTTCATAGAAAGAAGTTAATTTTTCTAATGGAAATGTTTAAATCTTCTTTAGTGATGGATTAGGATGTGATATATTTCATTTGAATGCACTTAAACATGTCAGATATTTCTTTAGTAGCTCTTAATGTTGTTTCAAGTTCAAAATTCAGGCGATCAATGCATTCAAACATTTCTCTCTTAATATCTTCTTGTAAAATGAGTTTAGCATCACTTGCCTCATCTTCTACCATTTTTTTTAAAACTAATTCTTCTCTATCTTGTAATGTTATATTTGTTATCTTTCAAAGGAACTTTTTCACTGTACGCCTACGCCTCTGCCGGCTCGCAGAGTATATACCTAAATCAAAATTTGAACCAGAAATAAAGGTTAACAAAGAAACGAGAAATCGCAAATTGCAGGGAAAAGTAATTGTGCTGCTCCTTTTGTGTCTAGATTTTCATTTGGTCCACAAAGGGTTTCAGTTGCTTCAACAACGTTTAGAAGTTTTCTTTCATTGTTTTAACTGCATCATAATGAGAACTCCAGCGGTTTTTCGTCAATCTTTTAACTAACACACTAGCGTACTCAACGAATACATCCCATAGATCGGTAGAAGAGGCAAAAAATTAATACAGTGTGAATTGTTCCAAACAATTTTACCCAAGATGAATTTTCAGCAAAAGAGTGTTGGCCGCACAAATATCTGCACACCCATTAAAAATAGCCTTTTCATTCTTATCTGTAATGATAGCTTACACACCTCCATGGATTACAGCCATAGTAGTAGCATTATCGTATCATTGAGAGCAACACATCGTTCAAACCGTCATTATGTCCAAAATATATCAATACTAGTGCCCGTTGATTCTCAACGGGGAAATTTAAATTGATAAATAATTTCTTTACAGTCTTAATCATAACACATGCCTCATATTTTTTCGTAGATAGCTAATAGCCTGGCTATTATTATTTCCAAACCAGTAAATAAAGTTAAAATTAAGTCTACAAAGTCTCTTTAATATTCAATCTCATATCCTTCGACTTAACACTTTCTTCGATGAAGACAAAATAATTTAAAGATTATAAAAAAATATATTCGAAGATCACATTAGAATAAGCAGTACCCTGAAACCTTAAACCCACACCTTTTAGGAGACATTTTCAGAAAGGCAAATTTGGTTCTCGGAACTATGATTAAACAAAAATTACAGAAATATATATCACTCTAAAACCACCGATGAATATTTTTTGCAGAAAGTAAAGGTATTGTGGAGATGGCTTGTGCCCGAATACTAAAATGCGTAACATAAACATGGAGCTCATCAAATAAGATAAATGTTATCAGAATGCCAAAACAGAAACAAGGATTAAACACCGATATAAGAAAGATAGTAAATTTATAAGAATTTGAAGCACTTTAAAAAACCATTTTGAATAATTTTTTTTATTCTGCGAATAACAAAACATTAACTTACTTTACCTTTTCGATTAAGGGATACGATGTTGGAGATTTGCTACAGCTTTACAAATTTGGAACACGGGTGTTAAAGAATTAGAGGTCAGAAATCTCCAATAGCCGTCTTTGTCGTCGACCGTTTTCTCAACATCTCGTCAACAATGAATGAATGAATCACTCCTGATGACGAAAGCATCGCTTTTTAATTGTACATTGAGTGTCATTAAAAGTGCGGTGTCCTCTCTTGTTTTCTCCGAACACCGGCTGATGAGAGTGGGGTCGCCGACAAAGACGGAAATTTTTAACCTCTAAAAATCGTACTTAATGGGCAAAACTGATCATTCTTCGTACATTTGCATAAATTCCACACAAGCCACCCTTTAGCGTTTGGCGGGTGGTCTTGTTCTTCTTATTTCTTAGTCTTAATCTTTGCGTATTAGAAATAAAAACAGTCCAAACTAAAAATTAGGAATAAAATAGGTATGTAGTAATCAAATATATGCGTCCTCTGTTTAGATATCTTAAGTTATCTGGTTCCTGCAAATGTGCTGAAGGTTTTGTTTTAATATGTAATGAAGTCTATTACAAAATTTGTTTATGGAATTAGACATTTAAATCACGATTTTTTTTATAAATACAAAACAGAACAGATTAATGGGCATGCAGCTTGCTTATATTTTCAACTTTATCTGGATTACATGGAATTGCGGCCACAAAAATTAGAAATTAGGAGACCAGTATCGGAAAGCACGTTTATTTCTTTCTATCTATCTCTTTATTTCTATCTCTTTCCATCCCTTGAAATATAGATAAATTGGAAACAGAGGGATGACGCATAAGTAGAGTAATTCATTGGTACTGTTTTGATGTACCTGGAATAAAATAAATGAGAAATCAGGTTATTACAGATTCAAGAAGTAGATGAAAATTTAGGATAAGTAGCTGCACATAACCCATGCATGCGGGTCAACTCCTCCAAAATTGCTAATGGAGAAATAATAGTATTTAATAAAAAGATGGCTATGGCAAATCTCTTAGAATGTACTATTCTAAATATCTTTGATGCAAATAAAACATCTTGACTAACACGGATCCTGATTTTTTTTAAAGCTCGAATCTCGCAAAAGAGAATATTTAATATACAGATTGTTGGCAAAGAAAGTACTTACGAAATTACCAGTCGCTCTTCTTCCTCATTCAAATCAACGTAAAGTAGCTACCACTTGACCTTTTAATAGGGTAAAATTTCAATTACAGATTTTTTGTTATTGAGTATAATAAGCATCTTTTTATCTGATACAAACTTGTGGCATAAAGCAATTTTTAATCACATTATTATGATCATAATCCCTTAATCATGACATCTACTCTCTGGTTGTTTGTGTTGTTAAAGTTCAAAAAACAGATCTCACTAAAGATGTCAAAGTTTTGTAATCCCCTTTGATCAAGGTTAATTTCCTTTGAAATAAACAAGACGCAACGCTCCTCCATATTGTTCAAACTATCGATGAGTCCAAAATCTTATTCGTTTCCTACTTTTTCTTTCCATTATCAATGAATGTCATCATATCCGCTTCACCAAACAACATCCCCAACGTCGCGACGCACAGTGGGCTAGAATCGAAAAAAGCTGGCCAAAAATAAAAAAAGTGCTTTTTTCGAGTGCGGACTTTGAAACTTCGCATAGTCGTTCTTGAATAAATTCAGCATATAACTGTGAAATCATTTGCTCATGAAGAGGAACTCATCTGTCTTGTCCTCCGTTTGCCACACTTGTTTATATTGAGAGCGGCCAGAGCTTCCGTCAAATCCGTATTTGCATATTAAATTGGAATTAACTTTACTGCTTGATGCTGGAGCTGACGATACTGATGCTGCGATACGGGATGCTGTGTGCAGAAGAAGGGCTTTCAAACTGACTCCACACACATCTTCGGTAATATGTGTCCCATCTGGATACGCAGTAGATTTTGCTTTATTAACTACTTCGTAGCTGGGGTACAACTTATGACCATGACTAATGGCAATATCACGAAGAATTTTAAATTGACTTTTTGTCAACTCTGACGATATAATCAGAGATACGGCCTCTTCTCCAGACAACTGAGACTGAACATTATCCGTTTTCCTCCACTTCGAAAGATTATTCTATGAATTCACATAGATCATGCTTGGTAAATGCGAAGATATTCATTTATACATTTCTGCATTTTTTTACTTCACAATTAGTTTTCTTTAAGATGTGTATACTAGAGAATAATTTAACTTTTCTTTAGTGTGAGAAAAGACTGTGTGTATTGAAGGCATCAATTTAAATGAACCACAATGATATTATTGAGAATAATTAATTAATCGCAGAATGAAAACACTTCGTACTTTTCCAAAGAAAATTTATTTTGCGACTGCTTTCATAAGCGAGCTTACATCTTCAGGCTTTCTAACATCTATAGTGTTATCATTCTGCAAATGGCTTTCACCGAATTCACGCCTTCTCATATCGATTATATAATTAATTAATTATTTCAATAGCATCTATTATCTATTATATATAGATGCTTCTCCGGATTCATTCAAGGATATAGATAGATGGATAGATAAATAGGATACTAATTCACAGGCTAAACTACAAGCGTCACCAACTTGAAACTTTTAGGACGTATTGGCCATAACGTTTAACCGCCAGAAAAATTGCGATTTTGAACCTTAGTGTCATGGGTTCGATTCCAGAGGGACCCAAAGTCCCAATTTTTCCCGTTTAAATTCATTGCTTTGATGTTCCGGAATTTTTAAAAAATACTTCCTGAATATGTAGAGAATATAAATACATGAGAGTAGTTTTTCATTATTTTCTTTTGATGGATTTATCGAAACGATAGGAAGTTCTCTCTTAGCTGGAAGATGTATATTAAAACTCGGTTTGAGAAAAAAGTTTAGTAAGACCATAGTCTTCCTGGGTTCGATGCCAGAGCACATTACAATTTCTCAAATAAGGAATATATGTGAAAAGCAGGACGTCGTTTGAGGCAGTTCCAGCAAATATCCCTGCTTGAATTTTCACACGTAGTTAGAGATGGTGATCTTCTACTGTCCTGCATATGATATCTCGCCAGAAAGACCCGGGTTCGATGCTGTATGTAAATATATTTAACCCTAAAAAACACATTGGGGTAGTATATCATTATTTTTTCATGCACTAATCGAAATGATAGGAAGTTCTTGCTCAGCTAGAAGATGTACCTTAAAAATCGGTTTAAAAAAACATTTTGATAAGACCATAATAATCCTGGGTACTATGCCAGAGCACCTTGAAATTTCTCACATAAGGAATATAAGGGAAAAGCAGGATGTCGTTTGAGGCAGTTGCAGCCAATATTTCTGCTTGAGATTTCACGCATACGTAGAGACGGTGATTTTTTGATGTGCTGCATAGTAAGTATCACCAGGAAGACCCAGGTTAGATGCCGGACGGATAAATTGCAGCGAATTTTAAGAATATTTTCAATACTTTTTCTACTTTTGAGGACCCTCTTGATATAGTGCCGACTAAAATTTAGTGTTATAAATAGTGATATATATCTATTATATATAGATGCTTCTCCGGATTCATTCATGTATCCATATCTATTATATATAGATGCTTCTCCGGATTCATTCATATATCATATATATATATAGCGAGGATACAAATTCACAGCCTAAACCACAAGCGTCATTGACTTGAAATTTTTACGACATATTGGCCATAACGTGTAACCGCCAGAAAAATTGCGATTTAGAACCTCAGTGTCATGGGTTCGATTCCAGAGGGCCCCAAAGTCCCGATTTTTCCCGTTTAAATGCATTGCTTTGATTTTCGGGAATTTTTAAAAAATACTTCCCGGATAGGTAGAAAATCGAAACTCTAGGAGCCTTTATATATAGTCATGATCTATCGAAAACATAAATGAGTTTTTCGAAAAATATCCTGGGTTCGATGCTAGGTCGCGGCAAAAATCGGCCGTTTAAAATGCATTGTGGCGATTTTTAAGATTTTTTTTGCACCCCTTCCCGATGGCATGGAAACTTAAAATTCGGCATGGGTTTAGATATAATAAATATATTTAATAATCGAATTTTACACATTCGCTGATGGTCCTTGGTTCGATCCCAGAGAGCCATTTACATTCCTCCATGCATTTCTTATGGAGATAAACGAAAAACGTTTTAGGCACTTCCCGGTATGATAAAGACTTCAAACTTTGTATGAAATAAGATGAAGTCCTAATAAGTCATACTGTCTATTCACAGCTACCAATATTTCCTGGGTTCGACACCAGGTGTCTCTGCAATCAGTAAATTAACCGATTTTTAAGAATGAATTTAAACCCCTTCCCAATAATATTAAAACATGAAATTAGGCATATAGATAGAAAACATAGATACATTTTAAGAGCATGTTTTAGATTTCCTAGATCGTACTTGGTTCGAATCCAGAGAGCCATTTACATTATTGAAAAGTAGGACGTCGTTTGAGGCAGTTGGAGCCAATATTTCTGCTTGGAATTTTCACACATAGTAAGAGATGGTGATTTTCTTTTGTGCCGAATATTACGTTCACCAGGAAGGCCTAGGTTCGATGCCAGACGATTAAATTGCAGCGAATTTTAAGAACTTTTACATTCCCTTTTTATTTTCTATTGAGGGCCGTCCCGATATGATGCCGACAAGAAATTAGTGTTGTCGATCTGCTTGCAGTATGCAAGCTACATTTTACTCGTATATATATATCTATTATATATAGATGCTTCTCCGGATTCATTCATATATATACCTATATAGATAGATAGGATACAAATTCACAGCCTAAACTACAAGCGTCATTGATCTGAAATTTTTATGACATATTGGCCATAACGTGAAACCCCCAGGAAAAAAGAGACTTTGATCCTCAGTGTCATAGGTTCGATTCCAGAGGGCCCCAAAGTCCCGATTTTTCCCGTTTGAATGCATTGCCGTGATTTTCGGGAATTAAAAAAAAATACTTTCCGGATAGGTAGAGAAGTAAAACTCAAGGTGCCTATATTTATGGTCTTGGACTTTCGAAAACATCAATGACTTTTACAAAAGTTATCCTGGGTTCGATGCTAGGACGATGCAAAGATCTGCCCTTTAAAATACATGGGAGCCGTTTTTCATTATTTTTTTAGATGCACTTATCGAAATGATAGGATGTTCGTGCTTGGCTGGAAGATGTATGGTACGAATAAGTTTTAGAAAAAAAATTTCATAAGACCGTACTGTTCCTGGGTTCGAAGCCAGAGCACAATAACGTTTCTCTCATAAGGAATATAAAGGAAAAGTAGGACGTCATTTGAGGCAGTTGTAACCAATATTTCTGCTTGAATTTGCATACGCGGTTAGAGATGGTGTTTTTCTGTTGTGCTGCATAGAAAGTATTGCCTGAAAGACCCGGGTTCGATGCCGGGCGGTAAAAATATCCCCCATATATAACACTATGGGGTATCTTTTCATAATTTTTTTATGCATTTATCGATATGTAAGGGAGCTCTTGCTTAGATGGAAGTAGTATATTAACACTTTGTTTATGAAAAAAAATAGATAAGACCATGCTGTTCCTGGGTTCGATGCCAGAGCACATTATAATTTCTCAAATAAGGAATGTGAATAGTAGGACGTCGTTTGAGGTAGTTGCACCTAATAGTTTTGCTTGAATTTTCACACATAGTTTGATATGGTAATCTTCTATTTTGCTGCATAGTAAGTACACCAGGAAGACCGGGGTTCTCTGCCAGGCGATTAAATTGCAGCGAATTCTACGAATATTTTGAATTTTTTTTTCTTTTGATGTCCGTCCCGATATGATGCCAATATGAAATTAGTGTTGTCGATCTGCTTGCAGTATGCAAGCAACATTTTACTCGTATCTATTATATATAGATGCTTCTCCGGATTCATTCATATATCATATATATATATAGAGAGGATACAAATTCACAGCCTAAACCACAAGCGTCATTGACTTGAAATATTTACGACATATTGGCCATAACGTGTAACCGCCAGAAAAATTGTGATTTTGAACCTCAGTGTCATAGGTTCGATTCCAGAGGGCCCCAAATTCCCGATTTTTCCCGTTTAAATGCATTGCTTTGATTTTCGGGAATTTTTAGAAAATACTTACCGGATAGGTAGGGACTTAAAACTCAAGGAGCCGATATATATGGTCATGATCTATCGAAAACATAAATGAGTTTTACTGAAAATATCCTGGGTTCGATGCTAGGTCGAGGCAAAAATCGGCCGTTTAAAATGCATTGTGACGATTTTTTAGATTTTTTTTGGACCCTTTCCCGATGGCATGGAAACATGAAATTCGGCAGGGGTTTAGATATCATAAATATATTTAATAATCAAATTTTACAAATTCGCTGATGGTCCTAGGTTCGATCCCAGAGAGCCATTTACATTCCTCCATGCATTTCTTATGGAGATAAACGAAAAACGTTTTAGGCACTTCCCGGTATGATAAAGACTTCAAACTTTGTATGAAATAAGATGAAGTCCTAATAAATCATACTGTGCATTCACAGCTACCAATATGTCCTGGGTTCGACACCAGGTGTCTCTGCAATCAGAAGTTGATCTGATTTTTAGGAATTATTTTGAAACCTTTTCCAATAATATAGAAACTTGAAATTTGGCATATAGATTGAGATGATTAATAACTTTCAGAAACATTTTTTAAATTTTAGAGGTTGTCCTTGGTTCGAATCCAGAGAGACATTTACATTCGTAAACATTAGATCGTCTTTTGAGGCCGTTGTAGGCAATATTTCTGCTTGAATTTTCACACATAGTTAGAGATGGTGATCTTCTATTGTGTTTCATAGTAGGTTTACCAGTAAGACCCGGGTTCGATGCCAGACGATGAAATTTCAGCGAATTTTAAGAAAAAATTAAATCCTTTTTTTTCTTATGAGGTCCGTCCCGATGTGATGCCGATATGAAATTAGTATTGCCGATCTGCTTGCAGTATGCAAGTCTCCGTCCGACATCGAACCCGGGTCTTCCTGGTGATAAATACTATGCAGAACAACAAAAGATTACCGTCTCTAACCATGTGTGAAAACTCAAGCAGAAATATTTGCTGCAACTGCCTCAAATGTCGTCCTACTTTTCCCATATATTCCTTTAGATCTATTATCGATATGATAGGAAGTTCTAGCTTAGATAGAAGATGTATATCAAGACTTGGTTTATGAAAAAAAATTAGATAAGACCATGCTGTTTCTGGGTTCGATTCCAGAACACATTACAAATTCTAATCTAATAATAATAAAATAATAAATAATAATAACCCAACAAAATTGACGTGGTAAATAGCTGATGAATTGAAAAAGTTTTTTAAGATACGTATCAAAAATTTTTTTTATTATGAATTATTTTAAAATTGCCCTCAAAGATTTTGTCAAAGTTCGGAATTTTGAAAATTTAAGAATTTGAAATTTTATTTTGGCTAAACGGAATGAGTAAGGGTAAAAAATATTCTCTTGTGAGTTACAACAACTATTTAGCATTTTTAGAGAAAACATTAAACAATGCATCTCAAATTCCTACGTAACCATGACCACAAATGTCTGGAAAGTCATGGTTTTCTCAGAAAATACGAAAAAAATTCTTAGCTCGAAAACAAAAGAAGATCGGACAACAAAATGAATTGCAAACCTGTAATGTAATGCCCATGTAATGTTCTACCTCTGTGTTTCGTTTGGCCCATGACTTTTGGGACACTCTGAATAGATATTGAATGTGTAATGTGTAACTATGTAATAGAAATTTTTTTGTTTTTTTTCTTTTTGGTACTTTATCGCAGTCAGAAATATATAAGTTCCCGATATTTCACGCTCTAAAACAGACCGCTCAATTTGAAAATGATATCGCAAAAAATATTAATTTAATTAACACAAAATTTTAACACATTATTGCGGTATATATTTTGAATCAAAATTAAAAATTTTAATATATTTCCTAGCCACCAGAAAAAATTGTTACCGATTATGTAAAACAACTTTTACTCAGCAATGAAAGTAGGTACGATTGCAAACTTGATTTCGTTACCAAGCTCTTGGTAGAATATTTCATAATACGTATATATAATAATATATTTCATACGTAATATAATTCATAGAATACATTGCGGAAGATGTAACTTCCGCAATGTATGGTTGTTTTCGAATGTTTATGATAGAATATAGGGATTTAAAATAACACAAATAAAATTCAGTCTTTTCTCAGAATACTATCTCGCTGGATGTTTTTAATGAATGAAGTATAGCGAAAAGTAGTAGGCAACTACTTTTTTGAACGCATTTTTCTCAAACCTCTCGACATTCCCTTTAAAATTTTCAGATGTATTTTCCCAGAATATTTACCAGGAAATTTAAAAGTATCGGAAAAAGATCATAAAAGGAAGCAAATTATCAAGAATAAGAACTTCTTCGTTTCTGAAATGAGAGTGAGTATTAAAGAACAAGTACAAACAAATTCGCTACGATTTTCCAAATTTTTCAATTAAATATTTTTCTTTTCTTATTTTTCCTTGTAAATATGATAATAATTAATTATAATTAAAGTTCACTGAACAGCTTTCAATTACTTATCTCCATGTGGTGTAATATTAAGATTAATTTAGGCTAACTTTCTCTTTCATCGCGTATATTTCTACTACGTGCATCAATCTCTCTTATGAACATGGGGCCGTTTGAGATACGTTGGACTTTTTAGTAGTGGCAAGCAGGGCCGGCTTTATGGGAAGGCGAATAAGGCGGTCGCCTGGGGCCGCCAAATTTTGGCCAAATTATTACATTACAAGATTATTATTATTAATTGACTCTCAAATAACTCACAAAAAAATTAGATAGAAAGAATCTTAATAATTTAGTTTATTATTCAATGTAAAAGATCCTGTTGTTATATTTTGTCAGGTTTACACCATTATTCAATTTGCAATATTACAAACGGGAGAGAAATATTTTTTGAGTGTGAACTTTGAAACTTCGCATTGCCATACCTCAATAAGTTCTTAAATAATATTCCCAGACAGCGTCTTATGTGAGCTCGTTTTCCTTAAATTGGAGGGTCCGAGAGAGGATAAGAGAAAGAAATATAACTTAAAAGACATGTTGCATGAAGTGAGTATTTCACCAATAGAAGCTAATTCAGAGATCTGATGGCAACAACTGTAGCTACAGGAACAAAATATCCTTTTGCAATGAGCAAATGAAAGGAAAATGAGCATTGATTTTCAAACGAAGCTTAAAATATTAAGTGAGGTGGAAGGCGGAGCACGGACGAAAACTCAGATTGCCCACGATTTTGGTATTCCAAAATTCTACATTGTCAACGATAATCAAAACTCGCAAAAATATTGACGAAGCGGCTGCATCAGGAGGTTTTCAGCTAAAAGGAAAGTGCATGCGTGGATCACATTTTAAGGACCTAGAAAAGGTTTTAATGGGATGGTTTAATCACGTACGAGCAGCAGTCGTGCCTATAAGTGGACCCATTACACAGTAAAAGGCATTGTCAATTGCATCTAGCTTGGGAATGAATGACTTTCAGTGGTCCAGTGGCTGGCTGTAGCGATTCCAAAAACGCCATGGAATCTCTTCGCAAGTGATATGTTGGGAAGCAAATAAAGTGAACGAAGGAAGTGTCAATGAGTGACTGGCTGATTTTAAACTTATTCGAGAGAAGTACTCTCCTCGAGACGTTTTTAACATGGACGAAACTGTTTTATTTTATAACCTCTTGCCAAGCCGCACTCTGAGCATCAAGGGAAAGAAATTCCATGGAGGCAGCCACAGTAAGCAGCGATTGACCGTTGTTCTCACTTGCAAAACGGACGAAAGCGAGAAGTTACGAGGGTGGTTGATTGGAAAATCAAAGAGCCCCCGATGCTTCAACACACATCAACCTTTGAAGCTGCCCTGCGATTACACCCACCACAAGAAGGCATGGACTGACGGCACTGCATTTCGTGAATTGCTCGTGCGATTTAATATACGTATGGCTGCTCAGAATCGTCATGTGTTACTCACGATGGACAACTGCGCTGCCCACAACCTAAGAAAAATGGAGTTGACTAAAGTCAAGGTTCGGTTTTTTCCGCCAAACTTAACCGCTCGTTTGCAGCCAGATCCAGATCAGGGAATCATTGCTCTATTGAAGAGATATTATCGGACTTATCTGGTACGAGCAGCGATCCTCGCAGCGGAAGGAAGTGGTAAATTAAGTTGGTCTGTTTTGGATGCTGTAAGAGCGATTGGAGCAGTTTGGGAATCTGTTTCTGCAAAGCTCATAAAAAGTTGCTTCGATAAGGCTTGCACTCATAGTGATGTCGATTCTGCTGTTGGACAAGGAGCGGCTACTGAAAAGGACACACCTGAGGAATGGTAGCTGTTGCAAACACTTTCGTCGACAAAGGTAAATATCGTGAGAATATCTCCGCAGTTTGAGCGTTGATTGTATCATCTTCAAAACAATTTAAATTGAGTTTTTGCTTAAAATTTCCAGGTTGAGTTAACGTTTGAAGAATGTTTGGAGTTTGACAATGATCTGGCCGTATGTTCCTTTCCTGACGAGGAAGTAAACGCGAATAGCGAAGAATCATCCTCGGATGAAAGTGAGGAGGAGTTGCTTGAGCCTCCCACCCGTGGAGAAGTCACAACGGCTCTAAATACGCTCCAACGATATGCAGCAATGGCAAAGGACCTTTTCCGATAACTTGAATCGGATTAGACTTGACTGCATGAACCATTTGCGCCCTACTCTTCGGCAAAAGAATATACATGATTTCTTTAAACCTAGTAAAAGTTACAATTTTGACTTTGAAGACTGGTTACTTTTTAATTTACGTAATGACTGTGATGTAAAATATTTTTTTTTACGAATTTATTGTAAGTTTATCGCAAAAATTAAACGACGGAATGTATTTACGTACCAATTAGTAAAGAATGACTTAATAGAGATTTTTGTAATCGTTACTTATACGCCAACATCATAATAAACGTCAGTATATCAGCAAGTATATTCGCACTTTATTGCCGCGATAAGGTTAACACGAATTTTTTCTTAACACGAACACTTTGCCCGGTCCCTTGAGATTCGTGTTAGCGAGGGTTTACTGTATATACGAGGGTCATCCGGAAAGTAGTACCCGTTAGTGCCGCATGAAGTGCTGACGACGCGAGTAGCCGCTGGACAAGGTCAGATAGCTTCAGTGGTTTGTCTGCCTTCTCTGAGACAAGTTGCGTGACGCTAGCATTGCCTGTGTTGTTTCTGTGATTGTTTACAATGTTTAAAAAAATTGAGAACGCCGCCAGTTGTGAAGTGAGGGCAGTGATTAAATTCCTCAATGCAAGAAACGTTCGCCCATGTGATATTCATCGCCAATTAAAGGAGGTAAATGGAGACAATGTAATGGACGAGTCGTCTGTTCGGCGGTGGTGTCGCAAGTTCAACATGGGGAGGGGGAACACACACGACGATGAGCGTTCGGGGAGACCGTCTGTCATTACAGACCAACTGGTGAGCTCAGTTGACGAATTCGTGAGGAACGATCGGCGCGTCACAATTGATGACATCTGTGAGCATTTTCCCAATGTTTCTCGAACAATTGTTCATGAAATTGTTAAAGACCATCTGCATTATGCAAAAATTTGTGCAAGATGGGTCCCTGTATCTCAATGAGCTGGCGGCGGAGAACTATGCAGCAGGAATACAGAAACTTGTCACACGTTATGACAAATGCCTTAATTTGCTTGGAGATTATGTTGAGAAGTAGTTTAAAGTATCTTCTTTCAAATAAAAATTTTTATGTTTGTTAATATTTACTTTTGTGTCTTTATTTCACGAACGGGTACTACTTTCCGGATGACCCTCGTAGATAGATAGGATACAAAATCACAGCCTAAACCACAAGCGTGATTGACTTGAAATTTTTACGGCGTATTGGCCATAACGTGTAACCACCAGAAAAAATGCGATTTTGAACCTCAATGTCATAGGTTCGATTCCAGAGGGCCCCAAAGTCCCGATTTTTCCTGTTTAAATGCATTGCTTTGATTTTCGTTAATTAAAAAAAAATACTTTCCGGATAGGTAGAGAATCAAAACTGAAGGAGCCTATATATATGGTCATGATCTATCGGAAACATAAATGAGTTTTACGAAAAATATCCTGGGTTCGATGCTAGGTCGGGGCAAAAATCGGCCGTGCCACGTGCCCTTAATCCGACGTAGATTGCTCCAGAAAATACTGTAGGTAATTATGCATATAAAAAATCTCAAATATTCTTCCGAATTCTTGCCAAAGTGAATCGGAAACGATCGAATTTTGAAGAATCTTACATTTTCTTATGTGACTGTGATGAAATCCTTCGGTTAAAATATCTAATCGAAATTTGCAAAAGGAGTAAATCCTTCAGACATGAACTTCGCGGTTTCTTTCGTAAGCTTATGGTTCTGAAAGCGAACTTGCTGTACACGGATCGATCTGAATACCCAGAGATATTAAAATAACGATTATCTTTTCTTCTTCTTTGATGTTGAAAGTGCTATTCAACACCTTTTATCATCCAGCATCGTCTTATTCCCTCAAAATAGTCTAAAATTTACTTAGGGTCTACTTATTGAAAAGCATAATTTTCCCGACGAAAACTAAAAAAAGATAGACTCGTGAATGTTCATTTTGGCATCCCATTAATCCTAGTTAATTATTGATGAGAGAAGGAAATTGTAATTCTTAAGCCAAAAGAAGGAGGAACCTACAATTATGGGTAAATGCTTCTTACGGCTTGAGGATATGCAAATAAAATAGATTAATCGTTGTCCTGACAACTTCTTTCTAATATTCGCTCATTAATATAGTAAGTTCTTCTTCCCTTCTATTCAAAAAAAAGATATTAACAACCATTTAAGATGGGAGATATTGTCAACGAACGAGTTAAACACTCAATCAAACCTTAAATAATTATGGTACACATTTGTAAATGATAGAAATTGTAAGAATGTCATCGTAATGCATTCCAGGGATGGATATAATAAATCCCTACATTATTAAGGATGAAATTGCCTTTATTGAACACAGTATGCCTATGAAATATAAATATTAGCCGTATGACTTCACAAATGCGAGTGACCACCGTCAACGAGAGAGGCTCGGGAGACGACGGTAGGCTGGATTTCCAAGTTAAATAAACAGACTATAATTTCATATTTTGTAGATTAATTTGTTTTTAATTTCGTCATCTTATGGTTTTTCGAAATATTACAAATTTTATATTTCAAATTAAGGAATCATTTCCTATTAATATATTTGTGTAAGAGAAGTATATTGAGTACCCGCCGCTAATCGCCAAATGAAAAATCTGATGTGGCCAGCACATGACTTTCTCCATATATAAGATATAAATATTTATCTACGACAGTATTTTGAAACTCTATATTCAATAAAAACTTGGAAGATAAGTGATTAATTTAATGATATTAACTTTTACGTCACAAACATTATAAATAATGTTTTTAGGGACACGTTCGATGAAAAACGATGAAATTGGCCTTTCGCTCCAGCGCCCAGAGCGCCCACAAAGTACATAATTAGCTACTTCAGTTTTATCAGTATTTCACGGAAAATTCCTAAAAAATCAGTGATACAAATGTATGTATCTTAGTATGATTAATACAAAAGTTATCATAAATTACGTTTTCTAAAACTTTTAGAAATAATAGTATATACCTTAATATCAGACTCAGTGCCCTGGTGATGTGCTCAATGTTGATGTCCTAAATCATTCTACTTTGGAGAGCCCGGGTCGTGGAGCCGCTAGAGGAGGAGGGCTTTAGACCGTGTCTCTGATGCCGAATGTATGGACCTCAGCTCCTTCCTGCACCCGGAGGCACTGTGCAACCTATTCCCACTTCTTTCGCTAGGTTGTCGAAGGCATTCTCCTGGTTTTCGAAGGGCATCATATAGTCCTAGAAATGGAAAGAAAATTGAGGAAATCTATTTTAAAATGTTAGATCGTATCTAATTATTATGTATGAATTGGGAAGTAAATATAAGCATACATCCAAGGAAAACAATATTATGAATACCTAAACTATATCATTATATAAAAATAAGTAGATTTCAAGAACTGTATAACTACATTAAACTAACATGTCATATGGAATATCCAAATTAATCTTAATTCCATGAGTTAAGAATGTGCAGATGCAACTTACTAACAGATATATCTAAAATTCGCAGGTAATTTTACTTATTCCACAAGTTGTATTTTTGCCTAGCAACATCAAAAAAACGACCGATTTCGACGAATGATTGTCATCACCTGATTGTGTTTTTGTTACTAGTAGAAAAAAATTAATTTGTGGAAAAATAATATATTATCCTCAGAAGTGTTCCACAATACCTCGCCTGTTTCTGGGAAGTATCACATTTTGTTTTCAAAATCCTGGAACTCTGCTATGTGGTTTATCAACTTTTTCTGAGTGGGGAAATTAATCACAATTATCTAAATCTATCCATCCATAATCAGATCTACACGTTTGCAATTATGTCCGAAATGTTTATCTTTAGGGCAGATTTGTCTGAATTATTATCCTAGTTCATGGCCTTGCAATGTATTGTTATGTATTATTGAGAATATTCTTAAAACAAAAATACAAATTAATTCTACCCGTTTTGATAGACAGATAAAATTTCCTAATAGAATGATTTTTTTCGGCAATATTTTGGTACCTACGGTGCAAAACTAGTCCAGGTAAATATTGACCACATCCTACACAATCTACTTTATTTATTATGTACGCAATCATTGAATCCTCATATTAAAGTCTTAAATTCAGCGGCTAATACGAGTTCTCAGGGTCTTGCGTATAATATTCTCTGGAATTCTCGGGGTAAAATTTACTAGAGGAATAAAATTTTTGGAAGTGACTCCATTTCATGTGGTCCACTCCTGGTGATCGGGCTCAGTTGATTGATAAAAAGGCAATGATTTGAACTGATTAGAGTGACTCCCAAAAGAAGACGTTTATGGTTAGAGACGAAATTACTTATTGAAGGTGGCTATACGAAAGCGATTCGAAGTTGCGCGTCGAGAGATTGAAATTTTCATGCCGTTAGAAAGTGAATTCCCTAAAATATTTATAATTTTTACGTTAATCGTATTCATACTTGAAGTATGAAACACGAAATTACAACTGTATTATAAGAACAGATATCAAAACAAACTATGTTCTTACTGCATGTTATCGCCTACATAAGGTAGTGAAGAAACAGAAAATTAATTTAAAGCTCTTTGTTTTATAAGTAAAGTAAAAGACCTCCTTGAACTGTTGAGACATGAGCAAAATATTGAAGGTCGCTGGAACCCTATTACGGCTCTTACAGAAATATATGGTAATATACTTTCTCTATCTTGAGATTAACATTACAGAGAAAATTAACCAAAAGGAAAGCAAATTAGCGGTTGGCATTGCAGATATCTGACGGCGTGCACGAATATATACTTTTCACTTCTTTTAAGATAAGATTTGAAAGCGATTGCGCATGTTTGCGGAAAACAAATCTAGCAAAAACGGTAAACGAAAATAGAAACTGATTCCACTATGACTTCGGAATCGTTAAGTCTAAGCAAAGGTATCCATTGTAAGTAGGACAATAGCGTTTCAAAGTAAGAAAATAATTCGTAAGGTCAAATTGCAATTAAAGGAAGCGGCCATTCTAAAACATAGAAACAATGGCCATGGTAAATACGCTAATGTGCGCAAGAAATTCCTACAAAACGAAGATTTCCTCACAATACCTTGTTCAAGGAAGGAAACAAATAATTAGAGAAAAGATCGTGGGGTTGCGTGCGAATGGCGCCCACCTACAAGGCAGAGGCAAATGCCTGAAAGATGAGGTGGGGTGGAGGTGGGATGTGAGTAGTTGGGGTTGAGGGTGGGATGGCAGAGGCTGGGGTAGAGGCAGGGATGGGAGTAGATGGCGTAGAGAGAGGGACTGTAGTAGGTGGGGAAGGGAGTGGGACGACAGTACGTAGGGTAGAGGGCGGGACGGTAGCATGTGGTGAATAGGGCGGGAAGGGTTTACGTGGGGTAGAGGTAGGGATTGGAGTGGGTTGGGTTGAGGGAGAGACGGGAGTAGGTGGGTTAGAGGGGTGGACGATAGTAGGTGCGGTAGAGGTAGGGATGGGAGCGGGTGGGGTAGAGGGTGGGATAGAGGGTGGGATGGTAGTAGGTGGGGTAGAGGGTGGGACGTTAGTATTTAGGGTTGAGGGTGGGATTGGATTAGGTGGGGTAAAGGGTGGGATTGTAGTAGTTGGGGTAGGGGGTTGGATGGGAGAGGGTGGGGTAGAGGAAAGGGTTTCATTGGGTTGATGTAGGGATGGTAGTGGATGGGTAGAGGGTGGGATGTACTCGCTGGGTAAGATGAAGGGATGATAAAGAATTATAAAACCTTTAAACATATTCATGTATCCGGAGAAATGTGTATATGGAATAGATAGATAGACAGCACAGATAACTACTAGAAGGGATATTTCACAAAACTACTCGACTTAAATAAAGACTAAACAACCTACTAACCCAACCCACATATGGTAAAAAGTGTGGTTCCTCCGGTGGAATTCCAATTGTCCCATTCGCCCACCCCTATGACGTCACGTAATGAAGGTGTTGCACTCCCGACTTCCAGAAACAGTTCTACTACTCCACTCTTCTTCTATGACAGGTATGTATGACACGTGACGCTTATGAGGGAGAGAGAGAGAGAGAAAACTTACTTCTCTTTTACGCTAGACTAGGCCTTTGCAGTAATTCTGTCTTTTCTAGTCCAATGGCACCATGGCAACACATGGCACATATTTGTGTGATCACCTTCTTTCATTAAAGAAACCGAACAAATCCTACGCCATGTCACGTTTATCAGACGGCTTCACTTGAAGCTATCTTGAGAATTCACTCAGCAAACACAATTTTCCAGATTTTGTTGACAATCTTTCCCTCGAAATATCAAATAAATTCCCCAAATAAAATATCAGACCCGCCTTCTTAAACCCGAAGAATCGCCGCTTTTTTGATTAATCAAAAGGATAAATTCTAGCCCTTCAGATGTTCCGAAATATTCAAGTTAACTTGCGATGATTGTAATGCAATATACGTAGGTCAAACGGGTGGTAGTTTTTTTGTTCGTGAATTTGTTTGCAATGCTGCAGATGGACAGCCGCACATCGATGCCAAGCGACTCCCGCACGCGCTCAACCTCGGAATTCAGGTCCTCAAAAGAACGCAAAATATCCTCGGGAGCGCGGTGACAGGCATCGTTGACTCCAACATGGGCCACCACCCGCAGCCGAGAGCAACCCATGCCCCTGGCCGCCGCACCTTCCGCACCCGTGACTTGGGCCACATGCCCAGAGGGAATACACCAAGATGTAACCCTAATGTCACCTCCCTCCCTCTCCGCCCTTCGCCGCAAAGGGGCCACAATACGCTTAGCATTTGAGCTCCCTATCAATACAATCCCCCCACCCCAACTTCCTTTAGGCGCAGCTACTTTGGAGGGAAGAGGGGCAGGCATGGCCTTCCGAACAGGCTCATCGACACTTTTCAGCACCGAGAACTTATTGCGGAGAGGGTTAGGGTTCGTCGTCACCTCCCCATTGCCATCCACTCGGGCCTCAGGGGGAGAACAGAGCCCGAGAGG
The DNA here is from genome assembly GCA_947579665.1 of Sympetrum striolatum. Taxonomy (NCBI): domain Eukaryota; kingdom Metazoa; phylum Arthropoda; class Insecta; order Odonata; family Libellulidae; genus Sympetrum; species Sympetrum striolatum. The sequence continues at coordinate 24,098,349 of OX388352.1, forward strand.
TTAGGAGTAGGCATCACTGCCTCCGCGACAGACCAACCAGCGTTAACTCTAGGGCGAGTGGTCGACGTGGAGGGAACTGACACAGTGTTGGGAGCCACCCTCCCCCTCATCGAGGTATTCCCACCTCCCAAAACCAACGAGCGAAGCTCTCCAACAACCCTATCAAGGCAGCAGATCCGTGCCCACTGGTGTTCACCTTCCTTTCGCGAGCCAGGACAGACCTGTAGGAAGCTATCCTATTGCTATTGAATTTACACTGACTCACTAAATGTGGAATTAAAACTAACACAACTAACATTGAACAATGAGTTACCACCCGCAAAGTCCTACGAAAGTGCCAATTCAAAATCGTTAATTTGAAATATTTTACGGGGAGCCAATTCCTTTTCAATTAAAAACTATCGGCCTACAGTTTCGCATATAATGCAAACATCGATACAGTATTAACACTAGTATACAGTCCAAATATCGATAGCAGATTGGTGGAACGTTTGACGAGATATATGAAACAAGTGTGAGCCGAGGATGTGGCCGGCCCCACGCTACGGGACATGCCAAGGACCCCGAATATTGTACGCGAATCTAGTCTGCCGTCGATTCTAACGCGCACCCCTATTTTTGAGGCGAAAAAGAAAGACCCAAATGGTTGTGTGATATATTCGAGTAAATACTGTATTTTTTATGCGAACGTACTTTTTTTACGCATTATGAAGCATTAGCTTAAGGATTAAAAACCCTACAGTTCATATCTGCCGCACACGTTGCTCTTGGATTCAAGAGGATGGACTTAATTAGACTTATTGTTAGAAATCGGCTATAACGAGTACGCTTTATAACGAGTACTTTTCCGATTTTTGTCAGCTCTCGTTATAACGGACTTATAGTGTACTCCTACAATTTACCTGAAGGAGCCTTAAAATACACTTCCCTTACACCAATCTTTGCACTCAAATTTTACAGCATTGTCATGACATGTATTGACATATCAATCTTACTGTTAACATTTTTACTCTTGAGTAGGATCTCCCTTTAAATTTTTACACATTTCTGAAAACTCTACCATCTTTCTGAGGAATAACAGTTAAAACAAGGAATTTTCCAAAAGAATTCATCTATAATACAACACAGAAATCAGTTTAATAGCTTATCATTGACCTTATATACAGAAAATAGTTCACTATCTGAGAACTATACCCTCAATTGGCATCCGATATAATAATTGACTTCTTGATTTGCGTAAGTATGGAACATTCATATTTTACAAAAATGCAGCTGCAGCAAAACAACCTCATATTGGGACTACACAGGTTTTCACCCGTCGGTAACATTAATAAATAATATTAATATTACACACTATTCCCTGTTGTTTGCAAATTTTAAAAGTAGGAGGACTAGTCCAATTTCCTCTTAGAGTATTTTACAAAAGTATTAATTAATAGAGAAGGATAATAAATCTGAGGGCTAGGCTCAAGTTATGCTGGATTTAAGCTGATGAGTTAGATATACCAAATCCTTTCTTAAAATTCTATAATATAGGAATCAATATTGTCAACATAACTTCTGCTTCCCTGCATCATTTTTTAATACAGTCAAAATTTCTTCTTTAATATAAAGTATACCACATTCAAACATAGGAGATAATATCACTCAGATACCTATATGTACAGTGTTTCACCTATAAGTCCTTACTCTTTTCTGAATCTAAATTTTTTTCATATAGCAGAAATCTATATGTAAAATCACAAGGAGAATTAATGGGATTTAGTGTACAAAAGTCATACCCTACAAAAATGTGTCATAAATCATACAAAGTCATAGATTCATTTGAATAGAACAGGAACATATGAACTCATTGAAAATCATGAAGTGACCTAACCAGGGAGTTGCAATAAATGTAAGCAAGTATCCCTGACTATGCATCCTATTAGTTACAATTAACTAGGAATATAATTCATTCCTATATTTGCAATGCACTGCTAAATTATATACCAGTTCCACATGCAGATGAAGATATATCATGTTGCTCACATACAGGAAATACACCATTTTTCATATTATTTCACAAGTTCTCAAATTAATTTTCTGCATACTTATTAATGAAAGAAGGCTAATGAATAATGACTTAGGTTATAGCTTAATTTCCCTGAGCAAACTCTCCAGAAACATGGTCAACGATATCTGTTTATGGAGAAAAAGAACTGATTATTAATACTGAAGTGGATTTTTTATGCTGATTGAATTTTTTCAAATAAAGAGAAATAATTTCTAAAAGGCATCATCTAAAAATGAAAGCCATTCATCCTTCTCATCATTAACACTCAAAACTTTTGAAGAGGATATAAAGTTCACTGTACTGAATAGGACGTGTGGTTTTTGGAAATAAGTCAGCCATCAAGACAAGGCGCCACATAAATACCATCAACTTCATTTAAATAGGTACTTTTGTATTATACAGAAAATCTCAGCCTCATGCTTTATTGGCCAATAAATGCACGGAAAACAGAACAATATCTACTAATATATTATATGAAAAAAGTTAAGTACTAGACAATGTTTTTCTAGCTTCCTGTTAAATTGATAATTAATGGTTTGAATCACAGGGAAGAATAGACTCGAAAAAATTGTTATTTATCGTGGCTGCATGCCATTTCATGCAAATAACCTTTATCTGTTTTCCTTGTTTATGGTTTGAACTGTTTAATTTCAAATATTTACTTTTGGGTCATACTTTGAATTTATCTTATGTTTTTACATAGACATATAAACATGATGTATTAGAGGATGTTTAAGTAGATTAGATGTTTCAACAGCTTAGGACATTTTGTACATGGGCTTCTACCAGGAATCAGCCCAGCATTTCTTTAGTCAAACAGCAAATTTACAGTCTTATATGGAAAACCGCCTTTTATTTGATGTATCTGCATAGCACAGTGTATGTGTTGCATATCAGCCAACTGATAGCCTACTTGGTAAGGTACTTGGCACCAGCAAAAAGGTTTCCATGTTCAATCCCTGCTCGTCGATGTTATTCTGGCTTTAATTTACACAATTTTCTTCAACAAATTTTCATGCAAAGCAATTTTAATGATTAATGGCTGATTAATATCCAGTCACTGTAGGATTAAATGCAGATAATGCAAAACACAACACTGCTTTCTGGATAAACCATAAATTTGCTTGCCCCAAAAGGGGAATCTCACATTGAGAACCATCTCCCTGCCAAATTTCAACCAGATCTAAGGTCCAGTCATCGTATCCTCCCCATGTAAACTTCTTAAGATTGGAAGCTTAACAGATAAGAGTATTTTTTGTTAACTTTGAAGTACCCAGTGATTAGTATTATTGTTAAAGTTTGGAAAACAACTTGTATTTGTTACTTTGAATTTTAAACCAGTAAATGAGCATAATTTTCTCTGAAAGAAGCTCATGATTCTCTGAAATGAACTCTGAATGTTATTTTCTGTGAAAGAAGCTCACTGGTTGAGATAAGATTGACTAATCAGATATTAGGTTATATATAGGACTATGTCCATGTTTAAAGGGACAGCTCCAGTTTTTAGTACCAATGAATACTGAAGGATTACCAAAAGCTATATTTAAAATCATCCCTCATCATACTACTTTTTCTTAAGTACACTAATGTTAGGTTCATTAGGCTCACTAGGTTTATTTGCCTTAAATAATATTATTCACTCAGATTTAAGTATGAGACTAAAATATTGCTCTAAGTCCACTAATGAGAATAAAGTGAATAAATATGAGGTAAGAAAGTGAAAATAATGAAAGAAAACCAATATGAACCAGATTTGGAGAACATATCGCTGCCCCTGAAAAGCAATGAAGTCATTGCAAAATTCGAAACTTTACAGGAGATGCAAAAAATTAAATTGTGTTACCTTTACAATTCAGTAATTCTTGAACTCGAATAACTTTCCATTGAAACTAACTCATATTAGTCATATATGGGTATGTATTACAAGGAAGTAAAAGGTTTAAAAAATTACATTTCAATTTCGGGTCAATATCACCCCGCTTCTGCAAATACATCATTGTTGCACCCAATGTTTTTGACTACTTCTGTTGTTGGTATGGTAGCAAGAAAACCACAAGAATGAAAATTGTAAAAAAAAGTATTTATTAACAAGGACTTAACCTTCACCATTTTTGTAAAAGAAGACGAAAAATATTTAAATGTAAAACAAAATATAAAACATAAAATATGAAAACAAAAAAATAAAATATAAAAACGAAAAAAAATATTAATTTTAAGTACAGCATTTTGACCAATCAGTCTTTCTGAATTCAGTCTTTTATAAGCAAATCAGTGTTCAAAATAGTCTTAAGACAGAAGAACACCGTGAATAAAAACAAATTGCTGCTAATTTTTGTGAACTAGTAAAGTAAGTATGTATAATAAAAAGAAAATTCTCAAAATGTTACTAAGAAACTACTTTAACGAATCATAAAAGGGTTTGTAAATTTTTTTGATCTGTTTGTCCTGCAGTAAACTGTTTAAATCCCTCAATTTATTATCTGGAATTGGAATTTTAGTACTGTAGGCTGATTTTAGATTAATAGAAGCTATATCTTTACTACCTGGACTTCGTCTCTTTCTGAACCCTACTTGACTCCATTCCAATTGCTCATAACTTGTTTTAAAGAAAAAGAAATCACACCTTTTTCAAACCTTGATTGTCTACGATTTACAATAATTTCTTCAGGCACATAAACATTGCTCTCTATTACATCTACATTTTCCTGAGTTGAATTATTGTTTTCCTCTACCAGTCAAGAATTCTCAGTCTTTTGTTCACACACAACATCAATATTTTTGTGAGATATATCATTGTATCCTTCAATCAGTCCATGATTTTCAGTTACCTCTTCAGGCATAGAAACATTACTCTTCATTACATCTACATTTTCCTTTGTTGATTAATTTCTTTTAAGGAGGTTCATGATTCTTTTCCTTCGTTCACTCATTATTAGGCCCTGTAATTAATGACGATTGTAAGTAATCACAATAATGTTAGGTACATAGGTACATGATTTTTTAATAATTCAAAATAATTTACTACAACAATAATTTTTTCGACCATAAGGGTACATCTGCACTAATTGGACCACTGACCAGTGACTCACCCAGGACAGTAACTTTGGTGTGTCACACTATAACCAAATTGTTCAGTGCTACAACGGTGAAACTACATGAGCAAACATGCATGTCATTCAGGAGAACAATGACGAAAAGAACACTTACGTTGGAAAACATGTTTGTAATTCAGGAAAACAATGACACAAAGGACACTTATGTCAGAAAAAATGCATGTAATTCAAAAGAAAAACAACACAATGAACACTTCGTCGATGTTGCCTTGAAAATGTGTGATGAAGCCTTCAAATTTTTGTTATAAACTACACATAGGTCATTGTTTCACTAAAATCGTTGCTTCACCTTCCGCGTCTAGTGCACAACTGACTGTTGAGGCGTTGTACACCTGAAGTGATTTGTCGATCAGCTGTTAATTCGACAGGGGCACAACTACCTGCTGATGGCAAAGACTTGTAATATGCTTATGACGTTGTTCCTCTGAGTGCGGATGAAGTATCTGGACTTCTCTATGCACTTAAGTCCAGTTCGCAAAATTTTGCAGTTACTTCATTGTTGTTATGGGGCAGCGATAAATTCCATACAAATTCTACTTACAGTGTGTTTTGTAGAATTACCTAAGTTTCAATTTATGGTATTTCTATATGTATGGCATAGTATACCTGCATGGTATATTTATGATATGGTATAGCTTAGCTTAACAATTTTCAACTATCCTATTTGCAGGAATCTAAGACAAATCCAATTTTAAGACAAACTCCCTTTTTTGGAACTCCATGAGGGAAAAATATTAAATTTAGAATAATAATCACCGATAGTTGTTACAGAACACAACAACCCTTTGTCACGGTTGCAAGCACTGCCAAAAGGGTCCACCATAATTCACCATGTATGCACACCATGCTGAAAACCAAGTGTTAAGATAATAACCGAGTATATAAATGCATATACTCTGTCATCAGCTTTAATTCACCCTACCACCACAATCATTGTGATAATGAGAGTAATATTCGCTATGTTGTAATTGGGCAATGAATAAAAGTGGTCGGCAAAAGTTCTCCAAGTTTTATTCCAAAGTGGAGGAAAATCAATTTTCCCTTCAACAGTAATAAAAAATAATGTACAAAAGAACTCAAAATTTGAGCATTTATTAAGAGAAACGGCAAAAATAGCATTTGTAAAGTACATCATGATACTCTGAGGGGTATGATTGCAACTGAAATGATCTCTCTAATCGACAGAAAACTAAGATAATTTTGTAATGTAGCTCAGAATCTAATCCACTAACATTGCAACAGTTTATACCGTGATGGCACTGATGCTTTTTACAATCAAATTGATGGAAAGGGTTAATATAATCAAATTGAACTAAACTGTAAACAGTCATTGGAACATTTTGTGAGTTGAGATGGTGTTGATGAAGCTATAACTTGATCAGAATTGTACTATGTATGTATATACTTATATTGGTAAAAATCTAGAATATGAAATTCATAAGCTCGGGGTCATATGACTTCTATCTCATTTCATGCCAAATAATTATCTCTTTCTCTGCAGTTCTTAATATTTTTGTGAAAGCTTTCATATGTTTGTTATCTTCATAACCATATAAACTCCAAATGAAATTTTTATAAGGCTTATATGCATAAATATTTTCTTTTTTTAGTTTTATCTATGGCAAATGATTCCACATTTCCTGAAATATAACAAGAAAAATTACATTTTCATGCTCTGGCAGATTGCATGATGCTTTCAAAACTACTTTAGATTTAAAATATGCATAATGGAAGAGGATATTTATTTGCTGACTTTTTTGTGTATATGCTTCTTTCTCTGATGCAAGCTTCAGAATATCCTATCATTCTTAAGTCTACTGTTATTGTCATGCATAACTTTACAAGTGTACTAAAATATATTTATGTTGCATGAGAAAGCTTTATAATAACTTCTCATAACTTGCAACAAGCAAATATTTGTTCTTTCCTTACTGACATGAGTCAGTGAGTACCATGGTGAATGACTCTTTCTTACAATTATATAACACTATAAAATTTACTGCATTGGAAACATGAAGGCCCTGATTGATTGTTATCCAGACAGACTCTTTTCAAATGTATTTTTCTGATGTACACAAGCAACGCTTTAAGAGAGAGGATTTTGCCAATACCAAATTGGACAAAAAAGTAGGCTCAACAATTTTCCAGAAATAAGTCGAAAGTTGAAATTGTTTTTGAGACACTTTGTGGCAAATTAGAGAGATGAAAATCGAGGGATTGTTGGAAGCCATGTCAATTCAATGAAAATTACAAAAACATATTCAAAGATTATCGTTGAATCGATGCTAGATCAGGAAAAATATTCTTCTATTTAAAGTGCATTGTGACAATTTTAAAGATTTTTTTAATCGTTTCCCGATAGCATGGAAATTCAAAAACCACCATGTAAATAGAGATCATAAATCTATTTTTTATACGCTGTTTAAAGTTGATGGCGTTTAGTTTGACCCCAGAGAGCCATTTACGTTCCTGTATGCATTGCAAATGAAGATAATGAAATCATATTTTAGGTTCTTCCCGGTATTATATTGACTTCAAACTTTGGATTATATTAGTTTTATCCCTTTCAGATCGTAATATGTATTCACATCCTCCAAAAGGTCCTGGATTCGTCACCAGGCGTCTCTACTATTTGAAACATAAGGCGGGAATTTCAAACTATTTATGATTCATTTAAAAAGATCGTGGAAATTCTATGGCTAGGCATGTGAACAGAAGTGGTGAATGTTTTATAGACAGTTTATTTTACTGTGATGGCAACATTTGCAAACTATGATATATAAATAGTAGGGACAAAATTACGGCCATTCACACAGGTTTTTTCTCTGGATTCATTCATGTATATAGATAGAGAGGATACTAATTCACAGAACCGCCAGAAATATTGTGATTTTGAACCTCAGTCTCATGGGTTCAAATACAGAGGGCCCCAAAGTCCCAATTTTTCCCATTTAAAAGCATTGCTTTGATTTTCAGGAATTTTAAAAAAGTACTTCCCGGATAGGTAGAAAAATAAAACTCAAGGAGCCCATATATATGGTCATGATCTATTAAAAACATTAATGACCTTAACGGAAAATACCCTTGGTTCGATGCTAGGACGATGCAAAAATCTGCCCTTTAAAATAAATTGAGGTAGTTTTTCATTATTTTTTTTGATTGACTAACCAAAATGATAGGAAGTTCTTGCGTGTATGGAAGATGTTTATTAAGCCTAGGGTTTTGAAAAAAAATACATTAGACCATACTGTTCCTGGGTTCGATGCCGTGGCACATTAAAATATCTCAAATAAGGAATATATGGGAAAAGTAGGACGTCCTTTAAGGCAGTTGCAACTGTTATTTCTAATTGAATTTTCACGCATAATTAGAGATGGTAATCTCCTATTGTATTGCATAGTAAGTAAGACCAGGAAGACTGGGCTTCGATGCCGGGTGGTAAATATATCCCATTTAAAACACATAAGGGTAGACATTTCAAAAAATGAAAAAACTTGGTATTTTCCACAGAGATTCTGTGGAATGCATATGTGAAATCTCTGTGGAAGATACCAAGGTGTTTCATTCTTTGAAATGTCTATTCCATTCCATGAAGTCACGCTTCAACATATCAATTTTACATTGGGGTAGCTTTTCATTATTTTTTTATGCATTTATCGAAATGATAAGAAGCTCTTGCTTAGGTAGAAGATGTATGTTAAGACTCCATTTAAGAAAAAAATTAGATAAGATCACGGTTTTCCTGGGTTTGATGCCAGAGCACATTAAATTTTCTCTCACAAGGAATATAAGGGAAAAGTAGGACATCGTTTAAGGCAGTTGCAGCCAATATTTTTGCTTGAATTTTCACACATAGTTAGAAATGGTTATCTTCTGTTGTGCTGCATAGTAAGTATGACCAGGAGGACCCGTATTCGATTCTAGCCGGTAAATATATCCCCCATATAAAATACATAGGGGTAGTTTTTTATTATTTTTTTATGCATTTATCAAAATGATATGAAGTTCTTGCTTAGTTAGAAGATGTACATTAAGACACCGTTTAAGAAAACATTTTATATAAGAACATGGTTTTCATGGGTTTGATGCCAGAACACATTAAATTTTCTCACATAAGGAATATAAGGGAAGAGTAGGACGTCGTTTAAGGCAGTTGCAGCAAATATTTCTGCTTGAGTTTTCACAAATAGTCAGAGAATGTGAACATGCTTGTTGTGCTGCATGGTAAGTATCACCAGGAAGACCAGGGTTCAACACCGGTCGAATAAAATACAGGGAAATTTAAGAATATTTTCATTCCATTTTTTTCTTTTGAGGACCCTCTCGATATGATGGCAACTTGAAATTAGTTTTATCAATATGCTTGCAGTATGCAAGCTACATTTTACTCATATGAATATATGAATGAATCCAGAGAAGCATTTATACATAATAGATATATATTATTATTTGATGCTTCTCTGGATTCATTCATGTATTATACCTATATAGATAGATAGGATACTAATTCACAGGCTATACCACATGCATCATTGACTTGTAATTTTTACGACGTATTGGCCATACCAGGTAACTGCTAGAAAAATTGCGATTTTGAACCTCAGTGTAATGGGTTTGATTCCAGAGGGCCCCAAAATTCAGATTTTTCCCATTTAAAAGCATTGCTTTGATTTTCGGGAATTTTTATAAATACTTCCTGGATAGGTAGAGAATCAAAACTTAAGGAGCCTATATATATGGTCATATATGACATACATAAATGACTTTCATGGAAAAAATCCTAAATTCAATGCTAGGATGATGCAAAAATCTGCCCTTTAAAATTCATTAAGGAAGTTTTTCATTATTTTTTTTGATGCCCTTATCAAAATGATAAGAAGTTTCCACTCTGCTAGAAGATGTATATTAAGAATCTATTTAAGGACTTCGTTTGAGGCAGTTGCAGCCAATATTTCTGCTTGAATTTTCACACATAGTTAAAAATGGTGATATACTATTGTTCTGCATAGTAATTATGACCAGGAAGACCCGGGTTCGATGCCAGGCAGTAGATACATCTCCCATATAAAACACATAGGGGTAGTTTTTCATTATTTTTAGTTTCTCCATATACGAAGTATAGAGAAAGTATTGTTTTCATGAAAAATTTCGACTTCGAGATTTCAACGGAAATACATGTTTTGGGGTCCCTAGAACACGTTTTGACCATTTTCGGAATGATGTCTGTATGTGTGTGTGTGTGTGTGTGTGTGCGATAGTGGGCGCTCTAACGTGAAAACTATTGGTCGTATCAATACCAAACTTCATATATAGTACTGTGGTGTGCGCTGTCAGAGTTGATTAGTTTTTGGAGTAAATCGGTTTACCGGAAGTCGAGCTTCATTCATCAAAGCTCATTTCCGGTTTTCAAAATATCTCCATAGATATGATATATACATACGTGTGTTGTATTACTTATAAAAGTTTTAGATAATGTAATTTACTATAACTTTTGTATTTAACATATTTTTGTATCACCGGTTGATTAAGAGTTATTCGTGAAATACCGATAAACCGGAAGTAGCTGTTATGTACTTTGTGGGCGCTCTAACATGAAAACCATTCATTGTATCAACACCAAATTTCATATATAGTACTTTCGTTGGTATCGTTAGAGTTTATTAGTTTTTGGAGTAAATCAGTTAACCGGAAGTCGAGCTTCATTCTTCAAAGCTCATTTCCGGTTTTCAAAATATCTCCATAAATATGATATTTAGGTATATACTATTATCTATAAACGTTTTAGAAAATGTAATTTACTATAACTTTTGTTTGAAACATATTTTTTTATCACTGATTGTTTAGGAGTTATTCATGAAATACTGATAAACCGGAAGTTGCTGATTATGTACTTAGTGGGCGCTCTGGGCTCTATGGGCGAAAGGCCAATTACATCGTTTTTCATCGATCATGTCCCGAAAAACATTATTTATAATGTTTTGACGTCAAAGATAATAATATATATTAATCACTCATCTTCCAAGTTTAGATGGAATATAGAGTTCGAAATTACTGTCGTAGATAAATATTTACATCTTATATCTGGAGAAAGTCATGTGCTGGCCAAATCAGATTTTTTTTCATGCACTTATTGAAATGATAGGAAGTTCTTTCGTTGCGAGAAGTCATACGTTAAGACTTTGTTCAAGAAAAGAACTTAATAAGACCATGCTTTTCCTGGGTTTGATACCAGAGCAGATTAAAATTTCTCACAGAAGAAAAAAGAAAAGTAGGACGTCATTTGTGGCGGTTGCACCCAATATTTCCGTTCGAATTTTCAAACATAGTTAGAGATGGTAATCTCCTATTGTGCTGCATAGTAAGTAAGACCAGGAAGACTCGGGTTTGATTCCGGGTGGTAAATATATCTCCCATTTAAAACACATCGGAGTGGTTTATGATTATTTTTTCGATGCACATATCTAAATGTTACAAAGTTCTTGCTTCGATAGAAGATGTAGATTAAGACTTGGTTTAAGAAAAAAAATAGATAAGACCTTGCTGTTCCTGGGTTCGATGCCAGAGCACATTAACATTTCTCATATAACAAATATATGTGTAAAGTAGGACATCGTGATTAAAACACATTGGAGTGGTTTATGATTTTTTATGCACATATCGAAATGATACGAAGTCTTGCTTAGATAGAAGATGTATATTCAGACTCAGTTTAAGAAAAAAAATTAGATAAGACTTTGCTGTTCCTGGGTTCGATGCCAGAGCACATTACAATTTCTCACTTAAGGAATATATGTGAAAAGTAGGACGTCGTTTGGGACTGTTGCAGCCAATATTACTGCTTGAATTTTCACGGATAGTTACAGATGGTGATCTTCTGTTGTGTTGCATAGGAAGTATTACCACAAAGACCCGGTTTCGATGCCGGATGAATAAATTGCAGCATCATCTTCTGGTGTTCTGCCTGTCGGCAGGTCCCTCACACCACAACCGTCTCCACTTAAACCTGTCCCGGGCCTCCTCCTTGGTCTTCTTGTATCCTCCTCTCTTCACCTCATCTATTAACTTTAGCTTTCTTCTCTTTTCTCCTTCCACCGTTCCTTCAATGGCTGTAGTTAGAATCCCCTTCCCTCTTACAACATGTCCAATCCAGCTTCCTTTTCTTTTCCGTATTGTGCGGAGTAATGTTCTTTCCTCCACAACTCTTCGAAGCACTTCATCATTACTTATTCTATCCACCCATCTTATTCTCTCCATCTTCCTCCACACCCACATTTCAAAAGCATCAATCCTATCCTTCTCTGGCGATAATAGCCCGAGAGGCTGATTCGCCTGCAAACACATACATACCTATCCTTCTCTTTTCTTCCCAAGGTCCATGTATCGCATCCATATAACATAACGCTCCATACATAACATTCACCAATCTCTTCCTCAGTTCTAGATTAATACTACTGCACAGCACATTTCTCTTCTTATAGAAGGCTTCCTTTTCCATAGCTATTCTTGTCTTGATCTCCGTACTGCTCTTCCAATCCTCCGTCAGCATGCTCCCCATATATCTATACCTTTTAACCTGCTCTATTCTCCTTCCCTCATTCGTGACAACATTGACAACTTCTCCGTCATTCACTCTCATAACTTTTGTTTTACTGGCGTTTATTCTCATCCTATATATTTCCATTCCTTCTTCTAAACATCTTATCGTTCCTTGGAGTGCCTGGTTGTCATCGGCCAAATTGCAGCGAATTTTAAGAATATTCTCAATCTTTATTTTTCTTTTGAGGACCCTCTCGATATGATACCGACTTGAAATTTGTGTTATCAATATGCTTGCAGTATGCAAGCAAAATTTTACTCGTATATTTATAAAGTTAAAGCATCTAATTAACACAAATCCCTCTGGCTACGGCGGCCGGCGGCGCACAGTGGGCGGAAATCGAAAAAACCTGGCCAAAACGTATATCTCCGTTTTTATTTAACGTCGATCCACGATTTTTTCCTCTTTTACTGATTTTTACCTTACACCGCGGCGTGCCGAATTTTGCATTTTACTGGTACATATCGCCACTATCTATATAATAGACCCATGTAGATAAACTCATTGGGCTGAATCAGCTCCATACTCTATTCTCAGTTCTGACTGACTTTAGGCATTCTGAATAGCTGATAATTTGATCCAAGGCGATACAGGGAAGTAGTTGCCAGGACAGATAGTGACTTTTGGTCATTTTTTCCGCGAAGTATTAGAGAAGCTAATAGCTCCTCTCAGGGCAGGCGAATAAGGCGGTCGCCTGTGGCCGCCAAATTTAGGGGGCCGCCAAATTATTAGATTACAAGATTATTATTATTAATTGACTCTCAAATAACTCACAAAAACATTAGATAGAAAGAATCATAATAATTTAGTTTATTATTCAATCTAAAAAGCCTGTTGTCATATTTTGTCAGGTTTACACCATTATTGAATTTCCAATATTACAAACGGGGGGGCCGCCAAATGCGTTTTGCCTGGGGCCGCCAATTGTCTAAAGCCGGCCCTGGCTCTCCTGGTTAGATAGGGATTTCGGTGTTTTTCATCTCCTGACACGCCACACTGGCGGTTTGCAGGGTTTAAATGTAAATGTAAATCCATACCTGAGGAAAAACGGACTGAAGTCAGTATGTAACTACATATGCTGATACTCAAAGGAATGTCTCAGATTTAGAGATGGTCTAGCGTAGAGCAACCCGATTCGTTTGCGGAGATTTCAGGTTGGATAGCAGCGTTATGGCAATGATGGAGTCCCTCGGTTGGAATTCACTACAGATGAGAAGATCTGAATGTCGTCGGAAACTTTTCGAAAAGTTCATTCATTCAGAATTTATAGACGAAGTAAGTGAAATATTAGTGCCAGTAAGGGGCGAACGCTATCTCCGAGAGGCCTCGACGAAGCGTTATAGGGAAGTAATCGCAAGGACGGATAATACTTTTGGTCGTTTTTTCCCCAGGCTATTAGAGATGCCTATAGGTAGGAATGAATAATGGCGGTGTATTACACCCCTGACATAGGCCTCTGGCGGCTCGCGGGGTATATATGTAAATCTAAAAATCTAAATGTCACCTATCTTAGTACTTACTCCTCAATCTTCCACCACCTCTTTCCCTGACAGAGGAGTAAGTAGTTTCAACAAGCGGCTTAAGACCAAAGCTATCCTGAAGCATTAACTTGTCTAATGCGATGATTTGACGCGATACAATTCTATTTCATAACTTATCTTCGTCACGGGATGAACAGTAACTGATTCAAGACAATGATTTCAGACAACCCTGAAAATTAGCTTTTTAAAGAACTCAGTTTCATTAAAAAATTAGATCAATCACATCCAGCGCTTATCGCACTATATATATTAAATTTCCTTACCCAAACCCCTTCTGAACTATCGATGCCTATGCGATAGATTAAGAAGATAGGTATATAAATGAAATACGATGTTTGACGTAATTTATATGGATACATTGATTTCTTCAGCCAAGTCGGCAAGCTGGCTTTTAGAGATGGGGCCCCTTAGAAAAATAAAAATGCCCAATTACGTCTTTTTTATGAAGGATATCGTTAATACCCTATTACATAAATAGAGCATTGTTTACAGACTGATCTGTTGAGTTCGTTTACTAGTAATGTGCTCAAGTACCATTTTGAAAAATGTAAATTTTACAGTTAAAATTAAAATACAGTAGAACCTCGATCTATCGTTTTTGAAGGGACCGAGAGAAAAAGACGATGAATGCGGGAAAACGATCAAAACGGGAAATGTAGACTCAGCTCATACTATTAAAATGAATACATAACGAAAGTTTATCCAAAGAAAACCCCTAAATATTTCGAAAAAAAACGTACTGAACTCCTAGAGACCGTACAAACAGGGTGAAATATGCCAGTAAACTGAGATGGACAAACAGGGCTCGTACGCGCACCCATGTGAAAGCTCTTCAATAGGATACAATGTATTAAAACAGCCCCGGATGTGTTTAAGAAATCGACCGTTTTGAGCAAGTGCTACGACAGCCTTAAAAAAAGTTCATGCCAAGCTCTCAAAGAAAATTTTTGTCCCAATTCCTAATACATTGTCTTTCTTCCTCGATTGGGCAAAAAATTTTAACGATGGATGTGGGAAAATAATATTGCGATGAACGATGAATGCGGTATTACTTTACATGTCTCCTTATGGGCCTAAGTCGGGACTATAGAAAATAAACGATAAATCCGGGAAAACGACAAATGCGGGAACGATGGATCGGGGTTTTACTGTAATAATTTTTCCCCCTGAAGAACTCGAAAGAAATTTCTCCCTTTTTTTGCAATTGGTTAGTTTATGCTGAAAGTTTTTAAACTGAGTAAAAAATATATGAAAATTTTAAACTTTTTTTACTCTTGAAAAAGGTTTTCTATGTTGCGCCTCAGGTAAACGAAGAAGTAAATTTTCACTGCTTCAATGCTAATTAACGATAAATTGTGCCGATTTGCAGCCTTTCCGGTTCAACGAGGTATATTTTCATTTTTTTGTTCTTTACAACAATTTACATTTATTTAGTTCGTTAACTTGCTCCATTTACCTTCTTTTCCGAAAAATTCCGGATACTTGTCCACAATTTTTCGAAGATTGCTTGTTAACTTTAGTTCTCTGACGGAATCGAACATCAATACTAATTTAAGAGTACCGACTCTCCAATTGAAGAAATCATGAATAGATTTCTTCATCAATTCTTGTTTTACAAGCAGTGTATAGTGGTACGGGTATGGCCTCTTCAGCCGCTTAAAGGTACGTACACGACAGAGGGAATTAATTTAAGGACAACAAAGGTTTTTACTTTAAGTAAATATATTTCCGAAAGAAATGTCATATATGAATCATTCATCATCGAAGGATGTGCCAATTTTATTCACTCGGGATGTTTACTGTTTCGACGCAGCGAATTTGAGCCCATACTTGTCAACTTCCTCGCCATTCGCTTGCCTTACCGTATTTCAATGTGAAGGTCTTTCCAGAACAAAGAAGTGCGTTCGTCGACCCACCGCCGACGCCATCCAGTCCTTGATTGGCAGAGAGTTGACTTTCGTATATGAGAGAATAACGGTGACGTGTCGTGAAAGAAAACAGAAAGAGCATAGCCGATACAGGAAAGGTAACTTCACTCCTGCGTCTTAAACTTCGAATTCTTGCGATTCACATATATCGCTCAGCTACCTCACCGATCGGTAGGTAGGGGAGTCAGCTGGTGACGACTGAGGGGAGGGAAGGGCTCCCGCCTAAAGAAACCTCTTTCATTGGCCCTCCGAACTGCACGAGCTTCTCTCGCTGAGGGGGCCTTAGTCCGCCTCGCGTTGGTACCTGAATCATTTGGGAATTCGCAGCTGCATTGTAACGGTTGTGAACGGCCAGTGAACAGGATGCATCGGTTAATGATCGGGTAAGTATTGAAACCTTAAAATCCACTTTACGAAGTAATACTTTTGTACGGGTTCGAGGCGGGAGTTTAGGCGCTGTGATCGCATTCTCTGGTGGAAAACACTTCTCGTTACTTAAATGTAACGGTATGTACGACCGCAGATGTTCTATACAATTATCTCTTTCAAACTCTTAGCTTGGTTGGCATGAATCAATCGGTTATGTTTTATTCAACTCGTGTATTCACCGTTAACACGATAGTACATATTTCGTGACTTATGGCATGCGATTTTTTAGAAATTTCATGTTTTTAATCGATGATCGATGATTTAATTTATTACATATATCTACATCTGTGTTATTTATGATAATTCCAGCCTAATATTGGGAAACAGAATTATTAGTCTGAGAAATTCGTTTTTTGCTTTTTATACGCTTCTCACCCATTGTTTGCGTTCGAATCTCAGATATGTATCACTTGATTTATACTTCAATAAAGCAAATTTAGGCGTAAATTTCTGAGCGATATAGTATTTTTCGTCTGCTCGATGAATATATAATTCGAAATTCCCTCGCTGCGTAAGACGTTTAGTTGGTTGACGTTTCGAGCTATTGATAGCTTTCAGTTTAGATGATTCTGGCTCACGATGTTGAAAAATATACTATTTGGAGTTATTTTTCATTATTACTTCACAAATTTAAGTGACTTTGCATTCATACTTGAAATTTAACGTTGAAGGTTCGATGTTATGGCCTTCGATGCAGGACTCTGAACACGTTAGTGATTTTTGAAGCCTGTGTGCTCCGATTATTGAAAAGTGACTTTTTTGTCCCAGAATATCTTCAGTAGCGGAAGTGTAATTTCTTGGCCGGTTATCCGCTTAAAATTCACTCCAAATATCGTTATATCCGTGGACTGGAGCGCAGTATTTAATAATATTATTTGCAAATGTGTTTGATGAAGTCTCATGAAAATAAGATTCCAAAAAGTGCGTATATTTGCCTTCTAAAATTCTGCTGATTACGTAAATTTTAAGGAATTGAAATTTACTGTCGCGATTTCTGATAACTTGTTTCCGTAGGTTTTTGCAGTTACTAATTGGCTCTGTCCTTTTAATCTTCCAAGGCCGGAATTATCTTTTTGTAATTATTTTAAATTTCTTAGGTATTTCGCTGTGTGTCTGAAAACATTATCCATACAATATTATGCCAAACATATTTATAAAACCAGCCAAACAAATACAAAATTGTCATAGAGCTCTCCTATTCTGTGATACAAAATGAAATAATAGTAGGTGTCGGATGATGCCACATGGCATCCGTAGTCCGTCGAGGGTTAATGCTGCATATGCTGAAGGTAAGAGCTTTTTCTCTAAGTTCTATCGCCATAATGACGATTAATTGTAATGCAACCTTCGTAGTTCTCACTCGATTAGTTGCTCCATCAGATTAACATCTACTTCACATGCTATAAGCCCAAGGGTCTACGGCTCGTAATAAAAGGCTCTTTTTATATTTGAAAAATTTTCTCGATTAGTTTGAAACCCACGGAAGAACGTTTCTTCAAAAATGGTGCATTTAAAGTAGAAATACCCCGTAACAAATTGCAATTTTTATGTGTCTAGTTTCTAGGAAATCAACTTTTGATTCATTCTGCGGTCTTCCACCGCTGTCTTTCATGAATTATTTTGTATTTTTCTATTTTATAGAAATTTATAGTAAGAGAATTTAATTTCTCTAACTCATTTCTTCTTGTAAGGACTCGATTATTAAGCGGTACATGCAATTTCCTTGAGAAAGTCGATGGAAGTGTATTAGGCGATTAACAGATCATATCCCCCCTTTTCCTTCATTTCTTTCTTAGTCTTTCTCATTCTGATAGTCCTTGAATTTCCAAATAAAACGTTGATATGGATGAATTTCGTATTGCATAGTTGAAGAAGGACAGATAGTAATAAAAGTCATCCTATCGAAGCACGAAGAAAGCGGACATATGATAATTTCCCTTCACTTTGTAAATAATGAATTCTCCAATTTTATCCTAGACAATTTCCGATCGCTAAACAATTCCATTCTCATTCCTAGAATACTGAACTCCGGCTTCCATTGAGCCGTGCAATCAAAATTTAGACTGACTCAGAAATCCGGAGAGCATTCATTATTTGAAAACTTCTAGGATCGTTCCTGATAGTGAAGTGAGCTGTAGATTAGGATGTTTATTGTGAAGCGCGGCGATACGAAAGGACTGGAAGACGCAAACATATGCCTCGCCAACGCAGCGAAAATTCCATGAGACAACGCCCCCTATTCTCAGTCTTTAACCGTCGGTTAATTTCATAACGTCTTCATTTCAGGATGGATGATTTTTTTATATTCGTAACATGTGTAGATTTGAAATTGTATCTCTCCCATATTGATCTGATTGCATAGGAGTAATTATACTTTTAAAATTCTACGACGTCAAAGAAGTTTATCGTTCGATGGGGGTCTTTTAATTTGTTTGTATTTTTAGCCTCTCCGTGGAAAGCAAAAGGAAACTTGAAGCTCGTTGACGGGGGTGAAGCTGATGGGCGGGAATCGGTTCAGTTTCTTTTCTAGAAGTCTCGAATTCCTACCAAGAATAACAGGTAAAGTTCGTGGGAAGACCAAGTTTACATTGAAGCTTTGTGGGACTATATTTGTTTATGCTGCAAGACCATCAGGTGATAAGGCATCATTATTTAGTTGATTATTTCAAAAACACCTTTTGACGCACTCCTTGTGTATAACATAGGTTCCCTTCAATGAAACCAAAAATTCCTTTTATTTCCTCAAATTCAGAATTACATTGATCGTTTTTCTCCTTTCTGCCAAGAATGTATACAATAAAGTACTTTTTACTTATATGATAAGCTTAATGGAGAGAAGAGTTTTTGGCGTAAGGTAACGCATCGATCTTACCTATTGCTAGTCGAGCCATTTGTTGGATTTTGAACTCAAATTATTTCGTAATATAGTTTCTGAGTAGTTATTAATCATTCTGCTAATGAAATTTTGATTATCCGTGGGCGTTGCGACTTACAGATCATATTGTTTTCTTATATACATGTAAATCTGCATTAATACCCTGTAAGCCACCTCTCGGCGTGCGGTAGAGGGTGTAAACACCAGTTGAATCTAAACTACTTCCTGATTCGGTTAATTTCGCGTATCGTTCGCGGAAAGAATGAATTTTTAAAACGATTCGTCGTAGCATCTGTTTCTCTTAACTTGCGTTCATTATCGGATCGACCGAGGTAGCAGGGGGGTTGCATGATACCGATCGTATCTTCCGAAATAGAAAGAACCATACTAATTAATGATAAATTCTGAACCAATATTTTACAATTAGTCCTGAATTACCAGATAAAACGTTGATATGGATGATTTTCGTATTACATAGTTGAAGAAGAACAGATAGAAATAAAAGTTATCGTATCAAAGCACGAAGAAAGCGGACATGTGATCATTTCCCTTCACTTTGTAAATACCCGGATAGCATTCATTATTTGAAAAATTTTAGGATCGTTCCTGATAGTGAAGTGAGCTGTAGATTAGGATGATTATTGTGAAGCGCGGCGATACGAAAGGACCGGAAGACGCAAACATATGCCTCGCCAACGCAGCGAAAATTCCATGAGACAACGCCCCCTATTCTCTGTCTTTAACCGTCGGGAAATTTCGTAACTTCGTCATTTCAGGATGGATTTCTGCCCATGGATGATTTTTTATATTCGTAACATGTGTTCATTTGAAATTATATTTCTCCGATACTGCACCATAATTAGGGATAGCTGCCCCGAACTTCTGGAGTTTTGATTATCCCAAATCTTGCATCTCGGAATCCTAGGATATAAGAGGAGAAATAATAATCCCACCGTATCCGAGAACGATTGTATCACAACGAGCATCGTGAGCAGTCGAGGTTGAACATGTGTGAATAATAACTACGTAAGATCAATGAAATTGATTTCCTAATTTCAAACTCAATTAAAAGGTGATGTATGGAAATAAGACTTAAAGATGTGCATTATCATTTAGTAAATTTTATGGTATCTTTAACGCAACTAAATTTGTTTAATTGTAAGGAAATTTATTTGCAAATGTTAATCTATGGTTACTCTGTTAAGTTAATTAAAATGTATAGACTGATAAGATATATTAGCTTCATTTTTACAAAAATGTCTTTACTCAATTTCAAAGGTTTCATGGCTTTGATTTCTCCTAATACGACCATTTCATCCAAATCTGAATTGTCGGTGATTTCACATTCTATTGATAAGGTAGTCAACCGATTTTGTGGAATGGAGATAACGTTTGATTAGCTTGATCTTTGAAATACTTCGTTTTGCGCCAACCGCTGATGCTAAATATACAATTATAAAAGCCACTGAAGTATTTCCTAATTATGGTATCAAGTTGTTAGATCATGTAGATTCTAAATTATTCTTAGGGTGGTAACTACTATCATGGTGAGCCGACAAATATTTTAATTCTTCCTTTAAAAAAATACCTAAAATAATTTAAGGTCACCATCTGCAAGAATATTTTCTCATTGCGTACAATTGTCTTGCTACTCTCACTCGCTTCATTCCCGACCCTGTATTTTGAAAGTATTCTTTTTGTTCAAGATCAGCTGACGAAAGAATAGAATGCAATTCGTTGAACATTACATTATTGTATAATTTATTTCAACGATAGTTATTCTTCCAAGAACAATTCCGATTTTTAATAATCTTTCGAAACATTTTCAAGGTAATGGAATGCAAATTTCTTTTCTGAATTTAAGATACCAGAATTTTATATTGAAAAATGTGCGAATCTTTTAGATTAATTATTCAAAATCCAGCGGGAGCTACGAAATAGTCTCCTGTTAGGCTGATAACTGAATTCATGGCGATGAGCATCATCTTGGCGGCTGCTGCATCTTACGCATTTGGCCAGCAAAATTAGACAGTATAATTTGAAAGGAGTTGCTATAAAGGATTTAGGGCTCAGAGGGAAACGATCTGGTCGAGGTTTATAGATTCATTAGAAGAGACGGACCTCATAACGCGATGTTTTTTATATAAGAGTAGGAAATGCCGCCTTAGCACTGAAAGAAAAAGGGCCTCTTCAAAATGATGAGAAAATCTGGACGTGTATATATATATACGAGTAAAATGTTGCTTGCATACTGCAAGCAGATCGACAACACTATTTTCATGTCGGCATCATATCGGGACGGCCATCAAATGAAAAAAATGAATTGAAATTTTTCTTAAAATTCGCTGAAATTCCATCGTCTGGCATCGAACCCGGCTCTATACTGTTGAACTTACTATGCAGCACAATAGAACATCGCCATCTCTAATTATGTGTGAAAATTCAAGCAGAAATATTGGCTACAACTGCCTCAAAAGACGTTCTCATTTTCACGAATTTAAATGGCTCTCTGGATTCGAACCAAGGACGATTTAGGAAATATAAAATATGTTTTCAAAATGTATGTATATGTTCTATATATATGCCGAATTTCAACTTTTAATATTATTGGGAAGGGGTTCAAAATAATTCTTAAAAATCGGATCAGTGACTGATTGTAGAGACGCCTGGTGTCGAACCCTGGACGTATTGGAAGCTGTAAATGCACAAAATGTCTTGCTAGAACCTGATCTAATTTCGTACAAAGTTTGAAGTCGATATCATATCGGGAAGTACCTAAAATGTATTTCCGTTATCCCCATAAGAAATGCATTGTAAAGTGCAAATATCCCTCTGGGATCGAACCAAGGACCATCAGCGAATACGTAAAATTTGATTATGAAATATTTTTATGATTTCTAACCCCATGCCAAATTTCAAGTTTCCTTGCATTCGGAAAGGGATCCAAAAAAAATCCTAAAAATCGCCACAATACATTTTAAACGGCCGATTTTAGCCCCGACCTAGCATCGAACCCGGGATATTTTCTGTAAAACTCATTTATGTTTTCGATAGATCATGACCATATATAAAGGCTCCTAGAGTTTCGATTCTCTACCTATCCGGAAAGTATTTTTTTTTAATTCCCGAAAATCTAAGCAATGCATTTAAACGGGAAAAATCGGGACTTTGGGGCCCTCTGGAATCGAACCCATGATACTGAGTATCAAAATCACAATTTTTCTTGCGGTTAATTGTTATGGCCAATACGCAGTAAAAATTTGAACTCAATCACGCTTGTGGTTTAGGCTGTGAATTTGTATCCTATCTATCTATATACCTATCTATATACCTATCTATATATATGGATGAATCCGGAGAAGCATCTATATATAATAGATATATATATCATCTGGGATATAAGTTATGATGCCCCCAAACTCTGGCACTCCGAGCCAGTGGTACATGAATTGGCTCATCCCTGTCTGTGGATTAGGTTCTCCTCAAAGATGATTTATTCTAAATATTTTGGAAAATGGACTTGAAAAGTAAATTGTCTTGCATTACATTACCCAGCGAAGAAGTAAATTCTATATAAGGTATCCCTGCTCATGAAGAGAAATAAATAATATATTATGTATCATAACCAGGTCATGTAAAATGTACAACAAATTTTAGACTGAATCCCAATACATAATAGATTTTAATTCCCCCTCTATTAGTAAAAGACTAAAATATTAATCTCGAATTCCAGGAAGATGTATGCTACTGGTCCTGGGATGCGATGAATCTCGGGATATTAATCCCTGAATGAAGTCTTGAGAGTCGTTTCTCTTAACTGGATTGTGACCGTTTAAGCGGTATTTCAGGGTCAGCGTTACATTCATCCTGGTATTCTCATCTCATTTTCAAATCACTATAGTGAATACGCCTGACAGGAAAACTGTTGAAAGATGTTTCAAAAGCGAACTTCGTGCCATCGCTTTTAAAAATGCTGTGAATATTTGCACGTTTCTCAATTTTGATCGCTTTCGGAGAAATGAAAGATTATGATGTTGAATATTAATCCTGCCTTGTGTGCTCGTAACCTGCCTAATCAGACAACAGGAAGATCGTAGGTGGAAGAGAAAGTTTTAATTTTTTATATACTCCGTTATTTAATCCCTTCTGAATGCACTTGAAATCGTTGCAGAAAAATATAATTTTGTGGATTTGGAGCCAGAGAATCGAGTTAGTCTTTTGAACGCTTAGATAAATTTTACTCCTATAAAATGCGTATCCACCTAATTTTCTAGTTACGTCGTTGTAGAGTCCATTTATACGCTCTAAAACGGGAAAGCGATCTCAGAGTATTTTTCTTGCTGAAATTTATTTCATCTGCCTCTTTTCCACAACATTAACGTAAGAATTACCATTTATATAACCTTTTCTTTTCTGTCGAAGCGTGTGTTCACATTCACCGAAAAACGTTGAGGATCTATAAGAAGATTTTTATAGCACTGATTCATTCTGCTCAGAAACTCTTTCTAGATAATACTTGAGGTTAGATAATCGTCTTGTTTTCAATAAAGCTGATCTTTTATTTTCTATTGATTTTAAAAATTACTTCCTCCCCATACTTTAATAGTACTACATACTAGAATTGCTGTGGATAAATAAAATGTATAATATTTGAGCTAATAGATTTTAATTGTGATTTATATAAATTTTCTATATTTCTCTATTCTGAGTTCTTTCTTTGTCCATCAACATCATTAACCATTCATTCTGCCTTACCCTTCAAATGATCAATTTTAAATTTAATATTATAGCCACTAATTAAATATTTCTAATATATCCAAAAATACTTAGCTCGAACGAAATACTGTTCAGTATGAATCATATAGTGGTGATGGTGCAAATTATGTTTATATTGAAAAAATATTAGGTGTTTTGAAAGAGAGTATCCTTAATGGGCTACAAAAAATTCTTGATCGAAAATTGTAATATATTAGAACCATTATATTATAACAAATAGAGTCATTTATGTCTCAGACTTTGCTAAGGCATATAATTGGTTAGTAACATTTTTTTACTTAATAGCCGGATGAATCTTGAATAAGGAAGTATCTTTTGTTTCATTATTACAACGATTAGGAATGAATTGGACGATTCAAAGTGGGCAAAAATGAGAAAATCTTTGTTAGCAGGTCCGAGGTTTCCCAACCGATGCGCCTTGGCATTTAGTGAGCGGTATGAGTGACGTAAAGTTCATTGTTGGAATTATACTTTATCATTATAACAGATGATTACATTTTGTAATTAGTAATTCTTTTGTGTCGCCAAATGGGATTCAATACCGAAAATACTGCAGTGCCTATTTTACTCGGCCTCCTTTCTTCCTAAGGTGTACTGACGGCATGAATTGACATCAATTGATACTGATTACGTCTTATAAATGTATTGGCTTTATTTAAGAGGTATTTCATCGTTGTACTGAATATAGCTGTGAATACGATAACAATATCCATCTTGCGCATATTTTTCTTATTTATAAATTTGAAATTTTTGAAATTGAAAAATTTCAAGTCAGTGTATGTGTCAGTGGCAAGTGTATGGTTTAAAGTTTCGCTAACTCCCATGCGTAAGTCCGGAGAAAGGAAGATTAGGAAGCTGATCTTGGCAATGATTTACCAACTGATAAAAGCTCCTTTATTTTTCTCTCTGTATATTTCACATCTCTACGCGAAGTACTGAAGTTATTGTATGTATGCACATATCTTTCCCATGGCAGTATTTTTTCTCATCCTTTCACAATCACGGCGATCGTGGGAAATAATTCTTTATACGATGACTAATGTATTCCAACGTGAATTGCGCCTAGCTCAATGACGCATTTATGTCAAAGATAGACAGTCAAATCGCCATCTCAACGATCACGTTTTTCTATATCCAAAGCTGTTTGAATTTAGCAAATGAATGCATATTAATTATGGAATTAGTTCTCATTTTTCCCAAACGTATAAACTTTCCTTTAGAAAGTCCTTTCGGTGTCTGAAGGTGCGCGGAAAAGGAAATACTACGAAGGACGTTAGCCTTGCAAGTCGTCTGCGCGACGTCTACTGCCGT
Organism: Sympetrum striolatum; assembly: GCA_947579665.1. Classification (NCBI taxonomy): domain Eukaryota; kingdom Metazoa; phylum Arthropoda; class Insecta; order Odonata; family Libellulidae; genus Sympetrum; species Sympetrum striolatum. The sequence goes on from OX388352.1 coordinate 24,123,972, forward strand.
CTACGAACGCACTAAATACTGCTAGTGGATTCACATTCGCCATTTCCTAGTTTTCGTTTTGGACGAGCCTGTGCTTTCCAGTATTAGAAAATTGGGGTAACTGTAAGGAGAGGGAGAAAACGTATCATTTAGGACTAGGTTTACCTATTGTTAGCTTGCTTTTACCTCCTTGCACCACTTTTCTCGCACCTCCCCTCTTCACTTACTGTCTGCGCTTTTCGGCGCATCGGTCACAGAAAATATGCGAACGTTGTCATTGAAAGTTATAAGGAAAGGCGATTCTATCTTCAAGGAATGTGGTTTGGTCATTTATATTTCTTAGTGGGTCTTATTTATGCAGGATAGCGAGTGAGAGAGTTTTTATTTCCACCCCCAAAGAAGCTGTCTCCTCCGTTTTGTAGAGACAGGACCCATAATCGAAAAATCAAGATTTAGAGATTCGCATGTAATATAGGTTATTTCATTGCCCCATACCTCGACTATCCATCGCTGATCGGTCCTTCATTTACCGCTTACCTCATCTTCACAATAGTATACCCTCACATTTTCCTTTTTCTGATCCATTCAGTAAAATATTCATTTATAATACATAATATGCTCATATTTGGCCTTTTTTCGACTGTATTGTTGACTAATAATGCATCTCTATATTTTTCCTTTTATGCTTTCCTTCTTTTTAATGTTTTTATTTTTATTTATGCAAAATGTCAATTGCACTTTTGTTACAAATTTTATTATTTTTCAGTCCATTTTAAAAGCCTTGTGCTGTTTATGGATTTATAAACAAATATAAATGGATACCTCATATACAATAGAAAAGAAAGGCGTGGCGGAAGACGAAAGTATTTCCACAGAAAGAGGAAATGATATTTATATAAAAAAGAGGAATACTCTTCAATTTCTATGATATGAGGATTTCTGTTGTCTTCCAGAACGAATCTTCCTTACAGACTTGCAATGTTTAGGTCAGATAATAATATCCAAACGGAAAAATATAGTTGTTGAACCGTGATCAAAAATTGTAATGATTCCGTTCCAATTTTAGTTTCACTGCTGTGGCTGGAGAATTCTTATCGGTGAAGAAATCTTTTTTCACAATTTGTAAGGACTGCGGAAAAGATATTTTGGGAAGAACTTCTAGATGAAATTTAACCTAGCACGAGGAAGCGTGCGCTTTAAACCCAATGGGTGGCATGGTAGTTTAGTGGTTAGAACACCTTCCCTGCAAGTGGGAGACCTGGGTTCGAGTCCCAGTCATGTCACAATTTTTCACTCCTTAAGGTATTTTGGTGTTGGGATCAGAATGTCTGACTCCGTGGGTAGTGTTAACTGTGGGAGAAAGAATGAGGGTCATAAAACTATCCTGCAAGCTTCTCAGAAATAGATTGTTTCCGCTTTCAAATATCCTTTGTTGTAATATTGTTTACCTAAATATATGTAATGAATTGATATTCAATGTCTTAAGAATACCTTCTAATGCCTTTTCAGCAACTTTGAGAATTCCTGCAACTGCCAAGTTAGGGTGAGAAAAAATTTCCCCTTTTTCTTCATCCTCGCATAGCGAAAACATCTGTTAGACCTATGTTGCTCTCGAGAGGCAAGATCGCCTTGCATTTCAGTATCTTTAGCATTTAGATTGCGTTCATCTTCATTTGTACCCTGCGAGCCTATCGACGTGCGGTAGGAGGTTCATACATGATGACCTTCTTTTTCTATTAGATTAGCTTTCCAGAAAGAAAACTGAATTCTTGAAGTTTACACGTAATAAATTTGTATATTGTACATAATTTACTATTTCTCAGTGTCTCCTTTTGTACGATTTGTATCAATATGAAACAGTATTAGAGGTTTTAAAATCTTCAAAAGCCATATTTGTCAGTACTCCTGGTCTTACTCCCCGGTAGTTCGAGAAATAAAGAAAAGAATGCCGCACTTTTATAATACTTTATTTAAACGGACAGATGTCCTATTACAAATGTTGAAAATGACCAAGGTAACATTTGAAAAGTTTGAAAATAAACATATGAGCTTAATTAAAGAAGATTGACACAAATGAAAATTACAATTAAATTGGAGATAACACATTACATGTTACAATAAAAGAAAAATACACCTTAATAATTCTGCACCATTAAACATTTTTTAAAATAAAATTTCTGAATACATTGTGTGAAAAGTAAAATATATCAGCGGATTTACAATGACTATTAAAATCTCTCATTATTCTAAAAATAGGCAGAAAATACAAATAATTATTACATACATATGGAATATGAAATAAATGATGGGATCTTGAATGAACAATTGGAACCCTAAAATTTATAAGAGATAAAAGATAAGAAGACTTGATATGATTATTTAACAGAGAGTGTAAGAATAGAACTCCATTTTGCTTCCTACGAGCAGAGAGTGTGTGTATATTTAGTAATTTCAATGTCTTTTCATATTCTCCACTTTCTCTCTCAATTCCAAACTTAAAAGCCACCAGTCTCAGAAATTTATTCTGGACTCTCTCTAAGCCTAAGTCGTACTTATGATAAGAAGGGGACCAAACTATTGAACTATATTCGAGAACTGGTCGAACTAGGGTGATATATAAATGTCTATAGCAAAAAATATTGTTAAAATCCCTACAATTTCTATACATGAAACCAAGAATTTTATAGGCTTTAGTAATTATGGTATCTATGTGCCTACTGAAAGACAAGTCGGAAACAAAGAGAACACCCAAATCCAGTTTATGGTCCAATCTTACAAGACTTTTTCCAGATAATGAATAGTCAGTTATTATAGGTGACTTGGATTTGCAGAAGGTGACAACATTACATTTACTAATATTTAAAAACATAGCATTTGTTTTGCACCATTCAGAGATATCAGTCAAACACCTTTGCAGTGCAGAAGCATCTGTATTCGAATCAATAGTATGAAATATTTTAATGTCGTCAGCATACATAAGATAATTAATTGGTTTAATTATGGTTCCAATATCATTAATGAAAATCAAGAATAAAATAGGTCCCAGATGGGATCCCTGAGGGACTCCAGATACGCCTTCAAAGGGAAAAGAAGTAATACCTTTGATTTTCACCTTTAGTTTTCGATTAGACAAGTAACTGCAGAACCAAGATAATAAATTCCCACTAATACCATAAGCTCTAAGCTTTGCTAGAAGCATGGAATGGCATACCTTGTCAAATGCTTTGGTAAAATCACAGTAAATAGTGTCTACTTGATGATGATCATGTACTGCGGTGGTGACAAAGTGCTGAAAAGATAATAGGTTAGTGACAGTAGACCTGCCACTCCTAAACCCATGTTGTTCATCATCTAAAACATTCTCAATAAGTGGGGTAAGTCTATTTGTCACTAAACTTTCGAGTACCTTTGCTAAAACAGATTGGATAACAATGGGTCTGTAGTTGTTCACATCATTTTTGTTACCACTCTTATGCACTGGAATTACATAAGAAGTTTTCAAGAAATCCGGAAAAATACCGTAGTCTAAGGATTTATTAAAAATAATATAAAGGGGAAAGACCAAAGCTTCGCAGCAGTTTTTGATAAGTAACGGAGGCAAGTTGTCAGGGCCAGGGCTTTTTGATACATCCAGTTTCCTCAGAATTTTTAAAATTTCATCAACGGTAACATTCACTGTTGAGATATTAATACTATGACTAAAATTAAAATTTGGAACAGAATAATTATCCTCATATGAGAAGACTCCAGAAAAATATTTTGCAAATAGATTAGCGATATCTTTAGGATTATCACACTTAATGCTATTATAGGACATTGATGATGGGATGTTATTAGTTCTTCGACGATTATTAACGTGTGACCAGAAAGACTTAGCATTAATTAATATGTTGTCCTGTACAGTATTTATATAGGAAGCATAACAGGATTTAGAAAGTGCTTTACATTTCTTACGGATATCAGAAAACTTTTGGTAATCGGTGGAGTTCCCAGAGGCCTTATAAACTTTGTGTAGGATTTTCTTTTGAGAAATTAATTGTTTTAAGGTGGGAGTAAACCATTTAGGGTAACTGCTATTACGAAATAATATGATAGGAGTGAATAATTCTATAGCTTGATACATTATTGAATAAAAACTATTCACAGCCTCATTGCAATCTAAATTACATAATATCACAGGCCAATTAACTTCATTAAGGTAGCTATTTAAGCCAAAGAAATCACAGTTTTTATAATCAAGTATAAACTCTTTTTCCTTGGCCATTTCTACTTTCTTTGGAATATTTATTATTAATTCAATGGACGGATGATAAGAATCACATTTAGTTAAAGGATCATCCACCATGGAGCATGTAACATTTGTTGAATTAGAGAAAACAAGGTCCAGCAATTTATTATATTTATTTTTTACAGTATTGACTTGAACTAGACCCTGGAATGAAAAATTGTCAACAATAACTTTAGCTTGAGGTGAAAGAACACATTCAGTAGAGACTTCATCGTTCTCAGATGGAGTATTCCAATCTATAGAGGGTAAATTATAGTCTCCTAATATAAATATTTCATCAAAATCTTTAGTTAGGATATTTTCAACTCCAACACAATGACTATCGTATAATGCAACCGGAGAGTTAGGTGGAAAATATACGGATCCAATTAAAAATTTCAAATCAGCAAAATAGATACTTACAAAAACTTGCTCAACATTATAATCAGGTAGAATTAGTTCATAACAAGTGAGTGAAGATTTTACCGCTATTAAAACACCACCCCCTCGTCTTTTGTTCGAATATGTGGGGTCACGATCTCTTCTGAAGATGTGATAATTCGGCCAACTGAGTTCAGATGTAAGAATGTCACTTGTCAGCCAGGTTTCAGTAAGCACAACAACATCGTAATTTGACACACTTATGGCTAAACTAAGTTCAGTTAGTTTTGTTCTGATGCCTCTAACATTTTGATAATAGACTGAGAGTAACACAGAAGACGATAAATCATTAATTTTGCTACGAATGCCATTACAATTTTGATAATAAAAATTTAAGGTTGACTGCCGATAGATTAGTTTTTTTGGATAATTTTAGGAACTCCAGCAATGTATTTTATGATAAGATTCGGTTCACCTTTGTCACTTCTCTCTTTAATTTCACAACGAAGCTTATTTATATAGTTTCTTTCACATAATGTTCTGTCCCTCGACACCGAGATACGAAAGTCCGTGTGTCTCTTTCTGTGAATATTAACGAGACGCAAGAATTCCAGAGCATCAGAATCCTGCCAAAAAACTACTTTAAGTGGTCTAAGCTTGCCTTGAGATCGTCTACCAAGTCGTACAACCTTGCATTCGCTGACTTCGTAGTTCATCCCCACATCGGCCAAGATATCAGCAAGTTGTTTTACATCATGCTCCAGGTCTTCATTACTAGTAGAGGAAGCACTCTCTGGAACATTATGTAACAAGACGTTTCTCAAACGCTTGTATCTTTCCATAGTTTCCGCTACTGCCACTTCGATGACTTCCTCATGATTAGTGCATGACGATCGATCAACACGAAGTTCTTCAATTTGTAGTTTCAGCTCATTAATTATATCTACCAGCTTATCCACCTTATTCTTATTTGAGTTTACACATAAATCACAGTGGAACAATAATCGTCTATTTTGCAATTTTAGTTGAATCACATCATTTCGGGTTAGTCCGCCACATGTTGCATGAAGCGGCAACAAACAATTGTCGCACTTAATTTCCTTCTCAGGCGCAAGTAAATCTTTACAAATTATGCACTGATTAACGAAAGGCATTATGTGATCAATAATTAATCTATATTTAACAACCAATGTTGCAAAATCGTGTAAATAAAGAAAAAACGGAGTGCTCACAATACCGCGTGTATACCGTACGGTCGATCGATATCGAAATGTGAAATTATGAAACCCTTTGCGTATCATTCGAGTGCGGCATTCCTTCCTTGCTTTCTCTGACAACTGGGGCGTAAAGCGCCGACAAAGACGGCTTTTGGAGATTTTAAAACCTCTAATTTATTAATAGCCGTCTTCCAAAATTTCTTTCTTCACAACAAAACAGTATAACTATCTGAATATTCCTCGTGTTTCCTTCTCGTAAATCATTAAATTCAGAAAGTACATTTAAATTAAAGTCTTACTTGGCGTTTGCCGAATCTTCTACCCATGCTCAAAAATTCAGAAAAAGTTGTACACGCTTGATGTTGAAACAGGAATCCGAGCTAACGTTCACAAAAGAGATGTAAGGGGATACACCGTTCGTCCAGGCAGTGACGCGATTTCGATTTATCACTCTCCATTGCTAATTATAATGGAGTGATTTATTTCTTACATCACACAGTCTGCTTTCCTTTACTCCGGATGTAATTAAATATGGTAGTTCATAAAGTTGTAGAGGAATACATAACCTTGGAGGGATTTTTTTTAGAAAACTTTAATTTCTCTATTTTTCTTAGCCTCAGAGAGACAATCAGACAAGTCAGTCTGCATTTTGGATCTTTGCGGCCACTTCAATTGCCTAACGTTCAAATCGTTGAAACGTTAAATAACCTTGGAGTGCGGAATTTTTTTGACTTTTTTCTTTCCCCTTACAGAAAGGGTTAAAATGACGTAACCCGCTTCCGCAGCATCTTCACTCGGTCTCTCTTTTCTTTCTTTTTTTGCGGATACTCTGAGATACTCAGCAGTTGATTTCCAATGGAGACGAATTTCGCTCTCTTACTTTGTCATAATTATTCTCGGGAAGGAGAGCTTCTCATAAAAATGTAGTGCTGCTCTTATGTATCTTAGCGCTCCTTTGTAAGGCTACTTAATTCATTCTTCATACGATATTTTGAAAAGCCTTCCAGTTCGAAAATAAATTAAAAGGGCTAAATCATGGAGGCTAATACGTACTCAGGCTCATTTAATTTTAGTACTCATCGAGAAATCAGCAGGGAAAATTCCTTCTGCAGTTTGAGTAAATTTGGCTGTCGAAATATTCACCAAAGTTCAATTCCAAATTAATCTCATAACTTTTTAATATTGGTATTATAACATTACTTCTACACAGATATTAGGAGCATAATGTACTGGAACTCTCGAATTTATTTGCTTAGGGGTGTTACATACATTCGAGCCGGCCCTTGGTTGAATAGCTTTTCCCTAATGAAAGGTGGTTATAAAAGAAAGTGTATTCTAAAAGAATAAGATGGGAATTAGTATTCTTTTCCGAATTGCTATCCTGAATAAATAAATAGCATCCAAAATCAATACGGATAAAACAGATTTAGAATGTGCACTTTAAAACTAGCTTCTCCCTCAAGAATATATGAATATTTTGTATTTGAAATAAATACGCCCTAAAAAATAGGAGTATTTAGTTTTTCATCTTAAACAAAAGTTTGCTCCTAAGAAGTTAATCGTCGCTGTTTTCAACTTCTTGATTGGCTTTATAGCAGTATTTCACTTTCGTTTTGTAGTAATCATTCCTTAGAGCTGAGTGCATGAACTGGTCGGGAGACGAGAATACACGCGAGAGATACTCTTGCCTCATTGGTTCGATTTCAATGGGAAGCGAAAGAAAGAAGAAAGTTGCGTCAGAGGGAAGTCAATGAATGCTCCAAATCCTGTTCTACAACTATCCTCATATTGGAAATTTTTCTTTAATCGCTTTGATCTTCATTTCTTATTCTCTCATTTTCGTGACCTCTCTTGCTGTTTGCTTTATCCTAATATTATAAATTAGAGAAAACTCGATGAAATACGGGGTGGTCCGCTTTTCGGAAGTTCATTACGGTCTCTTGAAACAAATTCATTCGTGAAAAAAACATTTATTTCGTAATCCTAAATGAAAATGAAGCGAAACATATACTACCTATGTTCATTTAGAAATTTTCTCATTTCCCGTCCAATTCAGATGCTGAGCTATTTGAATGTAGTTAGTTAGTTGGACCTCTTATTGGCGAGGTTACGCCCAGGCGGGCCTCTCTTCCACCTAACCTCGTATGTCGATTACATTTATAGTTAACTTATTTTAAATAATTCAAAATGAAAGAGTAGGGTGTGGGAAAAAATCTTTGCAACTGAAGGTTGACAAAGAAATAACCCACGTTGCGGGAAAACACCCACAGAGAAGGGGGGTGAAAAAAAACCGTGAAAACACAGTAATAAAAATAAATACAATAAGATATAAACATAGATATATAAACCTTGACAAAGATCAGATAATGAACAATTATTTTACAAAGTAAATTCAACAAAAGGTATAGTAGACTGAATTGATATAGTTAAAAGCTATAATAACCAAATAATCTAATATTCTAAAAGCTACAATATAGTATAATGAAAAAAATCATAAAATTTCTTCAGCCGGAGGCTTTTGTAAATCGATGTTTTCATGGACTGTCTTGAAGTACTTGTCATCATATCTGGAATTCCTGTTAAATGGAGGTGCCTGTAAAAAATAAAAGGAAAGAAGATACGGTAGATGAGAAGTATTCAAAGATTAACAAATTAATAAGTGAATCAAGTTACATCCATGCTCTAGTGTAAGAAGTTGACCGGTAGGTGTTGGAATGATGGCAAGTGCTAAAAGGATAGTTGATGCTCAGAATATAATAATCTATCAGTGATATCACGCTTGAAAGTGGGGAAAGATGATTGCGCTGATTTAGAATGGGTATGTGCATTCCAGTATTTTGTTCCAAGTACTAGATGTTTTACTGCATATATCGGTTTTATGAACTGGTATCGAGAGTTTGCCGGAAGGACGAGTTCCTAGTAGTTTTGAATTGTTAAGGTTAGCAAAATAGTTAATAAAATAACTGGGACAACTTTTATTAAGAACTTTGTGAACGAGGTTGAGAGTATGAAGTTTTCTTCTCGAATGAAGACGTAGCCATCTCAATTCTTTGAATAGTTGGGTCACATGATCCGATTTTTTGGCATTGAATATGAACTTGATAGCATGGTTAAATACTCTGTCCAACTTAGAGGTTACTGCTTTGTTCGCTTCATTCATAAGTGTGTCAGAATAGTCGAAGATAGGAAAAACTAATGCTTGAACGAGTAATTGCTTTAGCTGAAGTGATAGTATATGCCTCAATCGTTTCATACTATGGATAGTTGAGTAAGACTTCTTGCAGACAGCCGATGCTTAAGGAATCCAAGTAAAGGATTGATCAAGTTTTACACCTAGGTTATTTACAGATGAGCTGTAATCGATTTCAGTATTTTCAATTTTTATTCTAGGTAGCGTGGTTGTGCTGATGAATGTAGGCAATAAGTACGGCGAGATGATTTCATTAGCTGGCTAATCGGTTTTATAGCGGTCGGTTGTGTATCCTTAGCAAGGTCTCCACCTCTAGCTTAAGACATAATTTATTATTATTCATGCTAAATGAGTTCAGTTTTAGAATTAGGTTAGCGTATTATTACGGAATTCCTTGTATGTTATTTGAGCATCCTTTAAAATCCTCGCTCTCTTATTTATTTCTTCTGTCATTTAAACTACGCTTTGCCCAATACAATTTCCATTTGAAATAATAACTTCAATGGATTTAAAATGAAAAATTATGGAAAAGTTTTAGTTTTCTCACGTATCGTTTTCATATTGTAATTTTGATATCCTCATATCTTTCCATTTCATTTATGACTAATGATACATTTTAAACTCGCTGATGAGTAAAACTTATTCGATGCTCGCGAGTATTTATTTTGCCATTGTAAGTGCAATAATATTGATGTCTTTCACCGAGAAAATGTTGATGAACGTTCCACGGGACGTTTGAGCTGTCGGAGACGTTAGGAGACCATCGCATGAAGAAAGAGCCTTCTGCGAAATCTGCTCTCTTCCCAGAATCTTTTTCCTCCGTTTTGGTCCATCTTTCTCCTCCTCTGACGATCGCAGATTTCAGATGGAACAAAAAAATGTATCCATCAGTTTGCCTCACCGCCTCTCAGTAGTGGAAATAATTTTACGTATTTATTCCTGCCATAGGGACAAAATATTCATTCATCAAAGGGATAAAGTCGCTGTTGTTTTAAAGTTTATAAATGTTATGGGGAAAATTATTCTCGACGGAAACATTCTCACTTAGATTGTTTCAAACAGAGGCAGGGACGAATCTAGAAACATGAGATTTAGCGTAAATCAATATACCTATCTTAGAGGCAAAAACAATCAATTAATTCTTTCCAATAAGCCTAGGCGGCTTAGCGGCTTTTGCGGAAGCTGGCCGAATACCCACCCACGGCATTTAATCAGCAGGCATTTTTGAATGCATGAAATGAGAAGCCGAGGAAAAACAATAAGCAGTAACTGTTAGTACAGTCCTGGCCAAAATTAACGCACCACCTCCCTAGCGATCCTAACGACCGGTGGTGCGTTAATTTTGGCCAGGAGTGTGCAATCCCAGTGCCAAATTATCCTCATTTCATACCACTGAGCACAAATTATTTTAGCAGTCTTAAAAGGTTATATCCACCTAGCTGTCCGAAAAACATGATAAATTTACGGATTTTTTACTCTAAACCCAACAGCGCAAACGAGACAAATTTTATTATCCGTATAGATGCATATATTATTCTTTTACTCGAAGAAAAAAAAGGAATGGAAGAAAATTATAAAAGCAAATGCAAAATGGCCGCTGATAAATGATCATATTTCTTGCGTTCGGCGGTGGACATTCCCCTGATTAAATGGTCAGTCCGAAATCAAAAATGAAAATTGACTATTCATTTTAACAATTGATATGAGTTTTTGGAGATCGCAGATTTTCAAAATTGATCTTTATAAAGAGACAGCGACAAATTTATTGTCTAGTTTGGGAAAAAGGAATCGTCATTGCGCCTTTTCTAAATAATGAAAAACTATTTTTTTATATAATAACGCCAGCGACCATATATTGTGAACGATCCAAGCAAATAGGCTATTTTGCAAAATCATCAAAAAGATCGCCCTGGTTGTGTCGCAATTGTCTGCATCTGCTAATGCCACCACCATATTCACTTATATCTACAATTCACTTTTTCTGAGTTTCTCTTTTAATTAACTTTTCACATTCCATTAATCTTATTCAATATAAATGGGCACCAGGCCAGGTGGTAGTCATATCGCGGGTGGGAATTACATAATCTGCCTTGTATTCACCCTAGTCGGGAGGAAAACCTTCCGAAGGCAGTATGTAATACATCTAATTGCAAAATTTACAATAATCTTTCAAGATTTCAAAATTCACCACAACGTTGCAATATTATAAAAAACAACATTACTACAACAAAAACAAGTAACCCTTTTAATTTTATTCATGAATACATTGTAGGAAGTGGGAAAAAGCTCGAAAACTTCTCCAGGTAAATTGTTCCATTCTACTATTCCCCGATTTAGAAATGAATATTTACAAACATCTGTTCTCTGTTTAAGGGTTTGCGACTTTATGACTGTGGTAGTTTCTCCAGAGGTAATCCAGTTTCCTGAGTGTATTGTTTAATTATTTTTACGAAAGCTTTCCAGTAATAGTTTTGTGTATATTCCCTAACCTTTTACACATCCTTAATTACTCATGCTATTCATCCACGAACTTTCTACAGCGGATTAAAATCAGAGGGCGATTGGAGGAAATTACAGCTCATTTCTTATTTATCTTACCTATCGCTGTTGCTGTTATTTCTTTAATCTTTACTACAGTAGTTTAGGAAAAAGCCTCTGCTACGTTATAAAGCTCGAAGTGTTGCGTTTTTGAGTTCATTAAGCTCAAGGAAGAAGAACACGCCCCCTTTTCCTCACAAGGTCAAGTCGGGATTCTTTCTTCCATTTACTCACTATCAAATCTCCTAATGATTTGAGATGATTGAAGCGACTCATAGTAGAAGCCGGGTACAACCTCCGAATAAAGAAAAATTAATGAATAAAATATTTTTCTCCAGTCTTCTTCTGTCATAATTATATTTGAAGTATTTCTCCAACCTAAAAATATGGTAAATTACTGGAAAGGTACATTAAATGTGATTTTATGGAATATTTTATCCTTATTTCAGAAAAGGTCCCCATTTTAACACAATTGAAATGATTGCCCTTGGAATTCTAGTTCTTGCCGGCCGCATTTCGCGGAATTCACTAATCATTTTGACCTTGATGAATGAGATAAGGTGGGAAAACCCATATGATTCTTCTTACACTGTATTGCGGACGTAATCCAATTGGCTGCTCTGATTTTCTTGCTATCTCTTCTTTGGGCGCACTCCTCTGATATAACGGAAGATGAAACTTTTGATTCGACTGAAATTCATTCAAAACAGAAAATTTGAACTAAAATTAGGAATTAAATCGTTCCATCGCTATAAAACAATAGATCCTCTTATTTTCCTTTGCCCCTGGTGTCTGGCAGTATTTGCTAGCTGTACTTCCCATCTCACTCTCCCTCGACTCCGTTCTTCTTCGAGGGACACTTCTCCCTTGAAGCAGTCTCTCTTTTACCTTCAGTTATTTCAATTATATTACACATTTTAGGCGAACTATTATTCATAATTAAGCCATAATTTATACCGAGTTTAAAAAGATTGATCTGACCGGGATTCGAGCCAAGATCTCTCATTTTTCAGGAATTACTCTTATCAGAACCGTTTCACCGAACACTTACAGCCTACTCCGTATTTCGCGGTTCACCTTCATTGTGTGGCTTCATCTGGTCGTTTTCCCTAAAAGAGAGATCAGAGAATGTTCTTTATTCTTTTACTCTCAGCTATTTAATGTAGATTAAACATTTTTAGGTGAGCAAGTGACTGCCATCGTCTTCATATTCCTCAACCGCTCTTTTTCGCCGACAGTCGTTAATTAGTCTCCGCAAAAGCTACATGTCGTAATTTTATAGTTACTAGTGTTTATTTTTCGATGAGTAGAAGAGAATTTGTATGGAATTAGTTTACAATGAAGAAAAATATTTGAAAAATAAGTTGCTAAAGCAATAAAATCATACGAGTCTCGCCTAATAAACCCGGAAGTCCCACAAGTTTCGGAAACACTGGTTCAGAGGAGTAAATATTCAACGGTGAGGAAAGCGACGCAAACAGTAGCCGAGGAAAAGTTGAATTTTGGCGCTGTATACGTCAGATCTCTGAGCTAATACAATTACCTACAGACCGCTTTATGGCCCTCTGAAAGGTATACGAACAATTTTATCCCTCGACCGCCCTTCTGCTAATAATAATTCCGCTTCACGTTTTTACGTCCGCAACGTTTGGTGTTCGTAATTGAGAGAATTGTGTCTTTTTAGCGTCCATTCGTGAGCATTCGAGCAGCTGCTGAATCTTCCACCGTTGAATTCATTGCCTCGATAGGCATTTATGGAGAGGAGGGAAATTTAGCTATTTCAAAGAACATTCGGAAATAATCACGCTGATTGAAATCTGATTTCCCACACGATGCAAAATTACAAGTATTAGAATACGCTATCGTCATTGTATTCGGTAGTGATCAATCAATCAATTGGTAGCTTCTCCTTTCAGGAGGTAAGCTCTCATAGATCTCCACTCTTCTCTTCTACTTGCTTTCCTTTTCAATTCCTCACATATGTTAATATCCGTCCAGTTCTTTAAATTGTCCAACCATTCCATCCTTGGTCTTCCCCTCTTTCTCTTCCTTACTGTCCATCCTTCCAGCGCTGTCACGATTCTCTCCCCTGATGATCCCCTCAGCACATGTCCCACGTATTTCCACTTTCTTTTTTTCACTTCATTCCGTAGGCTATACCTGCTTCCAATCTTTCTCCAAACCTCTTCATTGGTTATTCTATCTGATCATTTAATTTTTTTTTAATTCTTCTGGCAGACAATGTGTCCAATACCCTTATTCTTTTTTCCATGCTTTTTAAGACGGTCCATGTCTCGCACTCATACAAGAAAACCGGCCAAACATAGCACCTCAACAATTTTAGTTTTAGTTTCATGTTGATCTCTCCTCTCGGTAGTGATAGTTAAATTATTTAAATCAACGCTGGGGATTCAGCGGCATTTTCTTCACTTACTAATACAAATTCACACGTATAAATAATTTTGTTTCCCAGTTTCGTGAATTGCGTCAAGCGGAAATTAAATAGAAGATGTTAAGGTAAGTTTTCCGTAGCTATTGTAAATGACTACATTATGGCCATTTTTGAGCAATTTATGGCCAAAATATTAAATGAAAAAACAAACTATTCGTTTTCCTTCGTACGATTTCGATGATAAACAGTCTGAATGTATGCTAAACAAAAGGAGGTTTCAATCTGTCGATAGGTGCGGCCTTCCTTTTAAAACCAGGTTCTCCATCCCTTATTGCTGTTCCAATTTCAATGGGTTTAACGAATTCGAGTAAAAATCGATTCGATGTTCGTTTTCTTCGTTCTTCCTTTTTTTAACAAATTAGAATGCCGTGTAATTTCACTTTCATGTAAGCTACTTTCTATTTAAACAACAGTTCGCCGATATTTCAATTATAATGTGTTTACGTAGTAGGTCATAGAATATGTTTGAAATTGAAAATAAATTTATGATTGTTTCAAAATTTTAAAAAATGATCATGTGAAAGATTTTATTAGATAAAATGATAGACATAGGGGAGTATGAAATCTAGAGATTTCATAAGAAAAAAATATATTCAAATATTACTTGGTTTCTTTCCAAAGTGAAATAAAAACATTCCCAAGAATAATTTGTAAAAGGTGGTTCCTTTTATGTAAATTTTTATTCATTCATTGGTATCACCTTCCCATGTAAATCACGCTGTACCCTCTAAGCCTTCGTTTCCCTCCTTTAGTTTTTACATATTTTAGTTTGTGTTAGTGCAGACTCACGTATTCCATTTTCTTGCATATATTCATGTTTATCTGTAACATTTCGCATCATAGTGAAACGAACATACTTACAAAGATCCACACTAATTTAATTTTGATTTGAGTTAATGCTATCTTCGTTCATTTCTTCGTAATCAAGTGCGGTAAATGATATTCTTTGCTCTGAGATAGTATTCGGATATCTCTTCTGAATGTTGAGATACCATTTATCGATTTCGGTCACATATTTCCATGGAGTACTGCCTTTCGGATATCATTAGCGGGTGATAAATAGTGGCTCACCTGCTCGCGAATCACCAAAAGTAATTTCACTTATCTTTTTCATACGAGCTACTTAAGCAACCTCGCAGCTGATAAGGTTATACAGAGAGTAAAAATGGTCAACACTTCAAAATTAGCGCAATAAGCAGCGATAATAGTAATCACAGCTTATGGCCGTCGTAGTAATAAAATATACCAGCGATATATCGACATATTTATTCTGATAAAACGAATGAGTAAGCTTGATCAAATGCTTCTGATGAAAATTCATTATTCGTAAACTATGGCTTGTCTTTGACAATTACCCGTGTCGAACTGTCATTACTGAAGTTCCACATTTCTGAACTCCTTATAATAAGAATACCAGTAATTCTTAATGTAAAAAGGCTGTATTCAATTCTGTATTTTTAAAATAATCTCTGGTAATTTTAGTTGCAAAAACTTAGTTAAGAATGCGGAAAAAATGTCAGATTAGCTTTTGCCCAATCAGCTTAGGTCTCGCTGAAATATGAAAAATTATAAATATGATAATATTCATAAAGAAAAACGAACTCCGGTAATCACCGGAATTCTTGTTGAAGAATTATAACTGGTATTTATTTGATTATCATAAATATGGAAAGATGCGATGAGGACGAATTCGTTTATACTCTTCCTTTGCTTGGGTAAAGTGATCATGCTTTCGAAGATTTTGAATACAGAAACAATGTATTCATCCTTTTTTAATTAAGTTGAAAAATTATCATTTGGGTAAATTTTATCGCTTGAAGGAAGTGTAAATGATATGGAATTCATAAAAAAGGTGCGTATACGAGAGAAGATTTTACATAGTAGCTTTATTTTGTACTTAAATCAGATGTTGGAAAACTGATTGCTCGGGCCTTTCTTCACTCCCTGTAATATTTGCGTTTTAATATATTTTTTTCGGACTTAGTTGATAAAGTAAAAATTAAATCAAAATTTTCTTCTAAGTTTACACAAAATTGAAATTTGTTCTCCCTCGCACAGTTTCGAAGTACGGAATTCTGATAATGAATGCATTATTTAGGAAGAAACCAGGGTGTCCGCCAGCCTAGAAATCCTGGAAAACTCAGGGAATTTTGTTCTTTTTGAATACTCAGGGAAACTTAGGGAATTTGGCAGGTAACCTGGAAAATTTGATATTTTACTGTCCGTACCAAAGGTCTTCCTATGACTCTTGTTTTTCGCTCCTTGTTAATTCAGTAAAAATTCCCCTGAGAGGAAGGGAAGTTTCGACGAGTGTTGTTGTGACCAATTTGAAACTCATAATACTTACTAATAATTTTTGTCTTGGGTGGTTTCTTTCATTAGTTGGTGTCACAGTTTGTAGTTGGACTTTCTCAGTTGATGTCAGGCATTGTCCTCATTGAACGTATAAGCTTTCAGTTTTCCTTTACGGAGACTACCCTCTCTATTCACGACTTAGTGTACTCCAAGGATAAATTAATCGAGCCATTATCACCTGGTCATTAAAAATTTTAAAACTCCTAAGGGATTAACGAAGTATCTCAAACGAAGTTCATGTTCGGGAAATGTAGAATATTGATACGGGGATATAATTTATACCAATTAAAATAGTTACATACTGCTCTTCATGTACCATTTTCCTAAAAATATATGCTGAAGTATCGTTCCGTTTAGACCAAAGATTGACCGTTTCAATCTTTCCCAACTACTCAATATCTGAATTTCAATCCATTTTATAGTGTTTCATTTCAGGATGGTCCCTCATTATCGATGATTGTTTTTCTGCGGGAATTTCTTCTGTTACTTTTCTCATACCCTCTTTAACTAGATTTCAGAAATATACCACCAGTCAGTCATTTACATAGAATTTCTCATCACTAAAAGTATGTTAAGTAAAACTTCATGTAAATGGTCCCTTAGAATCTATTCTAACTTTCTCTGTTTGAAGTTATTTTCCGTATGCACGCCTCCCCCGCGAATCTCGCCTTCTTGTTTTTACTATTTTTACGTCACCACCGCAGTGTGTTTTGGGCAGCCCGTTCTTACAGTCAAATGCCGATTTTTCGTACTTTCATGTATGGTCCGAAAATATTGCTGTTACTGATGATAATGATACTAGTTTGTAAGTTTTCTCTTTACTCCATTATAAGTTTTTACTTTTGGCGGAATTTATCAGAAAGTTGGCCAAGCATTCACTCTTAGAATTTTACAATCAGTATTGCTTTATTTGCAACGAAAGTTATTTGATAGCATTAGTACGCTAGTTTCTATTTTTTTCGATCTTTTTACTCCATCTACTCTTAGGTGAAGGAATAGTATATTTCAGAATACTTATCAATACCATAATACTAGAATCAATACCAGATCAATGTGAAAGGTTTTAACGTATGATTTTATGCTGTTTGACGGATCTGGAAAGGGATATGGGATGAAATTTCGATACTTTATTTGAAATTTGATGTCCAAAAACTCCTTTTCCTAAATTTCCATTTCATGGATTTTAACATAGTAAAGCCTCTTTCAGTTACGTTATTATTCAAATGATAAGTCAGTGACTCGATTAACTAGTTTATCCGAAGTAGCGGTGAGAAAGAGATCGTCACATCCGCTATGTTAATTCTATCATGTTCTTGCACCATGAAGTCACTGGCTTTTCTTTGTTTAAAAAGGAATTCCCTCTAACCAATACTTACAAATTTTCTGTTCATCGGTCTACATCTGTTTGAGCGCTACTCTTGTCGCAATCTTCGAGGTTTCAGTGGAAGAAGTTAAAGCAGGTGAATAAAACTACTCATGTTGTGTACAATTTTATTTCAATAACCAATCGAAAAATATTACATCTATTGTACTATTACTGTATTAATTGAAAGGTACCCTTGTATCGAAAATGCTGTTCTTTAGATAGATCTAAGGGAAAATACGAGTAAAAATATTTTCAAAAATATTACGAATAATCATAAAAAAATGCTAATGTTCTAGAATTGAGTGAATTTCTACGAATAACATTTGAAGTAAAGAAAACAATTGTACTAGTGGAATCAATGGCATTCTAAGAGTGGTTGTGACAAAATTTATGAGAAATTCCACTCATCAATATCACCCAAGATTGAAAATGCATTTCTCTGCAAAAGGAGTTACCTATGAGTCAGAGTTACCAATCAATGTCAATGAAAGTGGAGTTTTATCTTACACAGTAGCAAGTTTTACAGTCTATTCGAAAAAGTTTTAATATTGATTTACTGGCCCATTAAAACATGTAAACACAAACTTGAGTTTGGAGTTTAACAAAAATTGAACTGGGCACCCACAGTAATAAGATTTACACTAAACTTTAGCATGTTTTATCTTGTGTTTAATCATATAATGTAAAAGTTTTGTTTGTGTATAGTTTGTATTTTATCGTAAGTTGAAACTATAAAAGTTGCCGTTTTTTCGTGCTCATTGGAGTGCTCATTTGAAATTCAATTTCTCAAATAGTGACAATTCAATCAAAACAAATTAAATACTGCATTTATAAACTCCTTTTTGGCTGAAAAGATGTAGATTGTTTCCGATTATTTTGTTTTCGACTTTGTAAAACAACTTGTTCTCAAAAATGGATTGAAGTACGAACGCGACCTTAGTCACGTTTTGTAGGATGTTTAACAGGTTGTAACTGACGTCAAGTACTATTGACCGATTAATTCTATATGAATTTAAATTTAACGTCGAATACGCGCCCGAAAGCGTTGTCTGTGTCTAGGGGGGCTCTGATGCCAATAAAATATCATGATGAATCTATGAACTGCTTGTCACCATTTCGTGGAGCCTGAGTGTGCAGTGATCTAAATATTACTGCATGACTAAATATGGCTAAAATAATATTCCTATACAAATCTGGTACACCCTGGAAAAGTGAAATATTACCCTGGAAAACTCAGGGAATTTCTTAATCGCTGGATAGCGGACACCCTGAGAAACGTAATTCTTTGTTACGGTTGCTTAAAATAGTCACATTTTCATTTAGTTTAGTTTTCAACATTGGTCAATGAAAATTCAAAAAAATACAATTTTCTCTCTTATTCCTCACGATATCTACATCATGGAAATGAAGATGTTTAATTTTATTAGGTATTGACTTGGACGGATGCCCTTCCTGTCCCGAAAATTTGAACCCGGGGCCGATTTCACGGAAGGTGAACACATTACCCACTTTGCTATCATTCCACTTTTTTACTTTCTCCATATACGAAGTATAGAGAAAGTATTGTTTTCATGAAAAAATTCGACTTCGAGATTTCAACGGAAATACATGTTTTGGGGTCCCTAGAAGACTTTTTGACCATTTTCAGAATGATGTCTGTATGTATGTGTGAGCGATAGTGGGCGCTCTAACGTGAAAACTATTGGTCGTATCAATACCAAACTTCATATATAGTACTGTGGTGTGTGCTGTCAGAGTTGATTAGTTTTTGGAGTAAATCCGTTAACCGGAAGTCGAGCTACATTCATCAAAGCTCATTTCCGGTTTTCAAAATATCTCCATAAATATGATATATACGTATATTGTATTACTTATAAAAGTTTTAGATAATTTAAATTACTATAACTTTTGTATTTAACATATTTTTGTATCACCGGTTGGTTAGGAGTTATTCGTGAAATACCGATAAACCGGAAGTAGCTATTATGTACTTTGTGGGCGCTCTAACATAAAAACCATTCGTTGTATCAACACCAAATTGCATATATAGTACTTTAGTTGGTGTCGTTAGAGTTGATTAGTTTTTGGAGTGAATCGGTTAACCGGAAGTCGTACTTCATCTTCAAAGCTCATTTCCGTTTTTCAAAATATCTCCATAAATATGATATTTAGGTATATACTATTATTTATAAAAGTCTTAGAAAATAATATTAACTATAACGGCTGAGTTTCGGAAGGTGTGTCCCCATGAGTTCCGAGTTAGTTCCAAGTCTAATCATCTAGGTGGCAGCAGCGTTAGAGGCATTGCTTTTTACTTGGCACTTAAAGATAACTTTTCCTTAAAAAGACCTTGGAAACCAATTGAGCTTGCAAACCAACTATAGCTTGCGATCCGAACGTGAGGGTGACTATCGTTTTCTTAACACAAAGCAACATTTGCGACAAAAACACTGCTTTTCCTTAAAAAGACCTTGGAAACCAATTGAGCTTGCAATCCAACTATAGCTTGCGATCCGAACGTGAGGGTGACTATCTTTTTCTTAACACAAAGCAACATTTGCGACAAACACTGCTGTTTTTGAATACATAAGAATTATATGTGTATCTTCATTTATAAAGGAGATATAGATTTTCGCGCCGAAAAAGTCGCAGCACGTAAGTAAACTAACGCTGCTGCCACCTAGATGGTTAGACTCAGAACTAACTCGAAACTAATGAGGACACACCTTCCGAAATTCAACCACTATAACTTTTGTTTGAAACATATTTTCGTACCACTGATTGTTTAGGAGTTATTCATGAAATACTGATAAACCGGAAGTTGCTGATTATATACGTTGTGGGCGCTCTTGGCGCTGGGGCGAAAGGCCATTTCATCGTTTTTCATCGATCATGTCCCGAAAAACATTATTTATAATGTTTGTGACGTCAAATATAATAATATATAAATTAATCACTCATCTTCCAAGTTTAGATGGAATATAGAGTTCGAATTTACTGTCGTAGATAAATATTTATATCTTATATATGGAGAAAGTCATGTGCTGGCCACATCAGATTTTTCTCTTTGATATGCGTGGCAAATTAATTCAGATCACGGAGCTGCGGTTTCCTGAGGAAGAGTATGAATTTCAGATTTCTTTTAGTGAAAGGGGTGAAAAATGAAAATAATACGAAATTTCAATATTTGATTCACTGTTAGGATTATAATTAAGCAAACAAAAGTATTCATAAAAACTATAGTAGACATATTGGTTGACCATTAAAGTCATTTTTTAAATTAGAAAACAACGCATTATGTTCTGTTTCAGTGTGACAGAAGATAATAAATGTAATAATCAAAAGTTGGTAAATCTAAGAATATGCTTTAATTTCAAGTTTATTATATTCAATGAATAGTGTTCGATACTTTCTAATCAAGCCAAGTAGCTAAATTACAGGAATTCCTTTAGAATGTATGCATGAACTTGACCTAGTAGAAAGAAATTTAATGTAATGCAGCAATTTTATACTATAATTTATATGCATGATGGCTGTATAAGAAAATACGAGAAATGGTGAGATAGGTCAGAAAAAAATGTAGCCTTATCATGTATCCGTCTAAACTTGATTGCATGAATTCACATATGAACCAAGACAGAGTATATTGTCACAAATGTGGAGAAAATCAAAATGAATCATTTTCATCCCTCATTTCAATATCTTCCAAAAGAACTATTTAAGATTTCAGTCTGTTTGTCATTAAATTTTTGATATAAAATAGCCTTGAAAATCTTGATTAGAAAACTATCCAAGGCATAGGGAAGGGTAACTGTTTTAATGCACTTATTATCTGATTGCCTGTGACAAGATAGAATCCCAAGAGCTGGAACATACAAAATTTGCCCTTTTGCAAAAGAAAGAAAGCAAAGTGCAGCATAAGTACCAATACAGTTTCAAAGAATGTCTTTAGATGTACACCCTGAATATACATACCTTGGAGAAATTGTTACAATTGGAGAGAACAATGGAAGTGAACAGAATATTAAAACTTGGCAGGAAAATTTTCTGAAGGAACAAGCATATTCTAAAGTCATGCCAATATAAAATATGCCAATGGTCTGGGAAAGGAAGGTTTTAAACTAATTCATTTCACCAGTTATAACCAATGGAAGAAAGACTAAGTGTTATACACAGCAATAATCCAGCATCATCAGACAGTACAGAGAAGTATGGAGTGCTGCTGTAGGTCTGTAATTATGAAAACACTGGATGAGAATGATGACCTGATAGACAGGAATCATTGATAAAATAAAGTCACTGAAGTGGATGACAAAATGTGTTGAGATTAAATTACAACTGTTAGTCACAAGCAGTTCTCTACTGGACTCAAAGATATGTGATGAAACCAACGACCAGAAGATAGATGAAGAAAAGGCATCATTAAGCACCTAGGGATAAGATGGCAATGCGTAGCTCAGAATACAGAGGACTGGAATAACTACAACTAAAAACTGACACAGCTACTAAGCTAAGAGGGTTTACTATCCAAATATTCACTTTTCCCATAATTACTATGCTTATATTGTATTGCTTTGGACAAGTTACTTTTTTAATACTATGAGGTACAAGAAAATGGAAAGAAAAGGTTTTAGATGCATTGTAGTAGAAATCCTCTTTCTGATAAAATACAGCAGCATGAAAAGCAAAGAGCATTATATTCAGAGCTACATAATGTCTACACATACACATTACAGAGGCATTGCATGGAAACACACCTTTTAAGGAATATTGAAATATATGTAATTATTATTTTTAATTACAAATTCAATAAATAAAAATATTTCCCATGCTACAGTTTCAAAAAAGAATATTAAGTAAAAAATATCATAAATTAAATGTGAAAATAGTTTTCATTTAATTCATAGAAAAAAAGATTAAATTTTCTTTTCTCTTTGCTAAATAAAATTATTATTTCATCCTCCATAAGAATTTCATTTTCCTAAAGATATAAAGGGCAAATTGTGGTCATTAAAACAAATGTCATACATTGAGTTTCAAAGATAGTTTATAGATTTTTAAAGTAACAATGGCCTCTTGAATTTTGCCATGCAGATTATGTACATTGTATTACAATTACTTTCCATGTAAATTCCTTCTAAAATTTTATTAGGATACTCTGTGAGAGCTAAATAAAATACACCATATTTTTAACTCAGTAACTACTGTTTAAGCATCACCAAGGGCAAAAAACATTTGTAAAACTATCTGAATTGGAATACAACGTTTCAGCCAAATTGAAAAAGGGTTAAAAGTTGAGAATTAATTCATAATTCTGAATTGTATAATGAAAGTGAAAATATGCAGGGAAATTCATTTATAATATTGATTGGTGGATAAATCTAAATTGCATCTTTTACCGTATTTCCCCCTATAAGACGCACTTTTTTTACTCCAAAATATGCTCTAAAATCATACTGCGTCTTATGCGCCGATGGTATACAGGTATAACTCCGTCCTATAATAAGCAAGCCGATTTGCCGGGATAAATGCATACCATTAAGTATTTTTTTACCGTATCAGGCATTGAAAATAGTTCACCTCATTACAAATTTCGATAATAACACTTTTTCGATTAAGTAGTAAGGAATACAGTTTTAATATTTCGATTTCGATTTCGAACTTCCTATTCAAAATTTCCCAGATAAATTGGAAATTCATACAATGTAGCATGTTTAGTTTAATCTCGCATGTGGTGCTGCTGCAAAACTTATACACATTGGGCTAACGGAGATGTCATCCCTAAGCTAATACATTGTATCTCTCTCGATAAAGGGTTTACCGGCACTCGTCTTTATGTAACAAAGTATGAGTTTTATCATAAATTCTAACCTGAATAATCTAGGTGCGTCTTATAGGCCGGGAAATACGGTATGTGATAGAGCGTAAGTTCCTAAACTTTATCCCCTGTAGACCCCTTCCCATTCTTTTTTTTTCGTGGACCCCCCAGCCTCCCTAAAATTGACTTTTTCTGAACTAATTTACTTCAAATGCAGATGCAAATGCTGATCACTGTGATAGGTTTTTGTAAAATAATGTAAAAAAGAAAAACATGAATACATTTTATTCATACATTTATTTAATGATATAAAACACCAAATGCAAGGATCATTTTTTGGATTGAAACAAACAGAACCAATAAAAATATTATAGAAAATTAATACACAAACAAATGAATGTATGAACCCAATACTTCAATAGTAATTAGTCAATATTTGGCTTCTAATTACTGATGTATAGTCGAATAATCTCCACATTCAGTGATTTGCAACTGATTTCTTTTTTAAGAAGTTCGGTATCCATGCTAAATCCCCTTTCCAAAAAGTAGGAAGATAGGAAAGCTTTGAATAACTTTCTTGTAGTAGCCTATAATTCATACTGCATGAGCATGATAAGCAGCAGCTATAGACTGGTTTATGGAAACCCTTTTTCTTTCTCCTTCACATGGACTCCTCTTTGGATACTTTCAAGATACACGAATGACATTTTCCTGTTCAAAATCTTTCAGAATACCTAAAAAGCATTTCTTGAAATCTCACTGTAGCTACTTGAATAAATCATAATCATATTCTTAGGATAGATTAATGCTTATACCTCATTTTGAAATTAAGAAATTTTAAAGCTAAGCTTTGATAAATATTTCTCTCAAAGTTAGCATCAGAATGATCAATTTTGGCTCACAACTGGCTGCTAGCAGTAAAATAGCTTCTGCTGCTTATTTACTATTACACCTCTGATTATATATATTATATATACCCAATATCTTTAGGATCTTAGAAAGTATTTACATGGTCATGTTTTTCTACCTCTCTTATTGCTAAAGTTTACTCTAAGGCTAAGATTTACTTAAGGCTAAAGACATTTAGCTTTTTTTATTGTGTGCAGCTTTTCTTTGAGTTTTTTTATTAATACACAAGCATTCTGTTTCATACATGTAAAAATTTTATCCTGTACAATAGGGATAGGCTTTATAAAAGGGAATTTTTTTGCAACCAGAGGTCCTAGGCACAAATACCTCTTTAAAGGCACCATCAAGAGGTGGTTCATTAAAAAAAAATGACAAAACTCTTTTTAGAGACCCCTTAACCTCTCAGCTTGTGCCTGGTACACCTAATTGTACATCTGTCACTGGTTAATTCATGTTTTATAGTCATTATGGTAATTTATTAGTCTTGAGGAATTATGTTCCAATTTTTTTCTTCAATCAGTTATTCCAGTCTACTGTAATTTCCCTACCATATCTACTATGATTTATTTTGGATAAGGCAAAGAACGCATATTTGGGAAATACGGTAATTTCTATTTGTTTTTTTACTTTCAGGTAAATAATCATAGCTTTGCGCAGGAGATAAAAATCTTATGCTTAAATTTTCAATATGCATTCAGAACTCAGCTCTAAGACAGAGTTATATTACTGTTGATATATTGTTTTTACATAGTTATCATGTTTTAATTGTCTTGCATGTCGCAATTCACTTGTTTTTGTATTGAGTTTGTTTTTGCTTCTCTTTTGTTTCCATGCTTTCTCTCATGTCTCGGATACTTCCTATCCCCATAATGCTTTCCCTATGGCATGCTTAGTAAGGCTAGGACTGCTCAAATGGCTCTGACAGTAGTCCAAGAGTAATCCGGGTAACTTAAACTGCTCCATCCATTGCAACGGAAACAACGCATTGTCTCGAAATACAAGTGCAGTGAGTGATACAATGTGGTTAGAGGCGATTCATTTCAATTTACAACATGATGAGAAAAATGACTAAGTCTCAATTCCGC
This sequence comes from Sympetrum striolatum, assembly GCA_947579665.1. Lineage (NCBI taxonomy): Eukaryota > Metazoa > Arthropoda > Insecta > Odonata > Libellulidae > Sympetrum > Sympetrum striolatum. The sequence continues at coordinate 24,149,529 of OX388352.1, forward strand.
AATAAATTTATTTTGGGACCGGCAACATAAACAAAAGGTTTTTACTATGTTGCTATATCACAGATGAATTTTCACTGTTATGCAAATTAAGTATTTTGCAAAATCGCCTTTATTTGTGGAATAATTAAATCAAAGAGAAAATATTACGAGAAGAAATTAGAAGAATTGTGGATATAAAAAACCAAAGAACCTTAGGAAAAAAATCTATCCACAGGAAACACCTACCAATAGTAATACATTACATACATTCTTAGTGTTCTTCCTGTATCTAAACATGGCGGTAACAGATTAAAGTGTTTTCTTAATAAATCTGTGTCCATCATAGTTATCTGATGAATCAGGTTCCATGGATTTGTGAATCCAACAAATACTTTGGTATTTGTGACTGTAAAAACCATCCCCTGTCAAGTATGTATTGAGTAAAGGTATGCAGATTTAGTTCAAGAGTTCCCTTAAGAGATGGCACTAAACTTATGGGCGCGTGGTTTGAATTAGGAATTCTTTTTATTTTCGATATATTGTATTATAGCTACTAATTATTTGTATACTTTTCCTGCATTCAAACTGTGCTGAAGTGGTTACAAGATGAAGATGCACCTGGAGTGTCTTTGCTACAGCAGATCCCCTAAATTGCAGTGATCTTAATTGTGAGAGAAGGCACTTGCTTACACTAAAAAATTTCATATCATTGGATGATATGGACAGTGTTCACTATTTTCCAGAGATATGAAATTCTTCAATACAAGCAAGAGCCTTCACTCTCATTGAAGATCTGCTGTAGCAAGTATATGCCAGATGCACCTTCATCAGGTAACCACCCTGTAAAACTGCAGCAAAAGCATATAATTTATTATTCACTGAATGATAAAATTAATGATTCCAGGAAGTTCAAGTTATTGTAAAATACAAGAAATACCAAGAGCATATTTCACACATTTTTGATTAAAAGAAAATTCGGATACATGTTGGAGATGTTAAAATCAGCAATTAAGATTTATCTGGAATACATAAATTTTTAATAATTAGTTTCAGATAGAATTTAATGTACATAGAAAATATCAGTGCAATTTGAGAACAATATACAATGATGAATCAATAACAAAAGATGAAAGCAGCTTAAAAATAATGTATCAGTTATCAAAATAATAACAAAATTGGATTATGACCGATTACTCCTCAGTATGAAAGCATTTCACTTTTTCGTAGAATATTACTACGTGGCAAAGTATTTGTGCCCTTTTAAGTATATACGAAACCACTATGCCATAAATGACTAAACTGCAATGAGAAAAATATATATATTTGAGTTTTATTACTGCCCAGGGCAATTCATTAAATACATTTAAAGAAAGACAGTAACCCTTACAGAACATGAATACAGCTTTAGAATATAATAGTAGTATTAATTAACAAATGAAAATACTACAAAAAGATAATATTATTGAAATGAAGCAACTTAAAAACTATAAAAAATACATAGTTTCAAAAATGAAAAACAAAAAGAAAAAATAATAACAAAATATACTAAGACAATCACAAATGAAAAAAAATTGTTAAAACAGCAATGGCTAGAGAAGTTTATGTCAAAAACATGTAAATAAAAACTAAATGCTCAGATCTCACTAGAAACTATCAAATATCAATACACATATACTCTCTACTAGAAAATTTCTATATTAACAAGCAGAACATAAAAAACAATGAAGGAAAGAAGTAAAATTAGAGAAATAAATAAACTATACCCACTAATCACAGCAGTGTAAAAAAGCTTAAAAATAAAATTGAATTAAAATTTCACTGAATCTTACACAGAATACTCTTCCATTTGGAGACTTTGCCTCGGATATGAGTTTTTCTATTGTACTCAATGCAGAAACGCCTAATGCCAATCCCTGAAATTGTAGACATACAACATTTAAAAAATTAAAGATCCACTGATCTTGATAATATAGGGATAAGAAAGCTTGATAAGTTCATCTTCTCTGCACAATCAGCTAAAGATTTGATAACTGAAGTTACTCCTTCATCAAATCAAAGGAGAGGAAGAGATCCTGTTACAAGAGAGGGTCTTTTGTTAGATCTGCTCTGCAATGCTCACAGTTGTTACCATTAAGAAAGAATGTTGCCATGATGACCTACAAAAGCAACAGACATTAGCATGTTATCACTTAATTTATTCAGTTTCCAAAATTTACTGCTAAGTCCAGATGGATTGGATTCGTGATCTGCTTGAAAGAGAGGAGACAAATCTGTTTAAAGGTCACATCCATCTTCCATGGTATTTCCTTGGGTCTGGTTGAAAATTAAATTGTTAATAATGGCTGTCTTGAGAGCATCCTGGAATTTTTTTGCATTAGGATAATGATTAGAGCCACAAATTGGACGAAGAATATTAAAAAAAAATTCCAATGGTTCCTGATTGAAATTCCTAGTATATGCTAGTATTTACATGCCAAAAGTTATTATTTTTCATTTAACTCCAAACATTAATCATAGCTCTCATGGTAGCTAACCAACCATCCTGTGATGGGGGATGAATTACCTTATTTTTACCAGTGAACTCTAATGAATTCATTTCTTTATCATATCCTTCCAAAACTGCAGATGTGGACTGCCCTCACTCACAGCCAACTTCAGAGGTTTCCTCTTGTCATTCTCCTTAAATCCGTTTAAACTATCAAATGCTGAGTCAAAATCCATTAATAGCTGAGCAGTAGCAAGTCCATCAGTGCCCAAAACATCTGCATTAAAAGAAAAGAAATTAGGTATGTTCGAAAGTATATCAGATTGCATTTAACACTAATGTAGATCACTTACTCCTTCCTACTAGTGCATGGATCCCAGCAGCAACATGTCTACTAAACACCTCCGCCGCTAGATGAACTCTCATTTTCTGAAGAGGCATTGGAGACAGATGTGCTTCAGTAAGATTGAAAACACTGTATAAAAGACGAAAAAAATAAATTAATATATTTATTAACTGGGGAAGGGTAGAATAAAGTTAGACATGGTTAACAGTGCTATAACTTATCTTATAGGAAAAAAGTTTACAGAGCAGTCTTGCTCATCCAGTACAACTAGGTGTTGCCACTTTCCAACAAGTGGAGTTTGTTCGTCTCCAATTTTAACCAAGGTCCTAACATCATATTTTATAAAAAGATTCCTAAAGCATTTCAAAGATGTGGAGTGTCATATACTGTAAATATTAAAAAAAGAAAGGGTTAGTAAAAGTGGATCCCAGCAATTCCAAGGTTTTAACATTACTGCGGCCCATGTCACAAACAGTTGCAACAACTTTCAGTCCAGTTTCCTGCAAATCAAATAAAACTTCTTTAATTAAGTCAGCCAAGGTATATGCTGGTGTACTGCCATGACTGAAGTAGTATGCCACCGGCTGCTTCCACTTTCTTCAGATGCCTCGAACCATAAAAAGCAATGCTTGCTTAGCAACTGCAAGGGAACGACCTTTCCTGCCATGGTCAGTGAAGCCAACAATTTTACCCCTGTCCAGACTGTAACAAAAAATTGGCTTTACAACCATCTCACCAAAAATAAAAGTGCAAAACCTATCCTTAGATTTTCTCTGGAGAGCTGCTGACTTAATTGCCTCAATTATTTCTTTAATTATGCCTGTGGATAAATCAAGTTGTCTAATTAATGGCATTAGGGTATTCCTAGAGGGCAATGGAACCTGCATTCGCATAAAACTATATGCATTTTGACTCATTTTGAATGCAGACAAGGCAAAGACCTTCTGGGAATAAGTCTATCTCCTTCCTTTGGGTTTGACTTGACATCCTTTCAGGATTGCAGTTAAAAAGGACAAAGAGGAATTAGTTAGTCCTGAAGCATTAAAATACTTGACAAAGTCAAAATTATCAACATCATTCATTTCTGTAAAAAACTATTTCATCTTTAAACTCGCTTTCCTAAGCCTATTGACGACTCTATCCTTCTTTTTCAACTCCTTGTACAGTTTCTCCTTCCTTAGTGTTAAATCAGTTAGTCTTCTTACTGCATATAAACTGACAAGATTCTTCTTCCTTTCTTGAGATGAAAGATTTTCCAAGATGGTAGTGGATGAGACCCTACATGGAGAAGCATAAGTTTTTAAATCAGTAGCGGGAGGTGGAGAGGAGGCGAAAGAGGTTGATGGAATAGGTTCATGAAGGAGGAACATCTAGAATAGATAGGATGACAAAAGTAGGAGGAATCTGCTTGTGCTGCTTCAGCTGCAATTGAATGATGAGGTGGAAAAAGAGTGGGCAATGCTGATCGCAGAATGGGGCCTGACGAAGGAAATGTAAAACAATTAATATCAAAATGTTTAATACAAATCCAACAACAGCCATGGAGCTTCTTCACTTCTATGCCTTCCAAGTTTGGATTCTTGCAAAAGTCTTTCCACAGCAAGGCCCTGAAAAGGAATTCTTTGAATGCTAGATAGATAAGAACAAATAAGCAATACATCAGTAGCAAAATAAATTAACACGAAATTACTTAGTAACATAAGAATTACTTAAAAGCAATAAATCTTGGGGAAGCCACAGACAGTTAATTACTCTTTCTGCATATGAAGTTTTCTGGCTAGGGCATTGTAGGCATTATTTAACATAAGGTACTCAATTTTATTCCAAATCATTTCCGGCAATAGTGGTACCAACTAGGTTTATATATTAGATGAAGAGATAACACTCAATATATAATCGATATGAACTCTACCTTGTGAATGACTAACATCAAATAATAACTCCCAAAAAAGATCTTTCATTTCGGAATTGAAGATTAAGAATGAAAAATGATACTTCTCATGTTAAAAGATGACAAAATGAAGACAACTTACCGTTCTTAATTCAAATGCATTATTATATATATTAACTCCCACATTGTGCTTATTAATAGCTCTAACTAGCAATTGAGTTTAATTTACTATTTTAATGATTCATTAACTTACCTTCTTTTCAAGATATTATTTCATTCATTGAATATTTTATTGTTTTGACTGAGGCACAAATTCAAGATTTGTAAGTTTCCTTTCAAAATCTTTTTCAAATTATCATATCAATTTCATCCATTATATTCAATATAAGTTTTCCTCTATCTTCTGCTGTTATTTACAGTTTCAAAGATATTCCTACTGTTAATGGTTTGATATCCATGGCTCTGAATGAATTGATATGATAATGAAAATTGAATGAATACAAAAAATGAAATTGATCACTTGAAAAATGATGCCAACAGACATACATTTAGTATCTTTGTAAGTAAAACTAAATATAGCATAAAAATCTTCAAAATATTTAATAACAGATAATGATCACATGGAGAAACTAAAAAATAGGAATATTTTGGAGAGAAAATTTTAAAAAAATAGGAAAGTTTAAGAAGGAAAGATAGATAAATAAAATAAGAGAGGGAGATTTTGGTTAAATGGTATAATAGAAAAAAACTAAGGAAAGGAATGTTGTTAATGAGAAGATGTTAACACTTTCCAATTTTCTTTGTCCGGTGCTTCTCATTGCCATGTTATGCCTAGACTTAATGGTGTCTCAAACCCAACTGTCCTTAGGTCTTCTTCTTGGTCTCTTCACACCTTTTGGTAACTAGTGAATGTCTGCAGATGTCCAGTGGTTGTCGTTTCTTCTTGCCACCTGGCCAGCCCAACTCTATTTTAGTGATCTTACCTTCTCAATGGTATCCTGTTTTCTCTCCTGCTGTTACCAACTGTCCCAGGAATGTGTATTCCAAGCAAACATCCAGAGGTTTTTCTTGAAGTTTGACTGGTTCTTGGGCTGCAAAGGAACTATTCATTTGTTTTGTTAGGTTTATCCTGAGCCCTATCTTCTGTACCACTGTATTTAGTTGTTGAACTCTTGAAGCTAGATCTACGTTGATTGCAAAGAGAACTGAAACATTTGCAAAACATAGGTGACTGATGTACTTCCTATTTACTCTTGCGGCAGTGTCATCGGCTTCTCGCTGACCTACACGACCATTAAAATCGCCCATAGTAACTTCATAGTAGTTGGCCTCCTTTTCATGCTCAGAGCCGAGAATACTCCCGAAGTTTTCTATTTCATCATCGCTGCTTGCCACTGTTGGTGAGTAGACTTGGTTTACCTGTACTGAGTAACGCTCATTTATTTATCTTTAGTACGAGTTTGCAATTACTGTCAGATACACCTTCGATTATTACCACATTATCTTTACTTCTCATGTTGATTAGAAATTCAACGCCTCCAAGTCTTGTCATTTGTATCCCTGTAAAAGAATAAATGTCCTCCCTTGAATGTCATAGGTTCTGATTTTTTTCTGACTTCACTGAGACCTATGACGTCCCATTTTATCTTCTCTGCTTAATTCAGTACTTTCAGTGGACTTTCTTTGCTCTTCAAGCTACGGCATTTTTAATTCGCGAATTGCATGGTGGTAGTTCTTTTCCTCACAGGCTCCCTGATAGTCATGTGGACAGCGCGTTTGCCTTCGGTGAAAGCGGTCCCGGGTTCAAATCCCGGTGGGAGCCAATGTGCGAAATGATCTAAGCTGTCGAAGCACTTTTAACAATACTACTACTACTACTACTTTTCCTCACTATGGACCTCTTTAATGCCACCACCTCCCGTACATCCAAATGAGTGGTGCTTTTTCGTCCGGATGAATTTCCATTTAAGAAGCTCATCATGAAATTGTACTTGTATTTGGGGGGGTTAGGACAATAATTCACAGTTCCTTCAGTAGCTCAATTGGTAGAGAGCATTGACAATAATTCACCAGGCTGCCCTACTGCCGGTTGGCGAATGCCACTGTCATTAAATAGCTGGATATATTGTTGGAGCTTTCTTAGCATGGTTGAACCTGGGCTAAACATCGCCTCCCTTATATATAAGGGAGGCTGTCAAAGCACTTCTTAAGTCATAAATGATATTTACATAAGACAGGATCATATGGAGATTATACGGAGCACCTGGTTGTCAATAGAGTTTTGCAAAAATCTCTGAAGTGATAATTACTATCTCTCAAGATCAAATGAATAATAAATAAACTAGAATGAAACTTTCAGTTATATTGATATGACGAACTTTATGGCACTGGATTCTTCTTTTAATAGTCTTGCCTGAGGAATTCCTGAGCTGATTAGAAATAAGTTATTGCGCGGAAACTGGTAGAAGTCGAAATTGTTCTCGCGGGAATCCGTCACAAGGTTAACTCGTTGATCGAGAACTCATCGTAAGTGATTACATCACGTGGAATAGGCACAAATCATCGCAACACTATTCACTGCAGCCTAATAGAAAGAGCACGCTCACCTTTACCCGTATACGATAAAGGAATAGGTCTGCGCTTCATAAGCTAAGCCGGTTGGGATTTCCTTCTCTTAAATTCTCCGCATTCATCTCTCGTTACGAGACATAAATTGAGATTTTAGTTTCCGGTCAACAGATAGGAATATACCTCACTGTAATTTATGAACGAAAAAGTAATTAATTAATTATGACTTCATAATGCTTTTCCTGCGTAAGATATTCTATTCACATTAGCACAGATTTTCATACTGATTCTGATTAATACCCATGTTTGCTGTTATTTACTGTTATCGTTGCTACTAGTCTCACCTACTAGGATGGTTGCTTGGTGGCTAAGAGGCGCCTATGTACCACCATTATGTTCTGCCTCCCCGAAAACGTAAATGGAAAACAAATTCCAACAATCCAATCCAACCAATTCCAAGAACTTTGTGGTGCGCATGCAGCGACCAATTTTATAGTTATTAGCTATTATCTTTTTAAGTTGCTGCATTATTTTACATATCAGAGGCCTTTGATGGTATGTCATACTGATACACAACAAACATATTTACACATTGCACAATCTTTGCGAGATTTCCTCGTATTATTTAAAAAAATAATTATTTGTAAGATTTGCCGTCAAGAATTTCTTTGTATCTTGTGATGAATAATTATTACTTACCCTCATAATCAATTTAAAAATTAAATTTTGATAGAATATGAATATTTTTGAAGAAAATGATGTTGTTATTCTCAATGCTGGACAAAAAAATTGAGGTTGTTCTTATATATCTAATATTCACAGCGTTCATTATTAATTTAGGAAAAAATAATTGTGTCCAGAAATTTTCATTTTGTTGCAATGAATAGTTTTTACTCCTTTTTTAAGAAAATACTTAATATTGGTAGGATTTCCTTTTGAAAGTTATTGCTGTTTGTTTTTCTCTACAAAAAATAAACAGAGGTGAAATAGTTAAATAAGAAAATTTCATTTTATTAATACTAGAGGCATCTGCTTCATGGATTTTTCTTTCGAAACAACTTCTTTCTCTTGGAGTTTCTTCAGTTTTTTTATCATGTTTTGATTATATAACTAACTCATCTGGAAAACGAAAAAATTCTATACTCTTTAACAATAATTGAGTTATCAATGAATAGAAAGTTTTCGTTTTTCTAAAAGCATAGCTTAAGCTTTTAAGCTGTTTTATTTTCAGTTGAGAGTATTTTATTCTCGTATCAAAAAATTCGATCCTCGATTTAGTCTATCACACTTAGTGAGGAATGAAGAAAGGACCTTGAGTCTTTTTCATATTTATTTATTTATTTATTCTAAGGACAACAAATAGGCACCAGGCAAGGTGGTAGTCATAATATATTCAAATGAAACTAAAAAGTTACTGGTCCCCTATTCATTCCATATGACGGCCACAAAATATCGCGTATACCGGTAAATTTTATACTCGATTTCAATTTCAGAATAAATATTTGAATATTTTGCCCTCGGATGAGGTCTGGATTTCTCGAGAATAGCAGTATAGGAATATCTCGTGGAAGATAAGCTACAGTATGAAAATAAAAAAAATCAAGATACTGTTCCAAATCCTGTTGTACTAATTGATAACAATTTTGAAACAGCTTTTAGACTTGAATATGTTTTATTTGTGTGTTTACCTTTCTTATTACACATTTACGGACTTGGCAAGAGTTCAATTTCTTTCAATCAAGAAAAGTCTTGGTACATGAATATTCATTAAAGCAGTTCGGTTTTTTATGAATTACGCGATTACGTTTAGTTCAAGTTTTTTTTACATAAAAGTAAAAGAGCGCATGAGTTACATAAATCCGTAAAAATTCCTTATGCTTCTGGTATGTGCGCTAGTACTACATTAGATGTTGATCACGAATAGTCTTCTATCACATACAGGATAACCGTTTCTTTCGATTGCTACTTGAAGTAATGCCCAGGGTATTATATGTGGACAGGTTAGAGACTGTTTGCAACATAAATGTTTCATAATTGTCGTTGGTAGTTGGAAAGTCATAACCAGTTCACGAATCAAGATGATTCATTACAAGATTCAGCTATTGCCATTCGGGTCCTGCTATTTGTTTTGGAATGTTATATTTCCATTTATTATATCACATCTACGCAAGTCTTCTTCATTAATTTGCACAATTAGAGTCTTTAAAAGTTATCCTCATACTTGTAAGTCATCCTAGGTTTTCTTTGGCGCTGTTAAACGCGATTGGTCGCCCGTGACTACGAGTAAGGCTTTTCATTGGCTATTATGCATTACATCACTTCAAAATCAATGGAGCGATTTCGATGCCATAATTTTTTACCGCTTGTAAAATAATTCTATTTGGTACAGCACTTTTATGTAAAACTATAAGTTCTTACAAGAGTAGTTTTCGTGCTAAGCAACTTGTAGAGTATTTTGATATTCATTACTGGGAATACTAACCTCTGAAGCAAGTATTTAATAGTAAGTTATTTTTTGATATGGAATCTAGGCCTTGTTTTAAATATCACATTTAATATTATTGAAAAGACTATATAAGGTTCCATTTATACAAACGTTGAACGCTATAATATGAAATTTACATTTTATAGGTAAGCGTTTCGCTCATTCTCTGGAACTCGGGGAATATTTCGATTATCCAATAAAATTCTTAATTATGTTTATGTAGAGGAAAATAAAATTATTTTTTATTATACTCTATCGGTAGCTTATTCCGGATATCTCGAGAAAACTCTTGTGCAACTTGAACGCAAGGCGAAGAGTAAATCGAGAGTCGAGTTGAAATGTGGCAACGCTGCTCTCCGGAACATGCGCAGAGCCGAGATGTCGTTTTTTTCATTCGCTACGCGGTATTTCTTTGCAGATCGCACGGCAGGAGCCTAGTCCAAAGAATAGCCGCCGTTGAGACCGGACTGCTTTCTGCTTCATCGAAAATGACTGATCTAACTCGCGATAGACTTGGCCAGAGGCCTTGTCATTCATCGTCAGGTGAAGCCGTGTGTCCAGCCATGACCAGGGGTATTGATCACATTCGAGATCCTCGTCTCAATAAGGTGAGTTAATTTTCTGCATTTCTTATTACCTGTTGGAGGATTTTCACCTGGTTGCTTAATTTTAAGTAGGTTACCTTTCATGCATACTCATTTTTCACCTCACTTTATTTCGTTTTTTCATTACATGTTCTCATTAAAATTATGTCTTACCTATAAAGCGGCGAATAAAATATGTATGAAATGTCAGGTGAAATTATCCCGAATGTGATACAGGATATGTATTTTTGCAAATTTCATGTTGGATTTTCATGCCAACCTCGAAGTAATTGATTTTGACGTTATTTGAGGCTATGTCGTAAAATATTTCATTGATCGAAAATTATATTCGTGGACATTATTCAAGACGGATTATCTTTTATTCAACCGGGACTTGTAAAATGATGCACGAATTTTCCCCAGTGACAGTGTCGAGTGGGAAGAGAATGTAGGCCAGAAATTGATTTCGGCGAATTACTTTCATCTGAAGCGGGACATTCCGGCACGTAACAGCTGATTCCGATAGCACACGAAAGTGGTGCGGAGGCGATATTCGAAGGAGTGTCTTCAAACTTGAGGGAATCTCATTGAAATATGCAGTCTTGTGGTATAAACAGTTCTTTAGAAATAATTTTTGTTGCCATTGAGGGCGGATACCTGTTCCATCCGAGGGGCGTGCCTTAAAATATTCGCGAAGGTGACCCGATAACGCTTTCTGTTTCACTCGACTGCAAGTGACAGAGATGAATTAAAGCTGGCGGTTGTGTGAAAATATAGAGTTTTCCATCTCAGGAATCCCGGAGCTAAGTGCTGGTGATACCGTTCACATATTTTCACGTAGGATTTTTGTTATCTCGAGTTCTTTGCAGCATTTACGGATTAGAAGTCGAATACTTGAGCTATATCACTCAACCAAAAACCATGAATTTGTTACCTTTCTTTTTGAAAAGTACTGATTTTTTTAACCTCGAGAAATTCTCTACCGGCTTCTACCACTTTGCTTTTATGCACAGCGATGCCTTATACGAGTAAATGAGTGTCCTTTATTCGGAACTTAGATTATATGATATATTTCCTTTCGAAGTGTCGAGGCTGCCGTTGTATACTTAATAAATTCGCTACTTTCAAAATATTTTAAACTTAAGCAGGATGATTAAATATTTCCCTACAACCTTTCGTTTTTTCATGCTATTTTGACGATAGTCCAATTATCCGTATTTATCCGTATCCATTGCATTCTTCAATTTTCCTTGAGCGAGACTCGTTCTGTTTGGAGGTTGAGAGCGAATTCAAGCTTGCTCAGCTAATCTTTTTTAGGACTATCTGTTGATATGAGACGCTATGTATGAGGGCTGATTTAAAAATGTGGCGTTCAGCAGTTCTAAACTTAAAGCGCGGTCGTAGAGAGGCCGTCGTCTCTGGAGTTCCAAGGCATCAGCGAAAAGACATGTAGTTGTAAGAATTAAATAATCAAGAAATTGATTGAAAGTCTTTCAACTTCTATGTTAATATAACCATAATAGAAAAAATCGTGCATTTCAACTTGATTCAAGATAGATCTCCAAGAGATGTACGTAAAGGGAATTCATACTCGGGTTTATATCTTTGTATTGAAGTTTAATGGAAAAATTTAGCTTTTATCCTTCTTCTCCTAGCTTCTTGCTGCAGCACACGCTAAGTCTCTCTCTGAAGTTTATCTCCTCGGCATTGCATTTCTTCGCTTTGCGACCAACCGTTTGCAATTTGCACTGCTAAGGTATCCCCTTGGCGCTATTGAAATGGAGGAAGATGAATGAGCCAGGCCTTCGTTATTTCATGTCAGTGTCGAAAATCTTGAGACCTATAGTTCTATTTTTCTCCGCTATCAATTTTGGATAAGTATCTTTAAACATTAAAATGTCTCGCCAGTGAACTAAAATTTAAATATCGTCTGAATCCATTCAGAAGTAAGTTTCCTCCGATTGAGTCATAGTTTTTTCCACCGGTGGAGATTCTTTGCTGTTAATGCAGATCTATAACGAGTTATGCAACATTTGACACAAGTTGCTTCAAAATGGAAATTGTGGATCTTTCGTTGAGGGGTAATTCAATCTTGTGCCGCAGTTGTTTGCTCAAATAAAAATTCGTAAAGTTTAAGATACAGTTTCTACTATGTGATGGAAATTTCTTTCGTATCTTCCCTGTATCGCGTGTTCTATGGGTTTCACCGACTGGAAGAAAGTTCATTAACGCTGCTTTGTGAAGATAATAATCTGACTCAGAATATGATGCGTGATATAAAACTACAATTCACAAACTTAGATAGATATCCTATTAACGGAAGTGTTTCCCCAATCTTGGGTTTCTCTGATGTCGATAAACCCGAGTTTGAGTAACCCCCTTGAGTAAGTAAAAGATTTGCAATCATGAAGCAGAAATATCATATACTCTCTTAAAAATGCAATATGATGGCTTTAGCTTCCTCTTACGTTTCTACTGTGATGGAATATTTATTTTAATTACGCCTAAATTTATAAGCAAGAGTTTTGGTTAACTTTAAATTCCGATTTTATGATTAGAATCAATTAATCGTCATTTTAATGTTCAATTTGGTTTTCTCACGAGAACTATCTTCTTATAACCGTCTCATATTATTAGTTCTCTTTAGAATGATACTCTCCGGAATCCTCAGGGTATCTAGTTAGCTGAAAATGGTCCTAAGATTATCTTTCTTTTTACCGAGACGTTCAAGTTCCTCGTACAATAGGTATTAATGTTGATTAAATATACTTAGTTTTCCATCCACGTTTAACACTACTTCTCAGCCAATTAAATACTCCTGAAATGTCCTACAGCGTAATCACAGGGCATTTTAAAGGATTCTGATGCATCCAAACCTTTTCTTGACGTATTTCATACAAAATATTGAACGTCATATTGATGTTTTAATGTTTTTTCGGTTCTTTGAATGATAAACACAAAGTCATTTTCATAAGAGCATGAGAACAACCTTGTAATTACAAGGAATAGATTACTTTTATGCTGGTCACGTCGTTCAATAACTACTCAACGATTAGCGGTCTTTTTATATCTCATTGTGTGAGAACAATCAACAGGTCGCTAACTGGCATGTTTAAACTTCATATATACTGTCATAACCTATGAAATTAGAGTCAATACACAGTTAATCTATCTTTGATTGATCAATTCTCACTAGATTCATTTCAGATGTTCTTGACCCAAATAATTATTTTTCTTTTCAAAATCTACAAGATACTTAATACCATTCGGAGAGGGTAACTTCAAATTTACAGTAATATTACGTCAGTATTAGTATATAAAAGTTATTTTTAGAAATATATGAATATAAATTTATTTATCTAGATATATACAAAGTCATATTAGGTACATATTAGGTAAAATTAGTAGATAAAATTGAACAAAAAATTGCACTTGAAGGTATTGATTTCCCTTCTGGTCCTCCTGAGCCAATAATTGGCTCGTCAGCAGGTGCACAAATAAACAGACAACCAGAAAATATAAAATACTTTAGAATTACAGAGTATAGCTTACTTTTAAAAATTTTATGATAAACTTTGAAACAATTTCCTTTAAATCTTTATCTAATCCTTTCTAATAGATTCATCGTCTTATTGGTCTAGGGATTCTTGTCCCTACTTTCACGATGAATCATTTGCTCGGGATATTTAGATTAAATTTTAAATGTTTACGTCAAGAACTACCGGAAACGGTCGATCTCCTAAATATCACCAAATAACAAATTTCGCTCCTTCGAGGAAGTAAGTTTTCTGCACTTCCGAACCTCTTTTAGATTGTTCGTATTCCCAGCTTAGTTTACGATCCTTCGTCACAAGTTGTTATTTTTTCACCGGAGCGATTCTGAATCATTTAAATAAAATAAAGGATCGGTCCTCTCCTCTCGGAATCGTGTTGATGGAATGAATAAATATGTCCTTGGATTTGTGAGCTAAACTCTCTGGTGCCGTCGGCGGATTTCCTCATCAAAAAATGAATGACTGGGAACCGTGATACATTGTTATAGTGTTTTCAAAGTTAGATTTATTTTTCCCTTGCAGACGTACAAAATGAGAGATAAGTTTGGTTGGACTCTGAACTGAATCGGGGACGTATTTAAGTAGCGTGATTTTCGATATCTATACCTTTGCATCTACGTACGGAGAACTTGAACAATCGTATTTGCTGTGACTAAGATGAAGCTCGTGAGGGAAATCGTGATTAAGATAATGTACTTAGGCAATCTTTCAGGGCCGACACGTTTCACTTCTTACTGGTGGACACTGTGGATTTTGCTCACCTTTCAAAACAAGTTCAAGTTCGAAAGCTCCAATCAATTGTAGCTTTTACATTTTCCAGATAAGTTTTTATTCCAGGTTTTAGAACAATTTAAGTTAACAGAAGGACACGCTTAATTTTAGATTGGTTTAATCTATTATTGAAGATTAATGCATGATTATGGTAGTAGCTATTGCCGATCCCTCTTTGAAAATTAAAAATGGATTTTGTCGTAAAATTATTTTCTTTAATTCGTCTGGATAAGATTGATCTGAAATGCACCATATCGATTATCATGTTAAGAAAAAGAAGCTTTGCGTCAGTAATAAGGAACCAAAGTGTAGTGCATCGATGCCCATAAGCATTAATGCATAAAATTTTTGTTATTTTTTCTTTTATTCTTAAAACTTTGTACGTAAACTTATCGGCATCTCATTCGCCTCATTCAGTCGGCTCCTTCTGGTCATAACTAGCATGCTTCTCGTACATAATCTTATCCATTTTTCATCTGTACTTTCCACTTGTCAAAACAATATTCATCCATATCTCAGTTCTCTCCTGCTTTTTTTTCCTCGTATAATTACTTCCTGCTGTGCATTAGCTTATCCCGAAAGCCCAAACTTTTGCTGACCTAGAACAAAGTGAGCGCAAATACAATTCTATATACTTCAATTATAGCTTCTTTGGGTTTTTACATTTATTTCTTGCCTAATACACTCCTCTCATTTACTTCAATCTAAACGCTTTTCTAATTAGAAAACAATTCTACTACTTCTAATAATTCCTTTGGATTCTCTACAACTACAGCTGTCAAACGGAATTTTTTACTCATTTGGTAATTCTTCAGTTAATGTCGCCTCGTGAATGGCACATAATTCTCTTCTTTACCAAGAGAGAGCTCTTCCAAGTTCAATATACTTGTGGGAATCTCTCGCTCATCGGTTAATGCACATGTTGAACAACCAGCCAAGCATTGCATATCCTCATCGCTAACATCTTTCGATCTCAAGTTCTGGCTCCCGCATAGCCAAGTGAGTACAGCGTTCGCCTTTGCTAAAGCGATCCAGGGTTCGATCCCTGTGGGGAGCCTTTATGTGCGAAATGACCTAAGCTGTCAAAGAACTAATGAAAAACTACTTTTAGCCAAATATTTTTGACGATGTTCATCATAAAAGTTGTTACTTTGCAATTTATCGAAATCCAGTAGTTTACACGAAACCTCTTAAGCATCCATTAATGAAGGATTTCAACTCTCGCTATAATTTATTTTTAGTCTGTAATTCATTGAAGTATTATCTTTTATTGTATCTCTTTAGGTATTAGAGGTAATCCCCGCCGCCCAACTGTTTTCTTGGAGCACTCCATTCTCCCTTCTTAGCACTATCCAATACACTTTCGATCGCCAAATCTGAAATAAATAAGGGAGCAATTTATGAATGGGCCCATGGAATAGAGGACGAAACGTTTAAGTGAGGTTTCTTATAAGAAGACCACGATTAGGAACGAATGACCTCACGTTTCTCTGAGGGCATTGCTCTTAATTTTCGCCGAAGAGTGACGCAACATATAATAATATATGATTTATAAGTCGAGAATTTTTATAGCCATTTGAAAATTTTGCATTAATAATTATAATCGTCCAAGATAACGGTAAGTCAAATAAGTAACTGTAAGATTGTTTTTGTTAATCGTGCAGTTTTCTATCATAGTATAAATACTAATCGCGTCGAGTACCTACTGAAGCTATGAGTGGCCCCGAAAAAATGTATTTACCGATGCCAAGTATATTCGTATTTGTGAGCACTTGGCGGTAGGTTTAATAATTATTCGGAGCCACGCGTGGGTAATTTTTCAACGAAGAAAGTACAAAGTTTCCCAAGTAAATTTTCGGAGTGGGTAAATGAATCAAATGCACCAGAAATGTCTCAAGGAAAAGTTTGAACGAATGATTAGCTGCAACAAACGAAGACAATCAATTGCTGATGATGCAACCCGAAGATCTCTAAAAATTGGAGACGTTGGTTTCACGATCTCGTGTCTTCTACTTCTTAATCGAGATCATATAAGCGGTACTAGGAGTTTTCTATTGTTTTGTGATATGAGGTGATTCGGAATGATTCCTAACAGTAGAAACTTGGCGAGAAGAGTTAAACGTCCTAAACGTGAAATAATTGATAAAATGAGATACAATTACAACAGAAAGTAATTTTTCAAGGAATGAGAGTATATTACGAGGAATGATTAAAAAAACCGTTTAAAATCGTTATAAATATGTAGAAAAGCATTTCATTTTTCTGAAGTACCTGTAAAATTAAAATAAACAAAATACTAATCATGCTTCTTGAATATATCTGGCTCGTCCTGAATCAGACGACATACTTAGCTTTAGACGTATCGATTTTTTGCTCTTATCTTCTCATTCAAATAGCAACTTTGTGCTTAAGTCGGTTAAGACTTCAGACTTCATTGTTTCTGTGAGCCTTAATGTAATGTTATTCGGTAACAAATGAGAAAATGTGTAAGACGCAGAACAAGGAAGAACAGAAAGCACCTCCCCTAAACACATTGATCCCTTAACAGAGACAAACTGGCAGAGAGTACATCCAAAATTTAGTTAAGGGGTCGTTGCCTTTTTTTCTTGTTCTATGTCATTAATATTTCCTAACTATTGAACCTTTTCCCCGCCTGAATAAATCGCCTGTTTACGTTACTAAAATTAAAGCTGAGGCATGAGCACTTAATACAAGTAGTATGTAATAAATCTTGAAAACTATCAATGGAAACTCTTTTCTTTCTATTTTGGCACAAGGTTTCTTTCGTTAATCTGTTATGTTTGTTCGTCGAATGACGATCTCATCATCATTGAACGATAACATTGACCTACGAAGCTTATTTTTCCGCTGCAAATAGAAAAAATATAAACTATTTTCGCGTTGGATGTACCATTCTTATTATAGTCCAAAGCGTGCAGTTTTTTCACTTTTCTCAGCTCTAAACGTTTTGTTCCTAAATTGCTTTTTGGGAACTATAATTTTCTTTCTGAAACATCTTAAAGTGTGCCTCGGTTTTTCTCTTTCTCGGTTTAACTTTTTTTCATTTACTTTAGGTCGTTTACATTTACAAAATTCCCTTGAACCAGATTCATCGCATCCCGTCTCGTTCCTATGAAATAGTTTCACATCGACACCATTACGTTCTCAAATCGAAGCCCACCTTGTCTCAGTTTCGTAATTGGCTGCTGAATCTAGTGCAGAACAATCTCCAGATTGTATTTCGTCGAAAAATGTGTTTCCTAGAGTTATTACGCGTATCTGCTTTATTTATAAACAATGGTCGTTCAAAGATTGTGAATTTTCGAAGCGGAAGAATGTTTAGTGTTTAATGGAGGTGCATGTAGGATGATCAAAGAACTGCTAACATTTTTGACTGTTCATTTTACAAATACTTTTCTGATATCTGCAGCAAAGAAAGGAGTGGTATTTTGAAAATATTAATTATATATTATACATAATTATATCTTAGATGATATTTACTTTTCCGTACATGGAATCATCTCAAATACATGAACTAGTCGATAACACAGTAATAAATAACATAAATCAATGATTTAATGCTGCTTATAACCAATTTGTTTCAAATTTATCGGCTTTGGTGGCCAAGTCATCATACCGGCATTCCGTTTACTATATCACTCCTACCCCAAGGTCCCGGGATCGAATCCCGGCTGATTGGATTTTTCCGATTCAGGGAACGGTTTTGCGTGTTCGTTGTTGCTGTTGCCTCGGCGAAGAACCTCCTGACGAGCTCATGAGAGCTTAGGAGGACTTCACTGGTGAAGGGCAACAGTAGCTAAGCATGAAAAAAAATTTGAATTATCCAAGATGTTTTATTTTTCCTTTTTTTGTCGATTATTTAACTCCTTTGATTTTGAGGTATAGAATTTTATTTTTGGTACCTATTCTTAATTATTCCATTGCTATTTTTCAGTTTCACCTATTCCAATCACCACATTTCGAGTTCTATGGTTCGCGGTGTAATTTAAAATGTTCAGTAACTGTCGTTTCGAAGTTTTTATTTCAAGGGCAACGAAGTTTCTGAAAGAGATGAAAGATTTTAACGTAATTATAATGTACAAAATAGTAAGGATTTCTACCTGTTCCACCACCTTTATTTTCGTACTGAATTTTAAGACACCTTGCAGAGCTCGTGCATGAATGTATGACTTATTTTTTTCATAATTCTTCCTCTCCTCGAATGCTACTGCTCGTTTTGGAATAAGCTTTCCAAAAATTTATCGGTGTAGAGCTCAACGACGAAGTAGATTACGTCGGGTATCCAGTTAGCTGAGATCATAAACTCGATTAATCGACAAAGCGTCAAGAAAGAAATCGCTAAGACGGAAAAGTACTCCTCTGTTTGTATACGGAGCACTTAAATAGCAGATAATGTATAAATTTAACATTTTCAAAATGAGCATTTTTTAAGTATCCGAAAACGAGGTTTTCTTCGTAGCGAAATTAAGAAATGATTACCCGATGCTTCAATATTCACGGCATAGTTGGACAAATAGATATGTTTCTAATTGATGATGAATTTTGAAGTTCAGTTCATCAATTTTGTCTTATTGATCGAATCTGCTCTATTGTTTCTTATTGTTAGAGTAGGTACGTAGAGAACTGTCTATAACTAGCTCTCTGTCTAGAAAATTGGGCTTTAGGAATCCTCACTTACAGTCGAAACGTATTGGGGCGTCTCCCATCAAGTTCATCCAGCGACGGTGGCGTTTTTATTTTCAGCTTGATACCATTTTAAAACTGGCATGTCTTCCAAATTTTTCTCGTATGCCTTTCGAGCCGTTTTTTTCGTCAAAATTACATCTTATTCGTGGTAAATTATTCTCCGCGTTAAGTGTAATGTTTGACTTTTTATTGAATTTTCATCAATATTTTACTATTTTATTCGTTTACTAGACTTCCATTTGGATAAAATCACTTCTTAAATTGCTTCATTGTGATAAATCTTTTTATCCGTAAATTTTCTTGTTTAAAATTCATTTGTGCTACTTTGTAAAGGATATTATAATATGATTTTAAATTTCAATGTAAATTTGTCTATGGATTTTGTTAGAGATTGTGTCTTTTAAATAGATGGTGAATCGTGATAGTCTTCAGAATATGGAGTTCCGTAATCGGAATTATTAAAAACTCATTTTAAAGTCCTCGAGTTTTTTATTCTACTCGCGAGGAATTTTGCTTAGAATTTTTATCTCCTCCGAGCTTTTCAATCGTTGGCTTACGGATATGAAGCATATCTGAAGAATCGAAATTTCCACAAATGAGAAAAACATTGCCTCGTGTTATAAATTACATATAACCTTGGGTAGAAATGATAGTCAAATGATAAGTGAACTTGCCTTAACTGAGATAAAGTTCATTATGAAAAAATTCAAATCTGGTAGTAATGTGATTGTGTTTGTATCTTTATCAAAAAGATAATTGGTCGATAAAAATGTATTTAATTACCAGATAATATTGCGAATGATGGAACTATCTATAGCTATAGTATAGTACATACTATTATAAGTGCCTCGACACCTTAGGCCACTTCGCGTCCAGCGATAATCGAACCGCTTTCACCAAAGGCCAACTGCGCTGTCCATAGTCTATCCGGGAGCCCTATCGATAGCTGAAAAAGATAAAATTATATTGTCTTGCTTATTGGGTGATATTGACACTAGTATAGTCCTATTTTAATTCCAATCGTTTGAATAAGGGCAGCTATTATGAAGTGACTTTCTTTTCGAAGAAGAAGTTCTTCCATTATTCACCGCATCAAAATTGTTACCATAAGAGGTACATGTGCACAAGTCATGAGAGACTGCTCAGTGACGAGCAAAACCTTGTCAAAGTGTGAAGACTATTTGCTCAAAGAAATGACGATAAGACGTTAGGTCAGTTGAGAAAGGTGATCCTTCGCTGCAGTGGTCTTACATTATGTACGATAATTATGCAATATCTCTTGATCGATGATCTCTTTGCTACAAGGCCATTATTTCATACCCTTTTCATGAATAATCTTTAAGGTGAACAGTTCTCAGTCGTAAATTTTAATTAAATTGTAGTGACCTTCAGATTGTGTATTTCCTAATTTAAGGAAAGGGAATTTATTGAATAATTTTATTGACCTTGGATGCTTAGATTTTATCCCTTCGCTCTCGAAGTTGGAGAAAAATGAGGTTACATATCCCGGACTCCGAGGCGGTTGTAATAAATTACACTATTTCATAAGGAAAGAAATTGGAACATCGCAGTTTAAGAACTCTCCAAAATCCGTCTTTGTCAGTAACGAGTCAGTCAAAGTAACCAATGTAAATTTCAATTGCCAGGCTATTTTCTTCAGGGGAGAAAGAAAAAATTGAATCAGACACTTCTTGGGTCAGTGATTTCCGTTGTTTCTAGAATCCGTGACTATCGGAATCGCAAATCGGGTGAAACTAAATTTTACCCGAGCTTATCTTAATGTTTAAATGATCTAAGAAAAAGATACGTCTCGTCGATTTTTCTCAATGCTGGATAAATGTACCTCTCAGCTCTGCCACTACCTCTAGTTGCACTCCTAACACCAAAATAATTGCTCAGTCGCTTTCTAAACCGCATGGTCACGGAGTAGACTGACTTATTATAGGATTCAGGTTAGAACCTTTTGGAGGTTAGTGAAACCCTCTAAGGAAATAAATGTCGTCCAATTTCTGTTTTACCACGGTATATAAAGAAGGAAAAGAAGAAATCCGGATAAGTAGTTCTCTAATTATATAGCGAGCATCTCTTTGATCATAAGTTACGTTAAAAACACCAAGTGAAATATCGACAATCAGCAGAAACTCCCGATGTTGTTCAGGTGTGTTTTAAGATTTGTTTTTACTGACAATGTCTATTCTGAGCCAAGAATATGCAACCATATGTGCCAAGATTTCGGAAAAAATAAAAACTATAATATTCGGAGAATGGCTCCGTGACAGTAAGTTAAACCTACATCCTAAAAATTATGAATTTAATACCAATTGCTTTTACGAGTGACGACTGTATAGTAGAATTCTCGAGATCAATGGAGGCATCTTCCGACTAAAAGTTGTATTCGTGATCTATAAAGCAAATGTCAAACATCCTCCATTCGGATTTTCATGTGAATTTTGTCGGAAGTAACACATTTAGGTTATTTTATCGTGTATAATTGCGGAATATAAAGTTAAGTAAATAATCGTAGTGTTGTAAAACAAGCTTCGACTGCTGAGGTATTTTCTCACGTTTGGAAATCGAACCGGAAATTGAAATTTCACTAAAGACGAATGCGCCACCCACTTAGCTAGCCGAGAGCTCGAGTAAATCCTCTCTATGAAGGGGATTCCTTTATTTTAAAATCTTTATCCTCTATTTCACAAAATTCATTTTTTTTTATTTCCAAAATAAATTGCAAAGGACGTCCTTCAATAAAAGCTAGGTGAATCTCCCTGGTCTCATCTTTTTTTAGAGTTATATTTTGTAATTTTTTAAAAATCAGATTCTAGTAATTACTACTTTATGTCTTCTATTTTCTTAATTTCGCTCAGTACGCCGTATCACTGGCGTTTGATCGCAATCCGGTTCGTTTCAGTCAATATTTCTGTTGTCTCAACAAATCCTTTAGAATTCTTCACTTCCTCGCTTTAGTTTTGAATGTCGAAACAAGATATTATGGTTATTTTTCTTCGTTAAGAGCTTCGCTCGAAAATTTGTTTCTCATACCTAAAAGTTTGCATGGTCTTTACGTATAAAAATACTGCAAAAGCATATACAGCTGGATAATTTATGTCAACGATTTTCATCGATGTTTTTCTTTTATTTAGGACATGTTAAAGTATATTTCTTGATCCTTGTTTCGATTTTAACTTTGTAGGTAAGTATTGTTGGCAATACTTTCTTAAAATTATGCTACTTATCGATTTTGAAAATTCATTTAAATTATGAATGAGGAGAAGGTGATTTCAACTGAATTTATCCTCAGGATCATGTTTTAGAGGAAGGTACTTTTCAAAGGATACGAATGTTATGTAATAAGTAGTTGATATGATACTGATATTCATTACTTTGATTACATTAACTTTATTGTGTGTTGGTTACGAAGCAAATATAATTCGTAAATGAGTTCTGAGTACGCAGACTCGGCGATTGTAGAAATTTTCTCTTTCTTGGCCGCGGAATAATGGAATAGCTGACGATGAATGAAATGCAGGGGTCAAGATGTACTCGAACGTTAAAGAGCCCTTTGAAATCGCTTTACGGCATTTGCATTTCCTCGGAAACTGTCGAATGAGGTCCTTGCCACTATTCGGGATAATATAAAGGATTCAGTCCATACTCCGTCTGGAGGAAGGCCTTCAATGCATTGGGATGGATTATATGCACGTGTTACGAAACCAAAGTATGAACTTCATTATCTAACTTTTCCGATGACGAAACTGATGCTCATTGGTACAAGTAGAGAAACACCAATCCCGAAATTTTAGCAATGCGTCCTGAAGGATAAAGAAACGATGTTCACATAAAGCGGGAGATTTGATGCCGAACGCGTTGTACGAAACTTATGGAAACTATGTTTCTCTGGACCCGCAAGTTTCCTTCCTATTTGTTTTTTCCGAGTTACATAGCGTGATTTATTTAGAATTTCTGCTTTTCTGGATTTGTAATTTTCTGAATTGGATTTCTGAATTTGTAATTTTTGCATTCTGCAAGCATACTAATGATACAAATTTCAAGACGATATCACATCGGGAAGGTCCTCACACTTAATTCTGTACAGTATTGTATGTATGTACTGTATTCCCTTTGAAATATGTGGTAGAATACAAATGGTGCCCCAGCGTCGAACCAATGATCATAATGTAAAAAATAAACTTTTGTTATGAAACATTCATTACTTCTTTTGACATGCCTGACCATTAGGGTGGTCCAAAAAAATATTTTTTTTTTAAACATCCGCTTCACATATTTACCCCTCCCGAATTCCCGAAAATCCTCGCGATGCATTCTTATGAGAAAAATCAGGATTTTGGGGCCTTATGGAATCGAACCCATGATACCTATATCATATGTTTTCTGGCGGTTACATCTTATTGCCAGTACGTCGCAAAAAATTTCAAGTCAGTGATTCTTGTGGAACGTGGATAGAATTTTGATCCTCTGTGAATGAATATATATAGATTTGTGGTTAAGGTATATTTCTTGATCCGTGTTTCGATTTTAGTTTTGTAAGTATTGTTGGCTACGTGACTAACGAAAATATCTCATTTTGACAGGAAAAAGCGCAAATTTTTCAGAAGGGAAAAGTTTCTTTTCTATTTAAGTGCTCAATTTGGAGTGATTTAGTGCGTGACGCGTCGTCATGCCCCAGTTTAAATTTTGCTTGCTCTGATCGGCATTTCGAGATGAATTTTTTGTATTTTTCAGTAATTCCCAGATTTGATCAGGAATTATTTCCGCACATTATTATTCTCGTCTGTAAGTGCTAAGGAGCGAAATGTATGGTCCTGTGCGTCAACCTTTCAAGAAATGACGAAATGGACTATACTCTTAAAAGGAATTGGATGATGTGAGAAACCTTTAAGTAGGATAAGCTTAAAATTAAAATTTCTTAACTTCAATATAACATGTACTTCTTAAATATAAAAATTAAGAAAAGCAAAGGAAAGTGATATTAAAATTGCTTCTAAATATACAGAATCTAAAGTATCTAAAAACAATAGAAAAATTGACAGATATTAGAAATTTATGTAGAAGGCGGGACTTGGTCGGTTAATTCGTGCAATTTTCCTACGTCCTCCTAATTTGAGATAACACGTATTCTAGACATTAAGTCATGAGAGGTGATAGCCCTGATTGTCCAAGAAGAAATGTTACTAGTTCAATGTATATTTGTTATCTAATGCAATCCATGCATCCTAAACTTAGTAACTCATCTTTTATTTTCAGTATATATTTTAAAGACTAATGATCTATACTGTAATTGTTCCAAATGTCGCCAATGGGGCGAACCTTGACAATAGTCCAGGGTCTCTACGACATGGGGACATTAGGTCGTTGGTCGAGCAATGATATCATTGCACTAATAACGTGTGAAGATTAAATAATCAAAAACATCGTCAACCTTAATTTCAATTATCAAAATTTCGTGACATTTTTACGTTTGATAAAAACATTTTTCTTCTGCTTAGATGTTAGAAGTTACAGGGCACCACATTTTTCAGGGCCGGATTAACCATTAGGCAGAATAGGCAGTTGCCTGGGGCCCCCGATTTTAGGAGGCCCCCGAAAAATGAAAAAACCTTTGAAAATTTTCTTACAAACATAAAATTCCAAAGAATTAAATGAAAATATAAACACAACTGAAAATTTTTATGAAAGCTATAAGTTTTTATTTTAATCGAAAAAAGAAGGGAACGGACGTGAAAAAAGGGCCCCCAAATTGATGGTTGCCTAGGGCCCCGTTGAGGGTTAATCCGGCCCTGGGTTTCAGATATCTTCAGACAGACCATGTGCGATTGATAAGACATTCTTCCATTCCCGTAATATTTATACCGTTACGGATGCCTGATTAGTTTCTCAATTGGTATATATCAAGATGAGGTAATCGCTTAGAGGGTCGTTCTCTCTCTCATGATTTGCTTTCTCGGGGTAAAGATTTCTTACACATCTTAATGGCTTTGATGGAAAGTTAAAAATTAATCGTAAAGTGTATGAAAATTTCAGTACGATCTTTCAATAATCGTAGAAAGTTTTAATTTTTGATGAAGGAAATGCCAAGTCATGGCATAGAAACTATTAATCGAATTTTTGCTTTTTTGAAACTAGATTTAATCTTTCGTGGGAGTATAAAATTTGTCGAATCCACCAGCATTACTTAACTCAGTCGGCATAAATTTTCCATGCATTCCTTACCTGTTACCACTTATATTGTTTTTTCCCGCATTTTTGTGTCCGATTTTAGCCTTCATTTTTTTAGATAATGTAGCTTGAATCTATAATTTCATATCAGATACCGATTTTTCTAGTATTTCCGCTCCCCCTCCGCAAGAAATGATCTTAAGACATCAAGGCTCAATGCTGCGAGCAAAGTTTAATAGATGTGGTATTATTTGCGAAATTTTAATATTTTAATGAAGCATTATGTCAGAGTAGAAATTTCGTTGGAGAAACCGTTCCATGATCCATTTTCGCTTAGCTATTCCTTAATCGATTTTTAGCTCCAAGGTCAAGGAAAGAGTGTTTGCCCAAAAGGCAAGCAGATCGAAACTTTGTTCCCTCCTTTTCTTCTGTGGAGATTAATTCTATGGAAGTTAGCCGACCATTTCTGATCGACTTAACTACTGAAATCGATAATTTGAAAGATACTAAACAAGAAGAAAGTCCGCTCGGAACGTATGGCTGTTTGAGCGGGGGCTTGTGGCACTATTCTGCCAGAATCCTTCTGTGGGTCATCGATCGTTTTACTCGAGGGAGATGGTGGTACGACCTCCAGCGGAGCCCTAGCGAACCACCAAAGGAGGTATGGATAGTGAGTGGCAACGCGGAGGCCCTTCTCTACAGCCTTCACGTCTTCGCCTCGACCTCTTCTGCGAAAGTTTGAGTTCTTACGATGGAGTGGTACGATATTACTTTTTCACGAAGCCCCGCACCTCTAATTTCTTCATTACCCTTTTACATTTCTTGTCATGAGTTTTTCCCGCTTCTACACGCTGTGTTCGGCCTATTGCACCAGTCCGCTATGACCTAATCCGCACCCAGCTCATTCTCTTCGCGCAACTTACGGTCTCACTCCTACCGCAGAAAGCGTTTTAGTATTTGCAGTATGCGGGTGACACAACCGTAATCAGTTCAAAACCTGGTATCGCACTATTAGATACTACTCTAGATTTTGAATCACACGTTTTCGTCGGTATGGAAATCGTATACTAAAGAAAATTCAAACTTAACTTTGATTTGCGAATCATTTCAAATTACTGCAAATCATTCATGATTTACAGAGAGAGAACTAGGATCTTAGGAAAGTGTCATTAAAAAGAATAACAAAGTAGTAAAGATATTCGGCATAAAGTTTGGAATTTCTAAGCTATTTATTTACAAAATCTAATCATTCTAAGTAAATAGACTTCGCTCTATTTTATTTCGTTTCGTGGAATAGTATCGCTTTTTTAACTATAAAAACTAATTATTATTATGAACAAATTTCAAAATTTTGTCGATATACCTCCTGTTAGAGTTGTAAATTCATCATTTTGCATTGCTTGATCGGGGGAATCCTTGTAGACATTCTCGAAGTCTGCTCGATTCTTTGATTGGTTTTGTATTCGATTTTGTTGGAAAACTAAGATTTACCTACTCGTGGAAATATTACCATCAATTCTAATACCAATCAACGACAAGGTATGCTGCGCGATACTTATTCAAACAAGGCTTTTTATTAAACACCTATCATTCTGCTTAAAATATACTTAACTTTTTGTTTCCTTATTTACGACAAATTTTGGTTCAAAATACAATATACGGATGTGGATTTATGACGGAGTGGTTGTTATGTTTTGTGGCAGCGAGAGAGGAAACGGAAGTCTATCAGGAGATAACGCTCGATTCAATTAAGAGCGCATTTTAAGCTTATCTAGAGAGTTCTCTCAGGTGTTTGTTTCCTTTCGAGCGTTTGATCATTTTGGGGGTTCGTATATAATATAAACTAATTCACGTATGAAAATGAGATACTGTCAAAGCGAAATAACCGAGTATTTTCAACGTTCTTAACAAATAAATGTATAATAAGTTTATCATACTTATTAAATATATTCCCAAAACCATGAAATAGAATAAGTAAGTAATGGAATTCTCTAAGCGGCCCCGTGGGTAAGATCCATACGGCATTCACCATTGTTGATACCCTTTTGTCACCATTGGTAGTCGCTCCGAAGCATTTTTGGACGAAAGGATTTTTAGCTTTGTGAATATCGTGCAGTTTCGATCAACTTTAACAACGGCAATACATCGAATTCATAGACTGAGTAAATCAAACCCTATTGTAAACTTTAACGTTGTAACTTTAACTCTCAAACTTGGACCCGCTCGGCATTAAGCTTAAAAATTGACCCATTTTAATTTTTTTCATTGTACACTCAATCTTGTGCATAATTATACTTTATGAAAGTAGTAAAATCTCTCTTTTTGGTATGCTTTGATGAACTCCAGTAAATCACTATTTTTATTATTTCGTGTTATCCTAATTTTATCTAAGTGCGCTTCAGTCTTAAGGAGCGGTATACTAGTAGAACGTCTCTATTCGGTGGAGACAAAAAGTCTCCTCCTTTATCTAACCTATTCCATTATGGCGTTGCACAACACAACACACTTTGCACAACATATGGGAAGGGACCGCAGTCGAAGAATTTCAAGAAACGGAAGGTTGATAAATTTTTGGTAAATTATGATAGTGATTATCTATCTAATGATTATTATAACCTACCAACTATATTATTAAAAATAAAAAAGTGGTATAATACATTACTTTCAGTGAAAAATTTTATGAATGGATTTAATAAGAAATATGGCATTATTTTTTACTATATTAAATATTTTTTATTATTGCCTTTCATCCTCAACTTTTAAATAACAACTATTTTTTAAATGAGTATAATTTTAAAAATCTTTTTCGGACCGCAAGGTGAACCTTAGCGGGCCGCACGGAACCCACGATCGAATCTTGCGTAGACCTGGCATGAGAAACCCAACATACACGGGTTTTAAACTATCTGGGTAATGAAGTAATCATTTATGAAATACCTCAGCTATCCAAGATTTTCTTTATAACTGAACAACTTCTAAGAGAACTTTCGTATTCATATGAAAATATTTTACGTTTTTTTTCGTAATTACCTCTGAGGTTTATAAGGAATGCAATTTATTTAGAAGATACCGTAAAAAATAGCATTTCCGTGCATTCTATAATATAGTAAAGGTACCATAGTTTTATATGTTCAATACAAATGCTCTTGTGGTTAGACTGCAAACGTCAATCTTTTGGATACGAGCTGTAACAACACGCTTTCCAACCACCCGAACGATAGCATTGACTTCATATTCGACCATTTCTCGCACTTGTAATACCCAATTATCGTGCTAAATACCCTAATATCACAAATGCAATCTTGAATAATTTATTTACGTAATATAGCGATGCATTTAAATTTTACTATATCTGCTATAGTTCTTGAATAACGATCCTTCACAACCACGGAGATAATCATGAATAAAAATAGTACCCTGCAATAAAGGGTTAATATTAATTACAACACTTTACACATTGTTTTCAATTATTGATAAATCAAATAAGGTCATCATTTATTTGTATGTAAATTCAATTGTATCTTAAGAACAATGCCGGAAGAAACTGAAAATGCTCTTTCGAAAAATAATTACGGCACTTCATTATTTGTTGCCGCGAGCTTTAGAAATCAGAAATTGTTGCTGAAATAGCACATCTTCGCTTCATACATACTACATGAAACAATTTTAAGCGGATTTTTCTTCGGTGCTCGAGTATAAAGTACCAAAAAATAGAATTCAAATACCCTGAGTACTCGAATCGTCGAAAAATGATGATGAATGTCGAGTAGACATCGATAACTTGGAATCCCTAGCGGAAATTCTCAAACTTATTCATCCATCGATCTTTATGGAGCCCATTTGACTGTAATAGTCCCCAAACGCAAATCTATCAATCTCCACCCTTTTGTTTTACATCTTTCATAATTAGTTACAAATATTACTTAGTTTTTGTGAATTTTCATCCATCGCAATTCTATATAATCGATTTGTTAAGGATGTGGATGCCATTGTAATAGATTTTCCAAAGCATTTGACAAAGTACCGCATCACCAGTTGTTAGCAAAAATTGATAAATTAGGTACAGACGGGAGGGTTAAAACGTGGTTGCGAAATTTCTTAATCGCTAGATCACAGAGTAAGAGCACGCGATATTTTATCCGACAAAACAGAAATAACTTTAGAAGTCCCCCAGGGAAGTGTAATCGGTCCATTATTTTTCTTAATTTATAAAAACGACTCACCGAACGGCATAAAATCAAAAATAAGGCTTTTTGCGGACGTAAAATTGTAGCAATTTCTAATTTTGAGATCCCTGGTGTCGAATCCAGGACCAGTTGGTAGGTGCGAATAGACATTTTAACTTGTTGGGAGTTGATCTTAATTAATGCGAAGTTTGAAGTCCATATCATACCGGGAAGGACCTGATATGAGACTCCATTATTCCCATCTGAAATACATAGGGTTATTTAAATGGCTCTCTGGGATCGATCGAAGGACAATCAAGGAAACCTAAAATCCATATTTTAAATGTATCTACGTTCTTTATTCACACGCAAATATCTAAGTATCTAAATTATCGGAAAATGGTTTAAAAATCTTAAAAATCCCATCAGTTACTAATTTTAGAGACGCCTAGTGTCGAACCCAGGACCAATTTGCAGATGCGAATAGATATTTTAACTTTTTGAGACTTGATCTTATTTATGGCTATGTTTGAATTCCGTATCATGCCGGGAAGTACTTAAATTGGTTTCCGTTATCCCTATAAGAAATGCATTGAGGAATGTAAATGCATCACTGGGTTCGAACCAAGGACCATGAGCGAATCGTTAAAAGTCGATTATAAAATAAATTCATTGTCTCTATCCACATGCCGTGGTTCAAGTTTCCATGTCATCAGGAAGAGATCCAAAATAAATCTTAAAAATCGCCACAATATATTTAAAATGGAAGATACTTGCCCTGACGTAGCGTCGAACAAAGGATAATCTTCAAAGATGTCTTTATAGTTTTTCTTAGATATGCACTGTGTCTAGCGATCCCTCGAATTTCAACTCTCTACTTTACCGGGTAATGCCTCAAAAAAAATCGAAAATCCCCACCATGTATCTTTATGGAGAAAATCGTGACTTTGGGGCCCTCTGGAATCAAACCCATGGCACTGAGGTTCCATGTTGCCTTTTTTCTGGAGGTTACACGTTATGGCCACCACGTCATAAAAATTTCATGTCAGTGGCACTTGTGGAACATGGTTAGAATTTTGATCCCCTATGAATGAGTGAGTGAGTGTATATATAGGTACGAGTAAAATGTTGCTTGCATTCTGCAAGCATATTGATAACACGAATTTCAAGTTGACATCATATCGAGAGGGTCCTCAAAAGAAGAAAAAGTATTGAAAATATTCTTAAAATTACCTGTCATTTCTCCATCCGGCATCGAACCCTGGTATTCCTGGTGGCACTTCCAATTCAACGCAACAGAAGATCACTTTATCTAACTATGGGTGAAAACTCAAGCAGAAATATTGGCTGAAACTGCCTCAAACGACGTCCTACTATTCCCTTATATTCCTCATGTGAGAAGTTTTAATGTGCTCTGGCATTGAACCCAGGAACAGGAACTCATGGTCTTATCTAATTTTTTTCTTAAACGAAGTCTTAATATACATCATCTAGCAGAGAAACTTCCTATCATTTCGATAAGTGCATCAAAAAAATAATGAAAAAGTACCCCGATGTATTTTAAATGGGAGATATATTTAAGGCATGGCATCGAACTTGGGCCTTTCTGGTGATACATCCTATGCTACACAATAGAAGATCACCATCTCTTATTATAATATAAATTTTAATGTAGTCTGGAATCGAACCCAGGAACAGCATGGTCTTAGTTAATTTTTTTTCTTAAACAGAGTTTTAATAAACATCTTCTAGCTAAGCAAAAAATTCCTATCATTTCAATAAATGCATAAAAAAATAATGAAAAACTAACCCAATGTATTTTAAATGGGAGACATATTTACCGCCCGGCATCAAACCCGGGTCTTTCCGGTGATACTTTGTATGCAACACAATAGAAGATCACCATCTCTATGTGTGAATATTCAAGCAGAAATATTTGCTACAACTACCTCAAACGACACCTTACTTTTCACATATATTCCTTATGTGAGAAATTGTAATGTGCTCTGGCATTGAACCCAGGAACAGCATGGTCTTATATATTTTTTTTCTTAAATGGATTCTTAATATACATCTTCTAGCTGAGCGAAAACTTCCTATCATTTCGGTAACTGCAACAAAAAAAATAATGAAAAACTTCCTCACTGTATTTAAAAGGGCAGATTTTTGCATTGTCCTAGCATCAAACCCACGATTTTTTCCGTGAAAGTACTTTATGTTTCCGCTAAATCATGACCATATATATAGGCTCCTAGAGTTTTGATTCTCTACATATCCAGGAAGTATTTTTTAAAAATTCCTGAAAATCAAATCAATGCTTTTAAATAGGAAAAATTGGGACTTCTGGAACTTCTGGAATCAAACCCATGATACTGAGGTTCAAAATCGCAATTTTTCTGGTGGTGAGACATTATGGCTAATAGGTCATAACAATTTCAAGTCAATGATGCTTGTGGTTTAGCCTGTAAATTTGTCCTGTCTGGATCCTATCTGGGTATATATATGAATGAATCCGGGGAAGGAATTATATATAATAGATATGAGAGTAATTATGATATGATGGTTCTTATAAACATGTAGACACAAATGCTATTAACAGTTGAATTAATATATATAATTACTTTTTGTAGGGTATGGCCTTCACCCTAGAAGAACGTCAAATCTTAGGAATCCATGGCCTGATTCCCCCTCGTTTTAAGACTCAAGATGAGCAGCTAGAACTATGTCGCATCAGTGTTGAAAGATACCAAGAGGACTTGAATAAATACATCTATTTGATGTCTCTACAGGTTTGAAAAAAGATTTTCCTTTAGTCTTTATCTTTAAATTATCTTTTAGTCTTTCCATGAAATTCCTAATACTAGCTTACTCATGTAGTAAGCTGGTATTTTCTAAATTAACATTATTTTTCCTTTTAATTAAATTATTTCAACTTATAATTTCAGGACAGGAATGAAAAATTATTTTATCGCCTTCTGTCAGAAAATGTTGAGAAATTAATGCCAATTGTGTATACTCCTACTGTTGGCTTGGCTTGCCAAAAGTTTGGGTTAATTTATCGACGTCCCAGAGGACTATTTATTACCATTTATGACAAGGGACATATTTATGATATTTTGCGTAATTGGTAAGCAAGTTGGCTGCTTGTCAGTTTGAAGAATGCATGATAATTCAAGTTAATTTTAAAAATATATGCCACAATTAACTCTAGCAAAGCTATTGTTAAAATCTTTCATTGAATTTTATTAAGATAAGTATTTCTGTTGTTTCTCAGTAAATTACTTCGATATTTTCAGGCCAGAGGCAGATGTCCGTGCAATTGTAGTAACTGATGGAGAAAGAATTCTTGGTCTTGGTGACTTAGGTTCATACGGTATGGGAATTCCTGTTGGAAAACTAGCATTGTACACTGCCCTTGCCAAAATCAAGCCTCATCAGTGTCTGCCAATCACTCTGGATGTTGGAACTAACAATGAGGTGAGAAAAATTATTCTTTGATTTCTCTGAAATTATTTAAAGAAAAATTTTTAATACTGACTAAATGTAATGACAACGAAAATTCTCATGTAATATCATAATTCCTCCTGTATAAAGAATAGAAATTTCTTTAACATCTCCAGGAACTGCTGAAAGATCCTCTTTACATTGGTTTGCGCCAAAAAAGAGTCACTGGCAAAGATTATGATGATTTCATTGATGAGTTTATGGAAGCTGTGGTGAAGCGCTATGGTCAGAATACTTTAATACAATTTGAAGATTTTGGAAATCATAATGCCTTCCGTTTTCTTGACAAATACCGAGACCAGTATTGCACTTTTAATGATGATATTCAAGGCACTGCTTCAGTTGCTGTTGCTGGTCTCCTGGCAACTATGAAGATAACAAAAAAAAATCTTTCAGATCAAACTATTCTCTTCCAAGGAGCAGGAGAGGTTTGTATCCCCGTTCCTGTCACCCACTTTTATTGTTCTAGTTGGTTTTAATTTATTGTTTTTCAAGTATTCATTCACTAAATGATACCATACGTAATAAAATATTCTATCTGGTTACTTAATGTTGAACAAACTTGGCATTTGACCACATTCTGTATTTTATTGCTCTCTTGAAGGGTCCTCATATTTTTATGAGAAATATACTTTTCTGGTTATTAAAATGGGGAAAAGATATTAAATACATCAGAAGTTTAAGATGAGGTTTTATGCACTTATGGTGCACACATGCATGGTGCTCATCACTGTAGGAGATTTGTTTTTATTTCTATTTTTAGAAATTTCATTTTTACCTTCTTACATTGTGAATTTGAATTATCTTCTACTCTCCAATAAGTCCATTGACTTTAAAGCATTGCTTCAGTTACCTGCATTCTTTCTCCTATAGGCTTCCATAGGCATTGCTAACTTAAGTGTTATGGCAATGATGTCAGAAGGGACATCTGAGGCAGATGCAATTAATAAAATTTGGATGGTCGATTCAAAGGGACTAATTGTTAAGAACCGCCCTGAAGGAGGCATTAGTGGTAAGATAATCAATCCCTAAATATTAGAAAAAATCTTTTGTTACTGAGGATGATACTCATTTGATGAAATAGCTTTGGTATTTTTTTCTGTTATACGTTATTAGGAATTAATAGCTAGTATTAGACTTATTATAAAATAAAATCAAGATGTTCAGGCCAAACGTTGTTGAACGCCATATTGTGGAAAATACAAAGAACTTTTTAAATTTATTTATTTAATGTAATATTTTTAACCATATTTTAAAATATATACCCATCATATCCATGATTTCCCTCATTTTATTTTCTAATTTTTCTTTAAAATCCACTTTTCCTTCAGGGCAAAAACAGAAGTTTGCAAAAGATCATGCTCCAGTGAAGACGCTAGAAGAGGCAGTGGAGAAACTCAAGCCAACTATTCTCATTGGTTGTATAAATTTCAGCTGATTTTAGAATCTATTTACTTGGAGCCTAAAAACCGAAGAAATAAAAATATAGTAAATTTCATTAACGGCCAAATCTGTTTTATAGGTGCTGCGGCAGTTGGTGGTGCTTTCACTCCTAAAATTTTGCAGATGATGAACAAATTCTCAGATAAACCTGTAATATTTGCTCTTAGCAATCCCACCAACAAAGCCGAGTGCACAGCCGAAGAAGCTTACAAATACACAGAAGTAAGAATATTTTATTGCATAGATGTGGGAAATAGAAACAGTTACTGTAATTCTTCCTGAATTTATACTTGATGTTTAATATTTTATTCTTCTGTTCTTTCTTCAGGGCAAATGTATATTTGCTAGTGGTTCTCCATTTCCACCTGTAGAATATAAGGGAAAAACTTACTTTCCTGGCCAGGGCAACAACTCCTACATATTCCCTGGTGTTGCTTTGGGTGTCATTTGCACCGGAATACATCACATTAGTGAGAAAGTTTTCTTGATTGCTGCAGAGGTAAGGAATTTTTATTGAATGAGTTCTAGGAGAGCTGATATTTTAAGTTTTAGTATGAATACCAGAGACGGATCCAGGGGGGTGGTCCTGGGGGTCCGGACCCCCCCCGAAATATCACTTGTGCCTATTTTTCGAAAATGAAACTCAAATAACGCAAATAAACACACGATTTAATAAGCAATCACTAGCGAAAATATTCGAATTTGTCTAACACAATTCTAACGTCACGTTTTGTGAAAGCCGAAATGTCTTTTATTTTTAAATTTTTTGATCGGACCCCCCCCAAAATTTTTCTCTAGATCCGTTCCTGATGAATACAGTTAAAAATATGTAAATCATTAAAATATCAATGATTAAAAAGGCTGAAACAATGCTTTCTGGCAACATAAAGTAGTAAAATTAAGTTAACTATTTATTGGGGAAAACTGAAGGATTGTATCCTTTGTGCAAAAGATAAAAGATGTAACATTGCTTGAAAATTGTATGTAGTCATGTTCTCTTGCGTCATATAATTAGGGATTTGGACTTAATTTTAATGTGGCCAGATTTAAAGCATTGATCTTTTACTCAATTAAGAACTTTGCTTCCTTAGTTTATCAATCAAATATCAAAAGTGGGAAATGCTCACTCAAGAATGCATCAAAAAGAGACTGTTGATTGTGAATATCTAAACATTCCTATTACATTGTTATTTTATGCCATGTTCATATTTGTTAATAAATGAGATAGGCACAAGAATAATTTTATAGCATATACTCATTGTTATCGACATATTATTTACTATTTGATGAAAAAAGCCCAAAGAGTTATTTTTAGACCAAAGCCCTTGCTAAGTACGAGTTAATCGTCTTCTCATTATAATTCCAGACTTATTGCTATTATTGGGTAAAATATTTTCTATTCTATTTTACTCTGTATTATTTACATTTTTGCAAAAACAGCTTTATATTTGACTGTTGGGTGACATGCATATTTAATTTGTCTCTTTGTCATTATAGATTTTTTAAACTCTTTAATTTAAATATTGAAGTTAAGAGCATGCAATGTCAAGGAAATTGATTTTGTTTCTATGGTATTATTATTGTTTCCTAAAATCTTGGAAATTTGTTGGAATCTGCTTGTCAGCAATTTCATCAATTTGTTGCCAAAGCCTTATCTATTAAAATTATTGTAGCCAGAAATTAAAGTCTGGTGCAAAATAAGCATTCTCAATATAATCTCATTTGCTGTAGCTTACTTATTTTCAAATCCTGCTTCAAGAGATACAATTCATCTTCCTTATGTTTTTGGAAATTATTCTCTTGGGTGATGAATCTTTTTCTTTCAGGCTCTTGCAAGTTTAGTGACGGAAGAAGAACTAAATGAGAAAAGACTTTACCCAAATTTGAACAAGATTACAGATTGTTCCCTTCATATTGCTACACGAATAGCTGAATATGCTTATGAGACAGGTAAGGGAATAGTTTTGTTAATTCAAAAATATTAGTGATTGTATATAAATAAATAAAAATATTTTTATAAATTTAATGGTATTCTATACCTTCATAATTTTATGCTTCTCTGAGTTATCAATTTCAAAATAATTCCATGATATCTTGCATGAATTAATACATTTTTGTTGTAAATTTACATGTTTTTTGGCTAGTAAAGTTTATGACTTATATAGGACACACCAGATACTTTTTCTTACAATAATAAGCTTTCTAAGACCAAGTAGAGTAACTATCTCATATAAAAGCAGATTTCTTGAATGATTTATCTATGTTTGTAGCATAAATTATCACAGATATCATTCTTCATATTCATAATTAGCGTGGACCTTGCTTTTCTTCTTCATGGTACCTTCATATCTGTTATGTGCATGATTATTTGCAGTTAATGATTGTGCTTAGTCCTTTACTCACCATCACTGTCCAATTGCTTGTTTTCCTTCAAATCCTTACAAAGCCTACTGTAATATATCTGTTATTAATATTTATTATAATGCAATTTCCATATATAAATTTTAGTACTTCATCAATAGTTTTTCTACACATTTCTTAATCGATCTAAATACTACTTTCATCCATTTTTAGGGATACTTTGTATATTATCATAAAGCCAGTTTTTATTAATTAAGGCACTGCAATGAATTTATATCACATTGACTTTAACTTCATTATTTTAATACCATCTACAGAAAAGGATGACTCTTCAGACATTTCAAATGTGTGACAGTTGCGATAGCTTAGCTATTGTTGCAGAAATACACATTTAATTTTTGTGTGCAATCGCATCCAAGATTAGCTAGTCTATTGGTGTCCATTGCAGCTATCCCTGTTTTATATGAAGAAATGCCCTTAGATTTCATCAGCTGCATCTCCTTGATATATTTTTTACGGTTCTTTAGGACTGTGTATAAAGAATTTTTGCTCAGTCAGAAGTAAATATTTTAAAATATAATGAGTGTATGAGGTACCTAACCTTAAATAAATTATATGTATCTTCTTATTTTAGACAGAATGTCTTGCATTGCCTTGAATCATGCGATAAAAATTGACTATTTAGCAATTATCAAATGCCAATCTTTCTTTTTGGTCATTTTCTTTTATTTGATAGTTAGTAAATAAGTTAAAAAGGCAAAGTTTAGAATTCTGAAGTCTTAAAATTCATTATAACAATTTGTCAGCTTTGTTGGTATCAAACTGGCTCTAAAACAAAGGAGATCTGAAATTTGCATGACTGCTTATCACTTTTCCATCAGTTAGCTGATGTAAGCAAGTCTCATAAAGATACCTGTAGAATTCATTCAGATGAATTTTTGTAGCTAAATATATAATATCAATTCAATGAAGAGATTTTTCAAATCTTCATATGTTACATTGAAAGTGCTGTTTAAATGTAGCCCTCATGAAATCAGAAAATATAATTTTAATCTCCCCTGACATTAAGAGCTCTCTTTTTCCTTTAAGAATTATAAATATTAATGTACCTCCTTTTACTCCATTATCTGTCATTTGTTCCTGTTATGCTATTCCAGCAATTTATTAAACTCCATCATTGTCATTCTTTCGGTAGAGGTTTTGAAAGAAATCTCTCAAACGATATATATCATTTACCGTATTTGACGGCATATAAGACGCACCGGCATATAAGACGCACCCTCATTAAGTTGGCCACTCACAAGGAAAAGAGTTTTAATAGTCCGTGCGAAAGTGCGGTACCTCAGTAACTTAAAATTTAGTTTCTTTTAGTTGTCACGTTTCGTAAAAGCCAAATATTAACACAATCATTGATTGCAATTATGAAATAGGTAGAATAGACCATTTATTTTTGCATTCACACAGACAGATGATTGGTATGCAAAATGCATACATAGTTTGATAATTGTATTGCATTTTCACAGAATGAAAATTATAAGCAAAATTATTAGTATTTTGATAATTGTCATACGTATATGTTGTCACAGATAAAAATCTCACAATGCAAGATACTCTGCATTTGTAAGAAAAATTGTAAAATGTATAAAAATTTAGAAGATTTTGGTCAGCCTAAATTTGTAGAGCAAGTTGATTTCTCTCATTCCACTTACTTTGGAACAGTAGTTTGCATTTTTTCCATTTCTTCAATTCCAAATTTGCAAAATTTTTCTCAGTGTTGAAACAGTGAATGTTGCTTTTCATCAACAGTTCAGAAATTGATTTTAGATATAGATGAGTATCATATTTCTGTTAGGCTTTCAATTCTATAAATTTAGGGCACAACATTCATTAGTCTACTAAAAACTGTTTGCTTAATAAGCTTCTCATATGCTTGAAAGTTACAACTGGTACATTCTATAAGTACCACTTCCCTAATCTCTAGAAGGTGTGGGCACTATTTTATAGCCTCTAATTTCAAAGCTACACTTTTTCATACTCTAATTCATACTTCTTAATTATTCAATCCATCATTTCTGCTGATTTTACCTCTCATTTGAGGAAAAGATACAAGGGGAAATTAAGCCCTAAAATTCAGAAACTTTGATTTTTCAAGCTGATGTTACTGTAGTCAATTCAGTAATGCACATAAACAGCAATGTCATTAGTGACTCAAAAAGGAATTTTGGAGGTAAGAAATAGGAGCAATTCAAATTAATGCATGGGAAACTCAAAATATGAAAGGGACTCATTAAAAAGATGAAATAAATGTGAAACTGCCTCTTTCTCTTTTGTCCTAATAATGCAACCTACTCTTTATTTGAACAAATCAACATTTTTTGGTATTCTGCAAAGTTTTGTATTGTATTCTTTCAAAAGAGTTTTGATGGTTTATTCATGGGAGAATGTATCAATATGGAATAAATTCTTTGGTATATTTTTAAATATCATCATTGCTGAAATGGGCTGTCAAATCTTCTCTCAGGTTAAATGAATACTTGAGCAATATGAAATTAATATTTGGTTGCTAGTCGATTAGTGAAATTTGCTCTAGAAAAAGATGAATAAACAGTATCTCATCGAGAATAAATGTTTCAACATTGTTGGCCCTATTTGGAATTGAATTGACAACTTTAATCAAAGGCAATCATGCTACAGCCTTGGCTATCTGCTGAGTTAGTTAAATAGTTTTACTTGTAAGAAATTTTAATTTACATTCTTAATAATTTATTTTCTGTCCTTAATTGAAACTATATTTGACCTAAAAATGTTTTGCATAAATGTAAGGATGAATTATGATTCTTAATATGCTTGTTTTAAATTTTAGTAATGACTCTTAATTTGTGCCATCAAAAAATTTACTGCTTCACTTTCTGGGCATTATTAAGTTTTCAGTGACTTGATCTCTACACACTCTATACCAGTCTGTAAGAAGTATTATACTCAAACATCATAATATATGCAAATCCTTTTTTCCTTTGAAAATTAATTTTCCTCTAGATTTTAAATGTATTTTTTGACATTCAATAAGTAATATGTGATAAATTTTAAATTTTTTACACCTACATTTAAGATAGTTGAGATATGGAATAAATTCAGAATATAGATGCATGAATCAAATTCATCATCATAGCTAAATAAGAAATTATTATTATAAGACAAAAAGGGCAGTATTCTAACATCTCCAGCAAAACTAAAAGACTTTATCTTTTTAAGTTGTGTAATGCAAGAATATATTAGTTAACGTTGTATCTTTAGTGAATGATTCATTTCTGAGCATTATTCTTATACCTATTTGACAAAGAAATTTAGAATATCTTATTTTGTCTACCAATATTTCTTAGATGTGGAGACTTTTGCATTAGATAATAAGCCATAATTAAGAATAAAATCATGAAATTTTCATTTGTATTTGTATTATCTAAGCAGCAAGTTGTGTATTACCTTATATAAAAACATTATAAAATACTCTTTGATATAATAAGCTACCTATAAATGGATATTTGATGTTGAATTTCCGTGAGACAAAATTTGTTTAAGAAGAAATTAATGATTATGTATTCCAGCTGCTCATGCAATTTAAGAACCATACCTTTATTCCATTTTAACATTCATAAAGATCTGTATCCTGCTGAATTCATTTTACTTCATAACCAGCTTTCTTTTTTTACTTGCAATATGATCCTAACATTATGCTTAATTCTTTTTATGTTTGGAGTTGATAGTTTAAAATTGAATTCGATGCATTAATTATGGATGCTTTGAATCTGTTATGCTTTATTTGTTGACTAATACTGAAAGTGCACTAAGGCTTATTTACTTTCTGGATCTCCTTTACTAACAAAATACTTAATAAAAGCTTAACCATAAGCTACTAACAATATAACTGTGAAGGTTTTGAGCATGTTTTACTATGGGTGACAGACTAATTTATTTTGTCAAATCATATGGAAATGTATATACCATTTTGCCAAATATTGTCATTAAAAATTCTTTGTATTGTATTGGTATTTGATCATTTTACAGAAGAAATAAAATTTCTGGCAAGTATTTTTATGCATTTTCACTTTTGTTTTTATCAATTTTTAACATATTTTGAGTTCTTGGGTTTGTTGGCTTTTCTGAATAGTTAAATTGAACCCATAAGTATGAAATCATATTGAATATCTTAAGTAATCACAAAGTTAGTGCTTTGAGTTAAGTTTTTATCTCAAGAAAATATATTTTCTGTGCACATTCTTTGACAATAATTCCATTTAATCCTCTCATAATAAATTGTATTTGAAATCAGATATTGCTTTCGATGATGGTATAAAATTTCCATATAGCTCATAGTTATAGAAAATTTTACTGCTTGTTTTCAGTAGAGCTAATTAAATAGATGCCTGTGGTATATGGGTTTGGGCGCATATGTATTATTGATATTTTCAGGCTGTGCATCGACATATCCAGAGCCCAAGGACAAGCAGGCTTTCATCAAAAGTCAGCTATATAATTATGAGTACTCCTCAGCTGTTCCTCCTGTTTACAAGTGGCCAAATAATTAATACCAAGAGTGGGGTATCTAAGATACCTGAATAGTGAAAAACATTTTATTTTTTTCTGGTGAGAGAAATGAGATTTGTCTGTTGTTTAAATTCATAGAAATTTGAATGGAGGTATTATTCTTTTTAAGGCATTTTGTCCATTGTAATATGCTTGATAGCATGACATTTGTGATTTAAGGTATTGGGAGGTAGATTAGAGTGTTTGTTTGTTTATTTTGAACAGAGCATTCATCAATCAAAAATATTTGACTTATGCGTGTCTTAATTTTGTTTTATTACTGTTTTAATTAATTTAATTGAGCTTAAAAGAATTTTGGCTCCTTAATATTGAATTTTCTTTATCATTATACATTTCTGGTGTTTTCTGTTTTAAAGTATCAATTTTATTATATAAATCACATGTAACTTCCAGCATTTGATTTTATCCTACATATTTCTTATGTAACCTTGGCTGTGTTATGTAATACCTCTGAAGTAACTCTACCAATTTACCCAAATGAATGAAGGTTTGGGAGCAATAAAAGTCTTTCATTGGAGTTTGATTTGGTGCTTTGTTGGAATGTGCGAGCATGACTATATTTTGTCTTAGCTTTCTGTTCAAATTTTACTACTCTCTACATTATCTCTAATTTTAATATTTTTAGCAGTTTATTTATAATAAATTAATGTAACAAAGACCCTAAATATGTCAAACTATTTAAATGATTATCGTCTTTAAATTTTGTATTATCCATATATTTTTCTATTGGTTCAAAGTAAAGAATTGTTTAAATAAAATTATTTACTGAAATATTGTTGTTTATATTGCAAGTCATTCATTCATTTTATTTTATTACCCGAAAAATTTAAGTGCTTTGGATAGTTTCCCAGCTGTATAGCAACGCTGAGGTGGATGAAATTCATAATTTGAAAATAAAATGAATTTATAGAATGGTCCACTGCTTTTATTTATTTTTAAAGATTGGTATTATGCATGTTTTGATACCTGTTTTGTATTGGAGATTGATGAAATATTTTTCTTCATACATGAGTTACCTTAAATATGTTGTAGTGATGGATTTTAAAAATACTAATTTGGGATGTATTAACTTTCGATTTAAGTATTTGATGTGTATTGCATTTCTCCAGGTATATAGTTTCCTAGATTAATAGGAAAGCATGGAAACCCTTTGAATTATTTCCTTTTTTACTTTGAAAGCTAAAT
The DNA here is from genome assembly GCA_947579665.1 of Sympetrum striolatum. NCBI lineage: Eukaryota > Metazoa > Arthropoda > Insecta > Odonata > Libellulidae > Sympetrum > Sympetrum striolatum. The sequence goes on from OX388352.1 coordinate 24,192,337, forward strand.
GTAAATAATAAGTAGTTTTTTGCCGGACATTGTGGTAAATAAAGATCTCCTAAAGAATTATTATAAAGCTAAAGTGATAAAATAGATTAATTATGGAATACATAGAAGAGATAGGAATGGTGAATTGCATACATTGTTATATTTAGAGATTAGATTTGCTTGCCAGAATTTAAATTTAGAAGAATATATCTTGAAATGCTCTTTAGCTATTTAGTAGATAGGGAGATAATATTAATCATATTAACAATACTACTCTAATTGAACGCAAAGCATTATAATTGTGTCCTTTAGCACTAAATTTTTCAAATCAATGAATTAGACTTCTATATCGGTATAAATACTCAATAATGCCCTAAAAATACCAAAATTACTCATTTTCATAAATGTTATCCATGTAGTTTTATTTCATAATGCCACCTCAAACATCCATTTGCTGGACCATTACAGTGGTGGGCTTCAAACAATAACAACACAATAAATGAACACACTCTACCTATTAGCCTATTAACCTATAGCCTGATAAGAAAAATCTGATCAGCTGGGATTCCAATCTGGGACCTTGGGGTCAGAGCAATAATGTAGCTAGATGTTAACCACTCTACCCCCAAAGAGGATGGATTATATTATAGGGATGATGACATGACTGCATTTCTAGTTACATTTAACTGTCAGAATTTTAATGTATTAGAATACCTATCTCTAAAATTTTTAATTGTAAAGGGTGGTAATTTAAAATTTAGTATATTGCTATATTATGGACTTTATCAAAGATCTACTTAATGATGAATTCTTTTATTGTTTTAATTAAAATTATTGGAAAGTTTAATCCACTTGACCTATAAGATGCCCTCAAATTATGTGGAAGAGAGAGAAAGAAAGATAAATTTGATGAAAGTGAACTATCATCCAAAATATTTCTTAAATTATTGTTTTATGCAGTTGTTTGTGAGGGAATTCGATTCCAACAGGTAGACTTATGGAAAATATGTGATGAAACTGTTGCTTCCCTTAAGTAACTGTATCTTGATCAGGTAAAATAAAACACTTGTAGTAGTGTTCCAACAATCCAAAGTAAATTATCATAGAGAAAAGTTGTTGTAAAAATGTCTACAATGATGGATCTTTCAATTATAAAGTTTTGCAATCCATATTTTGCAAAATTTTTCATTGCAGTACCATTTTAACTTACTCGTTGATGATAAATTCTGAATAATGCTTATCAATAAGTCTTAATTTTTAAATAAGTGCAAGAGGAAATAATGCAAGTTCAGGGATATTTATTTATAACAAATTTTCCTTACAAATAATGATAGCAAATTGTTTAGCGAATTTTTTTGCGAATAATGTAATTCCAATAGGATACGATGCATTTTAAAAATTTCCATCTATTTGTTGAAATATGGATGATGTTTGATTTTGGCTACGTATGAATTGCAATTAGTGCACAAATTACTGGGTGGCTCAATTTAAATTTCTAGATTTTTGTAAATTTTGAAATACAGTAAAGGCTAGTATACAATAATATTTACCAATATCAGAACAAAATTATTTTAAAACTCACACTTAACCTTTTTTTGTACTAGCAGCAGGAAAAAACTGGCTTAAAGTACTATTTACAAAATGATTTGGGGGATGAGATAAAGCAATTCATATTTTGTCAGTAATATGTAAGACATTCTATGACCATTATTAAGTGTGATAATATTCTATGTAAACAAGTCAGCAACTTTGAAATACAGAATACAAAATTTCACTAGTTCTTGATTTAGTTCTTTTTGTCTGGTCAGCAATCATAAAATTTAATTTAAACCACATTAGCTCTGTCTTTCCAAAGAATGGGTTAAAATTAATAGGAAATAATTAATAATCACCAAGTTCAAACTACTGGAATAAATTAAAATTATGCTAATCTACTACAAGAATAAATTAAGAAGGGCCTGTTTATTTAATATTTCAAATAAATATGTATTACTTGCGTGAAAGTGCTTTCTTTGCCAAGGGGTCGTACTCAAAATACATAATGCAAAATTCTCCAATTTTCCATCCCCCCATGTAGCAGGACCGTAACGCCAGGCCAGACCCCTTCTCCCCCCCCCCCCTGTTACATAAAAAATGCTTTGTGAAAAGTTTTGCACTTATATTCAGGAAAGAAAGATTTTTAGTTCCCAACAATAATTTGCTTTTTAATAAACTATTTCAATTTTAAAGGCCATTCATACATTTTACCTAGATTCGATACCATGACCTGTTGATAATTAGCATCGCACAAAACACAGACAGGGGAATACCTGTGCAGCCTACCACACTCCACTTGCACTCTGACTACTTCTGTTCAATGCTCATGCTTACTCAGATCAGAGTTGCCAATTTTCCCATAAAAATTGAGTGTGAGTTTTAAATTCAAACTTTAAACATGACAAAATTTAGCTATTTTTTGCAGTTCTAAAACCATGGCGAAATGCAAATCCCTCCCCCCACCTACCAGTATCATAACACCTGGAAGGGACCCTCCCCCCAAATTGAGATACATAATTAGTGTACGGCCCCCATGTCAAATGTTAATATAATGTCTCAATTAGTAAGAGAATGATGCACTATTTTTCAGCATAAAAAGCAGCTGATCATTTTCTACCATAATTGTGAAATTTTTGTATTCCAAGAAAGTAAATACATCAAGAAGAAAGTAAATAAATAGAAGATTTTTAGCTAATAATAAACGGAAAAAACTATCCTTCCTTATGTGAGTTTTTAGAGGTGAAGATGAAAATGTAAAGATTCGGATGATCACATAAACCTGCAATTTATTCGTCAGGTGATCCTTCCAATAACCCAAAAATATTTCAAATGATTTCAGTTAAAATGTGTGATTTCAATTCAGGGTTGGTTGTATTTTAGGTAGCAAATTATCTGTAGGCATATGCAAAGTAAACGCAAAATAAATGAATGTAAGTAATAATTGATAATGTATCTTGTTCTTCTTGCTGTTCATAAAACTGCAATTTATAGTTAAAATCAAAATTTTCTAAACTAGATTACCGTATTTTTCGTGGTATATGATGCTCCGGAATAAAAGACGCACCCAATTTTAAAGGAGAAAATCTAGAAAAAAAAGATTCTGAACCAAATACTGTAGTAAAATATTTTATATCAACTGTATAAAGTTAACAGCAGTTTCAGAACAATTTTATGTCGGATCGCTGAGGCAAACTGTCTATACGTCGTATAAGATGCACCAACTCCCCCCCCAGTTTTGATGAAGAAAAAGTGCATATATGGCGAAAAATACGGTAACAATGCTTTTCATAATTTTTGCTAGTAAGGATGATTGCATGATTTGATTATTTAATGAATTTCAAGTACATGGTATATGTAGGATGTATTTGTGAGTTAGAGGTACTCTCTCAAGAATAGACTGCTGAGAATAGTATTGGATTAAATATTCAATTATTAAAAATCTACTAGACTCGGGAGTCTTAGAGATATTTTATTTTACTGAATAATATGGGTAACATTTTGATTGTAGCTTATGACTTAGAGACTAAATAATTTTAGTAGTTAATATGGATTATTTCCCTCATAGTTTTTATTGTATCAATTTTTAACTTAGTATTTGTCTAGAAATGTTTTCATTTCAACCTCTCGCCTCATCTCATTGGCTTGGCTAATTTTATTCTTCAATAACTTAATTTGATGAATAATTGGAATAGTTACATTCTCAACTTAAATAATCTTTCTCCAATACTTTTTTATTCACAGGGGTAGCCTCCGTGTATCCTGAGCCAAAAGACAAACGTGAATTTGTTAAGCAGCAAATGTATGATTTTAATTATGAAGCATCTGCTGTTCCCATGAGATTTTATTGGCCTGATGTTTCCAAGCTTCAGATCTGAATATTAAGAAACAAACTGCCAGTCTGATATGATTTGGGTCATTAGTGAAAAAGAGAAGGCTTAAGATATATTTTATGAGATACACTTGCATTCCCAAATTATTAAAATAAAAACCTATTTTCATTATGTCTTTGTGTGTTTATTTATTTGTGTGGAATTTTTTACTCCCAATTAATCCCTAACTCTCATAACTCACTCTTCTCGTCTCTCAAGCCAGAATTATAAGGTTCCATTCCTCAAATATGTTTTTGAAAAGGGTGTGAAAGAATGATTTAAGTCATTCATTATTTTCTAATAAAAATATTTTGAAAACAGCTATTTTTTCATAATAATCACTAATCAGAGGTTTGACAAGTTTTAATGGAATGACTAATAAAGTTATAACTCTGTATTAGGATACCAAGCCAAAACTGTGATCAGTTCTGTCATCATCACTTGCCTTCAGATTTTTGCTTTAGTCCTCAATGGAAACAAGAAGTATGTTAGTTTTATTGCCCTGTTTGAAAAATGTAACTGTTTTAATCAACTGCACATAATTACCTCTGAACCTTGTGCATCATCTCTATGATCTTTTTAATTAGAATACAGAAACTTCTTAGAAAAGAATATATTAAAACTTGTATTCAGTTTCTGCTAAACCCTCTTCACCTTTTCAAGTTCAAATTAGTCAAATTGACAAAAGTGTAACATTTTTTCAAGTGCTGTTGTGAAAAGAAAAGAGATGGCTGATTGCTTCCAATGTTTGCTGCAAAGTGAGATATTATCTGTAAAATTCAATTCATGGAATGGGTGAAACTTAGATTTAAAATTTTGAATTTGTTCACAGCTACAGAAAAAAAATGCTCCCCTGATGAGGGGAGATGAAATGAGCCCCTGCTCGGACAGAAGTGCGTGGACTCCCTTTGCTTAGAACTCTATAACTTTGTCAATTTTACAGATATCGACATGAAATTTCCAGGATTTCAGTTCTTAAAACTAGTACCATTAAGAATATGCTATTAAAAAATTGCATAAAATTGAAATTTCTAGGTGGAGGTAACCTCTTAACATTAATTTGAAGTAGGCATGTTAAATCAATGTGTTCTTATGGATAAATACGTGAGCTGGGGACTCAACAATCTCCTTGATTGTCTGGAGGATTAGTTGTTTAGAACCTCAATATTTCAATAAAATATTCACATATTTTATCAAAATGTTCGCAATTTTGAATCGAAAATGATATTCCACAACCAATCTAAGAATATTTATTCTATTTTCCTTCTTTGGTCCTTGATTCGACTTCATTGGATCCTTATTTCTAATTCAATTTTCCAAAAGAAATAAACCCTGCATCGAAAAAAATGAACTTTACATGTATTTATGCCTATGCTAACATATGTATACACACACTCACACTCTATTTTACACATACATAACCATATCTATATATAATAGATATGATGATGAACAAACTCACTATAGGTTTTTATTATATTAGATGATTAAAAATTAACAATTTTACCCATTACCAAATCTGATTCAAAGAAAGAAGAAAAGAATTGGCACATCTATTATATATAGACGCTTCTCCAGATTCATTCATGTATATAGATAGATAGATAGGATACTAATTCACAGGCTAAACAAAAAGCCTCATTGACTTGAAATTTTTATAACTTATTGGCCATAACGCATAACTGCCAGAAAAATTGCGATTTTGAACCTCAGTGTCATGGGTTCGATTCCAGAGGGTCCATAAGTCCAGATTTTTTCCATTTAAATGCATTGCTTTGATTTTCCAGAATTAAAATAAATACTTCCCGGATAGGTAGAGAATCAAAACTCTAGGAGCCTATATATATGGTAAGGATCTATCGACAACCATAATAACTTTTACCGAAAATATCCCGGGTTCAATACTAGGACGACTCAAATATCTGCCCTTTAAAATACATTGAGGTAGTTTTTCATTATGCATTTTCATGATGCACTTATCGAAATTACAGGAAGTTCGTGCTTGGCTAGAAGATGTAAGGTAAGAATTGGTTTAAGAAAAAAATTTTCATAAGAACATACTATTCCTGGGTTCAATGCCAGAGCACATTAAAATTTCTCTCATAAGGAATATATGTGAAAAGTAGGACATCGTTTGAGACAGTTGCAGCAAAATTTTCAGCTTGAATTTTCTCACACAGTTAGAGATGGTGATCTTCTATTGTTCTGCATAGGAAGTATCACCAGAAAGACCCGGGTTTGATGTCGTGGGGTAAATATATCTCCCATATAAGGCACATTAGGGTAGTTATTCATTATTTTTTTTCATGCAGTTATTGAAATGCTAGAAAGTTCTTGCTTGGCTAGAAGATGTATATTCAGATTCGGTTTAGGAAAAGAAATTAGATAAGACCATGCTGTTCCTTGGTTCAATGCCAGAGCACATTAATATTTTTCACATAAGGAATATATGTGAAAAGTAGGACGTCGTTTGGGACTGTTGCAACCAATACTCAATCGTTCCTATCATATTTTCTAATTTTCTCATTATTCTCTGTACAAATATTTTTTATGGAGATTTCATAATTTAGATGAATCTTCTAATTTTAATGTGTCCAGTTATTGCATTAATGTGTGCATGTTTTGCATTGAATATTTTATATTAAATTGTATTTACTATGTAGGTAAAAATCTACAGGAATGTACCTGATCATGATGATAAAACATTTTCTTCTTAAGTGAGTGATGTTAAGTGGTCGCAAGGAAGCTGATTTTCCAAACTTTGGTTCCAGGAGTTATGGATATTTTTAATGTTTCAACTTCTTTCACACTATTTATTTTTGAGTTATTGAGAACAATAAATCAGTGAAGTATTTGTTATTTTTTTAATAATATATATTTAGGATATTAAATGCTGGACTTAGTAAAATCTTTCCCAACAAATAGTCAAGAAAAGAAACTCTGGGCACTGCTAACTCATAGGGCTATGTCATGGTTACCTCTCCTTCCATCCAAAGCTGGCCCTGAATGAATATAGATGTGAATAACTTACTTTCATGGTATTGAAAAAACTCTTTACTATCAAGGCAGAAATGGGCTACAGCAGCTACACCATTCTTTCGGTCTAGCGTAAAAAAACATTGATAAAAAGGAAATATTTTTGATAAATACGAGACTATATTAAAATTACTACCTGATAAGGTAAACTGTAAATTATATGTATGCATATATAGTAATTGTTATTTAGCATACATACTGATGGTATAATTTAAAATTTACCCACAATTGGTAAATGCTTTTTTTCTGGAACTTGCTTGCTTGCCCGTTATTTCAATGCAGTATATCTTCTAGAGGTAAGTCAGATAGCAATTGCTATCTATGTAAATAACAGATATTCGAGACTAAATAAAATAATTTACCACATACTTCCGCATGATTAAACCCCCTAAAACTGGAGCGGGAACTCCTAAATATTTATTTATCTCCTGAATTTTATTCATATGGGTTGATTAGTGAAACGCTTTTAAATTGCCTCCACGAATTAACGCTGTAGTAATAAAAAAACCTAATGCAGGTCTTCGGGATATTTAGCCAATTTTCTTTCAATTGCGAAAATAACTTTATTGCTTTAATGCGGAAGGTTTCTTCCCTCCATGGTGTAAATTACGTCGAAATCGGGAATTTTCAAGCGGGAGAAAAAATACCTTCAGGATATTTACAGTGAATGAATTCGTCCATTTATTTTCTCTTTCTTTATTTTTCAAATTACTTACTTTAGCGGAGTGTGACTGAATACATCATCTGAGTCTGTTTGTTTTCTTACGACTAATATTATGGACCATCAATAAAAATTCCCTCAGTAGACCGTGGAATTCTCTTCCTTTAATGCATGAGTATAATAACTGCCAAATAATATTAGCTAAGCATTCAAACTAAATATTTTAACTCACAATCATCCTAAACACCTTGTATTCTCGTCTTACGATTACGATTCTCTTTACAGATTTTAGCGGTTCGGCTTCAAACGTAACCCATCACGTGACTGGGAAAGAAAGAGAAGAAGAGAATAAATATCGTTTGGCAAATTTTCACGTCAGTTGTGAGTGGTTGTGAGTAAAAGTCGTATGCTTAGTGCAGTGAGATTTCGTATGATATTTCGTGAGAAAAACACTACATGGCGAGATGTTTAATTTTAAGGAGATGATAAGTCGAGTGGCTCATGTACGTCGGTAATTGATTTGAAGTCAATTTACCCTTAGCATGAAAAATTCCGAATAGTGGATACATCCTACTAAGCCTAACCAATAACATTCCATTCATAGGGCCAGTCTCCTAGTTCGCCTGCTAGAAATAATGAACCAGACACAGCAGAAGGTTTCCTTTGTCCTTTGTGCATGAATGCTTTTGGAACTCAAGATGAACTTCAAAGTCATTATACAACATCACACAAAGGTATGTTATTGCTTCTTCTCTTACATATTTGGGAAAGTCATGAAACGTACGTTAACATCTTTACTTCGGCCGTTTGTGTTCGTATATCAGTTTAAGCGCATTTGTCTAGATTGATATTGCTTTAGTAGCAATCTATTATGTCTTCAAATAAAGAGAGTGTTTTCTAAATTCGGAAGTGTGTTGTTATATTATTATTAACTACTTTACTATTTGCTTGAAATATTGATATTTTGCTGCAATATATTTGTTTTCCTTGGTTCCTTAGATTCTGAGCCACCGCCTGGAAATTCAGCTAATGCGGAATCCAGTAACGTATTCCATGTATTTCATCAGGGTGTTGGAGATAAATATATTCAGACTCATGTAAGTATACTTAATAGTAAAAATTAACTCAAGTTATACGAACACACGTTGCCCATTTCGTCCTTTTGCTTGTATCTGATAAATCAAACATACGGAGTAGAATTATCAGAAATAATTAGATAGACAAATGCTTATCTTATTATAATTGTCAATTTCTGTCTGAAGTTGCGTCAAAATTGCCTTGAAAATAGTATTAAATTTAAAATATCTGCATAATCAACACAAGTAATTTTTCTATTGAATGATTAGGTTATCTTAATACTCTCTTAAGTAAGTAGGTGCAGTCAAATCCTGCGATAGAAAAATCTAATGTGATTGATTTAAGATTCATTGAATTATCATGATTTTTTTAATAGCCGAATTTTTATACTCATCAATTCCTAATAATGCCAGGTATATGTATAAATTATCTTCAATAGCTTTTAGATCAATAAGAAATTTCCCATATTCTGAGTTTAAAAATCCAAGTTCGCATTTTGTAAGCGTCTTTAATTGATTTTTACAGCTACCATATTCTGATGAATGGAATACTTTTATTTATCATTTAGAAATGATCATCCTCACAATCTCAGTCATACTTTTTCTTTTTTGAAAAGTCAAATCAGAGTGAATCTTTTTTGAATCCCTTAGATATAGATTTTTCTAGACTAGGACTTAATTTAACAAAACATACTGCAATTAAAATAAAATATATAGTTATTATTGGAAATTTGGTTAAATAACTTCATTACTAAGTTGTCTTCACAATTTCCTTGTTTTTCAACCTGTCTTGCTGAATAATTATTTTGGGTGACACTCAATTTTTTTGCGCTATCACCAAGTTGTACTTGGTGGAGCGATTTGGAATCTGTTTGATTCATGCTCATTAGGTCTTAATTAAGGGAAGCTAACAAATACCCATTTTTTTGTCAGTTTTTAGAAATGTTTGTTATCTCCATATGTTAGCTTTACAATCGATCCTGGATTAATGACACTTCAAAGGAGTGAATATTAAGGAATTTTTTTCATTATGAAATTTGGCAGCTTAGTTCCTCTTATTATTTCTACATCCTTCAGAGCAGTGACTTAGCGAAATCTTTGTCTTGTATGATCTCGTGAGAGATGGGCTTTGGCCAAACTCACTCAAATTCTCTCTTTGAGGATTCCTACCCATTATAAGCATCCACTTTCACTTCCTCATGGAATTGATTGGATCCACAATGAATATATCTTAAAGGAGTAAAATGTTTTACTCAAATTTATATTCATTTTGGTTAATTTTTGTAATTGAAGCTTCTGTATTTTATTTCTGCAGGCTGCTGCAGTGGCTGAAGAAGCTAAAGAATCAATACCAGAAATAAATTCTTTGGATCTTCAATTGGAAATTAGCAAAAGTGAGCATTGATCACGTTGAACATTTATTTATGCATGTCATATAGGTTTATCTAAATGATTAGTAGTTTTTTAATGTTTCTTATTGTTGTATAAATTGCTCTTTTAGGTATACTATTTAGTGTCTTAGTATTGAACATTATTCATTTTAAATGCAGTTTTATTCTAGTATACTCTGTTGTGAGTTCTCTTCAGTTATATCAAATGATGAATATTTCCTTGTAGCATGGTTATTTATAATTTTAAACTTAAGAATTTCCTATGAAGGGAAAGTATTTGGCAATTACTGCTATGATTTTTCTAACAAGATGTAAGGAAATTCATTCTGTAGATGAGGGTCTGTTTAGAAAATCCTTAAAATGGAAAATGTTGTTCAACTTTACAGGCATGAATTAATTTTGACAAATTTGTGTATTTTCAGTGGCACCTGACTTAGCGGTAAAGGAGTTAGTGAAAAAGCTCAATCATTTACTAAAGCAGAAGGATTTGTTGGGAGAAGAGAAAGTGCTGGCTGAGCAAAGAGCAGTTGCATTAACTGAAAAAGTCGCAATATTGATGGCCACAGCAGAAAAGGCAGAAATGGATAAATCTACTTTGGCTAAGCGCTTAGCAGTTGTGGAAGCTCAATTAGCACACAGGTGATTTTTTGTGAATTTCTCATTGTTATAATCTTGAAGAATTCAGCTTAATATCTATTATATACAGACGTTTCTCCTGATATATCTATATCTATTATATATAGACGTTTCTCCAGATATAATTATATCTATTATATTTATATGTAGACGTTTCTCTGGATATACCAATATCTATTACGAGTAAAATGTTGCTTGCATACTGCAATCATATTGAAAACACTAATTTCAAGTCGACATCGTACAGAGAGGGTCTTTAAACAGAAAAAAAAGATTGAAAATATTCTTCAAATTCGCTGCAAATGATCCATTCGTCATTGACCCGGGTCTTCCTGGTAATACTACTATGTAGCACAACAGAAGATCACCATCTCTAACTATATATGAAAACTCAAGCAAAAATATTTGCTGCAACTGCCTCAAATGACGTCCTAGTTTTCCCTTATATTCTTTAAGTGAGAAATATTAATGTGCTCTGTGCTGTGTGTATCAAACCCAGGAACAGCATGGCCTTATCCTATTTTTATTCTTAAACCGAGTCTTAATTTACATCTTCTATCTAAGCAAAAAATTCCTATCATTTCAATGAATGCATAAAAAAAATGAAAAACTAACCCAATGTATTTTAAATGGGAGACATATTTACCGCCTGGCATCAAACCCGGGTCTATCTGGTGATACTTTGTATGTAACACAATAGAAGATCACCATCTCTATGTGTGAATATTCAAGCAGAAATATTTGCTACAACTGCCTCAAACGACGTCCTACATTTCACATACAGTGAAACCTCTATTCAGCGGCCACCAATGGGGACAAAAAATAATGGCCGCTTAAGGAGGTGGCCGTTGAATAGAGGTGAAGTTATTTTGCCTGAAGGAAACCATGGAATGGATAGATTTGAACGTGTATGCTTATGATAAATAATTAATTATTTTAAAACGTTTTATTTGTATTTACGTTTTAAATTAAGAAAATAGTCTTTTATTGTTGATTGTTTAGAATTAAAACAATTCTGCTTGTCGGTACAAAGTTCAATAGAGTCTATTAATATTTCTAACTGTTTTTGCGTGTTCTCCCCAAACTCCCTTTGGAGAGAGACCGCATGCGTCGTAGATTTTGCACTCCTTCAGCTATTGAACACGATGGTTCATCGTCATCATCATCTTCACTTTCTACGAAAATAGTGTCTGTGGATTCGTCTTTTTTAGATGTGCTCGCTCCTGCGAAAATATATACTATTATTAGTTATACATCATACTATTATTATGTATTACTTATCAACAAGGCAGCTGTCCGAGTATAAATGAAAATTTAAATAAATTAGAAACATTGAATTAGCTCTCTGAAATTGCTTCAAATATAATAACGATATATGAATTTAGGTAATATATGTGATTTATCAAAAAATATCGTAACTTGTTGAAATTATTTCTACTTAGCGAAGGAATACTGTCATCGATATCGGTCCTTGTTTTCTCTTTTTCATTTCAAATGCTCACGAATTAAATATTATTTAGTCATTACCTTGATGGTCTTCCATCAGTCTAGCCTCCCAGTCTCCACTCAGATCATCGTAGTAGTCAATATTTTCCAATTCTTCATCCACATCGTATGATGTCCCAAGAATTCTCACTAGTGGCTGCAATTCCTCACTCTCTCTCAGTTTTTCTTGCGATGCTTCTTCGTCAATCCTGTCAGTGATTATACCACATATCCCGAAGCACTTTTAGACGGTACTTTCATTAACTGCATTCCATGATGAAATTGACCAGGACAGAGCATCACTAACATTTAAGAGCTTTAATAAATCGGAGACGCTGTCGGCTTTGTTCATCCTGGAAACAAGGGATCGTAGAACTCGCATCCGATATTGGAGCTTAAACGACTGCATAATCTCTTGGTCTAGTGGCTGTAAGTTGGCAGTTGTGTTTGGTGGCAGAAACAGCAACTTAGCATAGCAGGAAACGCTTGGATGGCATGGGGCATTGTCAAGCAACAGAATCACCTTCCGCTGTTCATAGACCATCTTAGCATTAAAGTCCTTCAGCCAAGATTCGAAAATTGCCGATGTCATCCATGCCCTTCTATTTGCATGCCATTTTACTCTTAACTGTTGGGCATCAACTCTTTAAAACAACGAGGTCTCAGAGATTTCCCTATTATCAAGAGTTTCTCTCTCTCTCCCACCGCATTACAGCACAGCAGCACTGTTAATCTTTCTATAGACATCTTTCCTCCGTTGCACATCTCATTGCGGAGGATAAGGGATTTTTTAGGTATTGACCGATAAAAAAGGCCACTCTCGTCAACATTAAATACGTCACGAGGGGCATAGCCATCTAAAAAGGATGGTAATCTTTTCTTCCAATCGTCAACATCCTTTGGATTTACATCTCCCCCTTCTCCACACACTGCACGATATGCAATATTGTGGCGTTTTCTGAAACACTAACCAACCATTGCTGGCAACAAAATTATTCACCTCCAATTCGTTCGCTATTTCTCGAGCTTTCTCTTGGATCATCGGTCCACTCACAGGTAATCTCTTTGCTCGCGCACTCGTAAACCACTTGTACACAACCTCATTCATTCTCGACACTCGTCGATCTCTTCCTTTTCGTTGCTCGATTCTTATTGTCCTCCCAGTCCTTCAAAATTGAGCTTTTGTTTTTCAAAATGTTATTTATTTATGTCCTTCCACAATTAAAAGTAATAGCCAATTTTCTTGCCGAAGTTCCATTCTTACTCTCCAAAATAACTTTCCTTCTCTCTTCCAGAGTCAGGACGAGTTTGTTCTTGCCTCCGCTCATTTTACCGATTTCACTGACTACTGCTGTATATTACTGAAAGAATTCGGTTGAACGCTAGAGACAGTATGAAGTAAGAAACTGAGTGTATCCGAATTAATCACTCGGTTTCTTCCCTATTAACGCCCGTTCAAGTGGAGACGATCTGGAGTTCTATAGCGTTGCATGGTTCTGTCGGAGAGGTAAAACGCTACCTGCAGTACAAAAAACATAACGTATGCTCATGTCATCCCCTTACCGCTCATCCCAAACATGCCTATATTTTGGAGGTAAAGTGGATTGGAAAACACTGACAGAAAATAAAAGCATGGTGTGCTTCTGGGCATTTTTTATGGCGATTTCTTTGGTCGAAAGACCCGGGTCGCATCCTTCTTCCTCATCCACTACAGTGGTACTCACTTGCTTTCCGACACTGTGCATGGGACGGTGAACTGTCACAGAAATAAATCTTCTCTATTTTACTCTTGGTTTATTAATTGTTGTCAGCAGTGGGTCGTCACAACATTAATGGTGTCAGGCGTGGCTTCTTTGCGACAGCATCATCCAACTCAAGAGAGCCTCATGATAGACTAAAATGCTGATGAAGATTTCTATGATTTATAACACCAAGAACTATATATAAACTATATACGACATAATGGCTTCTTAGTAAATAAGTTTGTTTAAAGAAAAATCGGAAATCTTCGAAAGCAAGAAGGCTTTCTGGTCGCGGAAATAGTGGCCGCAGGCCTAACATAGAGTGACCGCTGGCCGCTGGTAGTGACCGCTGAAAGGAGGTGAAAATTACATTGTTTATACGGGATATTCGTTCCGTTCCCGAAAAAAATGGCCGCTTGAGGAGGTGACCGCTTAAGGGAGGTGGCCGTTGAGCAGGGACGGATCCAGGGGGGTGGTCCTGGGGGTCCGGACCCCCCCCGAAATATCACTTGTGCCTATTTTTTTTAAATGAAACTCAAATAACGCAAACAAACACACAATTTAGTAAGCAATCACTAGAGAAAATATTCGAATTTGTCTAACACAATTCTAACCTTACGTTTTGTGAAAGCCGAAATGTCTTTTATTTTAAAATTTTTTGATCGGACCCCCCCCGAATTTTTTTTCTAGATCCGTTCCTGCCGTTGAGGCAGGTTTCACTGTATATTCCTTATGTGAGAAATTGTAATGTGCTCTGGTATCGAACCCAGGAACAGTATGGTCTTACATAATTTTTTTCTTAAACCAATTCTTAATATACATCTTATAGCAAAGTATGAACTTCCTATCATTTCGATAAGTGCATCAAAAAAAAATAATGAAAAACTACCTCAATCTATTTTAAATGGGAGAGTTTTGCATTGTCCTAGCATCAAACCCAGGATATTTTCTGTGAAAATCATTAATGTTTTCGATAGATCATGATTATATCTATAGGCTCGTTGAGTTTTAATTCTATACCTACCTGGGAAGTATTTTTAAAAATTCCTGAGAATCAAAGGAATGCTTTTAAATGGGAAAAATCTGGACTTTGGGGCCCTCTAGAAAAGAACCCATTACACTGATGTTCAAAATTGCAATTTTTCTAGTGGTTACACCTTATGGCCAATACGTTGTAAAAATTTCAAGTCAATGACACTTATGGTCCAGACTGTGAATTAGTATCCTATCTATCTATCTATATAGATATATGAGTAAAATGTTGCTTGCATACTGCAATCATATTGATAACAAAAAATTCAAGTCAGCTTCATATCGAGAGGGTCCTCAAAATTAAACTAAGGATTGAAAATATTCTTTAAATTCACTGCAATTTATCCATCTGGCATCGTCATCCATCCTACTTTTCCCTATCAAACCCAGGAACAGCATGGTCTTACCCTATTTTTATTATTAAACCGAGTCGTAATGTACATCTTCTATCTAAGCAAGAACTTCCTATCATTTCAATAAGTGCATGAAAAAAATAATGAAAAACTACCCCTATGTGTTTTATATGGGAGATATATTTACTGCCCGGCATCGAACCCAGGTCTTTCTGGTGATAGTTCCTATGCAGCATAATAGAAGATCACCATCTCTAACTATGTGTGAACATTCAAATAGAAATGTTTACTGCAACTGCCTCAAACGATGTCTTACTTTTCACATATATTCCTTATGCGAAAAATTGTCATGTGCAAATGCAAAATGTGTCCTCAAAGCGAAGTGCCTTCCTGTGTAGACCTCTGGGCAGTCACTGCATGTTAATTGGTAGATGCCTCCCCTCTTGGAAGGATCTATTTTATCGTTTCCATTCTTTGTCCTATTTTCATGAAAGGTCTGAAGGCTACCTTCCGTCTCTCCTTAGTCCTCTTTTCCAGAGACCTGAGAGAGTAGCAATGTGGGGTAGCCTCATTTTCCTTGCTCTGTTAAAGCCATTCACACTATTTCCTACTCTTCAATTTTGGCAATGAGTCAGTTCACTATTGTTTTAGGAAAACCATTGGCAGTGGATATTTGTTTGATTGTGACCACTTTGTTTGAAAAATTCTTGGGGGATAGAGGTATCTCAAGGAGTTTGAGGGAATGGTAGGGGGCTAGTTTGTGGCAGGGTTGATGGCTTGAATTCCCTGGGATAGAATAGTTTGTATATGTATCCTTCCTAAATATTTCAAACTGATGGTGATTACTTTCCACTCATATTTTTAGGTACAAAAAGTTAAGCACCCCTTCCTTTGTCGTTTCTATAGTGAAAGAAATTTTTGGGTGAATTTCATTACGACTCTTTAGGACTAGGGATAAACCGAGCTAATTATTGAGTTTCCTCTCTGTTCTACTACAGGTATAAATAAGATCATTTATATGCCTATGTCAATTAAGGACCGAGTGGATTAACAGATTTGTTGAAGCAAAAAGGTGCTCTTCTAAATTAGCTAGGAATATTTTGGCCTATATGGGGGAGCCCACTGCAAGACCATCGTTCTGCTCATAGAAAGTGCGATTGAATTTGAAATAATTTGCTGTGAGGCACCGCTTAACTAGTTCTTTCACTATTTGGGGGTCAATATTAGGTTTCTTAAGGAGATTTCCCATTAGGTTCAGAGATTTGTTTGGGGGAATACTTGAGAATAGATTTTTACTGCCATATGATACCAGCCTGCAAGTTAGGGGGAAGGATATGATATTATTCATCAGATCAACTGAATTTCAGATGCGTTACTTTGGTGAAAAGTGAATATATTTTCTTAAAAGGGAGTTGAGATGTGAAGCTAGGCTATGGAAGGGCAAACCTATTGCAGACATTGCAGGCCTGATTCGAATGTCTTCTTTGTGGATTTTTGGTAATGGATGGGGCTCCTGGGGCACGGCCTATATATTTCAAAGTGGGAGAAAATAACAGAACTTTGAAGGGATTTTGTCACCTCTTGGAGGATCAATAGGATCATATTTGGGTATTTCTAGTTTGCTTTCACTAATAAAGTTGAAGCACTTGCTCATAATCACAATACAATTTCCTTGATCTGCTTTTTGATAAATAAAGAGAAGAACTCCTCTTCAATGCCATGCCATATTTTACCCAAATTTCTGCTGTTATGCTGGCCCACTAAATAGTGTTTAAAGGTTATTTACCTTCTTGTTTAGTTTACATATCTTTATAAAACAATGAAAAATTCTTTGGAGAAAAATAAGAGAGTACTTAATATCAGCAACTGATTTTTGAGGGATTAAATTACCAATACGTTGTGAATATATAATGGAACTAAGGAACAGCCTTTTAGTTAGAACTCTTTGAGATGTGCTCCTGCTGAATAAAATATTTTTAAATTTTCTTTTGGTACAGGATAAAGAAAACTGTATCTTTAATCTAATTTGTCACAGTTTTGTTCATAGCAGTGATGATTTGAAAGCTACAGTGCCATGTTTGATGCTAAACAAAGGCTATGATTGAGGTCACTCCTAGTAGTATCCTAATAATAGTGTAACTTGCATTGCTAATTTCATGATTTTTAGCTATATTTAGTGTGCTGGTATAGTCACAAAATGCACACTCTTAGTCTTTTAATGTTTCTTTTTCATACTTAAATTCTTTTTTCCCTTTATCAGAGTTATTCATTCAATATGGGGCAAGATAGGACTCTGAAAGTGAATACACCTCCAAATTAGGATAGTCCTAGTTGATATAGGATGTGTGGGGACTTGTCACAATAGGCAGGTGGTCTCAGCATGCCTAAAAGATTAATTAATTTTATAAAAATTCTGTTGAAACTAGTGGAGTCTCTTTTTAAGGTTCTGTGTTTAAAAATTATATGCTGTTAATTTTCTGTCCATTACAGAGAGAACATTGATGATGCAGCTGTTCTGAGACAAGAACTTATCCAAGTCCAACGTGTAATGGATGAGATGACAAGGGAAAGGGAAATGGAAAGTGATCAATTGAAAAGAGATCTTCAAAATTTGCAGCAGAAGTATAATTTGTTACAGTCTGAAAGTAAAAAGGTCGAATCTTTTGAGAAGGATTCAAAGAGGTTTGTGGTTAATACTTTCACTGATATCTTTTGCGTTGAACTCTTTCTGTGTCCTTCATTAATTTTTTTAATCATTTACTTAAATACGTAGGATGGAAATGCTGGAGGAAAGTATACAGCAAAAAGATGAGCTTATTGCTGAAATTAATGATAAACTGACTATGTTAAAAGAGACGGTTAGTTCCTTAGAGAATGAATCTTTTCAGAAGAGCTCAAAATTAACAGAGACTGAGATGGAACTTGAGAAATCAAAATCAGTACTAAGTGAATCTCAGTGTAAAGAGGAAAGTAGCCAGAAGAGAATTGCTGAGTTAGAAGAGCGTTTGATGGAGGTATTTGATTTGAAAATATGATATATTATTGCTCTTTTAAAGATTGTATGCATCAGAAAGAGTTTAATCTTATTAAATCTTTAAATTAGGCTTCACTAGCTCAGGAAAAATCAAAAAAAGAGCTGAGAAGGTTAGAGGAGGCTACAAAGAAGGATTCCCAAATCATTTTGGATCTGAAGTCCGAAATTGCTGAAAATTCTAACCTTGTTAGTGATAAAAATAAGGAATTGATGTATCTGAATGAGAAGGTTGAAATTTTAACCTCTCAGTTGAAGGAATATACAATTATGAATGAAGACCTGAGGTGCAGAAATGCTGAGCAAGCCAGACATCTTGAGGATAAAATGAAGCTTGTCTCTTCCATGTCAGTAATCACGAATTTGCATTGATATTTTAAATGTGTATATTCTAGTGTTCTAATATTCTAGTATGTATTTCATATATTTTTTGTTTCCGAATAGGGAGGATAAGGAGAAAGAAATCCAGTCGGCTTTAGAGAAAAATGTTGCTCAAATGGACTCTTTAAATAAAAATTACCTGGAGCTAATGGTATGTTTCTATTATTTTAAAGGTTTCTAATAACATTACATTCTTTACTTGATTGCTAGAGCATTTATTTTACAAATAATTCTCTCTGTAGGTTTTAGGGTCGAATTAAAATATTTTCAATTATAAATTTCCGTGCAATTAATAAAAATTATGTTTAAGAAATGCTTTTTTCTGGAACTAAGTTTGTTTTTGAATTTTTTGTATGAAGATAAATTGTACAGGGTAAAATATCGATTGAATTAACTATCATGAATCCTTAGCATTAAGGAAGATTTTCTCGAAGCTTATTTTTTTTCTGATAATACTTTTATCTTTTAAGAACATTTAACTTGAGTTTGAAAATTAGCGCACAAGATATTTGATGTGCACAGCAGCATCTTGCTACTTTGACTAAAGAGATTTATTTGCTTGTAATATAGTATTATGTCATGAATATATATTAATGCAAAGTATTCTATCAAACACATCTTGTGATGTCCTTGGTATCTTCTAATTATGCAGATGACTTCAAACATATCAGATTCTCTCAGGGATAAGCTTGCACTCTGCATCCTGTTGCCGCTACATAAATATCTTCAGTTCATGATATAGTGTATTAATTATTTATAAAAAATGTTAAAAGTAGCTTAACTTTACGTAATAATACGAATAACTTTCTTCATGGGCATTCTAATACTCTCAGCATATTCTGGGGTTTCACTGCAACACTTTGTTTAGCAGTTATGTCTGTATTCTTGTCAGTATTTTCATGCCAAGTGTTGGGAGCCTGTTTTTGGTAATATGAGTTTGTACTTTCAGTATGCGTGTGTCCATTGATATTTTGGGTTTGTTTTATTTTCTTTGGGCTCCTTTCTTAGTGTTGTGGAGAGGGTATAAGATACTATCCTCTGTTGATGCACAAATGCATTGAAATATTTAGGTTTAATTCTAAAAACAGAGATGACTGTTACTTTCTGCTCAATGCTCGGAAAGGAGCTTGAAGATGGTGCTACGAATCAGAAAATATTGATGGACATGGACATTATGAAAGCACCAGATGTATAATGACGACTAGAAGCAGACTCTCATTACTTTGTCTGCATATAGTGGCTAGAATGCTAGCATGAACTGTTGACATGTAACCTAAACATTGCTTTGAAACCAGAAAATATTTAGAGAGCATTGTCGTTTGCATCTGTTTTTTTTAAGTTGTATATAAAAGAAAATTGTTTTTATGTCACAATTTAAAAAATCATTTTATACTTTCTATGGAGAGTATTTCAGTCAAAATATCTGGTGCTTGATTTGTATCCATTAGTTACTGATGTATTTTTTAAGCATTTGTATTTTGGATATTCCCTTAGAGTTTTAGTTTCATGAAGATTCAAGAACTTTCTGGAGTTTGTTCTTAGAAGTTCTTTTCACACCTATGGCAGGGCAAGGATATAACATTTTTATGATAAAAATATTCGTTTCTCATAATGCTCACAAAAAACAATTCCCAATTCTGAAAAATCTTTTAAAATAACATATTTTATATATCCAATACATCATGTAGGCTCTTGGTGATGTAATGAAGTCAGAAATCTATTGATCATTTCAGTTGACTCAGTGAAGATTGCCTGTTACAAATATTTAATATAGAATTCAATGAGGTTGTTATGTATTGCATTTTATGCCAAATGCAGAACTATGTGATAATAGAGGTTTCATAATTTCGTTAATACTTTTACTGCCATTGAAATACGCAAAAATTTGTTATTTTCAGAGTAATGAGACTGGCTTGTAACAAATGTTATGAGCTGTGCTACAATGAATGTAAAATCATAGGCGCTGGTCAGTTAATTAATTATGCAGTGCTGCTGGAGTATCTCAAAAGGCCAATCTAACAAATATAGAAAAATAGTAATTATTTTTTAAATAAGGTAATTAAAATAATTGGTTTACCTTTTAAATATTAGTGAGATGGATTATTTACCATTTCAATTTCCCATATTGCTTAGGACTTAGCTGTTGAAGATTTCAGAAATGTTTCATTATCTCCCTTGGAATCATATTTTATCATTCATTACTAGTTAATTATTTTTTATGATGTAGTCTTGTAGAATTTATGATGCTATGGAAACACTGCTATTGGCTTTTGAGATAAACTGCGGGATGTCATCCTGGATTTCTGCACCCAGTTTACTTTCAATTACTGATTAAAGTGTTACTACCTTTTCAATAGAATCCAACTCTAATTTTAATATCAGTGGATATAGTGGATACAGTGCATAGTGGATAATTTTTGTGGATGGTAATTGATTTTCGGGCAAAGGATGTATTTTATCTAAATATTAATGTTGTGTCATGTCTCTGATCTCTTTTAATCTAAGATTGCTAGAAATCTTACCTGTGTTATTTTACCGCCCTGTTGAGCTGTTTGACATACTGTCTTATCAGTTATCCATCTGTTCTGCAAATTATTATCCTTTGATGCACTCATTCCCATGTATTTCTTGGAAGGAGATAGGCTTTCCTTGGTATTTTTCATTTGTCTTTTTCCCCGTTTTTAAGCAAGATTACTCTTGGTATTTTGGAGGGCCTGTTTGACGTTTTACAAAGTGTCTGATGAGGAAGCCAAGCTCTTTTCTTCTTCTCTGCAGGTTGTTCTTATCATTTGAGGAAAACATCTCTATTCTGTTTGAAGAAGCTCACAGCAGTGTTGGCAAAACATCATCATTTTACAAGAGCTAAGCCTTAGAAACAATAGGAAATTTCCATGCTCTGAAGAAATTATGTAACAAAATTTTCAAAAACTTAACTTTGTCATGAGAAACCTTAAAAATATCATTAGATATGTAAGGGAGGTGGCTTACAAAATCCTGCGGACTAGGATTATCATCATTCTACAATGGATGTCGGGAACGGGCTATATTCAGGCCACATACAGCCTCGTAGTTATTTTCTCAAACTAATGTATTAAGTAATGTTGTTTTCGAATCCTGATAATGATGCTTTGCGAAAAAAATGGAAAATACTGTTATCTTTTTGTTCACTCAGATAGTCGAGTTACCTTTTCATGTACAATTTTCATATTGAACAGTTTGAATTTAGGCAAATCAAGAGTGGATTTATCCTCTAGCATGCTGCATTTTTCATGCAATAATGCAGTTCTACAAAAATAATAAAATTTGAAAAACGTCTGTCATATTTTACATTAATAGTTTTAAAATGTTCTTGATATTGGGTTGGGAACCATTAAAATTGAGCTAGTATGAAATTCAGTATTGGACAGAAATTTATGGGTAAAAGTGACAATTCTTGTTCAGTAAATGTGAAAGGGGCATTTTAAAATATGTGGGTGATTCAGAAACTAACCACTATTTAGCTATATATTCAACACCCACCTAAATAAATGTATTTTATTTGTTACATATTAAAACTATTAGTGTTAGTTTTTAAAACTAAAGAGCCACTTCTTCATGTGAGTTAACAGATAAACAGTGAACAGGAAATATGATAGGCTCAAATCCGGGCTGTACAAAGGATGATTGAAAATGTCCCATTTGAATTACTAATGACTGAGGACCTTCCACTCCTCATCCATCTTTAAGAAATTGGTTCCACTGATCGAGAATTGGTCCTACAATACCTTTGCTCATAATGTATTGTCTGTATACAGTTCACCATTCATGATGAATGTCTGCTGATGACAGATTTTTTGCTTCGAGAAATCTTATAACACCATGCATGTTGCATTTGGCTGAGATTTCTATTTTGATTTGATATCCGGTCATAGATATTTTGCAAAAATCTTAGTCAAAAACCACAAGCACCATTTACAAATAGGTAGATACAGCTGAAAGAGAGGTCAAGTTGATGCAAGACTCATGTTTTAATCACGGTTGAGGAGGAACAAAAGCAATTTTTATTACCTTGCATACAAGAACACCGGCAGATTTATCCTGATTGCAAAATGCAGACTTTAAAAAGAAAATTTCAAGAATGTTTTTTACATTTCAGATAGTAAATATACATGATTAGGGAATATTGCCTTATAGCGCGTTAACGCTCCAAACTCACGGTCCCGGGTTCGAATCCCAGCTAAGCGGATTTTTCCTGTTAGGGAATGGTTGTCTGTTATGTTGTGTGTGTGATATTAATAAAATAAAATGCAATAAAAGGAATAAAATTAAGAAAAGGGGTTAATTGGAGGAATTGCCTTCCTAGGCTTAAATTCGCCCAAAAAATAAGATGGCATTATTATTATTGCTGTTTTATTTACTAAAGAAACATTGAGTTCTGGCATCCTTCCATACTAAATCAGTACAAAGTTTCATTTCTCATCTTTGGCATCTAGTCGGCACAAGTTGCCATAACTCAATCTCAATAATATTTATTATTTGAGTTATAAAGGCCAAACAGAAAAAAATATAGGGTATGCATATTTGAAGTCGCAAAAATATGGAAGAAAATAAATTCTTATTATTGCGAGAGCTATTTAGTAATATGGGTGTATGGCAAAGTTGCCTAACTCCGATATTCAGTTGCTAATTTTTTATAAACAAAAGCCCATTGAGTTAAACAGCCAGACATGTGTCCACTATTTTTAAGCAAGGAACGTGCCCTGAAAGATTAGTGAGAATCTGTTGGTTAAATACCCATTAACCTGGTGTCCCCATTGTTGGTACAAATTTTCATTTCTCGAAATTGTTTGGCATCAAGTCGGCACAGGTTTCCATAATACAATCGCAATAATATTTATTAGGTAAGTTATATAAGGCCAAATAGAAAAAAATTAGAGGGTATGCATAATTGAATTCACAAAAAATATTTTTCCATTATGTCTTGTTTATATATATATATATATATATATATATATATATATATATATATATATACGAGTAAAATGTAGCTTGCATACTGCAAGCAGATCGGCAATACTAATTTCATATTGGTATCATATCGGGACGGTCCTTTAAAGAAAAAAAAAGGATAGAAATTTTTCTTAAAATTTGCTGACATTCCATGTCTGGCATCGAACTCGGGCCTTTACTGTGAACTTACTATGCAGCATAATAGAAGATCACCATCTCTAACTATGTGTGAAAATTCAAGCAGAAATATTGGCTACAACTGCCTTAAAATACGTTCTAATTTTTACGAAATTAAATGGTTCTCTGGATTCGAACCAAGGACGATCCTGGAAATCTAAAACGTGTTTCTTAAAGTTATTATTGATCTCAATCTATATGCCAAATTTCAAGTTTCTATATTATTGGAAAAGGTTTCAAAATAATTCCTAAAAATCGGATCAACTTCTGATTGCAGAGACACCTGGTGTCGAACCCAGGACACATTGATAGCTATAAATGCATAGTTTGATTTGTTAAGACTGGTTCTTCTATCATGCTAAGTTTTAAGTCGATGGCATGCCGGGAAGTACCTTAAACTTGTTTCCGTTATCTCCATAAGAAATGCATTGAGGAATGTAAATGGCCCTCTGGGATCGAACCAAGGACCATCAGCGAATATGTAAAATTTGATTATGAAATATATGTATGATCTCCAACCTCATGCCGAATTTCAAGTTTCCTTGCCATCGGGAAAGGGTCCAAAAAAAATCTTAAAAATCGCCACAATGCATTTTAAACGGCCGATTTTTGCCTCGACCTAGCATCGAACCCAGGATATTTTCCGTAAAACTCGTTTATGTTTTCGATAGATCATGACCATATATATAGGCTCCATGAGTTTTGATTCTCTACCTATCCGGGAAGTATTTTTTAAAAATTCCCGAAAATCACGGCAATGCATTTAAACGGGAAAAATCGGGACTTTGGGGCCCTCTGGAATCGAACCAATGACACTGAGGTTCAAAATCGCAATTTTTCTGGAGGTTACACGTTATGGCCAATATGTCGTTAAAATTTCAAGTCAATGACGCTTGTGGTTTTGGCTGTGAATTTGTATCCTCTCTATATATATATATATATGATATATGAATGAATCCGGAGAAGCATCTATATATAATAGATATCTATTATATATAGATGCTTCTCCGGATTCATTCATATATATAGATAGGTATATAGATAGGTATATAGATAGATAGGATACAAATTCACAGCCTATACCGCAAGCCTCATTGACTTGAAATTTTTATGACATATTGGCCATAACGTGTATTTCCCGGCATGATATCGAATTTAAACTTTGTATGAAACAAGATGAAGTCCTAATAAATCATACTGTGCATTCACAGCTACCAATATTTCCTGGGTTAGACACCAGGCGTTTCTACAATCAGTAAAATATCCGATATTTAAGAATTAATTTAAACCCCTTCCCAATTATATTAAAACATGAAATTAGGCATGTAGATAGAGAACATTGATCCATTTGAAAAACATGTTTTAGATTTCCTAGATCGTCCTTGGTTCGAATCCAGATAGCCATTTACATTATTGAAAAGTAGAACGTCGTTTTAGGCAGTTGGAGCCAATATTTCTGTTTGAATTTTCACACATAGTAAGAGATGGTATTTTTCTGTTGTTCTGCATAGTAGGTTCACCGGGAAGGCGTAGGTTCGATGCCAGACGATTAAATTGCAGCAAATTTTAAGAATATTTTCAATCCCTTTTTTTTTTCTTTTGAGGGCCGTTCCGATATGATGCCGACATTAAATTAGTGTTGTCGATCTGCTTGCAGTATGCAAGCTACATTTTACTCGTATATATATATATATATATATACACCGTTTCAATCATTCTGCTCTGTACAGGTGGAAATCGAAAAACTCGATACCGCTCAGGTATCAAAAAATTTTGAGAAACATGTCAATATTTGTCGATTTCAACTTCATTTCTGATTATATTTAAATGAGAATGACTTTATCTACACCGTAGTGAAGATTATATGCTTTTATAGCAGTAACAACAATGAATAGAGTGGAAATTGAATGAAAGGTTTGGGTTTGTCACCCGTAAAGATTTTTTATACTGCTTTTTTTTCTTTCTTTTTTTCTCTCATACAATATATTCTAAAATTCCAGTTTTTTCCTCATTTCCTCTTTGTAACATTAAAATGCATAAAAACCACATACAATGTTATTTTAGGTGAACAGAACTTCATAAAAATTATTTAGGTGGAACGTAAGCTGGGAAAAATTTAATGTGCAGACCAATTTATGAGTTGTATGATACTTTTTTATTTCTCATTTGACAAAGAACTTGTTATGAGTGAAATTAAGATAATTGTTGAAATTTTCATTTATAGTTGGTTTTGGACCAATATCTGGAATGGAACTTAATTTATTGGCTTTTATTTCTGAGAGTGAAATTCCCTGTGAAGACATTCGGAAATATCTTGTCAAAATCTTAAATTTAGATTAAAAACAAAAGTTGTTCTAACAGAATTTAATTAAGAAGTATAGCCTGCAATTGATAAAAGTGAAGTTAACATCCATTTATTATGGGAATCTCTCTGAGCGATCTTGGTTCAAACTCAGCAAAATTATTGAACAAAAATGTGACAGTACTTCTTTCCTGTTGTTAGAGAACACCTATGCAAAGTTTGAAGCAAATTGAGCAGAAGGTGGGGACTACAATCTTAGACAAAGACACCCTCAGAAACTCTGATATATAATTACAGATATAGATGGCACATCACACTCTATTGTAAACTGTGCCCAAAAAGCGTATAATACATTTCCTTTGGGGATAAATAATCCTATTCGAAGAATGTGTACAATGGTATGTTAATAGCTTGAGAAATCTCATTAATCCACATCCATCACGTAAGCTTAAATTTTTGTTGTCACTATCTTCTATAATTTCAGTAAACTTTGTAAATATCATGTTTAGAGAACTGTGCATCTGGAGAAATTTCTGGTGATTTTTTTCTAAACAAGTAGGGTTAAGTTGTTCCTTCCTAGTTCTGTTATTTAATACTCTGTAGCTTAGTCCAGCTAATAGTGGGGTTGATACTGCTTTTGAAGGTATTGAAAACTATTTTATTAATGTTTTGTATTTTATTGAGAATGAGTTTAATGTACAGTTCCCCACAAAAAAAATTAAACTGCGTAGTCCTAGATTGAGGGGCTTTAAAATACTGCACTTGGCAAGACCAGAAGCCCTAGTGACAGGATGGCTCTTATCTCATTGCCACGTTACACCTAAGTACTTGATGATGTATCTATTCTACCTGTTCATAGGTCTTCTTCTTTATCTCTTCACATCTCTTGGTATCCAGTTGAGAACTGCAGATATCCAACGGTTGTTGTTTCTTCTCGTAACATGGCCAGCCCACCTCCATTTTAGTGATCTTACCTTATTTATGATGTCTGTAACTCCAGTCATAATTCTCACCCAAGTGTTGCATTTCCTGTCTCTTCTTGTGATTCCCTGCATACAGCTCCATGCTCCTTTGCGTTGTTTGAAGTATCTGGGTTATTGCAGCATTTAACACCCAAGTTTCACTTCCATAGGTCAAGACAGGTAAAATGCATTGGTTGAAGACCTTCCTCTTCAAAACCATTGGCATTCTTGACTTCAGAATGTGTGAGTTACTACCAAATGTGCTCCAGCCAAGTTTCATTCTTCTGTTTACTTCATTAATCCTGTTTTTCTCTCCTGTTGTTACAAGTTGTCCCAGGTATGTGTATTCCAAGCAAACATCCAGAGGTTTTCCTTGAAGTTTGACTGGTTCTTGCACTTCTAAAGAATTATATATTACCTTTGTTTTTGTTAGGTTTATCCTGAGTCCTCTCTTCTGTCCTGCTGTGTTTAGCTCTTCAAGTCTTGAAGTTAGATCTTCTGTATTAGCTGCAAAGAGAACTATATCATCTGCAAAACAGAGGTGACTGATGTACTCCCCATTTACTCTTAAGCTCTTCTCTTCCCAATCAAGGGATTTAAAAACTTCTTCTAAAATGGCTGTGAACGAGATGGGAGATAGACAGTCACCTTGTCGAACTCCCTTCTCAATCTTGAATTCATCGGTCTCCTCATGCAGAATTACAGAAGCTGTGGCATTCTCATAGACACTGCGCAAGAGACGGATGTACTCAGAATCCATCCTTTGATTCTTCAGAGCTTTCAGAGTGGAGGAGGTACTTACCAAGTCGAAGGCCTGTTCATAATCTACAAAGCAAAAGATGAGTGGCATCTCGTACTCATTCGTTCTGTTAATAATTTCCTGTAGTGTGTGGATGTGGTCCATAGTGCTGAAGTCTTTCCGGAATCCCGCTTGTTCTCTAGGCTGGGCTGAAGACAGTGTCATCTTAAGATGTTCAGCTATTACCCTCATGAATGTTTTATAGACAACTGGAAGGAGGCTAATGGTGCGATAGTTCTTTAAATCTTCTTTGCTTCATTTCTTGTGCAGAAGGGTAATCCTTGCATGGTTCCATTCCTTGGGAATCATTCCTTGTTTTATACAGTTACTGAATAATTGTGCTAAAATATTAGCAATCTCTGTTCCACCAGCTTTCAGATACTCCGCCAACACCCCATCTGCTCCTCCTGCTTTCCCATTCTTCATCTGCTTAATCGCCACCAGTACCTCTTCTGGGAGAATTGAGAGGAGATTTTTTGAGCTTTGCCTTTCCTCTTGGTTTTCCTCTTCGGCATTTCCCATCTTCTTGTATAGGTTGCCAAAGTATTCTGTTACAGTCCTCAATATTGCTGGTCTGTTATATGTTGTTGTGCCATCTCCTTTCTGTAAGACTAAAATCTGTTTCTTACCAATTGCTAGACGTCTTCTAGCCCTCTTAATGCTCTTGTTATTTTCTATGGCCTCTTGCACAATATTTTCATTAAAATTCCTCACATCTTCCTTGATTGCTACTCTGGTGGCTTTGCAAAGCTCGGCATATTTGATGTTATCTCTTGGAGTGACTGAATTCTTCAGTTCCTTCCGTCGTTTCATCATTTGCCGGGTTCTATCAGTAAACTTCTTATCCTTAGGTTTTCTTAGCATACTTGCTACTTCCTCTGCCACTTTCTTCACAACTTCCATAATTTTGGTTTTGAGTTCTTCCTCCTTAAGTGCTGAGAATCTATTTCTAAGTTCCAGCTGAAACTGCTTCTCGTCATCTGATAGTTTACCAATATTTATCTCCTTCTTGCAAAAAATCAACTTCTTTCGTTTCATTCGGGGGTTAATATTAATTCTGCATCTAACAATTCTGTGGTCACTTCCAGTGTTGAAGTTATTCAAAACTTCACAGTTAGTTTCAGTGTAGAGTCTGTTTACCAATATGTAGTCTATTTCATTTTTTGTTCCATTGGGACCTCTCTACGTCCATTTCTTTGCAGGATTTTTCTTAAAGTATGTATTTGTTATATACATATTGGTGCATTCTGCAAACTCTACTAAGCGGTGACTTCGCTCATTTCTCTGGCCCAGTCCGTATTGTCCTGCGACAGTGTCATCAGCTACCTACACAAGCATTAAAATCGCCCATAATGACTTTATAGTAGTGGGTCTCCTTGTCATGTTCAGTGCCCAGTGTTTGGTAGAAGTTTTCAATTTCCTCTTCGCTGCTTGCCACTGTTGGTGCGTAGACTTGGATGACCTGTTCTGAGTAACGCTCATTGATCTTTAGTATGAGTTTACAAATTCTATCTGATACATCTTCGATTTTTACCACATTATCCTCCCATCTCTTGTTGATCAAGAATCCAACGCCTCCATTCCTTCCATCCTTGATACCCCTGTAAAAGAATAAATGTCCTTCCTTCAGAGTAAGTAGCTCCTCTGATTTTCTTCTGACTTCGCTGAGACCGAGAATATCCCATTTTATCTTCTCTGCTTCATTGAGTAGTTCCAGCAATCGTTCTTCAAGCTGCGGCAGTTGTAGGTTGTGAATTGCAGGGTAGTAATTCTTTTCTTCGTGATGGACCTCGTTAATGCCACCACCTCCCGGACATCCAAATGGGTGGTGCTTTTACGTCTGCATAAATTTCCATTAAAGAAGCTCATCACGAAAACTGTACTTGTATTTGGGGGGGTTAGGACAATAATTCACCAGGCTGTTCTACTGCCAGTTGGTGAATTCTGCTTTCATTATTTGGCAGGAGATATTGTCAACATCATGTTGGGAGGGTCCTCAAAAGAAAAAATCTGATGTGGCCAGCACATGACTTTCTCCATATTTTAGATGTAAATAATTATCTACGACAGTAATTTCGAACTCTATATTCCATCTAAACTTTGAAGATGAGTGATTAATTAAGATATTATTATCTTTGACGTCACAAAAACTATAAATAATGTTTTTCGGGACATGTTCGATGAAAAATGATGAAATTGGCCTTTCGCCCCAGCGCCCAGAGCGCCCACAACGTACATAATCAGCAACTTCCGGTTTATCAGTATTTCACAAATAACTCCTATACAATCAGTGATACAAAAATATATTTCTTACAAAAGTTATAGTAAATTATATTTTATAAAACTTTTATAAATAATTGTATATACCTAAATATCATATTTATGGAGATAATTTGAAAACCGGAAATGAGCTTTGAAGAATGAAGCTCGACTTCCGGTTCACCGATTTTCTCCAAAATCTAATCAACTCTAAAGACACAAACCAAAATATTATACATGAGATTTGGTGTTGATTTGACAAATACTTTTTATGTTAGAGCGCCCACAAAGTACATAATCAGCTACTTCCGTTTGATCAGTATTTCACGAATAACTCCTAATCAACCGGTGATACAAAAATATGTTAAATACAAAAGTTATCGTAAAACACATTATCTAAAACTTTTATAAGGTACACAATATACCTATATATCATATTTATGGAGATATTTTGAAAACCGGAAATGAGCTTTGATGAATGAAGCTCGACTTCCGGTTTACCGATTTACTTGAAAAACTAATCGCCTCTGACAGCACAAACTACAGTACTATATATGAAGTTTGGTATTGATACGACTTATAGTTTTCACGTTAGAGCGCCCACTGTCACACACACACATACACACAGACATCATTCCGAAAATGGTCAAAATGTGTTCTAGGGACCCCAAAACATTTATTTCCGTTGAAATCTCGAAGTCGATTTTTTTCATGAAAACAATACTTTCTCTATACTTCGTATATGGAGAAAGTAAAAATTGGATTGAAAATATTCTTAAAATTCGCTGCATTTTATCCATCCGGCATCGAACCCAGGTCTTCCTGGTGATATTTACTATGCAGCACAATTACAGTTCACCATCTTTAACTATGTGTTAAAACTCAGGCAGAAATATTTGCTGCAAATGCCTCAAAGGACGTCCTGCTTTTCCTTTATATTCCTTATAAAAGTTGCTTAAAGCATATAAAATGTATTTATAATTTTTATTCACATGCCAATTTTTGAGTTTCAATGTTATCGGGAAGGGCTTAAAAAAATCCTAAAAATCGTTGTAATTTCTAATTTTTGTAGACGCCTGGTGTCGAACCCAGGACATATTGAAAGATGCGAATAGGTATAAAAACTTGTTAGGACATATATATATCAAATCACTATCATGCAAGGAATATTGATAACTCAACATTCAATATTTCTTGAATTTATATGTAGTAGTATTTTATAAGTGATTCAACAGCAGAGGTCATTTCGCACATAGTGTCCCACTGGGAATTGAACCTAGGACTGCTTTCATCCAAGTCGAACGTGCTTCCCAAATGGCTATCCAGACCCTAAATTATTATTTGCACGATTAAATTTCATATGTATTAGTAGTAACACTCTGGCTGCTGTATGGAAATTTTTGTCCAATTTATATCTGGTAGATTAGTCCTCCTACCGATACAGTTGTGCTTTTACTTTCCCGGAATTTCCTCAGTGTCCCATAGAGACCATCTAAATATCATACATAAGATCATAATATTTTATCCCATTAATTTCTTACGGCATTTACTCTAGTCTGCGTAGTAAAAGTCGCTAACTCGTATGCGATTATTAAGACCAAAATCAGAAGATGGTCTCTGAACCTCTGCTGTTGAATCACTTATAAAATACTACTACACTTAAAGGCGAGAAACACTGAACGTTGAGTTATTGATATGCCCTCTTGATTGTGAATATCTGTAGATAATCATGGCATAAATATTTTACCACATTCGTTTATTTATGGAAATATGGTTTGAGCTAATTTGCAACCCTCATGCCATTTAAGATATGACAGTCTTCTAACTGCAACAAACGGCATTTCAGAATCAATGGTTTGCTAAAAAAAAGAACCATTTTCACTTTTTTTTTTAATTCTGACTAATTCGAATTGTGAACTCGGGTTGTGAAATTTGAAACTACTCCTGCTTTAACGTTTCGCAATTTCCTGCATGAACCGCAAGAACGGATCACTAAAACTACCTGGGGTGTCGTAATCTGTTTATGGTCTAACCTAAAATAATCGTTTTTACCTCATAGTTCATACGTTCCGCGGCCTGTGCAGTATGCTGTTTGCCAAAACGATTAAGAGATGTCCGACATGATTGTAATTATAATGATAGGCCCAGTCAGAACAAACCACTTATGGGCTTTTAATGCTAATGTAGAGAGAGGCTCCTGATAGCCATTTGGGCAGCGTGTCCGACTTGGATGAAAGTAGTCCCGGGTTTGATTGTATATGGTTTGAGCAAATCGGCAGCCCTCATGCATTTTAAAAACGTGTTGTAGTTGTCAATATTCAAGGGAGCCAGAAATCATATGAAGGTGGAAAATGTTGGGTCTCCTCTTAATGTATAAAGAGGAATCTGTTTCTAACTTACAGCCACTGCACTTTTCAAAATATAATACCTTACTATGCATCGAAAAAGTCACAGAAATCGCTGTTATCGCATTCCCTGGGACCTCACGGTAAGAGCCATCCTATCGCTCGGCCTTCTGGTGTTGCCAAGTGCAGTATTTTAAAGCCCCTCAATCTTAGGCAGCTAGGACTAGGCCATTTAATTTTTTGTGGGGAGAGCTGTACATAAGTAATGGTTCTTGATTATACTACTGCTGTAAGTTTAACATGATTCCTCATAATGTTATGATCATCTCTTTTGAAATGACATTCTTTGGTAGTTTCATTAATATAATTTTATCTTAATAATATTATTTTTAGTTTCTAAAATAATTTCTGCTCTTTTAATGTGTGTAGGTAATTCATTTTATTTGCAATGCAGCAAATCTGTAGGAGACTGAGTGAATGTTGCTTGATCAGAAATGTTGAACGGCTTCAAATAATATTTTAGAATTCTATCTGCTTATGAATCACTTGTAATTTATTAATATGTCGTTAAAGTTTACAGGAATTTCTATACACTGTCATGGAGGAGTATCCATTAGTCACTTATTTACTGTTTTCTTACTGATTTGCAGGGTTTAGTTCAAGCACAAATGAAAGACAATAATAAAGTGGACTCAGATTCCGAGAAAAAAATTCTTGGTCAAATTGAATCAGCAGTGAATCTTTTGACAAAAAAAACCAGTGAATATGATAACCTAGCTGCAAATGACAAACAACTCCTGGAAACATTGCAAAAGGAAGGTAAAAACAGTACTGAAGAATTGATTAAAATACTTCAAACTGAATGTAAAGATAAGGTAATGAATACTGCTTTACTCCTGCTGTAGTAATGTATTTATTATGCTAATTAATAATAATGATCACTATGTAAATATTTAGTCGGAACAGTTAATTGAAGCAAATAGAAAAATTAACAGTTTATCAAATGAGATGCAGAGTAAAATGAACATGGAAAAAGCAAAAACAGAAGAATTAGAAGCCATAATTAACTCATTGAAGCTCAATTTGGAACAATGCAGAGGAGATCTAGTGAGAAGTAATAAAATGTGTCAGGAATTAGAAGAAAATATATCCGAACAAAGGAGTGTGATAGCTAAGAAGGTAGAAGAAATGAGCCAATTGAATTCCAAGTATTCCAAAAAAGTAAGTATCCATTAATCCATAATCTATTGTGAAATATTGTTTGACAATTTGAAGCAAGTTTGGTGGTTGTTATGGCTTTAATGTGAATCTCAACTGCAAGTGATATCCATTCTTATTGATACGGCAATCCTGATAGTGGGCTAATTGACTCTATTGTGCAGTCATTTTTGAATTCTGTGCTTTGGCAAATGTTGGAGATGATTTGATTTGGAATGAAGTTATGTTGAGCCTAAAGTAAATATATCAAATGGGTTACAGTAATAAAAAAGAATATGTTGATGATATGCTTAAACTTTTTCTTAAATCTTGGTTCAAAAGTTGGTATTTCAATTCTAATTTTTAAGCCTTTTTTAGTTACTAAAATTTTATAGGTTAGTAAACATTGGTTTTCCATAAAAATGATTTTTTCTCTTCTAGTTGTGTTTGATCGAATACAATTTGTGACAAAGATGTGCAATTGTATATTTATCATCTATGAAATAAAAATCATGATAATTTATCACTTTTGCAGGTGAGCGAGCTTAAAAAAGTAGCATCCGTGTGTTTCTATTTAAGAAAAGAATTGTTGTCATGTAAAGAAGCTCTGTCAAGTTTTTCTGGTGAATGGGGTCATTATAATAAACTCTGCTTGGAAAGGATCAAGGTAATATCTGTCTTACAAGCACAAGTAGAAAAGGAAGCTAAGGTAGTTCCACAGTTGCAAGAAAATTTGTTTGTTACTAAGAAATTAGTAGATGACAAGAACAATGAAATTGAGGAGTTAACAAAGAAGTTGCAAGCTGAGCTGAAGAGGAGTAGTGAATTGGAGGATAGTAATTCAATCAAACAGATGGAAATAGAGGAACTGAAAAATAACCTTGGCCTTGAAAAAGATGTAAGTTCTTTTGCATTTTTCACATGAAATTGGCTTTGAAAGTCCTTATCTTTGTTATGAAAATCGTATATCATTGCTCTATACTACCATTTAAATTTTTTACAGATGGTATGCAAGTTGAGTGGTGTAATCGAGAACTTATCTCAAAAGCAAATGGAGATGAAAGAGCACATAGATGAATGTGAAGATAAAGTGAAATCCTTAACAAGTGATCTTCTTGCATCTGAGAAAATCATGTCTGACCTACAAATCGAGAAGGAACAGTTGGAAGCCAAGATTGTTGCTGATGTTCATCAAAAAGAAGCGGTAAGGTTGTCACAAAGATGATTTTTTAATAATTCAATTTCATTATTGGATTTATCTAAATAGCATGGTCCATGGTCGTGACCTCGTTCAGGCACTGGCAACACATGCCCTTGTTGACATAGTATCCAAAACGACTTGTGAAAATTTTCAAGCTTGGATGGTTAAAGCAGCCTACTGGTAGAGGAAGTTCCTGGGTATGATTCCTGACCCCATCAGACTTTTTTCAAGTCTGTTTTTTCCTTGAGATATTGGCAATTATTGTATAAATGCAGTCTTTAATATGAATTGCTGTCATTTCAGAACTAATATTATTTCAAGGATATCAATCATTTTGTGAAATTAAGGTACTTAAAATTAAATTTAAAACATAGTTTGTCAAAGATTCTCAGTTTTCTAGAGTCAAAACCTAATTGTAACTCATATTGGTGATATCAATGTGTTTAATTATCCAAACTACAAAAGTTTTTCCAATTGGCATTGCACCTTCCGGCGGTATGAAAAAATACCACTACCCCCTCATTACTAGGAGAAGTCAACAACAATATCCCTCGCGAGTATTATACCTGCCTGCCTATCGCCACCTATTATACCTGCCTGCCTATGTTACCCTTCTCGGCACCTGTTACACATTGTTTCCAAGCATCAGAAAATGAAGAAAATACTTTTGTCAGGTTTACTAATAATTTTGCTAAAACGGGCAAGTTCGCATATATTCAAATCGTATTACTGACACTCAGGAATTTTAAAATCACACAATTATTAAATGTGCCCATTTTTTACACATATGTATTTCTTCAGAATCGGCTTTAAAGTCTTTGATTCTTTGATTTTCCATTCCTCCTAGAATCGGTGGAATCGAGAACCGAGAATCAGAATCGACCCATACTTATTATATACGAGTAAAAGTTGCTTGCATTCTACAAGCATATTGAGGATTCCAATTTCAAATCTATATCATATCAAGAAGAACCTCAAAAGAAAAATAGGGATTGAAAATATTCTTAAAATTTGCAATGAGATCTAAGAATATAGGGCGTAAGTAGAATTGTCCTGGACATCATAAAATCATCTTTTTAAAGATGATAACTGATAATTTTTCATCCCTTGAAGTCCTGAACCCTTGGGGGCTGGTGGTAAACGTGAAAAGTGTCAAATAAACCTAGCCAATGAGTTGATGCGAGCATGTTAGCATGGGCTTGAGTGTCATAGACTTACATCCGAGCCAGTACCATAAATTTCGGCTAAAATTTCCGTATATGAATATTCCTTAACGTCAATTCTGTCAAGCATATTCTTATCAATACATACAATTTTGACCAATACATTTTATAATATTGATGAAAACATCACCATCATTTATTTCACGCTTAAAATTAAAATAGGGGCACATTTCCGTGTAATGTAAAAGTTTCTTAATGCTACTTCCATTTTGTGTATTAGATGTATCAAATTCTTATCTTAAATCTAAAAATCTAATTCACATGAGATTTTAATATGATAAGCAAGAATTTAACATGAAAGAGGCTAGACTTCACCTCACTAAAAAGACAGCAAATCTGGATTAGAAGATTCTATGTCCCCGAGCCGGACCGCGGCACAGCGACATAGAGCAGCGCTAACGAAAACTCCACCACAATTCCCGGGTAGCAGGTAGGCTAGGCTGATTAGGCTTTATTAGTAGACGGAGAATACAGAAGTACTTTTGTTTTCGTTGTTCTTTGTTTTTCTGAGATGCTTAAAATTATATGAAAACTATCTAGTAATTGCATTAAGTGTAATAAGTATCTTTAAACTCTTGATACGTCTGAGATACGTGAGTTGACAGTATGAGTAGTACCAGTGGCGGAGCCAGGATTTTCCAATGGGGGGGGTCCAAGGCTGCCGAGAATCCGAAAAATGCCTACCTTACAGGGGCAAGTTTATTCATGCCCGCTTCTTACTACAGATATGTTAAATCTTTTAAAAACTAAATGCATTGAAAACTAGAGGAGTTTAACGGTTATATGGCCAACTCATTAAACATTCCAAGATAGTAGTTTACATAAGCGAACTATTGGAAACTTATCATAAGTTTTGTTTGGATTTCTTTTTTGGATACGTCCAATATCTGTTAAAAAACATTTTTTTTATGCTGAAGTATATTGATGTTGTAGATATTAAATTTCCTAGTCTTTGAGAGTTCTTTCTTCCAAGAGGTTGCCAAGCGTGAGAAGGTAAAAAAAAAAGTTACGGTTATTTGGCAAGCGATATAAAACGTCTCAATAGATCACCACATTGGCTCACCCATGCTTATTTGAATATCTTTTGTTATTAGACTATATCATTAGCAGCTTTCTTAGGAGTGACTTAATCCGTTGCTTTTTAAATTACCTCTTCTTAGAAACAAAAAATCAATTATATCAGATGAAAATTTCTGGTAGGCTTACAATAAAGCCTGATTACATTATTTATGTATTAGATAGTATTCAATTGAATGAGTCACATACTGAACAATAAAAATTCGGCTGCATTAATATATACTGTAGACTCTTGATTATATTTGATATTATAATTGAATTTGCAGAAATCAAGTTACACACCAAGGTGGAAAAATTGAAGACGTCAACTTATATTTATTTAGACTAAATAATAGTTAGGTGATTAAACCAGCAGAGAGCTGAGGCAATGTCTTATGCACTGACTGTTCAAAGGAAACAAAAATTTTCCATCTATTGAAATTTTGAAGAGACGTTGTATGACCACATGGTTGAATAAGTCACAAGATTCGTGGGATTCTATCACCTGAGAAAAAATTGGCTTCATCGAAAAGCAAGCTGGAGAATTTAAGTCACAGTTAAACAGTTTATCAAATTTATTTCAAGTTATCAAGTCACAGTTCCTGTAAATCTGTGCATACCTTATGCGCACAATACCTTTCAGCTGACTGATTTGCTTCCAAAATGGTATATAATTAATAATATCATCAAAAATTTATATTTACTGATATCTTGTATTGCTCCAATACTTTTACAAATTTCTACAGAAATCCGGTTATTGAATTATTTTTGTAACTATACAGCAAATTAACGGGTAATCATTAAATAAGGATCAGTATATTTTATATCATCCCGAGTAATGGAGAGTCTACTGTGCAGACTTTTAATCGTCCAGAATCCTTAATAAAAGAACCAGTACCTGTGGAATTGTAGCTAAACTCATATTGAGATGTGGCGTCCGATACAGCTTCGAGCTATTAGCAGACTGTGAAAAAATTTTAGGATGTCCAGCAGTATCTTATGAAATCCAAACTAAACCAAACTCCTTCTAACTGTTCACTGTTAATTTATAAAACCACTATTCACGAGCATAGCTTTGCATTCACACCCTCAAAACAGTCACATGCAGGAGATCTAACTGAGCGTTTTATCAATCTGTTTGTCTCTCAAACGTAATCATAATGTCTGTTTTCGAAGTGTAAGTTTCGAATCACTTCTTGAATGTTCCTTTGTGTTTTTGCGAGGAGTAAACGAATCAGCACCTTCTAATTCTTCTTATGGGAATCTTATTGTGTGAGTCATCTAACAAAAGGATATGGTTATGAAGTGCATGCGTTGAACATCGTGAGCGAAACACTCGTATCGTAGCGTCCCATTGATATCGATGTCAGCGCTAGGCCTGCTCTGCTACCGAAAACATCAACATAGCTGTAATCGGAGCTATATTTACAGGCATTCAAAGCTTTCGCTGAATTTATCAAGCAAATGATTGGGGTTTCGTACTCTTCAGCAGAATAAAAGCATACAGCTAGTCATAGGACTTGACTCTTGGGGGGGGTTTGAACCCCTAAAACCCCCCCTCGCTGCGCCACTGACTAGTACTAAGAAGAGGCACACTATTACTGCATGTTGTCATTCTTCCATTCATCATTTGCTGCTCACACTTGTTAACAAATTAGTTTGAGTTTTTAAGCAATTTGTTACTATCTTTTCATGCACCGAGATTAAAATATTTGCATCTTCTTAATATTACATGCTTGTTTTATTCAATTTTTCTTATTGTTAAAATATGAGAATGTGACATGAATGACACTCAAGGAATTTTCATCTTACACAAAAATAATTGGAACCAATAAACCGTATAAGTTAGGGAATTACTGTACTTACCAATCCATTATTTAATGATGAACAAATGAATCGTTTTATCATTGCTCGAGTTAAACCCATTTGCATCGGAAGCCACCGATCGGCAGGCTAGCCATTGGAGTGGGGGATGCCTGTTTGTGTCCTCCTCTCCCTTCCTGATCTCTAGCAATTTCTATACTTGGTTCAGTAACTGAGTCTAATTTTTTGGTTTTCCAGTATGCTTTATTATAAATGATACTGGAGAAAGAAAAAGATTAACTAATTTTAACAATGTTAGACCCAAACGAAAAATTAGATTCAGTTACTGACCAAAGTATAGAAATTGCTAGCCGTGCTGAATGGGTTTAGCTATGAATCATATTTTAATAACTGAGTTGTAAAAAATATACTACTTTTTCTCAAATTTTTCATAAATCATCCAAGAAAATGGTGGATTTGATTCATTGATGCATCTCAGAACAAGAATGTATTGCATTAGCAAGGCTGTTGATATTGTGAAAATAAAATTAAAAATTCTTGAAAGTAGTGTACAGTCCTGGCCAAAATTAATGCACCACCTCCCTAGCAATCCTTGCGACCGGTGGTGCATTAATTTTGGCCAGGAGTGTACATGACATGTAGAAACTTGGGCTTTGAGAGGAAAATTGATCTGATATTAATCATATTATACAGGAGATACAGGAAATACTGGAACAGTCTGAAGAGAGATTTCAGAAACAATCTCTTCAATCGGAGCAGGAAATAGCAGAGCTGAAAGAAAAATACCAAGAGCAGATGAAGAAACATGAAACTGAAGTAGAAAGTTTGTCAGTTGTGATTGCAAAAGAGGAGCAACAAAAAGAAGAAGTTAAGAAAAATCTGGTAAAGTTATAATCTATTTTAATCTTTTATTGGAGGTGATTTTTGCTTCCTTTTATGAGCTTAGGAATGTAATGAGAACAATATTATTAAAATTTTTAATGTTATAAATAAACATATTTTTTATGCACATTGTTTTATTTTCAGGAAGAAGAATTACTAGCCAATTCAACTCTTCAGCATGAATTTTCTCTTTTCCGAAATAAACATGATTCTACCGTTGCTACGTTGAATGATAATGTCAAATCTTTAACAGTTGAACTTGGTCTCAGGGAAGAGGCTGAGAAAGTCAGAGAATCTATGATAGAAAAATTGCAGGAACAGAATTCAAGTAAGTATATATGCATTATGCTGGTATGCAACAAAATAACAAAGGAATACTACTTGTGTCCCTTGAATCTTATGCAGCCTGTGGGACAATTCAAAAATTGTTTCTTTTGATGTTAATAACCTGTTTACTAACATTCCTAGAAAAGAGGTGTTGTTGCTGTTGGAAAAATTATTGTACGACAAAAACTTGGACAAAAATGTTGTTCACGATATTTTACTGTTGACAGACCTATGTATTTCGCAGAATTATTTTTTGTTTGAAAAATTTTTTTATAATCAACTTGATGGTCTAGCGATGGGTTCTCCCCTCTTGCCAATTTTAGCCGAAATATTTTTAGATAATTTTGAGATTAATTTATTTTCTAATTCCCATAATGTGACGAAACCCGTTTTCTTGTTGTTGAGATATGTTGACGATGTCATTTGTATTTGGAATGGAACTCACAGACAGTTGAATAGGTTCCTCTCACACCGAAACCAACAGCACAGTAAAATCAAATTTTCTTTAGAAATAGAGAAGTACAACAATTTGAATTTCCTAGACCTAAGCCTCTCAAAGCAGGCAGAATCAATAGAATTTTCTATCTATCGAAAACCGACATATACGAACCACACAATTCATGCAACCTCTAATCATCCAGTCATACACAAACAAGCTTTTCATAGTTTAATTCATCACCTCTTAAATATCCCTCTCTCTCCATCTAACTTTTCTCAGGAACTAAAAACCATAAAATACATCGCTCGTTCTAATGGTTATTCCGATAAACTTATAGATACCATGCTTTCACATAGACATAGGAAACAAAATATTTTTAGGATTTATCCCGATTGCTCCAATTCCACGGAAGTACAACGTTGGGGGAAACTACCATTCCTCGGCCACATCTGTTATCATCTTGCCAATTTTCTTAAATGCTCTAACACCAGACCAGCTTTCTATACAACGCAGAACATAGGGAAAACTATTTTAAACAATAAAGATAAATTCGATAAAACACGCAAATCTGGTATATATAAATTAAATTGTAAAGACTGTAATGCAATATACATAGGCCAAACTAGTAGAAATTCACACATTCGAACTTAAGAACATAAACAGTCTTTCCTAAATGGTTCCAATGCCTCACATTTCGCCAAACATTTACTCGATAATAAACACCATTCAGACTTTACCAACACCCTCCTCCATAGCCATCCTAAAGGAAATAAACTTAACTACTTGGAGCAATTAGAAATTCTACACCACATACGCCATAATTATACGCTGACTAACATTCACCTCTTTCCTAATCACTCTCCACTTTTATCTACTGTTTGCTTCCTTCCGCTGCTTCCCTCACCTAATATCCCTAACCCTTCCCCCCTCTCTGACCTTGCTTCCTTATTGGCCATTGTTTTCTATATATTCAATGCAGTTGCGGTCTCTGTGCCTGATGATGGACAGAATTGTCTGAAACCGGTCGTGTACTAAAAACTTAAGT
This sequence comes from Sympetrum striolatum, assembly GCA_947579665.1. Taxonomy (NCBI): domain Eukaryota; kingdom Metazoa; phylum Arthropoda; class Insecta; order Odonata; family Libellulidae; genus Sympetrum; species Sympetrum striolatum. The sequence continues at coordinate 24,234,072 of OX388352.1, forward strand.
GGAATTTTCGACAATGTTTTTATTTCTATTCCTAGTATGGAATTCCACTTTGTTAAGGCTTCTTCAATTGATTTTAAATTTCAATGCTTTTCTTTACTGATGATGAGCAAATTTTCACCCAGTTTTACACCATGGCAGATGAGTTAGCAAGGAGTCCCTTCAACTCAAACCAACCTGTACTCATTTTCTGTTCACCATACCCAGTGCTTACATCATTATATTTGTCCAGGTCTCGAAGTACTCAGGGAGTACAGGCCCAGACACAGATTCCAATCTCCAATTCACTTCAACACATCTTTGATCATCTCTTTGGAGCTCTTCATCGTCATTAAATATTCAGATTTTCTATGCTATCTTGTGAAACTTGGAGAAAATTTTTGTGATTTCTTATTGTTTTAAAATATTTTGTTATACTGCTTTTATTTTGTAATCTTGAAAATTTTCTGAGGTTATTTCAAGTTTTTTGCTGAGCACAACTTGAGGAGAAAGCATTTCAGGGTAAACGCTTGCTTGGATCAAGTTAATTCCTCTATTTTATTCTCTCAGTTTTGTAGCATAACTTAAATTTTTGAGAATTTATTTGTATTTATTCGCTTTTATAGCAAGTCACCTTCATTTGCATATGACGATGGGTTAAGTGTAAGAAGAGACTTTCTAGTCTCAATCTCACCCGAATAAAGGCCATTTATTATTATTATTCATCATGAATTGCGTCATGATGACAAAATCCACAATTTTGGCTTTGACTTGGTGGTAGTTATGACACACTGCATCAAAATATAGATCATTAAAAATTGTGGCAAGCTTAATATTTGTGATTTTATTTCTCTATTACCTTCTGACGAATAAAATTTTCTGCATTTAGTTATTGTAATTATCATAAGATTTTAAAGAAGATTCACTTATAGGTCTAAAGGCTGAGTGGGAAACTGAGAGACAAGCGTTACTCGAAAGGTATATTGAGAGCACTAAGGAAAATGAAAGACTAAAAGGGGCCACAAATGAATTGAGGAGGCGATTAGAGGATAGCCAAGCAGCGCTACATGAAATAGGACGAGAGAACCAGACGTACCAGGTAATATATATTTATAGCATATCATACATCCTTTACTTTTCTTGTCATGATACTATGATTTATCTTCTTGCTGTAATGGTATATGTATGTTGTATGAGGAAATATTACTGAGCTCAAACCTATTAGTATAGCAGTAATGGACAGGGATTTGGACCTTGCCGCAAAATTACAATATCCCAGGGAAACACAGTGGAGCACTTGACCAATGAGAAACGATAAACATCCTTCCTCAAGCTCCTCCTGCATCCTCGTCTTTAAGTTCTGCTAAAAGCATTGAAGGATTTTTTCTTTTGACCCACAGACGACATATTCCTGCAAACTAGCCTCTGGTACTGGCAGCTAGTGTCAGCCGAGTGTAATCACAAAACCAGCCGCTACTTGCTGCTGCTACCACCAGCTGATACTAAGTAGCAGCTGGTAAATAACCTAGTGTGACCCTGGCTTTACTATTGAAAACCACAGTTCCTTGTCAGATACGGAAATGCAGCAAAAATCACCTACTCTGCGCTGACTTACGCAGCAAGCGCCCGACATTTTCCATTCACTTCCCATCCCATTTCGTGAAAATTACGATAGCTATCATTATGATACTTAAAGAAAATAAAAATCCAAACATTTTTCTTTATTTCATTCGCATGATATACTTATGTAAAACTGATATCTAAAAAAATTACAGCATGTCAACTTTTTCATGTTCAATCCCGTAAAATTTACGTCAATGCAAAACAAATATTTAATTATAACTGTTGAAATGTATAAATAAATTATCTTTAGACATTATTGTTGAGTAAAATTATAGAGGAAGTCATACAAAAATATTAATTAAATTCTGAGTGATAGAACTTGAGATACAACGTGATATAAAATTGGTAATTCACGGTTCATGGGACAGGATTTGAGCATTGCATCAAAAATCAGTTCGTACAGCGGGGTGAAAATCCAACAAAGCGTTCCGTATCTGTAAGTAAGATTTCTGATAACTCTGCTGGTGCGAAAAGGCTAATAAAATCATGTTTATTTATTTCATTTACAAAAATATTTTGTTAAATTACAAAAAATATTAATTGAAAATACCTCCAAAAAGGTTCCAGGAAGGCTTGCTTGCTTCTTGCAATATTTCCTCAATGATTGCCAAATCAGGAAAACCTCTTACTACTGGTAAAGAACTAATTTTACTGGCTATAAGTGAAGTAATACATACTGTGCTACACAAGCCAGCATCTGATATCATCAAGAAAATTTCGTTGAGCAATAATTCAGTGCAAAGAAGAATTGATGAAATGGTTTAAATGGACAAAGGGAATTCAGCCAGTTCCCCAATTTATCAGGTGCAGAAAAAAAAGATGATGACATTCTTTCTTATTGTGAGCACTTGGATGCTCTCCTTTCGGATTTTAATCTACAATTTGATGATGAACTGAATGAAAAATTTGAAAATGAACATACCTGATTAGATTTTGGATCCTTTTTCAAGTGCAAATACAGAAGAATCTCCACAGTTACTAGAAGAACTGATGGAAGTAACTGCAAATGTTGAGTTGAAATTTCAATTCAAAAGCGGCTACCAACAATTCTGGCTACAAAAGGAGATCCCTACAGCTTATCCAGAAATATGGGTTGTAATTCAAAAGTTCTTAATTGCATCTCCTTCATCGTATTTCGTGGAATGCGGATTTAGTGGGGTAACCAATTTATTAACAAAAAAAAGAAACCGATTGCAAATAGTTAATCATGGTGATTTAAGATTACTGCTGACAAAAATAGAGCCGAGGATTACTAAATTGGTTGCAGCATACCAGATTCATTATTCTCATTAAGATGATTTCAAGTGTTTTATCTTTTTTTTTGTTACCTACCTTTCTATTCTGAGTTCAATAAATAGTTTCATAATTTCAAACTTCAAGGTTTCTAATTTACACCTTTCTTTACTATACTTTACGAAAAAGGTAGAAACATTAATACATATATCTTTCTCTTTAATTGCTATTCAAATTTTAAAAAACATTAAATTCCTGGGGGTCACTGAGTAATATTTTTTCTGGAAAGGGGGCGGTAGACCAAATAAGTTTGGGAACCACTGGTGTATACTTTCTACTATCAATTATTTCAATTATTTAAGAAATTTAGTCACTATCTCTTCACCCTACAATGTTTACATTTACCACTTATATGAGTTTTATTCAATATATTTATTTTATCTACTGTACTTAATTATTGTATGTTAATGAAAGGATTACATTTTTAAAATTATTTTATTGGTTATATTTGGTGAAACAAGTAAATTTTCTTTCAGATGGAATTGGCCAAGTTATCAGGGAGGAAATGGACTGAAGATTCTGATGTAAAAAACTGTATGAAATGTGATAAAGAATTCTCAATTCGCATTAGAAAACATCACTGCAGGAATTGTGGACAAATATTTTGCAATGATTGTTCTTCGAAAATGGCAGCAATTGCTAGTAACAAGAAACCTGTTCGTGTCTGTGAGGCATGCTATATTGAGCTAGTCCAAAACTAGTTATTAAGACTGAATATTGTTTAACAACTATAAAACTTACTCCTATGTATTTTTAGCATCCTTGTCTTTCCAAATGGTCTCTTTTGCTATATTTTTGAATTTCAAACATTTTTATCTTCAATATTTTATCTTTGGTATTCTATCAATACATTGTTAACCTGCACTTCAGACAATCTCAATTGATAGCCAAAGCAACTTATTTTGTTTCAAATATGTTGTACATTAATATAAAATAATACATTTGAAAAAGTTGTATTTCCTGAAATATTTATGCTTTTGCAGAATACTTGGCAGTATGTTTGTACCATACTGGGCCAGAGTATTTGATTGATTTATGATTAATACCTGATAAAATTCTGTTGAATTTTCCATGAAAATGTGTTGTATTTTGATATCTGAAATTTATGCTAAAACTGTTTATTTCATCTTCATCGAGATTTTTTAACAAATATTTATGATAAGTTACTTTTGCAAGTAACTGGTGCATGTATTGCAGCTAATAGTCTTGTATGGTTTGAAAGTGTTTCTTCTGTGCCATTCATTACTCAGCTATAACATTGAAGTACCGATGCATTTTAAATTTACACAGGCAGTCCCCAAGTTACGCAAGACTCAACTTATCCATTCTTCCAAAAGTGGCAACCTTATAGAAAACAGCATCATTAACTATGGGGTTTTCATTTGTGAGTGTAGAAAAGATTTTGGTTGAGTATCCACGTACAGACAATGATCAAACAGGTCTCTTTCTACTTCATCTCTCTTGATAACGTCTATCAAAATAATCATATCTAAATTTCAATCATTGTGATTCCATGCGCTTATTTACAAAATTAATACTTAAGGAGTTATTTTGCTCATTTAATTAAAATGCAGGCCATACCATTATTGTGCTTTATGTTCTCACTTAGCCTGAAAAACAGTTTGAAATCTGGTGCTCACATTATTTAATGATACTATAATTCAGCAACCCAAAGATTAGGTGTCCATTTACTGATAATTATAGATAAGGGCACAGTAATTTATCATATACAGACAGTTCCTGACTTACCTAAGTATGACACATGTAAACCCAGATTCACGTTGCACGTACGAAAAGCCAAAAATTGTATGGTAAATGTTAACTTGTATACAAGTTATGCTCTGTTTATCCAACTTTACTTTAGTGTATAGCTCAGATCTAACTTAATGTAAAATGCAAGTTACTAAGTGAATCTGAGGAGTGGTCCACTTATGTAAGTTGAGAGGTGTCTGTGGTTATATGAAAAGCTCCTAATTGCATGCAGTGGAGCTATTCTACTAAATTCTGAAATTTTGACCAGCAAGTGTCAGTATTCACTATTTATGTAACTCAGGGACTTTCTGTTTTTTTTTGTTAAGAATCTGTGACTTCTGCTATCCATGAGGATTTAACAGTCATTCAGGCAATGTTAGAATATACTTGTTAATGTTGAATGTGGTTATAAAGGTTTGTTTTTATTAGATTTGTATATTTTTTGATTATTCTATATCATGATCTGTTAGCTGCTTTTATAATACATGTCAGAAATATGAGATTCAGAAATACCAGAGCACCAACTTCCTTATGCCTATTAGTTCACAGTGAATGACACTCCATTCTCTCTCATTCATTTCCCAGATATTCTTCTCCATTCATTTCCCAGATAGCCATACAGGCAGCACGTTCAACTTCAGTGAAAGTGGTCCCGAGTTTGATTCCCTGTGGAAGTCCATGTGCAAAATCACCTAAGCTTTTGAAGAATGTTTAACAATACTGCTACATTATCTTGATAATATTTGTGTTGCTCCCAAGTAGTATTTATTTATCCACCAAATACCTATGTTCTTGAATGAGTTAAATTAATTACAGCATAGTTATAATTCTTATAAATACTGGAATGGTTCATTTTTTACATTGTTGCATTTGAATTATCTTAATTTGGAGTTTTGTTAAGATATTTAATGAGCTGCTGTGTTTTATGCATTTTTATGAGGAGTATGAGTTTTTGATGTAAATTGTTTTCCATATTGTGGTGTTTGCTGCTGGAAATAGCTACTACCAGTGGTGGCATTTTAACACATTTAGCCCCGATAGATCAGGAATAGGTTGCCTTAGAATTATAATATTTTATTATATTTAGAGTAATTAAGATTAATTGTATCTTAATTACTCTAAATGGTTCAAACAGTTGGGTTCTTTTTTGGATGAATAGTCTTCTCTATGTCTAAAATGATGCATAATTGTGAAATAGGTGCAATTGAATGCCGCTTCTCAATGCATACTTCTTATAAAAGTTCCAATTTTATAAAAGGATGCAGTTTGATGACAAACAGAAGAGTTTAGTTGACGATAAAAAACTGACAGTTATAAGAATCTTGTAAATTGTGGCTGCATTTCATTGAAGTGAAGTCAATCAGTCTCCTAATTCTGAGTCTGCCTTAAAAGTATGCATTCTTCAGCTCAAAATCATCAGGAAAATCTGGGAAAAATGGACTGCACAATCTATTTACAAGATAAAACAACTCATCAATTAAATTGCAAGGTGAGAATGGACCTTTCACTTTTTGTGATACTACCCCATACCCATCCGCTCTGACATTTCTAGTCTCAGTTTCTGATTCATTTAATACAAATAGCAATTTGGGAAGATGACCACGATTTGCCATATATCACAACCAAAAGATGGTATTTCCCTTTGTCGTTTAATCTGTCATAGGCCTTAGTTGGTAGACTCAGTATGGCAAGAAAATGTGGGATAGTAGTTTATTTATTTTAAGATGATTATTGTATATCATGCTTTAATGTTTCATTGTAGCAAATTTTAATTTAAAATTTACCAAGGATGGAAGTTAATGCGACTAAAACTTTACTAATGAATACTTTGTTTTGTTACTCCAAAAACTTGTTCATCACCTCACATGTAGCTTTTTATATTTTTGCAAATATATTTGGTTATAGTGACTATTATGAGATATTAATGATCATTAAAACTTTAAGTTTGATGAGGAGAATATTATGTGTTAATTTGATGTGCATCCCTATTTTGATGTCTGAGTATTTTTTATAATTATGCATTAATATTCAGAAGTATCTCTAAAATTCATGTATGGGACCAAATCAGAAGTTAATGAAGCACAAATCCATTCTCAGTCATGCCTATTTTACATGAACCTTGAATTCAGCAGTTTTGTAGCCTTATGATAGTTAATATGGTGAAGAATATATAAGAGCTTACTTACATAATCAATATTTCTTCATAATCTTTTAAAATTAATTGCCATTTTCTAGACATTTCCTCATCCTAATATGTGCCCATTCCTTGAAAAACATAGTTTTTATTTTAAGATCTATTGCTTCTCCAGCAGTCTCAAGCACTTCTTACCGGTTTAATAGTTGTCTCCGTTGACGTTTCGGCTTCTTTCTCAGCAGCCATATGATATCTATGGAGATAATGATTGCCCTGACTGGGAAAGAAGACTGAGAAAGATTCCTTAATAGTTTATTATCCTCTTATTCATATGGTATGTATTTATCAAATAAAAAAGTATTGGTTTGCAATAAATATTTCATTTTAAAATTGAACATTAGCCATTTTATGCCAGAGGATATCAGGTAGAAATGCATTAATATTTTGAAACTGTGCAAGGGAAATTTTGGCCAGTACTCTGATCACATTTGAACCATTGAACCATAATTTGACATTTTTCAGGCCTCTTAACCTTTCCCTGTGGAACTCTCTCCTTCGGCTAATTTACATTCTTCTCTCAGTATGAGCCCATAAAATAACTGAATTTCAGTACAGTAATTTTGTTAGAGTATTATAAATTGCCCTTATTCTCAGTATAAACATGACATGGAAAGTATTATATTTCGTTAATATGTTAATAACTTTGAAATATATATAATACTAATGAGGGTGGGAAATGTTTCCGAGGTATTAAAAATAATCAGATATTTCATCACTTAATTGATAATATACTAAAATCATTAATATTTGTATGATTAATGGTATTACACTTGGAAGCTTGGCTTCTACTTCCACCAGCCTTTTTATCTACTTTGTTTACATGATTTTAGTTCTTTAATGTTGGATATATCTTCATGTATCCATGTACAAGTATAATGCTTAACTTGAAGCATTTGTACATTTTATTTTTCTAAGATGCCATCAGTGAAGAGTAATGTTAGGATACACATGATTACACATATAGTTATTTTCAGTTTATAGGCAGGCCCCTGAAGAATACTGCCTAAGAAACAAATGTATCGAAACACATCCCAATATTATATTATCAAAATACATACCAACTGTATTTATTTTAAGCAGTTTTATTGTTTTTTCAAACTCTAATGAAAACTTGTGACTGTTCTGTGCTAAAAATAGTCCATCTTGAACTCACTACTTGGACATTGTTATGTATACTTAATTCATATTATTTTATTAGTAAAAGTATCAGAAAAATATTTTAATTTAATATTTTGACATTATAGAGTATGAAGGTCATCCGGTTGGTTTCATCAGACAATTGGAGGATTACTAGGTGTAATATGTGCCTAAGATAATGAAGTGTAAACATATGATGAATGAAGTCAAGAGTGGAAACAAGGTTTCAGTAAGTTAGAGGTACTTTTAATTTTTATAAAAAATCAGTTTGATACCACATCTACACTGTTTATCTTGTTGCTTCAGTATTTCAGTTATCTGACTGTACTAAGTCCTCAAAAATATAATATTTTTATATAATTATATTTATATCATCATCTTTCATATTTTAAAAACATATATTTTATATTATGATGAAAGAATCCTCAAGTAAATCTTATCATAAAAAGGGGTTGATTTTTGTCCCCAAAAGTTACAAAATGTGATTGATTATTGAAGTCTTTTTGCTTTAAAGCAGTAATTGAATTGGAAGATTATTATTAACATTATTTAGGCACTTAAGCTAACAATAGAATCCTGAATCCTATATAGACCACAGCATTACTTTTTGTCATTCCTTAGTCAAGTTTGACCTGAAATAGCTTTGAAAATAATATTTTTCATTATTGGATTAATAGTGAAAATATTTTTTCTTTTTTATCTAGCTAACTATAACATAGTAATATTTCACTGGAACTAACACTTGTTTTCATCAAGACCGTGAGACTTCACGGTTATAGGTTATCTAATTGAACTTTCAAAAGCTCGGGATGAATTACTCTGCTAATTTATGTCGATGAATTGGTGCTTTAGGTAATCATTGTCAGAGGTTTCCTAATGATTTTCCCTGGAATATTGAGGTGTGCCCAATTGTGAAGTAGAAAATGTGCTGATGTGGTACACCTCTCTCAACTTTGTGGCTCCAGAGTTAATGTGTGCTCATTTCCATTGGTAGAAAAATTTCATTATTCCTTATACATGTTTGTATGTATTAATTACTGCTTATACATACTTAAATACTAGTCTCCCATCAAGGGCTCTTTTTTAAGCAACCTCATCAATTTCCACTGTTTATTTAAAGATATTTTGCGTGAAAGATTGCTTCCATGCAATAATTTCACTATATGTTAATTAAATGCGTACATACAAATTATGGAAATGAAGTTAAACATATGTGTGCGACTTGACCCAAGGTTGTAAAAGAAGTGAAAAATAGTGACTATACTAGTATACTACTATAGGGTCTACTAATTACAGATTCCAAAAGTCAATATTTTTTTGCAAATCCTACTAGTAAATTGTTTTACAATGTTTTAGGCTATTTCTTGTAGCAATAGATAAGAAATGTGAAGCAACTCATACTTCCCTGTTCATGAGATTTCAGTTGCATTTCATGCAGGAAAATTTTTCCCATCCTAAACTCTTTATTTATTTTCATAATACATAATGGAATCATAAATGGCATTTAGTGAACAGTGGCTTTGGTGTGCAAAGAGATCAGAATGACATTTAATTAAATGCAGATTTTAAGCCCTGGTTTACAGAAGAAAAAAATATTTTGAAATTGCCTCCCATAGGAGAGCATTTCTTGATTGAAATTTTATTTTTATACATCTCTCCAAGTCTATGGAATTTATTATATCTTTGAATGTAATGGATATTGACTGATTTATATCCTCATAATCTAATGAGTAAGTCATCAAATACGGAGTGCAAGAGTCGTAGGTCAGTTGAAGTTATGGAACAATTTGAGTCTTACCTCTATCCTTTCTCATCAACAGTGTGTTTAACTGGACCACTGTCATACCACATTTTCTTATTAAATTTTTTTTATTTACCCTAATTTTATGTATCACTTTCCCTCTTTTTTCATACCCTTTCAAGATTTTCCAGGCAGATTACATCAGCTGCATGTATTTTGATGACTGATGTTGAATGGTCTACCTCGAATGACTGATGCTCAATTGTCAGACTGCTCGATGGACTGATAGATTAATTGACCAACAGCTTGATTGAACAACATCCTAACCCATCCTGTAAACAATTCTGTGACATGTGTTTTTGCAACAATGTATTTACAATGGAACTAAGTTGAGACGTCATTCAATCAAATTGTCGATCAACTGAGCTGTTGGTCAACCAAGCAGTCGGGCAATCGAGCACCCGTCATTCGAGGGAATCCCATGTAAAATCTTTAGAAAATCAATAAGAAGATTGTTTTGTATTGATTTCCCTTGTAGTTATTATATACATCTGGTAGATGCAATTGTGACAAGATTGTTTGCTTCTGATGGCCTCTCTTGATTCTGCAGTTCTATTGCTGCTAATCAAAGTAATTGTTAAGGTTCTTCAATTTGTATTTTTTGAAGAAAATCAGTTCCTCGGGAGTAAAGGAGATGCTGTTTAATGGATGTTAAGTTGTTTTCAGTGGAGTTATTATCAAAAAGGATGTATTAAAGTGGTCATCTTGTTACATTTCTAAATCAACAATGGAAAGTAATTTTCTGTGTGTGGTAATAAAGTTCTAAAAGTATCTCAATGAAATGTATGTCTAGGGAATCAAAAGTCAATGCTATTTATCTTCTCAACCAACTTCATTATTTAGAGTTGTTTGTGAGTAAATTAATTTATGATGTTTTTTACATATTAATTGAAGCTAATTTTAGTCTACCAAATGCAACGCGTGTTTTTATTAAGGTGAAATTTTTCATGTGTAATGGATTCAATTCATGATTTCAATTAATATAAGTTTTAAATTCAATGTTGAGGCTAAGCAGGAATTGTAATAAGAATTAGGATTCCTTGATACTGTTTAAATGTCATCAAAATAATGGTGAATATTCCAGCATTTTTTCAGTGATTTTGGTTATAAGTAACGTTTCATAATTTTGCCGCTGCATTAGTGATGGAAAATTTAGTTTTCATGTAGAATTTTTATTTACATTGCTTGTATGGAATAGGCCTTGTTAATTGTACCTTAAGGAACCTTTCATATGATCATACCACACATTTGCTGTACTTGTACCAATGTAGATAATTGGTGTTAAAAATAAATGATACCTAAATTCAAAGACTTGAAAAAGTAAACTGTGATTAAAATTAAAATTCAGTCATGACTGCAACAAAAATGGAAAACCAACATGGTTTGTTCGAAAGAAGATGAGACTGGTTTTACTACCAGTGAACCTCATAACCGATCACAATAAAAAAGGTTGTGTCTTATAGCGGTGTCTTTAAAATTTCACCTTTCTCATGGCTCTACCTTGTCTGGCCTCTGCACAACAGTGGTTTTTGTCTGAGCTTGCATACGCTTGCGGTACAATTTCTTGCTTTGGTGAAAATGAAGGTGTTACAGGAGGGAAATTTCAGCTCATGAAATAGAAAAAGGTCAGCTGGAGCAAGATCCGGAGAGTAGGGTGGATGGGTATCACGGGTGTGCTTGTATTTGACACTGTTCATCTGTTAACTCTTACAGCACAAATTTGAACGCGATGCACTGGATGGCCAGATTTTTTGTGATATTGGCGACAACGATGTTGGCTCTCACTGGAAGTGGTTGTACTAAGGAAACAACTGTATGCTACTCACAGATTCATTGCTAAATGCCTCTTGAATCATTTTATAGGTTTCAGTTGAAGATTTAAAGCAAAATTTAATGTACACAAGCTTTTCCTCTAACATCTATTTTCATCAACGCAAAAATTGTTCCACAAGTTTTGCAGGCTCAGACAAAAACCACCATTGTGCAGAGACTAGACAAGGTAGAGACACAAAAAAATCAGAGTTTTACTCCTTGTAAACACCGCCAAAAGGTGCAACCTCTTTCATTCTGATTGGTTATGTAGTTCACGCTTAGTAAGACCTAAGTAAGACTTTTTTTAACAGGCCTTGTATGGCCTATAGCCATGTGCTTTCATGTGAGTCCTTTTTACTTTCTCCATATACGAAGTATAGAGAAAGTATTGTTTTCATGAAAAAAATTCGACTTCGAGATGTTTTGGGGTCCCTAGAACACGTTTTGACTATTTTAGGAATGATGTATGTGTGTGTGTCTGTATGTGTGTGTGTGTGCTTGTGGGCGCTCTAACGTAAAAACTATTAGTCGTATCAATACCAAACTTCATGTATAGTACTGTGGTGTGTGCTGTCAGAGTTGATTAGTTTTTGGAGTAAATCGGTTTACCGGAAGTCGAGCTTCATTCATCAAAGCTCATTTCCGGTTTTCAAAATATCTCCATAAATATGATATATAGGTATATTGTATACCTTATAAAAGTTTTAGATAATGTGTTTTACTATAACTTTTGTATTTAACATATTTTTGTATCACCGGTTGATTAGGAGTTATTCGTGAAATACCGATAAACCGGAAGTAGCTGTTATGTACTTTGTGGGCGCTCTAACATTGAAACCATTCGATGTATCAACACCAAATTTCATATATAGTACTATGGTTGATGTCGTTAGAGTTGATTAGTTTTTGGAATAAATCAATTAACCGGAAGTCGAGCTTCATTCTTCAAAGCTCATTTCCGGTTTTCAAAATATCTCCATAAATATGATATTTAGGTATATACTGTTATCTATAAAAGTTTTAGAAAATAAAATGTACTATAACTTTTGTATGAAACATATTTTTGTATCAATGATTGTTTAGGAGTTATTCATGAAATACTGATAAACTGGAAGTTGCTGATTATGTACTTTGTGGGCGCTATGGGCTCTATGGGCGAAAGGCCTATTTCATCGTTTTTCATCGAGAATGTCCCGAAAAACATTATTTATAATGTTTGTAACGAAAAGATAATAATATATAAATTAATCACTCATCTTCCAAGTTTAGATGGAATATAGAGTTCGAAATTACTGTCCTAGGTAAATATTTACATCTTATATATGGAGAAAGTCATGTGCTCGCCACATCAGATTTTTTATTTTTAGTGAAACAATAAAATGGTCCCTCTCATTTAAAATAAACTATAAAGGGAAACCTCCATGTATGAAGCATGTATTTTCTCATGTTCCATACCACAAATTATTAACACTTTTCCTGTGATGTAAAGCTCCAATAAAATGGCAACATCCACAACTTTGCTCTTTCACCGTTAGTAATTTAATTTTATTAAACAAATTTAAATATTCCTAAGGAAAAACGGACTTGAAAAAAGTCTGACGGGGCCGGGAAATGGACCCGGGATCTTCCTCTATCCGGGAGGCTGCTTTAACAATCTCAGCTACCCGACCAGAATATTTTAATAAGCCGTTTTAGGGACTTAGTGTGCAAGGGCAAGTGTAGTTTCGTCTGACTAAGCGGCATCGTCTTCGGCCATGGCCTCATCGAGACACCGGCAACACAAAGATGTGTCTGACTTTTTTCAAGTCCGTTTTTCCTTGGGAATTTTCCTGGATGAACACCCTTGGGGTGCAAAGTCACCTCAGCCCTTTCCTTGTATGTATTTACCTTGTAGGGTAAACCGTAGAGTTATTGGCCACCGACAGTTATTGGCCATTTGATGTTTCTAATGTCATAGTAAGAATTCTGTCAGTCCTACTTTACATTTATCATGCTAGATGACATGGGCAGACATTTCTGTCACCGCAGCATCTTTATAATTACCATCAGATGTCACGTTAATTTGTACGATGGGATTTCCCCCCGGGTGTATATATAAGGAGGTGTTTCTTGCGATTTTCTTAAGGGAGGAAGTATTTTAAAAACTTCACTGTAGCTGACTCTTTAACAACCTGTTGTTAAGGGTATTTTGATAGGTAAGTGTAGGTTATTAATTAACTGTTCACTTGATATTAATGCAACTTATCACATCAAGTAGCCCACACAAACGGTGGCCAATAACTATTACCTATTTACCTTCAGATTCAGTTATTGGCCACCCCGGCCAATAACTGTCGGTGAAAAAAAAAATGCAATCACATTTCTTTTATCTTTATTTACATTCCTGTTCATCATATTTTACCAATTTTAACTCATTTGAGCTCCTGGATACCGGAAACAGTTATTGGCCACCCGGCCAATAACTGTAACTCAAACTGGCCAATAACTATAACACTTAACTTTCAAACGTCTAGAATGCCAAAACTAGCCAAATATGAGCTATGGAGGCTGCATTACAAGAAATGCACTCTGAAGGAATTTCCCTACTATCAATTGCAAGAAAATATGGAATTCCAAAAACAAACTTGCAATTCAAATTGAAGAATCCTGGATTAAAAAACACTTATTATCCATCACTAGTTCTCTCAAAAGAAGAAGAAAACACGCTAGTTCGGTAAGTATACCCAGAGATGCAGGGTGGATTTTAATCTTAATTTGAAACCAGTGAAGAGTTACTCTGTTGTATTTTAGTTGGATAATAGATATGGCAAGAAATGGCTTTCCCAGAAAATGGAAGGATATAATAATCAGTGTCCAGGAATTCTTAATTAGGCACCCACTACCTAATTCATTCGAGGAGAATCGTCCAGGAAAGGGATGGTTGAATTTAAGGAGTGAGCTCTTTATACTATTAAAAGGGAAAATGCTGCCATTTATACTCCTAATGATTCCTAAGTTTTGTAATAGTCTTGCGTAAGGTTGCATTTTCACTGGCAGCTTACATGCAAATTTTACCGCAGAGTGTGCGAAAAGTTGTAGTGTAGAAGAAAAGTTGTTTGCAAATGATTTCTATTTATAATGGCAACAATACGCTTTCGCGAGAGGTACTTTCAGAAAACTTGAATTGACCACTTACGTGACTTGAAGTAAGTAACTTGAGCAGTAAAAATATTTGTTATCTTTCGGTGGTAGAAAAGATAAATTCTCAAAGCGATGACAATTATAGAAATAAGTTGAATTCTATAAAACTGTCAAGTGATTCTTTTAAATGGAGGAATGACTATCTTTCCTAATGACATTATTGTTAAGTTAATTTTAAGTAGTAACTGTTTACTTCTACATTAATTGTGTGTGCTTGATAGGATTGCATTACCGGAATGTAGGTAATTACGTTATTTTTCATTTTTACAGTAATAACTAGCTTATTTTATAAAGTCACTTTTTAATCAAGCTAATGCTCATATTTCCATATTGAGTATTACAGAGAAGTAATCTGAATGTATTGAACAGCACCTGAGTACAAGAGGCATTGAGATCTCATTCTACCTATATATATAAAATGTGAAAACAAACTGTGAGCAGAAATTCAAATAATTTTTAAGTACGTGTGGTCTGATGAGATATTTATTTCAATACGCTTTCGGTATTATAGCGTATTGAGTGAAAGTATGATGTACCAGTGAAGTCGAAGGTCACGTGAAGGAGGAAAATTGGAGGAAGCAATGGCTGATCCATACAGAGTATTTAATGGAGATGAAACTGGGTTTCAAATTTGTCCGTCAACAGGTCGAGTTTTGGAAGCTAAATGAGCAAAAAACGTGTATGATATTGAAAAAAGTTCTTCCAAGGAAAATATCACAGTAATGTTTTCGTTTTCCGCAGATGGAAAATAATGTTGCCCCATGATTGTTTACCCATATAAAAGGATCCCCGAGAAAATTTCTGATTCGGTCCCAGCTGATTCGGGAATAGCTCGAAGTGACAGTGAATGGATGACTGCTGAAGTATTTTTCGAATAACTAGGTAACGTTTTTCACCCGTATCTTATGAAACAGGGTGTTCAATTCCCCGTGGTTTTGTTTGTAGATGGCCACAAGTCACATCTTACCTATCAGGTCAGTGTTCTATGCACTGAACTGCAAATTGAAATAATTGCGCTCTACCCAAATGCCACTCATATTTTACAGACTGCAGATGAGTCTTTCTTCCGGCCAATCAAGATGCAATGGTGAAAAGCTGTGAGGGAGTGGCAATCGATGCATCCCAGAGAAATTTTGAAAAAGTTGTCCTTTGCCCCTCTCTTGAAGGAAGTCATTGAGAAAACGCTAAGCCAGAAACATTGACCGGAGGTTTTAGGGCATGTAGTCTTTACCCATTTAATGCAGATGCATTTGATTATAGTAAATGCCTCGGTACCTCTTCCTCAAAGAATAAGCAAAAGAGTTACGAACATGTAGTAGATCATGAGTAACCCACACTTATTAATATCTTTAACAAGGAGATAATTGAAGAGTTCGCAAGAATAAAAGAATTTTTGACTAGCGAAACCGAGGAGTTCTTCGTGCTCTTTAGAATATGGAAATATTTCCAGAAAGGGAAGAGCGAAATTGAGAAGCCGTCTGTTAGTGTCATGCACTATGAGAATGATCCTTCAACTTCCAATGGAAGCGATTCAAATGGCAATAGAACAATTAATATATCGGAGAAAGTAGTGGCTGTAGTGCAAGATTGGGAAGCAGCAGTTCAATGGATCCAACCAACCGGGAAAATGCTACCAAAGAATGCTCAATGAGTGTCAGTGAGGTAATTATGAGCAGCGGACCATCTTCAGTTGAAAGAGTTTAAGGCACTAATGAAATGAGTGAGTTCTTGACTTGGACAGAGACTCCAAAACGCAAAGGAAAGAGAGAAATACAACCTTTTGCCATAACGTCAAACAAATATCGGAAGATATTTCCAAAGAAACGCTTGGCACGGGTAGCAGAAGCGGAGGAGAGAGAAGTCAGTAAACGAAAACGCATGGAAGCACAAGATAATAATACCCAAATCGGTACTTAAATGTGAAAATTGCCCGAAGTTCTTTCATGAACTGTGAGCACCAAAACATCTTTATCAATATACTACCAATTTAAACGATGGTGATAGTTTCCTATGCCACATATGTTTCAAAGAATATTATACAGATGCAAGCGAAGACGAAAAGTCAGAAGAGGACAATGACGACGAGATTAACGAACTACTTGCACTTGCTATTTAAAAAAAATTGTGGACATAGTATAGAGGCATGCTTAAAGATGTTTTAGCATCAACAGAAGTGAAAAGAACTGATAATTAAGCACTTAAGTTAAAGTAAAAATGTGTGGCCAATAACTATCAGTGAGATGTCCAATAACTGTGCGAGGTGGCCAATAACTGTACCAATAGGTAATGTTTCACTATAAGGTAAAAATCATTTTAATGTCAAGGTGTTATCGAAATTAAATTGCTTCAAATTAAAAAGAAATAAATGAGGTTTGCAAATATGTTAACTTTCATTAAATCCTAAGTTTTGTATTTATTTTGTAGTAATTCAAACTCAAAATTTTCCTTAAGTGGCCAATAACTGTACGGTTTACCCTATGTGTTGCTGGTACTGCGGTGCCGAATATTTTCTTTGGTAACTGTCTCATTTTTGAACCTGGTCAAAAACAGTATAGAGTTGTAGTTTCTATTAAATTTATTTCCAAAGAAATTTATATAATATCACATCTCAAAAAATACCTACTACTTCTTTTATAACATATTTTTAAGAGGGTTTGAGTAATCAGTCTTTGAGTACCGCACGTATTGGATGAGTCTTGTCGAGTGGAAGTGGATGAAAAACTAATGCAGCTGAGAAAGATTTTGAATATTATTATCCCAACAAATCCGGAATGGTTGGCAGTCCTAATACAGTTTAGCTTTTGTGTATAGATACTAGAGATCTACATGGGCCGAAAATTCCAACCCAGGAACCCTGTCCGTTCGTAGTCATGCTCTGAGCGTAGATGCAAATTTTCGTTTTCAAACCCGACAAATCTCCCTGTAATTAATCGTTGTGATTTGTGAACAAATACATTGCTTACTCCTTCACGTACACTGAGCATTTTTTAAACGGTGTAGGAACTTTAAGAGACTTATGGTCCTATACAAGAAACGAACGCTCTTTTTTAAGTATTCTTTATGCATCATAATTTATTAGCATGAATACTTCAATTAAAACAATCTTGAGCATATATTTATACCACATAGGTAACTCTAGCAAGATAATTTTCTCCATAGGGTACGATAGTATATTCCTAGATTACTTTCAATTCCTAATGAATGAAAATGATTTTGATTTATAAAGAACCACCATCTACTACTGAGATCTAACATAGTAGGGGAAAGGAGGGTAAGTTGAACTTAAGCTTCAAAGATTTTTCCTGGACTTAGTAAATGTTTGAAAAAAACTGAGATTTACTAGTATGCTTCTTTCAACCTTTATCTCTAATAATAAATTTTTGAAGTGCGGCCATCTGCTGTTGAAGGATGAAATATTAATGATTGTTTTGAAAATGTAATTTTCGTCATCTTACCCCACCTTAGGGGTAAGATGACGAATGGGGGTGGGTAAGATGACGAAGCGATAACATTTTTATTAAATGGATAAAATTTTATGAACATAAGGCAGAGAAAGAATTTCACCTATTAAAAATAAAGTAAAGTATGAAAAGGTTAAGCAACACTGGATTTCATGCACCGAAAAGTTAAACATTGGGCATAAAATTCAACAAAATCTTTATGAAAATTCATGAACAAAAATCGCACGTCCAGGGTCTGTGTTTGGTTTGATAATCATCCCTGCCGGTGCATTCAGAGTGTGCCCAAGATTGGCACTTAAAGCACTGATACCACAGTTCGTCTTTTCCCTGCTCCCCAAAAATAATGCAGTCCCTGCTGTCATTTTCCACTAAACTATTCCAGTCAACGTTGCCTGAGGTTTGAACATAGGGACCTCTCCCAATGACGACTCGTCAGAGTACAATAATTTCAGTCTACGCGTTGTAGTTTTCCTTACTTTTTTCGTAGTTTTTCCTTTTTTAGATCTACTTGCTACTTTAGAGGAGATAGCTTTTCTCGCCACAACTACAGCTTTCCTTCTTAATCTTTCCTGTCGTTTTCGTTCTAGCAATTCTATTTCTTGCTTCTTCCTACCGTAAATGTGAAAGTATTACCGTTATTAAATGTGCATTTAAAGCTCTTATGGTTCGTAGGTAGTCAAAAAGATAGTCAGGCAAGCTTTTGACGAAGTTGTGAAATCCTCGTCATCTTACCCCACCTTGCCATTTTTGTTTAAAAATTATCTACCAGTTCCTACATCATCGTAAACAATGTACATTTGCGATTATTGTTTAGGTTTAGAATTGTACTTTAAGAATATTTTACGCAAGAGTTAAAATAACTTACCGTACAATTGTAATTCCTTAAGTTGTCTTGTCAAAGAATTATATCAACAAGCTCACTAATCAAATATTGGCCGAATACTTCTCACAGGGCAACCTGATTTGCAATTTATCAAGATAGGTATGTTGCTCGACCACAGGGGTACCTTCAGGGCCGGGGCAATTTCTTCTACCTGTGGCAAGGTGGAGGAAATAGCGAATTCGTCATCTTACACGCCTCGTCATCTTACCCGACCTTCCCCTACTAGAGCAAATAATTATTACACCATTCATTATTTATCTATAATCAACATTTTGTTCCTCTGAGGGGAGATAGGGGTGATTGCGCCACCTTAAGGGAATTGAAATTTCTACAGCTCACCGAATACGTTTTATGACAAAGAGAAACCCTGAAAAACTTAATTCATTTGTCCGGAATCTGAATTAATTTTAACTGATATCGTAATTTTTGAGAAAATACTTAAAAGAAAATTTCCAATTTATTATTTTTTTATGAAAACCAGTTAGCAAACAAAAATAGCGTGGATTTCAACGAAAAACATTGCATTGTTAACGGAATGAAGCAGAAGAAAATTTGAAAAATTAAATGGTAGTAAGTAAAGCAACAGCAAACATAAATTTTTTCCTGTAAATGTAAATTATTACATTATTTCAGCATGAAACAAAATAAGCTATGGCTTATGCTGCCACTGCGTCGGAATGACCCTGGGTGCTATGGTGCCATTACCCCAGATTGACAACATCGTGGCTTACGTCGTCGTTAAGCAAGCAGCAATGTGAAACAGTTTACTTACTGGCATGAAAATGTAGCTTAACTACTAGGCTTACATGTTTTTCGAACATAAGAAAGTTTAAAAACGCAATTACCTCAATGATATATAAAATAAAAAATTAGATGAAAACTGTTAAAAACAACAATTTTAACGGAACTAGAAAATCACAGGCTCGCACAGCTCCTAGCGATCGGGAACTTGATTGGCTGTTAGGTTAGCTGGGGTGGCGCGAGACTTCCCACTCACTCACGACAAAGTGAGCCCAGAACTAGAAAAGTAAAGCTATCTGCTTCAAAGTCACTGACATCCGTTGCGACCGTTTCACGCGACTTCTGCATCTACGACACAGCGGAGAGAATTCAAATTACCACTTTGCAGGTCCTTCCCCTACTACTGCATTTTGCGACACTTACCAACTATTTGTTTTACAGGAAATGCAATTTAAAAGAATGTCTCAAACATGCAAGAGTGGAATTGAAAGTTGAATAGCATTTTCTATCTTCACTAGCTTTTCTGATCAATGTCATCAATAAATTTAAGCCTAGCTGAATTTCTGTGTAATCTATATATCTGTCTATATCGTAGCTCAAATTACAACGCTTTGGTAGGCTCAGTGTTCTTTAGACAAGTTTACAGTGAAAGAAGACAAGATTGAAACGTTTTAGTGGATTCTCAAAACGGATGTTTGAATCAGAATGTAGTACACATAGTGGTTTATATCGGTAAATTAATTTAAATGAAGTGAGTCATAAAGAAAGGGAATAAAGCCATTCGAATTTTTAAAAAAATGTTGGTCTAAAACGCTTCAATAATTTGAAATAGGGTTACGTTTCTCCTTGATCCATTTTATAAATTGCCCGTTTAAATTTGCCTGCAATACTTTTTTGTTGTTAATTTGATCGATGTGTAAGTACGCAATCAGGGAGAGGATCTAAGGGATATTCTGAGCTAAATTACTCTCGTGAGTCAGAAACATTGCTTTAGGATCTGGTTTATTGCGGTCGAAGGGAATCTTCTCGAGGAAAGAGCTACTGCTACGAGTAATCAGAACAAGATAGCTGTTCTAAAAATGCCCCGGCATGTAACAGCCCTATGATGTGAGCGTTTTCAAAGAATAAAGACTGACTTCATTTAGGAAAATTCGAAGCAAAAAATATATATTTTAGAGTAAAGATGATAATTTCTCATTAGTTTTTAAAATATTATGAATATTTCAAAATTTGATACCATAAATTTTGATCCTGCTACCAACAAAACATATAAAAAGAGGTACACATGTCATTTGCGTGGCAATTACCTCACAATGGAAGGACACCTCCATTAGGCAGGTGTTGTTTTGTCACTTCTAATTGGATGATATGAAAAGTATTATTCACAGGATTGTTGTGCACATTTTACGTGGATGTTTCCATTTGTTGTACCTACTTTGCTTGCAATTATTGGGGTAACTTAATCATTCAAACAATAAACTTAATGTTTATTAACTCATAAAAAATGACCAGGGTATATGGATTTATTATAAATTACTTGAAAATGAATGTAAAATCAAACAGGTTAAAAGGACTTGGAGAGTATACTTACAATCAGTATATATCCATTAATTAAAGTTAAATTTTGGAGAAACGGCAGTTTTTAACGCATCGGCAACAAAAGGCATTTCTTTTTGCGAATAGTTGTATGTATTATGCTATTTCATGATGTTTAATATGCATAAATATTCTGTTGGCGATATTTCTTCGTATGATTATAATAAAACGAGTCTGCCTACTGTAACACAAGAAACACTTTATAAGTCCATTCATAAAATGGTGTATGGAAGAAGAATATTGCAGTACTATTTGATTCAATGGCGAGGGCACAATCTGTAAAGTGAAATGAGTGAAGGAATGGCAAGAATGAGGCCAGATCTCGCTTCTCGTGGAGTTTTGCCAAAGAAGGATCTCCCTCCCTCATTAATCTCTCGCTTTTGCTTATAAATAGAGAACAGATGGCGTGGGCTCGAAGAGAGGAATTCACTTCCTACTCGATTAGGTGCAGATTGGGCCAAGATACCAAGTACCTTAACTCCATACCTCTAGCATCATTTTTGTATTTTGACTCGATCATATCGTTAAGGAGAGAATGACCGAAGTTTTACATCAAGTAGGATGAAATTACTTAAAAAATATCAGGATTTAGATGTTTCAATGATATCTGTAATTCATCTGTATTAACAGGATATAACTCTGTCCTTAACTTTTCGTCGACCGTAGCTATTGGTGTTCCCACTGTTAAAATCAAGTGAACTGCTTTAGGAATCCAAATGCGCTATGTAGTACCTATAGTATGTGTTATCATACGCTTTGTTTTCAATATTCCTCAGCTTCTCTTATAAAATTTAATTCATAAAATCTATTCAAATCTCGAGTTCCTCAAATGTCTAGCACATGGTGAGGTATGATATGTGCACAGTGATTGCAAAGCGTTCAAGTGCTATCCTATGCGCACCATAACTCTGCTAATACATTTTCAAGTGCTTCTCGGTTTGTTTACCTTGGGAGAAAGCGTCGGCCTCGAAAAACGTTTGTCACTAGTAGTTAGGAATCCGATTTGGCGGCCAAATTCGGGAAGTCGCCAGGAGAGTGAAGGGCTTGTGAATGGGACTTTTTCTTCAATGGAAGTCCCCTCGGCGGCAGATTGTTAAAACTAATTGGAGAGAGAAGAGGAGAAATAGGTGTCAGCGGTTGAAATAGAGGTGAGAAGCTTTTGAAATGACCACCATGTGCTTTTTTACAAGGTCCACACGAAGTGGAAATATTAGATTTAAAGACGAACTACTTAATTTTACGCCCCATTTACACCTGCCTGAGAGAATAAACATGCTGACAATATGGTATGCTGAGCCAAATATGTGTAGAAGCAGTTGATTTTAGTATTTGTTTTGTGAATGAGCTATCGTGAACCCTGACAAAGAGAATGCCTACGCATTTTCCCAATAAAATACTATAAAATTACAATCAGAACTTTCACAGAACAATAGAAGAATGAATAGTTTGATTCACTAAAGGAAAAATTGATCTATAATCATTAAAAATAAACCTCTTTTTATGTTTCTCGAAAGAGAATTTTAAAACTGTACTCCTATTCCCTCTATATAAATTTTCACTATGGGTATCCATGATACGTATCAAATTCATAATAGAGGTATTAATTAGGAAGAACTAATGTATAGAATTACAATATATTACAATTGTGATGTTAGTGTCGATTAATTTACCAATAAATCAACTATCTATTAATTAATTCTTGCAATTTCATTTATTAATCCAATTATTAAGATCTTTATTGTTAGTTATAACTATTATGTAATATAGTAATTATTAATATTTATTATGCATTAAAAAGCGCAATATCTCCAGTTTTAGCGTTTATTTAGCATTATAACTAGCAATTAGGTATGCATAGTGATTTTAGTGAACAATTGTATATTCAATCACTATATATTAAATACGACATGATAACTGGTATCGCCAGGTGTTGGCAATAACGTTATCGATTGTGGCATAGTTATAGCGGGTGTGTAGTGTAGTGTCTGAATAATATTAGAGAATTTTGAAGTTAAAGTTGATAGAATGATTAAATTAAAGATCATACAAGACTCGAGAAAAATCAAGAGTCGAATCTGTCAAAAAAATCAAATTACCATTACAACTCTATACTTTAGGCATGAAGTCTCGAAGAAAAGAAGACAACATATTAGAAAGGTTTATAAAGTTGATAATATTTGATGGAAGGTTAAAAGGGATTTCATTTATACTTTGCGTTTGGGGAGTTTACGGTGGATATAGGAAGCTGTTGCTGGAGCATCTTTCATAATTGAGTTTAAATACAAGAATTACTCTCAGAATATATCTTCTACTCAAAGATTTCGTAAATCTCAGTAATTGCGACGATTGATGGATGGTTGTTATTTTGTAAATTATAGCATGCGTATAAAGTGCTCATATCTTTGTGAGCACATGCAGAAAATTTTCCATATCCGTCGATACTTATGCAAATTGCTTTTGACTGATTTCTTTATTACTACGTTCAAAGGTTCCCGAACTTTGTCCGTATAATCGCATTAAAATAAGTTTTTGAACTTCTTAAACGTAGTAGTATATATATCTAAGCTTACTCCAGACATTCTTTAAGCTTAGGGTATAAGAGGAATTAACTTGAAGAAGCTGGATTAGAAGTTTGAGAGAATTTTGCTGCCGACGACGGATAGTTAAAATTTCAGTAGTATTCCGCTTCATCACAACCATAATTATCGAATGTCGAGAAGTACCCTCAGACATTCGTATTCGCTAATACTTGATTTCATTGGTGAGAAACTATGATGGTAGATACAGCAGCGGTTGCTTTAGAAAAGTGTATCAGGAAGTGATATTGCCATCTTTAATGATTTATTTTAAATCACCTCCATCAGGAAAAAAAATAAAATACGAAAATTAATTTCGGTAAACGTTCGCTGTACTTTGAAATAACGACACGCATATTCAATGAATTAATTCAAACTTTCTGTCCGTTCGTTTCGCTAAAAAATATTGAATGGAATTAAAATTACATTTATGATTATCTCTACTGTTGAATAATGTAGGGAAATAAAAATTCTAATCCTGGAGGAGTAAGCTAAACTTCCAAAACCTATAACGAAACTGCTCTTTCTATATTAAGTTGGCTTCATGGATTCTGACCAAAGATGGCTCCCCCGCCTTCCTAGTTCGACTGCCAAAATCCACCTTCAATTCCTCACACCAACTTCCTCCCCCTCTTTCCCTTCTTTCATCCTTTCTTCTCCTCCCGCTTTTCTTTCCCCTCTCACTTGTCACTCTGAATTCTCTCTTCAATTTCCTTTTCCCATTCCAACAACCGGGAATTTCATCTTAAAAGAATATAATAGACTACTATGCGTTAGTTCTTCCACATTTTTCTTGTTTCACTTATTTGTCCTAAAACTTCAGGAGGTAATTTATGAGATTTTTAAGCCATCTTTTAATCAAGCCAATTTCAATGATGTCCGAGATCATCAGTTCACCCTTATTTATTTGCGTCAAAATAGATTCTTAAATAGATCACATTGAAGCACTCGACACTGTACGTTGATTTAGGAAGAGGTGATTTGATGAATAAATGTTGGATTTCGTCCAGAAAACAATGATGATCAGAAACATTTTTACGTTAAGTTGAACTGTAGGCATTTCAGAGAAAACGTGGTTGTAGCTTTTTTAAAAGAGCTTCGACAGCTTAGTACATTTTGATTGAAATTGAACCGCTTTCACCAAAGTGGAAGGTACTGCCCACTAGGCTATCCGGTAGCCTATTTGATGCTAATCCCCTTAAAGATCGTTAATATATTTTGATTCTACGTTTAACGCAATATCCGCTATGTAACAAGCAATTTAAAGGTATATAGTAATTTTCTCATATCTATAACCATTTAAAGTAGAAAAATGTTGGATTAGTTTGGAAGAATTCCTTGTAATAAACTATGCTCGATAGGGTTCCGCGCATACAGTCATTAATTTGTAACTCCTGTTATTTTATATTTAATGAAATCGGAAATATATCTACGATAAAATCGAAAAGAAAAGAAGAAATTATCATTTTAATTGTAATTTGTGGAAGCATGGTCATCTTTACATGAAAACTCCATACAAAGATTAAGGAAAAGACAGACACTAAAATGTTTCGCTTGAAATTTATTGAGCTTCTCCTCGAGTAGTGACCATCTCTTAAGACCACCGGAGAGGCTACGAGAGTGTTCTTGCCTTCTTCGTGTTGGGGAGCTCGTGATATTTTTGGTAGGAAATTGTAGTTGCGCTCGGAAAACGAGGCCTGAGGTTGGAAATGCAATGCGAAGAAAGAGTACTAACGGACTGGTATGCTCTCACAAACAATCTACACTCTATCAACCATAAAAATTTTATCACACATTTCAAGAAAATATCAAAGTTTATTGTTGTAGTGTTTATCACCTTAGGAAAGTTCGAACTCCATAAGATAGGAAACAATGGCTGAATAGGCCTTCTAAAGAGATTAAAGTCTCAAAAAATAATAAGAAGAATTTCTTTTAGTATTCCATGCAAAATATACAATGCGCCTACTACCGAACTCTTCTTAAAGAATAAATTAGTGATGTACTTTCTCATTTGGAATTAAAAGTGGCTTCACATCTCATTATATAGAAAAAATACTTTTATTGATCAGAAAAAACAGCATTCATACTAAGTATTTGAGATCGTGAAATGTTAGATTTACCCTCTTATTCATTTTATTATTGCTTTTAACTTTTCTTGTTTTCCACTTCAGATACTCTAAATATTATTTTATTTATTTTTACGAAAATAAATAAAATCAAAAGCAATAAATAAGATGGAGAATTCCTTCACTTTCATGGAAGATTCTTGCATCTGTACATACATCAAATTGGCGTAAAAAGAGTTTATTGTTGCTGTTGTATGTTTAATTATGACATTATTTCTAATATATCACGCTTTTGCGCAGAGTTAATGAAACATATTCGCCTCGTAGGCTATTTATAGTTTCATTTCTAAAGAACCTAAAAGATTATTTTTTCCATTTAGTAAGTATTGATTTTTTCTCTTCGTTTCTTTCACAAACGTTTTTCACGTTCGTGAGCGTTTTTTTCTTTCGTTCACAACTCTCCGAGAAAATTCCAAATGAAAATTGAATCCATCTTTCCAAGGCGCTTGGGAATCTAAAAAATATCAGTGAATAATAATGCGACTATGTAAGTAACCGAGGCTGTAAGTAAAGATTATTAAAACACTGTGAAAGAACTAGAAGTAAAACAATCTTGAACAACGAACATAATAACATCCTAATCTGGTGATACCAACCTACGAGCTTGAACTCAGCATCTCTCTCGATAATTTTGGCGTTCAAACATTTTGGAATCATTCTGGAAATCGTAGGAATCTCTCCATGAGCCTGTCTCCGTAAAAAATAATGAGTACCCGTAAAGAGTAAATTCGAGAAACACCGTTGGTAAACATCCTGAAAATATAAGCGTCTGGCAGTACTTTCGCAGACTGCTTGAACCTTTGTAAATCGGTCAGTAAACCGTGAAATTTGAAGCTTTCGCATCTATAGAGTGGAGAGAACCCTTTCTCGATTACTTTCCTCTCGATCATAGTTTTTTGGAATGAAGAATATAGGCGTGATCTGGAATTAATCTAAGTACGGCGGAGCAGCGGCGATGTGATATTAACGGAATCATTGGGTGAGGTAAAGAGAGAATGTAAGCTACTTGGATTCAATATATTACACTATAACATAATGAAAATGATAAATACGATGATGACAATCAATGGGGTCCTTAAATGTATACACTTAAGCATAAAATTAGAAAAGTCAAAGTTTGCCGAGAATAAAATATTAAAATTACTTTTTATTTTGGCGCCTAAAAAGACGCAAAAACATATATTACACAGAATCGCTTATATGCTATGAGAAAGTACAGTAAAAAGTAACTCGTTAACAAAGACTAAGATAAATATTGATAATTGGAAATATGTAGGGTCGAAACTTCTAACGAAAAGGCTTGGAAACATGTACAAAAGTATTACAAGAAAGCCTTGGATGAAATAAGTAATATATTATGTGTGTCGGATTGCCTCGGAGAAAATGGTATATGTATTACTTAAAATATTCTTTTTTTCTATCGGAGAGTCACTGAATCCAGTAAATAGCAGCAAAAGGTGTTCTGAAAATTTGCCAAAATTCATTTTGAAGTAAAAATAAATCGAATAATTAATTGCAAAGTTGTGTTATTAGATTTTACAACTAGGAAATTTTTGTCATTTTTGCTCCTTTTATTTAATACTAGCTAAAGTGCCCGGTGAGTCTCAACGCCGAAATTAAAATTGCTAAATATTGGTATAACAACCTTGATCGTAACATATGTCTCATAATTTCAGGTAGATAGCAAATACCAGGCTAAAGTTTCCAAACCAATGAACAAAGAAAAGAAAGTTATAATGAAGTCTGCAAAGTCTTCTAAATATTAGATCTCATATCCTTTGAATGATAAGCAATATCTTCGATGAAGACAACATTCGTTTAAAGATTGTAAAAAATATATTCGAAGATCACATTATGATCATCAGCTCCACATTTAAGGAGATATTTTTAGAAATGCACAAAGTGATATCGGAAACGATGATTAAACAGTACAGAAACACACAGACATAAATATATATGTAAAACACAAATGCAATCATAATGCAAAAACAGTAACAATGATAAAACACCAATTATAGAAAGATAGTAAATGTATCTTGAGTGAAAGCACTTAAAAAAACAAAAAATCAATCACTTTTTGCATATAAAAATATAAACTTGCTTAACCTTTTTGATTAGGTATACGATGTTGAGATTTTCTACAACTTCACAACTCACCGTTCAACTACTTAAAAATTACAATCACTGAATCTGGGAAATATTTGCGATCTTCGCTTAATCCATTTTCGTCAATCGCTGAATATTTATCGATACAAATATATTGAATGTTATACTTAATTCGGAAGATTATATTTAAAACATCCGAAACCTACCAGGTTTTTAATATGCATTCGGTTGAATTGATAAAGAGAAAGCAATTTCATGTTACACACTACTACAAAACCCATTTAATTCCACGGAATATTCAGTAAACAATTACGTTGATATAAATAAAATTTGGTTGCGACAGACGCTTAAATTTGAAAAATTTCTTATATTCTCGTATGTTAGTACTCGCGATTCTTCACAACATATCAGTCAGAACTGCAAATGATGATATACCATATAATTTCTTCCTCTTCGTATTGACACTCTAATATTAACTCATTCTTAGTATTGATTTAAAGTGAGCATAAATTCTCAATGTGTTCTTACGGATAAACTCATGAGCTCGGATTCAACAATCGTCTTTATCGTCAAGGGGATTAGTTGTTTACAACCTCAAAATTTCGATAAAATATTCACGTACTTTATCAAAATTTGCGTAATTTCGTATCGCGAACGATATTCCACGACCACAATAAGAATCCTTATTCTATTCTCTTTCTTTTGGTGCTTAATTCGACTTCACGCGACTTTTATTTATGATTTAATTTTGAAAATAAAAGAACCCTGCAACGATAAAAAATGAACTTTATGTGTATTTCTTATAAAAAGGGTTTGACCCTTCTGGGTTCAAACCGTGGAATTTAGGGAAATAAAAAGTAGCCTATACTCTGCGCGGGGTCGACTTTTAATAATGTAGAAAATTTCAAAGTTTTGCGACTCTCGGTTCTCGAGTTCTTAGCGAACATACATACACACCCACACTCTATTTTATATTATAGATAGGCTGAGTTTTTATTTTATTTATGACTAATAAATAAATAGTTTTTAAAAACGTATTCGTATGATGCGCGGGAGATTGTGACTGAATTTACTTTCAGGCTTATCAGGCAGAGCACCAATACTGCTTAGCAATGATCACCAACTAGCCATATTGCTTACTTGTAGTGAGACTTGTAAATAAAGAGTAAATTTTCCGATGATTCAGAAAAAGCGTTACTAAACGCATTGGATGGTGACAAGGAAAGGCGAGATTGGATGGTGACATACATATATCATCATCAGGGACGGATCCAGGGGGGTGGTCCTGGGGGTCCGGAGCCCCCCCGAAATTTCACTTGTGCCTATTTTTCGAAAATGAAACTCGAATATCGCAAATAAAACACAATTTAATAAGCAATCACTAGTGAAAAAATTCGAGTTTGTCTAACACAATTTTAACGTCACGTTTTGTGAACGCCGAAATATCTTCTATTTTTAAATTTTTCGATCGGACCCCCCCCCCAAAAATTTTTTTCTAGATCCGTACCTGATCATCATCATACAAATATGATGATTTTCTATTTTTTCCTTTGTCTTTTCGCTCCCTAGGGAGGGGGATGTTTATTACCATCACTTCCATTCGAGTATTAATTGCGTTGCTGTGACAATGCTGACGATCCAGACGACGTCTGTCATTCCCAAACAACGGGGGAGAGGAAAGAATGCTACGGATGAACGCCGTTGGAACTCATCATGTGGATTGAGCGTGCCAAAAAGAAGGGAGAATGGAAGCAGTAAATTCTTCGCTCGCAATTGAGCTTATCCACGAATTTATCTACCTTTAAATTACAGCCACTCACAATCGGTGGCGTTCTGCTCACCATCAATTATAAATAACATGTATTGTTGATGTTTAGTGTGAAAATTTACTTAGAGGAGCATCTAGTGGTGGGACGAGAATTAGAGCATTTATCAACGACGGTAGAAAAACGTGAACGTTGAGAAAGGGAAAAGAAGAAAACGGCAGGACAACTTTATGCCACAGCAGAAAAAGGCAAGAGTTCCCTCTGGTTATTTATCACTACCTTCTCAAAGGGAATTCTATTTATTATTCCAAAATCAGTTACTCAGTGGATTTTGCTTCTGGTGAGCGATATATCTCAATGAGACATTTTAGCCTTCAGTTAGTTCATTTTAGCTTCCGTGTCCCACCATAGCATTAGAAATTGATGGGGAGAATTTGCTGCCGCGGTTAGACTAAAGCAACTGGCAGATTCGAGTCCCGGCTGACTTTTTCTCCTTCATTTCTTCTCTAAATTCAAGCATGTGATCCATGCGATTTCTACATCGATTATTTCCGTGTATGGATTAATGGAACACTTTTTATTTGTTATTTTTTGGCACAGGATTGAGGAACAATATATTTCATTTACAATATAATCCTTATTAACTTGCCTCCTCGATATTGCGCACATGGACGGTTAATTAGACGTTTACCTGAATACTTTATGTATTTCAACGTGTAAAATTTTTGCCAAGATAGTAGGAATAAAAATGTTCCTTTTTAACACGTATCAATTCTACTTTTATACATGATAATATGTACAAACGAACATTTTTCCGAACATGTTTAAAGTAGTTTGTTAAAAATTCTGAGAACGTTGTCTTAGTCGTGCCAGTCGGAAGTGAATTAAGGCACAAATAATTCTAAACTGCAAGAGTCGCGTCTTTCCTCGTAAACAGGCCGTTGTATACATACCTAATAAAAAGGTCGGTTGATGTGAGGCCGGTTAAGCGGATTTGAACTATACTATGGTTTCAGTACTGGTTAAGGCTGCAATAATATGGATACAGCAGAAGTGCTGGCAATGCTAAATCATGACATTAATCTTGGACAATCTCAGTAGATTAATATGAAAAGTATCATTCATAGTCCCATTATGTTGTACTTAGGTATAACCTCTTGCGTTTTCAGTGACAGTGATCAGTGACGAAAGCAAGAGTAAATTGCCTCTTTCCTCAGCCTGCTTAAATATCCTCATCCCCTTACCAAAGCTTTGTGTGGCTAATGGTTGAGTAGTTTAGTCTCAAATCGTGTAGATTATTTTATGTTTACTATCAAACCATTTCTATCATATGTTAGTTACTCTGTGGGCTTAACTTTGATTTGCTCTCATTGAATGACTTAATTTCTATGCCATGTTTTTCTTCTAGTTTAATTTATTAATGGTTACATGGAAGATGGGACTTTCCCAGAACACGTCTGGATAGTGGGAGACCTAGGTTCGAGTCCCAGCCAAATCATAATGTTTCACTTCTTGTACATACAACCTTGGGTTAAGTCGCAAGTTTTCCTGTGCTAAGATACAATTCAATTCCACCATTTGTATTTATTTTAGAGAATTATCGCTCCAAGGA
Source organism: Sympetrum striolatum (assembly GCA_947579665.1). Classification (NCBI taxonomy): domain Eukaryota; kingdom Metazoa; phylum Arthropoda; class Insecta; order Odonata; family Libellulidae; genus Sympetrum; species Sympetrum striolatum. The sequence continues at coordinate 24,265,707 of OX388352.1, forward strand.
ATGAATAGAAGGAGAATGAGGATCTTTTTATAGACATCTGGAAAGAAACCCATAAAGACTAATTTAGAGGCTGCGGATCAGGGTTCTCTAGAGGATGGAATGAAACAGATAAAATTATTGCGTTATTTCCCGCTTCAATAAATCTATTTTAATCGACGCGAGCACAGTTTTGTATTTTCTGTATCATTTGCATTTCTCTTTTCTCTTTACTCTACTTTTTTCTCTATTCTATTTTCAATCCCTTTTCCCTTTCCCTCTCTCTTATCTCTATGGTTCTTCCCTCTTTTCCTTTCATCGCAAATCCGTGCCTTTTGCACTCAGCTCTACTCCACCTACGTCATCCTCCGCTCCCTGGCCGCTTTCCAGGCCCTACCACGCCCTCCCCACACACAAAATATCCTAAGATGCGTAAGATCGACGCCGAAGGACGATTCGCTTATTTAATTTCTTAAAAAACGTATGCTATCGATTACAAGAACTTGGAATGATTCTACTCTTATCATTTTCGGTCAATTGTAGTTTGTGTTAGGATTCTTCCTCCTGAAAACTCGTCTTCACTCCTTAATTTGTACATTATTGACTAAAAAGATAGGATTAAAGGTAAAGTTCTTGCTGTTGGCGTAAATAATTAAATATAAATATATGATAAAGAGGATCGAGTATTTTCATCCGTCCATTTTAATATTAAGTATAAAGATCTCGAAAGGATTTTAATTATTTAATTGTGATTAAACTGCGGAATGGTAGCTTAGGATCCGATTTAAGTCTTGTCATGCCTTATGAATTATATATTTAAACTTGACCATAAAATTCCAGATTTTAGGATGGGTAGTAACTCTTTGCAGAAAACGTAGCTTTCAGATTTCACAGGGAAGGAAAATACTTTAGAACATTCTCTTGCAGTCTTGAAATTTCATACTACAATTTTAAACTTCATAGTGGTTTGAGTTCCTTCCAATGAGAGCTCAAAAATTGAGCAATCGAAAAGGCAGCGGATGGTGGTGATGGAAGATGATTAATGGTTCGAATTAATTTGATGGAAAAACAGAATCATTTACCGGTTGGCGTGAGAAAATTACTCACTCTATGTAACGCATGCGGCAGCCCAAAAACGGTTCAAAAATGAATTGTGAGGAGTAATCTACATTTCAGCAAACTAAGCTGTAAAGAGACAAGCAGAAAGAAATAGATTTCGACAAACTTGACTTACAAAAGCCTTATTTATAAACTTATATTTATATACTGCTTTCTTTAGCAAATACGACCTGTATACTCGTTTTTTTTCATGTTTTCGCTAAATTATTTTCTCTGGCTTCATTGTGTCATTAGTTGTCATGCGACACTCATTTGCTCTAGAATCCCCTTTCCAGAGTAGAACTTAAAACAGTACGTACGTGCTTGCTTCCACGTTCGCATTTTCCTCTGTGATTCTTTTAGGCAATCTTTTGCGGTTGTTTTTGGATTTGAATTCTTGCACAAACTTAAGCACCAGGAATTCATTCCCAAATAATATGAAGTTAACTACTGCAAATAATATTTTTGGAATCATAAATTCCTCGTAAACCGTAGCGATTTGTAACTGTTAGACATGTCATGAGCTGAATTCGAAATTTAACTATGCGCCGTCCGTGAATTATCAACAGTAAATTATTCTTTATAAGGAAATATGTTTACTTCATCGGAAGCTTTCGGTCTCAATCAAAATAAATTAATTGTTTAAAAAATTGTGTGCAATGCTTATTCAACACGCATGTATTTTGAAAGATAATGCGTTAGGCTTCCTAGGATGAGAATGAGTTGTTGTGTAATAAAATTGACTTCAAATGTAACGCATTCTTTTACGGGATATCTTTCAGATGTAAATAATTATCTGCGTAATGAAAAATTTAGATTTGTTTCTTTTACGAATGACAGAAACATCCTTTGTTCATAAAATATGCGGGATGTGATTTTAACAAGGGAATGAGATTTATAAGGGAATGGGATGCGTTATCTACATATCTACATTATATACATATCTATTATCTATTATATATAGATGCTTCTTCGGATTCATTCATGTACATATATAGGTATATAGAAAGGATACTAATTCACAGGCTAAACCACCACCATTGACCGGCCGTGGTGGCGGAGTGGTTAACGTGCTAACTCGTTAACGCTCCAACCTCACGGTCCCGGGTTTGAATCCCGGCTAATCGGATTTTTCTGGTTAGGGAATGGTTGTCTGTGTATGTTGTGTGTGTGATATTAATAAAATGAAAATGCGAAAAAAGGAATAAAATGAAGAAAAGGGGTTAATTGGAGGAATAGCCTTCCTAGGCTAAAATTCGCCCAAAAAATAAGACGGCATTATTATTATTATTATTATTGACTTGAAATTAAACGATGTATTGGCCATAACGTGTCCGCCAGAAAATATGCGATTTTGAACCTCAGTGTCATTGGTTCGATTCCAGAGACGTCAAAGTCACGATTTTTCCCATTTTAAAGCATTGCTTTGATTTTCGAGAATTTTTAAAAATACTTCCCGGATAGGTAGAGAATCAAAACTCAAGGAGACCATATATATGGTCATGTTCTATCGAAAACATAAATGACTTTCACGAAAAATGTCCTGGGTTCGATGCTAGCACGATGCAAAAATCTGCCCTTTAAAATACATTGGGTAGTTTTTCATTATTTTTTTGATGCACTTATCGAAATGATAGGGAGTTCTTCCTTATATGGAAGATATATATTAAGACTAGGATTTTGAAAAAAAAATAGATAAGACGGTACTGTTCCTGGGTTCGATGCCAGAGCACATTACAATTTCTCACATAAGGAATATATGGGAAAAGTAGGACGTCGTTTGAGGCAGTTGCAGCCAATATTTCTGCTTGAGTTTTCACACATAGTTAGAGATGGTGATCTTCTGTTGTGCTGCATAGTAAGTTCACCTGGATGACCCGGGTTCGATGCCAGACGATTAAATTTTAAGAATATTTTTTAGGGAATTTTAAGAATATTTTCAATCCTATTTTTTTTCTTTAGAAGACCGTCCCGATATAATGCCGATATTAAAATAGTGTTGTCGATCTGCTTACAGTATGCAAGCTACATTTTACTTGTATATAATATATCTATTATACATAGATGCTTCTCCGGATTCATTCATATATGTACCCAGATACCCAGATACCAAGATAGGATACAAATTCACAGGCTAAACTAAAAGCGTCATTGACTTGAAATTTTTACGACATATTGGCGATAACGTGTAACCTCCTGTATGACCACGACCAAATACTATGGACAAAATTACGGCCATGTTGTAGTTTTTTTTTAAATTTTAGGTAACAAAATCATTCCAGTAGGTAGAGATTTAAAAATAATGGATGTCACAGAAAACAATCCCTTCTGTATTAATACTCTTAGAAATGTCTCCAAGTGTGCGTGAATTCGACGAGCTTCACTTAAGCGGGATTTCTCCATTTTTAGCATAAATGAAGTTACCTCATATCGCCTAATAATACTCATTCTCTCTCCAAAGCTTTCTCTAGCCGATGCTAAACCTCTGAGTGGATTGCCGAACCGAGAGATAGGTAATTAAAACTAAACATCATAGCATATACTTTTTGTGTCGATATTTATATGAATAAGAATTATTTGAGAGAAGAGCTACTAATTTATTTCGGTAAATTGATAACATTCAGTAAGATAACGAGCGATTTGTTGGGAATGAAATGTTTTACTCACGAACCCTTCATTCAGAGGGCCACGCTTACTCAGGCGCCAGGACGCTTGGTCACTGTTATACTTTCTCTCCCGAGTTATTTGCATCTCTTTATTTTGGAAAAGGGAATGTTTTATCTGCGGGAGTGGTGTTTCAAAATCTCCCGCCGTCGATGGTGTAAGTCTGTAGTCGAAGGTATGTCACTAAGTCACAAGACAGGCCACTCGCTCATGTCGTCGATCTCTAACTTATCGTTTCCAAAAACCTTTTTAGGTATTATTTTAAATATATTTAAGCCTTCCGATGGAATATTCCCAGTAAACTCAGTATGGAATATTTATTTTAATAATTTAGCTCTTGAAAGAGAACAATATATTCACATATATATAAAACATATCTATTCATATTATTATTCATTATATTCAGTATATTACTAGTTTACTTCTATCTCAGTCTTGCTCATTGCTGTGTAAGTATGAATGCTATTTAGGTATAATCGATGACAAGGAATCACATTCGTCTTAATTATCTGCATTAAAAAGTGTTACCTCAATTCGGTGAGTAATTGTTTTGCTTATATGGAAGGAAACAAAACACAGCGTTCGGAGCATTATACCTTTGGAAAGCAGAGCCTTTTCCCTTCATTCTTTTACCTACACTCTAGGTTGATGATGGTGGAATGGTTGGGATTCAAACCTCGGACTGATGTATCTCCAGAAAGGTCGAAGAATATTCGAAGATTTTTATAGCCTATACTTGGAAACATAAACACACAGAGCGTGACAAACAAAGATCTCTTATGATTAATACCCCAAATTCTAAAATTTATAAATTTGAATTCTTGGTCCACGTGGAGATATTGAGACTTAACTTTAGGAGACGTTCATTTTAATCAGTGTGTCTTTCGATTACCGTCTTGAATATAGATATTTGCCGACATATATTATCTCTCGTTACAGCCTGACGTTATACATCAATTTTTGATATACAAATCACGAGAAATGAAAACATCCAGAAAAAATCTAACTTAATAACTAACTTTCCTAATGACTATTTTTCTTCTTACACAAACTTCTTACGACTATTCAATGGGACCAGAAGAAGTCTGTATAAGTTAAAATATTTTCTTAACTGATAGTTTTTGTGGTCAATTATTATCATTTCAGCTTTCATCATCATTAGAATTCACTTTTTTATCCCTGAAAGTGCAATTTTCCATCTTAACTTCCGATAAACGAAGAAAACAAAAACAAAACCATTGTAACAACTTTCTAAAATTTTCCATACGTAAGGGTGTTTATTTAGAACATTGGCTAATCGTTGAATCTTTGCGAAGTCATGTGCGTGGACGCGATGTCAAAATCTTTTGAGATATCGTGTAATTTTTCTCACCGCTTCAATAATTTGTGGAATCTGTCCAGTACGTCCTAATGGAAGCACTGCTTACATTGATGCACGACTGAAAACACATAGGTAAAAAGATGAGGATGATAAAGTTGAAAACATAAATGCACAATTTATGTGCATTCTTATGAGTGACAGAGGTTCAGTAATTAGTTAGACACAGTTAAAAGTCAGGAAAATATTAGATCGTATTAATAAAAATTTTTAATAAATAATGGAAAGAATTCGTGATTTATCGACATTGGAGTAAGCCAGGGTCATATTATAATGAGCGGGGGCCCTAATCATTTTACCCGATAAAGATATTGATACGCTACCGTTGTGCTACCAGTATGGAGGCATCAACTTCAATATTTAGTATACAGCAGCGATGTAATCATGGAACAGAGAGACGCTGAGGATACATTCGAATGAATCTCGATCAAATATTCATGGTAACTATTTATTTAACGCTCCGTTATTCTTGTTCGATGTGTCATCACAGTAATCTTCCTTCTCACAGGTCAAGAAACTTGTCTCTCCCTTCCTTCCTCCCTTTTTCGCTCTCAAAACGTTCAAAATGAGGAGAGACTTCTTAGCACTCATCTCCTCTAAAATAATGTCGTTCGTCAGTCTGTCTGTCCTTCTGTTTTCGGCTTCACCCCTTCCTCTTTTGCTTTTTTTCCAAACTCTCTTCCTCTCCCTATCTCTTCCTCCACCCCCTTTCATCCGCGCTCCTCCTCACTTTCCCCATATTCATCTCTAAATGAGGGTCATGGCGTCTACCTTTCCCACCCTCCACTTTTGGCTTTAACGTCCTCTGCATTTTTAGGATCAGCTTGTTCCATTCCCACACATTCGAGGCGCCTCACTCCAGTAGCGGCGGTATCAGCGTTGGAGGAAGAACTCGGTGAACGCATTGCCATTCTACCGTTGACGGGCGCAACAGGATTTCGCATCATGCCTCAATCCTCCGAGACTTCCAGCCTCATCACCACTTACTTGATTCTCATAGTCCTACTCGTCTCACTTTGGATATTGTACTCGGGATTATTGTAAGGGTAAGTTCACGGTGTTCGCCCATCTCTTCCGCCAAAGTCAGCGGCGAAATATGACCAACTAATCAAGGATGAGCTTTCGGCAATCCTTGAGGATTTATAAGTAAAAGCGTGTAATTATAACAATGCGTAAGACGGAGACCAATCCAAACTAGTCGCATTCCGCGATTGATACCCATACGGAGGTGATCTCATCACAGCGATAATACTCTGAGTAAGTAAGCTAATTTTTGCGCTTATCCATGGACAGGTCCTTCTAAATTTCTAATTCCGCTGGTTACCTTTTTTCCGATCCAGAGCATGGTTTATAAACTACTCCAATAATTCTTTGCTGAAATTGAATTAACTAGAAATCTTGGCTAATGTCTCTGCCGCGAGGACGAATTACAAATTTTCTTTCCCATATCGCTTGGAAGAGAGTGTAGCATACTTCCGGCTATAGTAATGTTATTTGTAATCTCTGGGTATATTACGTAGCTGGAGGTAAGCAGGGATATATTGGGCGACAGTCAATCTTTTTCCCATTAGGTTTCTTTGGAATTTCCCAGCTCGAGCATCGTTTGTATTACTGTCGTTGTCCTTTTCCCGAATTCATAAAATTTCCACCATTCGATAACGAGTGGTTGAACATTTCAAGTCGAAGTCCTTAGGTCGAATTTCCAGGGAAAAACGGAGGTTCAAAGTGAAATACTCACTTTTTAACTCATTTTTGGTATCTTCGTCACACCTTGACTCATACAAATAAATGGTCATCTAGAATATTTGATCGAGAAGATTCATTCGGGTGTATCCTTTGTGTCTCTCTGTTCCATGGATACATTGCGGCTGTATACTAAAGATTGAAGTTGATGCCTCTATACTGGTAGCATAGCGTTAGCGTATCAGTACCATTATTGGGTAAAACGATTAGAGTTCCCGCTCATTATACCATGACCCTGTCTCGCTCTGATGTCGACAAATCACGAATTTCCGCGATATTTATTACACAGTTTTTATTAATACGATCTAATATTTACTTGGCTTTTAATTACATCTAACTAAATTATGCACCTCTATGACACATAAGAATGCACATAAATGTGTATTGCATTGTGTTTTCATTTCGTTTAGGGAACATAAAACGCGCGTTAAGTTCAATGAGGACTTTTTTCTAATTTTCATATTTTTTGACATTTTTTGCCCCAGGAAATTTACATATTTTATTAGAATATCCTTATTCTATGTAATTTAATAACTTTTGTCCTTCGATTGATTTATAGGCAGTAATTTCCCCTCTTCCATTCGGGGATTATATATGTTTCATCCATGAACATACACATAAAATTTCCGGGAGACTTGAAGATCGGCTCTCCGCATTTTAAAGAAATTAAAAATAGCCTTGGACGTCATTAACTGCTGGAGTCACGTGGCTCCATAAAATAATAAAAGTAAGCAGTTTGTTTTAATTTTACTTTTCCTTGAGTTAAAAATATTTGGGATGCAAACGAGAATCATTCCTTGGGCTTAACTACTTTTGGCTCTAAAATGTTCAATTTTATTGGCGGAGAAGAGGTGTTATCGCCGACTATTATCTTTCATCCACGAGTTGTAAGTTTCTTAGATATTTTTATAATTTTTATAGTTGTATGTTATACGATGGATACTACTCTTTAAGTTGCACCACGGAAATCTAAGGGAAATCAAGAAATGACGATGTTGAGGAGAAGAAAGAACTCCTGATGGTGATCACAAATTTTTACAAAACTTACTCTGTTTCTTATCTTCAATCGTTTACAATTAGATGTATTATGAAGGAGACATATTTAAGTACGCTACATGGATATCTTGAGAACCTGACGTTAATTCATTCGCTTCATAGCAGTATTATAGATGAGAGAAGTAGGAACACGTACCCCTTATTCATGCAGGAACTCTTAGTCTATTCATTTTTAGACTACTTGCACACATCTGACAGCTCTTCGAAACATTTTCCGCCTCGGGTGATTTATCTTTAGCCTTCCTCTGCCAAGGGGCTGCTTCAACTCACTACAGGAACGACTGAATGGAAATATTCGGTTTACACAGCACCCACTTCGTCGGATATGTAGGCATTATTTGACCCTAATATTAGTATAACATAACGATTGCATTAAAATTCAATCGAAAATGTGAGGTAACGATGGTACTTCGAAGTGTCGATAAGCTCCCTTGCGGAAAAAAAATCATTCCCCTCTGATGAAGATTATTCCACGTATTTTACTTGTAAAAAATACTTGTTGATTAAAGTTTAATGCAAATTGTGCGTTGTTTTGGCTTTCTATCACAGAAATGTAATTACATTTCTGTGGCATAAAGCCAAATTATTTTTTATTGATTTATTTGGAAATAATTTAAGTTTTCGTGAAAGTTCTATCTCTATGAATCAGGCATATTGTAATATTGATACTCTTGGGAATTCACCAGAAAGCTTTATTTTAATCGGGTGTGCTGAGTTCACCGAACTAAAGTAAAGCTTGCGAAGCAAATGTGGCCAATATGGTGTAATAAGCATTTGTCTTTATCCCGTGCAGCGATACATTACAAAAATTTAAGCATAAGCAATGGAGAATCCGACGAATACATGGTATTACCAATGGTATGATATCACATAACGAAGATATCGAATTGCAGTTATCAGTATCTGAGATTCATTTCATAAAACTATAATACTTTAAACTGCGATTTAGACTTCATAGACTCTTCTTATTTAGAAAGTGATATCTCTTACTCAGAGCTTTTGCAAGCAATGCTAAGGACACCTTATCTTACTGACTCATACGATTTAGCGAGAGAATTCAGGTCGTGAGACGATTAAAACGAAAAATGCGTCAATACTTCAGTGAATCTGTATTGAGATGAAAATAGGACTAACATTTACTCTCTGGCATAGCAATTAAAAGTAAGACATTCTCGCGCGAAAGAGATCATGAAGTAACAATCTCAATAAATGTACGAATGTCTAGCTTTAAAAATAAATATCTAATTAATTTATGCAAACAATTAGGAATGAGAGGAATTTTAAAAGATGATATCGAAAATATGAATACCTTTCATGCAGAAATGTGGAGTGGGGAAAAGGATTTCATTAGGTTATTGCAAATATAACTCGAAAATCTAAAATGTAGGAACGATGAAAAATTATCATCCCAAAATGATACGGGAATAGGAAGAAAATGTGGAAGGTGGAGACAAGAGATTTTCTTAATAAGTGTGGATCCATTTATGCACGTGAAATGGAAAAGCGGATGCAAAGATGAATGTGAGCGGAATCGTAATTCATCATTTATCTGCAATGACTTAATTCAAGAGGCTATACAAGGGAAGATACAAGAAAAAGTAATGAGCGTTTGGCTGAATGAGGAAGGTTTGCCAAAACGGACACTGGAAAATGTTTATTGATTTGTATTAGAGGTGGTGACTGCGAGGGTTACATCTGGCTGTAATGACGAGAAGATAATCATAGTATTGAAATTTTGGGGTAATTCGTTTGATTGCATTTCATTGGAGAGTGGATGTCCATTTCCGAGTCGATTATAGTCCCGCCCTCTTAAATTGATTTCTAGTCTCTCTGCTATAAATGGTTTTTAAAATGGAAGTTATTCGGATGAGTTTATAACGGAAAGTATTGGGAAACATGGTTGCCGAGAAAACTATGTGGAACTGCTACGTATAATATCTTCGTTTCATGATGATTTTCACGATGTTAACATTATTGTTTATGTAATAATGTTCATTATCCTAAATAATAATGATGGACATTCCAAGATTTAATATCTAAAGGATGTGATTGATATCAGAAGAAATTAATAATAATCAATCAGCTCAAATATTTTGTGACTATTTTTCGTTTTGAAATAATTGATAATGGTGCGAATTGGCGTGTTCCATAAATTACACTTTACGAAACGAAATATCAAACCAGTAGCATTTTTAATATTTCATTTAATACTAAAATCTGAATGATCAATTGGGAATCTATCAATTATAATTACTCAAAAATTTTGTTTCGTTTAATGAAATATTTCCCATTATTATTTCAGAATAAACTTTTCTAAGGAGTTTCTAAAACCTGAGATACCACTATATTGTGAGTTATTTACTTTCCTCAATGAAATTCTTACGGAGATAACGGAAACCAATTTTGGGTACTTCCCGGCATGATATAGGATTCAAACTAGTAGTAGTAGTATTGTTAAAAGTGCTTCGACAGCTTAGGTCATTTCGCACATTGGCTCCCACCGGAAATCGAACCCGGGACCGCTTTCACCAAAGGCAAACGCGCTGTCCACATGACTATCCGGGAGCCAGGATTCAAACTTCGCATTAAGTAAGATCAAGTCTTAACAAAATATAATGTCTATTCACACCTACCAATATGTCCTGGGTTTGACACCAGGTGTCTCGTAAATTAGAAATTGCTGCGATTTTTAAGATTTCTTTTGAACCAATTCTCGATAACTTAGAAACTTAAAATTCGGCATGTGAATAAAAGTCATAAATACATTTCATATAATTTGCTTTAGGTTGCTCTGATCATCCTTGGTTCGATCCCAGAGAGCCATTTACATGCTATCGAGCCATTACATTTACTATTATTATATATTAGCTATTAGCAATTAGCTATTGGCTACTAGCCATTTAAATTTATATAATATCGACTTTAAAATTTGATTTGAATAAGTTTTAATTCTACTAGGACATTACATATATTCTAATATTACAAAGGATTCTGGGTTAGATACCAGGCGTCTCTACTATTTGAAACGTATGGTATGAATTTCCAATTATTTTCGATTCGGTATCGAAAATATTTTAAGTTACATCCCGTTAGGATAGGGAACACAAAATAATTGGGGTCACGGAGAACGCGCTCTACGTCTCTTTATATCTATGAAAATGATACAGAATGTAGTTATACTGTAATGTATACCTGAGTTTGTCGCCAGGTGGGTGCAAATTTCTCCACTTTAATATAAATTGGGTTAATTTTAAGAATATTTTCAATCCCTTTTTTTTCTTTTGAGGACCATCTCGATATGATGTCGACTTAAAATTGGTATTATCAATAAGCTTTCAGAATGCAAGCAACTTTTACTCTAGGTACTCTACTCTATTATATATAGATATAATATAGATATGCTCTTACTTCGTATCCTATATGAGATATTTAAGAATAAGTTACAGAACAAAGAATATTTCGTGTGCATCACATAAAACCACATATAGATTTTCAGTGCTTGCATTTTGCCAAACTATAAAATTCTGCCAATGTTTCGTCGTGTGCTTAACCTTTCTTACCTTTTTGGCCGATTATAATGAATATAAACCGCTAATAATTTCTATCGTTATTTAGAATTACGTCCACTGCAAAATAGGAGAATATTTTCCAATAATGCTTGCATATAAAAAAATTCCGCAATTTGTTCTGAAGTGAATGATGCAAGTAATCCCTGGGCTTCCCTTCTGAGATACATATCTAAATATCTAGTCAAGACTATTTCACTCTTTCTCTACTGCTTCACGTGCAATGTATCCTTGAATTATCTTTCGACTTTGTTACAATTCCAATGGATAACGAAAGTTAGTCTAAGTGGAGCCTTGCATTTCTCGAATTCTTTCACGCATGAATAGTGTAACTAACAAATGGAAAGGGAATCGGATTTTGAGTCAAAGCCAAACCACAGCCACCGAATAAGGGCGTATCTGATTTACTAACGGAGTGGAAATTCAGTCATTTCAACCAAATTTTCTAATACTCAGAAACCAAGAAAGATCATTAGTATCAGTGTCTTCTTCGGATGATAAAACAATTTAAAATGCATGGGAACGTTCGCAAAGCTTACATTTTTATAGCCAAGCAACTGAATCAAGAGATTTCGATATAATAATAAGGAATGTGAATTAAAATTTATGGAAATTTCTTTAAATCTCCCTGCTTAATCGAAATATCCTGTTGTTTAATCTATCTATATAGATAGCATTTATCTTCATCTGCTCTGAGGGATATTAAAGTAAGACATATTTGTTCCACCTGCAGCTCAGTTTATTTATTATTAAAATTATTAGAAATAATAAAGTTTGAAATTATCGAATAGCTTGTAATGTCTTCAACAGATAAAAGAGTATTGCTTCGTCAATTCTCATTTTCCAAGATAGATAAGGACTTCTAATTTTATTATTAGATTTTTTCCTCGCAACACTTTATTATTTATTTCTTTATCAGAATTTCCGCCGCAGTTTGACTTATGCCTGGGGGCAGCGTCATTACGATATTACATTGTTGCAATTACATTCATAATACAGTTAAATTTAATATACAATTTTAGGTACAAACAATTATGATAAGTAGTGATCGCCCAGCGGTCGAAATTCGACCGTAATTCATTAAATTTTAAGTTTGAACGTTATTGAGGATATTTAATCAATGATTATACCTCTATGATTATTGCTTATAATGTTTTTGAAGTTTTTTCTATTACGTCAGTTGCGAGCGTGTAAAAAAAACACGCCATTAGGGTGTGTTGTTTGCCTTAATTCCCTGCAATACCTACGGAATTTAAAATTAAATGTTAGTAAAAATTCAAAAAACTCAATTACGGCTTTTAGTTTTATTTATTTTTTGTTTCAATTCATTGTCACTTTTAATTTTTCATGTTATTATTGAATCAAATTAACGCTAATATAAATGAGACTTGATATTCATAGAGGTATAAGATATATTGCATTTGGAATACATTTCATTTTCCTTAAGATGCGCGTATTTTCCGTTGACACAAATAGTGCTTGTTGACTATTATAATAGAGTATTTGCTTATTTGGTTGCTAGAACAAAATCGCGTTTGTATATATTGCTGCATTTCGATTGATTTTGACGGCAAAATTTTCCCTGTTTTTAGAACGTAAACATATTTCGTTTGAAGTTTTATATACAAAGCAGAAAAGATTAACCTACATTATAGAAGGTGATATTATTCATAAAAATATATAGCTTCAATTAATTCAATTTCAAAAGTTTACGTATGGTTTTATTGCCATAATATTAAGGCTCTTCTTCTCAATACATTTCTTATGAGCCTATCTTTCGCATTGATTCGTATGAGAGCTGAGTCCAACAATCACCTTTGTCGGGAATTGTTTATGCCCCAAAAATTACACAAAATTTTCGCCATTTTTGTCTGAATTCTCTCAATTGCGACTCGAATGCGATATTCTACGGCCAAAATAAGAATCTTTATTCAGTTTCCTTTCTTTTGGTATTAATCTCGATTTCGTACTACCATTATTTCTGATCTGATTCTGCAAAATAAAAAAATGTCTGCAATCGATCAAAATGAACTTTGCGTGCGTTTCTTATGAGAGACGATTATACTGGTCCAGAGTAGAACCAAGGATATTTGGACAAAGATTTTAGCTTTCTGCACTCCTTCTCTATATAAACTTTAACTATGCCAAATCTCAAAACTCCTCCGTTCGCGCAATATCCTTAAATCGGGATCCAAAGTTTTCTTTCAAGTATTAATATATAGATACAAGTAAAGTCTTACTTGCATACTGCGAGGATACTGACAACACAAAGTTCAAGTCGACATCATATCGAGAGGGTCCTCAAAAAAAAAAGTTTGAAAATATTTTTAAAATTCGCTGCAATTTATCCGCCCGGCATTGAACCCGGGTATTTCTGGTGATACTTACTACGCAGAACAACAGAATATCACCATCTCTAACTATGTGTGAAAATTCAAGCAGAAATATTGGCTGCAACTGCTTCCAACGACGACCTACTTTTCACGTATATTCCTTACGTGAGAAATATTAATGTGCTCTGGCATCGAACCCAGGACATTTTCCGTAAAAGTTGTTAATGTTTTCAATAAATTTTGACCATTCTGTCGGCTCCTTGAGTTTTGAGTCTCTTCCTATCCGGGAAGTGTATTTTTAGAAATTCCGTAAAATTAAAGCAATACATTTAAATGGGAGAAATCGTGCCTTCTGGAATCGAACCTATGACACTGAGGTTCAAAGTCGCATTTTTTCTGGGGGTTTCACGTTATGGCCTATACGCTGTAAAAATTTCAAGAAAATAATGCTTGCGGTTTAGCCTGTGAATTAGTATCCTATCTGGCTATCTATACATATGAATGAATCCGGAGAAGCGTCTATATATATGATAAAAACACATGCATGCATGATTTCCAGGGTTCCCGGTAGGCCTTCACGGCTTCCATGGCGGTCCCTGGGCACAAACAGTCCCCACCGTACATCACCCTACCAGGCAGTCCCCTACTTCACTCACATCTTATCTTTAGCTAACCACAATAATTTTAGTAATTAAGTTACGCACTACACTAGACTTAAAATATTTTTCTTAAAAAATCTTGGATTTTTAGGAAAGGGCTTAGAGAGCGATCCAGGTAACTTGTTCCACTCGGCTATGCCTCTGTTCAAAAATTAACATTTTGCTATATTGGTTCTTAGTGGCCTAAGTTTTATTTTATGCTTGTGACTTATTCCAAACAAATTCGGTGTTTCGATTAAATTTTTTAATCCTTCCCATTCCTTACTGCCTGTTATTAACTGGTAAACACAGACAAGTCTGTTTATTTTCCTCCTCTTCTCTAGCGATTCAAATCCAAGGCTTTTTAACATTTCTGAGATCCTATCTATTATTCTAAACCTGCCCATAAAATAGCGAGCTGCCTTCCTTTGAACTTTCTCTATTTTCTTTACATGACATCTCTCATGTGGATCCCACACTGTCGTAACGTATCCTAAAATCGGCCTAACCAAGGTTAGGTTCTCCTATTTCTTTGCTTTCTAACTGCTACCATTTAAATTTCTCATGACGTGGTGTAGTGTCCTATACGCCTTTGCGTATGTATGTGTGTGTGCTTATGTGTTTTTCCCAATTTACATGACTTATGTGTGTCATTCCCCCCCCTGGACTACAACCTTGTCGTGGTGGAAGGGCTTGCGTGTTCCTATGACCTAAAGAGTTAGACTGGATGGAACATAGTTCCTGGTATGGTCACCCATTCCAAAAAGATCAATAGGTTGGGGCCAAACGAAATGTAGCCCATGCAGCGTCTGCAACTCAGTGAGGCGGCTGCGAAGGCGTCTATAGGATAACCCCAGTGGGGCGGCCATAATGAGCGTTGGTGTCACGGTAAAAAACACCGTTGAGAAATGCAACGGGAGACTACCTCGACTACTTATCCCATGTCATGATGCACAACCATAATAATATTGGTACTGGCAAAGGGACTCAGCCTTCTAGGATGAGTGCCACGCCCGGCAGTGATGGGAGTAAGGCCATCTTGGTCGTCATTCCACGAAAACCTTACACAAGGAACGACAAAAAAAGAAGAGAGAAGACGGAAATGAGGGTGGGGACATGGAATGTTAGGGCAATGCTCAGAAAAGGAAAGTTGGAAAACGTTAAATTAGAAATGAAAATGTCCAACATTAATGTACTAGGGTTATGCGAAGTGCGGTGGAAAAATGAGGGAGACTTCTGGAGCGACGATGTTAGAGTCATTTACAGTGGGAGAAATACTAGCAAGAGGGGAGTAGCTGTAGTAAAGTTGTGCATCATGACATGGGATGAGTAGTCGAGGTGGTCTCCCGTTGCATTCCTCATCCATTCCTTTCTAATGTTAAAAATTAAATGTAGGTATATGCAGGATATCTCAGCACAACGTTTCAGAGCTTGTAGGAGGGATAGGGTGCACACCGATGACTTGGAATCATTTAGTAATGCGGGGTCGGAAATGCTTTCTTGACGTGGCGGCGTACGCAGAAAGTCAGAAATTTGTCAGAAATATCAAAGTTGGGTGAAACACTTGTTAACCCATGTTAATTTTTTTCATGTAAATGTATTAATAAAACGAATATTCATTTAATTTCTTTTTATTTCTGATATTTCTGTGTACATCACTGCATCAGTAAAGCATAACCGACTCATCATATCATCTTTCAATTTCATCATCATTTCGTCATCCTCTGCCATTTGGTTTTTATGTCTTCAAAAATGCTTTTAAGACAAATTAATGTGAATAATAGCACCGGTGGATAATATTTCAATTAAATAATTCCTAGCAGAAAATCTCGTTAACAGCAACCTAACCACAAAACCATTAAGTATCAATGGCATGAATTCATTTATTTTAGATAAATTTCGTTTTGTAGTTGTATTTCTTTAATATACGTACTCTTCTATGTACAAAAAAATCTTCGTGATCTCTTTTTACGCCGATCATATGGGTACTATCCATAAGTTATACATAAAAAATTACTATCGGAAATTAATTAAAATTAAATTAAACGAAGATTTTATATAATCGCTTATTAATGAGAACTAGTGATGAATTTTTACATTCTTGTGATCTATTGATGAACAACCTAGACGACTATAGTTTTTAATTCACAGATATTGCGAGTTTTTTTTTAAGGTAAAACTGCCAGCAGGAATAGGGGAGAGTTCCCTATATTGTACCACTTTTTACATTTTATTTTATATAGCTCAAATCGTTAGTTGCGCAGTGATTGAAACTACTTTATTTTGTCCACTGTGAAATATTACATAGACTCTTATAATAAAATGTTCAAAATCACACCGTTAAAAGCTTAATATTTCCGAATTTATAAACATCTGCAAGTGGTTTCTTAAATTGGACCTCACATTTACTCCTTGCAATTGAAGCTAAATAAATCCAATACAGTTCAGATCAATATAATTAACATATTTTACTGTACTTTTAGATCTTTTATTTATTGAATTTATTGAATATTTTTGTCTTTCTGAATAACAATTTAGGATGCCCCTTCACCAAAGCATAGAACCATCAACTAAGAATATCGTTATTTATTTATAAAAGCTAAATTATTATTTAAAAGAAATACAGTGCATCGGTACAATAAAGGTACTGCAAACGGTACAAAATATGCTTTGCCATTGTTTCTTCGTCGCTTCCTTCCAAACTAACCGTTTGAGTTACAGATTCATATCTATAAGAATATTTATGTATATTCATCTTATAATAAAAACCGTTTGTTTCCATGTAACCTATTACCGATATTCCCTTAGCCATGTGCAGAAAATAGTTTTGAAACTGTAAAAAAGATCTCACTAATCGACCTTTTTTCAAACGTACAAAGATGACAACTGGAACATCGTTTACATCGTTTAGTTATGTCTAGTTGCAGTCACGTACGACAAATCTTGCTAGAAACAAAGCTATTCCATTTTACGAAGGTGGTACAAATTAGGCGCCGGTACAATATAGGTAACTCTCCCCTATTACTAGTTGTCTACAATTAACCCCTGCAACTCTCCCCTAAATATTTGTCTTTCCATAAAAGGAGATCAATAAAATCTGTCTAAATTAGAAAAGGAAGTATTTATAACTAATCACATGTAAGTGTAATTACTTAAGGAATGGTAAAAATTTAGATTTGAGGGAGCTATTGATTTCTACCAATGAAGGCTATTTATAGGATAAAAAACCAACGAGTGAGATCATTTTATGCTTCCCCTATATATATATATATATATATATATATATATATATATATATATCCCCTCCTCATCACCGCCACAGTTCATTGCCTCATCGGGGCGGAGGGGTGTTAACGGAGGTTGGAGGCGATGCATAGCCCAGGTTCAACCATGCTAAGAAGGCTTCAACAATATCTCCGGCCAAATAATGAAAGTGGCATTCACCAACCGGCAGTAGGACAGCCTGGTGAATTATTGTCCTAACCCCCCAAATACAAATACAATTTTCATGATGAGCTTCTTTAGTGGAAATTTATCCGGACGTAAAAGCACCACCCATTCGGATGTCCGGGAGGTGGTGGCATTAAAGAGGTCCATCATGAAGAAAAGAATTACTACCCTGCAATTCACAACCTACAACTGCCGCAGCTTGAAGAGTGAAGAACGACTGCTGGAACTACTCAATGAAGCAGAGAAGATAAAATGGGATATCATCGGTCTCAGCGAAGTCAGAAGAAAATCAGAGGAGCTACTTACACTGAAGGAAGGACACTTATTCTTTTACAGGGGTACCAAGGATGGAAGAAATGGAGGCGTTGGATTTTTGATCAACAAGAGATGGAAGGATAATGTGGTGAAAATCGAAGGTGTATCAGATAGAATTTGTAAACTCATACTGAAGATCAATGAGCGTTACTCAGTACAGGTCATCCAAGTCTACGCACCAACAGCGGCAAGCAGCGAAGAGGAAATTGAAAACTTCTACCAAACTCTCGGCACTGAACATGACAAGGAGGCCCACTACTATAAAGTCATTATGGGAGATTTTAATGCTCGTGTAGGACAGCGGGAAACTGATGACACTGTCGCAGGACAATATGGACTGGGCCAGAGAAATGAGCGAGGTCACCGCTTAGTAGAGTTTGCCGAATGCACCAATATGTATATAACAAATACATACTTTAAGAAAAATCCTACAAGAAAATGGACGTGGAGAGGTCCCAATGGAACAAAAAATGAAATAGACTACATATTGGTAAACAGACTCTACACTGTAACTAACTGTGAAGTGTTGAATAATTTCAACACTGGAAGTGACCACAGAATTGTTAGATGCAGAATCAATATTAACCCCCGAATGGAACGAAAGAAGTTGGTTTCTTGCAAGAAGGAGGAGATAAATATCGATAAACTATCAGATAACGAGAAAAAGTTTCAGCTGGAACTTAGAAATAGATTCTCAGCACTTCAGGAAGAAGAACTCGAAACCAAAGTTATGGAAATTGTAAAGAAAGCGGCAGAGGAAGTAGCAAGCATGCCAAGAAAACCTAAGGATAAGAAATTTAGTGATAGAACCCGGAAAATGATGAAACGACGGAAGGAACTGAAGAATTTAAACACTCCAAGAGATAATATCGAATATGCCGAGCTTTGCAAAGCCATCAGAGTAGCAATCAAGGAAGATGTGAGGAATTTTAATGAAAAGATTGTGCAAGAGGCCATAGAAAATAACAAAAGCATAAAGAGGGCTAGAAGACGCCTAGCAATTGGTAAGAAACAGATTTTAGCCTTACAGAAAGGAGATGGCACCACAACATATAGCAGACCAGCAATATTGAGGATTGTAGCAGAATACTTTGGCAACCTATACAAGAAGATAGGAAACGCCGAAGAGGAGAACCGAGATGAAAGCCAAAGCTCACAAAATCTCCTCTCAATCCTCCCAGAAGAAGTAATGGCGGCGATTAAGCAGATGAAGAATGGGAAAGCAGGAGGAGCAGATGGGGTGTTGGCGGAATATCTGAAAGCTGGTGGAACAGAGATTGCTAATGTTTTAGCACAATTATTCAGTAATTGTCTAAAACAAGGAATGATTCCCAAGGAATGGAACCACGCAAGGATTGCCCTTCTGCACAAGAAAGGAAGCAAAGAAGATTTGAAGAACTATCGCCCCATTAGCCTCCTTCCAGTTGTCTACAAAACATTCATGAGGATAATAGCGGAACGTCTTAAGATGACCCTGTCTTCAGCCCAGCCTAGAGAACAAGCGGGATTCCGGAAAGGCTTCAGCACTATGGACCACATCCACACATTACAGGAAATTATAAACAGAACGAATGAATACGAGATGCCACTCGTCCTTTGCTTTGTAGATTATGAACAGGCCTTCGACTCGGTAAGTACCTCTTCCACTCTGAAAGCTCTGAAGAATCAAGGAATAGATTCTGAGTACATCCGCCTCTTGCGCAGTGTCTACGAGAATGCCACAGCTTCTGTAATGCTTCATGAAGAGACCGATGAATTCAAGATTGAGAAGGGAGTTCGACAAGGTGACGGTCTATCTCCCATCTTGTTCACAGCCATTTTAGAAGAAGTTTTTAAAACCCTTGATTGGGAAGAGAAGGGGTTAAGAGTAAATGGGGAGTACATCAGTCACCTCCGTTTTGCAGATGATATAGTTCTCTTTGCAGCTAACGCAGAAGACCTAACTTCAAGACTTGAAGAGCTAAACACAGCAGGACAGAAGATAGGACTCAGGATAAACCTAACAAAAACAAAGGTAATGTATAATTCTTTTACAGTGCAAGAGCCAGTCAAACTTCAAGGAAAACCTCTGGATGTTTGCTTGGAATACACATACCTGGGACAACTTGTAACAACAGGAGAGAAAAACAGGATTAATGAAGTAAACAGAAGAATGAAACTTGGCTGGAGCGCATTTGGAAGGAACTCACACATTCTGAAGTCAAGAATGCCAATGGTTTTGAAGAGGAAGGTCTTCAACCAATGCATTTTACCTGTCTTGACCTATGGAAGTGAAACTTGGGTGTTAAATGCTGCAATAACCCAGAGACTTCAGACAACGCAAAGGAGCATGGAGCGCTGCATGCTGGGAATCACAAGAAGAGACAGGAAACGAAACACTTGGGTGAGAATGATGACTGGAGTTACAGACATAATAGATAAGGTAAGATCACTGAAATGGAGGTGGGCCGGCCATATTGCAAGAAGAAACGACAACCGTTGGACATCTGCCGTTCTCAACTGGATACCAAGAGATGTGAAGAGACCAAGAAGACGACCTATGGACAGGTGGAACAGAGACATCATCAAGTACTTAGGTGTAACGTGGCAACGAGAAGCTCAGGACAGAGAAAATTGGAAAGTACTTGGGGAGGCCTACATCCGACGTCGGATTGAAAATGGCTGATGATGATGATGATGATATATATATATATATATATATATATATATATATATATATATATATATATATATATATATATATATATCAGATCCAGTTTATATTCAGGATGTCGGGTAAATACATTTTAAGTTCCTTGCTCAAACACGCTAGTTAAATAGTCATTAAACTTTGAACTCAGTGTTTTCCTGATCTTTCGTCATATTTTCCTTAATTTTTTCCGAGAGTTTCCATCCTTAAATTATCTATTGCCTTTTCACCAAGTATTTTTCGAAAGTAGGGATTCTCTACGGTCTCTCCAATGGTCGATTGCGGTGTGAAGGTCTACTTAAGGCTTAGGGGTTTAAGTAATTATTTTAATGATTGATGACGTGAGAAGCAAAATAGAGAATGATTTTGTGTGTCTATGTTTGTGTATTAGTAAATAGTGGTTTATGACAGTCAAGTAATCTTTTATATGTTCAATGGATGTATAAGTTTGAGAAATCCTGCAATAAACCTATCGCCATTCTGAAAGATTGACAACGGATGACTTATGTGAGATCACTGAGTGATTTTAGAATATTATATGGACTGCAAAGAAAAATATGCAAGTTTTCCGTATTCTCAACATGTATATCACAAAATGTGTCTTGAAGCTATGACCGTTTGAGGTATTTATCAAACTTCTGCAATATTTCTTTCAGCTACTGATGTCTGTTGGTGTTCATTTTGGATATTAGCTATCAAATGTTAAGTGCCAAGTCTCAATGACAGTGCTAAGCTTCTCATTCATTGCTGATCTATCGCTGTAATCATTTAAAAAATGAAAGATAAATGGTTTTTTACTCTATCTTTTTCAAAGAAGATAGACTAAAATTCAGATATTTCTACATGAACTTTAAATAATTTATTATTATATATTTATATTGATCGTCAATATATCGATGGTTATTATATATTAGTTCATGCTACCAATCGATAAAGAAAAACTCCAAAATTGCCTTAATTTCGTTCCTGCTATTTAAATATCGTAGTCTACATTCGCTGAAATCTCAGTAAATTGCCTCCTCTTCATACATTCCGTCATTAGTTCCTACCATTAATTCGGTATGGACTTAAAATCCCCGTGTATTCTTGTGGGAAAATTAATTTATCGGATTCAACAATCACCTTGATCGTCAGGGGGACTAGTTGTTTACTATAGCGAAATTTTACAAAATTTTGCTCTATTTTGTAATAGTTCCCGTGATTTCGATTCAAAAAGTGTATTTTATATATATATATGTATTTATTTATTTATTTATTTGTTTATTTATTTATTTATTTATTTATTTATTTATTTATTTATTTATTTATTTATTTATTTATTTATTTATTTATTTATTTATTTATTTATTTATTTATTTATTTATTTATTTATTTATTTATTTATTTATTTATTTATTTATTTATTTATTTATTTATTTATTTATTTATTTATTCAACGGGATGTACCCTTTTGTTACAAAAAATGTCACAGCATCAATATCACGTAGCAGAATTTAAAAGTATAAAATACAATAAACAATAGGATTTTATAAGTATAAAATATCACAAATATGGAAATTAATATAAAAATATTGGATTTTAAGCATAAATATCACTATCATCATTATAAGTAATAAATTTACGTATATGATGTTACAAGTAATAAACATAAACAGCATTTGTGAAGAGAATAATTATTAAAAGTTTTTACGAAAAATAACATAAACAGAACGCCAAATAAATTTTAACATATATGATATAAATTATAAAAAAATACATATGAATGATACAATAACATATTTTATATATTATTTACAGTGAATGATTTATAATTCTTTTTAAAATTATGTTTAGTATGCAATGGGGCTTAAATTTTTAATTGTATGTAAACTAGTGTGGAATATGTCTATATTTTTAAGGTGAGTATTTGCTAATCGATGTAGCCAATTGAGAGGTGCATTATAAGAGTGATTAGTTTTCGAAACAGGTTTGACGAATAGGTCTTGGCCTCTAGTAACATGGGATGGCACACGGAGTTTAATATGTTCTAAAACTGATGGACAGTCTATTATATTGTGGAGTAGGTTGTGCAAAAATTTTTAGTTAGATAATATACGGCGATGATGAAGAGGAAAAAGTCTTAGCTCTTGTTGTATAACTTCACATGATATATTTTGTACATCATTACCCTGCTTATAGTTAATAAGTCTAAGAAATTTATGTTGTACTCTTTCAATTAATTTAGATTGTTTAGTATAATATGGGGACCAGATTGTGGATGCATATTCAAGGATAGGTCTCACAATAGTACAGTACAATACTTTTAAGGCTATTATGTTATTCATGCTTTTAGTATGCTTGGTAATGAATCCTAACATCTTCAAGGCTTTGTTGCTAACAAAGTGAAAATGTGTATTAAAATTGAGAGATGAATCTAGTAGAACACCAAGATGTTGGATTATTAATTCCTTAGCAAGTATGTTACCACTGATGCTGTATAGGTACGAAAATAATATAATTTTACGAAAATGATAAGATTCTTTATTCAATTTACCTTCGTTTGGTACTTTTCTTGACTTCATAGAACCATTATTTCCAACTTAATCTGTAAAAGTAACAAAGCCTGCAAAGTACAAAAACGAACTTTACGTGCATTCCTTATGGAAACGTATTATAGAGCCCTGGGTTCGAACCCGAGCCCTCATAGAGATTAGAATAGTGTTCGTGCGACTTTCAGCTTATTAAAAATACAATTCAGTTTGTCCCTTAGTTCTACGACAAATAGCTTTTGAGATAGAGAGGGGGCGGGCGGACTGATTTTGCTTTTTATATCCATATATGATGACGAAAAAACACACGATAGCTTTTTATTGCATTAGATAATGATAACGAAGATAAATTCCTCCAAACTATTTCGTTACTATAGTTAGTCATTATGTACGATAGTTACTCATACTATGTTACTCACTTAAGCAAATTTTGATCGGAAAGGAAACAGGTGGCACTCTATTAAATCTGGCACGAGTTACGAAGTTGGATGATCGTTGGCGGCGTAGGAGATGTGTGTTGGAATGCGCGCACCTGCGTCCCGTTCACGCAGGATGTGCCTCAGGTATTTATGGATGACTCCACTGGAGATTTGCGTGAAAGGATTTTAATCATGCCAATGCCTTCGAATGTGATCCACGTGCCGTACGGTTGGAAATCACGCCACGGTGGGCAATATGGCCTTTTATCACTGCGTGGTTTTGTCGTGTGAGCATTTATACCCGTGTTGTACTGTCTTGTGGTCTTTTGTTGTGTGGAGCTATGCCTGACCACGGAGTAGAATATACGGTTATCCATTATTTTTTGTTTATTTTGGATCTCTTTTATTCTCAGAAGAGTATTATAGTTATACAGTGGTATTAGTTATAACTTAATATTATTAACATCTATTATAATGAGTAAAAGTAATTATATAACTTTTGTTGTTCTCATTCAATTGGGTTCGGCTCCGGTTGAGGTGGTCTCAGGTTCGATTCCCGGATTGAAAAGATGTAGAAGTGCTTTTAAATAACCATTGACATCAACAATAGAGTGAAAGGTGTAAATAAGGGCATCCACTTTTATTTTTTACTTAATGGCACTTTATTTAAAAAATAAGTATTTTAGATACTCATTGAAAACTAAAACAATTTTACCAATTGATGGTAAGCATAACGATTAGTATTAATATATTAGGTTTAGTCGAAAAAAAAGATTCCTAAAAAGCTCGTAAAATCGATCTAAACAATTAGGGTGTAAATATGCCCTCCCCCAATAAAGTAACAAAAACTCGTTTAAGATGTTTTAAAACAATACAATATGGCACAAATGGCAAGTATCCTTCTTAATGTTGGGAACAAAGCCTGATGTGCTTGAATATCAGGATAGCTCGAAAGAGATGATTTCGATGGTTTAGAGAAAGTAAGCAGAGGAGCATGTGATTCCGAAAGATTAGTTTTTATTGTGGAGCAAGTATTTCCTGCAGCCAACTCAGCTGCAATTAAGTCAGAGTTGGTGAAGATGTAACGATTCATAGGGTATAACCGAATTACTTTGAACCCCTTTATTGCTATCTCAGCCGATCAGATACAAAAGTACCAAAAAACCTCTATAACATCGTAGAGGTGACGTCTATTCTGATGCAACCATACTCTCACGGCCTCGCTAAGGTGAATTTTCAGAGGCCCCATGAACGTCTTATCTAGGGGCTGCAATTCCTTTTGGCCAAGTCAATCACATCCGGGTTACAAACGTGGCTAAAATGACAATCCAAGATGACTAGAACAGACCACAGAAAAGATGGCGTAATTTTGGGCACCTCCTTTAAATGGGGGTCTATACTTACACAAATCCCAACTAAGCAAGGTGGTCACTATCACATGTAAACTAAAGGCGTACGTAACTTAAGGCATGCTTCTCTGGAACTCTGATTTCTTAATCCCTCCGTGAAATTATTTTAAACTAACCATATGACATGAAAACAAAACTGTTTCACAAGCCTGTCAAAAGTTTGCAGTCTAGAGCAAGCATTAATTCATACAATAATTGAATCTGTATTCACACGACTTGACGGAAAGGTTATAACTGCTCACTGCTATCTTATCCCAACAAGTAGCACATTTTGGAGTCCTAACAGCCAGTATGCAAGACCTCCCATATTTACACCAATACACCTTTTCCTCTTGTTATAACTTATTAGACAGTATAATTCGTTATAATTTAATTAATACATTAAATCGATTAATTTGTGTTTTGTACTCATCGTTATTTTATTAGCATATGCTTTTCTAAATGCATCTGAAAATCAGAGTTAGGTAACCCTTCTATACACGTGTCTTACCCCGAAGTTCGTGGCAATCGGCTTTATTACGTAGCTCAGTTTCAATCTTAAAATCGTTTAACATTGAATTAGTGTAGTGTATGACGAGTTTGCCTATATCCGATTACCAGTTACAAATTTTGCATAAAAAATTGCGTAGTAGCACCGAGTTTAAAGCCTTAATGAATTTATTTGAGCAGGGAACACCCTAAAAGTTTCAAGCAAATCCGTGTTACTCACACCTGGTGTTCCCCTTGTTAATATAAATTAATAGATGACGCGTTGAACTTCGTACCACCTAATTCTATCTAGTGTATCTATATTTATTTTTCATATTTTTGGTATATATGTTGAACTTACCTTCAGAAGTTTATAATATTGAAATCCTCACACTCAGTCCTCGAGTAGAGAGAGAGTGTAAAACCGTTTTAAAACTCTAATTAAATAATTAAAAATTCAGTGAGCAATTGCGTTGCTGTAAATAAAACTTGGTTGCTACTGACGTTTAAAAAAAACTTTAAAAAATTAAAATTTGAATGTTCGTACTTTTTTCCGTGCGATTCTTCACAGGATATTGTTCGTAACAGCAAATGCTAAAATCTCATGCAATGTTTTCTTCTTCATAAAGTGTATCACTTATTATCAGGATTAATTTTAACTTAACTTATATTCTCAATGCATTTTGATGGATAAATAAATGAACTTGGAATCAACAATCGCCTTCATTGTCAACGGGGATAGGTTGTTTACAACCTCGAAATTTTGATAAAATATTCACGCATTTTATCAAAATTCTCAAAATTTCGATTCGTAAACGATATTTTACGACCAAAATGAGAATCTTTATTCTATTCTCCTTCTTTTGGTGCTTGATTCGACTTTGTACGACTATTATTTCTAATTTAAATTTTCAAATTAAATAAAGCCTGCAGCGATAATAATGAACTTAAAGTGCATTTCTTATGGAAATGCTTTTTCGATTTTTCGGCTATTCCTTTTGGGTTTTCCTAATTTTCTTTTTTCCTAAACCATCTCCGTACCGAGGCGAACAAAACAAAAAACATATTCAAATCAGTCGAGTCGTTTTCGAGATTTAGACGACGTCACGAATATCATTTCATTTTTATTTATAAGATAATGCGCAGTTCGCAATTATTATTACTTCGCAATTTTAAGTATTCAGATTTTGTGTGACATTAGGAGTAGACATATAATAGACGTTCAAAATGTGTTGATATTACTTTTAAGCCTTGCATTTGCTCTAAGACGGGAGGGAAACACTAAAGAAAACTCTTGTAGTCATAATGACATTATACAGCTTATT
The DNA here is from genome assembly GCA_947579665.1 of Sympetrum striolatum. NCBI lineage: Eukaryota > Metazoa > Arthropoda > Insecta > Odonata > Libellulidae > Sympetrum > Sympetrum striolatum. The sequence continues at coordinate 24,292,762 of OX388352.1, forward strand.
TTTAAATACTTTCATATTTTTAGGCAATGTCATGAGATATTCACCATGTAAAGCGTTCCATTCCTCAATTGGATTAATAACCCTATAAAGGAATGAGTATTTCGCTGTGTCGGTTTTCTGCTCTTGTTCCATGAATTTCAACCTACGTTTGTATTTATTGTTAATCTACTTAGGAATTTTGAATATTGCTCGTACTTCATCTCAGCCCTCTTGTGATTTTTCATGTTCTGTACATTCCGGTTAAGAAACAGGTCTTCCTTCTCGACTTTGGCGATTCTTCAAATAGGCACTTCAAATAGGCATTCACTTTCAGCTTTCTCGTGATTGCCGACTAGACTTGTTTCTTAATACTTACATGTATATGATTAATTAGATGTCATCTCGTTATATACATTACTTGGTATAGAAATAAATAAACCCAATATACAAGATTGGTTTTGTTTTAAAAAAGGCAATCACTCAAGGTGGCTGAGAAAAAGTGGCGCCACATTTTGAACAGTGGACGATATATACAGAAAATGTAATTGTCTATGTCCCTGCAAGTAACATTTAGGAGTGTGGCAGGGGGTGCAAGCACCTTTACTCTATTTTCGTAATCGATTGCTTTCTAGTATCGTTCGCGGAAAAAATGAATTCTCGAAACGATTCGTTGTAGCATCTATTTCCCTGATATTCCTCGCAGTATCAGATTGGCCTATGAAATAGAGAGGTTGCATTATAAGGTACATCTTCTGAGAGAGCAAATTCTCTGAACTTATTTAGTAAGTTTATCATTTGAATAAGTCTTCTATCTTATAATGATTCTTATCCCGAGTACTGATTTGTCCGAGTAACACTCACAGTGTCTTATCGTAGCAATTCCCTGCAAATCGTATAACCTTTCGTTGCACCTTTTCTACTTTCTGAACATGACACTTGTCGACAGGTTCCCAAGATCGTAGCGTCCGTGAATGCCCTAACTTTGCTGTAACTTTGATTGAAGTTCATGAAAGTTATCATTTGTAAAATATACTCAATAATAGTGTTCATTAAGTACATTCCTTATCGAATGCCATGAAAAGAGCTATCCATAGAGTGATTTTAATTTATTATCGTGTAAATGCTCCCATAATTGAATTACGGCCCAGCGTTGAAAGCAAACTACCTCATTCCTCGTATTTCATAGTATGAACTCATTTCCTCTGTTATACTCTTTTATTGAATGTTTTGCGAGATAATGACTCAGTGGACAAGCAGGAAACACAAACACCCTTTAAAAAATGAACAATTAGACTTGTAGATTCATCTGATAAGGCGGAAGCTGTCAATAAAAATATGGAATTGAATTTTTATTCATTATTCTCTACTTGCTACACTCGTGAACTTTGCTGAACAGCTAAGGTCGTTGATGTATACTAAAAATAGCAACGGTCCGATTACGCTACTCTGCGGGACGCCCGCGGTCACCTTAGCCAAATTGGAACTAATACTGGGTAATAGAAGTACTGCTCGTTGTCCTCTATCGGTGAGGAAGTCTTTTATCCAAATAATTACTTCTGCAAAGATACCCGCAACTTTTAATGTGTACATCAATTTATGATGAGGTACCTCATCGAAATGGTTTCGAAAATCTAAAAATATCGCATGGACATGTTTATGTTTTTGGGCAGAATTCAGAACATCGTAGAAAAATAAAGCCAGCCGAGACTCGCATCTACGATCAACACAGATTTACTTAATAAAAATTTGCTAAAGTATACCTCTAAAACGTTATTTAATAATAAAAATGTAGATATTATACTGTTCTTGCTATACATATCTACTTATAAGAGTGTATGTATCATAAATTATATATACCTACAAAATATTTAAAATAAATTTCGATAAAGAACATGTACTAAATAATTATATAAAATCTCGCAGCATTGATAACGTTAATTCATTTACTCTTTCTTAGATATTATTTTTGTAAAAATCTGAGGTTGCGGGTATTTTGGTTTAAAGTAAAATACTACCACTGAGGAACATGGACAATACGAGAGCTTATATTTTATTTGGGACGCCACTTGAAATCGGAAGAAAATTGGAGAAACGTCGTTTAATAGCATTTCTCAACTATCAAAAGGAAATTTTCTGCAGGTTGTACCTGAAAATACCAACTCGTTGACGAAACAGGTCGTTGGAAAATATATTTGTGGAAGTTACTTAGTGTTTTATTTACGACGGTTTATCAAAAGGATCATTATATTAAAATGGTGATATTTCTTTTCCTGACTATTCTCCTTGGTTTCTTGTCATATCAGATCATCCCCGCATTGCGGGTGTTTCGCCCCCCGCTTGAGATCTCATCGATTCTCGCTCTCTTCATATCCATTCCTTCAAATTCCACCGCTGTTCATACCTGCGTATCTCTATTTTAGCGCTCTTTGTGACGTGCACGTCTATATTCAAGTAACACGTTGAAATTTCCTCTTTTCTTGACGATCAGTCTCTAATTTGTAATTTGAAATCATTTGCAACGAAATTAGAGACATTAGTGTTTGTAATAACTCTTATTTTGCAATTGCGAACGTTAATGTACTTTCTAGAATGTGAAATCCGCGCGCCATCCGACAGTGAATTCCCAAACACAACAACACAACACAAAAACAATTGAAGAGATAGAGAAGAGGTTAACGTTTCTCGCATAGGCTTGCTTCCGAAAAGCCTTGAACTCAATATGTGGGTTCGATTCTCAGGCCCTTCCACCTATTCAACGCTTTACAGCAAGCAGAAAAGATCTCCCAAGAGAGAAAAACATGACAAATAAAGAAGAGAATCCTACTAAAACAGCTGTAATCTTATATTTCACGGCTTTTACGGTAGATACTTCTCATAGTATAGCCTAAAAGTTGTTCCTTGTTGAAATCTCTTTGTTAGTATCTGTTAAATTCATGATAATGGTAGTATTACGTGAAACCACGGAACGACATAGGGTTATCCTCCGTTTTATCATCAGCTGAAAGCACTCGGAGACCATCGAGACCAAAGAGATGGAAAACTAGTTCGATCAAAAATTAGGTAAAAATTATACAGCGCTTAATAGAGAAAAACTAAGATGAAGCCCAAAAAGAAGAATTTTCGAGACAGAAGAAAGAGGCCTAATTTACCTTAAGCTGGAGTTGTTAGCTAAAGAAAGCGAACATTTTAGGTTTTACATGATCGCTTAAATATTTTTGCTTATTTTAAGAATTGTAAGGTGTAAAATGGTGAGTTTGGCACCAAGTGGATGAGGTACAGTGATGGGTAGAGTACTGAAAATATGTAATTGGGCTCAATTACAATTACTCTGTCAAATTTGTAATCAGTTACAATTACAAATTACTTTTTGAAAAAGTAATCAGTAGGATTACAATTACAATTACTTTTTATTTTGCTCCTGTAGATTATGCAATCTCAGTCGACATTTTCAAACAGGGAGTACTAACATGCGATCTAGCATTTGAGTTTAATGCCATAGCATTAAAGTTTAATTCAAATTGTGATTGCTACAGTAATTGCTGTGCCTAACTATTTATGCTCTACTAAATTTTACACCTGTGGATGAAGATGGATTGTAAAATCAACGGCATGCAAATAAATAAAAAGATCTCAAAATTTAAGAAAAAAATCAATGAAATATGCGAATTCAATTTGCAATACAATTGCATTCTTAAATTTTCGTCAGATATTTTGCCACTTTTTGGTGGCAAAATATCTTTGCTTATGCTAAAGAGCCGCTCCACAGGAGCACTGGATGGTAGGGAAGCGTTTGATTTAAGGAATGTTTTTTTATATTCGGGAATTGGTTAATTGACTTAATTTCCTTTGAGTTACAGGGCAACTTATTCATTTATTAGAGTACTTATTCACTTCATCAGAAGCTGGGGAAACTTCCCCTCTTTTCACAATATTTAAAAGTTTAGCTTCTTCATCGCTCGTATTACACGAGCCATGTTTTTGTGAAGAAGACTTTTCATTCGACACGATTTCTTCTTTACAAATACGTTAAGCCTCTTCTTTTTCCTCTCCCTCAAACCACATGAACTTTAAAGAGGGTATCAGCCCTGCTGCAATGGTTAGCTTATTTTCCTTTAGTACGTAGCAAAATCTTGTTTCAACTCCCTGAAGGAACGCTCTTGCCAGTGGCTTACAGTACACAAGGGCATTGTCAAGGGCTCTCTTATCTAGTTCACGTAATAATCCTTTGATAGTTGGCTGAAGAAACCCAATAAACATATTCTTCTCTGCTTGCAAAATTGTTAGGGCAACAACTAATGGCTTCATTACCTGAGTACGATAATCTTTTCGGCCAGCTTAGCCTGGAGACCGCTCAAATACATTTGTAGTTATTCTTCCGAAGAAGGACCTACCGCATTCAGTCCTCGTAGGAAATTCATTTATACATCCAGCGCAGCACAAATATTTCAACAATACTTTGTAGCAGAGTCAACAGCCATCCCTCCTTTTCCTTTACCCCTTCCCACCCAAGAGAAGAAAATTTCAGTTTCAGGGTGAACAGTGTAGTTAGAACTGCTTCTCGATGCGATCAGCGCGCGAGGAGTTCAAATGTTCATTTTCGATTACTCAGATGTAACGATTACTCGCACGGCCTTTGAAGTAGATTACAAGTAAAAATTACTTTTATTTTAATGTAACTATTACAAGTAAAAATTACCAAAAATGTAATCATTACTTTTACTTCGTTACATCCCATCACTGATGAGGTGCAGAGGATTTTTTTCCCAGCAAAGACGTTATGAAAGGACTTCCAAAGAAATTTTTGGAAAGATTTGTCAAGATTCTATAGTCAATAGCTTTCGAAGACATTCTCGAAAACTATTCAGTGCAACTTATTGATTATCTCTATGTGAGAGGACGCGAATGTCGTAATAGGTTAAAAGAGCCACTGCATGTTTAGGGAATATAAATGATTTTCTCTCATTGCATTAGGAATTTGCTAGCGAATAAATTAGGAATAAATTTGCTAGCGAAGGATTGAAGAAGAATATGAATTAAGTTACCCTTTCATTGTTTCGAAAAAGCCACAAACGAAAATACTGCCGCAACGCCCTTCAAGTAACTATAACCAGCGAATTCATGCTTACAAACGATTGCAGTAAAGCATATATCATCCACGACTGGTGTTTTCAAAAGAACGAACTCGAGTTTATTATAAGTAAATATCCAATTGTCTTGATGTACTAAGGGTGGAAATTTCTTTATTGCATAAAACGCTCACGCTTCCAATTAATAAAGCCTTAATGAGGGGAATAATTTCGTAATGATTAAGGATAAATATTTGAAACGGTCTTTTAATTGATCGAATTTATTGGAATTATTTCTATTTTCTTCTTCCCCTGTTTGCTTTTTGCGAAATCCGATGGAGAAGCGATAAACGTATTGAGTTTCTTAGCGGCTAATCGTTTTTAAGAAATTTGAGCGTGTCAATATTCCTTTCGTACGGAGATGACGTGTGACAAAAGTCAAATTATTTTTGAGTTAAAAGTGTATTTTTATCTCCTATCTTGTCATTGAAATGCAACTTAAGTAGATATTAAAAATGATTCGAAACAATAGGGGAACCTGCAGAATCTTTATTATTACGTAGCTTGGAAAGAATCGGTGCCAGAAATATTTCTGTTCAGATATGTGTTTGCAAATGTTGTCTGGCTATCAACTGTGTTCTATCAAAGGAGTTTTTTCACGGTCTGGTATCCTTTTTCAGGTGACCAACAGTGACGTAAGAAGCATGTAATGGACGAAGCCAAAATGGGGGATGCCAAGGAGACAGCAGTAGGACTTCGTAAAGGCCTATTGAGTCAAGCACAAGAACCAATACTGGATGGGAGTGATGGGAGTGTTAGAATGAACTTCATTTCCACTAGGGTCGAATTTTCTCAAACACTTTCTTTCGCTAATTGTGCTGCTTAAGAACATCCACTATTTGAAACTGCTTAGTAGCCATGAAATTAGTCTCTTCGCTGCTTACTCAGTAACTTGAAAAATCTGTAATGGGTATACAAGTTCAGTTTCATAACACATTGTTATCGTCTGAATTTTTATCTGCTGTATGATTCGTTCTGTGCATCTAATACCGAGTGTGTTCGTAAATTTATTGTTTGTATTTTTGAATACGTGTCTTACGCCATATATTTCTTTCATGGATATAATGTAATGTTTGTTAAGGAAATTATATCGACTATTATGTAAGTTTATGTAGCATTCATTTCATTTGCCTCAATATGCAGAATGCTCCTCCAGGGAAGCCTTTATGGAATTTTTCTATCTGTTATTCGTGACATCCTTGTAAAGGATTGTAAATAATAGTAAGGTATATAAATCCCTTACGTTGATTGCTTTTGATTAGTCTGATATAAACAAATAAAAAGATTCTTTCTTTGGTAATCGGCGATGAAGTTTGCCTTTCTCTCTCCCTTAATAGGGTATAAAGCAAACCACATCGCAGACTAACGAGGTAAGAATCATTTTATTTTTTATACCAAAATAAATCAATAAACAGCAGAAAACTATAGATTATGGGCAGTTGTAAAATACCACTTCATAAACATCACCAACCTCGAAAAAAACAAAGATTCAACAATAAATTACAAATATTAAGAAGAAAATATAACTCGATGGAACAAAAAAGAAGTATAAATTTGAAATGTAAATTAATAATACAAGGAAAACATCATGGGTAGCAGATTATTGAAATTTTATCAGCAAATCTGAAGAAAAAGAAGAGAGTAATGTTGTAAAAAGGTGGTAGCTGGTAATTGATTGGTCGTCCGGTGATGGAAAAAAACGAAGTGTAGTGCATTGGAATGGAGATATAATTAGTATTGTCGAATATCAAGTTACATACATAAAGGAAATTGAATCATTGACTTCTGATTTCATCCTTAAAAATACTCTGGAAAAAATTAATGTCATTGCGAGTTAAGTATTCTGCGAGAAATCTGTATTTTCAGGGTAATTCCTGCAATTTCTAATCTAAGGTTGTGAAATTGCTGATGGCGATTCTGGAAAGAAAGAAGGTAGTCGGCTTTCAAAGAGTTGAATGATGGAGTTGGAAGCAGTTGCACAAACAGAAGAACAGTAATTTATTTTTTCATTTACATCATGAATCTTACAAATAGAACAAAATTCAGGTGGTAAGATTTACTAGACACAACAACATTATAATACCTTATAGTAAGTTAAGACATATATTCCTAAAGTCTTCTCTGCTTTTCGGGTAGGGTGTGAGAGCCTCTTCAGGTAAGATATTCCAAACTTTTATCCCCATATTTATAAAAGAGTACTTTGCGATATCTGTTCGTTGTTTCCTAAGCTTAAACTTATGTTCACGGTTCCCTCGAGCTACGTAATGAGGTCCCTCTATTCTGTCCTATAATTCTGCCCATGCCTCGCCACCGTTTCTAACCTGGAAGATTCCTACTAATCGTTTTATCCTTCTCCATATACGTAGTTTAAAGAAATTATTGTTTTCATGAAAAAATCGACTTCGAGATTTCAACGGAAATACATGTTTTTGGGTCCCTAAAACACGTTTTGACCATTTTCGGAATGATGTCTGTGTGTGCGCGTGTACGTGTGTGTGTGCTTGTGGGCGCTCTAACGTAAAAACTATTAGCCGTATCAATACCAAACTTCATATATAGCACTTTGGTGTGTGCTGTCAGAGTTGATTACTTTTTGGAGTAAATCGGTTAAACGGAAGTTGAGCTTTATTCTTCGAAGCAAATTTCCGTTTTTGCAAAATATCTCCATAAATATGATATTTAGGTATACTCTATTATTGATAAAAGTTTTATAAAATGTAATTTACTATAACTTTTTTACGAAACGTATTTTTGTATAACTGATTGTTTAGGAGTTATTTATGAAATACCGATAAACCGGAAGTTGCTGATTACGTACTTTGTGGGCGCTCTGGGCGCTGTGGGCGAAAGGCCAATTTCATCGTTTTTCATCGAACATGTCCCGAAAAACATTATTTATAATGTTTGTGACGTAAAAGATAATATGATATAAATTAATCACTTATCTTCCAAGTTTAGATTGAATATAGAGTTCGAAAATACTGTCGTAGATAAATATTTACATCTTATGTATGGAGAAAGTCATGTGCTGGCCACATCAGATTTTTTTACCAACCGATGGTGTGGTACTATGTCGAAAGCTTTGGAAAAATCTATTAAAATGGCATCATTCTTGGCACCTTTTGCAGATCTAATGAGTCTGAGAGTCTAGCTTCAAAGACACAGAGAGACAAAAATTATGAATATTTAAAACATAATTGAATGTTTTCATTATTATAAACAGTAAAATAAAATAAAACAGTAGGCGATGGGGTTTGTTGTATCAGCCGACAAAATTCGATTTCATAACTAATGCCTGCTAATTTCAGCGAAATATACTGCTGGTCGTTGGCGTCAAAGGCTTTAGCAAGATCAAAGTAGATCCGTAACTCCACTTCTCAGACAAGGTCCTTAGGCAAACCCACGAATCAAGTACTGAGTTTTGCCCAAATGTGATAAGGCACTGCGAACAAATTGAAAAGTGGCGAACGACGAGAAAGTAATCCATGTGGTTGCGGATAATTGTAGGGTTAAATTAATTATGAGGATTATGGATGGTGGATGTGAAATATACGCTTTAAAACTTCCGAGACAACTGAAAGATGTGATATTAATATTCCAATTCTCCATCATTTTTTAATACATAAAATTATTTCTATTTCAACTCCTCTTATTTAAAAGCGATTTTTTTATTAAATTTATTTTTTACGAAAATGTATTATTTATCGTATAATTTCGCTGGTTTGATCATAATTTTATGAATTCTAATTAAAAGCATATTCTTTGCCATTTAGGCATTCTAACGGCGCAATATGATGATGGTTGTGACACGAATATCAGTGTCATCAAATGGATAATGAACTTTTCCTTCTCTCATTCGGAAGATGATCAAATTTACATTTTTACATACGTACACACGTTGACAGCCAAATATAATCTCTCCGAAACTTACAAAATCTCACTGGATGGCTCACTATATTCTTCGATAAATCTGATACAAAGGATAAAATTCACAATTTATGTATATACTCAGTATACCCATTTCTACGAAATCTTTCTATAGAAGAAATAATTTTTAATGAGATATAATCTCAGAAAATAAACCGAACAGCAATCTCTGGACGTCTAACTACTTATTTTCATAACACAGAAAATTTAAACAAAAAGCGCAAAATCTATCTGTATACGTATCTATATTTCTACCATGAATCTAATATTTACATAAATTGACGCTAGCTAAAACTTTTCTTTTCGTCACATCGTTCATTCCAATGTAATTACAATTTTTGGAAGCTCAATGGGCGCATGTACTTTAAGGGAGGGTGAACACTCCATTATCGTGTCCTGAACGAACAAGGCGCCGTTAATGAATCATTATGGAGACTAACAAGTGAAGGAAATGAATCAACCATCAGAGACTCTCACCTTCAGCAACTAAAGAACTAGGGTGACAGAGATTACGCGTGAGCTATATTTAGACGCTTAGGGAATAAGAAACCAGATTTCTACGTTTATTATAGTTTATCAATAGATATGGGTCATTCCACGCCAATCCGACAAGGAAATCGGCAAAATTGACCCATGAGGTAACCGATTTTGACCAAATTTGGCAAATCGCTTTAATTTGATGACAAAATGAAAACCCTCACGCCGTTTTGTAATTAACGCAATTGTTTACGAAATATTGCAATGTTTAAAAATTGAAATTTTACAAAAGTGCCTTCGCATTCGAGGCCATATCTCCGGTAATATAGAAGATAAAAATACAGAACAAATCCTAATTTAAAGGTCTTGTGTTAGAAAAGATAATCTTAGGAAGTTTTTATAAAATTTAAACAATTTAAAGTTTTCAAATCGATTTTTGACGATGTAGTTGTGCCTTCGATTTTTATCATTTTTTTATATGTTGTACATACAACCCTCCTCTACTATTTAAAAAAATTTGGCGAGGGTAATATTTCATTTAGTACATAGAGAACATTATTTTAGGAAAACTTGAGGGACACAGAATGATTACAAGGAAAGATAAAAAAAGTTATGAATGAAAATGTATACGCTGGCGCACTCAGTGCGCCAGCGGGAGTGCTCGAGGGTTAAGAATACGTGTGCACCAATCTAAAAGGTTTTACGTAAATAATTTCCCAAATGGAATCATGATATCTATTCTTTTAGGCATCTAGCTTCCTGCAAAGCAGATTACCTACAGGGTGAAAATGTCTACAATCTGGTTAAGTTGAATTTACCCTAATAATGATAGTGTCGTATAACTATCGTAGTAATACTGATTTACGATGGATCTTCGACAGCTGAAATAACACATTTTAATATCGATGTTATCATCATCAGAAAGCAAAGCTACTGAAAGTACATCGGGTGTTTCTTAAAACGTCAGTAAACCGAGCCTTTCTGTTGTTTCCGTACACCGGTGATGCGGATCGCTGGCGAAGACGGGTTTTGGACATTTTCAAATCTTTAATTCGTTAACAGTCATGTTCCTATTTTCATTCCTGACTGCAATTCTATCCATCGTACTATATTCATTGCTTAGCATTCATGTAGAGGTGACTACATAATTCACAATTTAAGAGGCTGCTTCGAGTGATTCCTAAATGTTATCGTTGATACTGGACGCCGCGATACTGAGTTTTCATGTAAAAATGAAGAAATGGAGCAACAGCGTGAAGTGTACTCGACTTTGAAGAGTCGATCGGAGTGAAAGGAGATTCAGATCTCTAGTGTATGGCTCCCATTATTAATCATTACCAACCTCACTTGACACTAAGAGCCCTCTTTCTCGCATCTTATCATCCTAAAAATAGCTGACATTCTTTGAAATGTTATTTTTTGGCAGTATAATCTACCATTACATATCTTTCCTCCAGTCATATTCCTCTCATTCATGATCTTTAAATACTCCGAACTCCGAGGATAATATGATATATTCTTATTCCAAAATCGAAATTACCGTATTTTTCGCCGTATAAGACGCACTTTTTCGTTGCGTGCGTCTTATACGTCTTATACGACTACGTCTTTTATACGACGAATAGACAGTTTGCCTCAGCGATCCGCGATCCGAACGGGTCGACCGGAACCAGAAACGTTTACTGACTGTTAATGATAGTAAAGATAGTTCTCAATATGTTACATGGTTGACATTAAATTGTTCTTAAACTGCTGTAAACTTTATACAGTTGATATAAAATATTTTTCTACAGTATTTGGTTCAGAATCTTTTTTTCTAGATTTTCCCTCCGTAAAATTGGGTACGTCTTATATTCCGGAGTGTCTTATACGGCGAAAAATACGGCAATTAAAATTCAACTCTGGACCACTTTAAAAACCAATAAAATAAAATAATTCTAGGCTGATTTATGGTTTTCATGGATTCTAAATGAGAACCATTTCTGGCCTCCCTCTTGCAGCCTTTATTTATATTTATTTTAATAAAATATTTTAACATTTTTCTCGCTTAGACTTAATATAACAAACCAAGAGCTATAATCGATGTGAAAACGGGTAACTTTGTTGAAAGCCATAGAATACATAAGGCAACTTCGTAATTTCCACACTAAATTTACTAGGCACTACCGGTATCACTTCCGTGGAAGCATCCTTCGTGGAAGGTGCTTCCATATACATTTATTGTCAAAATTACGAAGTTGCATTATTCATTAAATTAAGAGCTAGATTTTCTCTTCATTTTTGGCTCAATCCTATTAAAGATAGATCCTCAAACAACTCATTCTTCGGAATATCCTTCTCTCGATTTTACTCTTATGAAATCATCAAAATATACAGAAATGCTATTAGATATAGTAATATTTGTGGCACGTATAGGTTAATATTAATTAAATAAACTTTTGTGAAAAGAACACAGAACTTAAATATCATAATGACGCCATTTTTATTGTTTTTAAAATTTTAGATAAATGGAGATTAAATTAGTTTAGATAGGTTAGATTAGGTTAATTAGAATTATTATAAGTTACTGATGCTTGGTTTGATTTAGCTGATGCTTAGAATTTTATCATACATGATTAAGTTGAGATATTTCAATTATACATAATCTGGTAAATATAAACGATTTAGCTCAGATTTGAAATGGAAATCCTATCCTTGATGAAATTTTGCTCTGATGAATATATACATAAAAAGGTTAAATTTTATATCATTCAGTTTTAGTTTCATGCGAAATAAAGTTTCCCTTTATTCAGGTAAAGAACTGTCATTCGTATAAAATACATCTTCAAACTTTAGATCGTGGGAAGTTGCATCTATTTGAACTGAAATTTGAACTTTTCCTATGGGAATCCCTTTACTGAATCAGATGAGAAAATGTTTACATTTACTACCAGTAGTATTAATATCAATCTGAGTTAATACTCTTACCGAAATCTTACATCAATGTATACAATGACGAGTAAATATGTTGGTATGAGGGAAGATATAATAATGGGTTAGTAGTACTAGTCTATTATTGATGACATTATTATTATTACATTCGTCCACGACTTAATATATTCGAGTGTGGGTAATGCGATCTGATAATTTCTTGTACGAGTCCTTTGGATGAAAAACGTTCTCCACACGTATTCTTATCATACTGTTTGATCGATACATAGAAATTAAAATTAAACATAATGCTATAAAAAGGAGTTAGTAAATGCATTGCCTGATTTGGTATTAATTTGCATAACTGTGCAAAAATTGTTTTTAATAAAATTTCGCAACAATCTAGCGTCGAGGTAAATCTTTTCAAAAACTCTGCAAGTCATAACAATAAATTACATTCTTTACCTAAATGCTCTCTCGTTGAGAAATTTTGTTAATTGCATGAAAATATCATTCAAAAATCCTCGCTGAATGATGAATTCCTATCGAGTTACCTAACACAGGATATCTATCAAGATCTAACAAGAAAAGCTAAAATGGATAAATTTCCCCTTTAATTCTTCCCCCAAATATCGGTGATTGACGGCCCCCTCCGCTTCCGTATTGGAGTACAAACTCTAATTGTCGTAACCAGCTTCATTCTTTGAGTGGTCTCTCCTTCCTCTAACAAATCAATACTTGATGATATTCGTCCACAATCCCTTCCATTAAATTTCGGCAACTCTTTACCCTTCTGTCATCATTTTCCAGTCTGGAGAGTTCATTCTGGTTTCTGCACTTGACAGCCAATTGTGCGGTGGATTAAAACCGATGACATATTCTAGGCAAATTCTCAAAATGGCAGATACCAATGGGAATAAGTGGAAGCCAGAAACCTCATTTATTTGTTTCATTAAAAACGTGAAATGAGCTGGTATGGGTAGCGCAATTTTCACTCTATTAACGCCGAAACTTAAAGTGGAAAACTAATTATAAATCAAAATCTACGTATTTTCCGTTTCATTTATTCCGAATAAACGAGATCGGGAAACAGAGTTATTCAGAAGTATTTGTTTGAGGAATGGAGGAAAGAGGTGCATGGCCGTTGGTTACAAACCTCCGCATACAGCACTCTGACCACAAAATGCAATTGTCGACGCTGACTTTCGAAAATATAAAAAAATCCTTCAATCTATGCTCGGTTGCAGAGCAAGAATAGAATGTGAATTTGCAGCTCAGCAATTCCGCTCAGATTTACTCGCTATATTATTTAATTACTCGTTTCTCTGCTGACCTTGGTTAAAACCGCAAGCACTTGGTCATATTTGCCCTATATTTGAGGAGGCGTGCACAACGAGTATCGCCTGCTCTAGCCTTCGGAAATGATTTTCCGTAGAACATTACAAGTTTTCACGCCATTGCAAAGAGTGCCCCGAAATTAAGCCAGCATGTATGTAGCCTCATTTGTTGTTGTTTCTTGAATGGATATTCTTCCTAGCAGTACCAATCTCGATTGACGTAGCCAATATTTCTAAGTTTTAGGAAGGAAATCAAACTGCTGCTCGATTAAAACGAAACTGGCTAACGTATATTACAAAAGATATTCTTAGTGTTCAACCCAGGATTATTTAGAAATTAAGCACATTCTCATACGTAAAGGATACCGAAATTTAACGGAATGAAGAATTGTAGGGCTATCTTTATCTCTTTTACATATACATTCAGATATATATCCTAGACATACGTACCACTATCTGTATATTAATTTTATTATTCATAAAATTCATTATTTATTTATACTAATACACCAACGACTCAATTCTCCGATGTAAGTTGCCTATCAGCAAGCGGGAGCTACATTTGTATAACCTATTTAACTAGTTTATTAATTTACCAATAAGCAGGAAGAGTGCTATTTTTTCTAGGCGCAGCACAGTGTGCTGGAATCGAAAAAAGATGGACATTTGGGGCCAAAATGGTTTTCTTGTTGAAGGACTTAAAACTTCTCATGGTTACTACAAAAATATCGAATTTTGTTTTTTCCGTTATTCGTTTTTTTAATATTTACAGGCGCCAAAAAGATACATGGCGTCAGACTCGGATTTTTAATAAAAAAACTTAAAGTTCGTTGATTTGTAGAGACATTTGAGAGATACTCTTGGTAAAAACAGCGATGCAGTAATCAAGTATAACACTTTATTTTTTGTTCGTTAAAATTTTCGCTCATAGATAGGTATTTTCTTATTTAAAGCAACAAAATTGCGAACACCACTTTCGGTCAAATTTTGAGATAAATTAAGAAAAACCACTAGGTAAACGGCAATGGACTATCAAGTGTTTTAAATCACGTTAATATGCAAGGCTTTTGGATACGGAATATGAAGAAAGTGTTTAAATTCACCCGCTCTTCTGGGATCGCGGTGTATTTGTCGTAAGCCCTGCGCGTTCCGGCGCCATGGAATCCCAGAACCCAGCTTCGCTGTGATTTTGGTGATGTGAATTGGTCCAGCAATCATCCTCTTCCGTGTTGAATTCTGACTAATCATATTAGAAACTCGAGTTAAGACAGTTTAAGATTGGAATTTGATACCTCTACCACACAAAATAGACAAACATTAGGAAAATTTAACATTTTACTGATATGTGTCTATATTTTAATTTTCTCCGTTTAAAAACTTGTGGCTGTTTTCATCCTCTATATTGGTCGAAAAGATGGTTGGCAGAATATTCCCAGAGAAATTTCCCAGGGGTGGGGCAAAACGGGGTACGGCGTAGGTTACACTTTTTGCAATACCAAATATATGACTCTTACAAAGTTAACATTACAATAATGCTTCTCATACCAGAATATCGTAACTTCTTACTTTCCATGTACCCCAAAAAAATCTAAGAAAATTAAGTATCTCATACTGTAACCACTGTAAGGTTATGTCCCATTTCGCTTGACTATTTTTTGTTGTTTTTCGAATTGCCTACACTATTTTTTAACCATTCCCAGGCGTCGTAAAACCATATATTGCGTTAAATAAATCTAAAATTTCGGAAACCTATCACAGAGATATAAATTAAAGGGCGATACTAACTAAAATTTCAATATTTATTATACCTCACTCTTCATATACGTTTGTTTCTCATTTGCGCCCGTATTTTCGCAAATTTTTAAGCTTTAGGGCTCAGGCGGTAGAGGTTAATATTATCCGATTTCGGAAAAATTTTGCATGCGAGATCCTTATATCAGTACACAATTTTCCTGTACAGGGCAAATTTTATCTGGAAAGAAAAGGTTTTTTTGGCGCACCCTAGTGTGCATACGTATACTGTATGTATTCACAAACCAATACATTGACAATGTATAGACCAACCGGTAAGTGCTATTGACTACGCATTGACTACGCTTCACGCTTTTGCTGTGAAATATTCACTTCTCTTCGCATAGTATGACATCCGCAAACTAATATTCGTATTACAGAGGATGTTTTTAAGGGAACAGCCATTCATTTAACATGGATTTCCATTTGTCTCTGTTTGCACTACACAGTTGTGGTACCTTACCACAGAGTATCCTTGATGATTTAAAATAGACATCTTGAAATAAAGTCAGAATGAATTGGCCACAGAAGAACACATTTAAAATATATTTGAAGAGGTAATAAAGAGAATTGACGGTGAAACAATTTCGTTTGATTTTCCGTTACAGAAATTACACCACACATTGTTAGAAAATATCGAATTTCATTATTTTCACAGTGTAAGATGGTTATTTGTAGTAGCACTTCAGTGAGGGTACAGAAAGGGTATCACTCTGATTTTTCACTAGCTGAAGTATTCTCAATTGCCCGATCATATATTTCGCATATTTCCTGCGATGACGTAACTTCCACCCCATCAGTCCTTAGATATGGAATTCTCTGGTAGCAATTAGTGCCCGAGATACTTTTCACCTTCCTCCTAACTGTGTGATTCTTAGGTTGATACGCCTCATTGCTACTAGGATCACCCTGTTACTATCTACTCGAGATGTAGCTTAGCATTAGCTTCTTTCGACTCAGCTGATAAATATGAGGGGCAATCTGTCTAACGCACACCATTGGAATATCAAGTAAACAGTAAGCGTGTGAAGTGATTCATGTGGTCACGCATCGGTTACGTCTTCGACGCGTTCAGGAAGATAAAGCGCACATGCTCTACACATATAAAATTTGCTCGTTCCTTCGATACACTTTGCCTCGTAATTTACTCATTGATTAATTCTTTGATTTCGTTTGAAATTGGATTTACCAATCGCAAAATCACCCGATAGATACACACAACAGAGAAATGCGTTACATTAGGGATACCATTTCTAATTTCTTTGCGTCTTACAGATCGAATCCTGGTGAGAAATTTTCGCTTGATAAACGAATCGCTAACTTTTCCCTATTATTATACTCTTCTGGTTAGGTTAGACTCAAATGGCCTCTTTAACTCTGAACCTACGGAGTCTTTGCATAATAAGATCAATTCATATCAAGAGCGATTGAACGCAATTAAATTGCTCCGAGAATGGTATTATTAAAATATACAAACAAAAAAATTATTTGGAATGTGTGGGGAAACTCCTCGACTGAGAGTTTGCGAAGGAAAATACACGATACGAGAAAACGCCAGCCAGAATAGGGGACGAATAAACCTCGAAAACAGAGTTAACAACAATATATCTAATGATAGGAAATTCAATTTGTTTCGTCCGATGTGATGATGAATCTGCACGAGCGATCATTGCTTGAGAGATCTCAAAAGGAAAGGATGAGTGGGTGCAGTGCCGGATTTAGGCAGTGGGCAGAGTGGGCAGGGCCCAGTGGCCTCCATCAAAATGGGCCTCCACCAAGGTGACAAAATGTCAAAAAAAAAAATTGTAAAAAAATGGGAAACCCGACAACACCCCGTTGAGTCGCGGAGAAAGAGGGAAATTTCTCAACAAGTCAAGACAAATTGGGGGGGGCGAGAGGCGAAAAACGTCCAAAAAAGGCCTCCATCCGTTGGATTGCCCATAGGCCTCATATACCCTAGATCCGACACTGAGTGGGTGGTCCAATACATTTCGCATATTACTAATAACTGAAATATAGGATATCAGATAGGATTCATTTATGGGTAGGGAACGATATATTTTCGATAATTGGGAAGCGTACGCCACTAAAATATCTTGCTTCCTGGATATGAAAGGATTTGAAACACATACCTAGAATTAAGTTGTAGGCATTTCAATTATTTTAGAGGATGATTTGCATGACATTTCCTTTTGCCTTTGAAAATTAGTTTAATTGATTTGTTAAAGTGTGGATTAACTTGCTGTTAGCTGAGTGGGTATTCGATTTAAATTGTGACGCACGAGTCAAATAACAGGAGAATTAATGCTTGAACGATGTTTTTCTTAAGCATATAGGCAAAATATCTTTAAATCGTTAAAGATTTTGTAGGATAGAGTAAGTACCTTCAATCAAGGTACCACATCTCTGTTCCAGTGAACATTAGAGCCAAGCATGTGACTGCTGTCGCATTTGCATGTTCAACATTCGAGCTCCATGATTAATGTCCATATTACTAAAGATGCTCAAGGGCTATGGTCAGGTTGTGAGTGGCACAAACGAGATGACAAGGCTAATGTATACGATACGAGTTTTTCTTCTGCGAAGGGAATAAATTAAAAGTTTTGGTACACTTTCGATGGAATTTGATGGGAGTCGGTTCGAAATGTAATTTTCCATCGTCGGCACTAGATTGGATACGAAAAATAAGTATTGTGGTTTACTCATCTCATCCAACTTTGTAATCCTTCAATTGATCCGATTTGATCCTGATCCTTAATACAAAATACAGCATCTCATCAAAACAAAGTTTGTGGGTTTCCATGAATTTAAATCGAGTAATCGAATTTGAAATTTCCGTGTGCCTATGGGAATGAAATATTTTGCCCGTAGGTATTTGAGCTTTCACAAAAAAAAACAATATCTTCATTTAAATGGTTGAAACAAGTGGTTCCCGATGTCACCAAACCCTTGGCGGGACACTAGGATATCTCGCTAAAATGAGTTAACTAATGAAAAGTGCATTTATCAAGTATATCAGGATCTCCGGCTCTATTAATCGAATCTTTCTACTGCTCGTGATATAGCTGTATATTTACGTGAGTCCGTCGTAAGTCTATAAGGTCTTTATTAAGGCGAGATTGAGACTGAAAAGTATCTTCTTCGATACATACTTTCGTCATTGATACTAATTACAGAAATACTGCGAGGTTGAAGAGAGATAGAGAGCAAAATTTAGGAGTGAATATAAAAATCGTAAGGTATTATATGTCTTAGGAAAAAAGATCCACTGTAGGAAAACACCCACAAAGAAGGGGGTGTGAAATACCTGCGCGAAACTACTTGATAGTACAAGCTAAGAGATACTAAGTATTTTATATTTTAATAATCCTACGAGAAAATAATAAATATCACAAGTAAATATAAAATAAATCATCCAAAATGAAAATCTTTTAGGAAATCAAACTTACTAAATATGACATATGAGAAAATTCGAAAGTAAATTAAGAATGATAAATTAATGAGTATATATGGATAATTTTGGATAAAAAGGACCTGAAAATGTTTAAGGAAGTAATTCTATTTGTAGCCATTATCCCAGTCATTTAAATTTAGTTTACTAGAAACTGTAAGAATATATTTCACGTAGTCTTTTGTTTATCGAAGAGTTGATATTTTTACATGCGCGTGGCATTTCTCAGCTTCACCACGACTACACAAAGATAATGATAATTTTGTAATAATTTTAATATCCGAAAGACGAAAGCATCTTAAAACGAAGAACCTGAGGTTATTCGAACACCGACGTTTTCGCGGAAAGAGGCAAACATTCCCAAATATAGTCAGAACAATAGGCAGAAAAGTCAATGGATGGTAAACTCCTAAAGCGAGCGTTAATTTGTTGTTCAATGCATGGTCGAAGAATCCGTTGCCTCCAGTCAGCCTTTCTCCCCTCGCCAGCGTGGCACTCGTACATAGCTGCACAGAGGGGACACACGTGCATTTGAAGCGACGGGAATGACAAACTTCCCTCATTCGACTTGAGGCGTGAGATTTCGCGCATGTGCAATGGGGCAGTGGGGAGGCACACGAAGGGGGAGAAGAATTGAGAAGCACAGCATCCATCGATCCTCTGCCAGTCCTCGTGGCTCTGAGATGCGTTTCAAATCCCTTTAGAATGAGAACGATAGCCACCATGTACTTAACGGACGCTCCTTATTGGGCAAAACCACCGCGGGATGGACAGTGGGCACGCAGAAAACAACTGGCCATCAATGTCATCAGTGACGGTGAGTGAATCGACGTCCACCACGCCATCCACCTCGCTCTACCACAAGACTTTCGGAGCGGTGTTTCGCTCTACGGACAAAGTTATTTATGCGAATTTCTACTACTATCGGAATCCGATTATCTTATGTTATCTTTCCTTGTTTACCTTCTACGTTTGCGTGTTTCCCTTCGGTTTGCTTACCGGTTGGCCAGTTCTCTGAATCTCTTGTATTTTTCTACAATTAAGCAAATTTTCTTTTGAATGGATATTCTACTATCCCTCGTCGTTCGCGGTCAGTCGCTTATCCGATGCGATTTAATTCTAATCGCCGATTACCGCTGTCGCCGCCGAGTTTTAATGCTCAATGCTTCAGAAGCATGTAATCGCGTTGCAAGCGGATCAGTCTTTGATTGGGTGATTTTAACGACTATTAACGTTCCAAATCTCGGAACCGAAATGGAGCGATTTTTGTTTATGTAGATCCTTGCAGTTGGATTGAAATATTTTCGAGTCAGCCAGTGAAGTTTGGCGAATTTTGTGAATGGAGGTGAAATATAATTTCTTAAGTCTTCATTTTCTCCTGAAGAGCCTCTTAAGCATTTTTCATAGAAAGAACTTCCGAATTTTGATCAATTAAATCACTAATGAGGAGCCTAAAAAATGACGGCATTAATGTTTGAAATTAGTATAATTCATGTATACACTCGCCGGAAGAAGTCGAAATCAGACAATATCACAGCAATGCAGTTGGCTGAAAATTTGTTCGAATATACGTCTTCAGTTTGCAATTTAATGATTGAGAAGCAATGAGAAGCGAGACTGCTGTTTCAATAACTTTTAAATTGCGTATTCTTTAGCTAGGTCGAGGAAAACTCTCATCCGAAAATTTCAGATTTTAGATGGATTTATTAGGAAGGAAGTGTCCGAAAAATATAGCTCGATAGCCAAAAAAACACTCTTTGCGATCGTAGGTCGATTCAATCATAAATATTTTTCCAATTAGTAAGGCGATGCTTTGCGGCGAAGCGGATTCGAGGATACATCCGCTACCACTTGTTCTTATGAATGTAGACACACTTCATCTATATGCAAATGGTGTTAACTCGTTCGGAAAGTAATTCGGTAACTATACCCGTGTAACGGGGGTCTAAGAAGGAAAACAAGGCTCATGATTTTCGATACTTTTCAATCTCTTCAAAAACAATCATCTTTTTAATTATTTGTACGCAATAATCGAAAGATCAAAAAATCATATCGGTATATTAGCTCGTTTAATATTTGTGTATCATTCATCTTTTTGGATATATTTTTATTTCTCCTGATTTTGTATTCTTCCGTACCGGTAATTATTAAAAATTGACGTGATTATAAGCACATCTTTTAACCGCAAAATAGTTTCAGTACTGTAAATGAATTTCCTATCAGTAATAATATCAGGTTAGCATCTTAACCTTTGTAGTAATTTATTCAAAAACTGTTAAAAGATTTCCATTTTTTAATGATAAATATATTATTAGTAATTTTTATAGCGTAGAAAAAAATGAAACAGATTATGTAAATAAGTCGTGCGTTTTTCTTTTACTGATCTTACAAGGAGATTGAAAATCAGTTTTAAATCTATGAATAATACATCATTAAAAATATAAATACCAGTAACTGCATACATTGGATCGAAGCTTCGAGATTTCCGAATTCTCTTTAAGCACATACTATCGGTAAAGAATTAATTATGATACGTTGAACAGGTATGTAATTTTAAAAGACTTCTAGGTATTATATATATATATATAATAGCCATTCAATCAAATTGGAAAAATAGGAAGAGCATACATAGTTTTTAGTACAATTAAAATTGAATACAATATTTAGTATAATCTTTATACTACGGTATTTCTTTTGGCTACGGATTATTGTTCCCTTGATTCAATTCGTCACCCCACTCCATATAATATAATTTTATGACTTTACCTAATTACCTAATCTTTCCCCTAATTTTTTTAAATCCTTTATTTCTATGTCCATGGGTACTTCATTTTTAATGGCATTCATCCAGTCATTTCTACTTTCCAAATCAGACACTAATCTCAATAGATTCTAACTTCCTGTGGACTCAGAACCCTTTCTCAATTTAATTTCAATCACTCGTATCGTGATGCGTTGATTATTTATACTTTGCTGTTGCATTATATCAAGTTTAAAAAATTGACCAAATTTAGATGGGAATCGATTTCGTTGGAGCACATGAGCTGCACGTCATTCATAAAGAATCATCACGATAGATTCAAGAACACAGAAAATGTATTGATTGATTGTAATTCTTAAGTAGAATCACTAGCAAAGAGAAAAGAAAGTTTTTTGAGCTTAAAATAGTATATATATATCGAGGGATTTCCAGTTAGTTTTAGGAAGATTAAAATGGCTGTACTTAATATCTTTCTGCCAATACTGTAGGTAAGAATACAGATCAAATGATTCTCGATATTCCAGTTTTATCGTTTAGCCTAATGTTAACACGCTACTTGACTTCTGAAAGACGGGTAGCTTACGGTTTATAACAATATATGACCCCGATATAACACAGAATATTTTTGCACAGCCATTCAGTAGTAAGTGCTCTATTCGCCAAGTTTTATATTTCACGACACTGAAATGGACTGTAAATTGATGGGAAGGTTATTTATTCATGCAGAATTAGTGTTTTAGTACTATACGCGATAGAGAACTGAATATGGAATGTTGAATATTGAGAAATAAAATTTGCCGCTATAAACTACTTTAGTGAGTATTTTCACTCACGTTATCAAATCACGTTATCTACTGACTTTTCGGCTTTCCTCAGAAAATGATGTTGCTTATCATCTTCTAGGCATATTTCTCATAAAAATGTTCGTATATCTCAATTTTTCAGCTAAACATATCCTGAAATTAATGACGAAAGTGTTAATATTCTAAATCGAATGCAATTTTTGTTTAATTGTTAAAATTTAAGCCAAAATCTATAAGATTCTAAATATAAATGTATGGTGTTCATAAGGAGAACAGAATTAGGAAATGAATTCCGCTGATTTTTTTTCTGGAAATGTAATTAATTCCTTCAATATTGTCAATAAATCCTTTCCAAAATATCGATAGAGAGCAAATAATTTCAGCCGAATTCCCTATTTGTATTAATTTTGATTTAGAATTCATTAATTTTTGTAGAATAAACTCGAGTCGCTTAGAAACTATGTTTTCCGAAAGACTATATTATCAGCCACTTCTCCACATCTCCTTCCCAATCTATTTAATTTTATTTTCTACAAAATTGGGGATTGATTTAAATAATGCCAATACTCGATATATTCTAGATTAATTTGTGGTTTATTCTTTAATATCGCTTGCTATCTTGACCCTAAACTCATAAACTTCGCAGAATGTCACTATTTTGAATACGTATTTGAATTTCATTCTTACTAAAAAGCATGAACTAAGTAAAGATGTAGATGCTAATTATAATCCCCGTAAGGAAACACAAGGAAAGGGCATTTTTGCACATAATGGTGCACTCAGAAAAATAGGAAAACCGGTTTTAAGAAAGTCTGACAGAACCGGGGATCGAACCTGGCTTCTTCCTCTTTCTGGGATGCTGCTTAACTATTTGAATTTTTCCTGGGTGCATGTACAAATACACATTTCCCTAGGTACTTTGTTTCCTCAACTATTTTCATGTTTTTGCACTCACATAATCTATTCATTAAGCACCTAGTATAGTTATGTAACACTTATTATCATAGCGTAAATTTGAATCATCTCCTAAAAATATGCATTCAGGTTTTGCTGTATTAAAGGTTAGGAAATTGTTATCACACAATTTCTTTATTTTGCTGTTCAAAAGTGTGCTCGCTGTGTCATTTACTTCTTTTGCAGTTTTTCTCCAAACTGTTATTACAGTGTCATTGACGTATGCTTGCATTTTAGATATGCTTTAATTTATAATATATGAATAATAATAAGTCATAAATGAATTGTTTGAAGTATGTTCTTGATAGTATTTATGTAAGGAGTAATATCGACCCCAAGATTACCTTGTAGTTGCTCACAACTTCCTTCTTTCGAGTTACTCAATTTTTATTTTATTTTAAACTTCTATACCCTTTTTTCCAGGTAACTCTGTATTAGTTTCAAATTCCAATTTGTGCATTTTCAAAAATAATATTTCATAAACGACAGAGTCTAGGAATATTGTTGCATGTTTGTTTCCCCTGTCCATAAGATTACCAGCCATATATTTCCGTAGATAAGACGACCTTCAGATAAAACGAGGTGTAAAGTTTAGTAAAAATTTTATAGTTTTAGCATATATCTGTCCTATAAGACTATCCCAAGACTATCACCGGCCTACACCGGATAATAATACTCTGTGGAGAATTCGGAATTTTGTCTTATTTGTAATATTTTGAATGAACAAATGTTATTTCCTTCCATGGGGCAGCGCTGCTTTGCGATTGCTACAAACATTTGTCCAGATTCGGGCATTGACCTTGACTATTTACACTTACATTTAAATTGATACTGAATTGATTATTGATAGCTCAATAAACATAAATTTTAATATATATTTTGTTTTAGTATTATTTTACTATTGTCAACTAACTAAATGGTTTAAATAAATTGGTGAGTGATTTGTTTTATTTTATAATGGTTTTAATATACATAAATTTTAATCTAATTATTTTGTACCTGTTCCTGAAGACGACCCTAGATTTTGGGATTCTTTTTATGAGGAAACTTCTTCTCATCTTGATAATTTCTGTATTAGCTTAACAAGTGCATCACCGGTACCCTTATCCTTTTGGAAGCCAATTTGGTTTTAGATGAAATGTTACACTTTTTTAAAGTTCATGCTTCTAGACTTATACGCAATTAACACATATTAGCTACTTTGCTAATTAAGAAAATTGGCGAGTGATTTATAGAATAGTTGTATAAATTTTGCCTATGTAAATGGGAGAGATTCAACTGGTCTTTAAAATATCTGGAAAGTTTCCAGTATATAAAGTAAAATTTATATAAAATAGAATTTGTAATGAAATGTTTACATTCTTTTAATGTATGTACAGTAAGATATTACATCTGAATCAGTTGCTTTACTATTTACCAAAATATTATTCACTTTTACTGCTCTATTTTTATTTATTGGCGAAAGAAAGATGGTTGGTTTGTGGATTTAATTCAACCAAATCATCAAAAGATTTATCGCCAAGTTAATCATAAAGAATTTATAAATAAAGAGTTTAATTTAAAATATTAGGGTATGAAATTTATACAGACGACAGATAAAGGTAATTTTTCTTTGGAATGATGTGGTCTTCGCAAGGGAATAAGAATTTACTGCGCTCCCGAGAGCATCACATTCTACTTTCGTTAAGAAAAATCTCGAAAGTAAGTTTTTACTCAAAGAGATGCACATTTTAGGTTACGCTGTTTTATGAAAGTTTCAGTCGACAATTTACTCCACATCTGGAGGGAGAAATTTAGTGAAAGCAGAATACTCGCTGGTCGGTAGGAATAAGAATCTCACGTCTTTTGCATCTTTAAATGGCAAAAAATCCCAAGACAAGCCACTCAGAAAGAGATTCGATATTTCAAGAATTTCTTGAGATTTGAATGAATAAAATCCATGGAACAGCAAGGTAAAATTTCACATTAAAATGTCTGCGGTACCATACAACAAAATCTGAAGCCCAAATCTCTGGAAACTCATTATGCCCAAATTCTTCTATAATCATTATACACCTAATAATTTATAGAATATATTTAAATTTTAAAATTGTGTAGTAATAATTAAAAATTTACATCAAGGATTGCAGACTTTTCAGGTAAGAGAAATCTACTTATATGTATATAATCTACGTATGTACATAGATAAGGGAGATCCGGGTAGTAAGTGGTCCCCTTACGAGTTTACTGGCTATATTTTCTACTAGGTACAATTTTCTGATGTTACACTTTGTGAGTGAAAATGATATACCTTAATGTATCCTAAAATTTTGTAAATTTTGTAAAGAAAATTACTCCGGTTATTATAAAAGTTTCGTAAGTTTGCAAAATGTCCACTTTAACCAGGTGCAAAGGGAAAGTGGTCAACTAATATAATTATTTTAAATTTCCCCATAATATTATTTTCTGGTCAGTATTTCTTCATCTAAAACGTAATGAATAAATGATACATGACTAGATATAATTACCAAAGCACAATAAAATTATTTATCACGAAAATAATAGAATTAATAAAGTACATACCATTAACATTTGACAAATTTTTATTACTCCAAGAAGTTGTTCACATTTCTACAGTTTATTTATTATTTTATGGTTATTTATAAGCAGAAGTCAAAGATAAACTCATTGTAAAAATTATCATCAACTCAAGCACACTCATCTTCAGCCCACTTTGAATAGCGTTCCCCAATGAAAACGCGTGGTACCACTTTACCCCACTTGTAATTTAAATTCAAAACCGTTAAAAAGAACTTAAAAGAATAACGAAAACGGAGAAAAACATAATAAATATTTTAAAGCGATCAAAAGTTCTTCTAAAGAAAAAGTTCAAATGAAGTAATGTTTATATTATTAGAGAAATCAAAGGTATAAAAACTTACTTACCTCAGATCAATTACCTCGGAATGGCAATATTCTTCCCTGCTGAGAGCAAAGTATTAAGCCACTCCTAACAGAAGCTACATCTCAACTGACTTGATGGTGCGGAAGTAGTATGTAGCCTACAGAATAGATTGCGACACTAACAAGGAAGAAAAACGTAGGGTACCACTTTACCCCGGGGGACCGCTTTAGATGAATCCTCACTGCTGTAGAATTCTCTTTCCCTTTACTATGATTGAAGGGGAAATTTCAGAGTAAATGCTAAAAATTAACCAAATCAATCATTATTGAGAGAGCTTTGTCAATAAGCTATCTACAGCCGTGGAGAATAGTTTCTGGACCACCCATTTCTAGGAGTGTACCAACGTACAATTCATACCATTTTGTATGTATGTACCATACCAACGTGTACCATTTTCTAAAGCTTTGATGATAGTCTAAATATACACCCGTCGCTCTCTTGAAGGACACAGGACAAGCCTAGAATTCATAGCTCACTGTGTCTCTTCAAATCTTGTAGATAAGCAGATGAAAAGTCAACTTGATGTAATTTTGACTTGATTACATTTTTATATGAGACAGACAATAAAAGAATTCGAATTAAATGTTTTTTGCTTACGCCACTGTTGCCCTTTATCGGTGAAGTTCCCTAAGCTCTCATGAACTTGTTAGGAGGTGCTTCACTGAGGCAACAGCAACAACGAATACACACAACCATTCCCTGATCGGAAAAATCCGATCAGCCGGGATTCGAACCCGAGACCTTGGGGTTTGTTATGATAGCGTAGACGTAATGCTATCCACTCCTCTACCAAAGCCGGTGATGTTGATTACTAATCCATAAAGTCTTGACAGCCAACACCTTATTATAACACATAAAAACTCGTTTTTGCGTTTGTCTAAAGGAATACAAAAAGCAGCAATTATAAGCCTCTATTTTCTGATAATAGCCATCTACAGAGTAGTAACATATTTGTTTAGATTCTTTCACACTACTCTGAAATCTATGACAGCAATTTCTACTCTTTGCACATACCTTTATATTATATTATTTTCTTATCAATTTTTACGAAGTTCCTTCTTAAGTTGTTTTAGCTACGGATAAAATATAATGAAAGAGAATTACATCGTACACTCCCACAGAGTTTATTGATGAGACATGTGACGCTATTTACGTACTGTTATATGATTCTCTTCTATTATTATGGCTTATTATTACTATCCGCCATGTAATACTTTCGCATATCGAGTTTATGGATAAGATATCATAATCCTTGGCTTCCTCTTGTATTAAACAAGAGCTTTGACTTCGCATTTTAAATTAGATGTAAGTTCCTTCAGAATGAAATAATTTCCAATTGAATGTTTGCGTAAACAGTGTGGAAGTACGACTCGAGTTAGAGCGTTTCAAATAAGAAACTTGAACCTTTTGTTAATGGGAGACATATATTTTAGATACAATGTTTCATTAACTGCATGGTGGCTCTCAACTTCTCAAACGTGCGCAAGTCTATGTGACCCATTTTGTCAGCAGTGAGAGCCTTCTCGGAAGAAAGACGTCTGGCTGTGATTAAGAGCGTCTCTGCAGTCCCTCATTTCGGTCACGTACTAAAGTTTACGCTTATTTTATGAATTTTCTGCGCTTTATTTCCTTTTCCACGAGGACACTACATAAAATTTAACGATAAAAACACGGCCACCGACGTATTCTGCAGAAGACATGACATTGAGTTACTGCTTTCCCGTAATGGAAAGCAGTAATCCAATGTCAGGTCTTTTGTTTATTTTTATAAAAATAATGACTACTTAGAACGCTAATCATTTACAGAGACGAGATATTTTGGAGAGGAAGAGAAAATAGAACCAAGGGAGGAAAGCGTAACAGAATGTTTGCCACAATTTCATCGCGATTGGAGTGAGGCTAAGCTCAGTTGGCGATATATTTTTCATAATGTGTCATAAGACAGTTTACTAATCTATAAAAATGAATAAGAATAAGGTGGGATTTACGCCGAAAAATGTATTATCTCAAACAGGAATGATCTTTAATTGAGTTATAAGAATCATTTATTTACTTCACTTTATACTTTATTCCTAAGGACGAATCTTAGAAGACTACTTCGGGGATGATATAGGCTTTGTTAATTTGTCCGTGCCTAAAATTCAGAAATTAAATAGAATAACGATTCTTACAAAAAACGTCTCAGTGGTACAAAAATGGATATTCATTCATTTTAAAGCGTAAAAGAAGACATGAAATCCCTTTTAAGATGTTTCCAAACATGGTTCAGTTGCTGCATCTAAAGCCTTCAATGAAGTGAAACCACCTGAAATGGAGTTAGCACGTGATTCACTGATTAGAATCAGATGGATGCCAAGAATAAGTAGCGGCGGCAGAATTGTTTAAAAATAACATTTAGAATTCAACGAATATGCCAATAGAATAATGATTTCAGTATTAGTATATTATTAAAAAATAACAAAAATAAAACAATGAGATACTAACAAAATAAATATTCCTCCAAGGCATTTTGTATGGGTTGGTAAATAAATCATCCCTGTCCATATCGTGATAACTGAGCCCCCGGACAGCAAAGCGTCCCTCTTCCGTAGAAGTGGTCTCGAGTTCAATTTCCGTAGGGGGTAAGTATAATTTGTGGTTCACTCAGCATCATGATGAATTTGGGCTGCTATCTGAATCATTATCATCAGCCTTTTTCAATTCGACGTCGGATGTAGACCTCCCCTGGTACTTTCCAATTTTCTGTCCTGAGCTTCTCGTTGCCATATTGCGCCTAAGTAGATGAAGTCTCTATTCCAACTGTCTTTTGTTTTCTTGGTGTGCTTGCTAATTCATCCGCTGCTTCCATCATGACTTCCATTACAACAAGCCAACTTCTTCCGCTCCATTCCGGGGTTAATATTCATTCTGCGTCTTGCAATTCTGTGGTCACTCCCAGTATTAAAGTTATTCAAGACTTCACAGGTTGTTATTTTGTTGAGTTTGTTTACTTATACGTAGTCTAATTTATTTTTTGTTCCACGTCCACTTTCTTTTAGGATTCTTTTTAAAGTCCGTATGTATAATATACTCCGCAAACTCTATAAAGCGGTGGCCTCGTTCATTTCTTTGGCCCAGTCGTATTGCCCTGCGATAGTGTCATCAGCTTCCCGCCGACCTACACTAGCATTAAAATCGCCCGTAATAACTTTATAGTAGTTGGCCTCCTTGTCATGTTCAGAGCCGTGAATACTGTACAAGTTTCCTTTTTCAACATCGGTGCTTGTCGCTGTTGCTGAGTAGACTTAGTTTACCTGTACTGAGTAACGCTCATTTATCTTTAGTACGAGTTTGCAAATTCTGTCCGATAAACCTTCGATTTTACGACATTTTCTCTCCATCTCTTGTTGAATAAGAATCCAACTCCTCCAAGTCTGCCATCAAGTAGAAACAACTTCAATAAATTGACTTCCTCTCCTATAAAATGGAAAATCAAGAAGGGAATTTGAATACATAAACATCTTTGGCTGCTCTTTCTTCTAAATTTTCAAAGCTTCATATCTTTAAATAAAATCACTTTCCTCGGGAAATTATATATTAGGGATTCAAGATTTATAAATGTGAAATATTACATTGTATCTAAATATTTTAGTCTATGTAAGGAAGAATTGATGATTTTCGAGAATACACAGCTATTTTTCCCGAAAAATCATCGTATCATAGATTCTTCATGCAGCGAAAGCCTTTGTATTTGAACTGATTCATTTAGATCTTGCTCAAGTTACTTTTTTACGATGTTCATCTTTCTTAGTTTTCTTTTTAATATAGTTCCTGCAATTTTTACTTAGCCTGAAACTGGTTTATTATCTTGGCTAACAGAATCGGCCATTGAAATATTACCTTAGGAAAGGTAGTAGAGAAGCTTGAGACCACTTGCCGTTTTTGAAGGCTCCATAACTTTGTGATTACTTAAGTATATGTTGTTATATTTTTCTCTTGTTCTTGTAGTGAAGGAAAGGATCAATGCAAGCACACGCACACGTTAGTCCCCCCTCAACAGTTCTCCCATAAAGTATTTCCATACTTTTCTAATGTCATTGACGGATGTGTTTTTATTTTGAGATCGATCTTTTGTGAACGCCCAGAAGAAAGCGAATCTCTTTCGCAAGGATTCAAGGTTCGCATGTCGCAACTTGTCCTTCACTCTTCTCTATTCTTTGCATCTTTCTACTCTCCATACATCTTAGATCCGGAGACCACCAATAACTGTATCGAAGCCTTTTACCACTGATCTTTCCCTGCCATATTTTGTCGAGTTCGAATTCGTCCAGGAACTCCTTTATTCCCAATGCTCTATTTTTTCCTTGCCATGTGTCGCATAAAAACGCCTCCATACGTGAGACCTCGAATATCTTATTTATAACCCTAGTGGCCTAAAGTCAGTTTTATTTAATGGAAGTCTTTCACGGATTTTATTATTCCACTTTTTATATTCTACATGTTCCTGCCGACCTTAACGATTTCGCAACCCAAATATAAATCTTCCAGGATAATGTGTATCTTATTTCCCCATTTATATTCTTACCCAACATCTGATACTAATTATCTATGTTTTTTCAATTTGTTCTGATGCTGTAAACTATAAGCCCCCCCTTTATCGAGATTGATATTTTCCTTACTATATATGCTTATATTTCGTCCTTACTTTGTGACTCAATCGACAGATCACTAAAAATAGAAACATTCACTGTTCCGTTGTTATTTGAATGCATAATCCCGTTTGCGTTAAATATATGTTTCGTTGATCATATCTTAGTATTTAGGCATGCAACTGCGAAAATGTTTAGTTCTCTTCCGTCAAATTTCAGATTGACATGTATTTTTCTTGAAATTTAAAACTCTACTAGTAATTTATTGTTGTAGTAAAATATGTGAATTCTTTAAGTGTGCTGATTTTAAGAGACGACTAAGTATTATGTAACGAGATATAATTAATATCTTTGGCAAGTCATAAATGCATATAATTTTACAACAACTGTAAATTAACAGCTTCGATAGCAAAATGCAAAATATATTCAAAAGGATTTAATTAAGAATAAATGAAGACACTTGTAAGAAATAAAAAGACTTTTACACGAGTTGTAAGATAACTTACGAATAGTTAAAAAAATAAAACGCCCTGATTTAAAATACCTCGATTATCTATTTACTTAAATCTGCGGAGCATTCCTTCAGCTGATGAGTTTTAGTGAACTCCACTCCTCCTATATTATTTTGTAGAGATGGTGTTCTAAAGATGTTATGTTGAATCAGAAGTGATTGATACTTGATATCAACAACATTGCAATATTTATAAATGATAAGAGTGACGCAGTGTTGCCTCACAAAATACATATTGTAAAATACCAATCTTTCATTTTTAAATAACAGTGCCTCCTCAACGTCATCTATACTTCGTGAACCTTACCTGATCTCAGTGATGTGTACCAATGTGGGTTTCACTGCGTGGTTGGACCTTTTGTATACATGTATAAGATAGGCTTCACTGGATCTTTGAAGATTAGCTTGGAAAATCTCGTAACTGACACTTACGTTACAAAGCATGATCCGAGTTTTTTCGGTTTATACTAAATTTGATACGAATTACTTTCCTTTAAAATTTTGTTTTTGAAGCAGTTTCATGTATTTGTTAGAACTGATTTGTTGTATTAACTTTCCGCAGTAAGCATTTTATTTGCGGAGCAGTTTTTCAGCATGCTACACATTATTTTCTGTAGTAAGCATTGCTACTTATTTGCGATAAAAACTTTTGTCTAATAATATTTGCAACTGAATATTTTAACTAGTCAAACAACAAAACGATTTTTGTAATACTTATGCCACAGTAGTATTCTTGATTCTATGCAAAGTAATTTTACTGTTTTCTTTGCCAGCTTGTTTTCTTGCGGCTCCTTATAGTATACATGTTTTCAATAATGCTTTATTTATTCAAAACTTATTTGCTATAAAAATATTAATATTAGATTGATGGATTATTATCTAGATTAATATTAGATCATGGATTCATTATTAAATAGTTAAAATACTCCTAAATGACATGAAATAAATATCTTCATTTAATATAACGGGGGCCTCAGTAATATAGAATATAGGAAATATCTTAACAAGGTTACGATTTACTAAAGACAAAAATATGAGGTGGAGCAAATAGAAATTACTATCAGACTTTCCCGTCGACTATGACGGAGCTTAATTTCAAAATCTTCGAAATATGTATCCACTATTGTTTAGTTGAGATCCCTTTGAGACATTCGACATCAATAGTAAATTTATCAACTTGAAAAGTAGTTTTTTACCACCGTAATTTCTAAATTGCTCACGTATGTGTAATGTATGCAGAAGCTAAGTCACTCTTTTCCATAGTTCGAAATTTAAAAATATCATGAGTTACTCATTTAAATATTATTCCTCACCGTTTACGTGTGTTGAATAATTCAGTAGGATATCAACTGTTGAATTAATGTTTGCGTTTTCCATATCAGAGCATTGCGCAACTGAGCATAAGCTGTGTATACTGTTTTTTTAAATACATTCAATCGACTCACAATTAAATGCTATGTAGGTGGATGTTCTGATTCTACTTTTTTTCGCTGAAATTTAAGACCAGCGGTGCAATTGTTTGAAAGCGGTAAACAGGAATGGCTTTAATTTGAAAACATTGCTGCCGGAAGAGTTATCCCGATAAAATTATAATTATTACAAATAAATGACTTTTCCGCGTACCTAGCGGGTTCGAGGGCTTGGGTGAGGTTCGGCAATATTGAAGCACAGACTCGAATCCTTTTATTGGGAAATTAGAAGACGCATCCGTTGGAGATCCTCTAGAAAGATTTAGATATATACTCTAGAGCCTCAGAGGCGTATGGCAGGGGGTGTAATTCACCACCAATATTCATTCCTCCCTATTCGCATCTCTAATAGCCTGGAGAAAAAACGACCAAAAGTAATTATCCGTCCTTGCGATTACTTCCCTATAACGCTTCGTCGGTGCCTCTCAGAGATCGCATTCGCTCCTTACTGGCACTAATATTTCATTTTATTCATCTATAAATTCTGAACGAATGAACTTTTCGAAAAGTTTCCGACGATATTCAGATCTTCTCATCTGTAGTGAATTCCAACCGAGGGACTCTATGATTGCCGTAACGCTGCTATCAAACCTGAAATCCCCGCAAACGAATCGAGCTGCTCTACGCTGGACCATCTCTAAATCTGAGACTAAACCTACTTCGTGTGGGTCCCAAACCGCACAGCAGTATTCTACACTCGGCCGAATAAGAGAAAAATAAGCTATTTCATTGACTCTCGATGAGCATCCTCTCAACATTCTGCCAGTTAATCTTTGTATTCTATTCGCTTTTCCTATCGCATCTCGAATATGTTCTTTAAAAGATAAGTTACTGCTAAACGTAACTCCTAGGTATTTTTTGTCGTGTACTAACTTTAATGGATGCCCTGAAATTTGGTACTGCGCGGGAATTATGTTTGTGGAGCGCGTAAAACTCATGGCAACGCATTTATTTATATTTAGATCCAGCTGCCAATGATACACTATCCTGATATTACGTCCAGTTTGTTTAGAAGTATATTACAATCGTTTTCCGACGAAATCTCTCTGTATATCAGGGTATCGTCAGCCAATAATCTAACCTTACTCTTTATGTTATCTACGAGATAATAATAAAATAATTCTCGTTAGGTAGAAATCGCCGGATGAAATATAAAATGGAATAGTGATTATGACTCTAATTCATTAATTCATTTGGTGACAGTATGCTTATGCACATTTCCTACGAAAGCGATGTCATCAAAATTACCGGTACCTATACTTAAAGAATGAAACCGATTGCGTAAAAAGTATTTGTAATTTTATTCTTACCATCCTATTGATACTTAAAGAGAGCACTTTTGTAAAATAAACAGAACGTGGTATGTTTTTACGACTTTTCAAATCGTTGGACCTTTTTCTTCTTTTTTTAGATCAAGCCATTGCGATGCATACATCTCATCTTTATGAGATATTTTTTCTTTTTCCTTGGATTTGCATTTCTCTACACTACCGAGTATATTTGGAAACGACTGCTTGCGTTTTAGTGCGGTGAATGACTAAATAATCTGCCTAAAATTTGAGTTTTATTTACAATCAATGAAACTTCAAGCAAATATTTAATACACAATTCCGCACAATGAGACTTCTGCGTCCTTTATTAAGGAGAAACAAACTAATAACTAAAAGACCTCTAACTAGAGCCCCTTTTCTGTTCCTTCTAGGGATAATTACAGCCTCTATTAATTCGTTGCCTTATATTTATTGAGAGGATTCATGAGATACTTCTCTTTCAGGCATCACCAGACTTCCTGTCCTGGAAGGCGAAGTTTCACATATAGAAGTTCCTCGCATCTCGAGTTATCTTGGAATGACGATCGTCGGAGGAGCCGATACTGCTTTGGTGAGAAACACGCACTAGCATTCTAAATACGATTTATTAGTAGCCATACATAAAAGTAGCCCATACACCCTGGTTGAGGCGCACGAACGATAACATTATATGATTATAATAAAGGAAATTGCTCGCGTTATGATAACCAGAGGGAAAAAAGAGTCCGTCCGACACCAAACTGACTTTTCAATTGAACGATGCCGTCGGCCATATCGCCCTTGCTCACCCGAACGGCATGGAATTCTCTGGCCGTAAACTTCATGGTTGGGGGAACCAAAATAGTTGTGTTTTCTCGTCTCAGTCCGTTTTTCATCCCCGTTCTTCTTTGGGTACATTCATAGGCCTATCAGATATTCATCTAATGAAATATTATGCTGGAGTGGCGTCATTATGGGGACCATATTTGGTCTACTCTTATACTTAGGCATCACGTCTGAGACGAGTATATGGAGCTCCCTGATATCCAAGTAGGCAGCGCGTTCGGCTTTGATGTAGGCGGTCCTAGGTTAGTTTCCCGGTGGGAGCTCATCTACGAAATCACCTAAACTGTCGATTTTCTTTTAAGTTGCGTGTTATTTACGGTACCTTGTTTGTTGATGAATGGCGGGGAACCTCTAATAGGATTTGTTCCCAATGAATAAAT
This sequence comes from Sympetrum striolatum, assembly GCA_947579665.1. NCBI lineage: Eukaryota > Metazoa > Arthropoda > Insecta > Odonata > Libellulidae > Sympetrum > Sympetrum striolatum. The sequence continues at coordinate 24,328,345 of OX388352.1, forward strand.
AAATTTGAATAATAAATACGAATCAGTAATTTCTTGACCAATCGAAGAGACCAATTAGAGGGACGCGACCCACCGAAAGATTGCTACAGAAGAAATTTATTTATTTATTCTTGAGTATTACAATTAGGCTCCAGGCCAGGTGGTAGTCATTCCTGTGGGGGGAGGGATTAATAAAGTAATCTGCCTGGTATTTACCCTAGTCGGGAGAAAACCCTCCAAAACCTCCCGAAGGCAGTACGTTTTACATATAATTACAAAGATATTATATTATACATAACCGAAAATTTTTGTTGCCTGAGAAATTTCTACATCGTTGCAAACTTAAAAGAAAATATTTAAACATTAAATAGAACAATGAACGAGATAGATAACTTAAATAGATAAAAAGCAATACACACAAGTATTTATATATGTAAATTTACGGAATAGGATTAAAATATATGGAAGTAAACATTTTAGAGAATAACCTTTGAAAATTGCCTTTCGCCGCATTTATAAGCAGTTTAATGTTCCAAATGGATTGGATCGGATCGCTTTGACATTTAATACAAACCAATCGAAGTCTTTATCGCAGTTGGTTCCTTACTTGACGTGAAAAAAGGATGTTCAAAATCAATATTATTTATGTGCGTGCAGTTATTTTCAGGTGGAATGAAAAAGGCAAAAGATGTATGTTCGAATGTGGTCTGAAGGCTGGAGTATCTTTACCTAAGTTCTAATCTCTTCTACTCTCTAGCCAAGATATTATCAATCTAACCTTAACATTGGATGTATTTACTATCATTGCTTCATTGGTAAGCGCTAAATAATGTCGGGATTTTACCAATATACTTATGCGTATGTGCGTACGTATGCGTACTTTGACTCCCAAAAACTTACTTATCTTCCACAATTCCTCACAAAGCAAATTTTTCAATCGAGAACAGAGAACAAAATCCTGTGCCTGGAAATGATAGGGTGATGTTTGCACATGCGTAGCTGCATACATCTTAGTTTAAGAAGATTTTCGCCTCCGGCCACTCTCATAAATTCCCTTATATTGGCTATACAAACATGCTCGAGCCCTTGCTAAAGCGACTATCGACGTGCGCTTACCCCACCAAGTTCCACGTTTTCGATAGGAAATGTCGCTTATATTTTCCTTTCAGTTTCTCTACACAATTAAGCTTATGGAATTTTGGTTCCTTGTCTATTTTTTGAGGTTATTTCTTTAAAATTCAGAGATATCGATTTCCCTGAACCAGTTTCAATATTTAGTTACCATGTTCCGCCTAGAGCAACTAGACTAACACCTTTTCTCCTTCATTTAGATTGTCCCTTGCTCAATGTTCCCTACTTTATAGACTTCCAAACCTTCTACCTCCCTCCATAGACCCCTTCAGACTGTCGCTTGACGCATTCTTAAATGAATGTCTGTAAATTCTTGTAAATATTTTCCTGCTAGGGTCGTATTCGGTATATGTTCATATATGTTCACATATTTTATTTTTAGTTTTTTTCTATTTCTATTTCATATAATCATGTATATTTATTTTTATGTTGCTATATTATTTGTTTGTTTAGTGTATTCACTGTAAAATGGTCGCAAAACTGTATGTGAATCTCTGAATTAATTAATTAATATGAACCATTCCTCGATTCAACTTAACGACTTATTTTCCTATTCTCTTCATTTAGTTCTTTAATAAAACATCTCATTTTCTCTCTAACCCAAACACATCCGATAAAATCTCTCAAGACCCTTAATTTTCTACTATTTCTCTGTCTCTTCAACTATGATTCTTCTCTTCACTTTCCAGATACTAAATTCTTTCCCAGTTTATCAGACTTAAAGGTTCCTCCATTTTCGCTCGTATTTCGCAGTATTCTAACATTGAGACTCATATTGAAGTATTGGGTCACAAATGAAATATCGGATCATATTTTCTGATGTTCAAACAAACAAAATCGATCTCAAATTGTTCCCACGCTCTTATGAATGTAGCATCTCCGGAGTGGACCATGGGCTGCAGCTTACTGAAGTAAAAAAGGTGTTTAACCCTCCAAGGCCGGAATAATTTTTTGTAATTATTTTAAATTTCTTCGTGATTGTCTGAAAACAATACCCATAAAATATTACACATAAACGACACATAAACGACACATAAAACAAGCCAAATAAATACAAAATTGCAACATTGTCATCGAGCTCTCCTATTCTGTGATACAAAATGAAATAATTGTAGGTGTCGGATGATGCCATATCCGTATATATATCCGTATCCGCATCCGTAGTCCGTCGAGGGTTAACGTAATTAATTGAAGTTTGCTTAAATATGTTTCAGATAAAGAAAAGTCTCAGAATTAAAAAAATAACGCATACAGACGAAAAGATATCATATACATTTCCAGATCGCCACTTGCATCTCTTGTAAAGTTATAGTGTAACGATCGGTAATTTTCCGTGAGTTATGCTTATCAGGCTCCACAGTGAAATTTTCATTTCCCTTTTCTTTTTTTGTTCATAATTGTACTCAAGACATATATCTTCCCCCTGTCTTCTCTACAGCTTCGTATAGGACTGAAATACCGAGACTTAATTTTTTTAATTATGACAATTCCTAATTTCCTGTTTTTGATCCTCCGGATAAGAGTTAGCCGGATATAATGTCCAACAATTCACTAAATATTTACACTTCTTGAGAAATGAAATTTCGTCGAAAAACATATGGATCAGGACAGAATTCTTTCATATCTACAATAATTTTGTCTTAAACCTTATCTTATTTGCTACCGGTCTTGGTGCCGAATCGTTAGCGTTCTAGCTGCGCTATCGCTTTGTCCCCAAGGTCCCGGGTCCCCCATTCCCTGATCAGGGAATGGTTGTGTGTGTTGTCCATTGCTGCTATTGTCTTGGTGAAGCCATTCCTGATGAGCCCTGTTGAGCTCAGGAGGACTTCGCCTGTTATGGGCAATAGCAGCAGAGTAGCAAAAAAATCTTACTCTTCATGTAAATTCGTGTAACTCATTGATGCTTTGTTTGACAAAAGTTTTTGTTACGGTGACTTACGGAGATTTACCATTTACGATAAATATGACCTTTTTTTACTGATTAGAATGAGAAACTGAAAAACTTTTTTCAGAATTTCTCTCAGAATTTCAAAACCTGTCATAAGCATCGAATGTCTACAATTATATCTTACTTGCTAGTCATATAAGTTAGTCAAGTTGTTGTTCGTGGAATCGGTCACGTGAATGCCCATCTTAATTTTTACCATTACTTTTAAATGTATTCTTAAGGGAAAATGCAGAAACAACAATCGCATTGGTAGTTTGGGGGAACGGGTGTTTTACTACCTCAAAATTTTAGGAAATAGTCTTTTAATGTGTTAAAATCCTTGAAATTTCGATTTATAAACAATATTCGAGGGCCATCGTATAAATCTCAATTCAGAACCCGTTCTTTTGGTTCTTGTTTCCGCTGTGCATGACTATTCCTTCTAATTTACTTGTTAAAAAGAAATAAAGCTTGCAATCATTAAAGGTGAAGCATGCTTGTATTCTTTATGTGAACCTAGCTGAGCAAGGTAAATGATGTGGACTTTAAAGTAATTCATAAACTCAAAATAAAGGCATATCCCCACAGAATTTCTTCCTTATACATACAGATTTATTTCCCATATTTTTCTCTGCGAAGTCGGAGATGAAAGTTTCTTTTTAAAGATTGACGCAAATCTAATATTTTGACTAATGTAATGACCATTTGAGTAAAACTCATCTTGTCATTCTATAAGTAGTACCTAATGCACTGTATATAAAATAATGAAATAATTAGTGATTTATTTAAATTTCCTTAATTTCTTTTAAAAAAATATAGTTTTATGCCTTGCGTCCTTCAATAGACAAAGAGAAAGTAGAGGTTATATCACTTACGGGAGAGAAATAATTCTGCAATAATTCCTTCGTTATAAGCTCGTTTTTTCACTAACAATGTAAATACAATCGCCAGACAAAGCATTTCATCGAGTCATTTAATTAAGGGCTCTCTTGGAGTTTAAGCTGACGACTTTCATATCCTACATACTGATTATCCTCTTGTGTCATGATAATCCAACAAAAAAGAGAAGCAAAAGAATCAAACATTGCTGAGCATTTTTAGTCTTTGGAAGAGACTGCTTGTTATCAAAGTATAGTAGTGGTTCTGAGCGTGCATTGCAAATTTTCATCGTGTTTATAATATCTAATAATGTTTATTCACAAATATATACAGAACTTGGTGCGTAAAATCAGTACAATTTATTATTATCATTCTACACAAGTTTAAAGAACATTTGGCTTATTTCAGGTAAGGTAGGTTTCAACAGTTAAAGCATGCGATATATTTGCACATGTGTTACTTTCCATTCTGTAACAAGATTTAAGGTTAGTATAAAATTATTACGATTGCTTGAATTCTCTGAAATTTTTACACAGGTAAACCGTTTAATGAATAGTGATTTGGATTTTAAAAGAGATTCATATCAAAAATATTTATTCGCGAAGGTATTTGCTATTTATAATCATTTCGTTTCATTTTTGGGCTTCAGTGTTAGTTTTTGATATTTTTCGGAGATTTTACATTATTATAACCATCCGTAACCTTTATAATAATTAAAGAACCGCGATGAAAATAGAGCTATTCAAGACGTCTGGTTTAGGCTCCTACACAATTTTTTAAAAGTTACTTTCACTATCGTAGACGTTACTCTACAACCTAATTTTTTTAAAGAATCTCGTCGACAGCAGGAACATTACATTAGGTAATATTTCAGATGTTGTTTCAATTCAGTTAATTCATTTTAATTCAGTTTCAACATCAAACTGATGTTGTTCCAATTGTTTTCCTCCCTTAAGTAAAAATTGCTTTGAAATAACAATCCATTGTTTCAAGTACACAATTATTCAACCGCGTTGGGAAAAATTACAAGAGTCAAGACAGTATTCTTTGGCATTTCAACTTTTCAATAAAAATAATTAATTTGAACAAATAAAATAAACAGCAGCCTTCCCATTCCTTACTGTGTTTTTGAGTCGGCGTCATATTTTATCCGATGAACTGAATGAACTCGACATTTCTTTGATCTCAAGGAAAATTGAAGACTGTAATATTCTTATAAAATTTGATTGATGATGATCAACTAAGTACTTAAATGCCTAAGAATTGACGAAAAATACGTACATAGTCTGCATGAACAGAACTTATTCAGGGCGGCCATGCGAAGACGTTTAAAAACGTTGACCTATGCGGCATGATCGTCCTTCGCATATTTAAGCGATGAATTTATCACTTTTTGTTGACAGTATTTTTAGCTATTCCACAGCAATCGGGCGGACCTTCTAGCCGGCATACACTATTCTAGAAATGTGAGTCACGAATGGTCTAAAAGTTGCAAAAATAACTCTTTATAAGCAACTCATTCAAATTATTTCAACCATATGCTCTTAATTTATTACAAATAATTTATTTCTAATTGTCTAAAATTAATTAAGTTAAAGAAATCTTGCATAAAGGAAATGAAGATTAAAGGTTGACTGTGGAGATCAAGTTTTCGCGAATTTATAGAATACCAGAAGTTAATTAATTTTCGATGAACTTTCAAGCAACGGAAACCTATCCATAATGAAACATTTGCGATGACGTCATCATGCCAAAGAGATACTCTAAACGAGTAGTTATGAAATTCATCTGTTGAGTATTTGCGACTGAGTTTTGCATCGCTTTTTTGCTGCTTATCTACACTCAACCCTCGCATGACATTTACATTGTAATCATACATATATATTTCAATAGTCCCTACTAGTATATATATATGCATAAAATACATAGAATTTAATCTTTCGGGATTCTAGAGAATTTTAGGGCGCTGTAAGTTCTAGCTCTCGACTATTGAAATTATAGGAAGAGTGAAATTGGAAACGTTAACCAAAAATGTATTCAATCCCACAAAAAAAAACATTTAGAATAATTAAACTCTTTTCAAAACGCAAAATATTGCCCTCTTTAACTTAGTCATGAATTCTTGCTATTGATTTTGACTCTTTTTAAGTTGGAGGGACGGATATCTTAAAGTTAATTTTCAGTATTTTAAATATAATATAATCGCTATTCTCATCATCGATAGTGCTATGTACAGCTAAAATTAATTTTTACTTGATCGCAGTTTACAGTGGTGCTTTTAAGGATAGTATTAATTGGTAACACTCGCCTCACTGTTGTGCCTCATTTATTAAAAAAACAGAGTCAAATGTAGATTCCGCATTTTCAGATGATCTTATAGTAACCTGATACTTTTATCATATATAAAAGAATATTAAAATGAATATTTTCTTTACTATTCTCTTTCAGCGTTGCATAATAGTACAAGAGGTATATCCTGAAGGTCTGATAGGACAAGATGGAAGACTTAGACCAGGGGATCAACTGGTTGAAATAAATGGAACAGATATAACTAATACTTCTCATTATCAGGTGATGATCTTATTTATCCTAAAGTATAATAAAAAGTAAATTGCTGAAAACTTAATATTACTCACTAATTTGCTAATTAATTTAATCAATCAATTACTTAAGAAATATTCGTATAAACACATATTAATAAACTTTAGAAATTTTCCAATTGATAAATGTTATTATAAATGTTAAATAATTTCTTTTTAACACGATTTCTTAACCCTAAAGTGACAGGATTTTTATTGAATTATCACTTAATTTTTAGATCGATGAATAGTATTTTGATTAGTGTCCATGTTCTAAATACGTCGATTGAAACAAATGAAGCGTGTCTGTTTCCCTCTTAATTTACTTTACTTTACTCATCTGATTGTTTTCTGAAGTTTAGATGACTTTCGAAATTCGCTACCTTTCGATGAGATTCCAATGCCTTTCGAGCAAAGTACAAAAAAACTGAATTCCCAAGGAGGAAAATTGATATCAATGTAATGATTATTTTCTGGATTCTAACTTAGTTAATACACGCCAACTTTCTAATTAAGTTCCTACATGTGAACCATATTTCGGCATATTTCTCGATTTCAGAAAAGCTTTCGATCGAGTATTGCAAGTAAAATTAATTCCTAAGTTGATGGCTTACAGGATTAACATAAAAATTTGTTGAATGGATAAAGTAATTCCTTGGAAACAGATCGCTGCGAGCTGCGTTGGGCGGAATTGTATCTGATGAGGTTTGCGTCACATCCGGTGTTTCGCAGGGAAGTGTATTGGGACCAATTTTTTTCCTGATTTACATTAATGATGTTGTGGATAATGTTAAATGCAAGGTTAGGATATTAGCTGATGATACTGTTGTGTATAGAGAGATCGTAACTCATGATGACACTGTTTTTTGCAGAACGATCTGAATATTATTTCAGGTTCGTGTAGTGATTGGCAGCTCGAGCTGAATGTAAAGAAGTGCAATAGGGAGATAGGGATTGACTTTCACGCGGTCCACCAACGCTATCTGCGAACCTTATAAAATTTCAGGAAATCCCTTGGAGCTCGTGATGCATCATAAATACCTAGGAATTACGCTCAGTAATAATGTTTCCTTCAAAGAGCATATTCGAAGCGTAATACGAAAGGCGTACGGGATGCAAAGGTTAGCCAGTAGAATTCTGAGGGGATGTTCATCGAGAGTAAAAGAAATAGCGTACTTTTCTTTGATTCGACCTCTACATGAGTATTGCTGTGCAATTTGGAATCCTCACGAAGTAGGATTCATTTTCGATCTTGCGATGATTCAAAGTGGAGTAGCAAGGTTTGTCAAGGGAGATTTCAGACTTGACAGCAGTGTTTCGGCTACGATAGAATCCCTCGGATGGAACTCTCTTGCATTAGTGATAGATGACTTGAGTATCGACAGAGGTTTTTTGATAAATTTATCACTACCGATTTCGGGGAGGTGATAACTGATATTGTTATCCCATTTATAAGCATTCGCGATCTTCGGGAGAAAACAAAAAAGCGATACAGGGAAGTAGTTGCCAGGACAGATAGTTACTTATGGTCGTTTTTCCCGCGAAGTATTAGAGAAGCTTATAGCTCTCCTGGTTAGATAGGGATGTCGGTGTTTTACACCCCCTGCCACGCGCCACTTGCGGATTGCAGGGTTTAAATGTAAATGTAAAATGGAAACCGGTGAGAGAAAATGACTGTCCCATAATGAATATAATCACTATTTCTACAATGAGTCTATCTATCATTTTAATTCATTCCTGTTTTACGATGTCGAATACGTCTTTCGAAATCCATATTTACTTTTAAATATACTATACTAGGAAAATGTTGAAAAGGTAGGAAATCATCTTATTAGGATTCGATTTATAATCGAGTATTATAATAGATTACAGTTTTCCTTTTTACAAAAATAATATAACTTTTTTATTTATTCTATCGATCTTCAGCCATAAAATTCCAATAAGTGACATTTTGATATATTCCGTCCTCATTGCCTTATTCTCACATATTTAGATCCCATTTTTGTATCTTAACTTGTATAATTTGAAAATGGAATTTAGCTTTCTTATTTTTACCGATTACTATGTTCATTTACTTCTTGATTGTGTTAGCAAGAATAGTCGTAAATTTCATCCGTGCACAAAAGGAAGAGTAGATGAGTGTAACCAACTTTGTCCTCTTATTAAAGGTGCATTTAATTAATTCCTACACCTAAAAGGCAAACAGAAGATAGAGACGATTTTTTAGAGTTCGGCAACAGAATAACTGGGTGAATCAAACAGCTTACAGAGCGAGTTTTTTATTAATGAATATTCGTGTATTGATCCCTTTGTACACGAAATATCTCAGAATATTTCTTACTTCGAATCAATATATTGTAATATATATACATTTCAAAAATCTTAAATATTATCTTTGCGCTCATTAAAGATAATTTAAAGGAATTAGCTCGTCATTAAACTATTAGTGACAGCGTTTAAGTGGTCCTCCACAAAGAAGCTGGATTTCCCGGGAGCAGCAACTGAAACTCATGAAAAAAGTTGGCGGTGTTGTTTGTTGAGTTCGCGTCATTGTGTAATATAAATAAATGAGCTCTATCTCGATAAAGTCGTTACATATTTTTCCTGGTTTTCCATGAAGGTCTTCACGTTCACTTTCCACTCGAAAATGATGACAACCCTGTTTGAAAACCCTCTCCTAGAAACCTAAATGTTTCGACAATTCGAATTAAGCAAATCTTTACGCAGTAAATCTTATTAGGGTGATTTCAGGAGGGACAGCCCACTAAAAAATAGATCATTATAGTTTAAGGAGTATTTTTCCATAACAGGCAAAATTTGGTTAATTAGACAAAACTGCCTTTAATTTTTCATGGAAAGCACTATGTATGGTATTTTGCGAAGGATTTTTTCTTTCCCATTTTAGTTAAACAAGGAAAATGGTTTTTTGCGTTATCTCAAGCCGCAGTCAAGAAAATTGTCTGGAAACAGAATTTATGAAAAAAAGGGTCATTTTGTAAATATATAGTTATGGTCTCCTCGCAAACTCACTAACGTGATTAAAAAAACATCTATTCAATTATTATCGACTAATTTTTACTTTTACTGTTTACAGCTAATATGTCAATTTTCTTCCTACATGAGACCTCCCAGGGTTATGCAGTATCTAATTCCTTACTTTTTGACTCAAGTGATGTTTAAAAAGGTGGGATAAAGTTTCGTTCAATCTATGAAGTGCCCTTTTTGTTTAACTGATATATATTCAAACAAATTGAAAAGTGAAAAATTAAAATATTATACTTGTTTATCTAAAGGTTGCTTAGTTCGTGATATGTTAAATTTACTATGTCAAAAGGTCGCAAAAAATCCATGCGCAACTGAAAGAAATTTGAGGTTATACTGATCTCATGCGACCGATTAAGGAACTCATTAGAGCAAAATAACTAACAATTTAAACGCTTACGAAACATAAGCTGTACCGTGGCAGCATCAATGTTTCTAAGAAAAATATTTAGAGAACTGAGAGCGGAAAAACGAATAAAGTAATATTATATTACATTTATACGTGTTATCACATTATGCGAGCAAGAACTTTTGAGCTTCAACTTATATATATATTTATAGAAATGAGCCATTTTAGCAAAGAAGGAAACGAGAACTGAAAGAGAACGGGAGGGCAGGTAAATTAGATAAAGCAGGCAAATTGTCAGTTACAATTGCGACGTCAAAATAAATTAAGTACGAATTTGTTTTAAATTCTGCTTGTAGCATATTGTTTCTAAATTAAAAAAATGGATGAGAAATTGTTCACTACTATTTCATTAGTCTACTGTCGTTGGAATAAGGAATATGTAAAATAAAGGAGCATAATAAAAATTCACATGGCTTAGAGAGAAATTTCAACACACTGCATAAATAATTTTTCTTTAATCGTAAATTTCCTTAGATACCGCAATATTGCATTTTATCTTGGAAATATTATTGATTTCAGTAACACATATTCCTCAATTGCAGGCTTGTCAATCCTTGCGAAAAATTACTCCGGTGCTGAGATTAGGTGTTTATCGCGAGAAAGTGGAAGCTTGTAACACACGCTCTTCTGGTAATTACATTGAAGGTAAGCATCCGTTCACAATGATCTGAACCGATTTACTGTGATGAACAAAATAAAAGTTCTTAGCTATACCCAATATGATCCTCATGATTCAATTATTTACATTTAGTATTTTCATTTATTGAATTTTTTGATAATACAGAAGACTGTCATTAATTAAGCAAACAAGAGACCAGCGTCATGTCTGAAAACAGAGACGGCCGTATTTCAGGATTTTTGCGAAAAATACATGTAAGTGGCATGACCCATTTAAATATCGTACGGTTTTCGTATTTTATGCAGCGAGAAAATTATATTAACTCTAAATTTGAATAAAAAATCTTATTAACGCCAAAAATAAACAACGAATACAATTCGTCGCACTGTTTAGAATTATGAAAATATTCTGCTTAGAGAAAATTATAAACAATCAAAATCAGGACAAATATCTATAGATAATTGCAACAGTTTTGGTAATATTATTGCTGCTATGGAGTGTTAAACTCTTGATTGTCTTGAATTGATCACTGAAATGTATTACAATGTTCCTCGCATTACCTTGGCAAGGAATCGTCTATGACCTAGTACACTCTTGGATACAAAGTCGCGCGATTGTCTGTATAAAATCTGTAGACGTTGACTCCAGACAAAGTACTTACAGACAGAAGTAAACTTACGTCTGTACTTACAGAAGTAGGTACAGGCATTATCGCGCGTCCACGATGACATACCATGACTCTGCAGCACCGTGTCTAGTGAAGTAAAGGAAGAAATATTGGAGCACAGCTGTTAATGAATTAGAGATTTAAAATCTCCAAAAGCCGTCTCTGTCGGCATTCCAACTCTTACTTTCCGGTAGTCGGAGAAAGCAAAAAAGGAATACCGCACCTTTAAGATACCCAAAGCGCTTTTCAATGGCGATGCCACCGTCCTCAGGGGTCATAAAATACCAATATCAAATACAATAAGTGTCTAGTGAAGTCGATATTTGTGAAGTCTCAGCTTGTAATGTTTAGATGCTTCATGAAGTTAGGAATAAAAATACCACAAATGCGTAACGCATGAGTTAATTTTGAAGACCCCGAAATTTGAACTTGATCTCATCGAAAAATTGAAAATGGAAGATTGTATGGGCGATTCCACGGAAAATCGAATAGAAATTGACGCCTCCGCCTATTTTTTTTAAGTTTTGAAATTTTCCATACTTATGCGCCTCTTTGAGAAACCCATAGTGATTATGCTTCAGCTCAATGAATTTTTTGCGAAGTTATGAATGTTAAAAGTTTGCAAATTTTAGCAAAAATCGGTAAACATAGATCATCGTATTGGCTTATAATTCTCGAATGAATGACGTTGAGTATCTTGGTATTTCATTTGCTGTAAGAAAATTAATGCGTTTATATTGAAATATTTATAAAAGTTTCACTTTTTTCAATTGTTTAAATTTGTAGTAAATTAATTAGTGCGATATTCGACCGCTTTAACCTCAGTTCGTCCGAATTTAAAGTGTGCCATCAAAATCTATAGTCTTTTTACAGAAGAAAACATCGTTTTAAATATGAGACGGCAATTAGAAGATTATGTAAAATTAAAGTTTATTGCGCGCCCCACTCTTTTTGATAATAAGCGACTTTTACTATGGCGAATTTGAGACTGTTGAGTCTCTTCTTACATTTAGCCCTTCGCCACGTAAATTTACATAAAGGAAAATATACGGCGTGACGGAATAACCAGCCACAAGAAGGGACGTGTGAAAAACCTGTGATGGTTAAGTATGGTTATGGAAAAAACAGGTAGAAGAAGGTCGTAAAGGCAAACAATTCAAGTCGTATACATATTCACATAGATAAATCAATATAAATGTTTGCATAGCAGTGAAAAACATACAAAAAACAAATAATTTTGCAAACGGGTTTTTATTCGTCCGGCTAAAAGCCCGCTTAGGTTAGCGACAAGCTCACTGATAGTTTCCTAGATAACTATAACTTTAATTTTTAGCTTTATAGTGCGTGTCGATATGTACAATTGTTATCGATGACAAAAATTTTAAATTAAAGAGGCAGATCTGCATTGAAAACATTGAAAAATTCAATAAATATCACATCAATTCGTAAAGGCACACATTTACATTTATTATGACGCATTTACATTTACATTTGTTACAGATTGTGGTGTTGTTGCTTTCTGTTGTAAACTAAATTTATGTTTTAAATGGCGCTTTATTTTTCTGAAATGGTATGCACGCGTGTATTTATGTTCCCTTCACTGATAGCTCAACAATAATTCATTCTTTTAAAAGTGATCTCTTTTTAGATGATCATTTTATTTCGTGTAGGTAAGCACACTACCTTAATGTAAATTTTAGTCCATTCCTATGTCTTTATTACAACTTTATTCTTGACTAGATTTGTATGGTTGAAAGAAGTTACGCCCAATAAACAAGCAGTCCCATGATAATCTTCAATTAGCAATAAAGACTTACTTGAGGGTCATATTGTCCTGACCACGTGCTTTCTCAAGAGGTACTATATAAGTTCTCAATACATCCGCACTACAAAAAATCGCGGAACATTGCATAAAATTACCTATTTTGAGCGGGAGACTAAAATTCTCCGATTTCTGTCCCAGAAAAGTCGCAATACACTATAATTATACACCCGTACACCCTATCTCCAATAAACCATACCACCAATACACCGAATACAATCACTAGACACGAGCCTGAGACAAAGTCGCGCGACATTGTATCCAAGTGAGTACTAGGCCTAAGAATGCCGCTTAAATGCACGGACCGGATTAGCACAGAGCAGGATTATAGAGTCTTCTGGGTTAGAAAATAAAATAAATGTTTATTGGATACTGGATGTACCATCATGGTTCGGAGATAATACATAGTTGCAATTTAATGCTCCGAACTAATTCTTATTGTTTTTTGTAGAAATTCACACAGTGCAGCTTGATCAGTCTTCAGGGATGTCATCTCTCTGTGTTTGCGATTCTCTGCTGGACGAGCCTATGCTGTTCGTAGCCGAGGTGCCTGATGAAAGATTACTTGCTCATCTGCAACCCTATGATCGAATACTTTCCATCAATGGTAAAGATGTTGATGATATGGGGGTTAAGGTTGCTGCTCAACTAATCAAGGTGAAGAAATTCTCTTTTACTGGGTTTATTGAAATTTTAAATGTTACTCCACAGTAACGAATTCCGGATATGTTTGGTCCTTTGGTCTGTTGGCTATTTTTGAAACATTGTTGTACTTGGCTACTATATATCATTTGCTCAATACTTCACGGCATTAACGACATTTAAGGATATGATTTATTTAATAAAACATAATAAGAAATAACATGATAGAAATAGGTTGTTCAAATATGAACATCGAAATATTTCTATGGAACTAACGAAATTGTTTCATTGGTATGTTCAGTCCGCACCAAACGTCGAACTGGATTACTTTTGTCCCCTGAATTTTACACAGTCGGTGTGACAAAAGCTATCAATGTTGCAACACCGCAGACTGCTGCGTAATATAAAATCTTTTTGTCCATTTCCGCTGTTTGATTAGTTCTCGAGGAAGCAGATGAGAGCGTTTTTGTGAATAACATAGTCAGAAAGATTCCATATTTAGAAAGAGTAGAGGATATCAATTTAATAAGGACACTTTCTTTATTCGTTATCAGGAAACCCAAAATTCTTCCCCTTGATATACATTCCGCACTCCTCATGTATTGAACATTTTGAACTCTCTTCATTTGATAGTCTTCATTTCTCAAAAGATAAATAATTCTCAAATCTGAAATGCATGTGAAAAAAGTTCATTTATGAAGTTTAACATCAGAGAATATTGTAGATTTCAGATTTCGCTGACGCAATTTCACGCTTTGTAGACGGTATTTCTTGAGCGATAAAGAAACATGGTTATCGTCTGTTTTTTTCTAGAATTTCTTTCTTCTCTCGCTCCGATTCTTAATCATTGTAACATCAAGTATAAACTTTTAGTAATGTAATACATTTCATTTGATGTAAATATTCTCAAAATTAATCAAGTTACAGTGTTTTTTCTGGTAGTGCCCTAAGTTGGGTGGGCGATTATGTGCAATCCAAAGGAACGTCAATGTGTTAACTTGGACTTTAAAAAGGGCCGATGTTCACTTCATTTTTACGCTACATGTACTAAACGGTTCCGTAGATGAGAACTCAGCATTAACCTATAACTTTTACTACGATTGAGACAGTTATTTCCTGAACGATTTAACCAAATACAGTTATCACATTTCAAACTTTTTAAATCTTAAGGTTCATTCGCACACAGATATCTCACCTTTCCACAATCACCAATTTTGAAATTTGAATGTCTCCGGACCTACATCGATCTGTTTTATCTCTGAAAATTCAACTCGTAATATATATAATTTTAGCTCACTTTGGTTATGGGACCATCATCTACCAAGATCTGTCAAACCATCAGTTGGTCGTCAAAAAAAGTTGATAGATAAGTTGCTATATTAACAATGACTATCCTTTTTTACACTGAAGGAAGCTTTTCACATGCATTCTCCGACTCATATTCTGACATTATTCCTAAACGTAATTCCTACCCGTCCATGCTTATTGATCCAGTGTGTATGATCATGTTGATACTGATATTCCGGACTACCGGCCCAAATGGTTTAAATTGATTTTTTTATGACTGTAGCTATAAATGCGCGAAAGTTTTAGCTTCCGACTCGAAACGCCCTGCTTTTTACGCTAAAAACAATTTACAATCCCTCCTTTAGAACTTAAAAGATGGCTTCGACCCATTAAAAAACTGGGTATATATAAACTTGATTGTAACGCCTGCAGTACATCATATGTCGGTCAAACGGGATGATGTATAGATAAAAGAGTTTTGGAACAGAAGAAAAGGTTTTTCAACAACACAGGACATTCACACTTCGCCGATCATCTCTTGGACAATGGACCTTTTTCCACCTCCCCTGTCATTTTACACAAGTTAAAGGCTTTAGACTGAACCTCTTAGAAGAGTTACAAATTAACCTCCACCAGCTACATAGTTTTCATTTAGCCAATGAGTTCCTTTTTTCCAACAACAGGTCACCACTGCTAACAACACTCTCTCCACATTTATCTCCACCTCAATACAAAGATTGATCACAACCTTCTTCCCCAACTACTCCTCTCCCTTCCTTCATCCCCTCCTCACTTGCTTCCCCCTCCCCTCCCGACTAAGTATATAACCCATTGCCCAGTTTCTGTAGTTGTTCTGATGATGGCATAGTTTCACGCCGAAACCGGTTAACCAGTTTATTTTAATTTTTGGACTTGTACAAATTTGTATTTAAAACTTTTATTCATCATGAAGTTCCACCAGATCTCTCTGGACAATATTCAAAATTAACTAATTTAATGAAAACTATGCTAGTTAAATCTCACTGTTTTATATTGGCTGCATGGATATAATTTCTTTTAAATTCCCATAATACGGTTTAATTGACACTGACTTCCTTTTTTCAGGGGTTGGACAAGGTGACGTTGGTGGTATCGAGGAAAAGACTTGATACTGATGAATTTATCCGTCATAAAATATCCGAAAGTGATGAAAAGTTGCGTAAACGGACTGACATGTTTCAAAGGTGGAATATGAAATTACAAAATAACAGAAGTAACGAAGAAAAAAACAATGATATTCTTGAAAAAGACAGGTCACGATCGATGTCGGATGAAATAGACTGTAATCCTGAAATGCGGCAAGTAAGCGTCCATCCGAATGGTGACAAGAATTCCTTATCCAATCAAAATAAAACAGTTAGGATTGAAGACACAAACCTTCACCGAAGGACAGTTGCAATCAATAAGGTAAATATCGAAATAATTTAAGTAAAGTTGCTTTGTGACCCTATAACGGAAAATGTTATTATGAAAAATTTTTTGATATACTTGACAGATTTTATACTTTAATAAGCCGCTAGTTTTAATTTATAGATTATTTTGCAGAGGTTAGGTGGAAGAAAGGCTATTATTGCCTTACTTCATCGGACGAACAAAATAATAATAACAAATCTGTTTAGTAATCGGGAGGTAAGAGCTACGTTAGAGCAAGGAACAAGGATGATACGATATGGAGAATAAGACAGGGTTGCTGCCTCCTATACTCTATAGCATTCAACAATGAATGGTATTTACAGAGTGGAATCTACAAAACAATAAAAGTGTAGCGGTTAGAATACCTGATCGGAACGTAGTAGATCTGGTTTCTAGTCCCAGCGATGTCGATATTTTCGCTTCTGTTTATCTTTGAGCTCTATAATAGTGAATCCCAACTGGTACAATGCATCCCTGTTCTGAAACTAACCAACCTGTACGATGTGAATCCTGCAGGTTGACTTTGCTTTATTTTACTATTTTTACTTTTTAGTTTTGTAATATTTTGCTCAATTGTTAATAAATATTCCAAATGAATAGGTATTCATCAAAAAACTAATTATATGCAAAGAACTAAATTATAATAATTGGTAGAACGAACTCCTTGCACCTTGGTGAGACTTGGTTGCCTCGAGGACAAAGTTCGTGAGATTAAAAAAGAGAGTATTAAAAATCTCAGTGATTGAAGCAGCATAGTTAATTTGTGCTTGGATGAATTGCAAAAATGATAGAAGGAGATTCCACGATGGAATGTGAGAGAAAAGAAGTAGCGGAGAGAATACATTAGACCTTTGGGATTTGGTTCGGGAAAATATATGAAACACGAAAGTTGAAAGAGGATAAAGGAGATAAGGATAGCAACTGAGAGAAGAGGAATATATAGGGACAAGAAGATAAGTATAACGGCAGAAAGACTGCACAGTAATGAAAGGATTTCCTACGAATGGCGTTGGAAAAAGGAAACTATCTTGTGGAGAAATCATAATATACATTATAGCTGTTATGTGTAAAAACTGTAGGTTGTTACAAAAAAGTATTTTAAGTGATTTATGGAAAATCTTACATTTCTCGCGGCCCTATTAAACCCAAGGAGGAAATAAGAAGACATTCTCTTGCTAAAGAGAAAAAATTCAGTATAAAGGAGATTAGCAATAAAAAACGTATTTGAACATATGTATAGATAAATAAAAAATCACTATGAATAAGGAAAAATAAAGGGCGAAAAGAACTGGTTACACGTAAACTCGTTAAACGTAAATAATTAGGTAGGTGGGGAGTAATTTATAATAAGATTAGGGGAAGAAGAGACGATTTTCATTTTCAAATGAGAGAAAGGAAGGGAATATTGTCTCCGTACTCGAGAAGGGAAGCAAGAATAATTTTCATCATCATCTCACAGGTTTGCAATTGAGAATCATAAATATTAAAAGGATTTAGGGACATGGAGCAAACGGAATCCGAGAAATACGGCGGAAAGAAATAAAAGATCTTGTATTTGCAATACGACGGTTGAAATGGAAACGCATTGGGTTCCTCGTAGAAGTTGAAATGTGAGAGCTCGAGCAAGGGGGAGGTCAAATAGAAGCACGTATCAAAGAGTTAAGGAAATTCATTGCAAAGTGTAAGCTTTGTCAAAGTAAGTCGAGCAAAGAAGGATCAGATAGATGGTAGAGGCGATGAAAGGTTAAAGATCAGAGGAAATATTCACAGTAATCCTGTGCCCATCTTGATGTGAAAAATTGACGATGAGCCGTAGATTTGGGAAGTAGTGACGTTTCTTTGAAGAAGAATTGCAAGTACTAAAAGAGATGAGAACTGGGAGGGCCTACAATGGCCTGGCCTGGTTTACCAATCAGCGTTAAATTTCTATATTTGCACTGCCAAAATTCAAGAAAGAGTTGTTAAATGAGATATACCTATGACTATATATAATTCTTTTACTCGAGGGTGAAATAAGATATCTTTTGAAATAGGACTGCAATATTTATCGCGGCAATATTTCTTCCTTACTCTAATAAACCCTAAAAAAAATATTCCTAAAGATATGATTAAAGTAGATTAATACTTCCACTGATAGGGTAAGGTTGCCAAATTTGGACCATATTTTTCATTTTCTTGTATATTTCCATTACTAATTATTCAACCGAAAACTTCAATGCTATATAATATACTTCATATTTTCCTCTTTCATCTGTTAGTTTTACGAGTGAAAGTAGCTTTCATTCTGCAAGCATATTGATAATACAAATTTCAAGTCGACATCATATCAAGATGATCCTCAAAAGAAGGGAAAAGGGTTTGAAAATATTATAAAAATTAACGCAATTTATAAAAAGTGGAGAAATTTGCACCCACCTAGCGACAAACTCACGCACATTCAGTGTCAGTTTCATAGATATAAAAAAGAAGAGCGCGTTCCCCGTGACTCATATGATTTTGTATTCCCTATCCTACCGGGATGTAGCTTAAACTATTTTCGATACCGACAAAAAATAATTTGAAATTCCCGCCACACGTTTCAAATAGTAGAGACGCCTGGTGTCGAACCCAGAATCCTTTGTAATATGAGAATACATCTAATGACCTGGTAGAATTAAAACTTATTCAATTCGAATTATCATAGAGGCAAGTTCCTAACATAAAGCTTCATTATCCCCATCTGAAATGCATAGGGTAATGTAAACGGCTCTCTGGGATCGAACAAAGGACGATCAGGGAAACCTAAAGCAAAGTATATGAAATGTATTTATGATCTTTATTCACATGCCAAGTTTTAAGTTTCTGAGTTATCGGGAAAGGGTTAAAAAAAAAACTTTAAAATCGCAGTCATTTCTAATTTTGGAGACGCCTGGTGTCGAATCCAGGACATATTGGTAGATGTGAATATACATTACGAGTAAAATGTAGCTTGCATACTGCAAGCAGATCGGCAATACTAATTTCATATCGGCATCATATCGGGACGGTTCTCAAAAGAAAAGAAAAGGATTGAAAATATTCTTTAAATTCGCTGCAATTTCATCGTCTGGCATCGAACCCGGGTCTTACTGGTGAACTTACTATGCTACAAAATAGAAGATCACCATCTCTAACTATGTGTGAAAATTCAAGCAGAAATATTGGCTACAACTGCCTCAAAAGACGTTCTACTTTTCACGAATGTAAATGGCTCTCTGGATTCGAACCAAGGACTATCTAGGAAATCTAAAACATGTTTTTGAAATGTATCTATCATCTCTAATTATGCTGAATTTCAAGTTTCTATATGATTGGGAAGGGTTCTATATTATTCTTAAAAGTCGGATCAGTTACTGATTGTAGAGACACCTGGTGTCGAACCCAGGACACATTGGTAGCTGTGAATGCAGAGATTGATTTCGAAGAATTTGATCTTAATTTTTTCAAAGTTTGAAGTCGATATCATGCCGGGAAGTACCTAAAATTTGTTTCCGTTATCTCCGTAAGAAATGCATTGAGGAATGTAAATGGCCCTCTGGGATCGAACTAAGGACCATCAGCGAATATGTAAAATTTGATTATGAAATATATTTATGATCTACAACTCCATGCCGAATTTCAAGTTTCCATGCCATCGGGAAGTGGTCCAAAAAAATCTTAAAAATCGCCACAATGCATTTTAAACGGCCGATTTTTGCCTTGACCTAGCATCGAACCCAGGATATTATCCGTAAAATTCATTTATGTTATCGATAGATCATGACCATATATATAGGCTCCTTGCGTTTTGATTCTCTACCTATCCGGAAAGTATTTTTTTTTTAATTCCCGAAAATCAAAGCAATGCATTTAAACGGGAAAAATCGGGACTTTGGGGCCATCTGGAATCGAACCCATGATATTGAGGTTCAAAATCGCAATTTTTCTGGCGGTAAAACGTTATGGCCAATACGTCGTAAAAATTTCAACTCAATGGCGCTAGTAGTTTAGCCTGTGAATTTGTATCCTCCCTATCTATCTATCTATACGAGTAAAATGTAGCTTGCATACTGCAAGCAGATCGACAACACTAATTTCATATCGGCATCATATCGGGACGGACATCAAAAGAAAAAAAAAATTCAAAATATTCGTAGAATTCGCTGAATATTTTAAAGGGCAGATCTTTGCATCGTCCTAGCATCGAACCCAGGATAACTTTTGTAAAAGTCATTGATGTTTTCGAAAGTCCAAGACCATAAATATAGGCACCTTGAGTTTTACTTCTCTACCTATCCGGAAAGTATTTTTTTTTAATTCCCCGAAAATCACGGCAATGCATTCAAACGGGAAAGATCGGGACTTTGGGGCCCTCTGGAATCGAACCTATGACACTGAGGATCAAAGTCTCTTTTTTCCTGGGGGTTTCACGTTATGGCCAATATGTCATAAAAATTTCAGATCAATGACGCTTGCAGTTTAGGCTGTGAATTTGTATCCTATCTATCTATCTATCTATATAGGTATATATATGAATGAATGCGGAGAAGCATCTATCTATTATACGAGTAAAATGTAGCTTGCATACTGCAAGCAGATCGACAACACTAATTTCATATCGGCATCATATACCGGGACGGACATCAAAAGAAAAAAAAATTCAAAATATTCGTAGAATTCGCTGCAATTTAATCACCTGGCAGCGAACCCCGGTCTTCCTGGTGTACTTACTATGCAGCAAAATAGAAAATTACTATATCAAACTATGTGTGAAAATTCAAGCAAAACTATTAGGTGCAACTACCTCAAACGACGTCCTACTATTCACATACACTCCTTATTTGAGAAATTATAATGTGCTCTGGCATCGAACCCAGGAACAGCATGGTCTTATCTATTTTTTTTCTTAAACAAAGTGTTAATATACATCTTCCATCTAAGCAAGAGCTCCCTTACATATCGATAAATGCATAAAAAAATTATGAAAAGATACCCCATAGTATTATATATGGGTGATATTTTTACTGCCCGGCATCGAACCCGGGTCTTTCAGGCAATACTTTCTATGCAGCACAAAAGAAAAACACCATCTCTAACCGCGTATGCAAATTCAAGCAGAAATATTGGTTACAACTGCCTCAAATGACGTCCTACTTTTCCTTTATATTCCTTATGAGAGAAACGTTATTGTGCTCTGGCTTCGAACCCAGGAACAGTACGGTCTTATGAAAATTTTTTTCTAAAACTTATTCGTACCATACATCTTCCAGCCAAGCACGAACATCCTATCATTTCGATAAGTGCATCTAAAAAAATAATGAAAAACGGCTCCCATGTATTTTAAAGGGCAGATCTTTGCATCGTCCTAGCATCGAACCCAGGATAACTTTTGTAAAAGTCATTGATGTTTTCGAAAGTCCAAGACCATAAATATAGGCACCTTGAGTTTTACTTCTCTACCTATCCAGAAAGTATTTTTTTTTAATTCCCGAAAATCACGGCAATGCATTCAAACGGGAAAAATCGGGACTTTGGGGCCCTCTGGAATCGAACCTATGACACTGAGGATCAAAGTCTCTTTTTTCCTGGGGGTTTCACGTTATGGCCAATATGTCATAAAAATTTCAGATCAATGACGCTTGTAGTTTAGGCTGTGAATTTGTATCCTATCTATCTATATAGGTATATATATGAATGAATCCGGAGAAGCATCTATATATAATAGATACATGAATGAATCCGGAGAAGCATCTATATATAATAGATATTTTTAAGGACTTGGACTTTTTTAATGCAAAGTTTGAAGTCCATATCATGCCGGGAAGTACGGAAAATGGGTTTCCGTTATCTCCGTAAGAAATGCATCGAGGAATGTAAATAACTTGCTGGGATCGAACCAAGGGCCATCATCGAAACGTTCATTAGCGTACATAAAATATATCTATGATCTCTATCCACATGCTGAGTTTCAAGTTTCCATCTTATCGGGAAAGTGTTCAAAAAAAATCTTTAAAATCGCCACAATGCAATTTAAATATGGGAATATTTGCCCTGACATAGCGTTGAACCAAGGATAATCCTCGACAATGCCTTTATAGATTTGGTTGGATATTTAGGGGTTCTAGCGATCCCTCGAACTTCAACTCTCTACTTTGTCGGGAAGTGCCTCAAAAGATTTTTTGAAAATCCCTGCAATGTATTTTTCTGGAGAAAATCGTGTCTTTGGGGCCTTCTGGCGTCGAACCCATGACACTAAGGCTCAGAGTACCATTTTTTCTGCAGGTTTCACGATATGGCCAGTATGTCGTAAAATTTCAAGTCAGTGACACTTGTGGAACTTGTTTAGAATGATGATCCCCAGTGTATATATATATAGGTACAAGTAAAATACTGCTTGCATACAGCAAGCAAATGGTTTAATATATATAGATAAATGCATGCAAAGTGTCAACTATCTGTCTTCAAGGTAAAGACTACGAAAGAATTATGAAAATTCAACCAATATATTTTAAACGGAAGATATGTTTACCGTCCGGCATCGAACCCGGGTCTTTCTGGCAATACGTACTATGCACAATACAAGATACACAGCACAATAGAAGATCACCATCTCTAACTATGTATGAAAATTCAAGCAGAAATATTGGCTGCAACTGCCTCAAACGACGTCCTACTTTTCACTTATATTCCTTATGAGAGAAATTTTAATGTGCTCAGGCATCGAACCCTGGAACAGAATGGTCGTATCTATATTTTTTCTCAAACCGATTCTTAATATACATCTTCTAGCTAAGCAAAAACTTCCTATCATTTCGATTTGTGCATAATTAATAATAATAAAAACTACCTCAATATATTTTAAATGGGAGGTTCTTGCATCGTCCTAGCATCGAATCTAGGACATTTTCTGTAAAAGTCATTAATGTTTTCGATATATCATGACCCTTTGATTCTCAACCTATTCGGGCAGTATTTTTTTGGGAATTCCCGAAAATCAAAGCAATATATTTAAATGAAAAAAATCGCGATTTTGTGGCCTTCTGGCATCGAACCCATGACAGAGGTTCAAACTGTCATTTTTCCTGGGGGTTTCACGTTTGGGCTTATACGCTGTAAAAATTTCAAGTCAATGACGCTAGTGGCTTAGCCTGTGAATTTATATCCTATCTGTGTATCCATATGAATGTATTCGGAGATGGAATTATAAATAATAGATGCAGAAATATTGTTTGCAACTGCCACAAACGACGTCCTACTTTTCCCTTATTTTCCTTGTGTGAGAAATTTCAATGTGCTCTGGCATCGAACCCAGGAACAGCATGATCTTATCTAAGTTTTTTCTTAAAATTCTTATATGCAAGAATGAATCCGGAGAAGGAATTATATATAATAGATATATAGGTACATCCGGAGAAACGTCTATATATAATAGATATTTGCAATATATTATTCTTGAGATAAATGAGGTGAAAATAACCGAACTAATGCTAACGGTCCAAATTGGGAAACCGGTTGCCTAATTCGAACTAACAGTTTGTTAGGTTGAACCGGATTTCCCATAAACTATCCTGCCCCTAATGACCAGGAAAGCATTTGCAGTTAGGTGAGTTACATTGTTTGATTCCAAACTTTCGAAACACAATGTAATTCACCACACTGCATACTCTTCCCTAGCCAGTAAGGTCAGTTACTGGTATTAGATTTAGATTAAGAGTTCTATATATACGCTGCTAGCCAACAGAGGCGTATGGCAGGGGGTGTAGTAAACCACCAATATTCATTCCTCCCTATTAGCATCTCTAATTGCCTGGGGAAAAACGACCAAAAGTAATTACCCGTCCTTGCGATCACTTCCCTATAACGCTTCGTCGATGCCTCTCGGAGATCGCGTTCGCTCCTTACTGGCACTAATATTTCATTTTATTCATCTATAAATTCTGAACGAATGAACTTTTCGAAAAGTTTCCGACGATATTCAGATCTTCTCAACTGTAGTGAATTCCAACCGAGGGACTCTATCATTGCCGTAACGCTGCTATCAAACCCGAAATCCCCGCAAACGAATCGGGTTGCTCTACGCTGGACCATCTCTAAATCAGACTAAACCTACTTCGTGTTGGTCCCAAACCGCACAGCAGTATTCTAGACTCGGACGAATAAGAGAAAAGTACGGTATTTCTTTGACTCTCGATGAGCATCCTCTCAACGTTCTACCAGTTAATCTTTGCATTCTATTCGATTTACCTATCGCATCGCGAATATGTTCTTTAAAAGATAAGTTACAGCTAAACGTGTCTCCTATGTATTTGTTGTCGTGCACTAACTCTGCCAACTCAAATGCTTGATATAATAAATGGTGGAAATACAAGTGCGGTCCAATTTCGGCAACCTTCCCCTAAAACTTTTTAAAGAGTAAACATTTTCTTCAGCGTTGCTTGTATAAAATATCGTAGATGATACATCAGAATGATATAATTTTCCGATAAACGACAGTTATTGCACTTCGTTAATTTTGGTTGTAAGATAAGTTTTATAAAAATGTAATCGGTATTTTCCAAATACTTAGTTGTTATAATTCTGCCTGAACTCCTTCTGAGCTTTTCATTCTTTACGGTTAAAGCATAGCTGAAATACTGCACAAATTCAGCCAAAAATAATTTCGCTCTCCATAGGGCATCAACGAAAGTTTGGGAATGAGGATTGGAGGAGGAGTTGGAAGCAGTGAAGGTGATATACCAATCTATATAGCAAACATCCATCCTCAGGGCTGTGTTGGAAGAACCCAGGAGATATTGGTGAGTACAAAATCTGATACATGGAGAAATATAGGCGTTAAATTTATCCGGAAGGGATTTAAAGGATTCATTTTTAGATTTATAAATAACCAGAACACAAAATAAACTCAAATTTAGCACATATGGAAAACTTACACACACGGACTATATTCCCCAAGACTCAAATCTTCATATTTCTCAAAAAGTAGCCCCTTTCCAAATTCTGATTTTTCTTTGTAATTTATGACCCTGTAAACGAGAGCATCACCTTTTTAAATGTACACACATCAGTTGCTTCTAAAAAGCGCCCTTCCTGTTTTCTCAGAATACCAGTGAAAGAGGCAAGTAAAGCTGACGGCTATTTGAAATATTAAACCTCTAAATCCACAGTATGGTCTGATGAGTGCCATTCACAATTTTTCTGTTCTAATTTTGTGCAGAGTGAGTAAATTTTTCTTGATATTTCACTAAAATGAATACATAAACAATGAAGATGTGTGCAAAAACAAGAATTACATTAAATTAAAGTGCCTAATGTATCAATAAGACATTGATCACAGGTGGAAATAACTATATTCACAGGTGAAAGAAAATAAGGGCCAATGGTATCTCAGCTGATATCCTTTAGTTAAGCGAGAATAAAAATCTTTATCTAAATTACAGTAATAAGATGTAACTTGAAACACTTTTCCTATCATAAAAGTAACTCAAGATTATGTTTAGTTGATACAAAAATATATTTCTCCATTTTTAGAAAGGTGATATTCTTCTTAATGTTGGGGAAACTAGCCTTATTGGTTTGACCCACAGTCAAGCTGTATCAGTACTCAAAGCCACAGTTGACCTCTCTCAAGTCACTCTGACAGTCTTTGAAGGACCGGAGACATCCTTAGGCTCTTACAACTTCATCCCATCCTGGTTATACTGGCAACATTTACCTAGGTATGGGTGTAAATAACCACATATTCAATATTTTACCCCCAAGTAAATTTTCATTTTTACTTAATTCTTCATTAGAATCTAAACTAATTAGGTAATCCTATCTTTTGAGCTATTTTGAAAGAAAGAAGAATTTTCCCAAATTTCAACCATAGATAAGTGTCATTTCATATTGAAATAGAAAAAATAGTCTCCTTAAAGCTAATTTGAAAAAAGTTTTTCAGAAGACTGAAATGACATTCATTGTTGAGCATTTCATGTATCTAATATTGAAACAGTATTGTTTTAGGAGGAATATGTTTTCTGGAAATGAGAATAATAAGATTTCTTATCTCTATTCTCTCTCTTATTGTATTTACTATGGTAATTCAATCTCTTTATACTATTTCCTATGGTTTTAGCATTATTACCTCTCTACTTGATGACAGGTGCATGACATTGTAGGTTAGATTAAAAATGACTATCTTCCTTCTCTATTCTTTTATAATTATTTAGAATGAGTATTATATCATAACCATTATTTTTTCATCCTTTTTATTTTTTAGAAGTCTTCAATATCCTAAAACTGTGATTATCCATCGGACAGCTAAGGAAAGTCTTGGTTTCAGTATTGTAGGTGGAGAAGATCCTATAAGGGGTCCAGAACCCATTCATGTTTTATATGTGGTTCAAGATTCTCCTGCTGCCATTGAAGGAAAACTTAGGTGAGAGCAGTCCTCATAAAATACCACATCATGGCATGTAATTACCGGAAACATGGCATTTACCTTAAAATTATCATTTTAATACTTTTATTATTGTGTACTTTTATTAATACTTTTATTATTTCTTATATTGATACTTTTATTAATACTTTTATTATTTCTTATATTGATACTTTTATTAATACTTCTATTAATACTGATATTAAAACATTTATGAAAATTACACTTATGAATAAATTGATTGCATGAGTTTTCACTTAACTGATATTAAAAAATTCTAAGAAACATCTGTATTTCCCTTTATTAATGAAGGAAATGTCTTTCTTTAACTGTTAAAGTTTACTGATACTCTTGACAGCAACGTATCTACAATACAGTATGCAAAAAAGTAAAACCAACAAAGGAAATGAGGCAAGATAAAGCAGAGGTAATAATAATATTTATTCATGGGCCCTTTTGCATGATAAAATACAGTAAATTCACAAATACATATATATTTAAATGTACTGAAACATATCAACTCATTTTGTAAAAGAATATATATAAAAGGACCATGAATTTTAAATCAAATTTTGTCATACAAATAAGTAAAGAATAAAAACATCATAGAGCATAGTCCCTAACATATTTCTAAAACATATAAAAAGACAAATTAAAAAAATCTGTTCCAACACACATCCCTCAAAATCCTAAACAAAGGATGGTAAAAAGAATAATTTCTCGATAACTATGGGATACTTAAAAGATCAGGGTATCTAGTGTTAACTAAGGGACAATTCAAATCAATTAGGGATAACAGTTCTGAACATGCAATGCATCCATTTAAAATATTATATAAAAATAATAGCCCTAATTGTTTCCTCCTGGAGGACAGAAGAGTTAAACTCAAACAATTCATTATGCTCTCATATTCTCCACTACTCCTATAATGAATGGTAAATGAGATGGAAAGGACGTAAGAATTGGAAAATTGAGAAAATGAACTGAAGAATGGATTGAGAATGTCACAGAGCCAAAAATAGAAAGAAATCAGCATCACAGAAAGGAGAAAAGAAGCAAGGTGCTAAATTACGTATTGAGTATATTTTGCTACAGGTATATAATGAAATGCAAGTGACTATTTTCAGAAGTAGTATAGTGGGTTCCATCAAGGACGTTCATTCTTGGCATTATACAAATGCCATTTGTAACATAAATGTTAATTACTGTTAAACAAGTAATGAACACTTGGTACACTAATGCGCAAGTTGCAAAGGCATGAAAGAGAACTTTCCAGCACGGCTGTTGGTAGATGACTCCCGCATAATTATGGTGTCCTAGTGTCCCTGCAGCTCCTCATTTATAACACATGGGGGTAATGTCAGTAAAGGTAGAATGTAAGCAGTGATCTAAACATAATTGCTGAGTGTTATCTATGGCTGCTACTCTAGAAATAAATTTGTTTATTGTGGCTTTCTTTGCTATATTTTTATCTTGTTATTTGGTTCAACTTTTTTGCATACTTATCATTTTACATACCTGATTATTTACTTTAATCAACACTATGCATTGCAGAGAAATTTGTGGTAAGGTAGTTTATTATTTGTCATTTTTTCTCTCATGAAAACATAGGCTTAGACTCGAATACCCTCATGGTAAGGCACTTTTCTGTTACCCTTTTCGTAATAATTTACTTAACCTATTCACAGGAGTGGAGATCGTTTGCTTGCTGTTGATGGGCATAGCTTAGAAGACATGAAACATTCCACTGCTGTATCTATGCTCAAAAGAACTGGATCCAAAGTTACACTACAAGTAGTATCATGGATGGGAACTGAACTATAGCACATTAGCTGAAATATATTGGATTCCTATTTTTACCAAAGTATTTTTCATAATTAACAGCATCAGTTGTTGAATTCTAAAAAGTTTATTTTTGGACTTGTGAATGCAGAATTCATTAATTCATTAAAATGTCAAATATTTTCTCCATAATATATATTTTCCACTTTCTTTTAACATTCCATTCTGAATGGCTTTGTTAAACATATGGTTGCTCTCAATGAAATATACTACTGAATAAAAATATTTTAAATTTTGATAGTAGATAATAAAATATAAACTAGTTTAAACCATTTACCTGAAAAACAAGCTAGTAATCTGAACTCAAATTATGTAAGTTCCTTTGATTTGAAAAACAAATTAGCCAATGTTGTTCAATTTTTTTACATAATGATTTTTAGGTGATAAATTTCATTGATTTAATAAATATCTAGTAATAGTGTGGTAAGAGGTGAGACTGAAAAGTTTCTGGACCTATATTGCAAATTATGTATTATTAAAGTTAGGATTTAACTCCTGTTGAAGAACTGATATATCTTTTAACAAAGTAAGAATATTTTATTTGTTAATTTTTAGCAGAAAATTTTATTTGTCATATTTCTTTAAATATCCTGTTATTTTTATTTGTTTTTAATATTTTAGTAGCTCCTTTCATTAATACGTTGAAGAAGCAAATAAAACACCTATTTTCATTTAGCATTTTATGGGCTAAATAGGCTAGAATTAATTGCCTAAAAATTCTGAAGTTTTAAATATTGAATTATTTTTCCCAGCATGCTCAAAAATGAATGTTGGATTACATAATGCATTCTAGCTTAATATATTTATGTTAAATTATAACAAGGTATAAAATATTAATTAATAAATCATAAATACATTAAATTTAAAATAAAATAAAAATATTTACTGAATCTTTAATATTAAAGATACATGGCTCAATTTTTTAACTCTGATGAAAACTCATAGATCAAAAATAGTTATTGTATGTCAAACTTATTGATACTTCATGAATGCCTGTTGAATGCAATTATTTTTCAGTAAATATTTATTTAAAGACTGATAAAAAGTATTGACCATTAATATTTGCTTCAAATTGAAATAGTTGCTCATGTGATATGATAGTAAAGTATGGATTGCATTGAAAAAAGGATGGAAAGTTATGGATGCAGCTTAGTTTAGAAGTTTGATGTAAAATAGACACATCTAGTCAGTATGCATGACCTCACTGAAGGACAGTATTTAGTTCACAAGACATATGTTTATGATATTCAATCACAAATTTTGTTGTGGTATAGGTTACCATAGTAACATATGCCTTGGAATACCAGGGGATTTGGAATAATTTCTGACTTCTTGATCATAGCAAAATCATCATTGTCCTTATTAATGGATCTAATACAGTTGTATCTCACTTCATGAATTTATGTATTTAAAAGATTTGTTTACTCTTGCCAAGGTTACCGAAGGAGATAATAATGATGATGAGAATAGGAATTCAACTTGGTACAAAACAAGAAAAGATCTCCAAACTGTATTAATTTGTAAAGGAGCAAGGAGGTTTTATCTACAGTTATACGTATTATATTAATTTTTTTGGGGCTGCTATTGAACTCAAATGTGAGGATTTCTCAGTAAAAATCCTTCAAATAAAGAATATTTAAACAATACTTAGTCTTTTCCATGAGTGAAAATTACATGTCTGAACAATTTTAAAGAGAAATAAGCAAATTTATAAAAGCTTCCTTCTTACAACACATCAAAAGGAAATTGTTAGAAAGATAATTTACAAATATATAAATAATATATAGTGTATTAATATATTAATAATAATCTTGAGTGTAATGTTGATGATAATGTTGGTCCATGAACTTTTCAATCTCACCAGATTAAATTCATGTTAATTCTATAAAAATAATATTGGACGATAAGACTGCACATGACTTTTTAGATTACAAAAAAGCACTAACAATGACTTGCTGTTTATATATTATAAAAATATTAGAGTACTAATAAAACCTATTTTGCATGTTTCTAACCTAATCGTATATTTTCTCTACCATGTGACTTCTTCAAAAACTTTGTGCCTTATAACCTGACTATATTTTCAAGTGCTAAATAGGAACTTATTATTTACTCTTTATATTAATTTTTGAATCAAATAAACAAATGCTTTCTCCCTCATTCCTTCTATCAAGATAGATTTAATAGGAATTTACCTATGTAAATCAGCATTAATGAATAGCCAAGCAGTATTTGTATCTTTTAGTGGTTCAAATATTGACGATCAAGAAACTCATAGAAAAGATCCTCTGCAAATTAAAATACATATTTTGAGTAAAGTTAAATCATACATCAATAAGCTCTGTACTTTTCTACAGTTTTTACTCCGTAAATCATATAATGAGTTAAATGTCTTTCATCTCCATCACCTATAATGTAAAGAGGTTTCACGTATGTTTACAATTGCTTTCTGAGCAAATTAGCAAATTTTAATTACCTAGAATGTGTATAATCAATAATTGCTACTTACAATTTTAAGTAATAAGACAGCTAGAGACTGTGAGCATATATCTATATATTTCTAAAATATACATATGGGAAACTGCTTTATGAAGGTTCTTGATGAATTCCAATTTTAATATTTACTTTACATTATTTTCTGTATTACTGAGGCAATGTATTAACCTTCCAGCAAAAACATTTTACTCACCATTATATAGCTGACCAAGTGATTGATTTATTTAAATTTTTCTAGTCTTGAAGAGTTTTGTAAATCATCCTCACTTTTGTTGTGAGTTGATAATTATTGTGCTAGTATAGCAAATTTTGTTACCCTAAAATGTAATCTCAAAGGTTTTAACTCCATGATATTAGGTATGTTATGATAAATGATTTGTATGAAGAGTAGACTAGAAGTTGCACCAATCCATTCAAGGTGAAATATAGTGGGTTTATTGAAAGTTTACCAAACTAGTATTAAAATTGCCCATACTTGGTATTCCAAATGGATGAAATAATGTTTTAATTTTATAAATATAATGAGGGTTTTTTATTTATTACCTCTTGCAGTACTCTTTAGTATGTTAAAGTCCATGTTGATAATCCTCACATTAGTTTAGCCTAATGTTGGGAAAGTGAGTTTCAGATGAGACAACCATCTTCAAGAGAGGAGGATGGAATCAGAAGTAATAGTTTT
Organism: Sympetrum striolatum; assembly: GCA_947579665.1. Taxonomy (NCBI): domain Eukaryota; kingdom Metazoa; phylum Arthropoda; class Insecta; order Odonata; family Libellulidae; genus Sympetrum; species Sympetrum striolatum. The sequence goes on from OX388352.1 coordinate 24,360,211, forward strand.
ATTAAGTAATAGTAAGATTGATTGATGTACTTGCCCCAAAGATCAATGTAACACTCAACTTCTCTCTAATTTAATGATATACTGAAAAAAGATTTAATAAATTCCTCAATGCTAATTCTATAGAGTCATTTGTATAATTCTGATATTGAGTTTACATTCTCACTTATCACAAATATTTCAGTAATATGAGCCAAATTTCTGGTTCCAACAGTAAAAGAGCGTCTTTTGGAGTGTGATCTGTTTAGCGCGGAGTTTGGTTAGAGTGAATGTTGAACATAAATCTACATCAATAAGGATCATTCACATAAGGTAAACTTTCCATTTCTACTACAACAGTGTGATAAACTCCCCTATATATTAAGTATAGGGGAAGGCGGGATAATGGCATACACTTAAGCGAGATTTATTATAGCTCATATAATATACAGTAGAAAAGCATAGACACATGATTGAATGTTACTTTGGTTTATTGGCTACCAAATTGTCACCAAATGGCTGGATTATTCATCTTCATTGTTTATAAAAAAAAGAAAAGAAGTAACACTGAACGGAATTGCCCCTAGAGGTTAGGGTAATCCCGTACGGGGACGGGGCAATGGCATACATAAACATAGGTGCATGATTAGGAAAGTAAATAAAGAAACAAACATGGCACACAAAACCATTTAATTAATTATGAACTAAATACATTCTAGATTTACTTGGAACAATTTTCCCTACGCCTAATTATTCATTAAGACTATGCAGAAATCTTAATAGGGCTATTAGGCTTATTTATAAAATAAAAATCTTTAAGTCTAGTTTGAGCTGTAAATATTAAAGATTTCATAGTTAATTAGGCATAAAATGCAATTAAGTATTGATACAAAAGTCGCAAATAAAATCTTCTGCTGACTCTGCAGCACTACAAGCAGAGTGCACCCAACCTGAACAAAACAGCAGCGGAACCAGAGTTCTTTGTCTTTTCCGAATTCTCGACACATAAGGCACAAATCCTTGGATCCAGATGCTTCTCTTCAGGAACCACCTCCTAGGCAGAAATTCTTTGGATCAATGTCGCCCAACCCATCGTCGTCGCAATAGTAGCAGCTGGGTAAACAGCCTAGTGTGACCCGGGCTTTACTTTTAAAACCCACAGTCCCTGGTCAGACACGGAAATGAAGCAAAATCACCTACTCAGCGAGTGCCTGACATATTCCATTCACTTACCATCCCATTTTGGGAAAACTACAATAGTTATCGTTATGAAAATTTGAGAAATTAAAAATTCAAACTTATTTCTTTATTTCATTTGCAGAATATACTTATGCAAAACTGATATCTAAAAAAATTACAGCATGTCAACTTTTTCATGTTCAATTCCATAAAATTTACAACAATACAAAACAAATATTTAATTACAACCGTTGAAATGTATAAATAAAATTATCTTCAGGCATTATCATTGAGTAAAATAATAGAGGAAGTCAGACAAAAAATTAATTAAACTCTGAGTGATAGGACTTGAGATTCAGCGTGATACAAAATTGGTAAGTCACGGTTCGTGAGTCAGGACTTGAGACTTGCATAAAAAATCAGTCCGTATAGCAAGGTGAAAATCCGAAAAAGCATTCCATATCTGAAAGAAACATTTCTGGACTCTACCGGCATGAAAAGATTAATAATATCATTTTTATTAATATCCTTAGTATTTATTTTAGTTTATTTTTTACAAAAATATTTCAAAATATTATAAAAAATATTAATTAAAAATATCTCCATAAAAATATTATTTTTTCTACAGATAATAATAATGGATCATCAAAAGAAAAAATCTGATGTGGCCAACACATAACTTTCTCCATATTTATTGAAAACAGAAGCCTATGCCGGTAATATATAAATATGTAACTCCCAAACAATGAGTGTTACAGAAAAATGTTTCAAACAAAAGTTTTAGTAAAATACATTATCTATAACTTTTGTACAAATTGTATATAAATACATCACATTCTGTCAGAGATATTTAAGAAAAACTACAACTTTTGGATACAAAGCAACTTAGCGAGTTAGCATTAGGTTAGCGAGTATTCATTAATAACTCCTAAGCAATCAGTTTTACGAAAAAATGTTTCAAACAAAACATGTAGTAAAGTACATTATCTATAACTTTAGTATATAACTGTATATACCTACATTGCATTCTGACAGAGATATTTAGGAAACAAACTTTTGTTCCGGATAAACCGCAAATTCCGGTTGAGCGATATTCATCAAAAACTAATCAACTCTTGACATTGTTAGGAAAATACTAAAAATGATCGGATAATTACTTTTTGTGATAGAGCGCCCACAAACCTTTTTACCACAGACAGACATGTTCGGGAAAATAGCGAAAACGAACTCAATGGGCCCCAAAACATCTATTTCCGTTGAAATCTGGAGGTCGATTTTTTTTGCGAACACAATACTTTTTCTATACTACGTATAGTGAGAAAGTAAAAATGTAGACAACATAATATCGAATATTTGAAATGTGGCTTTATTGAGTCTCCTGTAAACAATTCATTACCAATGAGCCTGATTTTCCAGAAAGTGTTATCAAACGATAGTATGAAGCCTTCCAGACTACAAGAAAATTTAACTAAAATTCATAGTGATAAAGAACATAGGGATTTATCTTATTTTCGAACACTAAAAGAAAAATTAGCAAACAACCGACGTTTGCAAAACTCTTTTCAACCGCAACAACACAAGACGGCGATGGCTTGCTTGCTTCTTACAATATTTTGTTGATGATTGCCAAATCGGGAAAACCTCATACTATTGGTGAAGAACTAATTATACAGCGCAGTACGTATAAACGTACTGCGTACTACTACTACTACGTACACAAGCCAGCGTCTGATATTATCATGAAAATTTCGTTGAGCAATAATACAGTGCAAAGAAGAATTGATGAAATGACTCAAGATATTGAAGATTCATTGTGTGGCTATTTAGAAACATTTCAGTTTTCTATTCAACTCGATGGGTCAACTTTTTAGGAAATGAAGCTTTACTTTTAGCATACGTGCGGTTCACAAAGGAAGAACAAATTTGCCAAGAAGTATTATTTGTAAAATATTTGCAAACAGAAACTAAAGGAGAATCAATATTTGATACATTGGATGAGTTTTTTAAAGAAAAAGAAATACCTCTGTGTAATATCTTATCAGTAGCCACAGATGGTGCTCCAGCGATGGAAGGGCGCTATAGGGTTTTTTTTGGATATTTAAAACTCTGATGGGGCCAACACATGACTTTCTCGATATATAAGACGTAAATATTTATCTACGACAGTATTTTCGAACTCTAGATTCAATCTAAACATGGAATATATATACAAATACATTTTTTGTAATTTTTGTAGATAACTGTACAGCACCTACCACAGTACTATACATGAAGTTTGGTATTGATACGGCTAATAGTTTTTACGTTAAAGCGCCCACAAGCACACACACACATGCACACAGACACACACAGACATCATTCCGAAAATGGTCAAAACGTGTTCTAGGGACCCCAATACAGGTATTTCCGTTGAAATCTAGAAGTCGATTTTTTTCATGAAAACAATACTTTCTGTATACTAGGTATATGGAGAAAGTAAAAAAGGAGGTGCCGAATGCATTCACAGTATCATCCATCGCCAACATCTAGTTGCTAAAATATTTAAGTGCACGCCAACATAATTCATTACAATAGGTAATTAAAGCCGTGCGCAGGATTTGCTCGTGGGAGGGGTTTTCCAGCCAGGTGCGCGCAGGCAGCATGGGCTTTTAGGCCCTTTTGTTCCTGAAACTCGATTTCTGATTAGCGCGATAGTGTGACTCACTGAGACGAAAGAGGGAGTCCTGACCTGACAGACGTTAACATGAAAGTTGAAAGAGGCACTAAATTTTGGAAGAAAAATTTTACTATATGAAACATTAAATAAAATAATTTCATTTTATCCTATCTCGCAATGATAAAGTATATAAAGATGAAGACATATGTCTTCATCTTTATATACTTTATCATTGCGAGCAGTGGCGGCGCGTGACTAAAAAAACAGGGGGTTCACTTCAAAATTCGTATATTTTTAAGTGGCCGCGATTATGGTTAAATATTCTGGCTCATACTAGAATATTGCCTCTGCTTACGTGGACGCAGTATAATTCACAACAACCGCGGATAAAAGCAGTAGAAATATGAAAATTAATATTTCGGGTTGTATCAATATATGCCTTTGTTGTAAAAAATCCCAATATTCTCGAAAATTGAGTTTTTATTTAAATCTCGATTCATATTTCTCCGTATATATTTTTAAAGACCAAAATACATATTAATATTCAAGTTGTATTTATTTTTCGAAATATCAAACATAATCATAAGAAAATAAATTAATTACCTTTTATTGTTTTATTCAGGGTTAAAGTATTTGGCAGAACTGTCACAAAATAATTTTTTGAGATTAATGCCCCAAATCAAATACACCTATGTTTGCCCAGGTCGCGTCCTTGCCTTTCGCAGACAGCAAACAAGGGAAACAGTATAGCCCATTGGATGAGTCGCAGCCACAAATCCAACTGTTTCTCTCATATATCTATAGCTTAAACACTCGGAAGTATTGCCTACCTTTGCTTCTCTGACTCTGAGATAGGTTCAGCAAAGGAATAGGACTTCCTACTTCTTTTATTGCACATTTTTCTTAAACATAAATAGAGGAAAAATTAATCCCTTTCAGAAATAGGACACTATTCATCATAAAGAGCGAGAAAAACTGTTCACAAACAAGTAACGCAGTTGGTTTACACACTGAATACGCCACAAGCAACCACAACACCGGTAACTGAATAAGTAGACTGGATACGAAAAAATTCCGTAAATTCACAATATTGCAGCGCATTATGGGTAGCCATTACATAGCTGTGCATAAAATAACATGCAAAGTAGGCGACACGAATAGCTAGTGCCAAGTTTTGTCGCCCAGAGACAGTATTGGGCGCCGGCAAATAAGGAAAAACTCAAGTTCTACGCGTGTTAAACTAAAGTCAGGAAGCGTTAAACGCTCGAGTTTGGATAAAATGCTTTTTTTCAGGAATTGAGTTCAGGAAGGTGGCGGGCCCTATGTTCCTCCTCCTCCAGCCATGACTTCGTCAATAGCTAGGCTTTACCATTACAGGAAGGTATCACAACATCCATCAATTTTCAACGAATTAATTCTGGCAGATCTTACTTTAACTTCTCATAAAGCTGGCACGGAGAGAGCTTTGTCAATCCATACCTCACTTAAATCCAACAAACAGTCAAGCCTTTCTAGAGAAGCTATAAATTCTATGATGTACACATCGCAATTAACAGTGTTGGAACTGAATATTATGACCAAGGACCTGCTGTTGCCCGTTTTTAAGAGATTAAAGAAATAGGAAGAAAGCTTACAGATGCGGAAACTTATGATATGCATGAATTTGTTAAAAAGTATTTTTCTAAGTACAACGTAATAATTTCTTTAAAGAAACTATTTAAAATTAAATTTTTTTATAAATTCTTATTTAAAATTAATTATCCATATATATATATACGAGTAAAAGTTGCTTGCCTTCACAAGAATATTGATGATACTAATTTCAAGTCGATATCACATCGGGAAAGTCCTCAAACGTAATTCTACAATCCACCTTTGAAATATATGGTAGAATACAAATGGTGCCCCAGCGTCGAACCAATGATCATAAGGTAAAAGATAAATTGTAAATATGAAAGGCTCATTTCTTCTGTTTACATGACTGGCCATATAATTTTCAATTTCTCGGTAAATGAATCATAAAGAAAATTGAAATTCCAACCATACATTTCAAATGGTAGAGCCGCTTGGTCTCGAGCACAAGACATTTCGGGAGTTATGAATACATATAACGACCTGGTAGATATAAAAATGATTTAATCCAACGTTTTATGTTGATATCGTACTGGGATGATCTTAAAATACGATTCCATTATTCCCATTCGCAATGCATAAAGGAATGTAAATGGCGCTCTGGAATCGAACCAAGAATAATCATGGAAACGTTAAACAGCGAATATGAAATGTATTTATGATCTCTATTCACATGCCGGGTTTTAAGTTTCCATGTCATCGGGAAGACATTTTAAAAAAATCTGAAAAATCGCCACAATACGTTTTTAATTGGAGAATATTTGCCCTGACCTAGCGTCGAACATGGGATAATCTTCGAGAGTGTCTTTATAGTTTTCGTTGAACATACACGGCTTCCAGCCATTCCTCGAATTTCAACTCTCTAATTTGCCGCAAAGTGCCTAAAACAAATTTCCGAAAATCCTTTGAAGCCATTCTCGTCGGCTGTCGCTGCAACGTATTGCAGCGATCGGCCCATGTTTAAAGGCCGTATGCCCCTCTTTCCCCTCACCGCTCTTCACCTACAATGCGACGTCTGAAGGGGTTCACTTCGGGGAGTGAACCTCGCGCGAAGTCAAGCTAGTTGGAACCAAAAGCGGCAGGAATCGCGACTCAACGAAGGAAAAGTTAGGTCCAGTAATTGGTGTTATGGTTATTTGGGTTATGGTAAGAACATTGGTATAAATGAAAATAGTACAGTAGTTTTCTTAGGGGGTTCAGTGAACCCAATGGACCCGCCGCCACTGATTGCGAGTATTTGGATGCTCTCCATTCAGATTTTAATCAACGATTTGATGATATTTTGAAAATGAACATACCTGATAGGATTTTGGATTCTTTTTTAAGTGCAAACACAAAAGAATCTCCACGGTTACAAGAAGAACTGATTGAAGTAACTAAAAATGTTGAGTTGAAATTTAAATTCATAAGCAGCTACCAACAATTCTGGCTGCAAAAAGAGAGCCCTACGGCTTATCCTGAACTATGGGCTGTAATTCAAAAGTTCTTAATTGTATTTCCTTCATCATATTTAGTGAAACGTGGATTTAGTGCGGTAATAAATTTACAAACAAAAAATGAAACCGATTGCAAATAGACAAGCGCGGCGATTTAAGATTACTGCTGACGAAAATAGAGCCTAGGATTCCTAAATTGGTAGCAGCATACCAGGTTCATCCTTATCATTAAGATGATTTCGAATGTTTTAGCTTTTTTTGTATTACCTTATTCAGAGTTTTATGAATAGTTTCATAATTTCAAACTTCAATGTTTCTTATTTTCACCTTTCTTGGCTATATTTTACGAAAAAGGTAGAAACATTAATACATATATCTTTCTGTTAAATTGCTATTAAAATTAAAAAGAATAAATTCCAGACGGGCGCTGAGTAATATTTGTTCTGGAAAGGGAGCGGTAGGCCAAATAAGTTTGGGAACCACTGGTGTAAAGGGTTTAATTTTATGTTCGGCTTATAAGTCGACCCCTGGTTTTTAAGAGATTTTTTAAGCTTCAAAGGTCGATTCATACGCCAGCATATACGGTAAGTTAGAATAGAATACAATTGAATATTACCGGTGTTCGAGGCTTTCCTCAGTGTTGCCAGCGTTGCCAGTCGGTCGTAACAAGCGTAGCAAGTTGATTTTCAAGTAGTTCTCGTAAATACCGACTCTAGCGCGCGTAGAATTTGCGATATTTTTTCAATTAGCTCGTGTTGACCATTCTCACAATGGATATCATGGACCCGATTCGGTGACAAATATATCTCGATCGACTTACAATTAGACGACTTTTTACTAAATCGACCCACAGTGCTGTTTGGGCTGTTGTTATCTTATGTATCACACAAGCCATTTATGATCCACCTGATAGAAACATGGCGTATTCTGTCGCGGAATTTTCGGCTTTGGGATTGTCTTATTCGGATGTAAAGTCGAGTATTTTTTATAGCAATGATAACGTCGCTGATCAATCTGTTCTCACTGAGAATCTGCAAGAATCAGATTTGCTGGTTAGTTCTTTTCTTTATGGATTGATATCTCAAGTGATCACTGTTTTTCTCTTATTTCATCAAATCTGTAACTTTCAGGACGTTTGTTCATGCGGAGTGAAAGATGTGATTGTATTGGCCGAATTTTCGGAAATAAAGGGACCCCTTCCCATTGTTTCCATTCCTCCAAGCAATAGAAACGATTTCGATTTGGATATTGACGATTTTATACTTAAAATCATGTCAATTGATTATCAGGCGAACTCCAGGTCTGTGAAATAAATACTTTATTGTTAAAGGTGAAGATTTTATTCAGTAGTGTTCATGATCCTATAATAGGGTGTTATGGTTTTGTTTTATGAGGTGTGCCTAAACATCAGCACTCCTACTTTTGAAATCCTTTACGTAGCCGCAGCCTTTGATAGCTGAAATAGTGTAAATATTACATACAATTATTTAACTATATTGCACTGTATTATGATCATAGTTTGATTAGTTTCATTTTGAGTAAATAGCCGTATTTCATGGTTTTCATTCCATGATAGATCATTTTAGCATGTATTTTTCATACATTCACCATCGTTTGAAAACAATTACTCTTAAGTCTTCGTATTAAAGACGCTATAGTAATCGAAGTAACTATAGTTTTTACTTTCAGGCTTCATTTAAGGAAGTTCTGGTCATGATTTATTTAAAGATCTATTTATCCGAGTGAACTATTAGTTTATCTAAGCATCCATAGTTTCCAATTAATTATGTTTCTGTTTGTAACGGACGTCTACAATGGTTGTTTTGATATTTGGATATCAGAAATAAAATTATCTAGTTATATGTGTGTCAATTCCATTCACCCCCCATTTTTACACTCTTAATTGTTATAATAATAGTAATGTAGTATCATTAAGTACAATTTCCACATTATTTAGGGTTGTCCCTAAGAACTACTTTACAGTTTGAAGAAACACTAATAAATGTTGAAAATGAAATAGAGAAATATTGCTTTACTATATTGGTTTTTCGTTATTTAACATTATTACTGTAACTGAAGTAGTTAGGGAATTAAAACTAATACTATTGAGATACTAGGTCCAAGTAGAGTTTAGAATATTGTTGCAGTTTATTATGAACAAGTTAAATATCCTTATTTAATTTACAATTTGTTGATATCTAAGTTGGTTTTTTGTAATTTTTGATTCTCCAAATAAATTACCTCAACATGAGAATTGGATGGCTACAATTACGATGGTTAAGATTTTTAGGAATTGAATGTTGGAAGTTAGGGCTGTCATAAGAAAGCCAAAGCTTATTGTTATTTTTCAAAATTCAAGATTGATTTTGCTTGTTACTGCCAAACCTTGTTAAGTGCTTAAGAAACCAAGAGCAACAGATAAATGACGACTTGAAAACACAATCGTCTCCGAATCTCCAATTTTTTTATGGGAATGCAGTTTACTGTCATGAGGAATATTTGCTAAACTCTTCTCTGTTTGCTGCATTATTTGATAGAATATGTGTTAATATTTCACACAATCGATTTGATGCTTGTCAGATCCTTAAAATCAATATAATTAAGAACCTTCTCCTCTAAAAACCCTCCTCTCTTAAATATGTACCCTTCTCTAAAGTTAATAAATAAGGTCACCTGTTGAAGAGCAGCTAAGAGTTACAGCCAGATAGATTATAAAAAATTGAATTATAAAAGAATTGCTTCTGAAAATTCATGTTTGATGACTATAACACTTATTAGTTCTCTTATTAATCAAAAAAGTAATTACTTTTAGGGAAAAGATAAAGATTTAAGCAATTGGTGGCCCTTAAATACTACATACTTAGTATTAGGATTCCTGTATATGTGATGGCATATAAAATTTGTACTGAATCTTATGACTTGAAATTTTTTTATTAGTAATCAATGCAATGCAGATTCTAGTCAGTCCATGCTCACGAATAGATCTATCCAAATCATTCAGATAAGAGAATTCATGGCATAGCAGATCCATATTCCAAGCAATGATGACTTTTTTCAGTATCTGAGAGGTTGTAAAATTGGATTTGATGCCTAAATGTCAGAAAATTAACTACAATTGCTACAAATGGGTTCTGATAAACCTTCATGAAAAGGTTAGAAGAGATAAATGAAATCTGAGAGAGATCATCTTTTGTAAAGAAAAGACCACTGGAAGTCTGCCTCTCATGTTTTTAGTAAAAAAAACAAGAGCTCATCTAAATAGAGCATCTGCTCAACTGATCCAGCTCCATGTAACCTTTTTATAAACAAATACTTAATGTTATAATAAGATACTGAGTTGTTAGGTGCTGTTAAGGCAAAGGTAAAATAATGGAGCTCAAGAATAAATTAGCAGAGAGTAAGTTAAAGAACTGCTTTTAGGACAGGAAGATTATTATGCAGAAGTGATAAGAATGAAATATCTCGAGGGTGGTGACAATTATAATTATATTAATATTTTGATTGACAAATGTTGTACCCTGAGTTCAGTCATTTTAGTTATGTTTTTAATTAGACGGAATGTAATTTATCTTGAGAATAATAGTTTTCATTATGAAATATTTTGATTTTATGTCGTAGTAATTTATCTCATCATTACCTAATATTTTAACCATAACTGAGTTTTTCTTAATCCCTGCACAGTACTGGGGTAGGGGAAGAGGGGGCGATATGTGCCTCATCTACCCCAGCAGATAAATAAACCATAAGTCAAGTCACATTGATTATCAGAGTTTATATTATTGTTTCTTGTTTAATTAGGATCACATTCATTTCAATTTGTTTCATTTCAGTGGTCATTTTAGGTTCACTGATGATACTCAAGTACTTCAGACTGATGTGATCGAAGGTGTGCATGCATACATCCATTATTTTTCACTGAATGATGTGGGTGCACGTGGATTTGTGAGGCCTCTGTGTTTAGCATACATATCTAAGAGCAAAACAAAATTGGAGGATAACATTTATATACTCAAAGAAGGTTTTTTGAAGGTAATGAATTGAAGGTTTACGACTGAACATTATTCTGTAATTCATTTAAAATTTATATAATCACTAATGAGATTCTTATTTCTAATAGGTGTCCAATGTAATGAAATATGAAAACAGAAATTTGTTCTTGGAAGATGTATCCCTTTGTTTGCAGCATTTAAAACAAATTCAGTTTGAATATTTTAAGTGGAGAAAGGTGAGGTTTCAGTCATGTAATGTTAAGTAATTATTATACCTTTCTTGACTTTTTCTAGATAGAATTAAGAATAATGAAATGAATTGCAAACAACTAAATAGTATTAGAGCGAGTATAAAAGACTTATGACAATTGGTGCTCAAGAAAATCACTATCCATGGAGTGAAGTAAATTTTCATCAGTGGAAATGCTAATTGATTCATGGCAAAATGGTTCACCCACTCATTTATTTCCTGCAGTCACAATATGGGCTGCATGAATGTCTCTTCCACAGATTAGATGTGTATTATGCAATCCTTTTTAACTCATGTCAGTTTCTCATATTTCTCTCCTCAATGACAAACTACTGTGAAACCATGTGTCTGTAAGCACATCTTAGTGCAGTCATTTTCCCTAATTTAAGCTAAATGTTCAGTTGCTCTTCACTTACTATCCACCACTTTCATCTGCAATCATGCTCCATCCTATCTCTATGTATGCTTTTATTCTTCAAAAACCCCACCTTAAGTACAGAAATTCATCCTCATGATCATTATAGTTCCCATGTATCTACAACTCACTGTTATTTAATTAATTAATCCCTAAAATATAACGGTAATTAGCCTTAGATTGATGACTTTTATCTTTAAATCAATTACATTTTTGTGTAAATGAAATTATCATTTTGTAAGATATATTTTGAGATGAATTCCAAAAAACTTCAGCTGGATATTTAAAATATTAAATATTTTCTGCCAATTTCCTGGGTACAGGCATTCCTGTTAAAATGGTAATATCTTTTCACTGCAGAGCTTTTTCTGCATATATTTGTAATATTTTCTGTAGCATTTATGACCACAATCAAAACTTTTTCTTTTTGTGCACTCATTTTCTTTCCTAGTACTCATTCTTTTGTTCTAAAGACCATCAAATCTTAAACCTTCATAAATAATACGAATCCTGAAAACCCTGATATTAATTTTCAAGCACCCTGTATTTGAAATGGCAGGAGACTAGTATCCAATGCAACATTTTACATTAGGCAGATGTCTATTACAGTTGTCACATACTGTAGATACATTGAAAATGGTTCATTAGCCTGTCAGTCCATGATTTTTAGATCTTACTACTAAAAGGACTTAAATTATCTCAACCAATTGTTTATTATCCGGGTTTTATTAACACCTAGGTGATTTGTTAACTTTTTGTTTTGTCAACTATATATTCATGAAGTATTTTAGTGTATTTTATTTTCATAGAAAAAAGAAGACAATGTTGCTGGAAATTCTGAGGAGGATACTGCCATGATGAATGTAAATTTGGATCAGTTGATAGACCAACAGAATGAATTCACTCAAATCCTTCAGTCTGAGAATTTGGTGAGAAGTCCAGGAGAATATATGAATATATTTACATTATAATTATTCATTGGAATGAATAATAACATTAATTGATTATAGTTTACTTTCAAAATGCAGGACTACCCAGAAATAGCTGATGCTCTATCTAGTTGGAAGTTTGTGTTCCACATATCAGATGGAGAAGAAGTCCTTAATTATATGAATTTTGTCAAAAGATTATCAGTTGTAAAAACTCCTCTTCTGACTTTACTGAAATCTAATGAAAAAAGACTACATGAACTGAAGCCAATTGCTGCTATTTGCCCATTTGGTATTCCTATTGGCCTCTGGATTCTCTGCTCACTTCACTTATATTTTCATAAATGCATTCTGCAAATGTTTGGAGGATGTTTCTGGGACCAGAATCCTATGGATGCCAATGATGGGCCTTCGGGTAGCATGTTGAAAGAAGATGCATTCACAGCTGTTGCTGATGGCATGTATCTTCATCTTCTGTTGAGTTTATTACCACTTAATACTGGGATATCTGAAAGTGACCAGTCCTCATTTAATCAGGAAAAGTTTGAGATCAATATGGTTAGTATTTTTATAATTATCTTATGGCTTGTTTATAAATGCAATTCACTCCAGAAACTATTCTCTTTGCTATATTATGGTGCATTTAAGTCAGTAATTATTTATATATCTATTCAACAAGTAGAGGATACCAAATTTCTTGGGCTCAATGTTGATGCTCAATTGAAGTGGTAGAATCATATCGACAAACTATGCAATAAATTAAGTACCATTTGCTTCATGGTGAGAAAATTATCAATGGAAGCTAATACTGAAACAATTCTATTTTCTACCATACTATGTTTCACTCAAGGATCTCCTAAGGAATTATTTTTTGGGGCTCCTGTACTTATGCTCACGATGTGTTACTTATGCTCAGTGATGGGTAAAGTACTGAAAATATGTTATTGGGCTCAATTACAATTACTCTGTCAAATTTGTAATCAACATGTAATCGTTACAAGTACTCCGATTACTTTTACTTCGTTACATTCCATCACTGCTTATGCTCACAATGATTTACTTATGCAAAAAAGAGCTATTCGTTATATTGCCAAAACTAAACCCAAAGAGCTTCTCTTCAAAAAATTCAGCATTCTACCACTTCCTTGTTTGTATATTTACCACTTAATTCTTTTTGTAAAAAAATTGGGAATTGTTTAATAGTAATATCGAGCTTTACTAGTACAGAACGAGAAATTAGCTATTGACATGTACCATAGTAGTACAATCCCCTATCACACGGCAGTGAAATGCTATAATAGATTACCAAATCGTGTCTCTTGCTAGTATTAATAATTTTAAGAAAGCTGTTTTAACTTGCTGATAAATTAATGCTTTTACTGATTAAATGATTTTATAAATTGAATGTATTTAAATGTATAATGACTTGACCTATATTTGTGTTCCACAAATCACTATGGATCAATAAATATTATAGAGTGATGTTTTTACTTTCTGAAACATGCTATGTTTTTGTAGATGATTAATTGGTATGATTTTCTTACATTGATAGTCTGTGTTAAATCTACCTATGTTTTCAGTGAAATGTCATTATAATTTAACTTAAAGATTATTTGATATTCAATCATCAACTTTGATCATGCGCTCAAAGACAATTATTGTGAAAGTGAAGGCCATTGATAATTTTTTTGGCTTAACAGAGCATAATCACCAAATAATTATAAAAAATATTAATCAAATTTGAAAATGACATGTTTTTCAGCTCACAAGTGGATGTGAAGCTAGCAGCAGTTATTATTCTGCTCCAGAATCGACAGCTGAAACCACTGCACTTGGAGTATCGGAGAAAGCACAGACGTCATCAAAGCAATCAGAAAAAGTTCTCTTTAAGGATGCTTTTGAATATGATTTGAAGAGAGGCAGTGGAGATGACTGGAGCAGTGATAGTTCAGCCGAGAATAGGGAAGCTGAAATCTTTGATTACCCTGCCACAGAACTATGGTGTAAATGTATTTGGGGGGACAGTTTTGAAAAATCAGAAAATTTTCCAGGTAATCTATATCTTATTCCCTAAAATTTCTTCAGTTGCTTTGGCAGTATATAGTTTTACTATTAAGGAGCTGAAATTTATATTATTTCTGCAAATAGCCAAGCGACTACCACTTTACTACATCCTCAGTTGATCTATGATTTAAAATTGAGAGAATTGAGAAAAATATTAAGTGCAGTAGGTACCTGCTAGCCATAAATAAAGTGCTTTTATTGGAAGATTTAGATCAACCCCCTTGGCTTGAAAGTGTGGCATTTCTATGTTATGGAACACCTCTCATAGAATAACTCAATAACATCCTTTGTATTTTTCAAAATATTCATTAATCAATGACCAGTTTCGACCAAGACGGTCATCCTCAGATACAGCATATAGGAAATATTATTGAATTATTTGAGATGGCATTCCACAAAATTAGGCCTGAACATAACTCTTATAGAGATATTAAAAGAGATTTTGTTGGAAAGTAATTTTTAAGAGCTGTTCTAAAACAATATCTCATTCAGATTTTGCACATGTATTATCTGATGATTCACACAAATAGTAAATGGTAGTTAATTTCTTGCGATCTTCAAAGATAAATTAAGGGTATCAAAAGAGAATTACATATTTATCTCTATTTAACTTTGATTATTGTTGTAGGAAAGTGTATCATTGAGAGTTATGAGTTATTTGTGCTGTTGATAATAATTGATTTGAAATTTAATATCTGAAAGCTACTATTCTAATTATACATAAAACAATTAATGTTAACTTGCTTGTGTTCCCTGTTAATTTTGTCTAGTTTACGCTAAATATGTAACTTTGACTATGATTAAGGAAGCTTAAGTAGAGGAAGTCTTGCAAACTAAAGCGTGGTAGAATGCTATAAAATATAGCATCAAAATCGGTATTCACTGTATCAGTTCATTGTGTTTGGTAAGATTCATGAAGAGAATGAGTAAAACTAACTCAATATGGTAGGGCGGTGAGCCTTTCAATGGTAAATGAAAGCTGAAACTTGTTCTAATTAAATATTCAATTTAAACCAATCAAGATAGTTTTACATAATCAATATGGTCCCTCATAGTAACCATCAATTTAACTGAATTATTGGTAAATATCCAGTGGGAAGAGTGGATTAGCTTAAATTGTGGACCTGAATCTCCATCTCAGATATAGAAGTCCACATTTAGTATTCCATCTCATAGGAAAGGCTGCTTGTGAAACTATCAGGCTCATGTATTGCTTTTTTATACATCCAAATAGTTAAAAATCTAAATTTTATGTAAGAAAATACATGTTTTTGCTGAGTAAACTGAAAGAGAGCACCTTTTGCTTTATTTTCCACTTTGTGATGTTTTCAAGGTTGGAAAACTGAATTAATTAAATAGGAGCATTTTCTTCAGGAAGTTATTGGGAGTTAAATTGATGCCAAGAAACCACATATGGCCTGAAGTTTGCAAGTCCCCCCTTCTGATCTGAACAGATACATGCAAAAATTATTTTGTTCGCGCTCATTGACTAGTATTTTATTTCCAATAATAACAGAATGTTTATGAAATCCATAGAATATCTGTCGTTATTTTGTAACTATGATTTATACAAGTTTAAGTAGTGATGCATTTTACTACGCTATTCTTTCTGAAATAAAATATTTTGGAATTTGTTTCAGGTCAGAAATTTTTGAAATTTTTTGAAGAATTTTCAAAGGTGGCTCAGCACATCATTTATTCATTTTTGATTGGTAGAACTGTTGTTGTTGCTGGAAATGAAAGTATTTCTGAAAAGGTCCTGGATATAATTTCAGCTCTGGTATATTTTGTTCCACTCCACAAGGGTGAGAAGTATTTAAGGTATTATTTTTAAACAGTTTGATTTGTGAAAATCTTTTCCTTTGGCTTAAATTTTCACTTTTTCATGATTTTAGTTTAATTCTCATATATTAAATAATATATTTTCTTAATTTCCTTATAAAATTTGAGGTGGCACAAGGGTATTCTAGTTCCAGCTCATATTGAAAAATATAAGGTTATTGGTCTGTGTGTACCTGAGAGACTAACTGTTCATGACATGATAAGTCCCCGAGATAAGGTATGTGGCATTTTTATGAGCATTGTAATTGTTCCCTGAAAGTTCACCCAAAACAATTCACTTTTTTAATATCTCTTACAGAACTATGTTACCATATTAGATGTTAACACCAAAAAGATATTTGGTCCAGCATACTCTGGAGTATTATTATCCAACATAACAGAAAACTTCCATGATCATTTCCCATCTGATGAATCATTGATTCTCATGCTTCAGTCTCTATTCATGAAAATCAAAGAGAAAGTGTATCTCTGCAATGCAGTATTCAGTGAAAAGTCTGGAGGCCATAATGCAATTGGAGTTTTGCTGTCTTCCATTGGGATCAGAGGCTGTGATGCGGAAATTATTAAATACCTTAGAAGACTGACATTAAGATCCTGTGTATAATATGAAATTTGAAACACTGTGTTTGGAAGAATTATTATAAAAGTTGAAAGGAAAGATATGTTGTATAGTAATGTGTTATTTTTGTTCCATGTGTCTGTATTCTTTATGTTAAAAAAGGCAATTTTTAACAATGATTGTTATTTCCTTTGAATTCCATCACTGTTCATGTTTTTAGTTAAGATAACTTCATTTTATTGTTAATTTTATAAAATTGTGATATTGGTTATTTACGATTGTATTTTGCATCTTCTGGTCATAAATTACCAAAAAAGTTTAAAAAATTAGACAATTTTCTTGAATTATATTTTTTAATATTTGCGATTTTTTACCTGTTAGTATCATAAAATGCTAAACTATTATGTGAATGGATGATTTGAGTTGAATAAATACTGTTTTCTATGTCATTATATTGAATCCAAAGAATTCTTTTAATATTCATCTGTTAACATGGGTAAATAGGATAAATTATAGTTAATGGTTCATGTAAAAAAATCTGATGTGGCCAGCACATGACTTTCTCCATTTATAAGATGTAAATATTTATCTACGACAGTAATTTTGAACTCTATGTTCCATCTAAACGTGGAAGATGAGTGATTAATTTATATATTATTATCTTTGATGTCACAAACATTATAAATAATGTTTTTCGGGACATGATCGATGAAAAATGATGAAATTGGCCTTTCGCCCATAGAGCCCAGAGCACCCACAAAGTACATAATCAGCAACTTCCGGTTCATCAGTATTTCATGAATAACTCTTACACAATCAGTGATACAAAAATGTTTCAACCAAAAGTTATAGTAAACTACATTTTCTAAAACTTTTATAAATAATAGTATATACCTAATTATAATATTTATGGAGATATTTTGAAAACCGGAAATAAGGTTTGAAGAATGAAGCTCAACTTTCGGTTAACCGATTTACTCCAAAAACTAATCAACTCTAACTACACCAACTTATAACCTAAATATGAAATTTGGTGTTGATATAACGAATGGTTTTCATGTTAGAGCGCCCACAAAGTACATAACAGCTACTTCCGGTTTATCGGTATTTCACGAATAACTCCTAATCAACCGGTGATACAAAAATATGTTAAATACAAAAGTTATAGTAAATTACATTTTCTAAAACTTTTATAAGTAATACAATATACGTATATGTCATATTTATGGAGATATTATGAAAACCGGAAATGAGCTTTGATGAATGAAGCTCGACTTCTGGTAAACCGATTTACTCCAAAAACTAATCAACTCTGACAGCACACACCACAGTACTATATATGAAGTTTGGTATTGATATGACTAATAGTTTTTACGTTAGAGCGCCCACAAGCACAGACACACATACATACACACACAGACATCATTCCGAAAATGGTTAAAACGTATTCTAGGGACCCCAAAACATGTATTTCCGTCGAAATCTCGAAGTCGAATTTTTTCATGAAAACAATACTTTCTCTATACTTCATATATGGAGAAAGTAAAAATAAAAATTCGGTACATTGAAAATATTGTTGTGAGAATAAAAATGGATATAGACAATCTTGAAGCAGACTTTACAGTGAAGATTCTACTTGGAATTTTTATTATGGATAATTTTTTATGAAGTAGTGATTTTTTATGACTATATTTTAATGTAAGGAATATGTATAGCTGTTTTCACTATTCGTGAGCTAAAATTCTATAAGGTAGCTAATACCTGATAATTAACTATTTTATGCAAATTAAGTAGCATTGCTGCCCAGGTATCTCCAGATCTATGGTTTCATCACCTAATAATTGGTTGGGCCTCTAAATCAGGCCTTTTACAAATTATAGGTCATAAATTATCATCCCTACCCTTAGGGACCTCAATAGCTGATCTCTAAGGATGTTCTATGGGAATTGTGGCTGTACATATGCAGCTCCTAATAGAACAGAATACCTTTTTGAGTTATACATGAATTTTAATTAATGAATGACTTAACAACTTATAGATTATTAATTTTAGTAGGTTAAGGAGATAAGTTAATATCTTGCATTGATGTACTGGAAATCTTTTTCGGGGATCAATTTCTTTGAATAAACTTTATAGAGGAGAGAAAATACCATAAGGTACAAATATCAATTCTATCAAGAACAAGTTTGTATTGTTTCAATCTTTCGAAAAAATTTGATTTATCGGTTGAATTATCTTGCATCTCTGGGATAGAAGAGGATAAATCTCTGCAGAAGCAGAGAGCGTATGCAGTGAAACAAACATAGGAATTACATTTTGTTCTAAACGAATTTAAGAAATGTCCCAAAATGAGTTGGCCCACACAAAGAAAATGGTATTTCAAGCTGGAACAAACATCAGGAGGTTGAAACAGAAGAAGTAACGGGTGAAATTTATGACCTAATAAGGATAGCAAGGAAGTGTCTTTCAAAAACATGTTATTGTTAATGACATCATTTACTGTAGGGTTATGAACTCTGACTATTGATAATATGAATGATAATATTTGCAATATTTGCATGCAATTATTCTTAAAGTTAATTATTGTGACGTTGATAAGTGTATGAATGAAAAATGCTTATGTAAAGACGGCCTTCATTTGAATAGGCTGGGTGCCAATTCATTAGGGAAAACAATTAAAGGAGTGATCAGAACTTGCAGGAGCATGGGAAACTAAGTAAGGTAAGAGCCGGTGACCAAATTTTGAATACTACTAGTTTAAATTTAAAAACGTATCGATCTACCAATGAACCTCCTTATCCTATCATTGCTAAGATTAGTAAATCAGGTAACTAAGGCTCATGCACCTCAATATACAGTGTTTAAGAAACAACATTAATGAACACTATTTTGTATGTCATGTACCAACATTGATCAAGGACTTTCAGGCTATGTGGCTCAACTATTATAATTTATTATTTATACAACTCCCTAGCGATCCTTACAGCCGGTGCTGCATTAATTTTAGCCAGGAGTGTACATAAAAAATTATATGTTTTAATTTTCATTTGAATTATGGTTTATATAACACTCAAAATAGTACATACAAATACAGTACGTACATATAAAAAAGGAAATGAATTTTAATGTATAACATGTTGTATTAGAACTTTCCTTTTCTAACTTTTAAAGCTGACAATTTATTAATTATTTCATCAAAATCAATGTCTTTGGCAGATTTGCATTCTATTGATCAGGGAAAATAGATTCTAGAATGAGTTTGCTTCAAGAATACATTTTTTCCACGAACGATATGCAAAAGTAACCAATTAGTAGAGTCGTGGTGTATGCACCCCCTGCCACATGCCGAAGGGTGGCTTGCTGGGTACATATGCAGATGTAGATATGACTGCGCATAATAGAGCACATCAAATTATTTAAAATTCCTATAACTATGTAAAAACTTGTTAAGGTTACTTACAATTATTTCTGAAGTTAGGACCAAAGGCTACAAAACTTCAAATATCTTACCCCCAAACCATTCTTTAGATTGTCTGTGAAATGTATCGAATTACACACATATAATTTTATGAGTGTTTAGCTGCACATAAAAATTCACATAATACCATTTAAAAAATCATGACATAGTTGATTTTACTCAAAATCATTCCAAATTTCAGGTTCCTAAAGCTTCCGAAGGCTCTCAGAATCTCAAATCCCCCCCTCTACAACATGATAGAGACGATGGAAGTATTCTTAACTGACCCCCGTTAGATATATTCACCAATTATGTATTTTGCTGCCTTGTAAGAACATGTGGTCAGATAAAGAATTATGATCCAATTTCTTTGATAGCCTCATGGAGAAAAATAATAAGCGTGTGAAAAGTAGAAGGCAGGATACTCACCCTAGTTTCGTTTGCTCATACTAACATTAAGACGGCGTTGGAAATAAGGCTCTTATCAGTATACCTGTTGAGATATTTTAAAGTGCTCTGGAAAATGAAAAATATAACCTTTCTCTCCGGGGTTCACGTTGCCGCTGTCTAGCAAGAAAGCAGCAAACGGGTGGTAACAGCAAAAACTGAATCGATTTACCGAGAGACTTTCTTGAGAAAAAAATTATAATACAGAAAAATTTTGATATTTTATGCTTTGAAAGGTTTTTACCTTATACAGATTCATCTTGTAATTGACGCTACTGTATGATTAATTATATATTATTCCTTTTTAAGGGCAAAAATAATAATTTTGCCTACTGAATAACGCGCCTCTGCTTAGAACTGGGTGGAACCGGGGTACTCAAGCTTTTTTGGTTGGGTGAAATGCCCTGGGTGAGGGGATACCCAGGGCATTCCAGAAAGCCAAGCGGGCACCACATAACATTTCTGTCCAGGTATGATATTCAGGCTGTCCTTAGGCAATGTTATTACTTTTCTAGTTAACCATAGGCCATTTAAAAAAAATGCTCCTTGGTAAATAAGATCGAGAAAATTACAACGTACATAATTCCATCACAACATGGGAAAGTCTTTATCTCCAAAGAAGATTTGATTACGTGGCATACACCTGGTATGAAGGTTTTTTGCTGCATGTGCACTGCTGTGTTCCGAAAAGCAGAATTTAGTCATTGATTACGGGGAATTTGATACCCTGATAAGCTGAGCCAAACTGATTCTTCACATTCGCATTATAAACAAAATATGACATAGATAAGCGTCTTGTTAGTCTAGACAGAGGTTATGAGAGGAATAAAGTTTAGACACCTTCGATGTTTACGAAGCCCAAGACCAGACCAACCAGTCTGACCCCTTCCCTGCCAAACCTCGACTCTACCTCCGTTAGTGCAATCCTAAGAAATACATCGTAGCAAACAAAAAAATTCTTTTTACCCAAGCTTGTCGTGCACTGTGCAAGGTCACTCCGGGCACCAGGTTGAGTATCCAGTGACATGTTGACGACTAATGTCAACGACATTTCACAAAACAGCACTATTTTGTCATCATCAAATCGTACCAATGACAGAATTTCCGTGTCTGCAACCGAAATTTAGTTTTCCACCAAGAGTCGGTAAAAATCTAAGGAGTGGAACATTTTTCAACGACATTGGTGTTTGACAAAAGTTGGGGTGCTCATTCAAGTACAGATCCTTGTGGAACACCATGCACAACCGCAAGGAATTCAGATTGGGTACATACCATTGACATGTACCTGCTGCTTTCTGTTGCTCAAATATGAGGCCAATATCTTTAATTCAACATCTTGGAAACCATAACACTGTAACTTCTGCAGAAATATTTTTGGGTTTGGAAACTCAGCTTTTCCATCAAACAAAGAGGATGTGCTGGAAAATTCCATTTCAATCAGGAATGGAATTTATGAAAAAACAGGAGCCTATTCAGAGGACAGTTTACATAATTATGATTTTCAGAATACTGAATGTACCAAACTCTAAATATTAAAAATTTTCTATTTTTTCTATGACTTTTATTATTCTTATCTTTTTCAAACTGAAATGAGAAATAATATAGGATGTTGTTTAATCTATTATAATGTGTTAGTCACATTCCTTGTGGTAAGCCTCAAACCTTTACTTATGGTAAGCCTAAGTTTATATTTTGCAGATATTATGTAAAATAAATTCATTTTACCATGCTAATCACTGATTTCAATTTCTTTCTCTAAGATACTAATAAAAGACTAAGCAGGAGTTAGTAAGTATTCTGAAATTATTTTGAAATAGACTGTTTACTATACAAAATACTACTGTCAACTCTCTCCATTGAGTTATCTTTAATTATGAATGCAAGATATTTTTCATAATAATAAAATTTCTGTTCTTACCTTCACATTCTCCTTCAGCTGTTCTATCAATGCCTCACACACCCTTGGAACAAACAGTGATATTGCACTTATTGATATTTTAAATAAATAACTTAGGCTAGTGTAAGAATCCCCACTTGCTATAAAACGCAATTTGAATGAATGGCTCCCAGATAGTCATGTGGACAGCGCGTTCGCCTTTGGTGAAAGCGGCCCCGGGTTCGATTCCCGGTGGGAGCCAATGTGCGAAATGACCTAAGCTGTCGAAGCACATTTAAAAATAATACTACTACTACTTGAATGCAAGTTTTCCTGCACTGAAATAGTCCGTCTATAATCTGTGTCCTGTCTGGCAATTATAGGCCCTATCATCACAATCAAATTTTCAAAATCGCAGCTGGCCATCCTTAGAAAGTTATTAAAACTTCCGTCTAATCTAAGTTTAGCAGACAACGAGACCCGGTCATCTTTATTCAATTCTTTCTACAACTCATTTTCACTGTACACAGATCTTGCTATTAACGATAGTCTTACCAACCACCTATGGGGTGCACGTTGTTTTGCCAAAAGTACGCAGGTTGCTGCTGCAACCATAACATCCTCCACACTTGCCATCTCCACAAATTTCAAGTCGACATCATATCGAGATGGTCCCCCAAAGTAGAAAAAGTATTGAAAATATTCATAAAATTCGCCGCAATTTCTCCATCCGGCATCAAACCCGGGTCTTTCTGGGGATAATTCCTATGCAGCACAATAGAAGATCACCATCTCTAACTATGTGTGAATATTCAAGCAGGAATATTAGCTGCAACTGCCTCAAACGACGTCCTACTTTTTACATATATTCCTTATGCGAGAATTTGTAATATGCTCTGGCATCGAACCCAGGAACAGCATGGTCATACATATTTTTTTTTCTTAAAAGGATTCTTAATATACCTCTTCTAGCAGAGCGAGAACTTCCTATCATTTCGATAAGTGCATCAAAAAAAATAATGAAAAACTACCTCATTGTATTTTAAATGGTAGATTTTTGCATCATTCTAGCATCGAACCCAGGATATTTTCCTTAAAAATCATTTATGTTTTCAATAGATGATGGCCATATCTATAGGCTCCTTTAATTTTGATTCTCTACCTATCCGGTAAGTATTTCTTTTTAATTCCTAAAAATCAAAGCTATGCTTTTGAATGGAAAAAATTGGAACTTTGGGGTCCTCTGGTATCGAACCCATGACACTGAGTTTCAAAATCACAATTTTTCTGGTGGTTACACGTTATGGCCTATACGCGGTAAAAATTTCAAGTCAATGACACTTGTGGTTTAGCCTGTGAAATAGTATCCTATCTCTATATATGAATCCGGAGAAGCATCTAAATATAAGAGTAAAAGGTTGCTTGCATTCTGCAAGCATGTTGATAACATATTATTTTCAAGTCAATATCATATCAAAGGGTCCTCAAAAGTAGAAAATGTTGTATAAAAATATTCTTTAAATTCGCTGCAATTTCTCCGTCCGGCATCGAACCCAGGTCTTCCTGGTGATACTTACTATGGAGCACAATAGAAGATCGCAATATCTAACAATGTGTGAAAACTCAACACGAAATATTGGCTGCAACTGTCTCAAACGACGTCCTACTTTTCACATACATTCCTTATGTGAGAAATGTTAATGTGCTCTGGCATCGAACCAAGGAACAGCATGGTCTTATTTATTTTTTTTTCTTAAACCGAGTCTTAATATACATCATCTATCTAAGCAAGAACTTCCTATCATTTAGATAAGTGCATCAAAAAATCATGAAAAACTAACCCAATGTAATTTAAATGTGAGACATATTTACAACCCGGCATCGAACAGTACAGGAACAGGAACAACATGGTTCTATTTAATTTTTTTTCTTAAACCGAGTCTTAATATACATCTTCTATCTAAGCAAGAACTTCCTATCATTTCGATAAGTGCATCAAAAAAATCATGAAAAACTAACCCAATGTAATTTAAATGGGATACATATTCACCGCCCGGCATCGAACCCAGGTCTTTCTGGTGATACTTCCTATGCAACACAATAGAAGATCAATATCTCTAACTATACATGAAAATTCAAGCAGAAATATTGGCTGTAACTGCCTCGAACGACATCCTACTTTTCACATACATTCCTTATATGAGAAATGTTAATGTGCTCTGGCATACTGCAAACATATCAATAACACTTATTTCAATTCAGCATCATATCAGAAGGGTTCTCAAAAGTATTACAAATATTCTTAAAATTCGCTGTATTTTATCCGTCCGGCATCGAACCCAGGTCTTCCTGGTGATACTTACTATGCAGCACAACAGAAGATCAGCATCTTTAACTACATGTGAAAATTGAAGCAGAAATATTGGTATTTTTTTAAAATTCCCGAAAATCAAAGCAATGCTTTTAAATGGGAAAAATCGGGACTTTGGGGCCCTCTGGAATCAAACCCATGACACTGAGGTTCAAAATTGCAATTTTTCTGGGGGTCACAAGTTATGGCCAATACGTCGTAAAAATATCAAGTCAATGAAGCTTATGGTTTAGCCTGTGAATTAGTATCCTATCTATCTATAAACACGGCCGTATGCAGGATTTGTTCGTGGGAGGGGTTTTTCAGTCAGGTGCGCCCTGGTACCCTGGCTTTTAGGCCCTTTTTTTCGTGAAACTCGATTTCTGATTAGGGCGAAAGTGTGACCCACGTAAGACGTAAGAAGGAGTCCTGACAGACGTTAGCTTGAAAGTTGAAAGAAGCACTAAATTTTGGAAGAAAAAGTTTACTAAATGAAAAATTAAATAAAATAGTTTATTTTTATCCTATCCTCAATTCATCCTTCGTGGAACTTTTTGTATGAAGGATCCTCATGGGGGGGTTCGAACCCCCAAAACCCCCCCTGTGCGCACGGGCCTGTCTATAAATACAAGTAAAATGTTGCTTGCATACCGCAAGCATATCGATAACTCTAATTTGAAGTAGGCTTCGTATTGAGATGGTCCTCAATAGAAAAAAAAAGGATTGATAATAGGTCGAAGGCATCGAACCCGGGTCGTCCTGGTGATAATTACTATGCATAACAACAGAGGATCACTGTCTCTAACTATGTGTGAAAATTCAAGCAGAAATATTGGGTGCAACTGCCTCAAACAATGTCATACCTTTCCCTTATATTCCTTATGTGAGAATTTGTAATGTGCTCTGGCATTGAACCCAGAAACATCATGATCCTATGTAATTGTTTTTCTTAAACCAAGTCTTAATATACATCTTCTATCTAAGCAAGAACATCCTATTATTTCGATAAGTGCTAGAAAATAACAATGAAATACTACCCCTATGTGTTTTATATGGGAGATATATTTACCGCCCAGCATCAAACCTGGGTTTTTCTGGTGATAGTTCCTATGCAGCACAATAAAAGATCACCATATCTAACTATATGTGTGAATCTAAGTAGAAATATTGGCTGCAACAGCCTAAAATGAAGTCCTACTTTTCCCTTCTATTCCTTATGTGAGAAATTGTAATGTGCTCTGGCATCAAGCCCAAGAACAGCATGGTCTTATATAATTTTCTTTCTGAAACAGTTTCATAATGTACATCTGCTAGCACAGCGAGAAGTTCCTATAATTTCGATTAATCCATCAAAAAAATAATGAAAAACTACCTCAATGCATTGTAAAGGGCAGATTTTTACATCGCCCTAGCATCGAACCCAGGATTTTTTCCGTGAAAAACATTTGAGTTTTTGATAGATTATGACCGTATCTATAGGATCCTATAGTTTTGATTTTCTATCTAAACAGGAAGTACTTTTTAAATAATTACCGAAAATCAAAGCAATGCTTTAAACAGGAAAAATCAGGACTTAGGGGCCCCTCTGGAATCGAACCCATGACACTAAGGTTCAAAATCGCAATTTTTCTGGCGGTTACACAATACGGCCATGGTAAAAAATTTCAAGTCAAATATGCTTGTGGTTTAGCCTGTGAATTAGTATCCTATCTATTTATCTATATAGGTACAAGAATGAATCTGGAAAAGCACTTATATATAATAGATAGATAGTTAGATACATGAATGAATCCGGAGAAGCATCTGAATATAATAGAAGATATATCAGTGGATACAATAAGTTATAGCTTCTTATATATATTAAAGAATCTGTAAACTATTTTATTCACTGATATAACCCTCTGCATTGTTAACATTTATTGCATACCGTTTACAATAATAAGGTAAAGGATCATTTTCTGGGGCATGTCACCACCTATAAATAGAATATTCAAGCTACAAAAATGGGCAGTTAGAGCAATTGAAGAATAGATTAAATTGACCTCTTGCAAAAAAATACTTTTAAAAATACAATTTACTCACTTCTCCATTCATTTTAAGTTATGTTTAATATAATATCTGGAATAGAAAACACATAACTGAATACCAGTATAACTAAAAACAGGCACTAGTCATAAACTCTTTAATTTATAACATAAAATTTGTTAATTGTAAGTAAGTTGATGTTGAAACAAAATTGTAAGATGATTGTGTGATAAACTTTTAATTAATTTTGTAATTTATATCATGAAAATGCAATGTAGATATTAACTATACGTATAAATACATTGTATTGTAAAATTTGATTTGACATATATCTGGGATCTACAGACCTCCGTGAAATAAAAATACTATTATTATTATTTATAATGATTACAGCGATTTAAAGTATGTTGATCGCATTGCTATTGAAGAATCTGACGAACACCGCTCCTATGAAATCAGTTAACTGGGCTTATCCATTCAAATTCCAAAGCTAAATCATTTCCTCAATTTTAAACTTAACATCAAATTGCGCTTTCTGTGACGTAGTAGGCCTCACGGATGTCTACTTCTGCTGTCTGCATAGTTTATCTTCGACGAGGAAGTATAATATGGCGTACTCTGCGATGTCCGCTGGTCGTTGAAGGCAAAGGTAAACAAGGGAGCCATTCCATTTTCGCGAAATTTTCCCAAATGAGTTTTATGTGAATGGTCACATGGCGGTTAAAGAAGAGTCAAGTCAAACCCAACACTTCGTGGAAGAAATAAATTTTGATGAAATAGTGGAATTAGAGGTAAGTAATTTCGTGTTTATTTTTGAGGATGTTTTACACTTAATATCTCTTGTTATTCAAAATGACAATCTTTAAAGAATTGCCATTTCAAAATTGACTCTTCTCCAAATTCTAAGTGTCAAATTTAAAGCTCACTCTGTGTTCCTTTCTCCATTGTGTACCTTCTCATCTATAATTGCATCTCCGTTTTCTCATTGCATCGCGATTTTGCCGGAACACACTATGTTACATAGCTCGCGAATTAATTTATTGGGTTACTTTATGATCATCTTAGGCAATCTCTTAGCAGTTGTAGTTTGATATAATTTATATGTTATGGAAAAATAAGTTCTAGTCTCTTAACGCGATATTGTGGAAGTATATGCGTAGATAATATATATGTAGTTCATAGTATACAGTCTATTGCGACTTAATAATTTCTACGGTGTTTATGAATTTGTTTATTTCATGAAATCAACTTTTGAAGGTGGTCGGTAAAGGCTCATTTGGAGTTGTTCGGAAAGCAAAATGGAGAGAGAAATATGTTGCAGTGAAGCACATTGAATCTGAAGCGGAAAAGAAAGCATTTACCATTGAAGTTAGACAGTTATCAAGAGTAGATCATCCGAATATTGTAAAGCTTTATGGTGCCTGCACACAAAATCCAGTCTGTTTGGTGATGGAATACGCTGAAGGTGGCTCATTGTATAACGGTAGGTAACAATAACACTGAAGTGAACTTAGGAAAATTGATAAATATCCATAAATATCTTTTAATCATAGGAATTTATGGCTTACCTTACGCCTATTCTTCTTTGTTCTATACACAATTGTTTATATCAAAGTGGTTATATATATGCAAGGTCAGCCTCTCAAAGAAAATGCCATATCTATAATATGATTAAGTTATGTATTCCCTATCCATCCAAATTTCATGTACTAAATTTGATTTAATACACACTGAAAATATATTTAACATGCTTTGAAAAGCTAGAACACAAGAATAAGTTAGAAATTCAGTTATGTTTTTGTGCAATTTATCATTTTTCTGTTATTATGGGCATTATATTTAAACAAATTACTATCAATTGGATGTCAAGTTATCATAATAGATCAACAATATTATCGCATTACATGTTGCACTGTGCCAATCCTCCTTGCTCCTGTATGCATTTTTAAAGTAATATTTATGGTGTCCTATTTATGCTTCCCAAAAGAGTCTATACTTATCAGATGAGGTTGATTGAGAATTTCATAAGGTTATTTAATTGAATTTAATAGATATCAGGGAAAACTTCAGTTCCAGGGAAATGGGGAGAAGTTCGTGCAATATGAGAGACAAGTTTTGTAATAATACACAAGGGCAGGCCTGTAGTGCATATGCAGTGGCCTATGCATGCATATAAGAGGCAATGGGCATAATATATCATTCTTTAACTGCCAACCTCCCGAGGAATTGTAATGGTAGTCTCTATTGAGGTAATCTTGATTGTGTGAAAATAGAAAATACATTCTTAGGCGATTCTGTGAAGTAACACTAATTTCTTTTTACTTAATCACAGATTCTGTTTTGACATATTGTGCAGAAACATAAGTATCATATTCCTTCAGTGAACTTAATCGGAAATTATGACTTATGGAAATTGTCCCAATATATAGACTATGAGAATTACTGTAATACAATTTTACCCCTAAAAGTACAGTATCAATTTAGATAAGTTACTTTGTTTCCCTAAAAGTAAGACTGGGTCCTACATTGATATATTTTCCTGAAGACACCTTGGGGTTTATTTTCAGAGAGCCTTATTTTTTACTTCTGGTGCTTTTATTTTATTATTAAAGGTATTCAATTAATGAAAATCATCAATTTATGTTACACATTTCTATTTCTACGTTACACTTTTCTAGTGTCTTTTTGAAGCTCTAAAGTGAGAGCAATGAGGATATTGTTTAGGTTCCCAAACAAAAACTGTGCGGGTACATAGGTTTGACATGGCTTCTGGGTTTGTGTGTGTCCTCTAAGGGCCTTCTGCCATAAAATGGGAGGCTCATTTTTAGATCCCCTAAATTTGGGCCATTCTCTTAATGTTTTAAAGCTATAATGAGGATATACTTCTGAAATTCAAATTAAAGGCTTTTTTCTTTACTCTACATAGCATAGCAATCAAGCATTTCTTACCTTAGGTCAAACAAGAAATGAAAATAGAAACATGACTGGGACTCGAACCCTGGTTTCCCTCGTTCAAGGTAGGTATTCTAACCACTGAACTATCATGCTGCAGTGTTTTCCAATGTGGAAGTAATAAAAGTTGATATATCCCAATAAGACGCTAATCATATTGCTATTTTTCACTTCTTGTTTAATCTTGGGTTAAGGCGCACACTTTCTCATGCATTGAAGTTTCTTTAGTTAAAGAAAAAAAACTTTTAGCTAACTTTCTTCAATATCCATCATCACCTCGTTTCTTATCTTAGCCTTTAATTAAATATTCTCTCAAAATATCTGTTACTTCTACTTGGAATTTGTGCAGAAGAGTTC
Source organism: Sympetrum striolatum (assembly GCA_947579665.1). Lineage (NCBI taxonomy): Eukaryota > Metazoa > Arthropoda > Insecta > Odonata > Libellulidae > Sympetrum > Sympetrum striolatum. The sequence continues at coordinate 24,390,602 of OX388352.1, forward strand.
ACGTAGGCTAGGCTTGTAGGTATGAAAACCCTTGTTGAGAGATGAATGTTTATGTAGAGTAAAACCTGCTTAACAGATGAGTGCAAAGGACAACTCAAGCCATACTCATGGGCCCTTAATGCTGGGGCATGTCTGCTGGAGTAGTGCCTTTTCTGAATTGGTTTTATTACAGGGAGTACCCAAGTTAGCCGTACACTTGGATCCTTAGATGGCTCTTTAGCAGTCAGTTGACGTTCAGCATTGCTTTGTTTGTTTTGCCACAACTGCAAATCGGTCTGCATTGAAAGGGTTTTTGAAGAAAATTTTGGCGGAATCAACTCATTTCCAAGTTACAAGTGGGATAGCGATACACCGGGATATGACAACTTTTCATTTCTTCCGCTTTGGAAAACAAGAGGGAAGGGATTTTTGAGTTTTCAATTTTCATCGAAGTGTTCCACATCTTAAAACAAAGAGGGATCTGCTTCAGTTTGCTTCCTTTTCCATAGCTGAAGTTGGATACTCAGGGAATCAATGAATTATTGCTAAGTAAGACTGGGTTGCCTTCTTGTTATGTTTTTGAAGAATGGTCAGCTTCTTGGACAAGGAGATCACTTTCCCTTGCTACTTCATTTTGGTAATTATTGCATACATATAAGGAAATATTTTACCATGTAAATCATCAGGGATGTGTAATGAATTGTTTTGCAGCAGTTGTGAGAATCCATTCAGAGAATGATCTTGTAAAGACTATGCTCAACAGCCCCTCAAACACTGCACTGCCACTTTTGTGTGCTCAGTATGTATACAACTTGAGTTATGATAAAAGAAAATGATGCCAAGTGACTTTTTCTTTCTTGAAAAAAAGTGATTGTTTCAGGCGTTATTTTGTGGAACTTCTCCATCTTATCAGAATAAAAACAACTTTGTAATTTCCACAGTACTGTCCTTTATTTGGACCCCGACCCGGGTTTCATTGCGTTGCAACATCTTCAGGTGGACCTTCACTTCAGGTTCTTCTTCAGGTCCACCTGAATATGTAGCAATGCAATGAAACCCGGGTCGTGGTCTAAATAAAGGACAGTACTGTATAAATTACAAAGTTGTTTATCTTTCTTTCTGCCCTTAGATAAGCCTAATGTGGAATTTCTCACTAACTCAGAGCTATTGCCAGCGAGTATGGGTTAGGTTTAATTTTTTTCTAGTATCTTCTTTTCTTCTTAAAAAATTAGTCATCACAAATCACAGTGTCAGAAAGAACCCCTAAGAGAAAAGGTGATGCAGTAAGAGATAAGACGATGCCTATGTAAAGAATGTGAACAGTTTTTCTATGGAATGAGACATACAATTACCTAAAGCAGATTCCAGTGCCTATGGGGACAAAAATATGCCTTATAAGCAGTTAGCTAAGCAACAAATGTAACATTTATGATTTTATATTTTCAAGAAAAGTTGTTTGACTATTCACATAAATTTAACAATTCTCTTGATTTAAATAGCATGCACTTTATATGATGTAATTGAAATAGTAATTGAAACATGCATTTATTTTCAGTTCTTCACTGCAAACCATTGCCTCGTTATAATGCTGGACATGCCATAAGTTGGGCTCTTCAATGTGCTAAAGGTGTTGCTTATCTTCATGGAATGACTCCTAAAGCCTTGATTCATCGGTAACCTAAATTTTTATTCTATTTATTCATGTTGAAAATCCTCCTTTCTTTCTTAAACAGTTACAGAGTTCCTTGTATAGGAATCATAAATGGTTTCTTCCTGTTGAAAATTAGGAGGATGAAGTTAATTTATATAATAAATAATACTAACATAAATAACATTTATGCTATTAACTGCTGAGATAATCCAGTCTTAAGCGTCTTTTTTCCTCATCTTTTCTCTATTCTTACTGGTCCATACAAACTTATTTTTCCTTCAGATACCTTCATGCATCCTTTCTTCCATTCTCTTTATTCCTCAAATTAATATTTCTTGCCTACTAGATAATTCTTTTTGAGCAGGTAGATCTGAAATTAACCTTCTTCTTAAGGGGGAAGAGGAAGAATTTTATTGAATTTTTGGAATACTGAAACAATTATTTATAGCATTTATATGCGTGAAATACAAAGAAAAGAATCATCGTTGATTGAGTTAGGCAAAGCCTACCATACACGTTCAGGAAGACCTGTCAGTTACACCTTTTAATCTGCCAGACAATGAATAGCATGTTGAACTGAATGCACCTTCAGTTGAATCTAGGCAGACAAGCATTTGAGTTCCATTAAACGGCATTATGTTCTCAGGTGATGAAGATACGATCAGGTTTATCACTTTAGCTGCCTTCTTAGAGGGTAATAAAAAACAGAGGAATGAAATATTAAGTGTGGTGTAAGAAGTGGTTGCTGACAAGACACTTGTATTTGGGAATGAATAAGATAATTGCACATAGTTCCGAAGCACTGGCTCCATAACCTTAAAATAGATGTAAATATGCACTTATAACTTTAATGGTTGGTTGAAAAACATTTTTATTATGCAGATTGGCAGAATATTTAACCCTTCAGTGCTTGCATGGGGTGTATGATACACCCCACAGTTCTATTTAAAAAAAATACCCTTTTCCTTTTTAGAGTCTGGAGATGTTTTCCAACTTTTCTCAAACTTTCAACTATTTTATGCAAAATCTTGTTGATTTATTAATTAAGCTTAACTATTAACTAAAGCTTACCCTGCCTTCCGCCTCTGTTTGCGAGATCGATCCTTCCTATTCGTCTCCTTATTCCCCTTTTTGAGCTTTTTATAATATACTATTATAGCCGAATCTTCAGAAGATGAAATATCCGATGATGAACCCTCAGAAGACTGCGTAATTGAATCTCTGCATGAAACAGACAGTGAACAAGATGTTAGTGATTGTGATGATGAAACTATATCATACACTGATAACCACTATTTGATTGGAAAAGATAATATTACAAAATGGAGCTGAGAAGAACGTAATGTAAAAACGCAATCTTTTTGGAGCGTTTCAAAGGGGATAAGGAAGGCATTGCACTGCCAGTGGATATAAAGTTACGAAGTTACTTGTAGAATATATGATCATTCAAATTTCTATTTCAACCAAAAATTATTCCCCTAACCCCAAACCAACGGATGGATTGGAGATAATGTGCGTGATAGGTCTCCTTTTTTATTTGGGCACTATTAAATCCAAACATCAAAATATAAAGGATATGTGGGATCAAAATGGTTTGGATGTAGATATTTTTTATGCATCAATGAACTACCAAAGGTTCTTCTTTCTATTGAGATGTTTTCGATTTGACAATGTGAGGAAAAGAGTAATTAGATAGGCAAGAGATAAATAAGCAGCCATATAGGAGATTTTCGATCACATAAACCAAAATTTTCAGAAGTATTACACACTGTTAGCGTTTTCTACGGTACACAAACAACTCATAGGCTTTCGAGGGAGATCTAGTTTCGGCCAGTTCTTACGGAAAAAATCCGCCAAGTATGGAATAAAAATCTTGCTTTCGTAGATGCCTGCTTCTTTTACACCGTAAATTTAGAGATATACTGTGGAACTCAACCCCATGGGCACTATCAGGTCAGCTATAGCCCTGCTGATATTACAAACAGACCTGGAAATGTCAGAGAAATTGAAAATGGCTCTGAAAAGTCAGGGATGTTGATAATGAAGCCAAATTAACCTGGAAAAATTGTTTTCCCGAGTCAAAATATGTTAGTTCTCAATAAGTGAACATTTCCGTTGTAGATACTTTCTGTTGCTGTGTTAACTCAGTGCCTAAATGAGGTACTGGTGCTCTTATTTGGTCTTTAGCAAGAACAGATCTAATTCTTTACACTGATGCTGAGGATGATAAAGAATTTATTATATCATATAAAAGTTGCTTCATATTTACTGAAAAATCTCGATTTCTTAGTAAGAAAGGTTACTTTATCAATGGAAATTAGCTCTGTTTTTACCCAAAATTCTAAATTTCTTAATACAAAAACAGATATTTTTTGTTAATATGTATTCCTTTCGTAAGAAAAAAATCCTGCGATTTCCTCCCAAAAATTTATTTTATCAATCAAAATTTCCTTAATGTTAAGCAAAAAATATAAAATGGATAATTTCATTTATATTTATTCCCAATTTAAAAAAAACTCCTGTGATTCTCAACCAAAATATGAATTGGAATTGCTTAATCTTTAGCATAAAATATCAATTTGTTAAGGATAAAGTTTTCGTATCCATCAAAATTTGCTTTGTTTCCCCTATTATGTAAGCATCTTTAAAGCTTCAAACTTCTATGTCGTGGCGTCGACCTCTGGCCTGTTAACAAAAAATATTTTAATGCAGGATTATTTAAATGTGTTCTTTCCCGTGCATGAAAGACAGGTGTATTCTTTTAGTGGGTTCATGGGGACCCTACAATGATCAGGAATTCATAGAAAAAGTGAAACCGCAAAATAAGTTTGTGGACATTAAAGTGATTCCTTCAAAGACCACGGGACTTATTCAGCCACTGGATGTGTATTTTTTTAGCATGTGGAATGACTTCGTGCGGAGGGTTTCTGATCGAGTGCTGTTAGATCAACTAGACATTTCCCTTTTTCAGAGGGATAGTTTCCTAAAATTGCAATCCCTTACGCATTTTCAATTCCAGGCCCCAGATTTAAACATTTTATTAAGTGCGCGTGGTTCAAAGCAGGATATATAGAGCAGCACCCCGACTCTCATCTCACTCCGGTGCAGAATTGTTTCAATGAAAATATTTAAGAATGTCGATGCGAAAATGTACAAGACGAAACTGTATGTGGGAATACAACCCTCATAAAGTGAATGCTCACTGTGAACTTAATCTGTGTTTCAAAGATTTTTTGAAAAAATTCACTTTTGTGTTTAAAAATACGAAGTAAATCCAAATCAATTTTTTAAATCGAAATTTATTTCATTCTTTACAAATTGTAGAATGAAAACCGCCGAAAACCATTTGAATTTCCGACCGCGCTTCGTTTTCACGGTGACCGCATCGGCACTCCCGCCCGGTATCCGCGTCTAGGAGTACGGCGTCTTAGGGAGGGGCCCGGGTGGTCAGTTTGCAATTTTTGACCTCGAATATCTCGGCTCCTAGGTCACGAGGGGACGAATGATTTCACAGATTTTATTTTTTCACCATCAGCTCTGAATCTACTGAGTTTGAATGAAATCGGTGAGTAACACTCCTTTAATGTTCCTTGTAAATATATAACCCATTGCCCAGCTTCTGTAGTTGTTCTGATGATGGCATAGTTTCATGCCAAAACCGGTTAACCAGTTTATTTTAATTTGTGGACTTGTACAAGTTTTGTATTAAAAACTTTTATCTAAGTATTGTTTTCATTTCAAGAAATATTTTCAAGCACAATTTCTTATTCATTGTGAGCTATTAAGTTTTGATTTAACCCATGTTGTGGCAGCCTTAGTAATTCAACATCAGAAACATCATACTTATGTATATAAATAAAAATCATAAAAACGGTAAACGTCTGTTATTCCTTTTTTACCTACTGATGTAATACTTCTATTTTTCGTATGATCAGATATTAATGTTTGTGCAAATAATTATAATTGATATGTTGTTGGAATCTTCACTGATTTTTGAGATCGTTTACCCTTACTCGCAGAAACCCGTATTTAGGTTGTTGCCCTAAATCCTCCGGCAACCATAGTATCCTCTTTACCAAAAGTGGGTACTAAAAGCTTAGGTAATTAATAATTTGTACAAGTATACATTTTAAAAGAGAAAATTCATAAGATATTTTCTGTCTTCTCTAACAATACTAATGGGGTATACTATACATCCCACGTTTGAAAAATCAACGTGAGTCCTGAAAATACTTTTACTAAGTGCCAATACGTGTAAAGGGAAGAATTCATTCCAGTCTTTTCCAAATCATTTCCCAAGCGTTTTACTACTGTCTGAAAATACCGAATCCTCAAAATTCAACAAGCCACTCAAGACCGCCACCATCCATCCTCGCTAAGAGCATGTGCTCACAAGCCTCTAGACCCAAAGATATACATCAGTAAAGGGAAGAATTCTTGCCATGCATGTCCAAATCACTATAATACAAAATAAAAAAAGGAGGGATAGGAAGGATTCATTCCGCGAATCAAGGCGGAAGGCAGGGTAAGTTTTAGGAAAATAATCAATACCCTATATGCCGGGTTATAAGTTGACACGGCATATAAGTCGAAACCTAAAATGTTGAGGTGAATTTCAGGTTTTAGCCAATGTTCAGCGTATAAGTCGACCCAAAAAATAAGGTAACACCACTTCCCCAGCTCCATATGGTATCCATAAATGTACGATAGCCTAAGGAATATTTACCACATAAGATTAAGATGCTAGAATTGTTTCTTTCAGCTGCCATGTTAACTCCTCGCCTCTGCTTAACTATAACACATGTTTCTTCCGTTAGTATCACTCAGGTTTTACAAATAAAAATGTGTTACGAAACAAACACAATGGTATTAAAAATTTATTATAGAAATAATGGTAAAATAGCGTGGTAATATCAAGTCATGACACTGCTAAAACAACTTCCATTAACTCCTAATGCTAAGTCGAATCATAACAATTATATAAACAAAAACTAACTATGATGTGCTTGTTGATCTTCATTTGCAAAAAGAAAACATTGAAATGTATATTAAATTTTTGTAAAATAAAAATACATGTGAAGAAATGAATATAATTTGCAAAGAATAAATATGCATCAAATTTATTTGAAAAAAAATGAAAATCTTAAAAATTAATAAAAAGTTCAATTATATCATTATGAAAACATGTAATGACATTACCATCTTTCGGCCACAATTGTATTTCGTGATGAAATTTGTTTTATATGAAAGAGAAGAAATAATTGTGGTGAGTTGCGAGAGTTTGTGTACAAGTGTAAAGCAGGCAGTATCACCTATTTACCCCTCAGTGGTAAAGGGTTAAATTTTATGTTCCGAGTATAAGTCGACCCCTGGTTTTCGAGTGATTTTTTTAGGCTACAAAGGTCGACTTATACGCCGGCATTTACGGTAAATAAACGCAATTTCGGGGAAAATAGTTGAAAGTGTGAGGAAAGTTGGAAAGCATCCATATCAAGACCCTGAAAATGAAAAATTTCTAAATGTAAGGAAAAGGGTATTTTTCCTCGAAATAATGCATGGGGTGTATCATACACCCCACGCGAGCACTCATGTTACAAAACTTGATGCAAGTACTGGAGGGTTAATGATACCCTGTTGATCTGTGTATCCACACAGCTCCTATCCCACTCAGTCCAGCCTTGGATCACTTTTGCTTCCCATAGTTGAGTCCTTCTTGTCTCCAGGTTGTGTTGTGAAAGGAAGAGAAAGCAATTCCAAAATTTGTGTTTGATATTAATAGAAACGTTATAGGTCCTTGAATTTAGAATCCACTGTTTTTATATCCATATATCCCTTTCATCTTTGCATGGGAAGACACTCTTAGAACAATACGTCTACAACCAGGATATGCTGCCAAAGATGCTATTTAAAGGTGATTGGTGAAATTGACTTACAAATTATGTATATGAGTATGGGGAAATATTTGTAAATACAATATATTCAAGAACATATAGAGGTTATAGTCGTAAGGGTATTCTTGAATTTGGGGATAGTTGCCATACTGTCTCAATTCAGATAGCGAGTTGCCATAGTGCGTCACTGTTTACAACTTTCATTCAGAATAATAGCAATTTGTTAGTGCTGCAAAACAATACTCAGTAAAGTGTAGCTTATGGGAAGATATTGAGAGATGTAAATATATTCAAGGGGATATCTTCAGAAATGGGGAGATTATTATTTGACAGAATACTGAAACTATATGTCCTGCAAATAGGTGAGATAAATTGCTTGAGAATTCAATCCTACATCAGGTATGAGTTTCTTTTTGAATTATTTTTACCTTGAATTAAGAGGATTTTAATAAGAAACCAAATATGTCTCAAAAATCTCACCTCATTGATTTATTTGATGAATTTATTACATCCTACTCTGACTCTCATTATTTACTCCCTTTCTTCAGCTAGATATTTTAGCAAAGTGAATATGTGTTAGCACAGGCACCTCTGTACTATTTAATTTGCAGAATCTATGCTATCAAATGATTTTAGAACTTTTAAGCAGCAGAGATAAGGACCTTTTACAGCTGCTCTGCTCTGAATCCACAGTTTGACGTAAACAGTTACTATTAACATAGAGGCATCTCAAAAGGCATTTTTATTCACACTAGATAGTTTAAGTTGTGTTCTTAGTGAAAGCATTTTCAAACAATAAATAGCTCTTGCCGTCTATTGAGCTTGATTCGAGCGTTCACTTGTTCTTTTTCGGAAAAATCCTGTAATTTTTGGGATCCCAGCTACCCACTGTTCCCAAATGTTACAAGAGTTACAAGTCTTTCTTCTTTTGAGTCCCTGACATTTAATGTAGGCAACAGTTTACTATCCCAATGAACAGTAAAAATTGAAAGTATATCATTCTTGAAAGTAAATTTAATTGTTTCAGAATGTTCTCTTCTTTTCTTCTGTTTGATTCATTGAATAGAAGATTTATTATTCGAGAGTTCTTTGGGATTGTGGTCAAGTGCTTCTGCTGTCACCTGAAGGATGTATACAGAATTTCTTACACCCAGCTGGCATCTATCTAAAGTAGCCACTAATTAAGTAGTAATAAATTGAGATAGCAACCACATCTACTCAAAGGAAATCCATGTAGGATGTGGATTCTTTGATACTAGAATATCAAATTTCATAGTGCCATAAACCTCAACTATTTAAGACCTTCACATACACATGCAGTGCTTGCATTGATTCATCTCCCTTTAAAGTTCATTGTTCTAAATTAATTTCATATTTAAATTATATCCATCACTAAGCATAATTTTTTAAATCAAAATTTAATATAAAGGTAGTTTTGTGAATTTTCTGTATTATCAGAATAGTAGTTTTTGTTATTTTTCTAATACTATTCCTTTTTTGGTCCTCATTCAAACTGGTAGTTTGAGCGTTACTGTATAATTTTGTAAATATTGAGAGTGAGTAATATTTAATCTTTGCCTTCCCCATTATTATGTTTAAAAATTGAGAAAATTAGACTAATGCTTAAGAAAATCTTTTTCTTTTTATATTTTTGCCCATTTCTCTTTTGTTTACTTCTTCTTTCAAGATATTCCATTTCTTTGCTACTTTATGAAAGCCTATCTTATCAATAGCATTCCATATTAAAGAATATGTTAACCTTAATTCAGGCTCACTATCATTCTATCTGCTTTGTATTATGTTATTCCTGAATTGTATTTAAGTGAGGATTTATTGTTTCAGAGACTTGAAACCACCTAACTTGCTCCTCATAATGGGAGGGAAGATTCTTAAAATTTGTGACTTTGGCACAGCCTGTGATCAGAAAACATACATGACTAACAATAAAGGGAGTGCAGCTTGGATGGCACCTGAAGTATTTGAGGGTAAGTCATTGTTTGTCATCGCAAAAAGATGTGTTATTTTGTAAGTAATAACTTGTTTATGTATAAAGTTTCTCCCATAAAGTAACATTGGTACTTTAGAGTGCAATAATTTGCAGGTTGTTTGATGTTATACAGTATTACCCCTCTTTTACACTATTCAAGGGACCCGAGGCAATGTGGTGTAAACGGGGGAAAGTGTAAATGGAGGGAAACCACTTATGTTGGCAAGCATGCTCATAAAAAAGGCTAATATTTCACAAATGCACATTATTAATATTATGGTGTGCTTCATTCTTATTTCTAATAATTACCTTAAAAAAATATCCAATGCAAGTGGAATTAGGTTGATATTACTATACTCTTGTTATTTCTACATCCACTGGCTAAGAGAATGGTGATAAAAATATCATAGCGTATTCTTTTCACTTGGTTATCACTCTAGGTAAATGGATTTAGAATAATCTAAGATTTAAGAAATATTGTTTCTTCAAATGAAAAATATAGATTTTATTAGCAAGCAAAGTAATCCAATATTGATTTCTGTTTGCATCTCTTATTTCTTATATTCTCTATTTGTCTTTCAAGTTCATAAAAATGATCAAAATTACTACCCTCTATAGATGATAAATATCTACGCAAAACTTCCACTGCTGCGCTTGCCTCAACACTGGTAGGCATCACTTCACAATTATCCACTTCTTCATCACTGATTGGGGATTCAGTGGCTAATTGCTCAGCAACAAATTCCTCCACATCTCTCTCCTCTGCAGTCACAACAGCATGATCCATCTGCAGATAGTCTTCATATGTTACATTAACATTTCCCATGCAGCAGGAATCAGGGCTTCTTCTTTTTCTCCTTGCAGTTGAGACTCACCACAATTTTTGAAGAAGCCTGCTTTCAAGAAACAATTCGAGATTGTAGTCTGCTTCACAGCCTTCCAGGATTTTGCAATGAAGTGGAGTGCTTGTAGGACTGAAACTAAAACAGATATAGGATCCTTCCCAGCATCCATCAGGCACAAAATTTTCTGAACTAGGTTCTTTCTATAAAGAAACTTAAAGGAGTGTATAATCCCTAAATGCATATGTTGTAGCTTGCATGTACAGTTACCTGGAACTGCACATTCTTCAAGTGCACATTAGTGGGATGTGCAGGACAGTGGTCGACAACAAGAAGGATCTTCCTATTTTTCCTCCCATTTTTGCATCTAAAGCAGCCAACTGCTGCTGAAAAAGATCGGAGGTCATCCAAGCTTTTTGTTTGGCATCATAGGAGGTTGGTAATGACTGCACATGCTTGAATCAACAAGGCCTTTTAGACTTCCCGATTACAAATGGGCAGAGCTTCTCTGTGCCATCAGCATTAGCGTCCAGCATCACTGTGAGCCTCATTTTGCTGTGCCTCCCTCCATGGCATTTATCACCATTGAATGCCAAAGTTTTGCTAGGCAAGACACTATAAAACAGTCCAGTTTCATCGAAGTTAAATGTGTTCCTTGGTTCATAACTTCTTGTCAGCTCCTGTAATCTTCCATTGATCTATTCTTCCACTTTCTCATTGTTGACGGCATTTGATTCACTGCAAACAGATTTGTAGGTTATGTTGTATCTTTTCCTGAATCGGTCGATCCAGCCGTTGGATGTGCTGAAATCTTTGATTTCTAGAATGTTGACCACCTTAACCCTTTCACTATGGTGGCCATATTGGCGATTTTTGCGCATTCATAATGATATAGCCCGTATATGGCAGAATGAGATTGTATTCCTTCGTGGTTAACGGCAGACTAAAGGAAAACCTTTCTGATTTTCGGAAGCGTTCCCCCACTCATTTAAAACTGATGGGTATGAGCGTCCCGGCACGCTCTCCGTACTTCGGTAAGGAACCAGAGAGCGTGCCGGCACGCTCGCCGTAACAAAAGGGTTAAGCGCTTTTTTCCTTAAAAGCACACCATCAATGGGAATGCCTGCTGCATGTGATGTTTCAAACCATCTCTTTACCACTCCTAATTCCTCGTATTTTGAGTATGTTGCGTATTTCCGTTTCTTGGAATTTGGTCTGCATTCTGAAGCACTGGTGGTAATGCTTGCCCTGTTTTTTGATAATTGTATTTATTGTGGATAAGGAGATCTGCAACTCATGTGCAAGAGCAACATGTGTTCCACAGAAATAATCCACCTTTTCCAAAATAAGGATTTTTCTTCAATTGTAAATGTCTTTCTTTCCCTCTTTTTTCCGTCACTAAATGGAAAAGTAAACAACAACTATTAAAACTAGAAGGAATTTTGCTCCTCAAAGAATCGATGATGATGAAGACGAGAGAACGCTGCAGACTGCAGAACTAGAAAATTCGTCTCTTTTGGAGATTTTAATACCCTCATATTCCTCTCCCACCTAACTCACCGACTTTTCCCCCCTCCTTTCTAAGGCTACACTCACATTGGACACGTATCCTGATCCGGCCCGACTATGAAACTGATAGGTAACAAAATCCGGCCAGACAATGTCAGGCGATGTTCTGCCAGTGGACACGGATATAGTGGTCTCTTCTTCGTTGTACGATCAAGAACACGTGTCCCTCAAACTCAGCAATTCGGAGAACAATGTTATCGACTATTTATTGTGCGGAAAAAACATAAATCTGAATATTTTTGAAGAACCGGCAAATCTGGATACACGAATAGTAGTTGGAGTAGTTTTTGTTAAACGAACGTCAAAGCTTAAACCATTTTGCACATGTGCTCCCACCGGGCATCGAACCCGGGACCGCTTCCTCATGAGTCGCAAGCGATATCCAAATGGCTATTCGGCTGATTGCCTTTTTGCGTTATCTGTCAGGAAAATCTTTTTTAACAGTATAGTAGATAATACTAACAAACGTGGAGGGTAGTGTCGAAATTGGGATAAAATTGGCAGAGACAGGGTAGAAGTTACCCACGACAAAATGGTAGCTTATTTCTGAGCTAAATAAGCAGTACCTAACAAAAATTCTTCTAAATTTTCTAAATTTATTTAAAATTATAAATAACTTAAATTTGTGAGGTGACAGACAAAATTACATCCGATTCTCGGATTACGAGGCGTTTGAATCTTCCTTCTCAGCGGAGATTAAAAACACGGCCATAAAAGAAGGATGTTCCATAACACAGCTGCTTACGGCCAAGATAGGAAGGAGAGAGTCTAGTCCACATTGAGAAGCTTTGTATCGAAGCTATGAAAAGAAATTTCTTAAATGTTTCGAGTTGAAATGTCATGACTGTTTCGAAGAAAAAATTGCCAGTTTGGGGGATGTTTCGAAAGTTATGAATCATGTTTCCCGTCGAAAAAGTAAAAAACATCCCGTATGATACAATGTCGTGTGGCGTAAATGGTGGGATACATAAAATTTAGAAAACGTAAACATGAGGATTTTAATGCATTGTGAACTTAGGAAATCCGAGGTAATTGACAGAAAGTGACATAAACGACGGGAAAACGCAAAAGACGGGAACGTAAACGTGGGGTAATACTGTATATGTACATACATCCTGAACTGCTGTGACCACTTACTTACTTGGAGACCTGAAATTGAAAATATTTGTTCTATAGCTTCTATTTTTCATCTTCTACATGCTTGCTCCCTGGTTAGGTATACTGATTTCCCTGTTGCACCCTCACCTCACTCGCACTTTTTGATTTACTAATTAATTTATTCCAAATCAGTGTAGTTTAACTTTTATATAGAAATTTAAAATAAAGTTACACACCAATTTTAAATTATTATAGAAAGTTTAAAAAGAAGAAAAGATACAGACAGTCATTACTATTACTCTGAAGATAAATTAGATTGGTTAGTTAGAAAATAGGAATTTAAAGGAGAACATTGTCCCTCTGAAATTTTGGATGTAAGCCACCATTGAAGTTGCAACTTACAAGGAGAATAGACTGTATAGTGTATAGTAGAGTTATAGAGCATGGAAAATCATCATTTTTGTATTATGTTTAATGCATCACCAGTGCTCTTAGGCATTCATAGTCCATTCATGATCTCGAGTCCAACAGGGTTCAAATAATTCCACAGCATTCTGATACATTCTTCTAATTCCACTGCAGGAAAGCTGTTTGCACATGGCTCTCAGTAAGTGCTGTTTTCTGAGTTGGACTTAGTCTCAAGATTGCAAATGGACTGTACTATTTATGGCAATCTTTTATAATTTGTTTGTTGAAATGGGAATCATGGATGGATGTTTTAGCAAATTTCACGCTTTCTGCAATTAATAGTCATCCATCAACAAGCAAACAAAAATGCAACTCACTCAGGTAAATTCATTTTTTTACATAAATGGAAATAATAAGTTGATTGTTAAAGCAGCCTAAATTTAACTGACAGATTTCAAATCTAGGTCATGTTAATGTGTGTATGTTATAGATACTTGGCTATTGGCTTATGTTAGATTTTCTTACTACTGCAGATAATGCTGCATTTTTTTGGGAGGGGCGAACTAGTTCATTTTCTCCACTTTAGTTACTTTTCAGCACTATATCTGGGGAGCTATTGTATGGAAATTTTGTTCAAGTTGACTATTTGAAGGCTAGCAACAGTGATGCATAGAGGCTCCTGTGAGCATTTAATTGTACTTGAGGGAGACTTTTAGTTGAACTTGAGCAATCACTTCTTCTCATCTTGGAGGTTAACAATTTGCTAATATGAAGAAACTGAGAATGGATGTGAATTGATATGTGAGAAATTTAGTGGTAAAATGGACCCAATTACCCAACCCCTCATTCAGCAAAATCTAAGACAAATTTTACTCTCAAAATTCTTACGACAGTCATAGCTTGATGTATTTAAAAATATTTTCTACTATTATTATTATTGTAGTTGTTACTAAAATCTAGAGTGTTAGACGCAGTAAATCATCAATACTGACCTGTAGTCCATGAACGCATTCCATCCAGCAATAATTATGCATGTTCTATCCCATGTTGTAGGTAACTTATTCTTTAAAATTGGTCAACCAGGTATATTTGGTAGGGGAGACCGGGGCTGGTTGGCCGAGTTTTGTTTTCGGAATTTCTGTACTCATTTTGGTTTGGCTTTTTGAAAAACGGTTTGCTCTGTCATAAAGATACAACTCTTGGGCATATATGTAAATTTTTTCATCTATGACAAAAAATCAGGGAAAAAGTTATAAACAATCAAATGTGGCACCGAAATTCGGCCAACCAACCCCAGGGCCGGGGTAGGTTGGCCGAGTTTTGTAAAATAAGTGAAAGATATCAAATGAATCAATGGAAAATATTTATTAGTGTAAAAAAGTTAGTTTACACAGTTTTTTAATATGTAGGTACGTAAAAAGCTCAGCTCTTTATTTTTTAGTCTTTTTAACACATTTAGACTTATTGTTAGTTTCGGCAGCTTTAGTGACGTTTTTCATAGCTCTCGCGGCTTTCTTTTCCTCTGCCAACGTACGCTTACGTTTACTTTCATTTTTCTCATTCTCCGATGCTGCTTTAATTGGGGAATCGGTCAAAATTTCGGTCGATCGGCGTTTACGATCTTGACGCTTTTTCGAATCAGTTCGTGCACTTGCCTTGGGGAGAGGTCTGACGTCTTCAGGGAGGCTTACATCTGCAGCAGATTCTATGCTGATGGACGAGTTTTGTTCAGGGTTGGGTCGATCTGTGACAAATCCTGCCAGGAACTCGTCAGGGGGAAAAATTTCAGGATTGAAAGGGCACACGCCAGAGACTCTGAAACCAGCTCAAATATTGTTCGGTGTGCAGGCGATTTGAAATGCACTGGCTACGATTCCCGGAATGTCGTATATGGTCATTGTTTTGCCAGGGTTGTTCGTCATCCACGCATCAGAGTAGTATTTACGAATTTTTTAAATGGACCTAGATTTTTTAAATTTACAACTCGGCCAACCAGCCCCACACAAAACTCGGCCAACCTACCCCAATGAATGTTTTCGAGAACAATCACGGTTTACAAAAACAAAAGTGAGATTACCCTGGAAACCAATATACCATTTTGTAGGGTTTTGAATACCCTTTCCAGCGGTACCACGCTTTTTGAAATCGGATGGAAATTGACTCGTGTTACGAAGATTACTTTACAAGAACAGAAATTTACTCACCAGTGTCGAAAAAAGAAAAAACCTGCTCCAGTGAAAACGGCTACACGAAAGCACCTGAAATTACGTCGGTACATGGACGAACTAATACCCCACCAAAATCACTATAGATGTCGCAACTGTGCCCAAAAGTCGGTTTAAAAAAGACACTCGGCCAACCTGCCCCTTCGGCCAACCAGCCCCGGTCTCCCCTACTCCTAACTCGGATATATTTTTCTTAAATAAAAAATATTTCTTGACTTCTTTAGAGTCCATCTGCCACTGGCGATAATAATGTCTATACAGCCTGTACAACACTCATTTTCAATTTTACAATATTTTCTCTCAGAGTTATCTAAATGGTTTTTATTCATACAAAATAATAAAAATATTTGGATTAACCATTACAGAAATAGATTTGAAATAAATTGTGTTTTTAATTAATACAGATACATGCATATAAACCATTGTATTATGGTTTTTTGTTGAACCATCAACTCCCTAATACATACTATTATATACTTTATTCTTCTCCTCTTCTCCTTATAAAAGCTTTATTTCAGTATATTATATTATATACATATATTCTCATTTATAAAATGTTTTTCATTGCATTCATGCATGTTTTGTATTTTTTGTTATGTATATTACATCATGTTAAAGGTAAAGAACATTTATCCTGTGATTACATCCTGTCATTAAATTAATCACCTGTGGTTATTTTTAAAACTGCTAATGCTCTCAACCAATCCAATATAAAATTCTGGTATTTTCCCTAAGTTGCTCATAGTATCACTAGTACGAATTTAAACCACATTTCATTCATTTTAGATAAACAAAAACTCAGCAAAACATTTTTTAGAGGAGTGTAACCCCAATTCTCAATTTTTGAAATAATACTTTCATTTTTAATTTTTTTAATTTCAGCATCCAACTATAAAAAAGTCATTTCAAAAAACATGAACAACCCATATGCCCACCAACAACCTTTCTGCTAGAGCAAATTTAAACTTATAATAATGAGTGCTTTTCCTCTGACATATTCTATGTTGCATTAGATAAGCCGATTCAAGTCGGAATTTAGATCAGGGTGATTTCATTTTGAGTCTCAATCACCCTGTTTACCAAGTGATTTTTGGTCGACCTGGTGGCAGCGTGAACTGGGAATGTAGTAACAGGAGTGTGTAATACGAGCTTAATATATCAATATTTTCGATATTCACCTATTGACTGCAAAGCTTCTCTGCTGCGGCCTCCATTGTGCTTCTTCATTGAATTTGCTGTGTATTTTGCGACATGGTGATTGTAATTTATTTTGAGTCACAGTGATTGATG
Source organism: Sympetrum striolatum (assembly GCA_947579665.1). Taxonomy (NCBI): domain Eukaryota; kingdom Metazoa; phylum Arthropoda; class Insecta; order Odonata; family Libellulidae; genus Sympetrum; species Sympetrum striolatum. The sequence goes on from OX388352.1 coordinate 24,407,542, forward strand.
GAGATATCGACAATCTTTATGACTGACCTGGATCTGACTGGCCCAGGATTATTACATCATTTCTAACTTTTTATGTAAATTCAAAGCAACAATAGTTAAATGAAGACAAGAAAATAAAATATAAAAATTTTGAAACTTCAATTCTGAAAATATTAAAATTAAGCACAATGACAGTCAGACAAAGAGCAATTCCTAATTATCTACAGATATATTTACTTAAACAAATAGCTCTCTCACTTGCTGATTATTTCTTTAATACATAAACTTAAAGTCATGTTACAAGTTCATTAAATAAGGCTATAAAAAGTGTGTTTTATGTATAAGTAACAGACACGTGCAAGTATGGTTTTAATTTCAAAGTAATGAGGAAATACAATGTAATATGTATCTTATCTGTAATAGAAGTAAATTATCTCACCTATTACTTTATTTACGACTAAGAATACGATTGTATTTGTTTCCACCTGCTGTCAAATAGAAGCGTAGTCTGCAAGAGCACATAAGCCAAGCTGATATCTCTGGTCACTCTTTTTGGCAGGTTGAATCCAGCTCACTTTTAGACCATTCTAGATCGCTCTCACTCAGCGCGTGAGGTTTACCGAATCAGTCTGACTTGGCATCACCGATCTGAGATCACTTGATAAACGGGGTGATTGACTCAATCTGACCTATTGGTTGAACCAAGTACTCATTTGAGTCAAAGTATCCTTTCAACTTAAACTGACCTGTCCACCATTTTACCTTCACTATATCCTGTGCTTAAGCGTGATGAAAGCGTGCTGTTTGGGGAGTTGATTCCATGATAGAGCTGTGTTTTGGGTGATCCTTTCCGAGAAATTTTTAAGTTTGGAATTGTTTTCTTAGCTGAAAACTACATATATATACTGGCAAGCGTTGAATAAGAATCATTTCTCCTACTAAAGCCACTTTCTTTCATGTTTGACAGTCGTAGTCCTTCATAAACATGAACAATATAAAATGTACATTTCCGTAGCGCAATCCAAAGCGCATTAATCTATTGATGTAATCTCTTACATTTCTCTACATTTGCTTTCAAGAAAAATACAGGGTCATATTGCAATAATCCTCATATCTAAGACACCAGTCGTACTTTTCAAATACAATCAGTGGCGGTGCGTGACTAAAAAAACTTCACTTCAAAATTCATATTTTTTAAGTGGCCCACGAATATGGTTAGATATTCAGGCTCATACTAGAATATTGCATCTGCTTACATGAACGCAGTAACAACAACCGTGGATAAAAGCAGTAGAAAAGAAATATTTTGGGTTAGATCAATATGTGCCTTTGTTGTACAAAATCCTCACATTCACGAAAATTTAGTTTTTAATTAAATTCTCACTTCTTATTTCTCCATATGTATTTTTAAATACCAAAATACCTTTTAATATTCAAGTTGCGTTAATTTGTTGAAATATCATATAAAATCATAAAAATAGAAATCAATTACCTTATATTGTTTTATTCAGGGTTGAAGTATTTGGCAATACTGTCACAGAGTAATTTTTTATGATAAAGGCCCTGAATAGAATACACCAAGTTTTTCCCCGGTCGCGTCCTCGTCTTGCGAAAGAGCAAACAAGGGAAACAGTATAGTCTAATGGAAGAGTTGCAGCCACAAATCCAACTGTTTCTCTCATATATCTGTGGCTTAAACACATGGCAGTATTGCCTACCTCTGCTACTCTGACACAGGGATAAGTTCAGCAAAGGATTAAGCCTTCCTACTTCTTTTATTGCACATATTCCTTCAAAAGAAAGAGAAGAAAAATAAATCCCTTTAAAAAATTGGACACTAATCAACGTGAAAAGTGAGAAAAAGGAAGAAGAGGAAAAATGCCTCCAGATGTAGAAACTTATGAAATACATGAATTTGTTAAAAAGTATTTTGCCAAAGGTAGTAGTAATACGTAATTATTTCTTTGAAACAATTACAAATGAAAATTTTTTATAAATTCTTATTTAAAATAATTTATTCATATATATATATATATATATATATATATATATATATATATATATACACAAGTAAAATGTTGCTTGCATACTGCAAGCATATTAATAACACAAATTTACAGTCGACATCATATTGAGAGGTTCCTCAAAAGAAAGAAAAAGGTATTGAAAATATTCTTAAAATTCATTGCAATTTATCTGTCTGGCATTGAACCTGGGTCTTTCTGGTGATACGTCCTATGTAGCAGAATAGAAGATCACCTATGTGTGAAAATTTCAAGCAGATATATTTGCTGCAACAGCCTCAAACGGTGTCCTACTTTTCCCTTATATTCCTTATGTGAGAAATTTTAATGTGTTCTGGCATCGAACCCAGGAACAGCACGGTCTTATCTAATCTTTTTTCTTACACAGATTCTTAAAATACATCCTCTAGCAAATCAAGAACCAACCTCCTAACATTTCGATAAGTGTATAAAAAAAATGAAAAACTACCTCAATATATTTTAAAGGGTCGATTTTTGCATTGTCCTAGCATCGAACCCAGGATATTTTCTGGAAAAGTTATTAATGTTTTCGATAGATCATGACCATATCTTTAGGCTCCTTGAGTTTTGATTCTCTACCTATCTGGGAAGTATTTTTTAAAAACTTCCGAAAATCAAACCAGTGCTTTAAAATTGGAAAAATCGGGACTTTGGGGCCCTCTGGAATCAAACCCATGACACTAAGGATCAGAATCGTATTTTTTCTGGCGGTTAGACGTTATGGCCAATACGTCGTAATTTCAAATTGTTAATGCTTGCGGTTTAGCCTGTGAATAAGTATCCTATTTATCTATCTATATATATGAATGAATCGGGAGAAGCGTCTATGTATAATAAGATAGGCCTCCCTAAGTACTTTCCAATTTTCTCTGTCCTTCTCGTTGCCACGTTACACCTAAGTACTTGATGATGTATCCATTCCAACTGTCCATAGGTCTTCTTCTTGGTCTCTTCACATCTCTTCATATCCTGTTGAGAACTACAGATGTCCAACGGTGTCTTTTGTTCTTGCAACATGGCCGGCCCACCTCCATTTTTAGTGATCTTACCTTATTTGTAACTCAAGTCATCATTCTCACCCAAGTGTTGCATTTCCTGTCTATTCTTGTGATTCCCAGCATACAGCGCTCCATGCTCCTTTGCCAAGTAAATGCCAAGTTTTGGTCATGGTTTTACTGTGCCTCACAGAAAGAAAGAAAGAACAATTTTGCCGTAAGTACCCCAATCTCTTCCTTCCCCCCTCAATTCATATCTCAAGAGAGGTAATTTACAGCAAAGTGGGTTGAGGGTAGATAAGCAATGTATATTGAGGAAAAGAATAATACAACATGTGTAGAAATGCACTTAGTGTGCAGAAAAGGTAGATGTGATTATGTAGCTAAAGTTGGTTCAGAAAATGTTTGAGCTGCCTGGCAGAACGAGATCACACATTGACCATATTTATAAAAATCTATTTTTTTGACAAATAAACTATTTTACAAATATTATTTGGTAATTTTAATGTATAAAGCTTATGACCGCCCATGGTGGCGGAGTGGTTAGCGTGCTAGCACTCCAACGCCAAGTTCCTGGGTTCGAATCCTGGCTAGTCGAATTTCTGTGGCTAGGGAATGATTGTTTGTCTTAGTTAATAGTAATAATTATTGAAACGGATACAATTAGGGTCTTCCTGTTTCCATTAGAGAAGTTATTATTATAATTATGTATTTATGATGGGAAAATACTTTGCTCTTGCAGTCTGTAAAATTTATGTTGTAGGACAACTTGTTAGGACAAAAAACATCCAAAGCAGAGGGAACTGTTTGTTCTGCTCATCTTTATTGTAATATTTATTGGTGGGATTGGGATATATTATGAGAGATTTTGTCAAAATTTAGTAGGAAAAATATCTATCTAAACAAACAAATGTATGTGTATATTGATACAAAAAACAATTTTAGGCTAAATTCCACTCAAAGTATTGTGCCTCACAAAACCTAACCCCTTATTATCCATATACAAAATGCTTTGCCAACTGCAGTTGGCAAAACCATGTGGTTTTTTGGAATGCTAACCCCCGTGGTTGGCGAAGGATACATTTTACAAATGAATTCTCATAGACAAAAGCATCTGAGTGTGGACAAAGTGGGTACAAAGTTTTCACATATACCACAGGGGTCAATATAGTAATCAGCTGGCAGTGTAAGGGTTAATTCTGTTTAAATGCAACCCATCATTAAATTTCTGTTGCAATTAAGGTCTCAAAGTTTTGTTGTTTTAAAAATCATGGAATGTATTCTTAATCCTTGAGCAGTCGCACCTCTCAGTGTAACACAAGCAGTTGCGTTGGCACACCCCGTGAGCCAGTCGTTATTTTTTAATATATTCTTCAAAGCAGGTAATTTTCTTAAACTTATAATATTTAGCCATCATACAATAGTATAAGATTTTAAAATCAATTAAATTCATTCATTTTTTAATAGATTTTAATGATAAACAGAAGAAATCACACTTAAAAATTTTAAAATTTAACTGAAATTAACCAGATGAAATTATTTGTGTACACTCCTGGCCAAAATTAACGCATCATCAGTCGTTAGGATCGCTAGGGAGGTGGTGCGTTAATTTTGGCCAGGACCGTACATAGAATTTTGTCAGGTTAGTATGTATGTAGGTATTACTTCTCCTTCTGGGATATAACAACTTCAATCAATATAATAAATTACGGAAATAATCTACGAAAGATAAAATACGAAAAAAAATACGTATAAAATATACAAAAGATAATCTACGAAAGATTTTAAAATTGTGTTAAAAGTACAAATCTTTCGTAGATTATTTCCATTATGGATTACCACAACACCTCGCCTGATTCAGTGAAATAATAAATAACAATTTAAAATCAATATTACAAATTAAATCCCATTGACAGAATCCAACTGCATTATTTTAGCATTATGCATATTTATAACATCAGTCAAAAATAACTACATAGCATGCAAGCTACCCAATTATTCCAAAACAATTTTGAACATATTACTATCTTGGGTTTTGTTTTGGCCTCCTCAGTGAATTTTATAGCTATAATCTTACAAACAACATTATCTTGAATTTATGAAGTGCTTGAAACCTTCTGAAAACCAACTACTTATATTTACTCTGATTGGTATAGAAATGTCAGACAAAGAGGTAAATAAATCATTATAATTCAAAGAGCTAGCAGTAGCAGTATGTAAGTGCAAAAATTTTAATTTCCTCACACAAGCAGTTGCGCTTGCTCATGGGGTCTGCCAACGTGACATAAGTTTTAAAAAAGTGTCTTTGTTGCTGTAAATTGTACCCAATTTATGTGAAACTCTGGTGGTACATAGAGAACATTGTTGTAGGAAGACTTGAGAGACACAGAATGATTGCATGGAAAGATAAAACAGTTACGAATGAAAATGAGTACACTGGCACACTCAGTGCGCCAGCGTGACTGCTCAAGGGTTAATTTTTCCATGAGAGTATTACTATCTTTTACTTAATAATCTTATATGTTTTTTTATAAATGTGTCAACGAAGAGAGTCCTGACTGTATCTTTACTCCCATAGCCACTATTTTTGTACATTTTAGATTTCAATGAAACTTTTTTGTAAATGCGTTCATCATCCAATGTCTATATTATTGCTACTTCATTTCTAGGGTTTGATTCTCCAAAATTTTCTCGTTTTAATTCTTCAATTAGGTTCAAACTATTCTGAAAAATGTGATGTCTTCAGTTGGGGTATTATACTTTGGGAGGTATTAGCGAGGCAGAAACCATTTCATGAGGATGGAATGACAGCTTATAGAATAATGTGGGCAGTCCATAAAGGTGAAAGGCCTCCGCTAATCAAAGACTGTCCACCTCCCATTGAGAAACTCATGACCAGGTAATTAAATACAAGTATTTTGCTGCATAATTTTTGGAATTTTTAGCTGGTACACCACTGAGTCTTTTTAAATATGTATTTGCAGTTGTTGGGATCAAAACCCTTCAAATCGCCCTACAATGGGAGAAGTTGTGAGGATAATGTCAGAAATTTTTCCTTTCTTCAGTGGGTACGATGAACCCCTCCAGTATGTTGAATCTTCAGAAGCATCCACAATAGGTAATATTGTTATTTTATTTGGACCTCTATGAAAGAGATTGGGCCTCTTACACCCACAGTATTTTATTCCATATTTGAACAAAGAAGAAAGAGTTATGGAAAATTTTCACTCTTAAACATGTTTAGTCAGGCTAAGCTAGAGTGGTCTTAACTAAATATATGCAATTGTTATTTGATATGCTGAAGGGAAAGTATTTTGAAGGGTTTAAAGCAGGCATCTGCATGAGTTAACTTGACTCTAAATAAGTCATTTTTGACACACTCTGTTTTCTTTGAACAAGCTTGAGGGTTTCATTTCATTTTTGCTTTAACTTCTTTTTGTCCATTTAGTTAGCACCATTAATATCACTAAATATTGTGTGCATTATTTATTTATCATGCATAATTTATGATTCTGAAAGAAAACTTTTAGGACTCCTTAGCGACAATTAAATTTCTTTTTATTCAAGTATTGTAATTTGTCATTTTAGTTCAGTTAATTTGCAAATAACCATGTATCATTTGATAATAGGACACATTTTTAAGGGTTGTGAAGAAGTGAATATTTTTATTAATTGCAATTTCTTTGAAGATGTAAAAATTAAATTCCTTTAAAGGTTCTGTTACTCAAGATACTGGAAGATCCATAAATGAGGATTTAATTGATGAACAGGAGGATAGTCTTTGTAAGTTCACATTTTTTGCTTGATTATGAGGGTACCATGTTGTCTTACTTTTACTCATTCTGTCCATTTTTTTATAATCTTTGTGAATTTCAGTTACAGATCCTTATATTCCAAATGATTCCAATCGTAATGCTGTGCAGGAACCAAATCAGTACATTATGTTGCCAGCAGATAGTAGGCTGTCTACACCTCTTCATATGCAGATAGATCCAGTAAGTACTGGATGTTTTTATTTATGAGATTTCCCAGCTTTGATCAATCTCTAGTTTGACTAATTTTTGCTATTATAATTCAGTGATGAAGTTAATCTATTTATTACTGTGTACAAGACATTATTTTGATGCTGTTTTGTTTATAAACCTGTGAAATACCATTGTAAATAAGATGAAGCTGTGTATTGCTGTATTTCATGTTTTTCATGGAATCTCCTTAAATTAACTTCTATAGTTTCTTATGCAATTCAAAATAAGAGGCTTGGACTACCAGGAGGTAAGACTCAGAGCCGACAATGGCGGCTTTTGGAGATTTCAAACCTCTAATAATTTTTTTGGAAAAACATGTTTTATGTATGGGAGATGTATGATAACTATAGCTTATCTCCTGAAATGTGTCTTTTCATAGGATTGCCCAACAAATTGTCCAAATTTACCTCTTGTGTCTGGTAGCTATTCTCGGTTAGCTTTAACCTAAAGTGTTGGAGTATCTTATTGAGCTTTTAACTACCTAAAACAGCAACTACTATGAGCCATAATTGATAGCACAACTCAGATGTTCATATTCATTTATATTTATTTAAAAGTAAATGGTTAAAGGTCTTCTCTGTCTTGATAGGATGACTCCTTTGTTCCAAAGATTACTATGATTTTGAATATATTCAAGAAAAAGGTATAATATAGTATAGTATATACAGCTTAGTCCAATATTTTTCCAAGTGGATTCTAATATTTATTTTAAAAAGGTGACTATCAAGAATGTACTGAAAACACTCCTGGGTTTTTGTCCCATTCAGCTTGATTGTGAAAGGTTCATCTCTCTCTAAGAAAAACCTTAGGTTTTTGTAGATGGAGGAGCTCGCTCTTTGAAGTACTGCATGAATAATTAAGCTGTGAGTTAAGAAAGTGCCCATGGGAACTCCATCCCATTACTGATGTTAATTTCTGTAGCACTGGATCTTAATTAGAGCTCTAATAGAAAGCCTATCATTGAAGAAGGACTTGAGGAGATGGAGATAAGGTGATGTACAGTCTTGAACATGGAAACCTCAGTGAAATTATAATGTTGACAGGACTCACCTAGAAGGTTGCATGCTACTGAATGAAATCTCTTATCATCCTCACAAGATACACATAGTGTTGATTATATGGTACCTGGACTAATACTCTGCAGGGAGATACCATAGAAAATCATTGATGCTGATTTTGGACCTTAAATGTACCTATTTCTTGTCCGTGAATCTATTAGAGGCCACTTGATTAAAAACATATTACCAAGAGAAATGAAAGAAACCATACATTTCATTCATGTGGTACTACTCCCTACCTTACCTTATATCCTGAAGGCAACTTGAAAAAAAAAATGCTAGTAAAGCACTCGTATGTTGCCATTATATGAACATATTTAAATTAAAACAAAAAGACAGAGAAAAGTGTAAGAAAAAATCTTTGCAACTGAAGGTTGACAAAGAAAAAAACCCATGTTTTTGGGAAAACACCCACAGAGAAGGGGGATGAAAAAATCCACAAAAACACAGTTAAAGATAACAATATAGTAATGAAAATTATAGAATTACATAAATTGCAAATTAATAAATTTACCAAATAATAATAAATTATTCATTACTAGAAAAATCACATTTACTAATGCTAAGGGAATAAAAAATGTAAAAAAAATCAAAGGACATATCCTACTAATTAATATTCATCAGAAAATAAAAGATCAGCCAGTGGGGTCTGTCAAATATTTGGCTGTTATGAGATGTGTGTTTTTCAAATTTATCTTAGTAGGAAGAGTGTGAGATGAATCTGAAAATGAAGAGAGAGAAATATATAATATCTTACATATAATATATAATAGCTTCTATCCCATTACAAAATTTATAATCTTTATACAAGGAGAAGAAAATACTTATTTTCAATTTAAGAATGTAACATATATTCACTGTACTGTAACATATATTCAAATAATAATTCTCTGTTATGATTTGTATGAATTAAATTCCTGAATGCATTAATAATAAAATGTACATGATATTTGAGAACAATTGAAGAACTCAACTTGCTCAACTGGTGACTCTCTGCTGATATTAAATTATTTAAATTGCATTGCATCTGTGCTTTCTAAACTATATTTGTGATAAATTAATTAAAAAAGTAACTATAACCTAATATTCCATAACGATTTATTTTTTCTAAGTATGTCTCTTTTAAGAATGTTTCAAGTCTCAGAAAAATGACGCCTACTATTTGGGAAAATTGAATGACATTTTCCGTGAATGACTTATGTGTCTGTTACTGTATCTGTTACTGTTAATGTGACACACCAACAGTTTTAATTACTGTGCCAGCCTTACCATTAACATTTTACTTATAAGCTAGTGAAGTGTTTAATAATAAACAACTAAGGAATGATGCTTGTTGAAGTTCTTGAATTCATTCTTATTTTCATGAAATAAGCAGTCATTTTAGTTAGTGCTTAAAGTACCTACTTTATCAGTATGTTAGTATCTATGGTATCAGTATGTTATTTAGAAAAGGTATAAAAAAGAATATTACTAAATCATAATATTACGTATGGAAGACAAAACTTAAACTTAGCTGGGAACTTAGTTAAGCTACTGAATATTATAAACTGTTGGGCCCATCCATAAAAATAAATTAGAAACTATTGTCCTGGTGAGTAAAGGTAGAATTAATCTTTCTAGGTGCAATAAAATAGAAAGATTTTTTGAAGAAGACAACATTAACTAGCTTACTCATCTTCTATTGCCGTAGCCATATCATTTTTATCTTGAGAGTTGTATGCTACACAATTTTACAGCTGTAGAATTTAGAAGTTTCAAATCTCCAATAGCCGTTTTTATCATTCCCTGGTATTCTGAGAAAACAAGAAAGGACACTGCACTTTTTGAGAGCACTCAATACGTATTTCGAATGCGATGCATTCTTCTTCGGGAGTAGTTAGCATTGCATTCAAATACGTATTGAGTACTCTCACAAAGTGCAGTGTCCTTCCTTGTTTTCTTGGAATACGAGGGAATGAGAAGAGGAACGCCGACAAAAACAGCTATTGGAGATTTTAAACCTCTAATTCCTTACCAGCCATGTCCAAATTTTCTTTTCATTACTGCTGTAGTATTCTTATAAAACCATTTGTTTTTATATCAGTGTGAGTGACTTGCTAGCAAGAGTTATTTGAAATTACAAAGTTATTTTTAAAACTCAAGTATTGTTGGTTTTGTTAATAGATTGTAGGTGAGATAATGCTTATAAATATGTAATATTTTGTAAGAAAACTGAAGCTTAGCTTACAAAACAATTTAGATAAACCAGTCATTCCTCTTTGGTCTACCTTTCATCTTTAATTTTTCGTTTTTATCTATTTTAGAATACTTGGGAGCTGGCAGATCAGAATGAAAACTCCCTAGAAAAAGAATACCTCTCTAATGGGAGAATGGTGGCCCCTGTTCTGATAAGTTCTTCCCAATGTTCCACCCTTCAACCTGTGACTGACTTAAATAGTGAGTGCATTAGTGAAAGAACCCCTCAGGGAGTTATAAGTGATACACAGCATGGTACTTCTTTAGAAACTGTGCTATCTAATACTGCTGGTCATGTTTCCACAAGTTGGCCTGTGGGTGAAAAACTAGGGATCACATCATCTGAAGATCCTGCTTTATCCAATAAAGATGAATCTTGTAATACACAACGGGAACACATAGTTTGTGGACGTTGCTCGGGGCGTTTATTTAAGCAGTGGTTGGATTCTCAAGAAAAACAGTTTAATGAATCGTGTAAAAAATGGCAGAGAAATGAAGAGAAGAGGCGTGTGAAAGAGAGGAAGGAAATCAAATCGCATGGTATGGCTTAACTTTCTCAAAAATGTTATCTCAATGATCCTTTCAGCATTTGCATGAATTAACTTGTTTGTGCAAAAGGATCTTCTTTAAATAACTCGAGTTATACTAACTAAGGCAGGTTACACTTTGTGGTAATGAGAAATATGCAATTCCATGGCAATGAAGTACACAATTCCATGGCTCCTTTTCTTTATGGTGCAGGGTTGCTGCAATTTCTCATTGATTCCTTGCTTTTTCTGTGTAATTGTATAATATTTGTTATGATGGAACTGTGAATCACTATATTTACCAGAAAATGAAAGTTGAGCATCAAGTTGATTGAAGGGTTCTTAAAATCATGATATGGAGAAAAAAGATATTGCAAATAAAAGAGCAGTTTACGTTGATTCCTGGCACAATTAAAGAATGCTTACCATCAAAGACTATCTTGGTCTAGATTAGATCCTGATTTTTGATCTGTTAGGTCTTTTCTTCTATCTCTACTGTATCTAACATACATATTAAAGTGATAAATGCTGAAAATTATGCTATAGAAGTAGATCTTTCATGAGTTTATGAGAATTTACCTCTTTAGTAGGACTAGCAGAGGAGGTACTTTTTGCCCAAAGTAGCCAATTAATTGGTCAACTATGGAAATATCCTTTCTTAATTGGAATTAATTTGTATTTTATGGTTTAATTTCTGTGCCCTTAAAATGAATAGGCTCAACTACTGAATGAATGTTCATAAGAAACAAAGATCACAAATTTTATATGCAATAAATACACAAAATAAAAATAATTCTTGAATAAAATTCAGAAACATCAAACAAAGAGGAGGAATCCTCTTCAGGGAGGATATTACAATTAATTAATGCTTAAAATATTTTTGGCCATAATGGATTGGGTGCATATGCAGATTTACCTGGATTGCGGGTTTGTCATTATTTCAAAGCTCAGTTTTTGACCTATCTGCAACATTAGCTGTATCACTCTTTTATTTCATTGCTCATTCAAATAGATGAGGCCCTAAATCTAACTCCCATAGTTGAGGGTTCTTGCTGAGCTCCTTAAGAAGAATACATGTAAGGCATCCATCTGCATTAAAGCATAACCAAAAGCTTGTAGAAGGATTTGTGTTCCTTTGAACTGAAGAATCAAATTTGACACTAAACATTTCTGTCGATATGTGTCTGGTTTGCCAGACAATTTTAACTGGGTTGGGTTCTCTGCTCTAGAGTAAGGTTTTTTCCTAACTAATTAAGTGTTCTCTGGCTATGATTAAGGCTCCATTGAATAAGTGCTTAGCTTCTACAGATAATATAATAGAAAAAAATAATTAATCCAACCTACTACTGTAAATATTTATAGGGAATGTCATATGTATATAATTATAAATGAAAGCTTAATTTGAATGCAGAAACTAATTTAAAATTCATTCACATCTTGATAAAGTGAATACAATACATTCATAAAGACTTATAAACTAAACTAAAGAGAGAGTTGTGATGCTTTTGTAGTACAAAAAGCATTTTTTCTTTTTTAGAAGTTGAAAAAAAAAGCTTTTTGTATTGCAAAAGCATCATAACTCTCTCTTTATACACACACCCACAGGCGCATGCAAATGTACATGTATAGACACACATACTTACTGGGAACAGTAATTGTGGAAATTTAAGTCATATGAGAAGAATATGTTAATGTTTTGCAAACAAATCTCTTTTGCATTTTAAAAATATTTTTTGTTTGCGGATGACTATCCAAATAAATAATTCCATGTCTGAATTACAGTAAAATTCATCTTTACAAAGCGCTGATGATGCTTCAGTTTTAAGTGAATGTTTCAGCACTCTAAAAGGAAAAAAAGTAGATATCAAATTTCTTTATGAGGTGGTTGATTTCAGGTTGGCATGAACATAAACTCTCAAATTTTGCATTATTCCTCTTGAAAATTTCAGTTTTTGTTATTTTCAGCAGTTGTTGATTCGAAAGAGCTGACTTTCACTGAATTATGAGAGAAAAAGTTTCCCTGAAATTAATCGGCGTTGATGAAAGATCTCATGCTTTCCTGGCGTATGCTGCAGATGAAGTCTTCTCGGAGTTGAGAACCCGAGAAGACGTCATCTCAATCAAAATTGTGATTTGGAGTTACTTTGTAACCAATTTCTATGTTTTGTGATGCAAACCTATTATATTATTCCACCAAACTATACTAAGCAAATCCTGTGAATCTGTGTTTCCATAAATTAATGCATCTTTGAAATTGGTTTATCTTCCCTACCTAGCATATTAACAATTTATTTAGTAGTTCTCAATATATTAACAGTATTTATTACACATATCTATTATACATAGCTACCTCTCCGGATAAACCTGTATACACAGTGTGTATCATAAGTTTTAAGACTGGCTATAATATCCGTTCTACTAGTGCCATGTTCATGAAATTATGGCAACTAGTTACAACAACCTTCTTCTCCCCCCATATCAAGTCCATCAGATCACATGCAGCTGTTCAGTATCAATTCGGGTGGTAGTATCAAGGTGGTTGTGGTCATGATATCACGATGAATGAAAATAACAAATACTGTGTTGTGATTAAATTTTGCTTTAAAGCTGGTAGAGCTGCAGCAGAAATGTTCAAAATGTTAAAATGGTAGCATAACTTTTTATAAAAATTGCATTTTCAAAAATCAAAAATTAAGACATAGTTAATCATTTTTTTACTCCAAAGACATTGTCCACAAAGACTTTGTTCCTCAAGGTACTACTGTGATTGCTTCATTCTACCAAAATAGTGGATTGTCTTTGCAGAAGAATAGCGCATGTTAGACCAGAACTGTAGAGAGATCTTTTTCCCCCTGAGCAATTAACGCTCAATTTTTGGCCAACAAAAATAGTTTCTGTTCTCAGCCACCCACCGTACTTGTCTGATTTGAGTCCCCCTGACTACTTCCTGTTCCCTAAATTTAAGATGGACTTGAAAGGTAACCATTTTGCATCGATTGACGAGATACAAGAAGCCATGACCATGAAGTTAAACAGTATTTCAAAAGAGGAGTTTTTGAAAGGCATGAAAAGGCTTAAAGATCCTGCCAACATATGTATTACTTCTAATAGAGACGATTTTAAATAAAGTATTTTTGAAAAAAACTTTAGTCTTTAGTAGCCACAGTCTTAAAACTTACGTGACACACTATGTGTATATGTGTGTATATGTGTATGTATATGTGTGTGTGTATGGGATACAAATTCTAACCATGTTCCACAAGTGTCTTTGACTTGACATTTTTGCGATATACTGGCCAGAGCATGTAACTGCACAAATAATTCAGACTTGGATCATAGCTCCTCAGGTCAGAAGGTTCTGACCTGAGGAATCCAACAGTAACATTGCTGAAATGTCGTTACCCAAAATTACCATCGCTGTATTCCTGAAAACCTTCAGCATTGATTCTTCATGCAGCGAAATCTTCATTCAAGAACTACCATGGGTTCGATGCCTGAAGGCTCCAAAATCCCATTATTTTCCATCAGAATCTGTTGCAGGGATTTTCAGAAAATTTTTGAGGCACTTCCTGACAAATTAGAGAGTTGAAATTTGAGGGATTGCTGGAAGTCATGCATATCCAGTGAAAACTACCAAGACATCTTTTTATCCTTCATCAAGATTATCCTTAGTTTGACGCTAGGTCAGAGCAAATATTCTTCTTATAAAATGCATATAAAGTCCTTTTTTACCTTTGGAAGGCTTTATTTCACTTACAGAATTAAATTACAAATGTTAGTGCTATGAAGTCGATATAAGTAACAAAAGAAAGGAAATTAATTGAAGATTCTTAGTTTGGTTGTATAAATTGCTTTTTAGCGCTAAATTATGACAACTATGGCAAAATGACCTAAATTTAAAAAAAATTATTTTTTAGTAAACAAAGTGACCAAGGGGATTGTTGAATCCAAGCTCATGCATTTTCTCATTTGAATACGTGGAATTTTAAGTGTATACTATTAAGTCTATTAATGGTAGGGACTAATTTCAGAATTCATGAAATAGAGGCTGAGATGTGATCATAAGCAAACTAATATACATAAATATCAGGGAGTATCATAGAAATGTTTCCATATGTGCGTGAGTTCTACACTAAGTGGATGCAAAATTGTCCCAATAGAAAGACATTGCGATGATTTTTAAGAATTGTTTTGAATTTCTTTTCAATTATATGAAAACATAAAACCTGTTATGAACAGAAGTCATAAATACATTTCATATATGCGTTTTACCATTTCCCTATTGTTCCTTGGTTCTATGCTAGAGTATTACTCCAGAAATTTCAAGTAAGGATTCTAGGATCTTATTTTAGGACCTTCCTGGTATGATAACAACATCAAACTAGAAAGAAATCCATAATTCAGCATGTGAACAGCTGTCATGAACATGTTTTACAAATACAGTAAACAATCTCCCTTATGGTTCTTGGTCCGACGCCAGGATGCAATTAACATTCTAGCATTCAATTTAAGAGGAATGCTGAATTCCTTTTGAGGACACCTCTGATATATTGACTTGAAATTTTAGTAACAGCCAGCGTTTACCCTACTTAATAGTTTCCTGCAATCTCATCTTACAGAAAGGTCCTGGGTTTGGCACCAGGCAGCTCTAATTTTTCTAACGCCAGGGCACCATTTGTATTATATTTCAAAGTAGAAGTATAGAATTATGTTCGAGGACCTTCCAGATATATAATGGATTTTAGCATAGAGTGCTTTGGGTTCCTAAAATCTCAAACCAAATAGACAACTGCAAAGTCCATTACTTTAAACAGTTTTTAGTGGCTGATGGATATATATCATTTCAATTTGCTTTCAGAATGCTAGCAACTTTTACTCATGGTTGACTTAATTCATGTTGACCATTCATGACCAAATGAACAAATTTGATTTAATTCCCTTCATTTGATGCTTAGTTCTCTTTTGAAAAGTTAAATTATATAATTTAACTTTTCAAATTAAGTTAAGCCTGCAAATATAATGATGAAATTTACATGCTTTTCTTATGGTAATGCCTTACTCTTGCGGAGTTGATCCAAAGAACCTAGGCTAATTAAAAAATAGCCTATAATCACTGCCGGGAAGACATTAACAATATTTAATGTTTGAATGTTGTACAGAACTTACATATGCACATACAAACACACTCATTTCTATAGATATAAAGATTGCTTTCAAGTTACTCTGATACTGTACTCTTGACTCTTGATGACTCTGTAATGAGCCATTTCATCATCTAATATTGGGTCTCCTCGGAAAGCCTTTAAAAACATAATCAGCAACTTCCGGTTTATCAGTATTTCATGAATAACTCCTAAACAATCAGTGATACAAGAATATGTTTCAATCCAAAGTTATAGTAAATTATATTTTCTAAAACTTTTATTTCAAATAGTATATACCTAAATATCATATTTATGGAGATATTTTGAAAACCGGAAATGAGCTTTGAAGAATGAAACTCGACTTTTGGTTAACCGATTTACTCCAAAAACTAATCAACTCTAAATACATAAACCAAAGTACTATATATGAAATTTGGTGTTGATACAACTAATAGTTTTCATGTTAGAGCGCCCACAAAGTACATAACAGCTATTTCCGGTTTATCGGTATTTCACGAATAACTCCTAATCAACCGGTGATACAAAAATATGTTAAATACAAAAGTTATAGAAAATTAGATTATCTAAAACTTTTATAATAAATACAACATACGTATATATCATATTTATGGAGGTATATTGAAAACCGGAAATGAGCTTTGATGAATGAAGCTCGACTTCCGGTTAACCGATTTACTTCAAAAACTAATCAACTCTGACAGCACACACTACAGTACTATATATGAAGTTTGGTATTGATACGACCAATAGTTTTTACGTTAGAGCGCCCACTAACACACACACACATACAGACACACACACACACACACACACACACACACACACACATACACACAGACATCATTCCGAAAATAGTCAAAACGTGTTCTAGGGACCCCAAAACGTGTATTTCCGTTGAAATCTCGAAGTCGAATTTTTTCATGAAAACAATACTTTCTCTATACTTCGTATATGGAGAAAGTAAAAAAATTATTCTCAGTGTAGTTAGCAGACTTATAATCTATGGCCCAGGACTTGGGTCTTGTTGGGAAATTAATCTTACTTGATAGAAAGTTTTAAATTACCCAAGAGTAAAGGTCTCTATGTTTGTTTTGAGAGTTGTTCTTTCACCAGGGCCACTTGTGTTTCTGGTCTGATTTTGGATAATCACCAAAGCTATAGAAATGAATTTCAATGCATAATAAATAGAGGATTCTACTCTTTTGGTTTACTATGAAGACCATCCCTTATCCCAGTATGCGTTTTCTATGTAAGTTGGCTATGAGACTAATTTATGTACGACCCCTAATGTTCCCAGGATCAACTAGGAAATGCTGTAAAATTAGTTCCATTTTATCCTATTACATTATTAAATGGTATAATCAGGGCCTTAAATACCCTTTTGCACGTTTGCTATCCTCCAGTGAAAATTAATGTTTGTGAATCTTAATTTATTCCGTTCAGTTTTTGCCAAGTATATCTTCCTTCTTTTCTCTCTCAAATATTTCGTTCCTTTTGTATTTTACTTTATTGTGTTTTGCTTTGATTGTATTTTACTTCTGTTGCTATGGAGTTGGGGCTTTTTAGCAATATAGTACAGTGGTTCCCTACCTTTTTCAACCCACCTTTCCTCATCGGAAAACCTCCACGGTTCTTCGGTGCATGGTGGAATAAAAAACCTTATTTGTATCCTATCCCTTATGTATGTATAATTTACCATCAAATATTGCAAACAATATCTCTGGCCAAATAATGAAAGTGGTATTCACCAACTGGCAGTAGGACAGCCTGGTGAATTATTGTCCGAACCCCCCCAAATACAAGTACAGTTTTGATGATGAGCTTCTATAATGGAAATTTATGCGGATGTAAAAGCACCACCCATTTGGATGTCTGGGAGTTGGTGGTAATAAGGAGGTTCATCATGAAGAAAAGAATTACTACCCTGCAATTCACAACCTACAACTGCTGCAGCTTGAAGAGTGAAGAACGATTGCTGGAACTACTCAATGAAGCAGAGAAGATAAAATGGGATATCATCGGTCTCAGCAAAATCAGAAGAAAATCAGAAGAGCTACTTACTCTGAAGGAAGGACATTTATTCTTTTACAGGGGTACCAAGGATGGACAAAAAAAATGAAATAGACTACATATTGGTAAACAGACTCTACACTGTAACTAACTGTGAAGTTTTGAATAAATTCAACACTGGAAGTGACCTCAGAATTGTTAGATGCCGAATTAATAGTAACCCCCAAATAGAATGAAAACAGTTGGTTTCTTGCAAGAAGGATGAGATGTATATTGGTAAACTATCAGTTAACAAGAAGCAGTTTCAGCCGGAACTAAGAAACAGATTCTCAGCACTTCAGGAGGAAGAACTCAAAACCAAATTACGGAAGTCGTGAAGAAAGTGGCTGAGGAAGTAGCAAGCATGCCAAAAAAACCTAAGGATAAGAAGTTTACTGATAGAATCCGGCAAATGATGAAACGACGGAAGGAACTGAAGAATTCAGACACTCCAAGGGATAACATTGAATATGCCGAGCTTTGCAATGCCATCAGAGTAGCAATCAAGGAAGACGTGAAAAATTTTAATAAAAATTTTGTGCAAGAGGCTATAGAAAATAACAAGAGCATTAAGAGGGCCAGAGGATGCCTAGCAATTGGTAAGGAACAGATTTTAGCCTTACAGAAGGGAGATGGCACAACAACATATAACAGACCAGCAATATTGAGGACTGTAGCAGAATACTTTGGCAACCTACACAAGAAGATGGGAAATGCCGAAGAGGAAAACCAAGAGGAAAGGCAAAGCTCACAAAATCTCCTCTCAATTCTCCCAAAAGAGGTACTGGTGGCGATTAAGCAGATGAAGAATGGGAAAGCAGGAGGAGCAGATGGGGTGTTGGCGGAGTATCTGAAAGCTGGTGGAACAGAGATTGCTAATATTTTAGCACAATTATTCAGTAACTGTATAAAACAAGGAGTGATTCCTAAGGAATGGAACCACGCAAGGATTGCTTTTCTCCATAAGAAAGGAAGCCAAGAAGATATGAAGAACTATCGCCCCATTAGCCTCCTTCCAGTTGTCTACAAAACATTCATGAGGATAATAGCTGAACGTCTTACGATGACCTTGTCTTCAGCCCAGCCTAGAGAACAAGCAGGATTCCGGAAAGGCTTCAGCACTATGGATCACGTCCACACACTACAGGAAATTATTAACAGAACGAATGAGTACGATATGCCACTCGTCCTCAGCTTTGTGGATTATGAACAGGCCTTCGACTCAGTATGTACCTCCTCCACTCTGAAAGCTCTAAAGAATCAAGGGATAGATTCTGAGTACATCCGTCTCTTGCGCAGTGTATATGAGAAAGTTTGAAGTTTGAACTATATCGTTGTGAAATTTCAACATTCCAGCTGCAATACCAGGGGAGAAAAAAATTATTGTGCATTACTTTCCGAAATCAGATGGCTATACTCCCAACAAATGGACTTCTACGAACAGGGCATATTGAAACTGGTACCACGATGGGAGAAATATGTTGAGAAAATTGGTGACTATGTAGAAAAGTAGGTCAAAGATGTAAGTTAATTTGTGATTTGTTTGGTTTTGGTACATATTAAACCTTTAGGGAAAAAAATTATTGTGGGTTACTCTCCGATCAACCCTTGTAGTAATTGTAGTGCAAGAAGTATTCTATTTTTCACTGTATTTTAGCCAAAAGAGCTTTAGGTATTAAACAGGCCACATTTTTGAACAAATAGCTAGGTAGATATACATTTGAAAATGGATGTTTTTCTGCCATTATTAAAAGATTTTCTCCATGTATCATTAATGAATTTTCTAATTGATTAAGTTTTCCTTGTTCTGTTTTACTTCTATACTCAAGCTTCTACCCAAAATTCACTTTTATTTACCATTTTTGCCATGTGCTTCTAATTCTATTGGAAATAAGATTCTTTTAGCTAATCTTTTTTATTGAAATCAATATGGTAATGGGTGTAGAGAGATTTGGTAAATTATCCATGCAATTTAATTAAGATGATTATTCATAATTTTAGTAGGAGATATTACCACTGGAGTTTCTTCAGGTGCTATTCTGTTGATACTTCAGGAATTGTATAGAAAATTTACCAAGTCTCTTCTCCTCAGTTTCTGATGTGTGTTATGTCCAATACTTGAAGTAATGAGGTAGTTATAACAATTTTAGTAATTTGATTGTTCCATAACTTATAGCTGATTATATTTGCTTATGAGGTGATCAAACCCAGTGAATGCCTCATCATTTTTTGTTTTTTAATAACAATTGGAATGAAGTAATAAATACCTACCTACCAATAATCAGTACCATTATGCAATTGTCTTTATTTTAGCCTGAAAAGCTTTCCTGGTACTCAAATTTTACCTTTATAGCTTGTTCTTGACTGTTGACTGGGTGACACTCCCAGTGATCCATTGTAAGTAAATTTGAACATAAGTAAATCCAAAATGGCCGATTAATGTTTTATATGTCTACATAATTGGTTCTTTTGTCTGTTTACAGGTGATATAAAAGAATTGATGTAATTTTATAAACAATATTTATTTAACAATAAAAGTTGTTGAGGTTTTGATTCCTGTGTTTTAGGCTAATATACAAATCCATGAAAGAGAGATTTAAAATGGGTGTTTGTGTAAGTCATATAGATCATAAGTTTCTGTACCATGGAGGTCTGAGGATTCCAAAGGTGTTAATTTGTTTGTTATAGTAGTTGCTGATTAGGTATTATCTAAAGAAAAATGTTCAAATTCAATTAGGAAAATTACCAGTATCAGTTTTCATTTTACTTAACACTTATCAACATTCTGGATCAATTAACCAAGTATCAAGTTGTTGCAGCTTCAGAAGGTGTCCTCTTTCTATTTCATCAATTCATACTGTTGTAATTCCTAACATTAAGACTAGCTTAAATGTAAATGTAGCTGCATCATAAAATATTTTTTCTTCTTTAATCTTCAAGTTAATAGCTTATATCACTGTGTTTATTTTTAAGATTAAAGTATAACAGCTTTATTCTATATTGCAGGATTTTATAGAACACCACCTGGGATCAAAGGTCCAATTTATCCTTACTCTTCTATAAATCAACCAGAGCCTTTTGTTGGTATGTTAAATTTATTATTTTATAGTATAAGTATGATATTCTTTGTGTTGATTTCTCGTTTGTCTCTCAAATCATTGCTGAGGGTTGTTAAGTATTAGACAATGACTGTTCGAAAATTAAGTATAGATTTGAATACCCTGTTTCCTTACGTTGCTATTGCTTTTCCCATTCATTATTACCAACACAACTTAAAACTTGTGAAACCCAATTGTAAGTTGGCTTTGTTTTTATTATGTACACTCCTAGCCAAAATTAACGCAGCACCTCCCTTGCGATCCTTACGGCCGGTGCTGCGTTAATTTTGGCCAGGACTGTACTTAAAAGTGTATTTGAAAATATTTATTTAGTCCCCAATAAATCCCCAGGAAAAGTGAGATATTGATTCTGTCTATCAAAGTTTAGATCCTAACAGGCCACAAATTTCCAATTTTTTCCACAAGAAGCCATTGTATGTATTTCCTGAATTTTTTTAGTATGCTTCCTGGAATGGAAGAGACGTTTGCATCTAGATGTTGTTTGTAGATGTGCTTTTGTGACGTTATTTGCAAATATGTCTTCCAACATAGTTTTGGGTTTACTCCTGGCCCATACAAATATCTCTCATAAGAATACATTGTGGAGAATTTAAAAATAAAGAAACCCTGGAGGTGCACCTAGGGTTATTTAGGATAAATCTTGTAAGGGTTTATGAGAAAGGGATTTGAAACTTTCAAGGCATGTTCCTTGCTTGAAAATTATGGATAAGTGTCCGACCATTCCACTCAATGGGCTTGAATGAAATAACAAAACTGACAATGGGAGTTTGGCCAACACACCTCACATTTGCATTACCATATAAATTTCGAGATTTTCCTCCTAGGAAATCATTTTCTTCACTTTTTTTACTGATAAATTATCTTTTTGCCATCTCACCTTTCTACCTTCCTAACATTCCTTACCTTTTAGTAAGCATTTATTCTAACATCTAAATTATAACGATGTATTACATTTTGAAGGTTATCTGCTGCAAAGTCTTAGTCAACAGCACAAGCATCACTCACTTGGCCTTTGTTGTGTGGGCCCTAGGGTGGAGAATTTTGCCACTTATTTTCCTGATCGAAATGTAATACCCGGCCAAAGTGGCCCACCTACATGGACATTACAGATATAAAATTATTTTGAAATAAAAAAATTTCTTCTGTGAGAAGTTTTGCCTCAAAGGTTCAAAATTTCCACAAAAACATCAAAATTGTCATATATTTTTTCAGTTTAAACAACCATATTTTTGCGCAAACAGATGTCACTTGCAAAGAACACAATATATATCTTTATATCCATGAGAAACATTAATAGTAGTTAAACTTTTCACCAAAGTGTATAATAATATTAAATCCACTCTAGTATGGCATACTTAAGGTAAACACACTGATTCCAACATGAATTACAATTTTCTATTAATAAATTAATTGGCTTATTACTTGAAGTGTTTTGATTTCATAATGTATAAGCAGTTAGTTCAAAAATCTAAAGATGTAACTCTGTCAAATACCCAAAGATATTAATTTTAAGATTACATTTATGTAAAGAATGAGCGATCTTAAAAACGTTATCACTAAAAGATCTATCAAGATTCTATATGAAAATTCTTAATTGTTGGAGGTATTGCCGTGCAGATTCGAGGGTGCGGCAATAATCCACTATATCCTTGATAAAATTATGCACTCTCTCTTCAGGGATGTGATATAATTTTATAAATTCACTAACCGCCACATCGAAGGGGTTGTTACTGTCTCTCAGTCTCCTTCTCGTTACTCTTAAATAATTCCCTGCTCTGCTACTGAAAACATCACCTTAGCTGAAATCGGAGCTATATGTACGGATATGCGAAGCTTTCACTGAATTTATCAAGCAAACACATGACTAGCTGTGTATCTGTAAGACTTGCGTGATTATTGAGGTTTTTTACCTTTCAGCTCTTCTGTATTTCAGCAGAAAAAAAGGACAGAGGTAGTCATAGGACTTGACTCTTGGGGGGGGTTGAACCCCTAAAACTTCCCCCTCACTGCGCCACTGGATGAGATAGATTTAAATGTATTTAAATTGTTTTACTTACGAAGGAAACAACAGGTTTGTGGGAAACGGATTCAAACGAAACTTTCAGGGCAGATTCTCTGCTTAAAAATAAAGGACTTGTGTCTGACCATTCAACTCAATGAGCCTTTGTTTATGAAAAATTGGGAACTGAATATCGGAGTTAGGCAATATCCCCATACACATGCATTAACATGCAGATCTCGCTTTTGTCCGGGGATTTTTATTAAAAATTTTGTGGTGATGCAGGAAGTGGAGTAATGTAAAAGTATACTGTAAATATGGTAAATTTAAATGGGCCTTATTTTCGTCACAATAATTAATTGAATATTGATAAGCAGATTGTATGCAACCCCGCATTACACACCGCGCTATCTCAAATTTGTAGAAAATAACCCGCTGTTTGCGAGTTATATTCTAATTTATTTTCATTTTCTTTTGTTGTATTTTTCCTTTATACTCACTAATAGACTTAATATCAAATTTTCCATTCTTGCACTCGATATCCGATCGAATAACCTTATTTCAACCAAATGCAATTCGATGACGGAGAGCCTCAGGAAAAGGATGATGAGGGATGGTTCATAAAATAGTTTTCTGTAATGCTTCGGTAATCGTTGGTAATAATAACATTAGCTGTAGCCTTAACCTTGATAGTAGTCTTATAAAATAGCATGTTTGCGAATTTAAGAGCTAAGTTTATAAGTCCGCACTTAAAAAAACGCCTTTTCTATTTTCATCCAGCTTTTTCGATTGTAGCCCACCGTGCGTCGTTATTTGTATTAGAATAAATTCGAACTAAACGGTAAAGAATGCTAGGAAGGCAAAAAATATGAAATTTAATCGCAAAAAGGAAAGTTATCAGCAAAAACTGGAAGAACATAATTTCCTAAATGGAAAATCTCGAGATCTGCATGGTAATATATGTGTGTGGCGGGGTTGATCTCCGATTTTCAGTTGCTAATTTTTCATAAACAGAGGCCCATTGAGTTGAACGGTCGGATACGTATCCATTATATTTAAGCAGAGAATGTGCCCTGAAAGTTTCGTTTGAATCCGTTTCCCACAAACTTGGGGTTCAATTCGGTAATAATTCCGACCCGAATAGAATTCAGTTTTCGACGGAATTGTACCTCATATTGGCGCTTTCTTCAAGTGGAATTGCTGGAGCGGTTCAGTTACTCATAATTCCGATTTCCGATGGAATTAAATTCCAGCCGCGGAGAAATTTCTCTCACCTACAAAAAGTAGGCGGAAATCCAAGGCGCGGAATCTTTTGTAAACAAGAAACATGGCGGACAATCTGACCGCTTCGATGAAATATTGGAAGAATAGAATGTAGTAGTAGACTGTAGAAACCTCAACGATTCTTTTAATCCATTTTCAAGTCAGCAGAACATTTTTAGGAGGTATTAAGATTATCCTGATATATTTAAACATAGAGAACGGAAGTCTTAATACCCCAGCTGGGGCACCCGGTAATGAATGTGTAATTATTTCTTCTTTGCATAAAATATTAATATCTTTGAAGTAAAATTTATTGGCAATTAGTATAAATGTATTTATGTTATGCAGGGGTGATTCCTCCTCTTGCTGATTCGTTGTGCCCTTTCGTTGTCGTAATGGGAAGCAAGAAAGAGAATAGTGAACGATACATTAATTATCTTTTCCTTTCATCTTTGAACTTTAGAATATATACTTCATATATATTACTGTATATTGTAAAGTTCAATATTTATACTTTACAATAATTCAGTATAGGAGTGTGCGAAGGAACGGTATTAGAATATTGTGTCTGATGTAAATTCGTACGTGTGATATCTTTTACTACGAATGTAAAGTTCACGGAAAAAAATTATCATGGGTTAATGGTGTTACCAATGGCATTCAAATATTTATTATTTATCCTTTTGGCGAAAAGGACTATATACATTTAAAAAGGGAAGGCAATTTCAGTTATAACGTCCAAATTGTGTCATCGGTTAAGGGTATATAAAACTTCTCTTTGGTGCATAGGTTTTACAGGGAAATAAATTAAATGAGTAATATATATTGATAAGATGAATTTATATTTTTAATGTCATGCTACAACACTAAAATCCACCGAAGTAAGTTCTGTAAGGTGAAACAGCAACATAATAATTGGTTGCAGAATCAAATTATCTGCTAAGAACTATCCTTAATAATTGTTTACAATAAAGTAAATATATATCTTTCCACATCCGTATAATTACTATACAATATTCATAAATGACACAAATAAATAAAACAATATTGCAGTCTGCTTATTCATAAAAAAGATGAAAAAGCTGTATTTTGCCCTGCAAAATGAAAAATTTAATCTAAAGTCTCAAGTTCCTCATTTTGCACTGAGTGAAGTACAGCTATTGACTTCAAATTAACTGGATGTAATGCGTTATAGACCTTTTATAAGTTTCTTGCTATATCGTTATCAAAATACGAACAAAGTAACTCCAAAAACGACTTGTCATCGAAATTGCCTCCATGGGCAACACTTTGAAACTATATTCATTCAGTCTCCGAAAGCATATTGTCATTATAATGGGAAGTATACCCTCCTTATTTCACAATAATACCAACGATTATAATGGTACTCAAGTTCATCCAATAATGCCTTTTCTTATGTATTAAACATAGAATATATCAATATATACAATCGCACGTAAAGAATTCAATCATCGCAATAAATTATTGAAGTGCGACCCATTCACTGGTTATACGCTAAATTGCTTCCATGTGCATTTATCAATAATCCTGCATGAAATTATTAGCTGTCATTGTCTCCCCTCGATTATATTACGATGTTAAAGAAATCAAAATAAACGAGCTAAGAGCTAGCAGACAACCAATTCTCGTCAATGCGCATGCGCATAGATGAGAAATTAGTCGAGCAAGAAAGCGGAGTGGAAACACTGGAGAAACTAAGCGATATCGTTTCGACCGAAATTACTCCTCCCACTCGTACGCGGAAAAAGTTACAGAAACGTAAAAATCTCTCAAATTCCGTTTCATTCGGAATATTGCCTTTCGGCGGAATTCCGGCAAATCTCATTCCACTCTTGTCGGAATTATTACAGAATTGACGCCTTGGTGATTCCCTTGTTAGATGCTCTCGCTGTACGCACGTGGGTTGTTAGGATATGATTTACGATTACATTTATAATAATATAATCTACAAAAACAGTCAATCTATAAGAGGTTGGATTTATTAATATACTCTCCACCAATAACAATGAATATTTGAATAATTTGTGTTTCGGCGTTAAGTTACGATTCAGTGTTTATGGCTATTAATGTGTCGAAATGAAATATTTATTATTATCAGTTCTGTTTTCAAGCATGGGATATTTTGCAAGATAGCGAAAAATACCTATTTAGTAAGTAATAGCTTAACATGTGTGATTATTAAGAGATAACTGAGCTTATTGTCTAGATCGAAACAAAATATTCCGAGTTGAAATTCAACACCTATCAGAGTTCTTTCCATCATTCTTTCGTCGACTTCACCTGTCTTGATTTCAAAGAGTCTCTCATTTATTGGAAATATTTTTATTTTAATGCAGCTATATGTTGCGGATGTTTGTCTTTTGTGTTATTGCATTGTTAAGTTGTAGAGTTTACCGTAGCTTTTCGGACGTTATTCAAAAATCAAATGATTTCACCTCGGAAATCACTTAATTACACTCATTATCTAATTGGCTTGTCTTGAGGGCAAAGACTAGAAATCGTGAAAAATTATGATCAGACTTAAGTCGGGCTTAGTATGTTGTGTAGGATTGAATGCTATTTTCATTTGGTGATTGGTTATCTTTCAGGGGTCATTACGTTCTTTTACTTTGCTCATATCCATCTGCTTATTTTCCCGTTTGCCCTCTTCTCCGCGTGTTGCTTATGCAACGTGTTTCCTACTTGGCTACTTGTTTGTGAAAATATCATTTTTAAATATAATAATGGTCCTAGCATTTAATTGCCTGGTTCGTATTTTATGATTACCATTTACGGAGCGTGCATATCTCAGCCTTATTCCCGTCACTCAAGGGGTTGGCTGATGAATTAAGTTTGTTTTTGTGCTGATTTTTATGGCCGAATATTCTTTTTGCTTCCAACTTGTAAAATCCGGTTAGCCGGGACTCGAACCACAAGCCGGGACTAGCTAGCTAACCACTCCGCCGCTGGGCCCGGTTGCATATTGAGCGCTGTCGTATATTACAAAGATTCTTAATTTGTTTCAGGGCTAATTTAGGGTTGTAATTTTCATCTGCCAGTTCTAGTAAACAGCTAGAAGTTGCAATGCGAGGAGGGCGTAAATCAGTAGGAACATTCACAATAAATTCGCACAGCTGCTGATATTATACTTCCTACCTTGCTTCTCCCGTTTGATATGAGCTCAGTTTCTGTTTTCCCACCATTTATCTTACGGCTGCTTGGAATACGGCGTATAACATATTTTAATCAGTTTCATTTTTATTAATTATTATTTTTTGAATGGAAATACTGCTGTTGGTATATTTTGTTCAAATTGTTGAATAATGCTGAAATGAAATCCATATCGTAACATCGAGGGCCAAAACAGCATTTGGAGCGAGAGATGTGGTCAGTGCATCGACTCTCACGCCGACTATTTTTCTTGAAAGCGATTGAAATTTAACGTATAAATTCATTCAAATGCCCCCCAATTTTTTTATCTATATTTTGGGTAAACATCTTGATACCCACCGTGAATGGAACCTGTGATTGTTTTTTAAAAGTTGAATAAAGAGCACCAGTGACTCCAGGATAGCCATGTGAGCATTGCGTTCGGATTTGGCGAAAGGGGTCCCGGGTCCACTTCCCGATGGAGGCCGATGTGCGAAATTACTTATGATGTCGAAAAACTTACAAAACAACGACGAAGTCTCCTTTAAGATAATGGGGGGCGGATTCCTGCAATAGCAACTTCTGTGGTACCTTTCTTTCCCGAAAGAGTTGCGGTTTTCTTCAATAACTTGGCAACGCCATCCACACTTACAATCAGCAGCAGATGGCGAGATTAAAGCTTCTGATCCACGTCCGCCTTGTTTTCGGATGTTTGTCCTAACAGCTGCAAAAACTCCTATTTAACCCATGTGAAGTGTTCGCGCGCGGTTCAGTTCTTCAGTTTCTCAAGTGAGGGCGCGTCTGCGGGTTATTTTGGGTTCGTCCGTCCGGGTTTTGGTGTAGGGTGCCGTACTGAGGTTATTCGAGGCTAAGGAGAAGTAGAAAGATGAGTGCGGCTGCCCGTGTGCCGTGCAGAGACGGCACCTATTGTATCTCGGAGGTGAGCGTGGCTCTCAAGAGGGTGGAGTGGAGGAAAAGGAAAGACGCACCTAAAGAAAGGTGGCTCCGCCGCCGGGACGGACGTGAGTGCAATCGCTTCTGTTATCAGTACATCGAGCTGTTATTACCTTCCCAATAATTACCTTCGATTAAAGTGGCGCTATAGCATTTCTTCGTGCAATTACTTCCTCTGAATCGAAAATATAACTTTGTCATTCGTTCATGTATTTTCTTTGCAGCTTTAAAATTTTAAGTTTATTAATAGTTATTTCTAAAATTCTTTATATTTTCATTCCCTTTGGCTTTGATATTCAGAAAAACATTCGCCGATTGTGTTTGTAAATGTCATATTTTTTGCAATTAAGATTGGTATAAATTTTATTTTGACATTATTTGTTGCATTACCACGAGGAAAATTTTCATGATAATTTGTGTCATAGCTTTCTTCTTTGCAGCTTTTTATTCCTAGCAATTTTTTGTCCTGTGTTGAAAGTCAAATCCTATGCCAGTATTACAATTTTCTTGATACATTCTTCTTTCTGATAAGTCCTTGTAATATGTTGCTTTATAGAAGAATTATTTTAAATATAAGTTTAATGGTTGGTTATTTGAAATTTCTTCAGTCTTAAAGAAAGGTTCTTCTATTTTTTATTATCAATTTTTATTGACAGCATGCTTCATTGAAGAAATATTCAATTTTTCTTATAATTTTAGCTTATCTTTTTCATAGCTTCAAAAATATGGGAAAGTTTTTCATAATTTGTTCATGCGTTACTTTGCTATCTCTGTTTTAATAATCGCTTTCTTAATTTGTGTAGCATCATATGAAATTATTGGGGTAAAGATAACACTGGGGAAAGTGTTTCAAATTTTGTATTTTTTCATCTTTAGATATCGAATTTTACCATGCTTCAAATCATTAGCAATGCAATTATTCTGTTATTATAACATCTGCCTTGCAGCTCAAAGTAAGGACAAATGTTTCTTTGTAAAATAATGTTGTATGATTTTAATTTCTTTTGAAATATTACTTGTTTTAAGATAGTGTATGTGATAACAGAAATGTTAGTTTAGATAAAAATGTATCCAAATGCTTTAAATTTCATGGCTATAGTTACTGCTAGACTTATCGAAACTTCTGTAAATGTAAAAATTAAATCCTTTTTTAACCTCTTTCAAAAGTATTAGATAAAGGAAGTCACCTTGCACTTAAAGAAATGCACCAGTTAAAACCCAAGGATAAACAAGTGGAAAATAGCAACATGCCAGGGACTCAAGCCCAGGCCTTCCACTTTTTGGGCAGGTGTTCTAACCCCTAAACTAAGATACCATGCAAATCCTACACCTGTTAACAGGATGCTGGAAACTGGAAGACCTGGGTTTAACTCCCAGTCATTTTGCTGTTTATCCTTGGGTTCATTCAATAGTCTAGGACTTAGTAAAATGGGAAAATGTACCAAGAAAAAGTATTAAGTGAATGAATTAGAGGAAAACTTACAGTTTCATTATTAAGATTCCAAAGACTGGGCTTTCTAGTTTCTCATTGAATCCATTCTTCAAAGACCTATGTTCTAGAATAAGTTTTAATTATCAAAAACAATATAATGTCAGACATCTGTAGATATTGAGTAATAATTACAACTAAGATTCTCCTCTATGGAAGATTAAACAAAACATGCTATAAAGTAAAACATAAGTATTTATTTGCCAAAGTATACTTTCTACGTGAATACTAAAGTAATGTGTTTAATGATGCTAATGTTTATAACACCTCTCTAAGGTATTACCTTTTCTCCAGTCTTCCTTAATTTTAACATATAATTTTGCCATTATATTCATAAGTTTATGCAAATGCAGTAAAAGTTTCTATTGCCAAATATAGCTATTCTTAATAGCATCTCCAGTGAAGAATGACCAATTTTCCAAAATTTTATTAGTCCTGATTTCAGAAAGATATAGTTGCATGGTACTCTATCAAAAATCAGGTTTTTATTAACTCTTGTTTTGTTTTTACATTAAGAAGATGCTTTGTTATCTTTCTTGTTTGATTTCTCACTGTGAATATTGCTTGAAGGGGAATAAAATGGTACATACTTTGATCCCAAAAAATATCAAATATGTTTTTCTCCTGTAAGTACGTGTCAAAGAATATTTTTGGGCCTTATCAAACCAAAACCATCAACTAATTATTACCTACAGCCCTTTGTACAAAAATTATAATTTCTGGTAGGATATTAGTGTGGCATTGTTACCTGTAGTGTTAACAGTCCTTTGTTGAATTTACAATATTTCATGGTGTTGTTAATACCAGTAAAAAAAATTTATTGTAGCAACTTCTGGTGGTCATACATTTTATAGGGCTTTCCTGGTTGGATATCAAATCTATTTGCTTAAATCATTCCAGAATATATTGTTTTTCATGTCTTTCGTTGATACCTCTTTCTAGCAAGATACTGAGTTTTTCTTCTTTGCTGTCATTTACCCATAAATGATTGGTGAAAATAAAGTATATCTTGATCAGGAAACTATATTGGGTCCTACACTCATCATATGTTTGGTGCATACTTCTAGTACTTTTCTTATAATCACAATTCCTTCACTTTCCTTGCATCTCGTTCATCTGACATTAAGTTGAAACTTGATGCTTACAAACAGTGCAGCATTAACAAGCAAATCGTTTTAAATTGAAAAATGTTCAACCTAATGTCCTCCTGGATTGCTCTTCTATTCCCTTTGTTATAATATATTATCCTTAACATATTAGACAGTGTAGTCTTGTTCCTATTACTCTTCATTTCTCTAAGCATTTTAGTAACTCTAATACATAGCTACTTCATTGGTATATTTTCTTTCTAACTCTCATTTGTAATTCACTTTTGTAAAATATCTGTAAAACAGTTTTTAATTGTAGAATCTTGTATCACATCATATCTGCTAGGCTCTCTTTGCTGTTGAATTCCTTATTTGTTGTAAATAGTTTTGTGCAATGTTATATATTTCCATTTAAATCACAGCTACTTCTTTGTTTTATCGTTATCCACATTATGTTCTTCTGCCTTTGTGTTTGTATTTATATCATTGTATTAATACTTGCGTGTGACCATGCTTACGGTAGAAAGTGATTTATGAACTTTTAAGTAAGTCAGAATGCGGATACCATTTTATTTAGATAAAAAGAAAGAGTCAGAGAAGTGTTGCATTTGTTGGTTTTTGACTGTGTGAGAATTTCAAATAAAGTGTAGCTTAAAAGGACTTCTAGAAAGCTAGAAAGGCAAAAATAGTCCAAAGGTCCTTAAGCGGTATTTTCGCAATTCTTTGTATCAGAAAGTAAGAGTATTAAATTTGCAATTAAAGAGAACAAGAACATAAATGTTGACGATGATTAGTCATCATCATTAACTATCGAAAGATTTTTTCTCATTCTTTGGAAGACATTTTGCCGCTGTCTCATCATTCCCTATCTTAACCCCGACCATTTACTACAATGAATTCGCGAAATAGTGGCGGATGACGTTACGCGAGAGTAGAAAATGGGGACTTTTGAGGATGCTTCCTGCGCAGCAACCGACTTTGCTTTGGAGCAATACTTTGTTTGCGCCTGTCTCCCCTCTCAAGGAGCGCTGCCTCTCCTATTTTTACTTTCTCCCTATATGTGGTATAGAGAAAGTATTGTTTTCATGAAAAAATCGACTTCAAGATTTCAACGGAAATACATATTTTGGGGTCCCTAGAACACGTTTTGACCATTTTCGGAATGATATGTGTGTGTGTGTGTGATTGTGGGTCCTTTAATGTGAAAAATATCAGCCGTATCAATACCAAACTTCATATATAGCACTGTGGTAGGTGCTGTCAGAGTTGATTAGTTTTTTGAGTAAATAGGTCAATCGGAAGTCGAGCTTTATTCTTCGAAGCAAATTTCCGTTTTTGCAAAATATCTCCATAAATATGGTATTTAGGTATATACTATTATTAATAAAAGTTTTAGAAAATATAATTTACTATAACTTTTGTATGAAACATATTTTTGTATCACTGATTGTTTAGGAGTTATTCGTGAAATACAGATAAACCGGAAGTTGCTGATTATTTACATTGTGGGCGCTCTAACATGAAAACTATTTGCCGCATCAACACCAAATTACATATACAGCACTTTGGTTGGTGTCGTTAGAGTTAATTAGTTTTTGGAGTAAATCGGTTTACCGGAAGTCGAGCTTTATTTTTCGAAGCTCGTTTCCGTTTTTGCAAAATTTCTCCATTAATCTGATATTTAGGTATATACAGTAAACTACAAAAGTTACAAAAAATGTATTTTCTATAAGTTTTATTTGAAAAAATTATCGATATCAACCACCGTTTAGGAGTCATATCATAATTAACCAATTTTTTGGTTAATGCGACATTTTTACGTTAAAATGTCGTTTTCATTAATAGCATTTGATAATAATGTTATATTCAACATGATTACTATATTTCTTCAAAGTTTTAATTGGAAGTTGATTTTGAATTTGAAAGACGAGTATATATTTCAAAATAATTATTCAGTTATAATTTTTTCTTGCCGATCTTGATTACTCTTCACAATAACAGTAAAGTTCGTTACTATAGGTGTGTTTACATGGCAAGCAATGCTATGCAAAGCGTCTATCGCTCAGTATCTTGCTATAGATAAGCTCTGGCTGATTGGAAATAATTAAAACGTTTTCTTCTTTGTTTCTTTACTCCATTTGTCTTCTTTATTAGCTTTATTTTATGTATATTAATAATTTTCGTCATTATCTGTTACTTTTTGAGTTTCCACTGTTTAGATATGTAGTCTTTATTTTTGTCATAGTTTGTGTCGGTCTGTTATTTCGCTCCTCGTTCGTATTTTGATTTCGTTTCCATCGCCCATTATATTGAGTTGGATATATAATCAGTTTTGTGATTCATCCTATAGTGGTGCTTGTACTCAAAAAGCCAATTTCACCGTTTTTCATCGAACATGTCCCGAAACACATTATTCATAATTTTTGTGACGTAAAAGTTAATATGATTTAAATTAATCACTTATATATCTTCCAAGTTTAGATTGAATAAGGAGTTCGAAAATACTGTCGTAGATAAATATCTACATTTTATATATAGAGAAAGTCATGTGCTGGCCACATCAGATTTTTGGGGTTTGACTTAGCTCACCTGCGCAGTAGTCCACGGAGTATCCGCAACTATTTCGCGAAATGGTTACATGAAATGGTTATGGAAATATATACATCTGAAAACCTAATCTAAGTCTTCCGCCATTTATCTTCTAGCTTTTCTTTCATCAATACCTTCAGCAGCCTTTCCGCATTAGTATTTGCCCGAAGTTTTCTTTTATCATAATAAATGTTTTCCATAGACCTCTTTCTTCAAATGCTCTTCAAAGTATTTTTTCATTAGTTTCTCCGTCTATCCATTTCAACTCGTATTTTCATCTTTGGTAGCACTCTCATGCATCTAACGTTCTCTTTTCCGCAGCTGTTTCAGTCCGTGTTTCACAGGGATACAGAAAGATATCAAAAAATGTACAGATTATGGTAAACCTTTTCCTTATTCAAGCTGATTTTATCTCCTCTTGGCGATTTTTTATTATCGATATGTAGCTGTTTTCGTTAGTGCTATTCTACTTATTACTTAAAAAGACAAGAGTTGAACTTACACCTTTGTGGAAGGTCTTCATAATGAAAAATTTTAAAAACTTAGTATTTCAATTGTAGAAGTTACAAAGTTTGTTTTTAAATTTGAATGACTTATTACTACTTCCTTGTGGTATTTCTGCCTATATT
Source organism: Sympetrum striolatum (assembly GCA_947579665.1). Taxonomy (NCBI): domain Eukaryota; kingdom Metazoa; phylum Arthropoda; class Insecta; order Odonata; family Libellulidae; genus Sympetrum; species Sympetrum striolatum. The sequence continues at coordinate 24,441,900 of OX388352.1, forward strand.
ACGGGACTCTTTGACCCTTGCTAGTGCGTCCATTTCGAGATTTACTTGAGTTTTCCTCCTCTTTTGGAAACAGACTATCACTTTTTATATTTATTTATTTCAGCTTGTGCTTTTTAGACGGAATTAATGTCATTGTTTCTTGTTCCTTTGCAGAAACTTCAGTCTTTCTGTTAAATATTTTACTACCTGTGTAGTTGATTGAATGTCGCTGCATCGAGCGGTAGCACAGATTTCCACCTTCACCCCTTTAAGAGCTACCCCTCCCTCATTTGGTGGCAGTAATACATATGCCTAGTAACGGTCCATTCTCAGGAATATGTAGCATTTACCGGGCCTTTTAATCATGGACGGCCGCACGCTCCAGTACGTTCCATCGCTTGCTGTCCACAACTGCTTATTCATCGAACTCGCTTATTTCACTGCTAATCACAATAATAATAATAATGCCGCCTTTATTAATTAGACGTATTTTAGTCACGAATGACCACTTAAGGGAAACCGGGGCACGTTTACACATTTTTTCAAATATTATTTTTCTCTTCTAAAGGATTGCACTCATTTACCCTTTTTACACTCATTCATTATTTGAACTTCATTGTGGTGTCTTTTATAAGCCTTAAATTATCATAGTGTTTTAATATTCATGAAACTGATTCGGAGTTGAATTCTGTTCAGTTAAACTACGAACCTTCTTGAAGGTTGTAACAACTCACCGGTAACAAGTTAGTTGTTTATACTCCAAATTGTCGTGAATGCAAATGGTGACATTCTACAAACATGAAAACTGGCGCGTTACGAGGAACGATATGCAAGCCATGATCATTGTGTTAACCTGCCCCTGTCTACCCTGCAGTAAATCCGTTTTTTTGGTTTACACTTAAACAAGCATGTCCTATCAACCATTCTAATCCGGAACCTCATCGTGGCAGTACGCCTTCGAGGCTGACTTACATTCGAAATGAATCTATCATCTATGGAACTTATCTATCAATCTAACCATCGCACGCGACTCAGTTGAGGTAATGGATGTGGACGTGGATAGTTGCAATCTTTTAGTGTTGTTTTGAGGGGATTTGACCTTTAGGCAAACGTATGAAGTCTCTTTTTGCTAAGACTTCGGTGATTTAATTTTCGTCATATCTTGAGAGCAAGAATTTGCATTCGTTATGTTTTAAACAATGACTTATCAAAAGTTTCGCCGAAGCTAATTTACGAAAATCAATATTTTTTGTATGCTCCAATAGTATCTTCAGCTAGTTTGTATAATCTGCTGTATGGAGCAAATCACAAAATAATGTATAGGAATCGCGTGTATTTCTTTATGCTCCGGTCGAGTCTTCGGATACGTATTTGAAAACCAATACTTCTAGATGTTGGATATTTTTCATCAAATTTTTCATTGCCTTATCCTTATAGTTTGTGATATTCTAAGAGAATTCTTCGTTGATTGCCTTAATCTTATATCTCGTACATTATTCGTGAGTAGAAATTGGCATTTTCTCTGTGTGCAGTATGTTTACTCTGTGGCGCCAGGGAGAATAATTCAGAACTGAAATGATTTGATGGTAATTACAAATTGTAAGCGATCGGAACAGAAAGAAGAGACTTTATTTCACGAGCTTGTTAGGTTTGTAATTAGTTGGTGGCTAAAAAGATGTCTCCGTCTCTTCCCTCTTTTTCCAACCCTCCATCTCTAGGCTATTTTCTCTCCCTCCGACTCATCCCCTCCATTTCTTTTTATCTTGCCATCTCTTTTCTTCCTTCGCCTCTTTCCCCACAAGCATTTCGAAGGTTATGAAGCTGTTTCTGTTTTCTCTCCATCAAGCTCGCAACCATTATCTACCCATTTTGCACTATTTTAATAACTCCCTAATTCTTCAGAAACTTCCTATTTTCAGATTTTCTTGCAATTATCCTTCTTTATTCTTAAATGCGGTAGTAGTAACTTAAATAAACCTTCCAAGACATGTTTGTTGTAAATTCTTGAATAATTATTGGATTATACCTCGAAGATGAATTATAATCTTGGCTTCGGAAACCATTCGTTGACCCTTTAATATCCTTAAAATGAATGCCTTAGGAAGTAGGTCTGTAAAGCTAATGATGTTTGGGAAAGATCTCTTGAATTCGGGGCATCTGTATAACCTATGGAACGAATATTAGGGTTATTTTTCTTTTTCGATGGTGATTTTTGAATCTTAATTCTCATTGGCCTTCTACGCATTACTTATTTGCTGCAGTGGCTGCGGTACAGTGGAAATTCGACCCCTTTACCCCATTCAATTTTGCCCCGATATATTGAATGGATTTATTTTCTTCTGAATGATATTTCCGGAATCGTTCTGCTGTGGATTTTATTTTTACTTGGAAAAGAATTCATGCTATTATTCGGAAGAATAATTCTATCAGACGAGGATACTTTTATTTATTTTGAAACAACTTATTTATGCTGTTGCTATCTAGCCGGACATTTGCTGAATGCTCTCTACATTCTCATAATTGAATCTTGTTTGCATTCAATGTGCGTAAGCATCTTTGTATAAACAGAGACTTCGTTTATCTTAATGTTTCATTCATATATAATAAATTTTGTAAGTGATTGAATTTTTTAAATCAATTAATTGAATGACCTTTAATTATCGTATTTCTCTCCCGAAACATAGAGTGTATTAAAACATAGAAGATGCTTCTCCATTCACAATGATTAGCTATTAAGGTTCCTTCGTTATCGTCATCCCATGTGAATTGGATTTGCCTGGTCGCAAGGTCATTCGTCTTTTGAATCGGAAGATACTTTTCACGTTAAAGCGACACATTGAAAACACTTATATAAGTTACGTTCGGTGCTGTCGTCTGTAGTGTATCCTTTTTATTAATGTTGTGTAAAAGTTGCCTTTCGATTTTTTTATTCCTTTTGCAACTAAGTATTCTTCTATGCTTTCTTAACTCAAAGCGTGGAGTTATTCCTAAGAGTGCGACGATTGATTTTATCTTTAATTCAGGTTTATCTTGTTTGTTTCTCTCCAGAGATCCAAATAAACCATGGACATCATCAGAGACAAGAAAATAAATGTTATACATAATTAAATTTTAAAAAAATTTCTATTTGGTAAATGGTAAATTTTGTTCGTTTGATTCTCAGTTTTTATAATATTTTTACGCGTTTCGTACTTAATTTATCAACCGATTCCGAATAACTTGTCACTATTTAGTGTAATTAATAGTTAAACCAAAACTTAATAATATTAGTTAAACCCAAACTTATATAACGAACCTTGCAAAGGGAGTTGGCACGCTACCCGTAGAACGAGAGAAAGAATTTGTTCATCGCAGCTGTTTAAAACATGGACTCAAAATGCCGATATTTCGCCGATAGTTCATGCATAGGAGATTTTTCGCTGAAAAGATTGCGTACAAGGAAAGTGCATAAATCGTAGCGGATTATTGTATAAGGTATTACGTTGATATGAACAATGTATAATTTTCTTTCGTCTATATCGAAGTAAGTTAAGATATTTTCCAGAAAGTATTTTTTAAGATGCGCAAGATTTGTGTTATGTCGCACTAGGCGCACGTAATATAGACAATGATTTTGACAGATACAAACTCAGGAATTACGTGTATATCGTAAAATGATGCGTTTTTAAGGGTGTATTTTCTATGTGACGTAGCTTATTTTTATTTTGGGGATTCGTTTTCCATTTCGATGTTTCGATTCATTACGAGTATTTTTTACTGGAAGTACCCAGTTGAATGTTTTCTGTAAAGCATTAATTGCATAGATCTCTTTGAAACTCAGCCCCTCCAACATTAGCCAGCAAAAGCCCTGAAATGAAGAGGCAAGATGAGGAAAAACATCGCCTTATTCACTGATTGGAAATTCAGGTGGTGAATTCGCCGGCTAGTAGCTAGTAATCTCGCTCAATACAATCTAGCCTTTGGTATGTAGGTGAGAGTCGATCTTGAAAGCGATTAACCCTTGTGTAGGCACCCGGGTACCCGGGTACCCACTAAGGTATATTTTTGCTTGTACGTTGATTATAAAGAAAGATATCGCTTTGATGCTTCAGATCGTCGTTATCTACCTGAATCCCTAGTAAATACTACTATTATAAATACGTTAACTATATTTAATGCTTAAATAAAAGCTTTAAAAGTTCACATACGTCCTGGGGGCACCCGGGGTACCCGGGTACCCACTTGAAATTTCCTTCTCATTTTCTGACACATATGCGTTGGAATTCGTTCCTTGAAAACATTATTCAATAAATAGACATTTTCTGAAGATATTAAAGCCAATTTTATGTCAATTGAACGGTTAGAACTTTTATTATGAATAAACATAGAAAGGTATGTTTCTTACTTCCGTAAAACGGCCAGCGTCAGTCACGCGAAATATCGGCTTTTTTGTTACGGAGGCTCAACTTTGGAGTCGTATAAAAGTTTAAGTAGAAATTGCACAAAAAAACAAGTGACATCAACGTTTAATAAGTTCTATTGCACATGTAATCATATAAGCTAATCATTTCTGTTTTCATAACATTTGGTGTTTATCATAGATGGAACGGAAAAGTGCCAATTTTTACGAGCTGTTTCACGGAGTGCTCTTTTTGAACGTTTGTTACTCAAACGCTATTACTTCAATCACAAAGATATTTTGATAGAATATTAATACGTTTATTGTTAATTAAAATACGAAGTTTCAAAATATTTGTATGAAACGATAAAAAGTTGTTGTCGATTTTGTGAAACAACTTTTTCTCAGAAGTGGATAGCCGTAGAAATACAAAATTGGGTTCGTTAGAAAGATTTCAAAATGAGTTTTCACAGCAAATAATTATTTTTCACAACAAGGTAGCGGATTTTTTTATACGAATTAATATTTAACGCCGAGATTTGCAACTGTTGAGCAGTGTTGCCGTGTTGATGTCTTCGGGAGTTCCTAACCTCCCTATCTCGCCCTGCTCTTTCTTTGTCTCATTTTTCAGCTACGATAATATCGTTTTATCTGAAAAAAATCAAATTTTAAGTACTAACACCTCAAATTTACCCGAGCGCCTTAAGTTAAGCTATAGTAATATTGCTGTACTGACTGTGTGGTAGTTTTTCGTTAGCTTCTATTGGGCAATATATGCTGCATAATATGTACATTGATGATAATTTTCACGGAGAATTTTTATTCACATCAATCGTTAGATTTGACATACGTTTTCGAATGTTAATTACAGACAAGTTTTTGACATACATCGCACACTTTTCTAGTTTTTCTTCTCCTTCTTATCAATTGCTTATAGCACAGGTGACAGCTCCCAGTGATCTTCTTTCTCCCGGAGCTGTCCGATGTAGACGCACCAAGAGTAGAATCCTCCGCAATAACTGGCTGCCCGATAGCACTTTCAATCGCTATCTTTGTTGTAATATTGCGCATAACTTGCAAATTTTGTGATTTTTGCTAAATTACTGGCTTCGCCAGTTCTTCACTTAATTTTCGCATAAATCTACGTCGTTGGTTGGTTTTTGACGTCAGCATTTCGTTGTTTTCATAGTATATCCGATAGGATGCAAAAGTAGCTACGTCGATTATATTGAAAACATAGCTAGCGGCCATCTCAAAGTGCGGCATTTTGTTGTATACCTAATAATCATCTGGTCCATTGTATCACCTCCAGATTTAAACTTACTGTAATACAAAATTATATGGGGCTTCTTCTTACCACTTTCATAAATATTTATATCAGAATGCATCGTTGAAATTAAAATAACTGCTTTTCCCTTCTTTGGTACATAAGAGCAAATAATTACTCTTTAATGGAAATTAATTATTGTTCTTCAAATAGCCTTTGCACGAAAAAATTTTAAGAAAAAAAGAAAGTGACACTATGTTTTATGTATTCTACATAAACCTGTGAAGCGTTCGGCTCTCTTAGTAATGTAAATACCAGAAGAAAGCCAGGAGTAGCACTGAAGCACATATATTCCGTTTCTACGAAACATAAGGGTAAGAAAGATGATCAATAAGATAAGATAATAAGGAAAAATACGAAACGTAACTGATATGATTAGGTGTAGCTTCGCAGACCATGGCGATAGAAAGAAAGCCTCTCTGAGGGACGGAGTGTACAAAAGCTCGAGATGCAAGACCGATAATTCGGCAACACTGCTGCACAATGCGAATCCCGGCGTTAAATATAAATTCGTATAAAAAAATCCGCTAATTTGTTGTGAAAAATAATTATTTACCGTGAAAACTCATTTTGAAATCTTTCTAACGAACCCAATTTTGTATTTCTACGGCTATCCACTTCCGAGAAAAAGTTGTTTCACAAAATCGACAACAACTTTTTATTTTTTCATACAAATATTCTGAAACTTCGTATTTTAATTACTAATACCCGTATTAATATTCTATCAAAATATCTTTGTGATTAAAAAAACAGTTTTTGAGGAACAAACGTTCAAAAAGAGCACTCCGTGAAACAGCCCGTAAAAATGGGCACTGTTCCGTTCCATCTATGATAAATACCAAATTTTATGAAAACAGAAATGATTAGCTTATATGGTTACACGCGCAATAGAACGTACTAAACGTTGATGTCACTTGTTTTTTTGTGCCATTTCTACTTTAAATTTTACAAGACTTCAAATTTGAATTTTTAATGAAAAAAAAGGAATTCAGGCGTCAAGAACCGAAGAATAAACATACCTTTCTAATTTTGTTAATTGTAGAAGTTCTAACCGGTCAAATGATATAAAAATGACTTTAATACCTTCATAAAATATGTATTTATTAAATAAAATGTTTAGAGAACGAATTCCTTTACAAATGTGTTCAAAAATGAGATCTAAAGAGGTGGGTACCCGGGTACCCCGGGTGCCCAACAACGTAGGTAAAGTTGGGTGCCTACACAAGGGTTAATATAGGAAGTAAAACCCCCCATTTAGCGGACGGAATAATGAGAAATGGTATGGCCTCGGTACCGGAGAGTATAATTTGGTTGATGAGGCGGCGGGAGTTGTAAACAGCGCAGAAAAACGGGAGTGGGATGAGAGAATGAGTCAGTGGAACGCCACAGCTGCTATTCTGACGACAGAGCCTAGCACATTAGAAGAGAAAGTACAGCGGACAGGTGCGACAGAAATTTCAACAATTGTTTTTTGCCTCTGAGTTTTCTTGTCTACCACGTGTTTTGGGTTCGAATCCTGACCCATTTCTTCGCTTTCGGGCTTAAGCTTGAAATTTTCCTTATTTTTGTCCGAATGCGCACCATTGGAGCACGAGATACATGTCTCAAAACTTTCCAAGATATCTCATGAAGAATTTTCTGCAGTTCAGAGTTTATATATTGTGATTTGTCTCGAAATTGGTATCGACTTATTTTTGGTTTGCAATACCATCCTGAATGCAAATATAGACCAAGGTTTCTTTAAAAGAAGTCAGCTATAAGAATTCATTGCTCGACGTCGTTATCATGGATAGATTAACTGTGCCATTAACCAAAAATCTGTTTTGATCCATTCTTCGTATGGTATTTTTCCTGATTTTTTAAAAATCCATTTCGAAACTTCGTAATTTTTACTGTAGCCGGTTAATATTTTTACAAAAATTTAATTATTCCTCGATAGTAATGGGTATTATAGGGATTTTATTTCCTTCATCCATCCTCTTTCTGCGTTGTAGTGTCTGTAAGAAGACAATTAGCCTAAAGTTTTTGTTGCGAGTATGATCTTGAGATGGCGCCACATTAATGCTTGCATATATTTTTCTTTACATCCTTCGCGAGATATTTTCTTTGCTGAAGGAAAGTGATTATCTTTTGAGACAGGGGGCAGGTACTTATTAGTTACGATGTAATATGTAATAGTACGTTATGAACAATTTTACGGTCTGACGTAAAATATGTGGCTCTAGAAATTGGAAAGGTGTTATCTTTCTTTATTGCCTCCTTTTATTCAACGACTCATTCGTTAACTTATCCGCTGTATTTGTTAACGGAATTGGTAAGATTAGAAGTATTTTTTCTAATTCTAATCTCCGCTGTCATGATTTTCAATGAAAATAATTATTTTTTCAACAGTGAATTATGACCCCATTCTCTGGAGTAACTGCTAAATCTCACAAGAAGAATATCTATTATTCATTTATTATTTTTCGGAGCATATATTCTTACTATTTCAATTTTGTTTTCAATAGTAGTGGGAAGATACAGATGGTATGAATCGAATCTATTTTCTCATTATATCTGTTCTCATCATCCTATTTCACGATTTGTCTCTAAAATCTACCAAAATAGGCAAATATTTAACCAATTTATTCGTTTGGCCGATCCCCCAAAAGATTGAGGATAAATTAAAAACGGAATGTCCGACGGTGTTTTTATCGATTTGATAATCGATGCTGATTACGACTTCCGAAGAAGCTCCGAATTTTTTACTATTAGCAGGTGACGTATGTAATGGTCTATCTTCGGAGAATGGACGGTGAAGAAGTCCTTAGAGTCTCTTGGAAGTGTGCCCCACTCATCGATTCCGAAGCCCCTCCCAGAAGCGGAGTGGGAGCCCTGAGGAACCCTCAACATGCGATTGGGGAGTGCTAGCGGGGTAAGGGAGCGATTGGTGTGACTAATAGTGGTGAAAATAAACTTGGGCGAGAAAAAGAAGGGGATAAAAACCGGAAGCAACGGGTTCGTTTAAGAGAGGGATGAAGAGAGGCTTCACGAGTGGAAACAGGAAATCTAGATGGTGGCGATATTGGTGATTGGAATGGTGTTTGGTCGTGGGATGGGGGACTCAGAGGGTTCCTTGGGGGAGAATGGGAAGTCCATCCTCTTGTCCCCTTCCGCTCTTCTCCACTCGTGACACCGCTCAGAGCAGTCGTGGAGTCGCCCTCGGATAGCGCCAATCTGACTCGTTTTGTGCGGCGTCACCCTTTGGCTCTGAAGGAGGGCCCTGCGAATGAACGGTGGGAACCCCTCCTTTGGAGTCATCAATCTTCCCTCCTATTGTCGAATGTGATTTTGTTGTCGTCGCTCGGCTGTCATTCACTTTCTTCTGCGTTGCAATCTAGTGGCGCCCATCCGAAAATCTGATCGACGCTTCGCTTGTTCGAAAGTCCGAAACATGCGAGTGATTCCTTTCGATATCCATCCCCGTTTCATCATCGTGTCATCCTATCGTTATCTTTTAAACTCGATCGTTACGATCTCCTCTCTGCATCGGTGGCCGCATTTTCAGATTCTCGCTCGTATCTGCACCTCGGCTGCTTCAGACGCACCCATTTTTAGCGTCCCCATCTCTACGACGCTTTGACTCACCATCTCCCAATTTAGACGGATTGTTTAGCGCACGAAGCGATCCCGGGAACTGGAGGCAGCAATGTGGCCTCTTCTTGGCCCCGTATTTATCTTTCACAGTCGTTCCTTCCTGACACAAGTCCGTTGCTCTCTTCGTGTCTTCTCTATTGCCTGCCCATCATAACGGAACGTCTACTTCTTCCGTTTCTTCACGAAGAAACGAGAGTTATATCGCTTGCAGTTCATTTCATTTTTGGGAATTCTTTCAAATGCCAATTTATTTGCTTAAGTTGACCGTTCGAGGGCTACACTCGTTATCTTGATACAAATACTGAGTGGATGGGGTTTTCAATGAAACCAAAGGAGTTCTTATGATTCATTACCTACGTGTAAACATGTTTTTCTTTTTTTCAGGGTTTATCATTTGGTTTCATCATAAAGTTATGGATGTATTCTAACTATTTTTTGACTCCTAAATTTTGCTGGCTCTCTGTGGTCATTCGAAGGAAAGTTATAGTTTTGCCAGATTTTACTGGAAGTGTAAAATATTTTTTCTGTCAGATTCATTCACTCTATCCATTACATTCACCGAGTCCTCTAAGTATTTAGAACACAAATGATCTGATTCGATGAAATGATGTGAAGACTCTTATTTCAAAATTTTTCAGGAATCACTTAAATCATAATAACAAAGAAGATAAAGTTAAGCCTGAGACCCAACTATTTACAGAATCTTCTTAATAGCCCACCATGTATTATCATATCATTAATTAAACGCTGTATACCATTAGTTGCCTTCAGAAATAAGTTTTTGTGGGCATCTTTTTCTCCAATATGTTTTCCTTTTTGATAGTTTCAAGATATTCAATGATTTATGAATACATAATTTATGCTAAAGAAACTTATTTCAGAAACTTGGTTCTGTTTACCAATCCAAATCAGTGTAGCACTTTAAATTACAGCATATGATGTTCTCTGAAAATTAGAATGAATATAATCTTTGTAAATTGTCTGCATGTTCCTAAATATGAGATTTTCTTTATATGCAGGTGCCAATGAAAGTAGTGAAAACAGGAACAGTGGAGATACCTCTCAGGAAGAACTAGATAACATATATTTAATGCTTGACCCACAGCTTCATCCGATTGCTCCTGACACTTCATGTGAAGAATCTGTCAAAGTCTTTGAGCAGCACAAACAGGTATGAATGAATAAATATATTTATATCTTCATTACTGCTTTCACTTACGCGGTTTCTTGGTGCTTTGAATGTAATGTTTCAGGTATTTTCTGTCATTTTATGCAATATAAGTTTTCAACAGTATAAATTTAAAACAACTTTTACATATGGTCCAAATTTAAGTTGGATGTCCATTTGCATATGGAAAAAGTATAAACATAATTTAGTCCATACAAATTTTTCAACTCACTGCATTCATGCTTTTTTATAAGAATAGAACTATTAGAAGCTTTATGGGCATTGATACTTGTGCACTTGTAATGAGAGAAAATCTGGAACATGCCTGTTGATGAAATAATGGTTTAAAATCTCTGAAAGCCATCTTTGTTTGCGTTCCCTATCTCAATTGCCGGTATTCAGAGAAAACAAGAAAGGATCACTGCACTTTTAAAGAAACCCAATTTCTAAAGAGATGCTCTCATCTTCAGGGGTAATTAAGTACACCTAATTCTTAATTATCCCTGAAAATGTGAGAGCATCGCTTTTGAAATGTGCATTGGGTTTTCTTAAAAGTGCAGTAATCCTTTCTTGTTTACCCTGAATACCGGCGAAGACGACTTTTGGAGATTTTAAACCTCTAACTTGGGCACTTTTATTTACATCAGTACTTACGAATCAGTTACTGAAGTGTAATAAGTATCCAATATTAAATTCATTCAAATTTTGCATGAACTGTTTAAGTTGCCACTTTTATGATCCCCTCAACTTTCTAGTTTCATATGCAGTGAGTGTATTTCTCCTCAAGAAACTCCATACATCTGGTGGATGCAGTGCAAATAGTCTCAACAGTATTGTGGTCTTCATTCTCTAAGAATTTGAAATTTGCGGTGTGCCATTTTACTTTAAAGTATCTCAGAATGCCCTGCAATGCTGACCAGAACCATAGTTTTCAATACCACTGTAATCTCATATTAATATAGTATTTATTTAATTGCTGCATTAATTTGTATTTGTTCATTATAAGAAAAATAATCGGGTCCAGCCAGAAAATTGATCTAAAAAGGGGAGACTCACTTTTGTCAGGGGATTTTGATGAAAATTTTTGCGGTGATGCAGGAAGTAGAGTAATGAAAAATTTTATAGGCGTTTGTCTAAATGAGCCTTAGTTTTATTGCAATAATTAATTGAAAATAGACAATTTGAGTATAGGCAACCTCGCATTACACACCCGCGTTATGCCAAATCTATAATGAATAACCAGCTGTTTTCGAGTAATTCACGAATCTTATTTTTATTCCTTTTGACATATATTTTTCTTGTTACTCACTGATAGGCATTAGGGCAAAATTTCCATTGTTTCACCCGAATTCCGATAGAATAACCTTATTTCAACCAAATGAGCTTCGATGACGGAGAGTCTTGCTAAAAGTATGATGGATGAGGGTTCGTAAAAATGCTTTCTCGAATCATTCGGTATTCATTGGTAATGGTTTATAATCATAGCAATTATTAGGTGTTTTATGGTTATGTTTCAGATCAATAAATAATCAGGTGTGAGTACGTCGTAAAGAAAGAAAAATGTGGAATATGGCTGTTAATGAATTAGAGGTTTGAAATCTCCAAAAGACGTCTTTGTCGGCGCGTTCGACATCGTAAGGGGCGGCATTCCTTTCTTGCTTTCTCGGATTACCGGGAAGTAAGAGGAGGAACGCCGACGAAAACAGCTTTTGGAGATTTCAAACCTGTAATCAAACCTCTAAACGTTGGTTACTGGGAAACTTTCCAGATCCTACCATCTTCCCGGACAACCTCTGGTCTTGAATTTACTCAAACCTACCATTTAACCAAATAGGGAGGAATATTCGAAGACATGCTTTCTTCAGTTGGAAAACGAGAATACATTTGAGGAGAAACTTATGTCCCTTAGAGTGGGACCGCCGTGGCTGTGACAGGCGCGTGAGCACGCGGGTGATGTAAAATGTGCATAATGTGTTTGAGTATCGTTAGTCTTATGAGACCTTTCTTGTTTCTTCCGACGTATGGCACTTGCACTTCAATTTCGATTATAGTCGTTTTAACCATTTTCCATTATCGTGAGAATTTAAAGTTCAATGAATCTTAAAATTTAATTAATTTTTATTAATAATGGAATATTTGAATTCAGTGTTAAAATATCAATGTATATTGAAGTCAATTCTATTTAAGGATTCTTATTTTGGTGACTTTTAGTATCAATTAGCTCATGAAAGTTTATTAGTTTTGCAGTTAAGTAAAATAATGTGAGTGTATAGTTATTTTATTTGTAGTATTTACTTTTGCAGTTAATCATCACATTTAAGCTCTTTTACAATAATCTTACAATAATAAGGCAGTAAATTGCCATACAAACGACAAAAACGCATACATGGACATACCATGAGTTTTTTACAAAGCATTGCCTTTCACCACCTTTCACAAACACAATTTGCCTTTAGCACATCGTCTGATCACAGGTTGGAGAGCTTGTTTGGCCACTACATGAATCCACAATGAATAGTGGATGCGCACGGTTTTACCATGCTTTTTAAGAAAACTTTATAAGTTTTTGAGGAAAGTTTTCCAGATTTTGAAGATGTGACTGAAATATTTTAATTTTTTCTCTAATTCTGCCGCTTTCTTGCTCGCCTATGATCCAAATATGCCTCCCACTTCCTATACGAAGATAAAAACTTAACGCAATATTTTACTAGAGGCTATGATCGCATACTGTGCAGTGCATGAATGCGTTATTCTTCCGTATTTCCAATACATAGCTGTACTGTCTTTTTTCCTTAGTGCGTTTACATGTTAACTATATTCACAACTTGTCTGATTAGTATCGATTTTATAATCTGGTCGGCAATCTCTCAACAGTTGATGACAGATTGATGGAAACACGAAGTCTGTACGGGAAACATAACTAGTTGCTTTCCGTTGTCGTATTCTAAATTCTTTTTGAAATTGAATTTAAAGTTTAATCGTGCCAAGATATCGAACCTGTGACATTGAATTCAGTCGACGGGTGTTGCTAAACCACCGATAAAGCTCACTGTTGGAACATTGTGGAGGTGATATGCTCCATTCCCTTTCTTGCTTCGCAAAACCTATCATATGTATATTGATTTATCATTTGCACCTTAATGAATCATGTTCCTCGATTTGTAATATCCCCACTCCATATCGTGACTTGAGATATGCTTTGCAATAATTGTAAACCTATTCTTTTTAAGGTTGATAGCGACCATTTTGGATGTTCCCTAGCAAGATTAACAACCTTAATATTCACATCCAACGGAGCACGAAGGTATTTTAGAGATTTCGGTTATGGCTCATTGGAATCACTGGTATCTTCTTTTGAAGGAGGGCTGCTATCTCTCATATTCTATTCTATAAAACTATTCTCCTCCATGATCTCCATGAATCTCTCAATGGGTTCCTACCCAAGTAACGTGCCTTATTGGATATTTTCACACTTGCGAGATTTTCAATTACATTCATGGCAGTTAAAGTATCTTAACCAAGGAGTTCCCAGCGTATAAGTCGTCAGAGCAGATTGTTTACTATCCGACACACAACTATAATGCACCAAGTGATTGGTGTAATTATTAATTTCCGGAAGTAATCCACTACTTTTAGTTATGAAATTCTGAATCAGTCGAACGAAGGTTCCTTTCACATTCTCAGGATAGTCGTAAAATGAAAATTAGAGCGTGCGAATGCTATTGTATCAAGTGCAGGAAGACAGTCAATGTAATTAGTACCTACGAACATCGAATGATTCGAGGAAGCATACCCTCATTCATCATACTTTTAGCGAGGCTCTCCGTCATCGAAGTTCATGTGGTCGAAATAAGGTTATTCTATCGGAATTTGGGTGAAACAATGGAAATTTTGCCCTTATACCTATCAGTGAGTTACAAGAAAAATATATATCAAAAGGAATAAAAATAAGATTCGAGAATTACTCGAAAACAGCGGGTTATTCATTATAGATTTGGCATAACGCGGGTGTGTAATGCGGGCTGCCTACACTCAGATTGTCGATTTTTCAATTAATTATTGCAAAAAACCAAGGCCCATTTAGACGAACGCCTATACAATTTTTCATTACTCTACTTCCTGCATCACCGCAAAAATTTTCGTCTAAATCCCCAAACAAAAGTGAGAGTCTCCCCTTGTAAGCATACCTATATACAGTAGAAGTCCGTTATAACGAGTGCGGCATATAACGAGAGTTGCGTTATAGCTAGTGATTTTTTGGCCGTTGTCCGTCTCACTGCAGAAAGGATAGGGAGTTACGCCTATTATAACGAGTGGTCATTTCTGAAGTATCGTTTTAACGAGTGCCACATTTCTATGCTTGTCTTTCAGGAAGCATATCTCGGAATCGTCAATTGATGTGAGAGACGAAGTCCGACAAGCCAACGGTAATCTGAGGCGCGTTATCTCTTCAAACAGCAGAAAAATATTAAATGCAAACATTATCGTCACCTAATTCATGTATTTGTTTTTCACAAGTCGCCTCACCCTTCCTCGGCAAAGATGCATCAGTGAGCTTTGATTACATTTACATTTAAACCCTGCAATCCGCCAGTGGCGCGTGGCAGGGGGTGGTAAAACACCGACATCCCTAACTAACTTGAAGAGCTATTAGCTTCTCTAATACTTCGCTTTAGATTTGAAACTTTTCACGAGTTCCACTCTCCCCTTTATTCCTCCGCACATATTATCACCTCGCCTCTTGTTTCTTTTCGGTGACGACCCCTCTAGATAGTGCCGGAATTTTTAATTGAGTTCCCATCATATTGGAATCCACCCGTGGGATTTGTTTTCATACGAAGCTTGGCACCAAATCGTCTGATCCGGAATCGGTGGGAATATAGGAGATAAAAACAGTGCTGATTATGATTTCCAGGGTAACCTCTTGCCCTCCCTCCAGACAGTTATTGCTTGTGAAGCGTGTGAAAGAAAAATATCTCGATAAAGCAATTTGATATGAATTAAGATTATCTAAAGACACACCATTATTTTTCGACGATTACTGAGCAATAATTTTTCACATATTATATTAGAGGACGCAGTTTCGTTATGATACATGAATCAATAAAATAATGTGTTAACTCGACAATAACGTGCCATCCGAAGTAGTGGGCATCCCGAAATTCGAGTATCAGTCATTTAAAAACTCATTTGGCCCCATTGTAATGCCTCCCTAATGATATGCGGTCACGCCAGTCGCTGAGCCTTATACATCGGTACTATACAGGCATACACTAATATATGCGTATATTTATACACGTATACACGGTATACAAAATGCCGGTAGTCGTCTATGCCGAAAGTCCTACATAACTGCCAATTCAAAATCGTTCATTTGAAATTTTTCAGGGGTACCCAATTCCCTTTCAATTAAAAACTATCGGCCTACAGTTTCGTATATAGTGCAAACATCGATAGCGGATTGGTGGATCGTTTGACGTGTTATATGGAACCAGGGTTAGCCGTCCACGCGCTACGGGACATGCCAACGAGTAGCATTGTACCCTAATCTAGTGTGCCGTCGATTATAACGCGCACCCAGATTTATGAGGCTAAAAAATATCCAAAAAGGTGCGCGTTATTTTCGAGGAAATACGGTATTTTTGACGCGAACGCACTTTTTACGATTAAGTCTGAAGTATTAACTTAAGGATTAAAAACCCTACAGTTCCATTCTGACGCACTAGCTGCTCTTGGATTGAAGAGGAAGGACGTTTAACTAGAGAAGTCGGCTATAACGGGTACATTTCCGATTATTGTGAGCTCTCGTTATAACGCACTTCTACTGTACATTAAGTAGTGTTTGGATGATCACAAGGGGTCTATGAGATACCTTTAAACCACTCACTGAACTTCATTATCAATCATTACAAATATTTCTTAACCATATTGCAGTTAGCACTACAGCATTTCTGAGGTTAGATTAATTTGTTTTTGTAGATGTTTATTTTAATTTTATGATATCAAACAGATAATATTTCAGTAGCTGCTGGAAAATATAGCCAAAGTAAATAACTGTATCAGTAGTATCAATGCAATCTAAGTTTGTCTCCTATATCTACACGATAGTTTGACAAATATGTAATTCAGTATTATTATACTTGCACATAATTTATTTTTGTAAGACAAAAATTATCTTAGGCAGAGTAGGTCTTGGTAGATGAGTGTTCTGTTAACCCTTGGGCCATCGTGATCTTCTGTTTCATTTACACAATAGTAGACAAATATTTTTATGTATTTTGACTAAAGATAAAGATTTTATCTTTATTCTTTTATAAATTTAAATATTTACTTTTATTATTTCTAAAACTGCCTGAATATTAACCTTGATTAGATTTTTCTTTGGAGTATAGCAAGCAAGAATGTGTACATTGGCTTGGATTATGTTAACTCAGTTGTTTCCCGGGTTAACATTCACAAGTCACCCAAAATTCTTCTGCAATTCACTTTTGCCTAAGGTTTTCTCCCATTGATAGAAGATTTTATATGAAGATTTTGTGAAAAATTAATCATGTATCTTTAATGATCTCAATTGTCACTAACTGAGCTTTTTGATAATTTATTAAAATTCTTATCATGCATTACTTCTCCAAATCCAAATATATCTTTAAAAAAACACTGTTTATCATCTCATTAAATATTTAATATTTTAAATAATTTTTTGTAAATTATTAATATCTGAACTATTTCGGAAAATTTCCCTGGTAATTTAATTTGATTTTTTTTTCTCTTGTAGCTGGCTCAAGATTACTTTAAGGTAGAAACAGAGATAGCCTACTTGGCTCAGTACATGGATCATCTAATGGTGAAATTGAGTGAGTCAGAAGGCTTGGACCAGTTGAATCAAAGAGACATAGAACGTGAACTATATACACTTGAGAATGAAAAGGTAAGACTGGTTTCTTATACAACTTGGATATATGTCTGGGGCACAGTCAGGATTTATCTGTGGGGATTCAGAGACTGTTGAGAGAACAAAAAATGTCTGCCTTTCAGGGAAGGGTAGATTCATACATGCTTCAAGATATGTTAATTCCTTCATAAAAGTAACTGTATAGAAAATGAGAATATTTTGATGGTTATGTGGAAAAAATATTAACCTTTCCTGGATTTTAGTTTTCATCATCATCATAAGTGCTCTACCTTTCGGTAGGTTCATGTACAATCAAAAATCCCTAATAAGTGCCATATCCTTCATTTCCTTATAGTTAACCCCACCCCTTATGTCATCCAACAACTTTTGTTTCTGACTTCCCCTCTGTTTTTTCCCCTGAATCCTCCCCTCAATTACAACATTTTCCAATCCCTCTCCCCTAAATATTTGGCGCACCCATTACTTCTGACGATGCTCAATCACATCAATTAAAGCCCTCTCCTCCAAACTACCTCTAACACCTCTGTGTTTATTTTTCTATCAACCCAATTTACTAATTCCATTCTCCGCCATTCCCACATCTCGAAGGCCTCCAAATGTTTGACTTCCTCTTAACTACAAAATACGTAGAGATACCGATTATATTTTAATCGCTATCATGTCAAGAAGAAAATACCAAAAATCAAAATATGTCCTATGGAATGAAATATCAACTATATTGACTGCAATAATTATGTGAAACGAAACAGGTTTTGCATGGAGGATATGCTAAAATGAGGAGGTCAAAAATTTTATATAAACATGATTTATTCTCATAAGCGTTTAACTTCTTCCTTTCTTAAAGTTCACGTTTCACACCCATAGAGCAACACACTTCAGACCAGGGATTTCACCAATCTTTTCCTGATTCTTTGTCAAGACCTTTGGTTATCATTACCTTCACTTCATATAGGCTTCCTTTGCCAAAACTATTCTTTTACAAACCTCATCTTTACATCTTCCATCCCAAGAGAGAGTACTTCCCAAGTAAGAAAATTTATCCACCTGCTCTAGCTTTTCCCCATCCAACCAAATAGTTAACTTAGCTTTCTTTCCCTTAGTGAGCCTCAAAACTTTAGTTTTACTTACGTTAATTTTCATTCCAAACTCCCCTACCCTTTACATTTACATTTAAACCCTGCAATCCGCCAGTGGCACGTTGCAGGGTGTGTAAGACACCGAAATACCTATCTAATCTGGAGAGCTATTGGCTTCTTTAATACTTTCCAGGAAAAAGACCAAACGTAGCTATCTGTCCTGGCAACTACTTCCCTGTATCGCTTTTTTGTTTTCTCTCAAAGATCGCGAATGCTTATAAATGGGATAACAATATCAGTTATCTCCTCCCTGAAATCGGTAGTGATAAATTTGTCAAATAGCTTCCGTCGATATTCAAGTCTTCTATCACTAAGAGAGTTCCATCCTAGGGATTCTGTCATTGCTGAAACACTGCTGTTATATCTGAAATCTCCCTTGAAGAACCTTGCTGCTCGTTGAACCATCTCAAGATCGGAAATCAATCCTACTTCGTGAGGATCCCAAATCGCACAGCAATACTCAAGTAGAGGTGGAATTAGGGAAAAGTACGCTATTTCTTTTACTCTCAATGAACATCCCCTAAGAATTCTACTGGCTAACCTTTGTATTCTATTCGCCTTTCCTACTACACCTCAAATATGCTCTTTGAAGGAAAAATTACTGCTGAGAGTAATTCCTAGATATTAATGATGCATCACTAGCTCCAAGGGATTTCCTGAAATTCTCTACGGTACGCAGGTAATGTTAGTGGACCGCGTGAAAGTCATGGAAATGCACTTCTTTACACTCAGCTCAAGCTGCCAATCACTACACCAACTCAAAATCATATTCAGATCATTCTGCAAACAACTAGCTGGGTATCACATAACCTACCTTTTTGGAAACCGTGTTGACATTGACTAATTGCCCCATCGTCACTTAGGAAACGCATTATTGCGTTTCCTAAGTGCGAACTTGCTATGATGTGCTCAATAGTCTTAGTCATTCCTTTCCCTCCCTCAAGTAACCCAGGTCCAACATAATCTTCTTCAACTTCTTCCTCACTTTCTATTTCTATACTGGTGGGTTTCATATTTTACCCGTACAATTCCTCAACATATTCCTTCCATACTCCTCTTATGGTGACTGGATCCCTTAATAGATTTCCCTTGCTGTCTGTAACCGTCACCATTCTCATTATAATTTTATTCCCCGTCAGTTGCTTTACTATACTATACATTTGGTCAGCCCTCCTGCTTTCCAACAGCTTTTCTATTTCATTACACTGCCCACCACCACATACACACCCACCACCATTCCACGACTGTTCCCTAGCCTTATTTTTTTCCCTTCTTAGTTCGTTGTTTAGTGCTCTGTACATTCTGCGCACATGGTCGGTGTTGACTCTTTTTCCATTTCCTTCTTTCCTCCATTTTATTTAACATTTCTATACATACCCATGGTTTTCTAATTTTAATTTGTTTAACCCTCCCAACAGTTTTTGAGCACAATCATTGACACAATTTTTAAACTTCTCCAAGAGCCTTGCTGACTGACTCTTGAAATTCTTTAGACTTCTCACCCCTTAGAGCTTCTAAATTCCATTTTGGTTTACATTGTGGCCAAATTGTTTTTTTAAACTTAAGCACGGTTTTCATCATGACCAGGTTATGATCCGAATCGACATCAGCACCAGGATAACTTTGTGAGTTTTTACCTCTATTTCTAAACCTCTTTCTTAACAAAATGTAATCAATTTGGTACCTATTTGTATCCACGGGCTTTTTCCATGTGTACCTCCATCTGTTGTGGTGCTGAAAGAGTGTGCTTGTGATGCAGAGAATATTTCTCTTGCAAAAGTCTATCAGTTTCTGTTCTCTGTCGTTCCTTTTCCCTAAACCGAACTCTCCCACATCTTCCCCATCTACCTTGCCTTGCAAGCCTTGAGCCTTGCCCGACTACCGTGTTCCAGTCTCCCATAACAACGAGATTCTTATTGCCCTTAACCCTTCCCATAACTTCCTCTATTTGTTCATAAACCATGTCTACATCATCTTCACTGCAATAACTAGTGGGCAAGTATACCTGAACTATAACTGTGCTTACTGGTTCAGACTTTACTTCTACCGACATAACCCGATCGTTTATTAGTTCGGTGGCCAACACAGATTCTCCCAATTTCTTATGTAACACCACTGCTACTCCCCTCTGGCAAGTATATCCCCCAGTAGAAATGACTCTAACATCATCACTCCAGAAGTCTCCCTCATCTTTCCTCCGCACTTTGTACAACCCTATTACATTAATGTTGGACCTTTTCATTTCTAACTTTACGATTTCCAACTTCCCTTTTCTGAGCATTGTCCTAACATTCCATGTCTCCACCCTCATTTCCGTCTTCTCTCTTCTTTTCTTGTTGTTCCTTGTGTAAGGGTTTCGTGGAATGACGACTGAGATGGCTTTACTCCCATCACTGCCTGGCATGACACTCATCCTAGAAGGCTGAGTCCCTTTGCCAGTACCAATATTATTATGGTTGTGCATCATGACATGGGATAAGTTGTTGAGATGGTCTCCCATTGCCTTCCTCAACAATGTTTTTTACCGTGACACCAACACTCATTATGTCCGCCCCACTGGGGAACGCCTTTGCAGCTGCCTCACTGAGGTACAGACGCTGCGTGGACTACCTTTCGTCTGGCCCCTAACTATTGATCTTTCTGGCATGGGTGACCCTACCAGGAACTATGATCCAGCCAGTCTAGCTCTTTAGGTCGTAGGAACACGAAGCCCTTCCACCATGATAAGTTTGTAGTCCAGGTGAGGGTTAGTTTTCATAAGTAACTAATTGAAAACTTATAAGTGATACTTGAATAGGGCCAATTTCTTTTAAATGGTTATTATTTCTCTATGCTGAAGCTTTTTAACATTGTAGTTATAAATTTTTCAATTAATTTCAATTTTAAGGTTCAATTAGCTTCCCTCCAAGTGGCAGTGAATGTGAGAAGAAAGAAATTAGTAAAAGTGATTTTGCAGGCAATAGTGAAACATAAAAAATTTAGAAGGTAACCCTACAATTTGAAAAATCCAAGTAACTTTGAAGGAAAATAATGACCAAACTAGATGTAGATGTTGGATTGAATGAATATATCTTCCTAAAAGATATGCTGGCCGGTGAATCCTTTCTTATAAATATGACTTGGGGGAAAATGTGCCATGGTGCAGTGTACTCATTCATTCTAATACATTGGTGTGAACATGCTTCTTTGAATACCTTTTAATACTATACTCTATCATCTGTTGATAATGGAGTTTAAAATAAATGTTGACTGCCCAAAACACAGCATCAATATATAAAAGTAAAGATCTGAAATATATACAACATGCAGTACAAGTATTAGTAAGCTTGCTGCTAGAACTTTGCTACAAGAATTCTGATGTTAATAAGATATATACACCAAAATATTTATAATAACAAACTCTATCATATTTGGCCAAACTTCGTGGAAGGAAAAGGAACCAGGAAAATTGCCTCTGCCTCCATCTTTCCATCCCTTTGTCCTTATGATGATCCCAAGATACCCAAAAAGATATCCTAAAAACGGCAAGAAGAACTTGAGGGCTGCATTTTATAATATTTCCAACCTTCAGCGCTCCATATCTAAGGTTAAGGATAAAAGGGATCCCTCTGCACTATCAGGGGTCTATGAGTTGCAGGGTGACAATTGTCCGCTTTCGTACAGAGGTCAGAGCAGGAGATCTGTAAAGACAAGGGTCCAGGAACACCTACGGAGCTACGGACTAATGAATCCAACAACCTCAGCCTTTGTAACCCACCTGCTGGAGAGTGGACACAGCAGTTCCTTTTCACCGAAAATCCTCCACCGAGAACCAAAGGGGAGAAAGCTGGACACTCTTGAAATAATAGAAATAACTTCTGCAGAAAATCTAATGAATGAATATACATTTCCAAATCCTTCCCCTCTCCTTACCCTCCCCTCTAAGTTCCTCTGACGATGTATAATGCTGCTACCTCCCTTACTCCCTCTCCAGATGATGGCCTTTGCACCGAAACCGGTTGTGAATAAAGTCCAATAGCGTAGAATTTTACAGCATTATTATTAACTTCATTTATAATAACAGTTTATCAAATACATTTCTAGAAATAAAGTCATGTTTTCAAAAATCTTTATTTACGTTTCACATACTATATCTTGCAGCTGACTGCATTACTTTCCGAATGGTGTATTATTAATAATAATTGTTTTATTATCAATATATTGTATTGCTTCATATTTTCAATTTTCTAATTTTTCGGCAATTCTGTGAATCCTTTTATATCACATAGACATCAGATTAACATGGATTTTAAAAGTTGGAACCAGTTTTTTCTCTACCTCCCTTGTACTGTGCAGACTTTTAATTTTCCATAAGATGAAGTGACAAACACCTTTGTAGTTATTATGTATCTCAGCTTGAAACTTACAATGAGGCAATTATATTGTAAGCATCTATTAATGATCGTTTCATGTTGCACTACAAAGCCATTTTACTTACCTTGTTTGATGGAGGTCTTGATTTATTAGCAGACTGAAGAAAGAAAAAAATGTCCATATCAACTCCAAAATTCCTTTGTATCTTCTGGAGGAGTTAGGAAATCAACACCCTCAGTTTTGTCTCTTGAGATTCTTATCATATGATTTGGGCCATCTGCCAAAGTGCATAGTGGAATCATATGTGGGAAAAATTTGAATGCTAGTTTCCATTAGATATTGCTGTTAGCTGATATAGTCAGCATTTTTACAACAACATATAAAAAGGGCACACTGTGGTGACCAAGTGGTTAGCGTGCTTGCACCTTATCGCTCCAACTCCAGTGTCCCGGGTTCGAATCCCAGCTAGTCGGATTTTTCCAATTAGGGAATGGTCATGTGTGATCATTCTTTGTTATTTACCTACCACTGTAAAGACCAAAAAGTGGATGTGTTTGGGGTATATATGAATAAATAAATTTAAAAAATATTGGAGCCATATTTTAGTGTTTGCAGAAGTTTTGCAGAATTGACCTACTCGAAGATATGAATAGCAGCATGTAACACTGAGAAGCATAATGATTGGGGAATTGTCATCTTCAGCAGAAATAATAGCACAAAGCTAGTAAAAGCACTAATAGTTGGAATCAAAAACACATTCAAACTATACTAATGGAATCTTCCTTAAAGAATTCAACCCTCTTGGGTTTATTGAAAAGAAATCATCCACAAATTTGTTACCTTAGGAAAATTGTAGGTTTTTATTCTAAGGTCAATGACAAAATTAGATGAAAAAACATAGATGATGGAAATCATTTATTTTACTCTATCTGTTTTAATTGGTCACTGCAAGTATTTCCTTTATTCTTACAAATACGGCAAAAAAGTTGGTTGGTTACTTTGAAACTTTTCTTAAAAGATCATCATGTTGGGATCTAACAGCTGTAGTGTAATTGGAAGAAAGACTGGTAGATTTAAGCAGGAAAAACTACCATGGATAATTATTGTATGAGGTAGGAGTTAGCAAATGCATTGATTCCTAGGAGATTGCTTTTCCTTGAGACAATGCAAAAAACATGATAGGACTCAAAAGAAAAAGTTACTGTAAATGGATCTGTTTGGTGAGGGAATGTCAGATGGTTGTATCTATAATTTGAAATGGAATCATAATTGCTGTATACTTCCCATTTTGATGAAAGGTTAAGAAGTGAGGGAGGAAGCAAATGAAACTCATGGTGATTCTAGATTAAAATATTGGGAAATCATGAATAAACCTATCCAGTCAGTTTTCCTTATATTTCTCTTAACTTCATCGTTCTTTAAGCAAAATAATAAATATATCTTTCGACATAAATAATATATTTAAATAGTGCAGAAAAGTCTCCATTGAAGTATTTAAGGAAAAGCGCATTGTTGAATGCCTTCCTTATTTGCATTGAGATTAATGAGAGACTTCACCATACTGGAATTTAAATTAGAAATTTTGGATACTCAGTTAAAAGAAGAAGAGAAGATGAAAGAAATGAAGAAGATACTGAACCATGAACATCTGGGCCACTAAAAGAAGCCCAATATCATCCTATTCATTAATGGAGGGAGTTCTAATTTTATTTCCTATTCAATGAGAGAGACGGTAAAAAAGAATGGGAGGAATATTAAAAAAAATTCAAGAAATTCAAAAGCTATTTTGTTGATTGTCTGAACCAAATGAGGCACTGTTGGTTGTGTTTCAATAAAAGTTGCAAATAATTTCCTAAAAATCTGGTGACGTTGGTTAGAAACAGAACTATTTTTTAAATTATAAGAATTCATTATTATTTAGAAATATTTGGGTATGAATATTACTTTGCAAGATATTCATTCATTTATTAATTCAGCTAGTAAATATTATTTCAAGTTCTTTAGTAGTCTATAATAATTGCAGAATTTTCCCTGAAGTAAGGTTGACAGTTTATGAGATTCAGATATCATGATAAGAGTTATGATACATCTATATGCCTTTCCTTTTTTCAAACTTTCTTAAGAAAAAAATTATGCATTAAGAAAAATGTTTCTGTTGTAATTTGATACTCTTATACTCACCTTCTACTAGCATGTGTATAAAAATATTTTATATTTTTTTAAGGTTTAATGAAGAAAAACTCTTCTGGTTTATTCAGATTAGGGATTGAAGATTAAAACAAAGAGTTCTTCCTTATAAAAGTTTATTTGGTATGTGACAGTGTTCATCATCCTATTCAAGAATTAATTTATTTCTGCTATTGGAACATCTACCATATATGCCAGTGTATAAGTCGACCTTTGAAGCCTAAAAAACTCTCAAAAACCAAGGGGTCGACTTATACACCGAACAAAAAATTGAACCCTTTACCACCGAGGGGTTAATAGGTGATATTGCCTGCTTTACACTTGTTGTACACAAACTCTCTCAACTCACCACAATTATTTCTTACTGAAACTAATTTTTGGCAAGTCTAATTAAAGTAGATGTATGATAGTATGAAACAAATTTCACTACGAAATACAATTGTGGCCGAAAGTATGTTATGTTATGACATATAAATTATATTCGTTTCTTCACATGTATTTTTATTTTACAAAAATTTAATACATATTTCAATGTTTTCTTTTTGCAAATGAAGATCAATAAGCACATCATGGTTTGTTTTTGTTTATATAATCGTTATGGTTCGACTTAGCATTAGGAGTTAATGGAAGTTGTTTTAGCAGTGTCATGACTTGATATTACCACGCTATTTTACCATTATTTCTATAATAAATTTTTATTACCATTGTGTTTGTTTCGTAAAGCATTTTTATTTGTAAGCCTGAGTGATACCAATGAAAGAAACTTGTGTTATAGTTAAGCAGAGGCGAGAAGTTGACATGGCAGCTGAAAGAAACAATTCTAACATCTTAATCTTATGCGGTAAATATTCCTTAAGCTCTCGTGCAGTTATGGATACCGTAATTTTTCTTCCCATAAAATAGAGCTGTGGAAGTGGTGTTGCCTTATTTTTTGGTCGACTTATACGCTGAACATAGGCGAAAACGTGAAATACACTTCAAAATTTTAGGGGTCGACTTAAACGCCGGCATATACGGTATATCCTATGGCAAATCAACAATTATATGTTATATCTAAAACAAACTGGTAACGAGGATTGATTCTAGAGTGATAATATAACATCAAATTCCTCTAGGTGCTTGCCTTGAGGTGCTTTGCAAAAGGGTTAGGGTAGACTTGCACATACATGCCAGTACCCAGGAAACATCTCAAGGAGAAATGGTCTGATTTGAAAAACTTCTGATGGGACTGTGAATTGAACCTCCGGTATCTTCCTCTATCTGGGACTTAAATGCCTTAACCAATTAAGCTAGAACACTGTCCTTGCCTACTAAGTCTACAAAATGGCTTGAGAAAATGGCTTGCCTGAATAGCGTAGTTGGTTAAATCCACAGGGAGAGTCTACCGGGAGAAAAGTGAAGCCAAAAATAACGCAACCCGCAGAGCACTGGGTTGCACTTTTCTCCAGCTCCCCTTTAACTGCATGTATTTTTGGGGTTTTATTTTACTCTCATACGGGACTCAGGAGCTTGTCTATCCTATGACATGGACGCAGATAGTTTAAATGAACCTTTCACTTAATGATCATTTTCGATTCTTTTCTCTAAGTCCTCTTGATTCCTTTTATTATGGAAAATAAAACATGCCTGCAATGTAAACTTCCCGGATGCCGGTGTCGTCTGCTAGAGCGATATAGAAAACGAATCATCTGCCAACCTCCCGCAAACTCTATTAAAACATCTTTGATTATTATAATGTTAATTTTATATATATTATAATGCATTAATTCGTCATAGTTTTTAATTGATCAATACCAAGTATGGCATAAAATTACTTTATAGTCGTTTACCGCAATGAAATAAAGCTACTCTATAATACATTATAATAGCTTATCAGGGTGATAAGAGATTTTCTGGTTGTGCAAGTGTTTGTTCTAATTCATAATTGGGGCTCAATGCAGTAAAAGTTGTCAAAATGACGAATACGAGAACTTATATACCATGCAAGACCTGCAGGTGCAG
The DNA here is from genome assembly GCA_947579665.1 of Sympetrum striolatum. Taxonomy (NCBI): domain Eukaryota; kingdom Metazoa; phylum Arthropoda; class Insecta; order Odonata; family Libellulidae; genus Sympetrum; species Sympetrum striolatum. The sequence continues at coordinate 24,468,978 of OX388352.1, forward strand.
CCGAGAGCACACATTAAAATGCCGTGGATTAATACTGACGCTCATTCTGCTTCATAGATTTCAGATAATGAATGAAATAATAAAATTAAGGAAGGTGCATAGATTCTAGTTCGGAACATTTTGTGGGGGCAGCTGTTCTGATGCGCAGCAATTGACCATGCTGCAGGCAGAAACAGGCCCCTGCTTATTTACCTATAAAATCTTTAGAAACTCGAAAATAACAAAATTGCTTCGTGTTACGCATTGTTCAAACTACATTTTGTGTTTCAAAACGTTCGACTTACTCGATCAAACCTTGATAACTCTGTATCAAAGCCGCAAATCACCAAAAAACAATGTATTGGTATAGGGAGGTACGAAAAGTGCAACTCAGCATGGCTAAATGCGCAATCTGCCGCTTTACCCCTGGCTTCACTTTTGGGCGCTAGAGGGAGATAGTAATACTACCCCTGTGGTTAAATCAGTCTCCTGGATAGAAGATAATCCTAGGTTTGATATCCATCCCATCAGACTTTTTTCAAGTGTGATTTACTTGGGATTGATATGTTTTGTTAACTTTCTGCCCTCTCCCATATTGAAACCTAATGAAGTTAATTACTCTATTGATATATGGGCCATTTCCCTTTGTTATTAAATTAATGTTGACTGGTAATAGTCTGAGCCATCTTTAAAAACATCTTAAAAATTGAGTTTATAGATTTAAAGAATGCTTAGTAGTTGCCTAAATATTGAGGACCTTTTTCTTCTATTTATTCTTCAGCTAATTTTAAGTATTTTTGCTTTCAATAGGAAGCCTTGGAGCAGCTTCATAAGAACATGAAGAGGCAGTTGGAAATAATCAAGAAGCAGCAGCAGAAGCAACAAAGGCTAGGTGGTCAGTATGGTTGGATGCCTGAAGGTCACTGAGATGTCTGTGATTCCATGTCAAGAGGCACTCAAGACGCCATGGATTATACCAAGCTCTAGTTATATGCTGGAAGCAAGGGGTTCCCTTACCATTGCTGCCATGTGGTTAACACATTGCAAGTACTGTTCCATGGTCTCTATGCTTCTAGTATCTGGATTGGAGTATAGCTTCTATAAAGCCAAGACATTTCATCTTTCTATAATGAGAGAAAACATCCAAGATTTTCTTGGCAGTATTTAATTGCAGTTTGTGAAGTGAAAGCTGATCAAATTTAGGTTTTGGCAGTAATTGAATACAGAGGTTTAGATTATTTTATTCATCAAAACGCTATGAAAATTATGCTATACTGGTCATTGGAAAAATGGCAGTAATGGCGCTATCTATGTGTTTTATTATTATTAGTTGAGTGAATGGTAAATAATCAGAAAGTAATGTCTTATGCCAGGCATAAAGATGATGGAAGTGATGGGCAGGTTTAGAGGAATGATGTTTATGATCTGTTGAATTGGAATGCTATTTCATAGCATTTTCAATATATCGGAGTCTTATTTGATGTATTATCAATTTAATGATAATATGTTGCTTAATTTAATACGTTTGTTGGCATTTCATTAACTTATTTCAGTCAGCATGGATGTCTTAATCTTAATCATATTTGAACTCTGGGATAATGAGATTAGTTCCAAAAGAAGAGGAAACTGACAAGGGACCATTATGTGTGGTGACTTTGCTGCTTATACAAAATTTTGGAAGCCTTAGAATTAAAGGATTATGAAGGGAGTTCACAAAGCTCTGGCAAGCCGTTTTCATTAATTGGTGCTTTTGTTGAACCTTTCTGGTGGTAGCTGATGCATATTTTGTTTGATCAACAGTAGAATATTTCTCTCAGCAATATAAGGTGCAATTTTAACTATTGGTATAGCATAACTTTGATAAAAAATTGCCTTTTCTGGTGCCTTTTGATACTCCATCTATTTTGTAATTTTTCTGGAGACATTGGTTTTTTTTTTAAGTCAACTTGGTAATCAGGCCTAAGACTTACGAAATTAAGGTGAAAATCTATTTGGTGAAAGTTGACTTAATTTTATCTCATCCCTACACAAATGGAAACATTATAGGGAGAGATTTCATTGGTAAATATCGGTTTGTTGTTTCTTTATTGTTATCAGGGAGTCATATTAAATTAAGAAATATATTTGAAGTTTTGATATTTTGTGGGAAGTTTTAAATCATGCTTTGGAATAGGGTATAATAAAATTAAAAATATCTCCAGAAACTTTTTGATCTTACCGCATTGCAAAAATGTTTGGAAGAAACCATTATTAAAAGTAATAATATTTTTAAAGGCATTTTTTGTGTTTGAAGTACTCCACATTTTATCATTTTAAAAGCCATTTGTCTTCCTTTGTTTATTTCTATGTGATTCAAGAGAACTTGTACATGATCAGAAAATTCCAATATGCATTGATCTTTATTTACCATTTCCTGGAGAAGTATGTGGATTCTGTAATGTTCGTAGTAAATAATGTAAATTTTTGGATCTACAGACTTGGACTAAAATGATAAGCTGTATTACAGTAGATTTATGTTGAAGTTATTAATTTCTATTCATTTCTCTTGGTTTAAAATTAAATAAATTCATCGACCAACTGAAGAAAGCAATTCATTGAACTGAAAGAAAGAAATTGAAATTTCTCCTGTGGAGTAATAATAATTAGGATATATTTTACTTACTTTGACATACTTTGGCTTAAGTCGCACTCTTTTTCTGCGCTTGATTTCATTTGCATCATTTGTTGCTGTCATATGTTTTTGGCTCATTGCAAGAATTCAAGATGTTATATAATTTAATATCTGGTAGTATGATAATTCATTTCTTCCTTTTTGCTTCTTGGTTTGTTACTATTTATCAATGTCTAAATTTTTCCTCCAATTCCTTCTCTTTCTTATGATCATATCTTAGCTACTCTACCTCTATTTATTGAAGATATAACTGTAGACTCTCAGTGAGTACATTGTAATATGTTTCATATCGGTGAGTATTGTCTAGGTTGCAATTCTTGGAGGAGGTCCTCATTAAAAAGGTTGTAGAATAATCTAACATGTCAAAGAGTCCTTTCGAAAAGCTCTGGGATGAAACTAAAACATCATTTCTAGCTCAAATTCATTCCTTTTTTTACGCTATGAAAGAAATGTTGCCTTATAATGGAATTGAAGTTAGATTTCTCTAATTTAACTGGAATATCATGGAAAATTTACTCTTCTTTAAAGGTATCGAATAAAAATAGATTTCATTGTCAAAATTGTCCCTTAATGAATCTCTTATTTTTAATTGAAAAGTATTAAGTGTTTATCTATGGTATAAAAATACTCTTAAGAATTGTGTAATGAAGCTGCTTAAAATGTGAAAATTAAGAGAGTCTTCAAAATTGGGTTGTAAAATGAAGGAAAATCGCTATGGAGAACATGTACAGATGAATAATTAAAGAATAGGTGAAAATCAATTACGATAAGTGTTTTTTAATGAGAAAAATGGAAGATCCTGTATTTGTATGTATTTTATTTTTGTGCATGCTTTTCTGGTTCCTTATTCAAAATACACTAGTTAACAAAATTTTTGTAACAAAGAATGTGATGGGTGTTCTAAGCTAATTCGGTGGTGCTGAATCCAAAAATGAAATTGGTGTTTTCCTATCAAGCTCAGTTTTTTCTAATGCCCTAATGCATTTTTCCAAAATTCCTTCAAAAAGGTAATGTTTGCGTATTCTTTAGGAGCTAATTCTTTCGTTCTAGAGACATAATTACTGAAAATGAGACAGATTACATATATAGAACCTTATACATACACCTGGAATCATATACCAACATCCAGTTACATAACCCCTTCTTGTAAATGACAGCAATGTCGCAATTTGGTAAAATCATATAAATTAAAATCTTTTCAGGCTGTGTATTGAAATAATACCAAGATTATTCGGGGGTGGTTTGAAAAGTTCTCAGAACAGCAAAGGAAAAAAGTACTTACATCACTGAAACTTTTTACAGTTTTAAATGTAATCTCCTTGAAGAGTAATGCACTTGGTCCAGCGATGTTCCAATGCCTTGATCCCATCTTGAAGATGAGGTTCCTCTAGACCTGCAAAATAGTTGTCAACTACAGCTATTAATTCTTTGTTTGAAGTGAATCTTTGTCCACAAACTCAACAGATTTTAATAAGTAACCAAATCAACAAAAATATCCTTTGCTATGTGGAGAATGTATAATATGTATAATGATACACAGCCAGCTTATTGGCCTTATATTTTTCTTGAAAAGAATGCATGTTATATATAATTATATTAGTATTTTAAAGTTGCGTCAATGTATTTCTTATCAAATAGTTTATGCCTTTGAGAAATGTGAGAAGATCTTTAGAGTAGGACCTCTGGGTGGGCGGAATTCCATCTTGCCCATTCTCAGGATGTTTCCCCAATCCCTAGAAAATGTGGAGGGGATGCTCATCCAGAGTCAGAGAAACAGCTTATTTTTCTCTCATTCGACCTTCAGTAAAGAACAGACACGATCTCCGAGAAGCATCAACAAAACATCACAGAGAAGTCATTGCAAAATGAGATGTTTACTTTGGGTCGTTTTATCTCCAGAGAAGCTAATATTGTAGATAAAATAATGATGGTGCTATTACACCCTCTGCCATTCACCTTTGGTAGCTCAGAGTTTATATCTAAATCTAAAAAATCTTTTCAGGGTAATTTCCTCTTAAAACACTGTTGTGCTCACAATGAGAAACTATGCATAACCTTTCTTTCAGACTATTTGCGCTCTTTTAGATACCGTATTTGACGGCATATAAGACGCACCTTTTTTCCTAAATTATATCTCGAAAATTTCCCTGCGTCTTATATGTGAAGGTTCAACCTCCACAGGTTACCTTTCAATACTGAATGCTATTTTTAGCCCAGATGGTCTATATTACCTATTTCATAATTGCATTCAACGATTGTGTTAATATTTGGCTGTTAGGAAACGTGACAACTAAAAGAAACAACAATTTAAGTTATTGTGGTACCGCACTTTCACACGGACTATCAAAACTTTTTTTCCTTGTGAGTGGCCAAATTAATGAGGGTGCGTCTTATATGCCATCAAATATGGTACTTATGGATAGGAATATCCATTACATAATTAACAACAACGTAAGGTAATTAAGATCTAAAAATTTTCTTATAAGGAGAGTGGAATATTCACTTTGAATATCCAATGAAACATTTAGACATGAAATCATAACACAATGAAATGAATTGATCTAATCCAAATTAAATTTTGGATAAGAATATGTTAAATTCTGCATTAATCCTGCAAGAAAAGATTGAGAATTATTTACTTAAAAGATAGATTGCAGCATTCATATCCATTATTTGTGCATCTAACATAGCTCCCATTACTACACTTGTATATGTATTAGGTTCTAAATTGTTTTATACTATGAGTAGTAACATGGCAACTATCTCTGATAGTTGAGTATAATTTGAGAAATAGAAATGTACCTTTAATTAAGCTGTTAACCTTTTTCAAATGATAGTTTGTTTATATGGGCACAAATATTTATATTTTTTTCCCGAAGAAATAAGAAGTGAGAAATGTTGTAATAAATTTCTGCAGTTGGCCAAGTCTTTGATGAAATTAATGAAAATGTTGATAGATTTTTAAAACATGATTTTGGTACTTTTAATACTAATTGACAGAAATAGTAAATTTATTTTTTATTGTTATTATATACATGCATCTTGTAATTTGTTAAATTTACAGGCAATACTTTTTAAAGAACAAGTGTAAATAACTCTCATTATCTTTTTCATGTCACTTCACTGTCACTGTGGTTTTTTGTAAGTTAAATTAAATAACCTTTTGAGTTTGATGATTACCCCAAAACAGGTTTTACCTTTGAAGTAAGTATATTTCCATCTTTGCATATATTTATTTTTGTCTTGTATTCAGAATTGACTGAACTTACTTTACTTTACAAAGTAGTGCTAAACTTAGCTAATCCAAATTCACTAGTGATATGAAACTGATGATATCTTCAACATACATATATATATATATATACATATATATAATTTGACTTTGTATTAAGCATTTAACGTAAGCTTATATATTCTTGACTACAATGCCTTTCACAATCCAAGTATTTACTCCTGAATATCATTAATATCCAATATCTCTAAATATATATATCGTATAAGAATTCTGGTAAACTTCTGTATGTTTTTCTTCAAATTCCTTCATTACAACCCATGGAGAGAGCCACTAACATTATAATTTTTGGTTCCTGAAGGTAATGACCCAGCAATCAGCATTTGCGATCGCTAGCCATGCACAGAACTTGAAGTAGCTGTAATTAGGGTACATAATTACTCATTTAAATTTAAAGGCTTCAATCTACCAGAAGCGTGTGACAGGGGGATATTCAAAAATTTCTTTAAGTGCATTTAAAATCCTTTTCATGAAAGAAATAGCAAGGATGAATCAGGCATCCGGCTGAACTAGTTAATCTGTTTTACAGTAGAACAACTGTGGTATCAGTACCACTCAAAGTGTAGTACTTAAATGAATCAAGGAGAATAGGCTTACCTGGGGGGGTAAATATAAAATTAAAATTTGCTATTGATTAAAAATATTTTTCATAGATTGATTCATAAATAACGACTTGGATTCACTATAGAAGAATTATTAAAGTGGATTTACACGTAATTTAAATAGCTTATACTTAAATAATCCATTTTAAGTTATAAATGTACGTAGTACAACACAAGGTTTTATTAATTATATCTTTCAAAAACAAACCTCGATAGTTCGTTCGTTCATTCATTCCAATCAAGTAATTTTGAAACGATTTCCACAATATCAAGAGGGATTTTTAACCATGGGAACAATCTAGTAAAATGAATTTTCTCCAATTAACGACCGCTAACATTTAAATAAATAAATCTTAGAAGATGGGATACTTAAACGTATATTAGGACTGATGAAGTATAAGTTAACAATATTTTACTTCGTATTTCTTAAATTCCAATAAAACCAGAGTGGGAAATAATATACGGTAAAAGATATTTCGATTATAGCTTTGATGAATTTTTGGAGGCTAACTTCACAACAGTATGACTCTTAACTAATTACACGGGAGATTATATGTCCTGGGGCGCCAAGGTACAGGGGCGCCAAAATGAGGCTTACAAAATTTTCACAACAAGAGTAAAAACCAGTCACAAGCTAGATCGCAGCAGCGGCTGTAGCAGACGTCATCTGATACGCCTGCCAGTGATAATATGCCTTTAGGTGTATAGATTGTACATGTGTAGCCTAATTATAATAATTATTTATATGGGGATACCCCAGACGGGCGATGGGAAGCTGTCTTCCCCATTCTAATACGTGTATCTATGGTTTTTTAGACTGCTGTGGCGCATACCTCTAATATTTTGTTTTTTTGTTTACTTTGGTTTGAGCACGTGAAAAAGGGTATATGTAGGAGCGATTATTTTACAACATTCTGTAGTATTGAAATAAGCTATAGTCAGTTACTGAAGGCGTTTGTCATCGCTCGACGCTCGGGTCTGCTTGAGGTATGTACGATTACATTTGTAATAACTTGGAGCATTACATTTACAGGCAAAAAAACTCGTTGATAATATACTCCATGCATGTGCTGTGCGCGAGGGTTTGGAGGAGGGAAGCTAAGTTAGTGGTGAACGAGAACTTGACGCGATCTTAACGCTTAGCGTAGTTCAATTAATGGAAATGTAATGATAATGCACACAATATATTACTTCAGTGCACTCAGTGATATAATAGCATATTTTTTTATTTCCGATTTTTTGTCAGTCATGTCATGAAGAAAAAAAAGTGGAGCTCAAGGTCGCAAAAGAAAAAAGGAAGCGGAAATAGCATCCAAAAAATCAAGTATATTACTTGCTAGTTTTTTTAAGAAAGCCAAGAAAGAAGCTGAAGCTACACTCTCCAGTTCTTCAGAATCAGAAGACGGCGGTTATCAACCACCTGCTTCAGAGCACGTCGATGCTAATGATGAAAACATTGACGACTCGGAGAAAAACATGATTCAAACAGATATTACTGTATATGCTAAAACAAATCCTAGAATAATATAGAGACCATGAGGTCCAACATAATGACGAGCATGTTGATAGTAACGGGGAAGAGGAGACAGAAAAACTTTCTGATAGAGAAGCTGCAAATAAAAATACGGTAAATTTCTAGAAGAGTCCAGTTTGCGTTTTATTTTTTTTCCCACTAGGTATAGGATATAGAATTTCACCCAAACTGGACTCTTCTAGAAATTTACCGTATTTTCTTCCGGCTAGAATATTCATCGGCAAATTTCAGCGCTTATCTCATGGCTCAATTCAAAACGAGATTCTTATCGCACAGAAACATCGTCTTCTCTGACCAAGGGCGTCGCCAGTGGGGGGGGGCAGAGGGGCAGCTGCCCGCCCCTTGAGAGCCATTCGTAATTTGGTTCGGGATGTGTTGTAGAAACAATTTTTAGGCACCAGCGTATTTGAAAAGAATCTAGACTCAAAACAAAGTCAAGTGTTGGCACGTGTAAACACCAGTGATGGGAAAAGTACTTCCTCGTAGGAAATTCAATTATACCTCCAGCGCAGCAAAAATATTTCAACAATACTTTGTAGTAGAGTCCTTCGCCCCTTCCCTCCCAAGAGAAGAAAAGTTCCGTTTCAGGGTAAACACTGTAGTTAGAACTGCCTCTCGATGCGATCAGATCACTAGATTATGCGAATATGTCCTCTCTCTCAAACTACCTTGAGCATCGTCCGACAATCGCCGGCAGAAGACAAAGGATTCAGTTTTTTTTTTCGTTTTCCCTTCAAAATGGACGTAAGAAAGTTTTGCGGTGAGTATTTTGCAAATAGGCCCAAGCAGTGGTGCAGCGAGGGGGGGAAGATTAGGGGTTCGAACCCCCCCCCCCCCCCAAAGAAGTCCTATGACTAGCTTTGCATGCCAGTTAATATGGCTCCGATTACAGCTAAGTTAATGTTTTCGGTAGCAGAGCAGGCCTAGAGCCAGCATCGATATCAATGGGACGCTACGAGTGTTTCGCACATAATGTTCAACACATACACTTCTTAACCATATCCTTTTGTTAGATGACTCACACCATAAGATAAGATTCCCATGAGAAGAATTCGAAATTGCTGATTCGTTTACTCCTCGCAAAAACACAAGGGAACATTCGAGAAGTAATTCGAAACTTACACCCTGAAGAAAGAGATTAAGATTACGCTTGAGGGACAAACAGGTTAATAAAACGCTCAGTTAGATCTTCTGCATGTGGCTGTTTTGAGGGTGTGAATGCAAAGCTGGGCTCTTGAATAGTGCTTTTGATAAATTCACAGGGAACAGTTCGAAGGAGAGTTTAGTTTGGATTTCATAAGATACAGATGGACATCCTCAAAATTTTTTCACAGTCCGCTAATAGCTCGAGGCCTCTATCGGGAAAACATAAGTTAATATCTATGTAGTTTTTTGTAAAATGACCATTATTAGTTGCATAAATTAGGATTGTATTATTTTAGGGCTGTTATCGGAGGGCACATCTCAAGATGAGTTTAGCAACAATTCCAAAGGAACTGGTTCCTTTCTTAACCATTCTGGACAATTAAAAGGCAGTGCAGAACACTCTTCATTACTCAGAATGATAGAAAATTTTATTTTATAATTACCTGTTAATTTGCTTTATAGTTACGAATATATTTCAATAACCCGGTTTCCGTAGAAATTTGTGAAAGTATTGGAGCAATACAAGATATCAGTAAAAATTAATTTGCGATGATAATATTAATAATATACCATTTTGGAAGCAAATCAGTCAGCTGAAAGGTAATGTGCGTGTAAATTATGCACATATTTATCGAAACTGTGACTTGATGACTTGAAATAAATTTGAGAAACGATTAAAACTGTGACTTTAATTCTTCAGCTTCCTTTTCGATGCAGCCAATTTTTTCTCTTCTGATAGAATCCCACGAATCTCATATCTGGTAATGCAATGTCCATTCAAAATTTCAATTCATGGAAACATTTGTTTTCTTTGAACACTCAGTGCATAGGACGGGGTTTTGTATCATCTCTCTGCTGGTTAAACCACCTATTACTTAGTCTAAATAATTGTAAGTTGACGTCTTCATTTTTTCCACCTTGGTATATAATTTGATTTCTGGAAATTCAATTATAATATCAACTATCAAGAGTCTACAGAATATTTTAATGCAACCGAATTTGTACTCTCCGGTATGTGACGAATTCAATTGAAAACTTGGCTAATACATAGATAACGAAATCAGGCTTAATTGTAAGCCTACCAGAAAATTTCATCTGATATAAATGATATTTTGTTTCTTAGAAGAGGAGGTAATTTTAAAAGCAACAGATGAAGTCATTCCTAAGAAAGCTGCTGATGATATAGTCTAATAACGAAAGATGTTCAAATAAGGATGGGTGTACCAATGTGGTGATTTATTGAGATGTTTTATATCGCTTGTCAAATAACCGTAACTATTTTTTTCTTTTCACGCTTGGCAACCTCTTAGAAGAAAGAACTCTCAAAGAGTAGTAGTAGTATTGTTAAAAGTGCTTCGACAGCTTAGGTCATTTCGCACATTGGCTCCCACTGGGAATTGAACCCGGGACCGCTTTCACCAAAGGCGAACGCGCTGTCCACATGACTATCCGGGAGCCCCGAACTCTCAAAGACTCGGGAAGTTTATATCTACAGCACCAAAATACTTAATCATCGAAAAAAAAAATTATTTTTTAATAGAAATTGGATGTAACCTAACTAGAAATCCTAACAAAACTTATGATTAGTTTCTAATAGTTTGCTTATGTAAACTACTATCTTGGAAAGTTTAATGAGTTGGCCATATAAGCGTTAAACTCCTCTAGTTTTCAATAAATTAAGTTTTTGGAAGATATGATATATTGTTAGTAAGAAGCGGGCATGAATAAACTAGCCCCTGTAAGTTAGGCATTTTCCATTTTATCTGGCAGCTTGCCCCCCCCTAGCCCAGTGGCTGGCGACGCCCTTGGGGCTCATTGATATGAATCCTCTATGAGGAATAAAATAATTAATGATCAAACAGAACAATAAATGTCAGATAACAATAAAATTTATTTCAATAGTTCTTTTTCAATTAATTTAATTTCCAACATTATTTTCTGTTCTTCTGCATTGGAAATTTTTACTTTAATTTCATTGAGTTCATTCTCTCTTCTTTCTTTATATTCCTTTAATAAAATGCTTTTCTGCAGTTCAATAAGTTCTAATTTTGCTTTGGTTAATAAATCTAAATTTTCCTTAGGGCATCTTCTCCTTTTGGTTTGCCTTCTTGAATCTAAAGAATGTAACTGATCATATTTTGTACAAGATAAACCACTAACATCTAAGATGTAATTATTACATACTGATAAAATTATCATTCTTCAAAAATTCTTCTGCATTCTCCTCCTTTTCCTTATCCTCAATTATTTTAAGTGAAAGAGCTGACAAATGGGTAAGCCATTAGATATAAATTGTGAAATACCAAGCCTTAAAAATGCTTTTTTCCAAAAACTTACTTTCTACCATTTGACCATCATCTTTTGAAGTCGTTGCAATAACTGAAATCAAAAATTTTCCAAATCTTACATGATTCTAACAATGAGAGCATATCAAATTTATTAAAATGAAAAAACAAAGATCTATATTGAGTGAAAGATAGCTGATGAAAGTTTGTTGTGGTAAATGTAAAAAGTGTGATTATAGTAAGAAGTAAAAGAAGTTATACAAGTAAAAGGTTCCATTTGCTTTTCTTTTAAACAAAGAACTCACAAAATTAAAAATTGCTTTGCTCAATATACCATCTACTTCATTTCCTCTTCTCAGTGCCTCATGCAAAGGGTTTCGCAGTATAATATGGGAATGTATGCTGTCGTCTAAAAATATAAAGGATTATTATGTTCATTGAGAAAATAAATACACGTTAAAACCTAAATTATTACCATGCATTTAATAAGATAAAAGAAGAAGCTGTAGGCTAACTTAGCATTAGTTAGTGTGCACCTTTATGCAATAAGAAATGTTTCAAAACTAATGTATATGGCTTTTTTAAGCAAAAATGGGAAACTAATGGATGGTTTTCAATGACATAGAAAAGTATACACTTTCTTGATATTAGATTCAGACATCATACCATGACAGCTACATATTTTGCATACATTCTAATTAGTATTCCAAGAACAACTTAATACTAATGTCTTAGACAATCACACCCTACAACATGCCATAATGCTGCTTATAGGGTATTAATGAATGTGGTAATGAAATCACTAAGCAACCAAAAGTAGCCGTCATTTGTAAATCTGGAGTAAATAGAATCTTGGCATGATGACATGGATAAAATAAATAAAAGAAGTAGGTATATCCAGACTCGATCTTCAGATTCTGTAATCTGTGATACAAGCTTTAATGTTTGAGATTACACCTTTGAGGATCAGTAAGTAATAATTTACCATGCGAGTCACCTTCCAAACTTAGCTCATCTGCAACCTGGTAAGAAAGTTTCAGCAATATTAGATGAATGTCTCGAGTAGAAATTTCATAGGCTAATCTTACAACTGAATATCCAGATAATAGCAAGATTTCATCGTAGTTAGCACCAAGCATAAACAAGTAATAGAATAGTGTGAATGTTTAAATCTCTTCCATTAGTTTCAATCTTACGATGACAGTTAATTCAAGCATATCTACAAAGTATTTACCGTCATCACTTGGGCTTCATCTGCTGTAATTTCAGTAGAACCTAATATGGAAATATGATATAACCAAATGGTAAGAGATTTCTTTTTGAATTCTCTGAATTGTGAAATTGTAAACCTTACACATTGGAGCATCACTGTCAAGACTTGAGAACAATCCGCGTCCGTTTAATCCAATCAACCCAATACATTTTTCGAAAACTGGGTTTTTGATTTTATAACTCACTGCACCACCTCCTGTTCTCAGTAAATGTTGTCGTTCAATAGCCAAGACCGTTTTGGTTGACATTTTTATTGAATCATACTTCGCTCGAAGTTTCTGCCACGATCTATAGGAACCTACCTGGGCATTGAATCTAGCAGCTACTGATTTCCACACTTCCTCGTATCATATGCACAGTGATTAATTACAAACACTTTCTCATTAATACAAACCGCAAGAAGAAAAATAAAACGAAATATACCTTCTGCTTCCAAGTATTTGCATCGCTTTTTCTATTCTCGAGAATGCTTTTTCTTTCCTCGATCAGATCCAACAGGATCAATTGTTCGTCAACATTAAAATTGGGATTTCTTTTACAATCCATGTTGATTCCGTAAGTATTATGAAAGATATGAGACGTATAAGATCATCCAAATACCGTCTGCGATGTATTTCGATGCGACATTGTTCAAACAAACCTCATATCGCTCATAACGACGGGTATGAGAATTAATCTCAGGCAAGCCATCTATTAATTAAGGTGGCTTGTAACTAAACAGAGGTGTAAGCAGTTTTATAATACACCCCTACCACTTAATGTGCACATTAGTTGAAAGGAAGATTTAAAAGGACATTATAATAACGGGCCTAAATGTACTATATAATACACTTCGACACTAATGCCATCTCTTGAGGAAGATTGGAACTTTGGTTTATAAACTTCGCCACTAATGCCATCTCTTGAGGAAGATTGGAACTTTTGTTTATTAACTTTGCCACTAATGCCATCTCTTGAGGAAAATTGGAGCTTTTGTTTTTACAATCTTTGCCGCTAATGCCATCTCCCAATGAAAATTGGTACTTTCGTTATTAAACATTGACTTTTATGCTGCATCTGCAGAAAAATGTAAACTTTTTTCAACTGAAAAATAAAAATATTCATAAGTAAACTGTAACATTACCATAAGTTGAGATATAATTCAGTATCATACTTATACTATATTTAGCAAAAGTCTACTTTACCTAGGAAGGCGGGTAAAAAAATTAAATTTTAACTTTTTTAACCAAATATCTTTTTCTATTTATATTAATTAAAGAAATGTTTAAACATTCATGTTCCAATATTGCATTAACTTTGATATTTTTCCTATTTATAAGTAACCTAACAGTTTCAAACTTTTGGAGTATGTTAAAAGGGTTTATTATATTGATTTTTAATAACGAAGTCACTCTATACTTCAAATGCCGTAGGAAAATAATGAAAATTAATTTCATTCCTTTCGAAAAAAAAGTCAAAATATAGCGCATAAATAATTTTTCGATTTACAGTAAACCCTCGCTAACACGAATCTCAAGGGACCGGGCAAAGTGTTCGCGTTATGAAAAAATTCGTGTTAACCGTATCGCGGCAAAAAAGTGCGATTATACTTGCTGATATACTGACGTCTATTATGATATTGACGTATAAGTAACAATCACAAAAATCTCTATTTAATCTTCCTTTACCAATTGGTAGGTAAATATATTCCGTAGTTTAATTTTTGCGATAAACTTAAAATGAATTGGTAAATTTTTTTAATTTTACATCACAGTCAGGCATTACATAAATTTAAAAAAATAACCAGTCTTCAAAGTCAACATTTTTGCTTTTATTAGGTTTAACGAAATCGTATAAATTATTTTGCCTAAGAGTAGGGACCTAATGGTTCATGCAGTCAAGTCTAATCCGATCTAAGTTATTAGAAAAGGTCCTGGAAACCTTTGCCGTTGCTGCATATCTTTGGACTCACTCACAGTCGTCGACACAAGAAGACTAAGAAAATTCATCCAAACTTACTCCCTGGCTCACTCCTTGCCTACCATTCTCACTATCTCATTGGGCCCCTTGCATTTTCTTGGGTGTCTTACATTTTATTAGATGCCTTACATTGTCTTGGGTTATCGTTTCTAAACGAGGGACCAAGGCAACGTATTATCCTCAAAGTCATGGTTCTTATTCTGCCAGGCAGTTCGCCTTAAGCGAACTATATGATTCAAGGGATGGAGGAAACTGTTCGAAATTCGTCTTAACCGAAATTCGTGTTAAACGAACAAAACCCCGTAAGACACTATACATTCCTGCCGGGACCGTGATACTGTTCGCGTTATCGAGAGGTGTTAAACGAGTACGTGTTATCGAGGTTTTACTGTATTTACGAAACTACCAGTTTAGCAGTTTTCGACTATGACATACGATTAGTAATAGTATATTTAAATGGTTTTAAATTTGTTACCAGTGAATCTCATGGATGGATATAAATCTACATGGATCTTTTGTCCGTGAGTCAAGTGGCTGAAAAAGATATGACAGTTGTATTTGATCATGAAGGTTGCAAAATATATGATACCAAACAATGTGAAGTCTCTGGTGACATTATGATAACTGCTAAACGCTCTGGTGGAATTTATTGCTTGGATGTAGATGTCAAGAATGCAAATGTAGAATATGGAATTATTGGTAATGATAATTTAGATGGCAAAATTACTTGTGCATCTTCTGTAGTTTCTGAAGCATGTAATCAAAATTCAAAAGCAGTGATTGCTAATGATTTATTGTTAAGCAGTAACTTATGGCACAGAAGGCTAAGGGATATAAGTAGTATAAGCATGGATATATTACAAAAGGGTATTGCTACTGGGATAAATTTTGTAAAGGAGTCTGGTGCAAAGCCATGCATTGAAGGCAAGATGGTCAAACGACCATTCGAAAGGTCAACTAAGCATTTTAATGAGAAATTAGTGCTTGTGCACACTGATCTTTCTGGGCCATTTCAAGTAGAGTCATGGAGTGGAGCTATGTATTTACTGAATATTGTAGATGATTTTTCTAGGAAAAAGTTTGTGTTTAAGAGTGAGGTGAAACAGGTATTTGCTGACTACATGGTATTGGTTGAAAATCAGACAGACATGAAAATTCATAGGGTAAGATCAGACAATGGTACTGAATATTGCAGTGAAGCATTTTTTGAAGTGCTATGGAATTAAGCATGAGTTAACTGTATGTTATAACCATCAGCAAAATGGAATATCAGAAAGAGTGAATAGAACATTAGTTGAGAAAGTCAGGTGCATGTTACAGGAGGCTAAATGTGACGGGAGATTTTGGGCAGAAGCAGCCAATACAGCAGCTTATTTGTACAACAGATCTCTGCACAAGATGACTCCTGGTAAAATCCCTGAGGAACTCTGGACCGGCTCAAAAGTTGATCTGAGTCATCTTAGAGTATTTGGATGCTCTGGATATGTTCATGTGGCTAAAGCATCTCGTAAAAAGTTAGATCCCGTTAGCAGAAGGTTGATGTTCGTAGGATATACTGACACAACACAGAACTACAGATCGTTTAATCTAGAGAATCCTAAAGGTATTGTTATAGCAAGAGATGCTGCATTCTTAGAGAATGAAATGTTTTGTGCTGATAGAGAATGTGAAGTTCCAATAACTGCTGTGAATCTGTCTGATATTTTTTCCAGTGGTGAATGTTCCAGATTGTTAGCTGATGTAGCTGAAAATGTAGATCAGCCACTTGGAGAACTGATGGTGGATTCAAACAATCATGACCAATCAGCAGATCAGAGGCAAGATGGTATACAAGAAAGGTCTGATGGTAATCCTGAGGTTAAGAAAACAAGGAGTGAAAGAGTTCTTAAACCTCCTATTTGGATGCAGGAATTTGAGACTGCTTTTCTTGTTAATACTGATTATGAACCTTGTAGCTATTCTGAAGCTATGAAATATAAAGATGCTAGGATATGGGAAAAAGTTGCTAAAACTGAATTACCACTAAGTGGGTTTTTAAGGTTAAAAGATCAGAAAGTGGAGACTTGATTCATAAAGCTAGGTAAGTTGCCAGAGGCTTTGAGCAAAGTGCTGAGTGTTTTGACATTTATGACTTTTATTCTCCAGTTGTTTTTTTTGTGCACCAAAGAATTAAGTTTTCTTAATGAAAGATTTAGTAGCCTGTAGTGAGTTCTTGTTTAACATTTTTCTGAGATTTATTGAGAGGGAGTGTTGATTGGCAATAAATCTTAGTTATTCAATTTGTGTTGTTGGCAGTACTAATATTACCTATGTCATTTGTTTTGTATGCCTGTTCCGGTTGCCGCCTTTTTCTGTGTGAAATAAACATGTAATGAACTATGTCTTGTTTGGCTCCAATTAATATCTGGAATCCCTGCAAATATTCCAACAGGCATTGTGACTGGTGGAAGTCAAGCACTAACTAATGAAACTACAGCAGTCCCTTGCTATTTGATAGCACAGTATTCATGAAACTTTTATTTTAAAAATCATGATGAAACTTTTATTTTAAAAATCTCATAGTAAAATGCTTTTCCAAAACACGAGTTAAAGAACCTTTTAGAGTTTCTTGTATTTACTCAAGATCCCCTTGATTTAGATACCATGCATGATGAATCAAAACCAGGAAACTGTCTAATACAGTATGACTCCATTTATCTGGAAGAATCATGTATCCAGAAACAGAGAATGGGACATTTTATGGTCTTGTTTATTTTACATATAATCATGTAGAGGAAGGACAAATCAGGTGAATTCTCAGAGTATAACTATGTTCCCTAATGGAAATTTTGTTATACATATATCCAGTGATAGCCCGATTACAGACAGAAAGTACCGTATTTCCCGGGCTACAAGACGCACCGGCGGATAAGACGCTTCTTGATTTTTCAGGTAAGAATTTACAAAAAATACTCATACTTTGTTACATAAGGTTTAGTGCCGGTAAACTCTTTATCGCGAGAGGTACAATGTAGTAGCATAGGGTTGACATCTCCGTCAGCCCAATGTGTTAAAGTTTTGCAGCAGCACCTTATGCGAGATTAAACTAAACGTGCTACATTTTAATAATTTCCGATTTACCTGGGAATTGTTTTAAAGGAAGTTGGATAAATTGGTCGATGAGAACTGTTTGGGAGAAATTCTATATCTCCCTTAATAAAGGATATATATCAACAAAACTAACATCATTTCGAAGATAAAATATGGTGGCATATATATATGTATTTAAAACTCTCCTAAGAACCTTCATTTCCGAGATATTTCTTTTCAGAAATGACCTTTTTCGTCGTTTTTTTACTCATTTCGCGCCATTTTTGATGTTTCCTCAATTTCCCGGTAGGGCGATTTTGACTTATTTCAACTCTAACAGACACCCAATTCCCATTTCCTACCCGCTTACGGGCCCCATTGAGTGAACAGGTGCTGGTTGGGTATAATAACTGATTGATTAACCTGTTTTTTTCCCGATTTCCCAAACGGTTAAGGGCCTCCTTGAGTGAAAAGGGGTGCTGGGTGGGTGTAATAATCGACTGATTTACCTGTTTTTTCCCAATTAATGACTCGTTTACGGGTATTTTTGAGTAAAAATTCAACGTAAAAATGAACAAATATCTATAATTATTGCGCTTTACTGCTCCTTCAATTGCTAAAAACGGGCATATGTATATGTCATACGATAAAAATTTATTTCCTTGTTAAAAGATCTTGGAAGCCACCTTAGCTTGCAAACCAACTATTGCTTGCGATCCGAACGTGAGGGTGACTATCTTTTTCTTAACACAAAGCAACATTTGCTACAAAAACAGTGATGGTAAATTTCTAGAAGATTCCAGTTCGGGTTTTATTTTTTTTTTCCTACTAGATTTTGCCCGTTTTCGATGATATTTTCAGGGAAGACACTTCAAATATTGCGACTTATTATACAAATTAGAACGATTAAGTACGTCGTGTAGTTACTGACATATCTCGATTATAGTGAGCGAGGTACAGGAATGGCCTCCGGAGACCATGTTTAACGTGCTAGTTATGGCGTTTTGCCGACAGATGTAGCGCTTAGCAACGAGTTTCAAGTCTCGGAAATAACCTAAAAATTGAAATTTGGACGATCGTACGAGCGGTGAGATTGAGTAGGGGTGTTGTTTGTGAAGGTAAAAAAATGTGATATAGAGGTAATAATGACCTGATAATATGAAAAACAGCTAAAAATATGCTGAATATGAGATAAAATTTAGAGTAAATATGCAGATTTACAATAGTATCTCCGTAAAGAACGTTTTACGCATAAATGAAATACATATATCTGCGGAAAGACCTTGGAAACCTATTTAGCTTGCAAACCAACTATAGCTTCCGATCCGAACGTGAGGGTGACTTTCTTTTCCTTAACACAATGCAACATTTGCGACAGAACCACTGTTTTACCTTAAAATTTAACATTTCACGGTCATAATTTACGGAAAATAACACTTTTTTAAGGAGAAATAGTGCTTCTGTCTCAAATGTAGCTTTGTGTAAAAAAAAATGATAGTCACCCTCACGTTCGGTTCGCAAGCTATAGTTGGTTTGAAAGCTAAATTGGTTTCCAAGGCCTTTTATAAGAGAAATTTTATTTATCGTAGAACGTTCTTTACTGAAATAATGTCAGAGATATAATTAAAATAGCGAAAAATGAGCTGTAAATGCCAAATATAAGGTAAATCTGTCAATATTTACATCCCACCCAACACCCCTTTTTGCACAAAGAAGCCCGTTACCGAGTAGGAAATTACGAAAAAACAGGTCAATCAATCAACTATTACATCCCACCCAACACCCCTTTTTGCTCAAAGAGGCCCGTAAGCGATTAGAGAATTGGGATATGGGATTCTGTTAGAGTTGAGATATAGCCATAGAGTAAGGATGGGGTAGAGCGCGTGTTGCGTTCTGCGCATGTTACAGGATTGAACGTAGGAGACTACGTGACTTTGGTCCGCTTTCGGAAATCTCGCCGGTAAGTTAAGTGAGAAATTCGTGTACTCAAGTTGGTTTTTTAAGTATTTATGTCCTTTACGGACAGCTGATGCTCTGAATTCGAGTTTATTTAGATGCTCTATAGTCTGGCTAATGTAACTCAATATTTATTTTCGGTATCTGGATGAAAATTAACCGTAAAAGATTAAAGGACTTGGGAATCATGGTTTTGAAATGCTGCGCATGGAACTGCAAGGAAAAGTACGTTAAAGAAATCACTTTTAACTCGTAAGTTTTGTGTTTATGGTGATTTTAATAATTATTTAGAATTGTTTTCTGATCATTTAACTTTCATTTGCCATTTACAGATTATGTAATAAGGTAATGAAGTAGCTTGCAAATAGGCGATTGCGGCTATTACTACAGAGTATTCCATGTGACAAAAATGGAATATAGCAGTTTTTACGGTTTATTCTTGTTTGTCGATGATTATAACAAGATAAACTTTGTTTTTCCGTTTAGGAATATTATTCCCTTCGGTGCATATTCAATATTATTGCTTGAATCGAGTTCATTGGAGCGCTCGAGTATATTAAAGTGTCGCAGGCTTTTCTCGTTATTTATAATTATTAATATTGACTTTATAGCTTCCCAGTAGATCATGAAAGGAGAAAACTATGGATTCTCAGCTTGAGGAGAAAGGATTTTGTGCCCTCTAAACACTCTAAAATCTGGAAAATGGAAAACTTTCCTGGAAACCTACATAACGTTATTTTGCATATAATTATTTTAATTTACATAAATAACTGGCCAAAAATTCTTATATCAAACATCCCTTTATTTGCTGCCGATTGTAATATTTGTCAAGCAATTAGAAACCTTGAAGATTACACCGCATTAACCTTACAAGTTAACCTTACAAAATTGCACGTATGGCTTCTTAAAAGTAAATTACAATGCAATGCTAGGAAATATAAACTAATGAACTTCAACTGAAATAAATTTAAATTCAATTACAACATGTAGTAATGTGAAGTATCACGTAGCAGAGAAATGGACTCCTTTACATGTCTTGTTTTAGAAGCATCTGTGAAAAAGATCTCGGATGGAGAGATGGCCTGTTGCGTAAAATTAAACTTTCTGAATCTTTGTCTTACACTTACCTTCTGTAAACATAGCTGTATTGTTTTTAAAATATGTATTACTAAGAAATGAAACCTGAGGGTGGCGTTAGCCGAAACCGGTCCTTTTTAAATAAATAACACAGTGTGGAAATTACGAAGTGCCTTATTTATTTCTTATTATGGATTTCCACGAAGTCCGGCCTAATACCATAGAATTTCATATGTATTAATTTATAATTTATATCTAAATAACGATACTTAAATATGAATGAATTCTAAATGTGAGAAGTTGTCAGTGATGTGGCAGGAGGATGTTTCCTAAAACTTTGTTAAAGAAGTGATTATTAAATATTATCAGAAGAATCCCACTGTAATTTCATTCCATTCTAAATCATTTCCTTTATTTGGAGCTATACCTATACCAGTAGTTGATTCAACCGGAGGCATATCAAGGTACAGTTTCCAATTTATTCAATTTACAAATATTCGCAACAATCGACGAACCTGTCTCGTTTTGAAGACTCGTAACTTTTGAATGGAGTAAGTTAAGTATCTTGTTCTTTCATTCGTTGAAATAAATTTAGTGCGTTTCTATTAAATTATTCATGAAAGTTCCACATTGTTTAAATTTGAAAGAAAATGTTAACTGTGATATTTGACCACTTAAACCCAAGTTTGCCTTAGTTTTAAACGTTACTCTAGCTATATGTGTAATTTAAACTTAACAACACTTAAACGTCATTTTTTCCAGAAATGTTCGAAAAAATCAACGAAAACTGGGAATTTATACGAAACTCAGTTTTTTGCTCTCTTCCTTTTCTTGCTTGATCTTTCTTTTCATCCGAGTAAACCTAGTCGAAATGATTCTCTTTTTTAAGAACTCGACGAGAAGTATCTTAATATTCCACTTAAACGTAATTTTCTCCGGATATGTTCGAAAAACTCAACGATAACTGGGAATTTATTTGAAATTTTGTTATTTTGTATTTATCTTGCTTGTTACTCGAGTAAACCTTGATGAGTTGATACTGGTTCCGAAGAACTCGCCGAGAGGTATCTAAATATTCTTAAACAATGATAAATATATACCCGACGTTGATTATTATAATAAGAAAACTTTAAGTGGAAACTCTACTATCTATTAAAATAATATACGCGTTAACTACGTAGTTCAGAGTTACTCAAAAACTCGATTTTTCAAGATGAAAATCCACAGCGTATTTGAATTGCCGCTAGAAAACGGAAAAGTCACGTGGTTTAATGCTGTAACATCGGCTCGGCTACTGCGCAGCCTGTCCAGCACTCTACCCCATTCTTACTCTATGGATATAGCAGAAAAAACCCCTAGCGGAATTCAGAGGAACCATCCAAAATGTGCGAAAAGCAGACGAAAAACGTCAAAAAACCATAATTTTCGGAGTGAAATTCCTATAAAATGGCAGTACTTTGGAGTGATTCTTCTACATATATATTAGCCGCAATCCTTCTTCTATTCAATGGAGTAAGAATCATAGTTCTATCTTCAATAGTGAAGGAGATATAGAATTTCTCCCAAACTGGACTCTTCTAGAAATTTACCACAGTGATTTTCCCTGAAAACACTTTGGAAACCAATCGAGCTTGCAAACCAACTATAACTTGCGATCCGAACGTGAGGGTGACTATCATTTTCTTAAGACAATGCAACATTAACGCCAAAAACAATGTCTTCCGTTAAAAGCTGAAATTAGTTAATTTTTGGGTTAAAGTATCGTTTTTACAATTATTTTAGATAACTTCGGTGTAAGTGGATTATTTATCCCTCATTAATACGATGTAAATGAAGGAATACCGCCCACCCAACTCGACCCATCCACTTCAACCACAACGTTTGTTTACGTGCATACTGTTAATGATTAACATAATCCCTGATTAGTTACTCTATTTTCTGGATAATATACTTAATTTTTGGCTTTATTTCATCTTTTCAGGTCATTATTTCATCAGTTTCTTTAAAAGTTAGCGCCCGTAAGAGAGCTAATATTCGTGATATTTTTACTTCCAAGAGGTGAAACTCGTCCAACACCGCTACATCTGGCGTACAAACGCCATAACTAACATTTCAAACATGGCCTATGGAGGCCATTCCGGTACCTCGGTCATTATAAACGATATATCTCAGTAATTACACGAGGTACTTTCTTGTTCTCATTTGCGTAATAAGCCGCAATATTTCAAGTGTCTTTCCTGAAAAAATCATCGAAATGGGGCTATTTTTAATAAAATAATTTTTTTTTCTAAACTGTCCTCATCGACAAATTTACCGGAAGTTCTGTCATCGAAATATTAAAACTGTATTCTTATTACTTAATGAAAAAAGTGTTATTATCGAAATTTGTAATTAACTGAACTATTTTCAATGCCTGATACGGTAAAAAAAACTTATTGGTATGCATTTATCCAGGCGAATCGGCTTGCTTATTATAGGAAGGAGTTATACCTGCATACCAATCAGTCGGCGCATAAGACGCAGACTGATTTTAGAGCATATTTTGGAGTAAAAAAAGTGCGTCTTATGGGCCGTGAAATACAGTAATTGGATTAGAATACAATTACTTCTACTTAAATGTAATTGATTACAATTACTAATTACTTTCCAAAAAAGTAATTGATTACAATCACAAGTAGAGTACTTTGGCAATTTACCATGAGCTTTGGAATGAAGTAATTAGCACTCCAGTTCACATGTTTCTTTTTACGTCAATAGCATAGTTTAAATAACCGTTCTAAAAAATCTTTAATTCAACCTAACCTTTGAATTTGATCAAATATTTAGCTACAAATTTTTCCTACCATTTGATACTAACTTTATCAATCTACAATATGACCCTTATTGTATATTTTGCCCAAACTTTTTAAGGCACTTCCTAGATATTGTAATAAAATACCAAGTATGTTTTTTGAAATAATGGTGACCAGAACTTTTTTCTTAATAAAATAATATTTAATTAATAAACCATTACATAAACCACTACCCAAGCAGAGCCAAAGTGCATTATGTGTGCTTTTAATGTGCATTCATTACTGCATTAAATGTACATTCATTATGCACATTGAAAGTACATTTTTGTCCACGCCTTTTATGTGTATTAAATGTGCGTTGGGAATGCACATTTTTGATTGCATTTTTGGCACATTAAATGTGCATTATGCATGCACTTTTTTCCTGCATTTCAGGTGTAGTATAAATGTGATGTATTGTCTCTGAGATGTAACAGAGATCTCTTTGAGAAGTCTCCTAGATATTTGAAACCACTTTGAATATGCTGTTTCGTAAGATCTCAGATGTGTATTTTCCACATGAAAATTCCACATAAATTGTAAAGAAAATTAATAGTTCCATCGAGTAGTCATTGATTCAGTAATTAACTGAAAAAAGGGTAAAGGATGCAGAATACACCAGAAAATATGCTGTAAATGAAAATGTTTTTGCAAGAAATCCACCTCAGGACTTCCCACAAATTTCACATGATCAATTATAATGTAATATAAAACGATCGACAAGCAGCTGGTGGTTATTAACTTTTAATAAAGAATAATATGGTATTTAAATATTTATTTCGGATTAAGCTTAAAAGAAACAACATATAGGAATCAGTTTGTTATTATAATTAGAACATGGAACTCCAGAATTAAAAATGCCAATGTCAATATATTTCACAATCCAACAACTCATCCACCAGACCAACACACATATCCATTGCAAAACCTCAACGGACACACTCGATTTTATTATTACAAATAATATCAACAAAACACTTGATTAAATTGTATTATTGGAATTCAAATCTGGCCATTTAAAAATTTCCTTTGCATTAGACAAAAAACCACCCTTTAAGATTTAGATTTTAAAATGAGTTGTTGATAGAAAAACTCTTCATTAAATCAGATGTAATGATGATGCAATTGATTGAGGTATTTTTTTCCCTCCTCTTGCGTTTGGATTGGTAGAAATTAGTCCAAATTATCTTAATTCAAAACTTTTTGTAGAAAATGTTAATCTTATAAAGGAACACAAGATTAAAAAGGCATGTCTCTAAACCAATAACAGTGTATCACATAAAAAACCATTCCCCAAATAAACTTTGCATGTAGCAAAAAACTCTAAGAAAATGTCTTGTAAGTTTGCATCTGAAGCATACATTTTATTTTAATGGTAAATCATCATATTTTAACAGGATTCTTAATCGGAGTTATTAAAAACCATTAAATGTTTTTTGACTCATGTCATCACCAGAGTCAATGCCCAATGTTTCATTTCCTTCTTCCCTTTTATCGGAAGGAATATTATTTCTTAGCCATGAGCCCACAGTCTTGGCTATCGCTTTTGAGCCCAGGGCATTTGAACAGAAGCGCATCTGTAATGAAAAATGACAAGAGATATATTTTCAATGAATCAAACTATTCAGGTTGATAAACAAATACTCTGTATTAGGGGGGAAATATACACCAGTCAGGGCAGAAGCAGTTTTTATACTGCAGAGGCCTTTTTTGTACTCAGTACTCCTCCAGTTCAGCTTCAGTTTCAATTTTTTTGATAAAATAAAGAGGCAAATATTTCTTGCCATATCTTCATAGCCTTTTGGGCTATAACATTTCAATGAAATGTATTAAGTCTTTGGTGAAAAAGAAAAGTTTTAGTACCTGGGGAAAAATTACAGGTGAAACAAGGTGAAACCAGGTAAATCAAGCATGGAATTACCACGTATTAGGTCGGCGAATTCCTGAAGTGGCTCGTTTCAACTCGTAATCCCCTTATGTTTATGCAACACTCTATGCCAAAGGTTTGCAAGGTCTGTTTTTACGTTGGAACAACTCGTTTCAACTTGCTGTTCCCTTACGCTTATGCAGCACTCTACGCCTAAGGAATATCAGGCTCTGTATTCATATCGGAACAATTCGTAACGCCTTGAACTGCATTTACCTCGTTTTGTCTTGTAACTATCTGAGCTCGAATTACATGGAATGACCTTGTTTCTTGTATCACCGTATCAACCTGTTTTTAATTTATTAAGGAGCCATCTAGGAGCGTTTCATGTTGTACGACATCCATGCTTTCTAGGCAAGAAACAGTTACAAATATTTCAACATGACCACCATTTGAAGAACGACACACGTCTGCACGATAGGAGAATTCATCCAAGATGTTGTGTAGCATGTTCCGAGTACTCAGGTGATTTTTCACTCAGGTTTTAATTTTTACTGATGAAGCCACATTTTATCTGTCAGACAAAGTGAACCGCCGCACAGTGGTCCGAAATAGAAAAAAGCCGGACTAAAGTCCAAAATTGCTTTTTTTGAGATACAAACTTGAAACTCTGCATATATACAGAAAAATGATTGCTGATTATGGAACGGTAAGTTATTTTTCATAAATCGTATGCGTTACATAGATACGGAGGCTCAAACATGACTAAATTTCCAAAAACACGCCCGATTTTATTTTTCTTCGAAAATCTGGAGGGTGGAAAGGGTAAGTGGTAGAAAAACAATCAGATGGTTCCTTTTCTGCAATGCATGAACCCGTTACCGTACATTCGAGCTGACTAACTGACTCAAAGGTTGAAGGATATTTCTAACTTGTGGCAAGAATCCGTAAAGTATCCAAACCAAAGAGTATTTACCAGAGTACCGTATCCATTGACTCATTCGCACGATCAAATATCCTCTTCATATCTTCGATATGGAATTTCTGAACAGTGACAGTGATAGTGACTGCATACTTAGCTTAAAACAGCGATTTTAAAGAGTTGAGGCCCAAAAAACTAAAACAATCCATCAAAGCCGCCGTACTTCCAGGCCCAGCAGCGCGGTACCGGATCGTCGAAAAATCGCGTTTATTTTCGTGGTCGGTAACGTTCATACAAGATCTCTGCTGGATATTCTTAAACTGCCTTCACCCAATACTTTGGTGTAATTTCCCGCTGCACATAAGTTTTAAACGAAAGATATCGACTACTTTATGTCAAAATTAATCTTAAAAAAAGCGTCCGCCATTTTGTGATGTTATACCACACAAATATTGACCAATATCCTTGAAACTGATGGATAGTATAGATAAAGTACCATTTTGATCGAATACAATGTTTTTTATTCCACGAAATTCCTTTTACAAGTCCACTATTAGCTTTACTTATAAGATTTTCGAAGAAAAATAAAATCGGGCGTGTTTTTGGAAATTTAGTCATGTTTGAGCCTCCGTATCTATGTAACGCATACGATTTATGAAAAATAACTTACCGTTCCATAATCAGCAATCATTTTTCTGTATATATGCAGAGTTTCAAGTTTGTATCTCAAAAAAGCAATCTTGGACTTTAGTCCGGCTTTTTTCGATTTCGGACCACTGTGCGCCGTAACGTGTCAATGTAGTTATAGCACCTCCTCAATAGATGGTGCAACGACTGACCGGCCGGACCGGCCTGTCCATATCCTCGCATTCTTCTCTGACACTTGTGTGACACTGTTCCTGTGACCCTGTGAAATATAAATGTCTTTAAAGAGGTTTTTGTTCTGTGGTTTAAAGGGAAATTCGTGAATGTGAAGACAGGCAAGCAGGCAGAAGACAGTTTTTACTTCCTCCATATACGTTGTATTGAGAAAGTATTGTTTGAATTCGATATTTCAAGTTTGTTTATCGTCTCCAACAATTTATAGCATTGTGTATGGGTTCTGATTGATAATACGATAACATTTTCGTGGATGAAATGGAAAAAAAGCAATTATTGGCTGAGGAAGGAAAGTCATCCATATTTAACGACGAGGAACGCGGTTTTACATGGAATAATACTTCGGAAAGTGCGGACAATACCAGAAGTGGATGTGCAACAATTAAATGCTTATCATTTAACATGCGTGAATCGCTACGTCTGCTTAGGAAAAATATAAAAAAACCTTATGAGCTAATGACATGTGCTTTAGAGGTGCATCTAAGGAACAGGGATTTGTGGAGTGATGATCTTGTCAGCGATATTCCAAAATCATGGATCAAGCATGGGGAGTTAATTCTTTTCGATTCAAAAGGCTTTGTGAATCCGATTTGGAAACTCGAAGGTTTGTGTTTCTTACGTAATATGTGATGAGGAGTGCTGGTTGTGTTTAATACTTTTCCGATATTTTGAAAATCTAATTCGTAGTGTTTTTTTTTAAGAAATAGCAATTGATAACAATTTATTCAGTTGTTTCCCATGATAAGGATTTACAACAATAATTTGAATAATAATAAAGAGTTTTCTTGCCCTGGTTGAGTATTATTACCATTATTATCAATTGGTGCTTTCCACAGATATTAAGCTTAGGTTAAAATACATTAAAATTCAATCATCTTGAAAGGTAAATTTGAAATAATCATTTATTACCTACTGTACATTAATTTGCTTAGAGTGAACATAATATTAAGTATGCAGTTTTCCCTTCGTATGTTACGGATTTCTTATAGCACAAATAGGGGAAATTTTCATTCTTCTAATATAATTGTTATCACTCTGCAAAAATTAGATAGCTGCAGGTTCCATTAAAACTTATTTTTTAAATATAATAGTTAATGTGAACATTATTCTAAAGCTACACTTTTGAGTAATTTATTGTTTTATATTCTATAACTCTTGTTCCTCTATTCCTCATTGTTAATAGTGTCTGATATATCTTGTCAAATGCTAACGTTTTTGTCAAGGAGTGTATATCAACACTTGTAGCTCAGTTAGGTCTGTCTTTAAACAGTTGACGCATTGAATATAAAACTTGTAGAATTATCATTTAATAAATTTGCGATGAATTCAATGTTAAGGCAGTAACTCTTTGCATCTATTAACAGCTTTGGCCTTGTATTGTTTAAGGAATAAATCAGTAATTGAAATTGCATTTGTAATACTTATAACTATTCTACTTTTATAATTACAAATGTTTAGGGTATTGGGGCCAAATAATGAGGTTCATTTTTTAACGTTACTTCTTACCTATTTTACTGCTGATTTTGTTTTAATTGTAATTGAGAGCACTTTAAAACCTATGTATACTTTATACTAATTTATTTAGAATGTTTTTATCATCTTGTATTTCTATCATGCAACAGGGCTCTGCCTGTAAATAAATTATTTTTATTAACTGTTCTCAGATGAAGAAAAAAATGAAATTTAAAGTGTGGGATATTGTTTGAAAAGTTCCTCTAAAATTACAAAAAAATTTGTTTATTGAACTGAAATATGATATCTTCATGTAAAAAGGAATAAAATCTCCCATGTAGCCTCTAAATTTATGTGAATGTTTTCTATAATAAGTTTTCGTAATCACATGCTCCATTCTTTAATGCGCTTTTTCAGTTAGCTTAATTTATAATTTTAGTTTGAAGTAATTATACTTTAATGAGTAATTATTTAATCAAATTGCTTACACTGATGGTACTGAAAATTCTTTCTTATCAATTTTAATATTTATGATGGAATCATTAGCAATTATCAGTCAAGTCAAAAAAATCTGTTTTAATTTCTGACCTCTGATGATGTTAAAGGAATAGATTAGTTATGTGAATATCATCCTTAAATTATTCAAATGAGAACATTATATTTCAGATTGAGACAAATTTCAACCTTGGGAATGTTGAGGGAAGTAAAAATTTTCTAGTTGGAACTTATTTCCCCAGCAAAAAAATTAATCAATCACAAAAAAAGAATTTATAGTTAATTTTATCAAATAAAATTCATACACATGCTTGTTCATTAACCAAGTCAATCTTTCACTGTTTTAATGTAGATTTATGAGCAAAACATGGAGGATTGAAGTAAATGTACATACTTAGTTTACCATTGGCTAAGTTATTGTCTA
Source organism: Sympetrum striolatum (assembly GCA_947579665.1). NCBI lineage: Eukaryota > Metazoa > Arthropoda > Insecta > Odonata > Libellulidae > Sympetrum > Sympetrum striolatum. Next base: position 24,498,690 of record OX388352.1, read on the forward strand.
ACCTGGATGGGATAACCACTGATTCATCGCTACTAACTTATTTTAAATTTATTCACATTTTTCCATGAAACAATGTTTTTATTGAAAACAACATGTAACACTTACTTATTAGTAGTTGAAAGATTGCTGAATTTAATTTCCAAAACTCATTCTAGTATAAAATATCTCAATTCATTTTTTAGCCTACATTTGCTGTTTCTTTTTGTTATTGTGAAGTTTCCTCTCCAATGATTCCAATTAATCACAAGCGATACACATCCGATTCTTAAAAAAAATAATGTGACAAAATCTTGTATAATAATATTAATAAATGTAATTTGCACCTGATGATGGCATGGTACCCTGACGCTGGTGGTGTATTTCTAAATCATATGGAATTGTACAAGTTTATTAATGTTATCGTACAAGATTTATGTTAGAAAAATTGTTTTGTATGATGTAATTCCACCTAGTATCATCGAAGCAGTTCAGTTAGATCCAATGGTTTTCTGGACCATTTTACAGATCTCATGGACCATTTTACAGATTCAATTCGTAGAATTAATTAAATTATAATTCAAACTAAATTCATTCCACACCCAAGGAAGTTATTTATTGAAAGAGACATACCAATTCATGAGTGTTAATCATTTTATCATCTGGCAGTGTGATACTAATTTCAATTACTATAAATTATTTTGAATGAATTCTGATAACATAGTAAGAAAATAAATCATTGGTAAATCCTGTCAACCAATATTTGTAAGCATATGAAGATATTCAGTGATAGTGTTACTGTTGCAAAATTGTTTATTCACTATGTTTAATATTTTTATTGGTTTATGGTACTATCTTTTCCTTTGTGTTTATGATGAATTTACTGACAAATGGTTGATGACTCTTTTGTGTAGGTGATGTGGTATGGCCTACCATATGCATTTGTTTAAATGCAGAAAAACTTGGAAGAAAGTATCCCATTCAGCCTGATGGGTTTCGAAGTCCTAAGGTGGAAATGCTATGGGGAGAAAATTCTTGGGTAACCTGTATTGATAATAAAATCAGGTAAATTATTTTTTATGTTGTAGGTTATTTTGAATATACACTAGTGATTATAAATAAGCGCAAATAGTTTTCATATGTATCAGGGAAAGTGTTCTTTATTTTCTCACAAGATCGTTTTGCTCTGTTTCTGCAGTGCGTGGAGCAGAGTAAAACTTGAACAGTATTCTTTGAGTATGAGTTAATGGTTTTATACATTTTCTGGTAATATATACTTCATAAGCTTTGGAGATAGAATTTTGTATTAATTATTTAATTTCACAAATACCCTATAGCTCCAAATTTGACTAGTCATACAATCATTTTCTAAAGGCCGTCATACACGGGGCAATGAAAAATAAAATATTTCGTTTGGTAAACTGCGGTACAATTTTGGCCCTAGATACAGAAATGATTTTTTATAAATATTAAAGTTTGGTTCCCAATTCCATTTTAAACCTAATTCAATTTTCATTCCTCATATTATATACACTTTTTACTTATTTTATTTCAAATAATGGAGGTTTATTGCTACATCTTAAAAAGTAAATTCTTAAAGTTCTATACAAGTACATATATCTTAAAGGCAATAACTTTAACTGAACAAATAGTGGAAAGGTGTGCTCATATCGAGTAACAACTCTGATGATTTTTTTTGTAAAATAACTGCAGTATTTATTGGGTTTTGTTATGCACTACCCCAACATATTAGTCCATACGTTAATTTAGATTGTACTAAGGAACAATATATTGGTTTACGCAATAAGAGAGAATGCTTGTTGCGTATAAAATAAATTTTGGACAAACATATTCTTAAGGCTTTAGCAACATCATCAGTATGCCTATTCCATATCAATTTTTGGTCAAAGTACTCACCAAGATATTTGAAAATTTCAACCCTTTCAATTTTTGGGCATGAGCAACTTAGCTTAGAAAAGCCAAATGTATGGTAAATTAGATTCCAATCATGACGATATATATTACATAGATCATAATACATAAATTTGGTCTTTCCGTTCAATTCAAGACCATTATAATCAAACCATGCTCAAAGCATATTCAAGTCCGAGTTTATGTCTACCTCTATTTTTCCCCACGATGAAGAGGCATAACTTAAGGCTACATCATCAGCAAAGGGGGTTAAATTACCTCTAAAGTGATAATTACATAAATCATTAATGTATATGAGTAATAGAATTGGTCCTAACACAGATCCTTGTGGTACACCTGAGTTGATAATTTTGTAATCGTTACAATAATTTCCCACTTTTGCACATTGTGAGCGATCATGTAAGTAACTTTGGAACCACTGAAGAGCTACCCCATGTTATCCCCGCCCGTTGCAATTTGCTCAGAAGAATTTTGTGATCCAAGGTGTCAAAAGCTTTTTTTATGTCAATAAATAGACTCCCTGCCCGCTTGTTGGAGTTAAGTGCCGAGTAAACCTTGCTAATATAAGATGCCAAAGCCTCTTCTGTTCCCTTTTCTGACAAAAACCCATATTGGTTCTTGCTAAAGTAATTGCTCTTGTTAATGAACTTTAACAGTCTCACTTTAACTAATCTTTAATATCAAAAAGATCCTCAAAAGTTAAAAGAGGGGATTGAAAATATTCTTCAAAATCTGAAATTGGAGAAATGTGCACCAGCCTGGCCTCAAACTCAAGCACATTTTGTGATAGTTTTATAAATAAATAGAAAGAAGAGCCTGTTTTATGTGACTGCTGCGACTTTGTATTCCCTATCCTACGGGGATGCAGCTTAAGTTATTTTCGTATCTGTATCATAAAAAATTTGCAATTCCTCCCATAGGTTTCTAATAGTGGAGACGCCTGGTGTTGAACCCAGGATCTTTGGAAGATGTAAATACATATAACGCCTTGAAGAAAATCAAACTTATTTGATTCAAATTTTGAAGTCAATATCATTCCAGGAAGGTCCAAAATTAAGACTCCGTCATCCCCATCTGAAATGCATAGGGTAATGTAAATGGCTCTCTTGGATCGAACCAAAGACAATCAGAGAAACCTTAAACAACGTGTGTGAAATTTATTTATGATCTCTATTCATATGCTGGGTATCGAGTTTATATATTATCTATAAGGGTTAAAAACAATCATAGCAATTTCTAGTTAAAGATGCCTGGTGTCGAACCCAGGACTTATTTACAGAAGTGAATACACATTAAAACCTGCTAGGACTTGAACTTATTTAATGCAAAATTCTTACCATGTTCCACAAGTGTCAGTGACTTGAAAATTTTACAATGTATTGGCCATATGGTGTTAGCAGCAGAAAAAGTGGGACTTTGTCCTCAGTGTCATGGGTTCGATGCCAGAAGGCCCCAAAGTCACGATTTTCTCCATAAAGATACATTGCAGAGATTTCAAAATATATTTTGAGGCACTTTCCGGCAAATTAGAGCATTAAAAATCTAGGGATCGCTTGAATCCGTGCATATCCGGTGAAAACCATAAAGACATCTTTGAGGATTATCTTTGGTTCGCCGCTAGGTCAGGACAAATATTTCCCTATTTAAAATGCATTGCGGCAATTCTTAAGATTTAAGATGCAGAAAAAACGCAACTTTGAACCTCAGTGTCATTGGTTTGATGGCAGAAGGCCCTGAAGTATCGATGTGTTCCATAAAAATGCATTGCAGGGATTTTCGAAAAATATTTTGAGGCACTTTCACATTAGCCAGCAAAATTAGGTAGTTGAATTTCAAGTGATTGCTGCAAGCCGTGCATATTCTACAAAAATCACAAAGATATTTTCGAAGATTATCCTCGGTTCGACACTGGGTCAGGGCAAATATTCTCCTATTTAAAATGCACTGTGGTGATTAAAAAAAATTTTTTAATCCCTTCCTGATAACATTGAAACTTAAAACTCATTGACCCTTTTGTTTTTTGGCATTTCATATACAGTTTGGCATGTCTGATCCTGGATAATAATATGGTGTAAGAAAGCCTCTAATTAGGGCTCCTATAGCTCGTTACAAACAGCTATTTCTGCATTTCCATCAAATAATGTTAAACCCATCGTGATGCAGTTTTTCTTATGCCCAGGCATTCCTTCAGAATGTGAAGTTCAGTTAAATGCACTTATCCTGTCCTTCAGGGCCTTACACAAATTTTATATTATTGATTACTGTCCAGTTTTGTGGCGAGAGCATATAATTCTTCTCTGACGCTAGGATGACATGGCCAACATATGTTTGTAACATTTTGGTTTCCCTTGTTGAAGCCACCTTGTTTACTCACCTTCTGTAAGGTAATGCACATTCCTCACAAGGCTCTTGAAGACCTTGATGACACTGTCATGCAGTACAACATCTGGCACATTCAATATTTATCCAACTCCATTGTGCCTGAATTGAAAATATAGTGATTACACTACATTAGACCGCCAGCTAAAACTTGGCTCTGTTCTTCTAGTCACTGTATATGAAGTGGGAAGGTAGAGTGCTCTGCTTTCAGTCCACTTGCTCTGAGGTAAGGTAGGTATGTAACAAAGGTGTTGCACAAACTACATTTGGTTCTGTTTTATGGGGTCTCTAGAGAAGTGTTGTAATTGAAGTTCTAATCCTTGCACATTGAAATCAACACTGTTACAATCATCATATCTCGTATGTACTGCTTTGTACAGCAATTGCGTGTGATTCTCTGTCATATGCTTGGGCTATTGCAGTATATCCCAGTTATTCATTAAAAAATGCCACTCTTTGGTTGTTCTTATTAATATATTTCGGGCCAAACTACCAATTTCAGGGCGTGTATGCTCAAAGTGATGCAGAATAGACCATAGAAGTGTGTGTATAAAAATTATTTTCCTCCAATATTTTCTTCCTTTGCTCGGATAAATTTTGGTTTAATCACTTTAAGAAGAATGAGTATTGATTAAGATATTTTTCATACCATTTTTTTTAGGTTACAGTACAATAGTAATGAGGCCCTTCCAGTTATTGCATAGTAATTGGTATCTCTTTTAATGGAACAGGGAGTGTTTCTTTAAAAAATTCCGTCTATCATCATAATCTCCTTTACTTTCCCTGTTCTCTATGGTGGGTTTTGCCTCTCCTACACTTTTGAGTCGTTAATTAGTCAAACTTGACCTGATTTTTAGTTTATATGCAGAATAATTGTACTATCACAAAGGGAACAGAAGATCTAATTAAAAAAGAATGCTGCCAAGTGTGGAAAATTTTCAAAGTTACGAGATGGTACAAGTTGATCGTCCACAATTAGTATTTGTATTAGTTTTCTCATCTTGGAGGAAGGTAGTAATAGTTCATTTATGTGAGTAAAACAATCAATGAAATCTGTATCAAGATCAGACAACTACATTAATAAATGAAACATTGCCTTTTCGAAGTTTTAAAAATATGAAGAGAAAATATTGTCGAAGTTTTTGTGACCTTAGAGTAATCTTATTTGAGTGTAATCAATTTTCTGGTTGTGTTCTGGTGCATATACTTTTCTAATCCTAAATTTTATCATTTTGTAGTTACTTTAATAACACCCAAAAAGATTGTATTTTATAAAAAAATCATTTTATAATAAAATTAGAATTTGTAGTCGTTGATCATTTTCGATGAGACTGAATCTTTTAATGAATAGTTGTCCTGAATCAGAATTTTATGTCATTTCTCTTATTAAAGAGATTGATATATTTTTTTTCTAGCTACAGTTGGGATGTTATGAAATGTATGTTTAGTCCTGGAAATGCAACTGAAAGACATAGGATATCACAAATGGATTGTTCGGGAGAAACCATTGTTGACTTGTATGCAGGAATAGGATATTTCACCCTTCCATTTCTACTGCATGCGAATGCATCTTTCGTTCATGCATGTGAATGGAATCCAGCTGCAGTAGAGGCACTTAGGTGAGAATTTTCATTTGTTAATATTATGATTGGAAAACTGTGTGGTTAAGGTGCTTGACTTACACGCAGATGTCTGGTGTTCAATCCTTAACTATTCCAATTTAACTGCCAACAATTATTGAGAATTTAAGGCATTAGGTATGTTATCACAGATATATTGTTTAACCATCAAAGAGTAGCCTTTGCACCACTTAACAGAAAAAATTTAGAGGCTTCCATTTTGTACCAGCAATTGTAATACATGCCCAATTTTACTCAAAATTTTGGTTTTGACCTTATGGGCTTGACGATGAGCATTATGTTTATGAATCTTTTACTTTCTAAATATATGGTCCATGATTATATTTTCATTTTACAGGTATAACCTGGAGAAAAATAATGTGACTGAGAGGTGTTTAATACATGAAGGTGACAATCGTGACGTAAGTTCATTACCATTGGTATTTTAGGATAAGCTTCATTAAGAAAACACCTACAGGAAGGAAATTTGGATGATGAAAGATATTTTATATCATGGCAAATTTTCTTCAGGGAGTTATTGTACAACACAGACTGAGGAACGGTAAAAACCTTGACCATTTTTGGCATCAAATGATAATTTCATCAAAAGTTTAAAAAATATCTATGCCAATCTGTCTTGAATATCTGTTATAATAGTAATTAATAATACCTAAATTTTACATCGGATTTAAAAATAAAAATATGCTTAAATTTGTATTGCATTTGTTTTTATTAGCTTAAATGGTTATCATTATGCCATTACATATGGCTTAAATGGTTATCATTATGCCATTACATATTTATAACTGAAACTGAGGGCAGAGAACAAAATTTTCCAGAAAATTAGAAATAAATATTTTAACAAATGCGGTATTCTCATATTTCAGTTAAAGAACTTATACAAGTATAAACAGGTCATCTTATGTTCATAATCATAAGATGACCCCACATTATCTTAGACTAAATTATGAAAAAAACTTACCCTATTTGACGGCATATAAGACGCACCTTTTTTCCTAAATTATATCTCGAAAAATTTCCCTGCGTCTTATATGTGAAGGTTCAACCTCCACAGGTTAACTTTCAATACTGAATGCTATTTTTAGCCCAGATGGTCTATACTACCTATTTCATAATTGCATTCAATGATTGTGTTAATATTTGGCTTTTACGAAATGTGACAACTAAAAGAAACTACATTTTAAGTTATTGTGGTACCCCGCTTTCACACGGACTATTAAAACTCTTTTTCCTTGTGAGTGGCCAACTTAATGAGGTGCGTCTTATATGCCGGTGCGTCTTATATGCCGTCCAATACGGTAAGTCTTATTTTTGGGTAAAAGTTGAGTTTTGAAATAGAATTTTTACCATCCAGGTTAACCATTACCAAGTTTTTGAATATTTCGATTCCATTTTCAAACAATTACTATCAGCTGTTATTCAGGAGTATAGTATTCTATACTATTGCCAAAAAAAATTTATAGATCATTTGCAAATCAATATGGCTCATTCTCAACTTGGTTTTATTTATATCCTCAGGTTTGCCCTACAAATGTTGCAGACAGAGTTGTGTTGGGATTGATACCTTCTTGTGAACAAGGAATCATTCCTGCTTGCAAGGCTCTTAAGTCATGCACTGGAGGAATTTTGCATATGCATGAAAATGTTTCTAGTTTCACAAAATGTTCAAAAATTAAAGATTCTTTCTTTTCCCCTGTTATCAGTAGTAAGTCAATGACATTGATGGAAGAATTATGCGAGGATTGTGACTATATCTTAAGTACTTTTCCAGGTAGTGATATGCTATTTAAGAAAACTATTGAGAACAAATCAGAAAAATTAGTACCCGAGGGTTTTTCTTTAAATTTATGCTGGCAAGGCAGCTACTGTGAACCTGTTTGGAATAAAACATCTCTGATTTCTTGGAAGAAAAAGGAATGGTATATTCAAGCTGTACATTTCTCTCACAAAGTTTGTACTTTTCTTTCCAATTATCATCATATGTCGTGGAAAGTGGAAATCATTGGCTTCCATCATCTCAAATCTTACGCTCCACATATTGATCATTTAGTATTTGATCTTAAATGCTCCCCTTTGAATCCTTCATGATCCATTGCTTTTATTTTTCAATGTGATCAAAGTTTATGTTGGTTTCTTACTAGGCTGAATATTACTGATCTCATGTTTAGCCACTGTAGAGGATAAAACTACTGTAACAAATTTAAAACAATGAATTAAAGTATGTAAAGGAATATTTTATCAATATGTCTTTACCAACATATATTCTAATGTACCTCTTTGTAGATTGTAGAGTATTCTGAATTTGAGACTTATTAAAGTAATAATCCCAAATTCTGTGATAGTGCTCTTGAAGTTTGGTCATAACACATTGAACTGAATCTGCTACAAACATTATTGTAGCATTCAGCAAACATATATGTATGCATGCCACTCTAGGTTGCCTTTTTTGATGGCCAAAAATTGATACTCATCTGTTTGAAAGTGTTAATTCTAAGTAAATGTTGTAAAACTATCTTTTCATAAGTGTGTGTGTTTCCTGGTCTTTAAAAAGTTATTTAGCAGTGTCAACAATTCATTTGACCCGTCTTGAAGTCATTTACCGTTTTTATCTGTCTTTCTTTATGTTTACTTTCTCTAAGTTTCAATTGAATTATGGGTAGATGAAATATTGATAGTCCATTCATAATGTTAAAAAATCAGCATATGGTCATGCTTAACCCTTTCAACTCAGATGGAAATTATATAGTTTCCTTAGTTTTGGGTAATGGAAAATCATAGGAGTTGAACTGGAAATATTGTTTCATCATGGTTCTGATATAGTTCTCCTATGTTATACTTAATTTTTTCCCAATTTTAATTTTTGAGGTTATATTACCTCTTAAATAAGTGCCGATTGGTTTATTTAGGCAACCCGCACTGCATCCGCAAATTTTTTTTGCTATTTGCTCAATTTTACACTTAACCCAACAAAATACACTATTCAGTTAGGTTAGTGAATTAGGAGATTCGGGTTGGAGCAGAGGGCACAAAGGAATGAGAGTGTGCAAGATTTGATTTGTATATTATAAAAGACAAAAGAAATTAGAAAATATTAATAGGAATTAGAATATCTATTATATATAGATGCTTCTCCGGATTCATTCATGTATCTATTATATATAGATGCTTCTCCGGATTCACTCATGATATACCCAGATAGGATACTAATTCACAGGCTAAACTACTGGCGTCATTGACTCGAAATTTTTACCACGTATTGGCCATAACATGAAACCCCCAGGAAAAAAGCGACTTTGATCCTCAGTGTCATAGGTTCGATTCCAGAGGGGCCCAAAGTCCCGATTTTTCCCGTTTAAATGCATTACCGTGATTTTCGGGAATAAAAAAAAATACTTTCCGGATAGGTAGAGAAATAAAACTCAAGGAGCCTATATATATGGTAATGATCTATCGAAATCATAAATGAGTTTTACGGAAAATATCCTAAGTTCGATGCTAGGTCGAGGCAAAAATCGGCCGTTTAAAAAGCATTGTGGCGATTTTTATGATTTTTTTTGGACCCTTTCCCGATGGCATAGAAACTTGAAATTCGGCATGAGGTTGGAGATCATAAATTTATTTCATAATCAAATTTTTTTTATTCGCTGATGGTCCTTGGTTCGATCCCAGAGGGCCATTTACATTCCTCAATGCATTTCTTATGGAGATAACGGAGACAAATTTTAGGTACTTCCCGGCATGATATCGATTTCAAACTTTGCACAAAATAAGATCAAGTCCTTTAAAATCATACTGTGCATTCACAGCGTAAATATATTTCCTGGGTTCGACACCAGGCGTCTCTTATATCAGTAGTTGATCCGATTTTTAATAATTATTTTGAGCCCTATCCCAATAATATAGAAACTTGAAATTCGGCAAATAGATAGAGATCATAATTAACTTTCATGAACATGTTTTAGATTTCCAAGATCGTCCTTGGTTCGAATCCAGAGCGCCATTTACATTCCTGAAAAGTAGAACGTCGTTTGAGGTAGTTGTAGCCAATATTTCTGCTTGAATTTTCACACATAGTAAGAGATGGTGATTTTCTGTTGTGCTACATAGTAAGCTTACCAGGAAGACCCGGGTTCGATGCCAGACAATTAAATTGCAGCGAATTTTAAGAATATTTTCAATACCTTTTTTTTTTTCTTTTGAGGGCCGTCCCGATATGATGCCGACATGAAATTATTGTTGTCGATCTGCTTGCAGTATGCAAGCTACATTTTACTCGTATATATATATAGATAGGATACAAATTCACAGCCTAAACCACAAGCATGATTGAGTTGAAATTTTTACAGTGTATTGGCCATTACGTGTAACCGCCAGAAAAATTGCGATTTTGAACCTCAGTGTCATGGGTTCGATTCCAGAGGGCCCCAAAATCCCGATTTTACCCATTTAAATACATTGCTTTGATTTTCGGGAATAAAAAAAAAATGCTTCCAGGATAGGAAGAAAATTAAAACTCAATGATTCTATATATATGGTCATGATCTATCGAAAACACAAATGACTTTTACGAAAAATATCCTGGGTTCGATGCTAAGACGATGCAAAAATCGGCCATTTAAAATACATTGAGGTAATTTTTCACTATTTTTTTTTTCATGCACTTATCGAAATGATAGGAAGTTCTTGCTTATATGGAAGATGTATATTAAGCATAGGTATTTGAAAAAAATGTAGATAAGACCGTAGTATTCCTGGGTTCGATGCCGGGGCACATAAAAATTTCTCTCATAAGGAATATAAGGTAAAAGAAGGACGTCATTTCAGGCAGTTGCATCTAATATTTCTGCTTGAATTTTCACACATGGTTAAAGGTGGTGATCTTCTTTAGTGCTCCATAGAAAGTATTACCAGAAAGACATGGGTTCGAAGCCAGATGGTAAATATATCCCCCATTTAAAATGCATTGAGTTAGTTTTTATTATTTATTTTGATGTATTTATCGAAATAATAGGAAGTTCTTTCTAAGTTAGAAGATGTATATTAAGACTTGGTTTAAGAAAATAATTTAGATAAGACAATGCTGTACCTGGGTTCGATGCCAAAGCACATTACAATTTCTTACATAAGGAACATATGTGAAAAGTAGGACGTTGTTTGAGGAAGTTGCAGCCAATATTTCTGCTTGAATTTCCACACATAGTTAGAGATGGTTATTTTATGTTGTGCTGCATCGTAAGTTTACCAGGAAGACCAGGGTTCGATGCCAGATGATTAAATTGCAGCGAATTTTAAGAATATTTTCAATGCTTTTTTTTTTCTTTCTTTTGAGGACCGTCCCGATATGATGCTGACATGAAATTAGTGTTTTCGATCTGCTTGCAGTATGCAAGCTACATTCTACTCGTACATGTATATGAATATATGAAGTGGAAGATTATCGTAGTCAGCAAGCAATGCTCACATCAACATTATGAATGATTTGGTGTTTGAAAACCATAGGTTATCTGTCAGAGATATTTCTAATGACATCATCAGGGTTTGATTATGTTTTGCCATTTTGACAGAAAATTTGGCTATGAAGCACATTGCATCCAATATCGCGATAGTAATTTTCTTAATAAAAATCATATCCATACACACTTATCCCCACATTTGCTTGATTCTCTATATTTTGAATTTGTGAGATCCCAACATGTATCCCTAATCCTCTTCACATTAATACTCCTTCATGTAATCTGACATCACCATAATGTTTTAAAAAACTTTTCCTAATAATCAAAATCCCCAAAAATCACAAACTCAAATATGAATTTGAGGATTAGTGATATCATATGCAAGAAAAATACATGCATATAAGCAAGAAAAACAACTTATTGAATAAAAAAAATATATTTCCAACTATGACTTAATTACAGATATTAAAACAATAAAATTATTATGAAAACATATATTAACTAATTACAATACCTTCGCAAACTTTCATGAAAATATTAAAAGATACTTACATATATTTATAAGGTCAGTAAAATTACAAAAAACACTTATTACTTATAAGTATACTAAAGTTCATAGAACAAAATGTATTAATATTAAATACTATTTTTCTCATACCACTCAATAAAACATTTTTCAATTTCAGTCAGGAAAATATCTTTCCTTTCTGAAAGATCTTCATCTTCTTCCCACTCAATCTCTTCCATCCATTCCTTGGCTTTAAATGTTGTCAGCTCCATTAGAAGGTAATCTTCCTTGTCTCTCTTAGAAATCTTTGCTTTGGGCACTGTTTGAGAAATATTGAGATTTTATTTGTCTATAATTACATAAAAATACAGTTTTTATATTGCACAACTTATGTAAATTTGAAGTGAATTCACTGTCTTTCAGACATCCAGGTTGGTTCTTACTTAATCCTGAAATATGTGAATGCAACTAATGAATGCAGAGGAATTGGTGATAGGAACCTGAGAAGTCTTTCATAGAGAGTAAAGATTGGTGTGGAAGTAGTGAAGTCTGTAAGGTATGCAGACAATAAAGCTATTGAGTGTTATTTTGTAAAGGGTTTGCATATTTTAGAAAATGCACTTAACAATAAAGCAATAGAGTTTGGCATGAAAGTCAATGTATGTAAAACAAAAGTAACGAGGTTCACTAAGGGAAAGAAAGCTAAGTTACCTATATGGTTGGTTGGGGAAACACAAGAGCAAGTGGATACATTTTCTTACTGGGGAGTACTCTCTTGGGACGGAAGATGCAAAGATGAGATTCGAAAAAGGATAGTAATAGTAATAGAATAGCCTTGGCCAAGGAAGCCTTTATGAAGCTAAGGAATTGATGAGCAAAGATTTTGATAAAGGAATCAGGAATACATGTTAATATCTTTGGTTTGGAGTGTTTTGCTGTATGGATGTGAAACGTGGACCTTGAGGATGGAGGAAGTCAAACTTTTAGAGGCCTTTGAAATGTGGGTATGGCGTAGAATGGAAAGAGTAAGGTGGGTGGATAGGAAAACAAACATATAGATGCTGAAGATGGTTGGGGAGGAGAGGGCTTTCATTGAAGTGATTAAGCATCGATAGAGGGAATGGGTGGGTCAAATATTGAGGGGAGAGGGATTGGTGAAGACTATATGGAGGGTAGAATTCAGGGGTAAATACAGGGGAAGACAAAGAGGGTGGGGTAAACTAAAAGGAAGTGAAGGATATAACGTTGAATAGGGATTTTTCATTGATGCACATGAACCTACCGAAATGTATAACACTCAAATATTTAATTATCTTCTTATTTTGGTAGATAATTTCTGGCACTCATTACGGTATCAAGTTCATTCGGAATTTACTTGTTGGTGGTGGTGATTTGTTTATCTTATCTCTACATTATCACAATAACACTTAATTATAACACTTAGATTATCACAAAAAAATTAAGATAAGGTTGGTTACCGGAAGGCAAAATAATACGTAAGGGCCCCTAAGTAAAGGTATTTTGCAATAGTTGTACCGATAGGGAATGATCAATTCGTAAAAATTACTACCCTAGATCATTGAAAAAGTTTAATGATGTCTGATTAATTCTGTTAACAATTCATTATCAGTTCCTAAGAGAGACCTTGCTTATTGTAAAAAGAGCTACAAAACTAGTACACCATAGAACTGAGATGGAGTAGATGGTGTCGGCAGAGAAGGTCCTTCGGTAATCTTCGACTCTTGAAGTTGGCATAATTAAATTGCCAGCCATTGGTATATTCTTTCATGAAATTAGTACGGCACACACGGTGTCAAAAGACCAAATGTTCGGGAAGCCAAGCTCAAATCACCTTGAAAATAATTTCAATTACACCAATTCTGAAAGTTAAACGAGAAGTGAAAGTTGTAACATGACTGGAACTCGAATCCAGGTATCCCACTTTCCGGGCAGGTGTTCTAACACCATTACACTTTTTCATTATTTCACTTCCTGCATAACTAGAACTATTTTTATCAAAATTCCCGGACAAAAGTGAGTCTCCTCTTGTAAGACTGACATTTTTGGCAAAATTTGGCCAAGTTTAACCCCCTGTATAATTTTGTAGCCAAAGAATCGACGCAAATTACTTAAATGGTTGTATAAAAGATTTATTGGACAGTAAACATGTGAAGTTTCAAAGTCCGCACTCAAAAGAAACGCTTTTCTATTTTTATTAAGCTTTTTCCGATTCTAAACCCCTGTGCGTCGTTATATGTATTAGAATAAATGCTAACTAAAAGGTAAAGAATATGAAATTTAATCGCAAAAAGGAAAGTTATCAGCAAAAAAATGGAAGAACATAATTTCCTAAGTAGAAAATCTCGAAATCGGCAGGGTAATGCATGTGTATGGCAGGATTGCCTAACTCCGAATTTCAGTTGCAAATTTTTCATAAGCAAAGGCCCATTGGGTTGAACGGTCGGTCACGTGTCTATTATTTTTAAGCAGAGAATGTGCCCTGTAAGTTTCGTTTGTATCCGTTTCCCAAAAACCTGGTGTTCCCCTTGGTAGTATGTTAAAACACCTGCCCAGAAAAAGGAGCACTTTGGTTCCTCATGTCACTATTTTTCACTTCTCGTTTAACTTTGGGTTTAAGGCGCTCGCTTCTTCGTGCATAGTAATATTTCATTTGTAACCAATTCTAAAAATTTGCTCGAAAAGTCAAAGAAGTTAATAATTTGGAATTACGTTACACCCACGAGGCGCGCGTAAATTTTCATAGAGAGGAAAAGCATAATCAAGACAGGGCACTTCATATCACCAATATTGGTGAAATTGAAAGTTCTGAGGGATTCTATTGTGATCATACCTGCATTTTCCCCGCCTTCACCGACATTTCTAGCCCACATAAATAGAATCATTTAACCTGTTCTCGTAAGGATCGTTGAAGGAGTTGAACTTCTACTGATGTCTCCAGCATGTTATATTTCCGATGGACAGAGCTTGTAACTTTCAAATTATATGGAAAAAGATGTATAAATATCCGAAATTATTTTGAATGTTTTAAGAAAAATGCTGAAAAATGAATTTATACTTTAAAGCTTGATTGAAAATATATTTGATTTTCAAAAGGTTTTAAAATTAATAATAAATGGTACATATATAGTTATAGATGTTCGTTCAGCTCCACATTATATCTAAGTAAATTAAGTGCTAGTTGATTATATCGGAAAGAATAAGAGTACGATAAATGTTATTAGTTCTATTTGTACAGAAGAGAATCTTGCATCTCTCATATAAGCTTGTTTCGATAGGACAGGTCATCGGAAAATAATTTAATCGAACCAAATTTCTTATAATTAGTTGCCGTAATCCATAATCGACGATAATTATATCACTATTATGGAAGTCCCTTCTTACGGAACTTGTCTCAAGTTAGTATGATGTTTCTTTGTAATTAAACTTTGCAATATAAATAGAACCTTATGGCGATTAAAATGAACTTCACATGCATTAATATCGGAGGCTTTACCTCGTCGGGAATCGAACCGAAGAAAAAGAATTCAGATTCACGCTTCGATCGATCAATTTCGTTGCGAAAGAAAAAGTAAGATTCTTGGATACTTATTTATTTATTTAATTATAAGGACTACAAGTAGGCTCTAGGCCAGGTGGTATTCATCTTTTCTTAGGGGAAGAAAATACATTACCCTGCCCGGCATTCATCCTAGTTGAGAGGAAAACCCCCAAAAACCTCCCAAAGGCAGTACATCATATAATTTACAATTAAATTCATACAATAAAGCATACAAGTAATTACTATATACAATAATGCAATTAAAAACTTATAAAACCAAAAGTTAAAATATTGCCTATAGTATTTCAAACAATAATAACTAGACAAGAGATAATATATGTAAGCAGTAAACAGAATATAGGTAAACCATTGCTGAATATATACAAAGGATTTATAAGCTATTACTACTTATATAGTTCATACTTACGTAAATATATAAATAGCAAGTATTCAACTGCAAGGTCTACTTGTTATAATGCGCACTTTTGTGAGTTTTTTCAAATTCCTGTTTTCATGTTTCAGGCTAAAATACTCCCACATTCAAAATTATATCACAGAATAGCTCAAGCGTTCGTTGGTGCTCAACGGGAAGATAACAATTAATTGAATCAATATTGAAGGTGACGATATTTAAGGAAAACATTGATAGTCAGCTCTTAAGGAAAATATAGATAGTCAATGTAAAAACATGAGAAACGGCAACAACAAATAAAACATTATTTTGAAATCTTGTTGAAATTTCACTTTGGAATACACATATGTGTGGAGTATGTAAGTGGAAGAAAGGAAACGAGTGTAGGAAACAAAGCACTTCAAAAATATAGCATAAATATTGTTGGTATCTCAAGTGCTAAACACACCGCAAATTTTTTTCGTATCCCTCATTCTGGCAAAAAATCCCGAGTTCTACCAAAAATCATCTTGTGTGTCGTTGACTCCTTCTCTTATAGTTAATCATTAATTCTTAAAATTATTTTTTTGATCCCCTCGACTGACCGACTCTCCCTTTGCCCACTTGATCGACGCTCAATTGCCTGACTGCTCAATTGACCGACTGCTCGTTTGATCGACAGTTTGATTCCATTGTAAGTACGCTGTCTCAAATACGTATGTAACAAAAGTTAGATATATATGTTAATGTGTTGGGATATCGTTCAATCAAGCTGTCGGTCAATCGCGCAGTCGGGCTATTGAGCGTCGATCAGTCGAGGTAGACCCTTATTTCTATGTGAGCCGACATCTTTAACGTATTCCTTTGGGAAAATATGTGAAATCGGCTTTTAACTATTGTGTTGGTCGTCAAGGGGATGGGTTGTTTACTAATTTTTCATTTATTTTATAGGAATTCTTGCAATTTCGAATCGAAAACAAAATTCGACGAGGAAAATAAAATTTACTCAATTTCAAGCCTTTTAACGTGTCTCCATTTTGTAGGACCATTCTTAGTAATGTTTTGCAAGAAGCGTCAACCGATTTGACTTTATTGAAAGAATTTACTTTGAATGATTTATTTTATGGGAACGTTCGATTCATCTGGGGTCGAACCGGAGCAAACCTAGGTAAATAATAAGTAGCTTATTATCTGCACAGGGAAGACATTCAACTGTCCTTTAACTTTAATGCGGAAATTCACACACCTTCTTTATTTAGAAGATTCAGATGAGTATGGAATTCAATCCTAGGTTACTTTTTCTATTCTTAGTTGAAATAATTATTTTTTTCCATATTTTTTCTATTTAATCCATTGTTTAAGATTCAGTGTTAAAGATTTAAAAATCAATTTATTTCTTGGGATACTGATTGCTTGATTCTAAGGAGAGATTCCCAAAAATAGATTTAACCCTTAGTACTGACAAGGAGACGTTGTCAGATCGATGTCAAGAATCGTGGTGAGACCTTTTCTACCTGAAATTAGACAGAGCAATAAGTGTCATGGGTTTCTTCCACATTAGCCCGGGTTCGAGAGAAAATAGGATACAAGTGTATACTATTAATATATAAATTTAAGCATCGGGCGTAAGTCCACAGCCTAGATTTACCAAGAGGTAACGTTATTGACCTTTAATGGTTAGGTTGCTGGTTCGTCACCGCTCGGAAACTTTTCTTTCGATATTGCACTTTATTTTTCGAAGAATATCGTATTGAAGTAGTAGTATCGCGATTCTTGACATCGATCTGACAAATTCTCCTTGTGAGAATGTTTCCTTAGCTTGCAGTGTAATGGTCTAATCATTGCGCTGTAAATTACCCATCGATAAATATGGTAACCCTTGGCCAAAAACACAAAGTTGTACGTAGAAGTGGAGAGTAAATGTGAGCAAAAGTTTTCGGAAACGGTTGATATTTAGAAATTAACATCAAATATTTAAGTTTGCCGTAGAATTTTAATTTACAGGCAAATTTATCTTGTGAACGTTCCTGGAATTCATTCTATACTTTTTAATTTTCATAAAATTGTGCGTCACCCTTCCAATTATCGTAGAAAGTATCATCAATTATAAACATCACAGAATCAGGCGAGGTCTTATAGTAATCTATAATGGAAAGAATGTAAGAGTGATTTCTACTTTTACCAAAAATTTGTGGTAAAAGTACAAATCACTCTTAGATTATTTCCATCATTAATTATACATACATGTTAATCCAGATGAGTCCTCTTGCTTACACAGTGCGTAGGGCAAAAAATACCGGATTTGCTTCACGGCAAACGGTTCTTGAACGGCTTACCTGCAAAAACGACTTACTTACCTGCTTTGCATTTCAACAGAATGTATGAGAGAAATAAAGTGCAATGTTTTCGACATTCCAATCAAATTTCTAGAAAACCTAGGAGTTCACGATAACAGATACACAATCTGAAGGTAAGGTGAGGTTTCGCGTCCGTGCATTTTAATTAACATTAAGACAATTCTTGTTCCGGAATTTTAATTTTAGAATTCTGCGATTATTGTGCGATCGACTTAACATCCAATGCAGGAAAGAGATGTATATAGTGGAAAAGTGAGAAATGTATATAGGTATTACGCTGAAGTTTGATTGAGGCGATGCACCTACTTTTCCGCTTCCAGCATTCCAAATCAGTAAAGCAAGCAAAGAAAATCTTCCTCATCTATGTGCCTCCGGAGATGTTGATGGATAATGGCGGTAGGCTGGTAGAGAATCTAAGTGGTCTTCGTGATGATGACAGTAAAGATGTAAACAGACGCACCCAAATCCTAAATTTAATATATGCAAAGTAAATGTTATATTTTCCCCTCGAAAAGCCAAGTAGTAACACGTACATCCCACAGCGAAATTATTCTCCGGATCAGTTACCGGTTGGGGACCGATGTTGAGCATTCATAGAAAAATAATTGGAAAGCTACCTTAAATAACTATTACATATTGCTATAGAGACTTGGAAGTTGAAACATGGACCGCGTTTCACCACCTGTAATTATAATGATTAGACATATATAATATTGTTTCAGTACACTTTGATGATGTTACTATATTCATAAATATTATGCATGTTGTATGGTATGTATGATCAGTGCAAGGTGAATCGTTATGGCTGGCTGTACCATTCGGTTGTCATGAAGAACTTCAATGCACACGAGATATTTCATTTCGCAAGCTGATTCAGTTTAACTTACAGCTTGACTACCTTGACATCAGCAAGCTATTGCGGGGATGGCATGGAAGAAATGGTGAGATTAACCGGGATTAAATTATTTCCCACATATTCTCGTTAATGCTATCTTACGATCATGAATATAATTGAGGGTGCACTCAATGCCACGAGCGAGTCGTAATTTGAAAATGTATATTGGAATTTTGCTATTCACACTCAAAGCGACAAATTCAGCGCGAGAGTGATAAATTTAATTGAAGAGAGTTTCTCCAAAAATCAATATTTAATGAGTGAAATTGCATGTGATTCAACACGTTTAAGTTTCTGCTCCCCGAACTAACCTATCTGAATGGAAAATGAACTTCGGAAGAGATATAGGTTTAATATTTTACACAGTAGTTAATATGTAAGCGGTTAAAATACACATCAAGGTGAAAATCTTCATGGCTACGCCGTCCAATAAATGTTATATAGGTATCCTTGTTGTTGTAGGAATTGTCTTTTATTAACAGAATTTGCCATACTTTTTTGCACTTGAAAAAACCGTTTATCATTGCGCAATATTTTAATTATTGAATTAAACCGAAAAACTGATTGGATTGAAAATTGAAACCGAGCCAAAACATTTACATTTTTGTTTATTAACTGAAAAAGGAACCATTATTCATAGTACTCCGATTTCTAGTTTGCAATAACAACTATACTTACTAACCATATGTGATTGTTATTACTGCTCTCTAATTAACACTGATATTCAAATAACTGATCCGTCACATCAGAGATAGGGGAGACCAGGGCTGGTTGGCCCGGTTTTTTTTATTTATTTTATATAATTTTTTGTACATATTTAAACTTATGAAATTATTGCTAAATTTTAGATGCATTCTTACTGAATCTGGATGGAAATTATTAAACTTGAAAATATGAGTTAAAAATTAAAAAATATAATAATTACTGGATGTATGTCGAGTGGGCCAATCAGCCCCTGCATCGGGGTAGGTTGGCCCAGAGGCTGGAGTATGTTGACCCATACAATCTTTTGATAAGTTAAACTAGTATAACTTTAGGAAATCAAAATAAAACTAATGGTTATCAGTAAAGACCTTAACAAGCTACAGGATTAGGCAAGCAAACGTGGAAGCAAACAATAAATACATTGCCACATCTAATAATAAATCAAAAGCTTTATGGAAAGTAATCAAGGCTGAGACTCAACTTAAGTCTGAAAGCTGCTTGACAAATATGTCATCTGATGTCTTTAATGATTACTTCACCAATGTAATTAAAAAGTTAATTGAAGGCTCTAACATAAAACAGCACAATGTACTATAGTATAATGTATCTAATAGTTTAATTAATCCAACTGAAAGTCATTTTACTGTCGCGGTTATCGCGCTCCGACTTGATTACCCCAGACAGGTTGGCCAAAATAAGTTCCAGAGTTTTGTTTTCCGTATATTTATTCTGAAAATTGGTGCAATTCACTTAGATTATATGCCGCTCGAAGTCAAGCGCTAGTCCCTGTGCAATGTCGCGGCGGACTCTCGACACTCACCGAAGCTGCATCCGAGAGTTGGGAACACCCGTCTTTCGACTGCGTCACCCAAGAAAGTTAGTTAGTTAGTTTGACCCTTTATTGGCGAGGTTAGGCCCAGGTGGGCCTCTCTTCCACCTAACCTCGTATGTCGTTACATTAAAAAAAACTCAACTTATTAAAAAAAATACAAAAAAAAGAGAAGGGTGTGGGAAAAAATCTATGCAACTGAAGGTTGACTAAGAAAAAACCCACGTTGCGGGAAAACACCCACAAAGAAGGGGGGTGAAAAAAAAACCGCGAAAACACAGTAATAGAAATAAATACAATAATACACAAACATAGATATATGAAAAGTGAAAAAGATTATATATGAACAATTGTTTGAGAAAGTAAATTTAACAAAGAGAAAGAGACGAACTGGAAGAGTTTTGAGTCCTTTTTATACTAATTCGGCAAGGGAGGGTCTTAGGGTCGTGGAGGGAGTGGAGGTCGCTGACCGGGATCAGGGGCAGAGGATGCAAGGGTGTAGTGAGAGGAGAAAAGGGTTCGGGTGGAAACATCTAGAAGTGTCAAGCGGAGGATGCTGCAATATTTAGGGGACAGGAAATGGCCAAAAGAAAGGTTAGAAGAAAGGAGACTGCGGGAGACTGAATCTAAAGGGTAGTCCACTTAGGGTGAACTCGAAGGATGCACAAGGGGTGCAGGCGGCCGGAAGGGGGTGGCGTATCGAATTGACGGTAAATTTTGGGTGGCTAACGCTTGGTCTCTCAACATTACTTAGCACCTGTAACTGAAAAAGAAATATTCAACATAATTGCCTCGTTAAAAACCAGTAACTGCTGTGATATATATGGCATGAATTCAAAGCTGTTAAAAGGCATAGCACATGCTGTAGCATATCCTCTAACCAAAGTTATTAATCAGGTATTTGAATCTGGTAATTATCCAGAACAATTAAAAATCACAAAAGTTATCCCAATACACAAAAAAGGTGAGAAAAATGACCCTTCAAGCTACATGCCCATATCAATAATTCCTGTCTTTTATAAAATAATAGAGAAAGCATTATTTTCAAGAATATGCAATTACTTTGAAAAGAACAATCTAATAAGTCCCACACAATTTGGTTTCCTGAAAGGCAGAGGTGCCATAGAATGTATCATGTCAATGATCAGTGATATACATTGTTCCTTTGAAAGCAATGAAACTACTCTAGTTTCCTTCAGTGACTTGTGTAAGGCATTCGACAGTGTTTTCCATAAAAAACTTCTTTCAAAATTATACTTCTATGGCATAAGGACTACTACTTTTAGACTCATAGAAAGTTAATTGAGAGGCAGATATCAGTGTGTGTCTATAAACAACAAGCTATGTAGTAAAAAACTAGTAAAATATGGAAATTAATATAATGCGTCAGAAAGGAAATAATTTAACAATGACTCAAAGCAACCAACCGTGGAAGACTGCCCTTCGTTGATGGTTGGCAGTTTAGGTCGATTGTCGATCGATTATGACTTTGATGCAACCTCGACCGATCGAAAATGGTTAAGAACAATTTTTTTTTGCTGTATCATTACTCTAATGTATGTTATAATGTGATTATAATGTAAAGTTTGACTGTGTTGTGTTGATCCGATTGATTGTATATTATTGACGTGTCTTATACATGCATATGGTATTATATACTTTATGCTTAAGGTTCTCTGCACGGCCTTGAAACAGATTAATTATATGGGCCGAATGATAGAATCGACACCATTCACACCCATAAGTTGTATTTTTTCTTAGGGAATCAATCCCAGAAGGTGTCACTTACTTCGTGTTTTTTAACTTGGGAGCAAAGCTTCCTTTTTCGACACCCTGGAAAATGCCGAAAGTCTTTTCATTTTTTCCACCGTTCATTGATGTCATCTTTTGTTCTTCGAATTCGTATTCTTTACGCGATCTCTTTCCACTCTTTCCTTAATCCTTTCCTCTTCTACTCTCCTCAACCACCAATCCAACCCTTCTACTCCTTTCACTTCCATTCGATTTCCCAATTCTTTCGACCTCTTCAGCTATCTTTCCCCTCAATTGTTCTCTTACACTTGCGAATACAATTCATCCCTCAAACGACGGTCAAAAATTACCCTGAACTTGCTTATCTATTTCTACACTCTTTGTATTTAGGATAGTTCGTATCTGTTTCCCAAATCGAAGTCTGACCGATTTCACGCGATTTAGAATTTTATCACCGAGCGGTATGCATGATCCGATATTGCGTGACGCATCAAGAAATGATTTAGATTTTAGATTTTATATTTAGATGTATACCCTGCGAGCCGCCAGAGGCGTATGGCAGGGGTGTAATACACCACCATTATTCATTCCTCCTTATTAGCATCTTTAAGAGCGAAGCGAGGGGAGGGTTTAGGGGTTCAAACCCCCCCCCCCAAGAGTCAAGTCATATGACTAGCTCTGTACAATTTTTTCTGCTTGAGAGAACAAAATTCCAATAATCATGCGAGTCTTACAGATACGCTGCTAGTCGTGTGTTTGCTAAATTCAGCGAAAACTTCGCATACCGTAAATATGGCTCTGATGTCAGCTAAGGTGATGTTTTTGGTAGCAGAGTAGGCCGACATTGATATCAATTGGATGCTATGATACGAGTGTTACGCACACAATGTTCAACGCGTTCGCTTCTTAAGCCTATCCTTTAGTTAAATGGCTCTCACCATAAAATAAGATTCCAAAGAGAAAAATTCGAAAGTGCTGATTTGTTTACTCCTCGCAAAAAAAACAAGGGAACCTTTGAGAAGTAATTCGAAACTTACACACTGAAAACAGAGGTTAAGATTACGTTTGAGAGATAAACAGATTGATATAACGTATAACTCAGTTAGATCTTCTGCATGTGACTGTTTTGAGGGTGTGAATGCAAAGCTAGGCTCGTGAGTAGCGCTTTTGAGGAATTCACAGTGAACAGTTCGAAAGAGAGTTTAGTTTGGACTTCTTAAGCTACAGATGGACATCCGAAAGTTTTTTCACAGCCCGCAAATAGCTATAGGCCGCTATCGAAAAAAACGTAAGTTAACGGCTATGTGGTTTTTTGTGAAATGACCATTATTAGATGCATAAATTAGGATTGCCTTTTTTAGGGCTGTCATCAGAGGGCACACCTGAAGATGAGTTTAGCGACAATTCCAAAGGTACTGGTTCCTTTATTAAGCATTCTGGACGCTTAAAAGTCTGCACAGTAGACTCTTCATTACTTAGGATGATAGAAAATATACTGATTTTTATGTTATAATTGCCTGTTGATTTGACGTAGATTTACGAAAATTATTCGATAACCGAATTTCTGTAGAAATTTGAAAAATTATTGGAGCAATACAAGATACCAGCAAAAATTAATTTGCGATCATATTATTAATAATATACCATTTTGGAAGCAAATCAGTCAGCTGAAAGGTATTGTGCGCGTAAGTTACGCACATATTTATCGGAAATGTGACTTGATGACGTGAAATAAATTTGATAAACTGTGTCTTAAATACTCCAGCTTCCTTTTCGATGCAGCCTATTTTTTCTTTAGTGATTGAATCCCATGAATCTCATGACTAATCCTGTCAACCAAGTGGTCATACAATACCCATTCAAAATATCAATTCCTGGAAAATTTTTGATTTCTTTGAACACTCAGTGCGTAACTGGGTTTGCATAGCTCTCTGCTGGTTAAACCACCTATCACTTAGTCTAAATAATTGTAAATTGACGTCTTCATTTTTTTCACCTTGGTAAGTGGCTTTAATTCTGCAAATTCAATTATAATAACAACTATAATCAAGAGTCTACTGTATTTTGTAATACAGCCGAATTTTTAATGTTCGGTATACGACGCATTCAGTTGAATACTTAGCTAATGCATTAATAACGAAGTCAGGCTTAATAGTAAGACTACCATAAAATTTCATCTGATATAAATGTTTTTTGTTTCTTACATAAACCTTGCACGTGCAATAAGCTGTATATATACTTCATATTTTTTTACAAAGATGATGTTTTCTGTTCAGGCGACATTTCAATTAAATTCCAAAATCTGCTGATGATATTGTCAAATAGGTAACAGAAGATATTCAAATAAGCATGGGAACGCAAATGTTGGGGGATCTAATGAGTGGATGTTACGTTTTATATCGCTTGCCAAATAACCGTAACTATTTTTTTCATTCCCACGCTTTGCAACCTCTTGGAAGAAGCTTAGATCTACAACACTAAAAAACTTCAGCATAGAAAAAAATAATTTTTAATAGATATTGGACGTATCCAAACCAGAAATCCAAACAACACTCATGATAAGTTTCCAATTGTTCGCTTATGCAAACTACTATCTTGGAAAGTGTAATAAATTGGCCACATAAGCGTTTAACTCTTCTACTTTTAATGCATTTAGTTTTTGAAATAATTGACATATATTGTAGTAAGTAGCGAGCATGAATATACTAGCTCCTGTAAGGTAGGCATTTTTCGTTTTCTCGGTAGCCTTAGGACCCCCCCCCCCCATAGGCAAAGCCTGGCTGCGCCACTGAGCATCTCTAATAGCCTGGGGAAAAACGACCAAAAGTAATTATTAGTCCTTGCGATTACTTCCCTATAACGCTTCGTCGATGCCTCTCGGAGATCGCGTTCGCCCCTTACTGGCACTAATATTTCACTTACTTCGTCTATAAATTCTGAACGAATGAACTTTTCGAAAAGTTTCCGACGATATTCAGATCTTCTCATCTGTAGTGAATTCCAACCGAGCGACTCTATCATTGACGTAACTGTGCTATCAAACCCGAAATCCCCGTAAACGAATCGGGCTGCTCTACGGTGGACCATCTCTAAATCTGAGACTAAACCTACTGTTTGTGGTTCTCAAACCGCACAGCAGTATTCTAGACTCGACCGAATAAGAGAAAAATAAGTTATTCCTTTGAATCTCGATGAGGATCCTCTCAACGTTATACCAGTTAATCTATGCATTCTATTCGCTTTTTCTCTCGCATCTCGAATATGTTCTTCAAAAGGTAAGTTACTGCTAAACGTGACTCCTAGGTATTTGTTGTCGTGCACTAACTCTAATGGATGACCTGAGATTTGGTACTGCGCGGGTGAATGTTTGTGAAGCGCGTAAAACTCATGGCAACGCATTCATTTATATCTAAAATCCAGCTGCCTATCTTTAGACCATCCTGATATTACGTGGGTCATTTTGAAGTACATTACAATCGTTTTCTGACAAAATCTTTCTCTATATCAGGGTATCATCGGCAAATGATCTAACATTAGTCTTTACGTTATCTATGAGATCGTTAATGTAAATTAGAAATAAAATCGGACCAAGAACACATCCCTGTGGAACTCCTGATGAGATACTTATTTCTTCGGATAAAATTCCGTCTAACGCAACTCGCTGAGATCTGTTTTCTAGAAAAGATTTGGTCTATCTGATAACTTTTTCGTCAATCGCGTAGGTATTCAGCTTTTGGATAAGCTTTTCGGGAGAAACTATGTCGAAAGCTTTCCTGAAATCTAGGAAAACTGCGTCTGATCTAACACCGCCGGCACCGTCTGTTGCTTTAGATACGTCATTCATAAAAAGCGCTAACTGGGTCTCACAAGACCTAACTTCACGGAATCCGTGCTGTACTGATTCATCGTTATCCAATGCATAAATGTTCAATTGCACGTAAAAGTTTACAGAGATTAGGCGCTATGTGGTGGCACGTAGGATCTACGAAGTAACTAGGGGTTTTTTTTAGGTTAGACGATTATCAGAGTACGCCACCTCAGGTAGTTTTAGAGTCCAATTCTTCCGGTTTAAATGAGAATGATAGAATGCAGAAAGAGTTGCGAGGGAAAAATTTAAATCTAAAGGTGAAAAAAAATATTCAGAAAGTATATTCAGCGGTAGGAATTATAGATAATACCCACGTAAATAGGCAAATAGAAACGCATGATCTTAGTCTCCGAAATAGAAACAGTGGTAATGACAATCAAGGGAAATTCAATTATAAAAACGTTACGGTTATTCCAAACAGAAATCATAATTTAAAGCACGAACTGAGTGATCTGAAAATAATAGTCGTGAATTGCAAAAGCATACGTAATAAGTATGTGGAATTTCTTAACCTTACGAGGAGCACTTGCACGGATATCATACTAGGA
The DNA here is from genome assembly GCA_947579665.1 of Sympetrum striolatum. NCBI lineage: Eukaryota > Metazoa > Arthropoda > Insecta > Odonata > Libellulidae > Sympetrum > Sympetrum striolatum. Next base: position 24,525,482 of record OX388352.1, read on the forward strand.
TCTGCGAGTTGGTTAAGCGAAAAAACTTTAATTCAAGCGAAATATTTCCTCCAGATTATGAGATTTATCGCAAAGACAGACAGGGTAGAGCAGGCGGTGGAGATTTTATTGCAGTAAAGAACCATTTGACTAGTCAGCGCGATGAGTTTGTAGAATTTAGCAGGAGCGAAATGATTTGGTGCTCGATTTTAAGACCAAACGGTAGTATGATTTATGTTTGTTTATTGTATCGTCCTCCCGATGTTGAAATTGATTCTATTGACGATTTATCCGAGACGATACAGATAATCGGTGAAAAAGTGAAAAATCCCATTATAGTTGTAGGAGGAGATTTTATCCTACCACATATTAATTGGCGGAATTTAACATGCTCCAACTCTAGCATAGAGAGAAAATTTTCTCAAAAATTAATCGATACTTTCTCGTTGCATGCGATAGAACAGGTAAACATGACGAAGACTCGAACGACTCGTGCGGGTGAAGGTTACATCCTAGATTTACTAGCCACCACCCACCCACAATTGATAACTGATCTATATATAGTTGACGGTATTTCAGACCATGATGTCATAATGGCGGGGATGAAAGTAGTAGCGGTTAAATCTCTTAAGCCACCGAGGCAAGTATATATAATTCGCAAAGCTAATTTTTCGGAGTTTAAGGTTTATATTAACGAGTGCAAGGATGATTTTTTCTTCTCTATGGGTGCAATTACAGTAAAAGATAGTAGGATAGAGTTTCTCAGGATAATCAAAGAAGGTTTAATAAAGTTCGTTCATACTAAGAGCGTGCGTGAGCGTAAAGAGCCACGGTGGACGAAATCTAAATTACGAGCATTACATTGGGAGCAAAGAGTCATTCACTCGCGATGGAGGTAACTCAAAGCATGCGGAAATAACCATGAGCTCGAAGAAAAAAACTATAGAGAAGTGCGAAAGTTAGTTACGGAAGAAGCGCGAAAAGAATACCAGGAATATAGATCTCGAACCCTCTTAGAATCATTAGGTGGCGATCAGAATGAATTTTGGTCATACGTGCGTGAGACCCTTGGAGGTCCGTTTTCTGTGTTTAGCATCATAAGCGCAGAGGGAATTACCGTAAATAAATCAGAAGATAAAGCTAACTTACTAAACGGGAAATACCAGAAATGCTTCACTGTTGACTATGGTCAAGTTAAGGATTTTACCTCGCGGATTGATTCAGAGATGTGTCCCATCGAGATATCGTTTGGTGGAATCAGAAAATTATTGCAAGAGATTATTAGGAAAAAGGCGCCAGGACCCGAAGGTATTTCCGCTGTATTAATAATAACTTTAGCCAATGAAATTGCTCCGCTTCTACAGATTTTCTGTCAGAAATAATCGGATGAGAGAACCTTCCCGATGTCGTGGAAAATAGCTAATGTCACTCCGGTGCCTAAGAAAGGGCGTGCGTCAAAACCAGATTATTATAGTCCTTATAGGTTCAGAAAACGATTGTAATGTACTTCAAAACGACCTGGACGTAATATCAGGATGACGTAAAGATTGGCAGCTGGATTTAAATTTAAATAAATGCGTTGCCATGAGTTTTACGCGCTCCACAAACATTCACCCGCGCAGTACCAAATCTCAGGGCATCCATTAGAGTTAGTGCACGACAACAAATACCTAAGAGTCACGTTTAGCAGTAATTTATCTTTTAAAGAAAATATTTGAGATGCGATAGGAAAGGCGAATAAAAAGCAAATATTAACTGGTAGAACGTTGAGAGGATGCTCATCGAGAATCAAAGAAATAGCTTACTTTTCTATTATTCGTCCTAGTCTAGAATACTGCTGTGCGGTTTGGGACCCACACGAAGTCGGTTTAGTCTCAGATATAGAGATGCTCCAGCGTAGAGCAGCCCCATTCGTTTGCGGTGATTTCAGGTTTGATAGCATAGTTACGGCAATGGTAGAGTCCCCCGGTAGATATTCAATACCGATGAGAGGAGCTGAATATCGTCGGAAACTTTTCGAAAAGTTCATTCGTTCAGTATTTATAGACGAAGTAAGTGAAATTTTAGTGCCAGTAAGGAGCGAAAGCGATCTTCGAGATGCATCGACGAAGCGTTATAGGGAAGTAATAGCAAGGACGGATAATCAATTTTGGTCGTTTTTTCTCCAGGCTATTAGAGATGCTAATAGGGATGAATGAATAATGGTGGTGTATTACACCCCCTGCCATACGCCTCTGGCGGCTCGCGGGGTATATATCGAAAACTAAATCTAAAGAGAGAGTTTTTAACCCGTGATTCTATGACTCCGAGAAACAGCGATGTATCGAGGCGAAGGAAAAAATTGTTCGGGTTACTTATTCATCCAACTGCCTACGGTTTTGCACCGTTCTGTTATAACTACAACAGTTTATGAAATATGCACGAAAATGACTTAACGCAAACGTGTTATGGGCAGGAAAGCGGCTGTTGGTGATAGAAATTCATCGAAGAAGAGTGTAGAAATTAGGGTACTCTGTTTTCAACCGAATGCTTGCAGTCATTAGCCGGAGAACTGATCAGTCTCAACCGTTATAGTATTAGCTACCAATTGTGTGGAGGAGGGAGGGTATTAGTATTAGAGATGCCCTGAGCGTATTTCCTCACTGAGCTGGAATCTTAGAAGCGGGAGACCGCAAACTCAAAGGCAAGTACACTATAATTATCCTACGAGTAACAATTTTTGTGGAGTGGATACAAAGAGTGACCAGGATGAATGTCATTTGTCAGCTTCCTCATGTTATCACAAGCATGAAAATGACAAAGTTAGTGAAAGAAAAGGCGAAATGAAAGACATTTCTTCCTATCGTATGCCAAAAAATCCATTGATCAATAAATAGATGAAGGAATACCGAATGTTAAGTAGCACGAATATCATTAAATGTTTTAACGTTTGAGGATAAATTAGATGGAAATGGCGTTAAAAAATTCTTATGACATTACTGATATAAAATCATATTTTTAAACTTTACCCGAAATAGATTTGATTATGTTCCGATTTTAATAATTACCATTTACATTTTAACACTTAAGAAGAAGATATTCACTCTGAAAGACTTTTGGACAGACTAGATATCGTCCCATTTATTGCTATTGTGTACTAGGATAGTTTGTTCTTCATGGAGAATTATGTAGAATATCAACGGAGAATGATTAAATAATACGTTAAAACAAGCAATAATGCTACTAAGAATATATATTAAAATAGATTTTACTTAAATAATGCTGATTATCATTGTGATTTATATTTTGGGGCTAAATGGTTAATTGCAACAAATACGCTTCCTCGAGAAAGATAATTAATATATAAAAAAATTAACAAATGAAAATAATTATGTAGGAAATGTGTAGACGAAATTTAACCTTTTGCAGTGAATATACGCATATTCTAATTAGATGAACGTATTTCTAGAAGCGAGGATATGAAGTCATAAAGAAAATTATGGAAGCAAAAATTGGACGGCAATTAGCCTTGCTTTTAAAAGAAATGCTTTTTGGATATTATAAACGAGAATAAGAAGTGTCTTAAAAAAGCGGAATTCTCGAAGTTTCGATTTCTTTTTGGCCGGCATGCAACCAATTTCATGCACCAATTTTCTTATTTTTTTTCTCTTCCAGAAACATCTGAGAGAGTTACGTAATTCATTCAGCGAGATAAAAGTAGCCCTGCTCATTGCTTCATTGCGTAATTTGCAGACATTTCAGGAGCTCAATAGAGAAGCGCTTACATCTCCACAATAATTTGCCATAAATTCGTATTTTAAAATTACAGTTAAATTATATAGCATATAAATATCATTATTTTTAAGTCCGCGTATCCATTACTGTCTCTGAAAGATGGGTGAATTCTGAGAATCGTTTTACGACATATATAATCTTATAAATTCAGGAAAATGTCGATGGATGGAAATGCAATTACTTCGTTACAAACATTATGAATATACACAGTGATTGGGATTGAATCGAAACGATAATCCATCACTAATGTATTTATTTGTGCTTGGCTGTTTGTCTTTTGCATATTAACGCTTCTCCAACCCATGTATGCATAAAAAGTCACTCCCTAAACCCCATGCTACAATGTTATGGACTCTTTTCCTTCCTATTCCGAAGAGAAAACCGAAAAAATAGAGAACTGCATCTAAACTATCATCGGTTCGAAACTACTGTAAAGAAAGGTCTTTAATAATGTCTCCCAATGATGAGCATAGAGTGATGCTTTTCCGGCTTTTTTAAACAATTCGTGAATGGGAATAGGGAATCATCACCCGGGGTTTGAGGACGTAATTTAATAATTTAAGGGACGAAAAGAAAATCTCAAATGGTTATCTCTGCGTGGGTTGGACGCCAAGCCAGTAGAGAATTATTCCACAACAAATACGTTGAGTGAAATTTCAGAATATTTTTCGAAGATCTTCCCGAAAAGATGGATATCTTTAACCAGAGATACTGGTAGAGTACGTAATATATTTATGGATAAACCTATGAGCAACGACAATCATTCCTGGCCTAGCTGTCAAAGGAGACGGACGTGCCTTCTCTCTCTCCTGAGATCACCTGCTGAGACGCTGAGTACTACCTGCTCCAACCGTGTAGTTTTAAGCTACTATTCTGTGTTATTTTAGTTTACTTCTTCGGTGCATATTATATTTTTACTTCTTATTTAGTGTTTCGTTCATAGGTTAGTGAATCTTTTCGTTGTGTTTGGCGCTCCTCTTCCAGTAGTGTTACATCGCACCTTCGAAGCTGCGATCTAAGACTGCGTGAGCGTTTAGTACTATCCATCCTTTTATTTCATCTATTTTTTTCCTTTATTGACTACGTATATCATCTAACTTTACTTTTGTGCTTTTGGGTCTTATTTATTTTGTCATAACTACCGATAACCGCTAATTCTGCTATCTTAATTTATATATTCTTTCTCGCACAAAAAAATCTTCCGTTATATCTTCGTGAACCTTGTATTTTACCCAAACACTTAATCCTCTGCAGCGCTAACATCCATTTTTGCCTTTATAATTTAATTTTTTTTACATAAATATATATATGTATAAATTAGAAATAAAATCAGACCAAGAAAACTTCCCTGTGGAACTTCTGATGAGATACTTATTTCGTTGGATAAAATTCCATCTAACGCAACTCGCTGAGATCTGTTTTCTAGAAAAGATTTGGTCCATCTGATAACTTTTTCGTCGATCGCATAGCACTCAGCTTTTGGATAAGCTTTTCGTGAGAAACTGTGTCGAAAGCTTTTTTTAACTCTATACGAATCACTTGCGCAGATAAATTCCGCTCACGGTAATCCTTTAGTTAGTGCTCAGTTTATCCTCAGATTTAGAGATGGTCCAGCGTAGAGCAGCCCGATTCGTTTGCGGGGATTTCAGGTTTGATAGCAGCGTTACGGCAATGATAGAGTCCCTCAGTTGGAATTCACTACAGATGAGAAGATCTGAATATCGTCGGAAACTTTTCGAAAAGTTCAATCGTTCAGAATTTATAGACGAAGTAAGTGAAATGTTAGTGCCAGTAAGGAGCGAACGCGATCTCCGAGAGGCATCGACGAAGCGTTATAGGGAAGTAATTGCAACGACGGATAATTACTTTTGGTCGTTTTTTCCCCAAGCTATTAGAGATGCTAATAGGTAGGAGTGCATAATGGTGGTGTATTACACCCCCTGCCATACGCCTCTGGCGGCTCGCGGGGTATATATCTAAATCTATATTTCGTCTCCGAAGCTAGAAATCTAGCCCCTCTACAGGAGTTAGGTCAGCCAGGTAAAGCCCAGCGGGTGGTAACTCATTGTTAGTTGTTTTCGTTTTAGATCCCCATTTAGTGAGTCAGCATAAATTCAATAGCAATAGGATGGCTATGGGGCCCCTGTGGGCACGGATCTGCCGCCTTGAGAGGGTAGTTGGAGAGCTTCGCTCGTTGGTTTGGGAGGTGGGAAAACCTCGATGAGGGTGAGGGTGTCTCCCAACACTGTGTCAGTTCCCTCCACGTCCAGCACTGGGGCTCGCCTTAGAGTTAACGCTGGTTAGTCTGTCGCGGTAGCGGTGATGCCTACTACTAACCTCTTGGGCTCTGTTCTCCTCCTGAGGCCCGAGTGGATGGTGGCTACGAGGAGTGGAGGAGCAGCGCGGGCTGGCAAGGGCAATGGGGAGGTGACGACGAACCCTATCCCTCTCCGCAATAAGTTCTCGGTGCTGGAAAGTGTCGATGAGCCTGTTCGGAAGGTCATGCCTGCCCCTCTTCCCTCCAAAGTTGCTGCGCCTAACTGAAGTCGGGGTGGAGGGATTGTATTGATAGGGAGCTCAAATGTTAAGCGTATTGTGGCCCCTTTGCGGCGAAGGGCGGAGAGAGAGGGAGGTGACATTAGGGTTACATCTTGGTGTATTCCTTCTGAGCATGTGGCCTAAGTCACAGGTGCGGTAGGTGCGGCGGCCAGGGGCACTGGTTGCTCTAGGATGCGGGTGGTGGCCCATGTTGGAGTCAACGATGCCTGTCACCGCGCTCCCGAGGATATTTTGCGTTCTTTTGAGGACCTGAATTCTGAGGTTGAGCGCGTGCGGGAGTCGCTTGGCATCGATGTGCGGCTGTCCATCTGCAGCATTGTCCCGCGGAGCGACTGCGGCCGAAGTGTTCGGACTAAAATAGATGGTTTGAATGCGAGGCTGTGGGAGTTCTGTCGGGGCGTGAGAGTTGACTTTGTGGACCTTCGGCCGACCCTCTTGCCGTTCCCCCTTCGCCTTGAACGGCTCTAGGGTCCACTATACTGCTGAAGCGGTGAGCGGGGTGGCTCATTGGATTTACGAACATTGTAGGTATTTTTTAGGCTAAAGGGAATTTGTGGGAATGCTTCTAATTTAAGTGGCTCTGATAGAGGAAATAATGCTAATAAACAATCAAATACCATAAAAATTACTGATAAAAATGATCCACAATGCGTTTCTCGGGCTTCTCCCATTGTAAATGAACTATCGATTGCCATTATTCATTGTAGAAGCATTAAAAACAAAGTAGCCGATCTAGAGCATCTCATCCGAAGTAACGACTCCGACATAATTATAGGCACCGAAAGCTGGCTAACAGACGATATTAATGACTACGAAGTATTTCCTAAAGATTTTAAGATTTATCGTAAGGACCATCAGGATAAAGTGGGGGGAAGAGTATTTATAGCGGTTAAAAGTTCTTTACGGAGTAGTTTACATAGTTATCCTAACAGTTGCATCGAGAGCGTGGTTTATGGTGTACTATCAGTCAGCCAAATAAACCCAATCTACATGTATGTGCTTTTTACCGGCCGCCCAACTCTTTGCGTCATGTTTTGCGTAACCTAAACGATGAAATAAATTTTTACTTGCGTTATAACAACAATAGCATAATAATATTTGGAGGAGATTTTAATCTTCCAGACATCGATTGGCAAAAGCACGTCTTCAAGAAAAGATCTCAGGACAATGACTTTTGTAGGACCTTGTTAATTTTAATGCAAAAAATTCGTTACACCAGCTTTTCAAAGAGCCTAACAGGGAAATAAGCATTTTAGATCTTTTCCTTACGAATACCCCCGAGCGAGTATCTAACACATCTGTTTGCGATGGAATATCAGATCACAAAGCCATCATTATAGATTTCGACTTTAACTTGGTAAGGCACAGAAAACCTAAGCGCAGAGTATATCTTTACCCGTGAGCCGATTTCGAAGGATATCGTAGTAAACTCATGTCCGAATTTCCGGAGCATGAAACGCGCCCGATATGTTTAAATACTGAGGACACGTGGAATCTTTTTGTAAGAACAATGCGTGACCTAATGGATAAATTTGTACCCTCCAAACTTTCAAATCAAATTAATGAACCTAGGTGGTATAATAAGGAGGCTAGGAGAGTACTAAAGAAACAGAGGCGTTTGCATTCCAAATTTAAAGCTTCTGCGAGGCAACCGAACAATATCAACACAGATGAAGTATAGAGTGAACATAAGGAAGCAAAGTCGGAAACTAAACGAAGTAAGCGAGATGCCCTCCGTCAATATAAAAAGAAGAATTTATGCGAACACTTGGAAGAGGACCCAAAAGCGTTTCGGTTGTACTTTCGTGAGGTCCAAGGTAAAGAGATAACTGTTGATTTGTTAAAGGATACTAGCGGTAATGTAGTAAACGATGCTAAAGACAAAGCTAATATCTTGAATGATTGTTTTCGAAGCGTTTTCACGCCTGACGATACATAAAATACTCTCCCGAATGCTGATTAACCTGAATCGATGTCGAAAATCACCTTCAGAGAAGACGGCATCATTAAGCTATTGCGACAAATTATACCGAATAAAGCTCCAGGTCCTGAAGACATACCGGCTCGAGTGTTCAAGGAAGTAGCGGAGAGTGTAGTACCTTTTCTTAAAGTTATATTTGACAAGAGTATGAGCGAAGGAAAGGTCCCGAATGATTGGAAAGTTGCGAATGTCACGCCAATATTTAAAAGCGGCGCTAAGGACAAACCAGCTAATTACAGGCCTATATCTTTAACATCACTGAGCGGTAAAATTATGGAACATATAATAGGTAATGCTCTTTAATGGGTTTCCTTGAAACGTCCAATTTCATTATTAGGAATCAACACGGTTTTTGTAAGACTCGTTCTTGCGAGTCTCAGCTGGCTTTATTAGTACACGATGTTCTGAACTCAGCTGAAAAACATAAGCAAGTCGATGCGATATTTTTAGATTTTCGGAAAGCTTTCGATAAGGCACCTAATCATAAATTGCTGTACAAATTAGAAGTTGCGGGTATCAATGCAGAAGTTATTAACTGGATAAAAGACTTTCTCACTAGAGCAACGAGTAGTACTCGATGGTGTTAGTTCCAACTTGGTTAAGGTGACCTCGGGATTCCCTCAGGGCAGTGTAATTGGACATTTGTTATTTTAAGTATACATCAACGACCTCAGCAATCACATTGAAAGCAATGTTAGGATATTCGCAGACGACACAGTCATTTACAGGGAAATGGATAGTTCAGAGGATAGATTAACCCTTTCGAACGACTTAGATGGAATTATGAACCGGTGCGATGATTGGCAATTAGAGCTTAATGTAGAAAAGTGTTCGGTAGTTAACTTCTCCGAAAGAAAATCTATAATAAATGATTATTCTTACAGCTTCCGAGGGGTAAACTTAATGACAATAGAATCGGTGAAGTATCTTGGAGTAACTCTCACGAATTATCTATCATGGAGTGCCCACATCCGAAATATATGTGGAATAGCATTTAAGAAGCTCGGCTCCGTTAAAAGTACAGTCGGTAGGAGCGAAGAAAAAGTTCGCGAGCGATGTTACATAGCGTTAGTTAGGCCTAATTGTATGAATTGTAATTGTTTGAGTATGCATGAAGTGTATGGGACCCCGCCGAGAAATGTCATATTCGGGATTTAGAAAAAGTACAACGAAGGCGATACGATTTGTAAAGAATTGCTACGATAAAACAGCGAGTGTTACTCAGATGTTACAGGAAGCGGGATGGGAATCATTGGAAGATAGAAGAAAAATTCAAAGGATAAATTTATTAAATAAGTTCAGAGAAATTACGTTCTCAGATGATATAACAGATATAATGCGACCCCCCTGTTATATGGGCCGTTCTGATACTGCCAGTAAAATTAGGGAAATTGATGCTAGAACGAATCGTTTCAAAAATTCATTTTTCCGCGAAGTATACGCGAAAGCAACCGTTTAGGAAAATAGAGTCAAGGTGCTTGCACCCCCTGCCACACGCCGAAAGGCGGCTTGCAGGGTTCGTACTTAGACATAGACAAACCGCTGTCATTTTTCTTTATTTGATGGGAAACTGGGAACTGGATGAAGGCGAAGTGTGTCGCCATTTGATTTTTAAGCACAGAGGGCGTTCGAATACGCCCTTTTGTCCATATTTCTGTATAAATAGAAAAATATAGAGGGCGCCCCTGATTCCGGGGCGCCCCCATACTTCGATCTATCTCTTATCGCGGCGGCTCTGAATGGCGTGCCAAACGTGGCAGGTATCTTGCACGCGATACAAGTCCTTGCCAAATTTATTTTCAATTTTTAAGAGACACTTTACTTTCTTTTCTATATTATTACTCTACAAGCCGCCTTTCAGCGTATGGCAGGGAGGAAGTTTCTTTTTCGTAAATATCAGTCATTTAGTCGGTTGTACACGATTTAAATAACCACTAACAAATAGAATATTAAGATTTTAAATGATTCACTCTCAAAGACGTTAGTTGCTACATTAAAAAATTTTGTGTGTATGATTTGACCGATTTTGGCACTAAAAAAATCTATGGCCTAGAGAAGGCCGTCCAATTCTGTAATGGTTCAGTTAGGTCCGATTTGGACGGAATTCGGCGACGCCACCTTAGCGGCGCCACCTTGGCGCGGGCACTTTGGCACGGCCACTTTGGCGCGGGCCACTTGTGCGCAGGCCCATCTCTGCGCGGCACACTTTGGTGCAGGCCATCTCGGCGCGGGACAGCATGGTAGACGCCCATCTTGGCGCCAGCCATCTTAGCGCTTTATTTATTTATCACTTTAATTATTTATATTTCTTTATTTATTTATATTTACTTATATTTATTTATATTTCTTTATTTGTTTATATTGATGTAATTATTTTCTAATGAATTTCCAGTGAAAATCTCAACATCTTACGATTTCATAATTTGTAAATTCGAAGGTTTCCGCGGCGATCGGTTGTTTCCATGATGTCATTCGGATTCCACCAATCCCAGGCTACTGAAACTGAAAAGCCTAATGCAACGTAGGCGGAACGTCGTCGCTTCAATCATCGCGGTTGATTCCGAAAGACATCATTGGAACTTTCATAATTTGTTGCCAAAAGATATTCATTTGATCTTATGAATGTGAACCTTCATAGTTTGTCTCAAGGCTGATTGCAATTTGGATGTTGATGAGAGCGTTATTAGTTTGAGTAGATTAGTTAGACTTTGCCCTTGTAGGAGTCGAGGAGCGCTTAACGGGCGGGGTCCACTGTAAAGTGAGCGTCTCCTAGGTGGCGGCCACTGTACATTGCTTCCTGCCCGCTGGGTGAGGCACACTTAGTCGCGGAGTCTCTTAACATTTATATTTTTAAAATAATCGAGAAATAATAGCCGAATACAATTTAAATAGCATGAATGATACCATTTAAATGATGAAATAGCATTTTACCATAGAGTAAGGATATAGAGGGCTTGCCTCCATTTAGCCAAGTGTCCCAACTTTTTTGCGTAGTTCCGGACCCAGCGCGCAGATGTCGCTGCGCGTCGTTGCATCCGCTTGCATCCTGCTCGGGGCCGCAGGCTATGGGCGGTGGTCAGACCTCGTGCGTCTTCTTCGTGCCGATGAGTCACCTCATTATATGGGGCATTAATTTTGGCTAACATTTTCTTTCAAAGCGTATATTTCTAATACGTGCATCAATCTCAACAAACACGGGGCCATTTGAGATATTTTAATAGTGGCAAGCAATGTGATTTTAGTACATACGTATCATAATTTATTTATATGAATACTTTGATAAAACTCACCTTGAACATACATGTAAACCAAAAGGTTAACTCCTATAGATAATTTTCTTCATAGGGTACAACAGTATTTTCCTGGATTCCTTCAATTCCTAATAATTGAAGTATATTTTGATTTATAAAAATCCAACGTCTATCCCAGAGTTTTAATACATTATAATCGATTCGAATATCTTTATTAAACATATAAAAAAATCCCGTTATGCCCGTTATTTTACGATTAGTATATATGATTTGACGACATACAACGCGCCAAATCGGTGGTTGCTTGCAGGTGCCTAGCTCTTCTGAGCAGTTTGTGGAACATCTACATTGTTTTTTGAAGTTTGGTGAAAGTGTTCTTTTGACTGATTTACGTGAAGCTATTACTTCCTTGTTTGACGGTGTCCATATAGATCTTCAACCTTGTCGCAGCGAAAAATCTTGTCTCAAGTATGTTTCTAAAGAAGATTTCAATTTACTTACTAATATTTCTAGTAATAAGTTAAGTTTTAACTATCAATGCTATAAATGGGTTCAAAAGAGTCGGGTTTTTTGTTTTATTGATCCATTTGTTGTAGAACATTCTAATAAATATAAATTTCTTGAACAATATCATTCTGAGTTTTGGTCTAAGTTTACCGAATCTTGCAATTTACGTTAGTTTGACAGGATGTATGCGGGTTGGGCTGGTGAAGTTATTAATTGGTTTAACAATGCAGTTTTTGATAGTAGTCATAAAAAGAAACAATTATATTTGTATGGTGATAGTGGGTGAGGTGGCGAGGCTACCACCTCAGGTGTCTCTCAGAGGGGGGCGCCGTTCTTCTTTCACCATCGTAGGAGAGGGATATTGGGATTCCCAAATCCCCCAGAAACCGGAGGAACTGGAAAAAAAGGATGGAACAATAGTCTTTTACCTGTAGGCTCATTTACATCCCAATTTAGTATTTTACAGCTTCGGTTCTGAAGAAACACATGCCGCCGATTTTCCCCACGATTTTCTCTTCATTCTAATAATACAAGATGTATGGATTACCCCTCAATAAACCACCAAAACTCAGTAACATCGAGAAAGTATCCGTAGGTATGCATGTCTGAATGACCGTTAGTTCTTTGCACCCTTTTAGTTTTCTCCAATTCCGTTCGCATTTTGTCAGAAATATTGGTAATTTGTATGCACGCATTCATAGAAAAAGTGTCTACGAGCTAGCAGCAACATCAACTTTTACCATCCGTTCATCTTTTGCGGACGCCTGGAATATCCAAGTGGAGCTATCGCCTGTAGTATCGCGTGGAATATCTATATATAACATCATATTAGGTATATAATTTAATTTATCTAAACTTCCAGTTCTCCTTGTACTTTATTTGCTTCTAAGTACAGTGATTTCAGTGTCCGTCTATCAGTGAGCGTCTATTATGTTCTTCTTTCATTCGTGGATATCTTTTTATCTCATTTCTTTTAATAGATATCATTCACAATCGCGAAGGTACAATGTATTTACCTTTGTTTACTTAAGTATATTATTCTGTAGAATAAGTAATTGTATGCCTTTATTGAGAACTGATTATGGAAGTGAAATTCTTAAGGATAAGTATAACAAATTCGTCCACCTCGCAGAACTGTTCGGAATTCCTGTCAATGTATTGCGAATGCATTTCTGTTAAATTTTTGCTTACTTATTTTATAACGTACTAATTGCGCAATGATCTCATTTGAATACAAACTGTATAGTTACGAAGTTTAGTTCCAGTTTTGATTGAACAATTTTTTAGTATGAGAAAGACAGGAAAATTTGGGACGTTCGTTATCGTTTGTTTATAAATAAACCATTAAACAGTTTACAAAGTAAAGGGTATGATAGGTACGAGTACTTTAACTCATTCTCATCCTTGTGTATAATTCCTGGTCATTATTTCTTTCCTTTGTTATTCTGATTTATCAATATATCTACTCGCTAAATAGGTTGCCACTATTCGATCCTTTACCTTGCATCAGATTGCTGTCAATGACAGTGTTACTATAAGTAACCATAATCCATCGCTGTGATATCGCCGCTTTTAGTACCTGCAATTGCCATCTATTATGTCTGGAAACTTATGTGTGTACCGCAAATGCGGTAGCAGCCGTCCATGATGCCCAGGAATCCGATTTTTTCGCATCCCAACGCTGGATAGTGAAATCACCGAGCAGTGTATAGAAAATTGTGGTGTACATTGACTTTCATCGTTTATCATCCAAAAGAAACATTAAACCATGAATACGCTTATTCCTTTCCCTTCGCGAAACCTAAACTATGACGCGCAGAAACGTCTCTGTAAACGTATGTACACTCCTGGCCAAAATTAACGCAGCACCGGCCGTTAGAATCGCTAGGCAGGTGCTGCGTTAATTTTGGCCAGGAGTGTACCTCCGAGCTCTTTCCCTGAACGGCGTGCTCAAAAACGCAGGAATTTCGTCATTCGTCTTTAATCGTTCACTAAAGTCTGTAAGCTGTGTGATTATTAGTTGGTTTCGAGTTCTTCAAAAACAAAATTTCTCTTTCTTTACTTAGCTTAAGTCTACCATTACAAATTGCTAAAATTCTGAAGGAAAAATGTGGATTAAAATTAACCCCTAAACGGTTTCTCAACTGACTGTGCGTCAGAAAAATGTCTCCTCATGATTTACCCCGACTCCAATTATCTCCGACCGTCTGACTTAGGGACTATTAAGACGTAGAATATGGCTATTTTCACCAGTTCCAAGTAAATTGCCAGTGAATTATTCAGCATACGACAATTAAATGTAGTAAATAGTTGTAGGATTAAAGTTGTTAAGGAAGACAACACTCAACGATCCATTGGTGAGCAGACCATATTTACGGAGGTGCAGGAAAAGGAACTTCTTGAGAGACTTCTGTACCTGGAGTCGAAAGGATTTCCATTGACACCACAAGACGACCGCAAGGCTGCCTTCAAGCTTGCCGGAGAAAAAAAGATTGCTCATAAATTCAATGTCGCGAAAAAGGAAGCCGATAAGGATTGGCTAAACAGCTTCATCAAGAGACACTGACAGAAACTGTCGCTGCGTAAGCCTGTCCATGGCACGAGCAAACGGATTGAGGCGGGAGAGATTAAACAATTTCTATGACGACTGACGTTGAAGAGTTAAAATTGCAGAACCGATCTCAATCAATTTACAACATATATGAGACTGCACTACCCATCAACAATCCACCGCTACCAAAAATGTTGGCCTGTAAAGGTAAAAGGGACATTCACATAGTTACGTGCAAAGAACGAGGTGAGAATGTAACTGTGATAGCAAGCTGCAGTGCATTCGGCTCATTTGTCCCTCCGGGTGTCATTTTCAAGGGGAAGCGTAAAGCGTCCTTTCTCAAGCCATTGAAATCCAGGTTCAGTGCATCTGCAAATTAGTGGGTTTTTTAAAATCCATCAAGAGCTATTCAAAAAGGGCAATTTTGGAGAAATCTTTTCTCAAGCTTGGATGTCCACAACGGTGTCCACGGCAGTCAATGGCTTTAGAGCCACAGGAGTGTTCCCGGTCAACCGTTTTGCAGTGACTGACGGCAAACTCACAAAAGCTGTTGAACCCGTGGAATGTGATCCTGTTCCACAACAGCCTCAAGACACCCAAACATGTCAAGAATCGACTCCAGTGAGAAGATGCTCTCCTTCATCTATGAAGATCTCTGTGAAAAGAAAAGGCCCTGGAAGGAAGAGACAAGAAGCTGAAGTGCTTACGTCGCCGCAGCATATTGCTTCTCTCGGCAACAGCAAGTCTGGTGAATCTGAACTGGACAAAAGAAGAAAATTGAGCCTCCGAAAAAACCTACCAGAATCTCCAAATGGGCCTGCAGATGGCCATGAAGACAACTGTGGGTTTTGTGGCAGGTACTTTTACACGGCAACCTTCAGCGAGTATAAAAACTGGATTCAGTGCATCAAGTGCAATGTATGGTTCCATGAGGTGTGTGTTGGAGCCTCAGGGAAATCTTCTTTTACTAGAGGGAAGTGTTTCTAGAAACATTTTTGATTTTTTTTTTCAAAAACATTTTATTTTGCTGGAATCACAGTAATTTTCTAATGACCCACTTCACCCTCCTGTTGTGAGTGAAGTGGGTCAGAGGTGGGGTTCCATCTTAATATTTTTCAAAATTTTATTTACCGATATATCTTGATCTTACTTCTCATACATATGCATATGATCGATATCTACTGAATAAAAATTTTATTCTGCTTATTATATGTTTGCATATTTTTTTATTCTTAAAACTATTTGAACTGACCCGCTTCACCCTCACCTACCCTACGTCAGCTTATCCTATGTGGTGAGTTTTTTAAATTCTAAATGTATGTTATACGAGTAAAAGTTGCTTGCATACTGCAACATATGAAGTGTATTTATAATCTTAATTCACATGCCAAGTTTTATGTTTCTATGTTATCGGGAAGGGGTTAAAAAAGAATCTTAAAAAATGTTTTGAGGCACTTCCCGGCAAATTAGAGAGTTGAAATTCTAGGGATCGCTAGAATCCGTGCGTATCCGACGAAAACCAGAAGGATATTTTCGATGATTACCGTTGGTCCGACGCTAGGTCAGGGCAAATATTCACCCATTTAAAATGCATTGCGATGATTTTAAAAATTTTTAAAATTTATTCCCGATAACATAGAAACATTAAACTCGGTATGTGGATAGATTATACAAATACATTTTATGTACGCTGTTTAACGTTTCGCTGATGGTCCTTGGTTCGATCCCAGAGAGTCATTTACATTCCGCAATGCATTTCTAATGAGGATAACGGAATTCTATTTTTGGTCTTTCCCGGTATGATATCGAATTCAAACTTTGCATTTAATAAGTTCAATTTTTATCAAGTCATACTGTTCATTCACGTCCTCCAATTAGCCCTGGGTTCGACACTAGGCATCTTTAAGATTAGAAATTGCTACGTTTTTTTAACGCTTTCCGGATAACATAGGAACTCAAAACTTGGCATGTGAATAGAGATCACAAATCCATTTTATATACGATGTGTAATGTTTCCCTGACGGTCCTTGGTTCGATCCAAGGTAGCCATTTACAAAACCCTATGCATTTCAGATGGGGATAACAGAGTCTTAATTTTGGACCTTCCCGATACTATATCGAATTCAATAATTGAATTAAATAGGTTTATTTTCTACCAGGGCGTCATATGTTTTCACATTTTGCAAAAGGTTCTGCGTTTGAGACCAGGCATCCCTACTATTATTAAAACTTAATTCGACATCATATCGAGAGGGTCCTCAATAGTAGAAAATGTATTGAAAAAATTCTTAGAATTCGCTGAAATTTCTCCATCTGGTATCGAACCCGGGTCTTCCTGGTGATAATTACTATGCAGAACAATAAAGGATCACCGTCTCTAACTATGTGTGAAACCTCAAGCAGAACTATTGGTTGCAACTGCCTCAAACGACGTCCTACTTTTCCCATATATTCCTTATGTGAGAGTTTGTAATGTGCTCTGGCATCGAACCCAGGAACAGCATGGTCTTTTGTATTTTTTTCCTACACCAAGTCTTAATATACATCTTATTTCTAAGCACGAACTTCCTATCATTTCGATAAGTGCCTGAAAAAAATAATGAAAAACTACCCCAATGTGTTTTATATGAAAGATATATTTACCGCCCAGCATCTGAAGCGGAAAACACTCCCTATTTAGAGTATACAAGGCAATTAAGGCTCTTGATAAGCAATTATTGGCACGGTTTATACCTCTTTTTGAAAATCATAATGATTTCTAAGTTTCGAATTTTGCTCTACCTAGCATGAAAGGAGTCGAAATAATTAGTTCCGCATGATACAGTTTGGTGTGTGAAGATGGCGTGGATGGACTTACGACGCGTCGTGGGCTAGAATCGAAAAAAGCTGGCCAAAAATCGTCGCGACGTCTTCAAAACACCACTTTCCTTTTGGTATAAGTGAAAACATACGCAGATAGGTTTCTTATCGAATACGGACTAATTAAATTCAAATCCCGATATAAAAATGTTACAGTGAATGTTTTCAAAATCGACCTCTTCGGTCCTGAGAGCGTTCCTTTAGTGAGCTGACGTTACTGCAAATTGGTTGGCGGTTATCGAGGAGATAAGAGATTACTGGCCAGAGCATACTTTCTATTGAATATGAAAATTTTGAAATTATATCAGACGTATACGCCGCAAATTACACTACAAAGAATAGCAATCATTGGTTTTATAAGCACACCTTCAAATCACTTCTCATCCTCTCAGAGGGGTGAAATTCGTCGACTCTTACGCATTGAAAGATTAAAATTTAATTCAAGGTTTTGTGCATAAATTAGTGTACGGAAATAAAGTAGCTACTTTATCCTACTTATGCGCATCGGATAGAAAATTATTTATCTAAAAATATTAATAAAATAAAAGTAAACAGTTAAAAAAAGTACAGTTCTTTGCAAAAAAATGATCATGTTTTGTTGCACGCTCTTTAAGAGTCTATCCTTGTGATTCGGCATCCAGTCCGGCAGCAACAAATTAGGCAACCCTGCAGAACTTCCTCTCCTTCCCCTCCTATGTAGACAGGGCTGACGGGTTACTCTCTGTAAGATCGTAAAAAGGAGCGAAATCTTCAAGGGTACACTCTTGCATACTATGAATGATTTGCGAATCTAGGAATGAAAGACTTTTCTGAGTGATGTGGAAATACAATGTTTTTGAGCTATGAATAATTGTACTAATTGTAAATTGATGCTTTAAGTATATTTATTTTAGCGCGATTCACAAATTGCAAATGAAAATATTTCGGCATTAATTTTATGAAGGAGAAGCGGAAGCTAAACTAAATATATGCGAAAATATGGGAAGTGAAACCACAATCTGAAGTATGGTATCCAAATTCAAGTTTTAATCCTTGGAATATCGAGAACAAGATTCTTGGGACTGAATAACTGTTTGTAGTGATATTCTACGGTTGTTTGCAATAGATGCAATCGAATAGCCTCAAAGGTATAGACATTAAATAATAAAAGTGGTTACTGGAGTTCTTGGCTCGGTGCTGTCATTCATATAAATTTAAGGTATATACAAAACTTAAGAAAATTAAATCTTATCTTTCTTTTGTGGTGAAAATGAGTTATGTAGATTAATTAACAGCTTTCTGAGATTTGATTGAAAGAGGAGCATGCAATAGTTACATTTTATAACTTACTATCTCTAAAAATTAAACAAATATATATTTGTTCTTCGTTTTGAATACATGATCTCAATCTCTGGAAACGTTGCAACGACAAACGATTGGTCGGAAGTTAACATAAACCTCAAAGTTAACTATTGCGATATTGAATAAGTGGGAGTCCTAATTCAAAGTAATGAAACTGAAAGTTAACTTCTTTACATTTCTGCATTTCATACTAAACAAATCATTACCCGATGCTGATTCCATTTCTACAAACAATTAGTTTCAGCCTAGTTATAATGATTAATTTCGTCAATTTTATCAATTAAATATTAGAAATTAATAAACGAATTAATAACCAGAAAACAGAAAGAGTTTAAAGCGCTGAGGGTTGCTAGTCCAATGATGTCACGACCTCTTTGGAGGTCCTTTATTATCTGAGTCTCGTGCACCTCGCAGGGCGCTTTATATACAAAGTCATCAGCCACGCGAAATGCCTCGAAGCTTCTCGAAGGCATTTCGCTGGCGTCGATGGCGATGGGCCGGTCAAAAGGGGCGACTTCGCCACAAGTTGATAAAATTTTTGATAAAAACAAAAATACTGTATATTTCCCGCAATATGTACTAACAAATGCCCGGAATCCTGGACAGTTAGGTTGTTCGTGAATATCAAATGCAGAAAATACAAAACTTTGTATTTTTTTTCTATGTTGTTCCACCAAGTTAGGCTAAATCATATTGATTATATTCCATATATCTTGAGTGTGTTTGGATTAAATTCACGAAAGTTCTCCTGATTTCATAGAAAACCTAACATTGTAATGATAAATGTGATGTTAGGGGAGGCAAATGATTTTTACGAATAATCCACTGGATAGTATCTCGGAAACAGCTATCATTTGAAAAGTGATGCCACTTCTTCAAATCTTAGGCGAACGGAAACGCCTAATGGAATTTTCAACAAATTAATTATAAATGCTCTTTCCTTAATTTCACTTTACACTTTTAATGCACTTTACTCCTTTAATACGATTTAACTTTATATATTTTACTCAATCCTTTACAAAGTGGAAAAATCGAGCTACAAATATTCAGCCTATAGGTTCCAAAAGTTATTTATCAACATCTAAAACTCAGTAATTAGTGACACATCTATCTGATTCATTTTACAATAGGAACCATTCTAGGGTATGCAATAAAAGCAAGTTCTCAAAAGTAAAATTACGTTACGTTATTGCTGATTATTTAATGGATTTTCCTATCCATAACTATCTAAAATAGCGCAAATAGTATGAAAGAAAGGTTTTGAATAGTTTATCATTGTGAGCACAACAGTGTTTTAAGAGCAAATTTCCCATAAAAGATTTATTAGATTTAGATATATACCCTGCGAGCTACCAAAGGTGTGTGGCAGGGGGCGTAATAGAACCATCATTACTTAATCTACAATATTAGCTTCTCTAATATCCTGGGTATAAAACGACCCAAAGTAATCATCTGAGTTTGCAAATTCTTCTCTGCCATGTTTTGTTAGTGCTTCTTAGGGATCGTGTCTGTTCTTTACTGAAGGTCGAATAAGAGAAAAATAAGCCATTTCTTTGACTCTGGATGAGCATACCCTCTGCATTTTCATCAACCCTGACTTGTAGCCGTGATGACAAATTCAATATAGATTCTGAATAAGACAAAGTTCATTTCAATGCTTCCGAATTACATGGTATTCCACAAGCTGATCTCCATGATTTATTAGATTTACCATCTTCGGCAACCAGCAGCATTCGGAAAATTACGAATGTATTCAGATATTCTTCAATGCATGTTTTGTATTGAAACAAGATATGATCAGAAATGAAAAAAAGCCATGCACTTGAAGACGAAATAAAATTATATAATAAATTTTCTAATTTCAAACTTCAATTTATAATTATACACAATCCAAAAAGTACTTCCAATATTTCCGGAAAAAGAAAAAAAAATCTAAGTCGTGGGCATATAATACAGAGTGCGATTATCTGAACAAATTGTAAAGTGATTTGTGCCGTGCTTCTGAAAGTTTAATTTAAAAAATATCAAGTTAATAATATTGGAACGATTCTTTGAATCAGAAACCAATTATGATCGAATTCGGACCAATAATAAAAATTAATATTTTTACGATTTGCGTAAACGTTTCAAATACTGGAATTGCAGCACGAAGTCATTTATTGGAATTCAACGATTTTTTCTTATTTATTAACTACAGTAGGAGCATTCATTACAGATTATAGTAGCATATTAAACGGATTGTTTAAGGAATTATCGAGAATTCTCGATAAACAGGGTTTTCCGTCCCCGACCCCGAAGGATTAAAACTAGGGGGAATTTAGGAACCTTTCATAGTGCGGTTCAATTTACCTACTTTTTGTTCTGTATCTATATGTTGGTAAATTAAAACTTTTCCTCCACCTTTCTATGGTTTGCTCTAAACTTGCAATATGTGCAAAAATTTTGCATCTTAACGTACCTTAACCCAGAAAATGATACCACCTAGTTAATTTAATTTCATATTATGCTAATAAATAAATAAATTCATGCATAACTAATCTTTTTTTGTTCCTTTTGGTTTATATGTCCTTCGTTATCGATTAAGGCTAGAATAAAAATAGTACTACAAAAAATAAACTTAAACGGAAGTTTCAAAATGGATCGTCATCTTACTTGCAACATTACTCGCTTACCGTACTTTTTTCATAATTGATTTCTTTAAAAAAAGAACAAATATTTATTTATATCCTTTACAATATAGTAATCATAGGTTCCAGATAGATCTATATATAATAAAAAATATCCATCGTGATTTCCAGACAGAACTCAGCAAAACGACCATAAGAATAACGCTGTTGTCTATGTGAGAGGGCGGTCTTAACATGAGAGAAAGGTTGAGATAAGAGACTTTGAAATTGATGTTTTTGAAAACTATTTAATCGCTTCCAAGATGAACACTCAGCCATACCTAATAATCAGCTTTTCCTTGGTTTTGATCCGAGCAAGATCGTACCAGCCTGTGGAAGGCAATTTATTGCCTGCGTTGTGATTCGGGACCGTAGCCGCTGCTGCATGCAGTCACATCACTCATTCCTAACACGGCCTTTCTGACAATCGGCTCGTCCCCGAGCCGCCTTTGTTTGCATACTTACTGATATGCTTTTCTTTCTTGGTCAGAGTACTGCTCATCCACCTAGATGGAACAATCAAATCAACCACTGGAGATTCCGTCGAAAATTCAAGACAAAATCTTACGAACATCATCTGAAAATAGAATATAGTCTATTTCAATTACAATAACACAAAATGTAATTCATCCGCTAACGTAGCATATATCTGAGCAGTAGCAGTCGTTACCATCACTGCATTACCAACAGACCGCATAAAGTTCATTCAAGTTCATGGACTCAGGTTTGTTCCACTGCACAGACCAAACTCAGCGACCACGGGGTTAACTTATATCAACAACAATCCACCGTAGCCAAGTTCAGGGACCCGGGTTTGTTCCGAACACAAGCAAGACTCAGGGACCATGGAGTTAACTTGCTACCGTAGCCATGTTCAGGGACCTGGGTTTGTTCCGCCGCACAGGCAAGACTCAGGGACCATGGGGTTTAACTTGCTACAAACAACACACACAGTCATTCAATCCAATCATCCAGTAAACCAACTCTCTTCTTTGATGTAGTCATATAAACATGTCAAATTTCTGTGAGTGTTCAATGCAGCTTACTTAAAAAGCATATGAATTGTACATATTCAACAATTCAGAAAAATATTAAAACTGCAATAAAGCGTATGGTAAACACAAGAAATGAGCATCATACTTATAAAGATGAGGAAACTTCGGTAGTTCATTTTCTCAGCAAAGTCACATGTAAATCAATATTTGCAAAAGTCGCTAGTCCAAATTCATGGTCAATGTAATTCGTGGTCAACGTAATACGGAAACATGGTACGGAATCTTACTCGGAAAAATATTCAAAACAGTATCGAGACGTAAACAATGAAATAGTAAACACAAAGAAAGGTATCAATATTTACCTGGAAACACATTCCATCTGTTTCAAAAAAGAAGCGAAGAATAGATAAACGAGCAATCATGTATCATCTTATCTCATATCCACATTCCTAAATTGCATTTCCATAATTCCGCATTCTTCTTTAGCGTCAAGTGAAAGTCCGTGGTCTTCAGGAAGCAACTGAAGCAGTTTCAAAACAAAACAACAAATACAATGTATCGGTCTTGTATCTCAAGCAGTTTCTGAGATTATACTTCTGGGCTTCCAAATTCTTCTTCAGGGTCAGTGCCAAAAAAACAATATGAAAGATAATTATAAAACAATTGATCTTCCGTCGACCAATTCCCAGAAAACTATTACTATAGAACAGTATCTATAAAACAACTTCGATACAACAACAAGTCGTTCTCAAAATAAAATAGCATTTCTAGTTCCTCTTGGTACCATATATTTAACCACCCATAGCTCATTTTCAACAATCTAGATTTCAATCACTTTATAGGGCACGCCTAACGGTTTACCCAATATAATATTTCTTCTCCTTTCATTAAAAGCCAAAATAAACAAAGAAGCTGTTATGAAAACAGAATTGTGACGCTTCTCGTCAAAACGTCCTTATGTTTACAAACCTATCTGTGGAAGAATTCGTGGTGGTAAGACAGCCGCGGTCATTTTCGCCTGGAATTCGATGGAAGGACGTACAGCGAGCATAATGGCTCGAACCATCGGAATTTGCCGTCGATGTTCCCGAGAAGACGCAACCGTGAGGGACTTGTTTACTTCTGGCGTCTCAATTTAAAAACAGGCTGAAATGTCGAATGCCGCTTGCTCATTCTGACTTTTCATTCTCCTTTACTATGCAAAGTTCAGAGATGGTTCTGATGTAAATTTCGTCTCAACTTCCCTTCTAGATATGGCTATGGAAATAAATTGCAATAATAGGAGCATTCGGGAACAACTGCCGCAACAGTCTATCATTCTGCCGGCAACTTTAAGTACATTATAAAGACGTAATATGATATAAGGAAAGGGTTGAGATGTCTTTTTCCTTTGGACGTAATATATTTATTTCTTCACATACCGTTTCAAATGATAGAAACCAAAAACAATCTGATAGGTTTAAAATGACCTTGTCAGATCCCAAGTGTCAATGCTCATCTTAACATGAGCTTTTAATAAAATCAATCAATTCTTTTGATCGTAGCACTAGTTATTCCTCCCACTTGACTTATTTGACTTTGATAAAACTAAATGTCATTCAGGTAACCAGGGGAAACTTTATCTTTCGATGTAATTAGATCTTCATTAATCATCTAATTAAAGACGGAAATGGGTATTTGCAAGCTGCGAAAAGCATTCTCAATTACATTGTAAATAACTGTCAGGCGTCACAAAAGCTGTAATTTCAATTGAGTCTTTATATATTGAGACTAAATGAAGTCGCGACGCCATTTCCGAAGAGGTGAGGTATTTACTACAAGGTAAAGAGTCCAATTGGTCATTTACCAGAGGCAACGGCCATCTATTTTTAACTGTAACTAGATCTAACGCTCGAACACAAACATTCTATCCGCGCCATTATATTTTTTTTCTTTGTCCAAAATCGTGACACTTAAAGTAGAACTAATTTCGCGAACGATCCGTCGCTTAATAAATTTTGCACTATTTCCCTCGCCTTCTCGTATTCGGGTGGAACGTTTCCCAGTGAGACGGATCTTTAAAGCAGCCATAGTGATATACTATACCTCAGTATTCTCAAAGTAGATTTATAAATTTATCACGAATTATTTTTTTCGTCTCTGCCTGCCAGTAAGCAGTATTTCTACGAGTAAGTAATCACCAATATTCCAAATACCATCAAAATTGAAATTTTTTTCAGTATTTCTACGATAAAGTATCGATAACACGATAGTTCTTCTTGCGAGCCAACTTAGCCTCGTATTCGATGGCAACTGACATAAAATCTGAATTTCTCCAAATAACTATAATTTTTTCCATATTTTCTTTCTCTGGACACTTCACTCGTTAAACAATATGTGCTTATAGTTAACATTCTAGTTTAAAAGCCGAATTCACGATATATATTCTCTACAAGACTAATGTGGAAGATGAAAGCCAATTTTGCCCAGTAAAGACGTTTTTAATACAAAAGTCATTATGACGTATGTGTATATGTAGAGTTTCATAAATCATCTTCTTGATTTTGGCTATATATTGCCGACATTTTAAATTTCAACTGTTTAAATAAAGGCTCTAATATTTAATGACATCCTCCGGCCATAAATGCGGCTCTTTTGATTCATTGATTGATTGAATTGAGGTTAAATGAGTAAGGGAACCATAAAAATACGATTCATATTAATCTGGCATTTAACGTTAAATATTTGCGACTTTAACGCTATTAGCCGATTTGTTTAGCCGCAAAAACGACTTGTTCAACTGTCACTACGGTGCAATGCGCATCGGAATTCATTGGGAATGCGCTATTCATTGACGTATCTCCCCTGCCGATGTTCATTTTCCATTGGCGATTCGGATTTGAACAGATACATACATATATGAGTGTTTATGATTCGGTAGGTTCATGTGCATCAATAGAAAAATCACTATTCAATGTCATCTCCTTCACTTCCATGTAGCTTACCCCTCCCCCTTTAAATTATTCATTATCTTTTGTCTTTGTCTTACCCTCTATTTTTTCCCTTGAATTCTACCCTCAATTACAGTCTTTAGCAGCACTTCTCCCTAATATTTGTCTCACCCATTTCTTCTGTCGAATTAATACCCTCTCCTCCCCAACCATCTCCATTTTTCCTATCAACCCAGCTTACTTTTTCGGTTCTACACTGAACCCACATCTCGAAGGCTTCCAATCGTTTGACTTCCTTCTCTCTTAATGTCCACGTTTCGCACCCATACAGTGAAAAACTCCAAACCAAGGATTTCACCAATCTTTTCCGGATTCCATAATCGAGACCTTTGGTTATCAATTCCTTTCGCTTCATAAAGGCTTCCTTGACCAAGGCTATTCTTTTTCGAATCTCATACGAATGGATAAACCCTGATATTTCATTGATACAAACTTAGTTAAATATAGTGCGGGCTCCTTTAAGCCGGATGCTGTGCAGTCTGCATTGTGCTGCATCCGAAGGGGGAAGGGAGGCGCGAGCATCTTACTTCGTTATTTGTCGATGTTTGGACCGCTGCGAGGCACTTTTCTGGCTTCCTTTGATCTAATCATAAGTCTTATTGCGCTAAACAGATTTTGTGTTTAAAGGGAACCGGTGCCTGTTTGCGACGGCGAGCAAACTTAAACCTGACGCGTTAACATTCTAAAAGACAAAATGAGGAAAGTGATATAATTAGGATTACTTAGGGCAATGGAAAACTTTTCAGATGCCATCAATTGACATTCGTTGGAAGCCTGCTCCTTCTATATATAGAGCGAAATTAAGAGTGATTTGGAAGCCGGAAGATATGAATTACGGGATTTGTGGCTAAAGAAAAAGATTAATGTACTACTGCTACTAATAGTTTAATGACTCCCGAATCGGCAATTTCGATTCGAGCGATTCAACCCATTTATTTTTTTTATCCATTATCTCGTTGCTTTATGGCCGTTCTTGGGACATCAAAATCGCGGGACACGTAATATGGTCATTCATGCTAATTTATACTCAATTTCAGTGGATTATTTTCCTCGGCTATTTTGAAATTCCTCGTTTTTATAAAAGAGTTTCTTCAGCACCAAAATTCTAAATTTTCCGCATCCTTCCGAAGTGCTCTTCCTATACATCTTTTCCCTTTCTTAAAGATAATTTCTCCAAATAACTTTCTTGCGCGGGGGAAATTCAAATTCGGATTTTGCCGATCAGAGTTCAAGTGCGGCAAATCACGATTATGACCTTCTTAGCAATGTAACATCGCTCGCTCATTCAACGCTTATTTTTCACTTTATGATGAATGGTTTTTCCATTCTTCCCAATCTTCCGAATTCATACCCGGAAGATACGTAGTAATCTTCACTTCGAAATGCATAATTCAGGCGATGATTTTGGTGATTTTGAAGCGCCTGTGACGAAATCGAGCGGAAAATTAGTTTAAGTGGAGAAAAACGTTCCAAGTGGATATTTCTTACCGAAAATCTATATCCGTGACATTTCTAGATACATAACGAGAAAAAAATTGTCTTCGATTAAAAATGTCATTAGTGATTAAAGGACGTAACTGCCGGTTATCACAAATCGCCTCTTGACGCAATTTTTCAGTTTTCGATTTATTCGGAAGATAATAAAGCCCTCGAAAAAGTGACGTCACATCTAGGGAAATCGAACGGAATTTTTTTGGTGAGCGAACACGTTT
The DNA here is from genome assembly GCA_947579665.1 of Sympetrum striolatum. Taxonomy (NCBI): domain Eukaryota; kingdom Metazoa; phylum Arthropoda; class Insecta; order Odonata; family Libellulidae; genus Sympetrum; species Sympetrum striolatum. The sequence goes on from OX388352.1 coordinate 24,552,647, forward strand.
AGAAGAGGAAAGACAAGGCGCTTCTTCTCGTCTTAGCCTCACGGACCAGTCACGGCCGCTCTTCCACAAAGCCCTTCGAATATGATCTCGCGTTTCATTTCTTCTAACGAATATTTCCCTTTCTATTCCATTGGGTTTTCTCGATTCAGCCAAAGAGGGGCAGTACAGGCGTTTCATACTCTAGTTCTTCTATTTTCCGCTCTTCTACACGAGGCGCTCTCGTCCCGGACTTGCCATTGATTTTGAACTGCGGGAGTCGGTTGCGGGCGGAAGGGGAGATAGTGGAAGGGGAGGAGGAAGTGGTACGTAGGGGTAGCGGTGGTAGGGGAGCAGAGGACGTCGGCTCCAACTCGGATTTGTTAACAGTTTGAATGCGTCGTGCAGTCGGTCGCGAAGAGGAGAGAGGCTGTTTCAGGTGCCTTATTCGAGCGGTGCCTTCTCTCTCGCCTTCGGACCCTGGGAAAGGGAAATAAGGGCCTCCTAGCAGGGAAATGGAACCGATCATCCACTTCGTTCACTTCTTGAAGACTCACATCGCTGCTCTTTCTTCTAGCGGCTTCTAGCCGAGCTCTTGGAAACCACTTCCTTCTCCAGGTACTGCCCACGTCACTCTCCTAATAACTTTTCCATTCTTTCCAAGTTCCTTTCAATTTTGTTTCGCTTTCATCGACGACCCGCTTCTTTGCCGCGTTTCGTGTTTGCTATCGCCCGTGCTTTTTTTTATTTTATCGCCTATCGCGTCAATCCACGTTGCGCATACTTAATTGTCGCTCGCTATCAATGTGCCGCTGGGAAAATAACCGGTGGAATATATTACGAAAGAAATCGACTTTCCGTTTAATATAAACTGCTTTAATCGATTGTTTTACTCGAGTCGACGGATCAATTCGCAGCTCGAAGATATGACATTTTTGATGAAATTTGGTATATTAATCCTCGACCTTCTTTCGCTTTTATTTCGCATTTCTTGCCGAGAAGTAATTATTTTCGGAGATAATTTAGCAGTGAAATTTAAGTTCGTTTATTCCGAAATGTTTTTAGAGTTCTCTTTTCCGTCAAAACACGTGCTCACCTTCTCTTCGTTTTCCACTGTTTTAATTTTCAGTATTTCCGATCTGAGATTGCCAGTGTCTAATTTATTTTACCGGAAAGTATTTTTGTGTCAGATCCTTTTTATATGTGCTACAAAATCTCATCTTATTATCGTCTTAATCATCAAAATGCGATTGTTTCATTTTCTCTCTGCATTTTCTCGCTCGATGTACGTTTTGTCTATCCGCGACGGATTTTATTCTTACGCGATGTATTTCCATTCATCTATACTTTTCCCACGATTTGTCTTTCGCTTCGATTCCCGTCTTTTAAAATTGTCCTCCCCCTTCCTTTCTGCACTGCGACATATGCGGATTCTTCACTAAGTCCTGCATGGGCCAGGGGCTTTAATTTTCTAGGTTAAATCGGTAATTTCCATCACGATGTTTTTTTTAGCGTACATATTTCACCATCTAATTTCTCGGATGTATTTGATTAAATTATTTTTATTTTCGCTAAGTAAAATAAAAATTGTTTTATCGTGGACATGAACTTCCACCGAGTCAAGCCTGAATTTATCGAGTTTTTCGGATTTAGTACATTTTTCAATTAGGTAATCGGTTTTTGCGGAGTTGCAAACATTTGAAAACAAAGCGATATGTGCGAGTAAGTTTTCTCGGAAAAGTTTCTCCGGTACTGAGTAAAAATAGAGGGTTCGTGGGATTCCGGCAATGGGAATGGTCGTATTTTTGAACGTGTCTCAACTGAAATATCGATACTATTCTACGATCCACGTTATACGGTTAGCACCATATCAAGGAATAAGGATAAAAAAATAATTTCAGAATCGATTCCTTATCGCGCATGATTCTCACCGCATTAGTCACGTTATAAACAAACCGAATCAATCCGCTAAGATTCTCAACCCTTACAATATGCACTCAGTTATTTTTTATCTTTTATAAAATAACATAAACATGTATAAAATAACATTAATTTTTGATAGACACGTATAAAAATTACGGACAGTTGCGAGCTTATAAAATAAATGTGTGTATTACGTATAGAAATATGTATCAGTTTCACTTTTTCAATTAAGTTTACAAATATGTTACAAAAGTTTTTATTTACTGCAAAGTACCTCTTAAAAATCTCATTTATTATTCGAAATTGCCACATAAACGCTCTGGTAAAAAGGAGAAAAATAAATGCTTATGTGTGAGCAGAAGGGTATTTTTTGGTAAGAAGCTGTCCAAACCATGACTGCCAAGAATGTCTCGCAGGCGCCGACCGGACGGCAATTTCAACGGGTAATTAACTCCGAAGGCATACTACTATCTGGCGCTCAATTAAACCTTATGTCTAAGTAAAAGGTGTTCGTCATCACGTTGGATTCACGGCCACTGTTCTCGTCGAAATCTTCGAGGCCCTTCGAGCTGGAGTCAAAGTTAATCTTGGCTGACTCCGGAGAAGACGTCCGTCGATCTGCTGGAACCATCGAACGCTGACCGTCTAAAGCAATGTCAATAGACAAAATGCAGCGGTAGGATAGCCTTCGTCGGTTCGATTTTTTCGGGCGCGGGAGCGGTTGAAAAATATTTGGGGCGACCCCTCCACCGGCCTCTCAACATTTATTCTAATTCTTTCCTATTCGAGAGACATTTTGTTCCCCTCCCCAATGGGCTAAGTGCTGCCCCAAGAGAACTATTACGTAAGCCGATGGGAAATGGGGCACAGGGGTGCAAGCGCGGGGGCGACGGCGGAGGGGCGAGCGTCACGCGGATCGATGCTCGAGAAGAAGGTGTACTCGTCAGCCCCCAATGGAAGAAACTCAGCCTCTATATTGTCCGTGTTTGTCTTTCTGGACACCGTATTCTTTCACAATTCCCCCTGCGCAATCGACTGTTTTACGTGGCGGTCGTCGCCGCCTACATCGCGCTCTCACTTCCTTTTATCTACGGCTGTCGATTTTTCGTTGGAACTGCGAAAATCGATTATTTTTTCGAGCTGAGGGATCTCATCGGCTGAATTCTTCCTCTTTACCGATCCGTCCTTACCATTGTCATTTTTTTATCGGCGGTGCTTAATTTTTGGGGCGATGTCGTTTGCGAAGCGTGAATCCGCGTCTTGTCTTCGATTTCGTCTTCGGAGCTCTCGAAAGCCGCTCTCATCTCCGCCGGAAATTCAGTTTTTCGCTTCCGTCGGAATTATTCTCGCGCGAGGTTATCGTGAAGAGGGAACGCACCGAAACGATTCACGTTACAACCGAGCTATAAATAAACTTCTCTTATCCTTTGAGACCTCCGGTACCCGACTTTTGAAACAAAGATACCCATTAGAATTAGCTTTTCCTAAGCTGCCCCTTTTCCTTAAAGTTATTTGCGATCTACGAAGTTTCTCTTTCAGACTAGTTGCAGTGTGAATAAATGGAAGTATGAAAATTTCGAAGGATTGAACCTTTGGCGTCAAGGTAGAGACCGCTGTTTCGGTCGAAACTGAATGTTGAAAATCAAATATCAAATAAATAAATGTAAAAGGAAGAGATCGTGCTCCTCCAACCAACTGAATGAGGAAAAATAAAAGTCATTACTAATTTCCGTGTTTTAATTAGATGGTTACAAACATATCGTAAATGTGACCCCTAATGAGAACTATAATATAGAATAAGTTGAAATTCTTTTTGATTCCCGCATACTTCTTACCTTTTTAATTTATATTATTTTTTCTCTCCAATCGTAATTCTTTTTAAGTCCTTACCTAACCCTATTATTAGAGGGAAAGAAATTTCTCTTTTTAATATTAGGGCCCATTGCATAAAGTAGAGCCGAATCTATGCCTATTCAAGTCATATGGATCTTTGGATCTGCCAAAAATTAATAGAATAATATTATGCCTAATTGCCATTTTAAATGTCACTCTTGTATTATTATTTATTATTAGGTCACCTTATAAATTAATTATAGTTTTACTTTACCCTTAAATTATCATGTGTGTAAATATAATATATGCTTCTAGAATTCAGATAAAGCCAAGCATTTCTTATCTCGGCTACAAATATCAGTAGAATGCACTTCTACTTCGAAAAAAACCAGTACAAAAAATGAAAATAAAGAAATTGTTATGAGAAATCGAAACAGTGATAAGAACCAAAAAGAGCAACAAAGAAATAAAATATTGCCTTTACATATTCAGCTGAATAATCCAATTTTAGTGTAAACGAATGCAAGATTCAATCCAGGGAAAAGGAATATTCTTACCAAAATAACTTGGATGAAGTCTCACTATTGTATGGGAATCAGTTAATCCCTGAATCGTTTCCTGAATTAAATAGCTTTGCCTAGTTTTCAGAATCTTTTCTGAAGTACTACAATTTCAACTCAAGTTTACAAGTGAATGAATCACCGCGAATAGGAAATTTAGAAATTTGAATTTGCTTCCATTATAATTTACCACTAATTTTTATTTGACTATACATAACGAAATAAAATTTGTTAATATATAAACATAAATTCAATTAAATACATAAATATAAATTCAATTGAATTATTTGTCCTTTTTCGATGAGTTTCTTATATTTAGCAAAGTTGAGTGAACGAAAGTGAAATATTCAGTATTGTTATTTAAATCAACCATTGTAGTGATTCCTTAGACAGACTCATGCTTAGACAATGTGGTGAAATAGAATTTTCGCAATGGAATGATTCCGAGTTTAAAGAAAGTGACACTTCTTCCAGTGCTTTCCGACCATGAAACTTCTGCCGACGTATGCTGTTATCCGTTCCGTACTGTAAATAATTTTATAATCTTGCACCCCAGTATCGTAATGAATATCCCCAAGTAGCTGTCCTAATTCCCCTTTATTAAGATTGCTAATAATCTTAAATGCGGAAGATTTAAAATCTCCTGTTTTAATTTATTTTACTTTACCTCGAGCAATTATTGGGAAAAGGGCAATATATTTTAATACCTTTGCTGTTTAATTAAAATTCAGCGAGGACAAGGGAACATTTACTTCTTGCTTCAATATTTAAGAAGAAAACTCATAACTATAACTCATAACCACACTTCGGCTTGCACTGCATCAATATACAGATGCAGAGTTTGTATGTTTATATGCTGTTGACATAAAAAGCTTCGAGAGTGAAAATGAATTTCAAAACATTTTTCAGTGTTTGAAACAGTAGTTAATATGCTTTTTTTATTTTCTCAGTTGAAGTATGGAAAAACGATAAAAATGCCCTCGGATTTAGGTTTCTAGGGTATGAGATTAGCGATTAACAGGCTTAAGCCATCTTTTTAATGGTAGCACCTTTTGTCAATTGTCTCGTAAACCTAACAATTAAATTCCGTCCACCCTCGTATAACTCAAATTTCCCGGATCTCCGAAATCAATCGCTTTTCACTGCAGCGGTTAAAATGAAAAAATCCATTGCAGCGAATAATTGTTGATTTGAATTCTAAAATCTCGGCGATTGCCTTTGAAGCCATGCGGAATGTAACTCATAACAAAAGCACATGGAACTCGCGAAATGATGCGGTACCCAAAGAATGTCCCTGCGGCACTACGTATGAAAATCTCTTGTTTACGGATTACGCAGTGGTACATTCATGGTGAACGTAAATCTTCACGATTCATAAATCATTCTTTAAGTCATGGAATAAAATGTCACCATAATAATATTAAACTAATACGATGGCCAGTTAAGGCGAGAGAAGGAACCGGGTGAATGTTGAATCTTCGATTCATTTCCCTCAGGAAAATATTTATCAGGTTGTTGTATTCAATTTATTAGGCTATTTAGTAATGTTGTGTCATTTAATCGTTTATCTCTTGTGCGTGAGAAATATATATTGAGACAATAGGAAGAATGAAAGAAGTTTGTCACGAAGGATGTAATGCAGATGTGTTTATTTTACTTGAATGTAATTCGCGATTACGCGATACGATGTACCATCAGGATTCCCCATCCGATGAAGATGCAGCTTACAAGCTATACCCAGGTGTCTGACAGAGATTTTTTAAAAGTTAATAAGCACACTAGGTAATTAAAATAGAGAATAATGTATAAATTATTACCAAAAAAATTAAATTTAAATTTTATATTTCAATTTAATAACATTTAATGCAAACAATTTATAATTCATTATTTAAAAATTGCGAGTTACAAGAAAAAACTTAACGTATTATAACAGTTAGTTGCAGTCGTTATAATAAATGTCCCTCATGATGAAAGTCTGAGTACGCCCATTTTTGCGTAAGTCATTGATTATATTTAGAAAATGTAACTGTATGTAAATTAAAACATTCGTCTTTTCCAGTATATCATAAGAACCATCCAGTTCTTACGACTTTATCTCCTTTAGTACCAATACTCTCAAAGTTATACGAACACTATGCGTACACACATCGTTCCCCAAAGAAATTAATCCTCAAATGTGTTTCATTGACACTCAGACTTCAAATACGCTTCAAAATCTCATTTTCTCCATAAAAGTCTCGAATGGAAGGTGATGTGCACCCATCAAATGCGGTGACCTTCTTTCGTCTAATTGAAATCGATCTTAACTCGATTCCGCTTCATCATTCTACGCTCAATTATTTCATCTCTGAAAGAAAAAAGATTCCGCCGTCGATTTCCTCCTCTTTAACGCTTTCCAACTCATCGCCTGTCTAATTATCCTTACTTTCCAGCGTAATTTCTCTCGAGGTACTTCAATAAGTGTTTTCCCTGAGTGCCGGAAATTTCCTCATAAATTAGCGAGATGCAAGGAACGTACACCCGGGTATATAATTTGTTAATGCTCTCTTAAGAGTATTGTTCACAATATCTTTACAAATTTCTCACGGAAAATCTTTACAAAATATTTTTTGATTAACAATCGACGAATATTCTTTTTGGTAAGAATCCAAATTTAGCGACGAACAAGGACATTCATCAAGAAGCATAAGTTAGTCAAGAGCATAAGTTTCCAAGAATACTCTCATACTTAATGAATATATATGGAGTTTAATCAATAAGTAATAATGAATACTCTCTTGAGAAACTTATGCTCAAAAATTGGAAACTTAGCACTAAAAAGAGTATAAGTCACTTCTTAATTAAGAAATATTTTGTTGAGATATCTTGAGTGTAAATAGGAATAAAAAAATTCTACGCGTAGGTCAAATTAAGCTTATAAAAAGAGCTTTGAAATGCTACGGAGCATTTCCGCCTTGTTTTATACGACAGGTGTCAAATCTGCTGCATTATTCGTTGCCACGCGTGAAGTTAGTTAAATAATATTCTATTGCATTTTTTCGGTTGAAGAAGGGATCAGAAGAAAGCAATGGATCTTAATTTAGTTCATTTTATTAATATCGAATTTTGTCACGAACCCGCAAATGTCATAGAATTATTAATTAAATGAAAAAAAGACAAAATCTGACTATTTCCACCAGATATCGCCAAAAGTCATTGATGTCATAGAATTAACTTGAAAACCCACACGTTAAAGCTCCGTAATTGATTCTCTCTGTTTGAACCCAAACCTAATTTTCCTCCAAAATTCAATCCTAATTTTTTTAAATGTGATTCATGCTATTAAAGGTCACTTCAGTGACCTCCCTTTGAAACTAATTGAAAGGAGTTAATTTTAGCTGAAAATGGACATGCTTTGCAAATTACAACGTTATTTTTATTTATTTTAATTTAATAAAATCGACGAAGAGATACCTCGTTCAGTAGCAAAATCAACTTTTTCACAAAATTATAATTTTTCGGTCATAGAGATAACAATAGAACGCATTAAAATGTGCTTTCCGAGTAATCGGATAATTTTTAGAGGTAAAGCAATTAGTTTTGAGCTAATACAGCCGTATTCTCCGATGGATCTACTAATTAAATTATGTATACTAAATTAGAAACTAAACAGATACCAATTCTATTAAAGGGTTGATCTTTAAAGTTTGCAAAAGATGCGGAACGTTTTTCTCGTGTTTTCAGCCGGGTTATTGCTTCTAAGTGTGGGCACCTTTCTGTGGTGCCATCTTCAGATGCCGTCGATGGACTTGGGAACAGTAACCCGGTTGACAACTCGAGAGAAACTTCCTACATCATCCACGTCGATTAAACACCAGACCATTATTTTCAAAACATGCCTCAATGGTTTTTCGAAGAGTTCGAGCTTTTATGATTCCCTATCCTCTGGGTTCCGATTTGGCTCCATCGAGAATTCGGTTGAAAGCGAAGAGGATTTTCGTTAGCTGCCACCTTCTATTCGCATTTCATTCGTTAAATTTTAGGATAAAATTCGCAACATTAAAGAGAAAATCAAATTATGATTTTGGTTATTATTTAGTGAATTAAGAGCCACCGTGGTAAACGATTAGTAAATATAACCACCGTTGCTCTTCAGGAAGACAAACAGGAAGAGAATAAGCAATGATTTGCATTTTCAGTTCAGGTTCAAGATTTTTCGCTAAAGGCTCGGTTTTTACGGAAAAATTAACTTTTTTAGGTTTCCGTTTTCAGTTCCATGCCTTGTCCAAAGAGATGAAATCTTCGAGTGTAACATGTAACTAGTGTTTCCTCTTATGTCCGTTTTGGGCGGTCATCCAAAACTTTACCAAATGCTGGACGAAAGATGTTTCTCGTGAGAAGAAAATCTTGAGAAATCTTATCAATCTTAGCAGTAGTGTTCATTAACTATTTCTTATAATCGCTCATTTTTAATTCTATATTAGGAATGAAAAGTCCCTTTTGCCATTTCTGACTAAAAATCCACGCATTTCCAATTCATCTTCTTTTATAGCAACCGTGGTGCAGCTCAGTCATCAAAGCATCATTTTTTACATTTTCTCCAAAGATAAAAATTATAGAATCCATGGATGTACCTATAAAACATTTAATAGGCTATGAACAGGGCATACTAAATATGCTATAATTGGAACGGTTCATGAAAATCTAATTAACTGTGTGGACACTCGGAGTGTCTGAAGACAACAGCAACACGCCACCTACGCGTATAAAGAACACAATGGAACAAAGGGCGTATTAATAGCTTCAATCAATAAATTTATATCATCCTTAATTAATATCTTTCGATGGCGTCGGTAAGCATTCAACATGTTTAAATTTACTTCGATTCTAGGAACTGCTTTCTACGCTCTTTACATTAACGTTCTTTACGCTCTTACGTTCTTACGTTACCCTTCAGCGCTCGCGTCGATTTTTCGAACGTGAGTGCTCGCTCGGAGCGTATGCTACACCACATCAGTTTTCTCGGGGAATGAGGAAGTTGTAGCTTGTTTCCTCGGATTACTTTATACCATATAATTACTGCGATATTTTCAATTGTATAAAATGTGAAAATTACTACAAATACGGCTTTCAAAAGGCAAAACATGATGGAACGCCCTGTCTCTCCATAATTTTGGTTGTGTAGCGGGTTGACTATGCTTAAAATTTGTTGATCATTTCCAAGCCTCGCGTCGTAGAACGATGGATCGCGCTCAAAAAATTTAAAATTTCAGAAATTTAGTGTAGAGAAATAAATCTTTTGTTGTTACGTACTAAAATGTAGGTATTTACTGAAAAGTCATGCAAATAAGATACGCCATGAATAAAATGAGTCACGCGAATAAAATGAATAACTTGAAAAATTGTCAGCAATCTCAGTTGAAACTTGGTGATAAGTTGAAAAACATATTTATCTCTAACTACTGAAAAGAAGGAATTTTGAAAATTAAGGCAAAGGATATTTTTCCTCGAAATAATACTGTGGGGAGTACCAGCCCACGCGAGCACTTAGGGGGCATCCATTAATTACGTGTGGTGATTTTTTCGATATTTTTGACCTCTCCCTCCCCCCTAATGAGATATCGTAAGATTTGGCTCAACCCCCTCCTCACGTGAGATTGTTCAAAATGCGTCTTTTCAGTGTAAATATGTTAATCTGTGCTTCATTGTATTGGATTTATTAAAAAAACGTAATTTATTTAATTATTTTTATTTAGGACTAGTTGAGACTAGTATTTAAGACTACTGAGGTCGTAGTCTAAAATCACAATGAAAAAATCGAGCAATTAGATACTTAAATGAGAACTTCTAAAATTGGTGAAAGAATATTCATTCTAATTCAGTCCATGGGTACTCAATTTAACCCAGTTATCTCATAATTTTAAACTGTTTCTTGCAGATGAAAAATTACGTAATCTTTGCGAGAACCCCCCCTCTCCCCCACGTGAGAGTGAGTGAGATTCGGCTTAACCCCCCCGCCCCCCTAAACGCATCACGTAATTAAAGGACGCCCCCTTAAAGGTCTGGCCACACTTCACCGTACCGTCACCATGCCGTGGCTCGGCCGGGTGTTGGCCGACATACGGGAACGAATACTACAACGCTATACAATGTGCTAGTCCACACCTCTCCGCACCGACACCGGATCGTCACCTCCGCGCCATCACCGGGCCGTGCCCGACTAGTTTGGTTTAATTTTTGACGGGCACGGAGCGGACACGGAAGACAATTATCCCAGTTCTTTCCTTTCGAGTGAAACAATTTTGAGTGAAATTTTATTAACTTCAACAATATTTAGCATAATTATGTGTGATGCGGAGAAATTTTTAATTTCCGTTTCGACTGGTATTGTTTTTTATATTATTAATTTCTTCTTCCTCTAGTGCTAGTGCTATCATTCCCAATTCACTATTACTGAAATTACGGAACATCACTTCTACGTAGAAGTCGAAAATAATACTAAACTGCTCCCTCCGCAGAGTGGAGGTCGAGCCAGAATACGGATATGGTACGGGCGCGGCGCGGAAAAGTGTGGCTTCACATAGGACGAACCGTGACACGGCCGACTCGCGGCCTAGCTACGGCACGGTATTGGTGCGGTGAAGTGTGGCCAGACCTTAAGGGTTAATCAAAAGTGCTTCGTGTAAATAACGCTATAGTGATGAATTGACGGAATTATTGGACACTGAGCAATGACGCGAGATAGAGAATAAATGCGTCAAATTGTAAATCATTTTCTTTTATCGGGAAAGGAGAGATGGCTCAGATATAGACCCAGTCTTTTAGAAGCTCATTTCTTGCATAATATTATAGTATCAGTACACGGCATTATTATTATTATACTTGTACAGTCCTGGCCAAAATTAACGCAGCATCGGCCGTAAGGATCGCTAGGGAAGTGCTGCGTTAATTTTGGCCAGGAGTGTACCATAAAAGAGAGCTGAGCATGGAATTTTTTATCGGCAAAATCTAATATTCGAAGTGGTGCGACAAGCATTCAAAAATAGCATTTCAGTATTTATGAGCCGAGGAATACGTCAAAACTCCGTGATTTCTGAAAGAAATGGAAGCACATGACTAAGTATTCTTACAGTGAAGTACCAGCAGAAAAAACTCATTTCACGGATAAATAATAGAAACAACGGCGGAATCTGCTACGATGAGGAATTCAGTAACAAGCAGTGAACGTATATTTTTCAGTCGGACTCATAAAGGAGAAGGTAATTTTTTATCGCTTTTGCAGTAAAAATTCCAACGAAAGCATGCTTTTCAGCATTTACCGACTATCTCTGAAACATCTCCATGATAAAAAAATGAAATGGTCGTACGTTTTGGATGGGGTCTTAATGAAGGTTATGAGATTTTTGTTGAAACTAGAAACAATGGAAATAAAAAAATGGCGTGGAATTTGAGCAAATAAAATAGAGAGCTGCAGACAAAGCGTTGAAAGAAGAAAATGTTTCTAAGAAGTTTGATTATGATAGTTCGATTCGAAAACCAGCATATCTGAAATATTTACCTCTAGGCCTTTGAACGTCACTTTTGCGAAAAAAAACTTGTGTCTCTGATTGATATAGTTGAAGTTCTCTGTAGCTCAAGACTTCTGAAATTCGACTAACAATAAGCCGAAATTCGAAAGCCGCGATAAAATGTTTCATTAGTTTTCAATTTTACTTGGTAGCTCGATTATTCATAAGACGAAGTAATATCCGATACATATTAATAACAGATTTATCTAAACATCAATTTACGATAGATTTAGATTTCCCATCTACATCATCACCATGGGTAATTATATACTTAAAGTAAATTAAACATTTTCAGTCAATCGTTCCATCTTCAATTACAACCTCTAAACATTACCTTTCGAAAATAACTCTTTTGCTATGATTCCTAATTTCCACTATCCATTCAAATATTATTTTCAGGAGCCGTAGTGAGTATTCTTGTATTGTAAACAAAGAAAAAATGGAGCACGGCTGTTAAGGGATTAGACGTTTAAAATCTCCAATAGCCGTTTTTGTCGGCGTCCCTCTTCTCATTCACCGGTATTCCGAGTAAATGAGAAGGGACACCGCACTTTTAGAGAGCACTCAATACGTATTTCGAATAGCGAAGAATGCATCGCATTCGAAATACGTATTGAGTGCTCTCTAAAAGTGCGGTGTGTCCCTTCTAGTTTTCTCGGAATACCGGTGAAGGAGAAGTGGGACGCCGACAAAAATGGCTATTGGAGATTTTAAATCTCTTATTTTTCTATTCATGCATTTCATACATCTCCCCTTGTCCTTCCCTCGACTTTAGTTATTAATTAAAATTAATGATAAGTAGTATCTCAATACTACTTCTTTATTTATTCCAGCTTCTTAATTTCTCCACGAATTATCAAGGCATTTTCTCTTTATAAACAGCACGGATCAATCTCCTGTTGCCTTAATTTCTGCCAATTTATTTTTAAGACCAGTAGTATTCTATTCCATTCCACATTTTCCAAAGTTTTCTCTAAAATTAAAAATGCCGTGTAAGCTAATATAATGGTACAAAGTATAAGTTTTCTGAGCTTTCTTACATTATTCTGTTAGTAATCGCTTTTCTTGTGTGTCCATCATCGACTCCTTCTATCATTTCTATCCCATTCCGTTTTTATTTTTATCCTCGGACAGAGTATATTTGCCGGAATCTTGGAAGCATGTCCGATCGTCTGATTTTGTCCGATATCATTGAGTCACCTGCTCTCTACTCGTTGGCTAAAAGGAAGATTACGTTTTGAAAATCCATTAGCTCCTTTAGTGTATATGTCATACTTTAGCTGGCATGGCTCATTAAGAGCTTTACCTCATTGACTTAGTATTACTTCCATTGCTTTATGCTCAAATTTTGCGACTTTTCTACTCTCGAGTGTTTTATTACAGCTTCAATCTCAAATATGAGGACGAGTTCTGCTTTGTCGTCTTCAACCACGTTATTTTCCTCGAATAGATTTAGATTTTAGATTTAGATATATACCCCGAGAGCCGCCAGAAGCGTATGGCAGGGGGTGTAATACACCACCATTATTCATTCATCCCTATTAGGATCTCTAATAGCCTGGGGAAAAAACGACCAAAAGTAATTATCCGTCCTTGCGATTACTTCCCTATAACGCTTCGTCGATGCCTCTCGAAGATCGCGTTCGCTCCTTACTGGCACTAACATTTCACTTACTTCGTTTATAAATTATGAACGAATGAACTTTTCGAAAAGTTTCCGACGATATTCAGATCTTCTCATCTGTTGTGAATTCCAACCGAGGGACTATCATTGCCGTAACGCTGCTATCAAACCTGAAATCCCCGCAAACGAATCGGGCTGCTCTACGCTGGACCATCTCTAAATCTGAGACTAAACCTACTTCGTGTAGGTCCCAAACCGCACATCAGTATTCTAGACTCGGACGAATAAGAGAAAAGTAAGCTATTTCTTTGACCCTCGTTGAGCATTCTCTCAACGTTTTACCAGTTAATCTTTGCATTTCATTCGCTTTTCCTATCGCATCTCGAATATGTTCTTTAAAAGATAAGTTACTGCTAAACGTGACTTCTAGGTATTTGTTGTAGTGCACTAACTCTAATGGATGCCCTGAGATTAGATACTGCGCGGTAATTATGTTTGTGGAGCGCGTAGAACTCATAGCAACGCATTTATTTATATTTAAATCCAGCTGCCAATCTTTAAAACATCCTGATATTACCTCCACGTCGTTTTGAAGTACATTACAATCGTTTTCTGTAAAAATCTCTCTGTATATCAGGGTATCATCGGCAAATAATCTAACATTACTATTTACGTGTTCTACGAGGTCGATAATGAAAATTACAAATAAAATCGGGCCAAGAACACATCCCTGTGGAACTCCTGATGAGATACTTATTTCGTCGGATAAAATTCCGTCTAATGCAACTCGCTGAGAACTATTTTCTTGAAAAGATTTGGTCCATCTGATAACTTTTTCATCGATCGCGAGGGCACTCTGCTTTTGGATAAGATTTTCGAGAGGAACTGAGTCGAAATTTTTCCTGAAATCTAGGAAAACTGCGTCTGATCTAACACCGCCGTTTACTGCTTTAGATACGTCAATCATAAAAAGCGCTAACTGGGTCTCACAGGACCTACTTTTACGGAATCCTTGCTGGCTCTGACTGATTGCTCCCTTTTCGGAAAGAAAGTGCATGATAGAGCTCGCTATAATATGCTCCATTATTTTGCAAAATATTGAAATTAATGAAATAGGCCTGTAATAATCTGTTTTTGACGCACGCCCTTTCTTAGGCACCGGAGTGACGTTAGCTTTTTTCCACGACATTTGGACGGTTCCCTCATCCAATTATTTCTGATAGAAAATCTGTAGAAGCGGAGCAATTTCATCGGCTAAAGTTTTTATTGCAACAGCGGGAATACCTTCGGATCCTGGCGCCTTTTCCCTATCAATCTCTCGCAATACTTTTCCAATTCCATCAACCGATATCTCGATGAGACACATCTCTTAATCAATGCGCAATGTAAAATCCTTAACTTGACCATTGTCTGCAGTGAAGCATTTCTGGTAGTGCCCGTTAAGTAAGTTAGCTTTATCTTCTGATTTATTTACGGTAATTCCCTCTGCGCTTATGAGGCTAGACTCAGAAAACTGACCTCCACGGGTCTCACGCACGTATGGCCAAAATTCTTTCTGATCGCCAACTAATGTTTCTAATAGGGTTCGAGATCTATATTCCTGGTATTCTTTTCGCTCTACTTCCTTAACTAACTTTCGCACTTCTCTATAGTTTTGTTCTTCGAGCTCATGGTTATTTCCGCATGCTTTGAGTTTCCTCCTCTGCGAGTGAATGTCTATTTGCTTCCTATGTAATGCTCGTAATTAAGGTTTCGTCCACCGTGGCTCTTTACGCTCACGCACGCTCTTAGTAGGAACGAATTTAATTAAACCTCGTTTGATTATCCGGAGAAACCCTATCTAACTATCATTTACTGTATTTGCACCCATGAAGCGGAAAAAATCATCCTTGCACTCGTTTATATAAACCTTAAACTCCGAAATATTAGCTTTGCGAATTACATATACTTGCCTCGGTGGCTTAAGAGATTTAACCGCTACTGCTTTCATCCCCGTCATTGTGACATCATTATCTGAAATACCGTCAACTATACCGAGATTAGTTATCAATTGTGGGTTTGTGGTGGCTAGTAAATCTAGGATGTTACCTTCACCCGCACGAGTCGTTCGAGTCTTCGTCATGTTTACCTGTTCTATCGCATGCAACGAGAAAGTATCGATTAATTTTTGAGAAAAATTTCTCTCTCTGCTAGAGTTGGAGCATGTTAAATTTCCATCAATTCATATGTGGTAGGTTAAAATCTCCTCCTACAACTATGATGTGATCTTTTATTTTTTCACCGATTATCTGTAATGTCTCGGATAAATCGTCTATACAATCAACTTCGTCATCGGCAGGACGATACAATGAACAAACATAAATCTTACTACCGTTTGGTCTTAAAATCGAGCACCAAATCATTTCGCTCCTGCTATTTTCTACAAATCAAATGGTTAAAAGATTAGGTGCTTTCCTGGTGTATGCAATGGATGAAGTCCTCTCGGGTTTTCCACCAGGTCAGGTAAGCTGTAGCCGACGTTTCGATGACTAACTCCGCCATCGTCTTCAGCGCCTTGAAGACGATGGGGTTAGTCATGGAAACGTCGGCTTCAGCTTACCTGACCTGGTGGAAAACCCGAGAGGACTTCATTCATGATCAAACGGTTCTTTACAGCAATACATACATATTGTCCGTAGAGCAAATATTCAATATATCCTTTCCATCTGCATGCTTTCCTTGATTTTCATTAAGGATTTACCAGATCCGTCTCGATGAATGTTGAATATTTCCTCGTATTTATTGAAGTTACAGGCTCTCACTGTTGCGCTCCAGTTTTATCTCTCACTTAACTTAAATTGCATTTCTCCGCAGAAATCCCTCATTCACTCTATAGTCTTTTCCTTTCGAATAGCATTATTTCTGATGAGCACACTAATGATACGTTGTAGGTATGTTGGGATATACAGGATCTTGTCCACTTTTTGGGAGTTTTTTTTAGTTTCCTCTCTCTTCCGTTAGAGATCGGACTTCATCTGTGAACCATAGTTTTCTTCTGACACATTTTATTGGACGAATATCTCCTGTGGTAGTTTACAGTATTACCTCCATCTTTAAAATTCCTACCTTTCTTCTCCTTCGCTGTAGTACCAACCATGGACGAGCCTCCTTTAATTATTCTACAGTTTTTACTTTCTCCATATACGAAGTATAGAGAAAGTATTGTTTTCATGAAAAAAATCGACTTCGAGATTTCAACGGAAATACATGTTTTGGGTTCCCTAGAACACGTTTTGACCATTTTTGGAATGATGTCTGTGTGTATGTGTGTGTGTGTGTGTGTGTGTGTGTGTGTGTGTGTGTGTGTGTGTGTGTGTGACAGTGGGCGCTCTAACGTGAAAACTATTAGTCGTATCAATACCAAAATTCATATATAATACTGTTGTGTGTGCTGTCAGAGTTGATTAGTTTTTCAAGTAAATCGGTAAACCGGAAGTCGAGCTTTATTCATCAAAGCTCATTTCCGGTTTTCAAAATATCTCCATAAATATGATATATAGGTATATTTTATACATGATAAAAGTTTTAGATAATGTTTTTTACTATAACTTTTGTATTTAACAAATTTTTGTATCACCGGTTGATTAGGAGTTATTCGTGAAATACTGATCAACCGGAAGTAGCTGATTATGTACTTTGTGGGCGCTCTAACATAAAAAGTGTTTGTCGGATCAACACCAAATTTCATGTTTAATATTTTATGTTAGGTCTTTAGAGATGATTAGATTTTGGAGAAAATCGGTGAACCGGAAGTCGAGCTTTATTCTTCAAAGCTCATTTCCGGTATTCAAAATATCTCCATAAATATGATATATAGGTATATTGTTTACTTTATAAAAGTTTTAGAAAATCTAATTTACTATAAATTTTGCATGAAGCATATTTTTGTTTCACTGATTGTGTAGGAGTTATTTGTGAAATACTGATAAACCGGAAGTTGCTGATTATGTACGTTGTGGGCGCTCTTGGAGCTGGGGCGAAACGCCATTTCATCGTTTTTCATCGATCATGTCCCGTAAAACATTATTTATAGTGTTTGTGACGTAAAAGATAATATGATATAAATAAACACTCCTCTTCCAAGTTTAGATGGAATATAGAGTTCGAAATTACTATAGTATATAAATATTTACATCTTATATATGGAGAAAGTCATGTGCTGGCCACATCAGATTTTTTATTAATAAATTGAAAAAGTTTTCTCGAATTTGAGTTTGAATTTCATTGGGACATGTGGTCGCTGTAATTACTATAGGTTTGCTCATAATATGATGGGATATCTTGTAAACCTGAATAAACCATCAGGCTTTAAGTCACCAAAATATTCGACAAAGAACTATGAGATGCGGTATCTCTGATAAAATTTGTTCAAATTCCATCAAAATTTTGGTGAATTGAAACATGTCGAGTAATTTAAGGTATACTTTGAGTTAATTTCTGCAATTGAAATATTCTTCTATGAAATAAAAGAAATTTCTTCGTTGATTATAAATAAATATCGTGCATTATATATGGATTAAACAATTTTTTTGATAATGTTTCAGATATATTCAGTTATCCATAAAATATTCCATAATGTATGAATGAAACAGGAGAAAAGAAGGTTAAAACCTAAATTAGTTTAATTTATTAATGTAAAACCTTTATACTGTAATGAAATGATTAACGTTTGTTTTTTATTAAATTTAACGTAGTCATAATTTAAGTTATCTTATGATATACATTTAGAAAGAATCCAGTTTGCGAAACTAAAATATCATTATAATTTCTCAGAAGCTCTTTTAGCTAAAGGGGTAAAGGCTTTTTAAATTTCTAATTAAATATTTCAAAGTTTCTCATAAAAGTCTACGATACGACCTGAGTATACTCTTAATACGTCAACGTCTTCATTTTTATTGCAGTTTCAATCTCTTGTTAAAGTTTGTTAATTAAACTGTTCACGAGCCTTATCTAAAATATAATGAACCTCATATTTTTTGGGGGAATGAAGAAACTTTATCTATGAGATACGCTTCGAAATTCTTACTAAAGTTAATAATAAATCAAGAAAACTTCAAACGAGTATCACGAGGCTTATGTATTACTATATGTTAATTAGGCTTATTCCGTTACACCGTAAAGAAGTGTAACCTGGATTCAGTCGTTATTAAATAGAATGAAACGAAGTTTCAGTCCGGTGTAAGGAAAGATATTACGACACGATTCTTTTATTCTTTACGTTGATTTGATAGTGTGGACTGATTCGGCTTCTTTTCCTTCTCCACGTAGGCGTTTTCCGACGAAATTCTTTTCTAGTTACATCTTCCATTCATCCCGCCTTTCTCACCCTTTTTATTTTCTAGATTTGATTTTTTGTTTTCTACGTTTTCTCTAAAATTGTACTTATTTCCTCGTTTATCACGTGCAACAGAAGAAAACTAAAGTTAGAAAAATATTACGAATGATCAAGTTTCAATTCAAAGTCAAAACAATAACAAAACAAAAATCCTTAGACAAGGAAATAAAACCAGATACTTTAAAAGAAGGAGCAGCATTATGATCATCTGATGTGATTTAAACGTATTTTTACAATGGTTCTTTTAGGTAAGGAAAAGATCAACTGGAGTAAGAAGCGAATTCAGTTAAGAAGGAAGAGGAATGAAAAGGGAAAGTTACGTAATTGAGAGTCAATATAGAAATAATGTAGGTGTAGAATAATGAGATGTCAGATGGGTAGGTCTGTCAGGAACACAATCATTTAGAAGATAAATTGGAATAGGGCATTCAGAAAGTATACATTTCGGTAGTAACCGAACTAAAGGAACTCAGGTTTCAGGTTGGCCTACATATTAGGGAGTTGTAGGATAAGAAGGATGGAAAGGAAATGGATAAAGGGTCAGTGATATCAGTAAAACGATAAAGAAGGCCCAAAGGGGTCATGGCGTGATCATTTATTTTTAATCTGCTCTAAGATACTAGAATCAATAGTTACCGCAACATAGCAGTATTAGAATGGTAACAGAAAAAAAAATCTCTAGCCCATTCTGGTCCCTGAGTAAAACTGTGCACCGTAGGAATCTTGGAGTCCAGTTTAATATCCTTGATGGCCTTCGCCAAAAAACAGCGGCTTCTTTAATTCCTTTTGGCCGCAAGTGCCTTTTTTATGCACTTTATGTCCATTTTTTCTGACTTATCTGAAGATAGCAAATAGAAATCCATATCTCAAACTGCGCTGGTAAGTTCTCGGAACACTATTTTCGAAATATTGAATTCATCCCATAAAAATAGCGAAAGCAAATACTGCGATATAATTTCCCGTCTATCGTGAATGCTATTCTGTGCACTGAGACTCATTACTCAACCGGGGCAAGTAATGCATGAAGGTTATGCGATCCTAACGGAGAAAAATGCATGAAAGGCACGCATTCTCAGCACGCCTCCTCTGTGAATTCGTATCTTCTGAGACGACGGCTATGCAAACGCATTAAGTGCCGCAATACACATTTATTTTGGGAACAATTGAAAAAATAAGAGCGTTTTAAAATATTTCATTCACATCTTATTCCGACGATGAATTAGTCTGTTAATAAAAGTTACCGAGAGAAATAGTATTTCGAATTCGTTAAAATGAAAACTCGCATTCGCTGCATCTCAAGCGGAGATCGCTTCTCTGTCCTTCAGCGAAATTAATGGTTGAATTTTATTTCTTGCTAAAAATTATTGATTCGAAACGAAATAAACTATAACGTACTAACTGTATTATGCATTTCACATAGAATCATACGGTGAACCTCATAATAATGCAGTCGTTAGTTTCAATACGGATGCAATGCTTTTTTGATCAAACTAAGACATTTAATTGATTATAATCTCGGTGTCATTGATCAATTCATGCGCAAATGAAAATTTTAAATATTTCAAGCGCTTCGTACTGTTTTCTAACTGCTATCTCTCTGTTGAAATATACGAATTACTTTCTCAAATGTGAAGGTCTTTGGATGAAAAATTAATCTCCACCCTCAATCTAACATTAGATAAATGTCTCATTGCGGATCGATAATCTAGCGTCAAAAAATTAACCTGGGAAGACTTTGACATTCACCTTTTATTATTCTAGAGCACTGAATAGAACTTCGAAAGATTTAGAATTCTAAAATACTTGCGAATGAAGTTGTACATCCCCATATTATCAATTCTATATCTATTAAATCCTGCTGTCACGTGAAATATACAGTAATGATAACTGAACAACTCCATAGAGATAGGCCTGTCGTTACCTTGATATTAAATATTCATATAATTTCAATACTACATAGAAATAACAAATAGTCTTAGTCATAGACATATAAACCGTGATGTCTTTACTCTCCGAGTTATTCTAAGAAAATTATCCCCAATTATAAGAAATATGTATCATTCACATGCGGATGCCGTAACCTAAAATGTTTTAAACACTTGCAGAGGATTTGATTTCCGGGAAATTTCGTATTTCTCAAGAAATTTCGTGATCGAATTAATTTCTAAGAGAACGATTTCTCGAGTAATTGATTTTAGATGGCAAGAATTATGCCCTATATTGAGTTCAACTTCCGAGGGGAGACTTCTGAATTCGTCGATGCCATAGAGGGCTTTTAGAATTGATCAAATTAGTTCTTCTTTCCAAAAAGGAATAATTAGATCAATTTCTATAGCTGAAACAGTTAAAGTGGATAGGCGTTTACGGCTTCCCTGCCTCTCTTACACTCATTATCTACGAAACCAAAGAAATATTGTTTGCTCAAAATAAGTAATATTATTCTTAGTGGAAACGAAAAGGGTATGTTTTTATTTACTTGAGTATGTATTGAAATTGCGACTTTTCCTTTCTTTTGTCGTTTACGGTATTGAGCCTTATTGTCTTCGACGTGCTCTGATAGACCAGTTATTTATGGTTTAATCAGTGGAAACGTCTATTCATCAAAAAACTACATTTGCGTAGAAATGGGCCGCTCTATGTACTCCTTTTCAGGAACCTCTTCGGTGGCGTACGAACTCATGGTTTAACAATGTCAGTTAGAAAAGAAATAAATTACCTAAACCAGTAAAACTTTATCGAATATCGTATATTTTGTTTCCTCTAGAATTTATAAGTAAAAATTGAAAATTAACTCGTTAAAATAGACACGTTTCTTTCAGGAAATCACGAGAAGACCGTATTGAACGTCCAAAAATGCCGCATATAGTTTAATAGCCGCCAGTTTTTTTTCTTCCGGACTCTTTCTGACGAAAGGATGTTTTTAGAAGGTATTCTATATTTTAAGCAATTATTAGAAGGAAATTCGTAAAAATACTAAGTCATCTCAGATTATAACGTAGGAATTGCGAAAGATAATTTGATTTATCATCATGAAGTTGATGTTATAAGCACTTTGGTTCATTTGACGCATTAGCTAAAAGACGAAAGGAAATACTAACAATTGGCTCATCCGTAAACTTCTCTTTCATGACTGAATCGCGTCCACATCATAAACTGATCGTTTGGTTCTAAAAGAGCTATCCTAAAGCCTTATAAGGTAAAAGAGTTATGTCAGAAGATATAGGATGTTCCCTGGAGGGAATTTTATTCGATTACCTTTCCCTTTGTCTACAAAGAAGGTCATCTAGACTGCATCATGGAAGGAATTACCAAATTACTCATTCCGTTTGTCTAGGCGCGGTATTGATCTAGTGAAAAGAAGCTTCTATCGAATTACGTATTCAGCTAATGACGCAAAACTGAAAAGCGAGCAAATTACGTCTTTTTCATTATTTAGTTCTGCTCGGCGTAGAAAGGGCCGATAGTCTCCGTTGCATGAATTCTTCATTAGAGAGTGATAAATTTACATCCTGATCAACCGAAAGCCAATTAAATTTGAACGAGAGAAGTGTTAATAGTTAAAATTCGATATAATGTGACAATTATCTCTGAAATATTTGTTCGAAATTCCTAATCCTTTCTTATTTTTAAAGTTTTCGTTTAATATTTTCAAATGAGACGAAAAAGTACTTGATCCTCAATTTTGTATTGCTTTCACATTTAACAATTTGCTAGTTAGCTAGTAGCAACTCGATTATACACATACTATCTGATTACCTGTAAATTTCCGTCAAGTGCGACGGAACTTAATTTAAAGTGGGTTGAGTCTATGACAATTGCATTATTTGCACTTATTTACACGATGTAGCCCTGTTCATATGATACATAATTGATGCCAGATTGTTGGAGTGATACCGTATAAATTACAGTATTACATTCTGTTGCATAGATCGTAAATGATGATTATCTGTTCAGCGATAATTTTGGAATCAACAATCAGAAAAAAATGTGTATTATACGATTGTCAGTAATACAATTCATGAGTGTGACGCAAATCATTTTACATTCAAATCTACATAGGCTGAATTTTCCCGTGTTTCCTTAACAGAAATTAGTGAGCTTTAACGGTTGCGCTAGTGTAAAATGTTACGATTCCTCGATAACAGAAAATGTTGCTAAATGTTCGTATAATTGAAAAAACTGCTCTTTATTTCGAATCAAATCCGAAATTCCGTGACCTTAATTACGATGTTTAATCGTTTTCTCTCCTGATGGGGTTTGTCTAGATTACAAACAACTATCGTTTTAGTATAATTTTGTAAAATAAATTAAGTCTGCAAGAGATAAATGAGACGATACACGCAATTTTTATGGATGAATTTGTTGAAACTAATGGAATGACTTTACATATTTCGCACGGAAAAACTTTAAAAACTAAATTGATAACTTAAATCTTCACCGTGAATATGAGAATGGAAATTTTATGGTTGTAAACATTTGTTTGTTCAAAATATATAGCTTCAATTCTTTTTAAATTCCGCTGAATTCATATTGACAAAATAGAATTCATTAGCTGTGTTGATAGTCTCTAAGATACTTCAAATATTCGCATTCTCTCTTTTGTTAAATGCATTTTTGGATTTATATTGCCCGGTCATCTCCGAAAAAAATGCATAGAAACTGAGCCAAATTGATCATTATTCATGTTTAAACGTTTGAGAGTTAAACTCAGCCATTCCTGGGAGATTAATTTAAGTTCATTCGTTCTTATTCTCAATCGCTCTTTGACTACTTCCTTCTTGCGAATGATTTTATCAGAACCAAAAATCAATTTATTTTCGAACAAGTTTTGGATATTTATCACTCATTCTAGTTAAATTCATAGATTTACCTACAAATATTACGAATTGTGCTACTTTGAAGGTAAACATCGAAAACTTCTACCAACTAAATAATGGAAAATAAGATTGAGGAATCGATTGTCCGGAAACCCATTGAGTACATCGACTTCTTAAAACAGGTCAACATTAATTTACACTCCTTACCATCTGGATGTGGTATACTTGGCAGAAACCTAATTGGCTTTTGTCCAACTGGCTTTGCTTTCATTGGCCGCAGAGCAGATGCAAATATGAATTTCATTGTCTGATTTATTACTAAATTCTCAGCCCAAATGAAAAGCTAAAGCAAATATTGATTCTCTTGCAGTTAAATAAGCGATATGGAATGGTTTCGGATTCTTCAGTGTCATAATGGTTTGTTTTATATTTCATTCATGGAATTTTTCATGCAAAATGGAATCATCAGACGTCTCGTATTACAAGAGTCCGGTCAGGTTGAAGTAAAATTAGTTGATGCAAAATTCATCTAGTACGACATTAATCATAAACAATATCTATGCGCGACAAACCAAGATCAAAATAATAGGGAGAATGTTCGCTTGGAAATGTATTGAGTTAGAAGGCAGGGATAGCCTCGTGACGCTATCAGATTTACTTCGAAGTCTACTCTACCGCAAGCCCAGCCACGAGCCATCTCTGTGAGCGGTAAAAGAAATGAATACGGAAATTATTGAGAGCTCCAAATGCCTACGGTAGGGTTAGTTCATGCATTAAAAGCGGGGAATTACATGATTATAATCGGCGCATTGAAATCAGATCGAAAAATGAAAGTTGTATAAATATATGTAAACTTTACTCGAAGATTAATCGTGCCCTTTGCTTACAAATCATTGAGCACTTCCAGGTCTGTGAAGTCAATCAATTTAATAAGCCGCAGAGAACTAAGTGAGGGATCCGCAAATATAATTTACAAATTCGAAAGTAGGCTAAATTTAAGGCTCATTGTATGTATATGTGTACCCTGCAAGAGGTTTCTGCATAATGACTGTGCTTCCATAATCGATTACTTTCACGGAGGATGACCGATTTGAGCAAAGATGACGAAAAATTACTTTTGATGTTATCTTATTATTGGTGAAACTTCCACAGCGGGGATACGTAAATGTCTCATTTTCCAAAAGGGCACTAAATAAGCAGTAAATAAATCCGTGGCCGATTTACCGCGATTAAAAATAGTTCATTTCGAATTCGAAAAGATGAGGCCCCTTCTACTATAAAAATAAATTAACCCAACCGAATTTCATCCTGATATTTATATAGCTTTACCTCTTACAATATGCGCGGAGAACCAGGATTATTGCTTTTTGTCTTGGATGTCCAAGCATCTTGATTTTGCGGGAATATTTCCGGCTTTTTCACTGTGTCCCGAAATTTTGAATTTCTTGATTCGAAAAATTATAGGATTAGATGTTTTAAATCAATAGCCTTCTAAATCGGTGTGCCTTGCATTATTCACCGGTAATCGGAGAAAACAAGAGCTGCACTTTTAAGGGTGTATATATTAAGATGTTCTTAAAAGTGTTCTTTTCTTGTTTTCTCCGAATACCGGTGAATGAGACGAGGAGCGTCGACAATGACAAAGGAGACTGGAGAAAGAAAACCTCTAATCCAGTAACAGCCGTGTTCCAAATTCTCTTTCTTATCACATTATAGGATATTGAATCTCAGCGGTGTCAATAAAATGAGGTACTTACAGTGAATTATGTTTAAAGCTCGATGAACCTGTGTTTAAAGACGTGACTGGAATGAAAGATGTGAAAGGAAAAATCAGATGAGATTCAGCCGAAATACTGTCGTGGCAAATATTTGTGTTAGTCAGTGAAGGAAATAGATATGTCTTGCTTTTTGATATCAGAAGTTACTTTTAGGGAAGCCATTCCATTCTAAAATTTTCATACCAGTTAGAACGATAATGACAAGCATTTGACTCAACAATTCTCGGTCTCAACCCAAATTTTTCGTCATTAAAGATGGTGTAGGCACAATGTTGTGCTCAGTACTCCATCTAAGTAAGTACTTCTGGATACCGTAGTTATACTTTTAGTGCTTAAAGTTTAGTTCTACTGCGGAATCATTTCCATTATTTTAAGTATTAAAAATTAATATAATTTTTGACAATGAGTTCGTCATTTCAAATCTTTTGAAAATTGTAAGCTATTCTTCGACTATCGTATTATCTATTCATAATTCAATTCTCATTGTAAAGTTATATTACGGCGCCCCGTTGCGATGTGTTTTCTTATGTATTCCGAGAATTTTTCATCGTCGTTTGGATTACATTAGCCTCGTATCTGTAAACCGTCTACCAGCTTTTAGAAGCAATTTTCGTAACTGAGGAACTCCCTGAGAGCATAAGAAGGACACTAAAATGATTATTCGTCCATTCATTCATCTCTCGAAGAAATAACAGCGCTACTCAATGACTCTTCCAAGTTGTCTTTCCTCTCACCTGTCTTCCCCACCTGTCTTCCCCTCTACGCCCCGCAATGCGCCCACGTTGTTTCCGGGTAAATGGGATTACAACACTCAAAACTGCGATAGTATTTTGCTTCGCTTCTGTTTTATTAGAACAGCTGCTAGCGATCGATCGATGTTTCAAGAGTAATGCTTGCTTTTTCCATTATAATGTGGGCGTCGACACTTCAGCGCTTTAGCCTTACGCAGGTAATCTCGCTGACTTTTCATAGAAATGTACGCTTTTTGTTAGATTTTTACTTTCTCCATGTACGTAGTATGGAGAAAGTTCATGAAAAAAATCGACTTAGAGATTTCAACGGAAATACATGTTTTGGGGTCCATGGAACACCTTTTGACCATTTTCGGAATGATGTCTGTGTTTATGTGTGTGTGTATGTGTGTGTGTGTGTGTGCTTGTGGGCGCTCTAACGTAAAAACTGTTAGTCGTGTCAATACCAAACTTCACATATAGCAATGTGGTAGGTGCTGTCAGAGTTGACTAGTTTTTGGAGTAAATCGGTTAAACGGAAGTCGAGCTTTATTATTTGAAGCTCGTTTCCGTTTTTGCAAAATTCCTACATTAATCTGATATTTAGGTATATACAGTTCTCTACAAAAAATACAAAACAATGTATTTGTATATATCTTCCAAGGTTAGATTGAATCTAGAGTTCGAAAATACTGTCGTAGATAAATATTTACATCTTATATATGGAGAAAGTCATGTGCTGGCCACATCAGATTTTTTAATATTGATAATTCATCAAATGTTTAATTTAATCGCTTCATAGGAATAATTTTCAAATATGTTTCTCGATTAAGAATAGTAGAAAATATACCTCTATTTTTACAAACTAGTAATCTAGATTTAGGTTGCTTAACGATTATATTAAACTAATGCAGAAAACGATGAATGGTGAGAGTTGTATACGGCTCTTTGAATGAGGGTTAGATACTACCCTCTACACTTAAGGTAGTTTTTATCAGCATAACATAATCAACACTAAGTTCTACGTGCAAGTACCTGAGATTGTAGGCGTCGTTGATTGAAGTTGGCAAAACAGTTCTTCCTCCATTTCTCCAAAGGATGCCATGCAGAATTTTATGTTATTCCTACGTTAGTTATCATTTGTCAGCTATTAGTATTAAACGGAACAAGGTGGTGTTCGAATGCATAGAAAAATAGCAAAATCAATCCGTGGATCGCCTTTTATGTACGATCGGAAAAAATGTGAAGATAATAAAACGAAGTTAGCGATGCTTTGACGCCGTGGATCCTTCGCCATTCGTGACAGCCGTGTATCAGTGAATTCACGTTATCTCATACACGTAAACTCGCCCAAGAATTGTTGAACTTTTCTGCGACGTATTCGATTTCCGAAAGTCCACGCTATGCCTCATCATATTTTAACATTTCAGTCTACTTTATTCCTATATGTTTGCTGTCAAATATTTACTCAATAGGATATAAAAACTCTAGTTTCCTAATTTTTGTTACATTTGAGGAAAAAATCAATGATACTCCTATTTTATTTCTCTCCTTATCTTGATGAATTCCTCGTCTAGGGGAGACCGGGGCAAGTATGTTACAGGGGTAGGTTATCCAGTGCTCATTGCTTACATATCGTTACTCCAAACGAGCCAGTTGTCAAATCAGTGGAAGTACCGTGGCCACTATTTATACGCCAATTTGGAGACAGTTGCATTTGTTACTGGTGAGGTAGACAGCTTATTCTAATTTTTACTTTCTCCCTATACGTAGTATAGAGAAAGTATTGTATTCGCAAAAAAATTCGACCTCCAGATTTCAAGGGAAATAGATGTTTTGGGGCCCATAGAGTTCGTTTTCGCTATTTTCCCGAACATGTCTGTCTGTGGTAAAAACTTTTGTGGGTGCTCTATCTTAAAAAGTGATTATCCGATCATTTCGAAATTCATATTTAGTACTTTCCGAACAATGCCAATTGTTGATTAGTTTTTAATGAATATCGCTTAACTGGAAGTTGCGGTTTATTCGGAACAAAATTTTGTTTCTTAAATATCTCTGTCGGAATGCAATGTAGGTATATACAATTATGTACACAAGCTATAGATAATGTATATTACTACAACTTTTGTTTGAAACATTTTTTCGTAACACTGATTGTTTAGGAGTTATTTGTGAATACTCGCGAACCGTAAGTTGCTTTTTATCCAAAAACTGTAGTTTTTCTTAAATATCTCTAACAGAATGTGATGTACTTATATACAATTTGCACAAAAATTATAGATAATGTATTTTACTAAAACTTTTGTATGAAACATTTTTCTGTAACACTCATTGTTTTGGAGTTACATATTTATATATTACCGGAATAGGCTTCTGTTTTCAATAAATATGATGAAAGTCATGTGTTGGCCACATCAGATTTTTCTTTTTACGAGTAAATCTAAACACCCATATGATGATATTAATAAAACCTGTACTATTAGATCATCATACATCAATATCCATAATTCGACTAGATTTCCTTTTTGCAGGTATTTTAAGGTATTCAGCTTATCGCTTACCTCATGAGTTAAGTTTTGAGGTTGAGTTTTAACTAAAACATGACGATTGGGCAAGTTTACACAAAGCGAATGGGACACGTTTACAAGCTTTGTAAATTTGCTTGAGTGTGTGTGTGTTCAGATGAAAATACGGTCCGAAAATACACAATAAAATTAAATAGAAGTAAAAATATTATTCCAAACGTGATGAAGATTGCGCTTACAGGTAAAATCTTGAAAAATAAATTGTTCAAATTACGAATTCTTCGAAAAATAAATTGTTCAAATGACAAGTTCTTCGAAAATAATACCACGTTAAAAACGCACACACCCAACCTAAACTTCAAGGAGGTTAGTAATTTAACTAAATAGATTCCAACTCCGAATAAGTTCCTTTGAAATAAATTTTGGATATTATATTATTATATTATATTGCAATATGTAAGTCTCCGCATTGCACTTTCCGTTCCTGTTTCAGAATTTCTCTAACACATTTTCGGTATATTTCCAAAGTTAACATAAAATGTTCTAAAGAGTCTTTCTACTATGCTATTGTACACTATACTATATATACTAGTCCTAGTATACTATACTAGGACTAATTATGCCGCACGCCACGCAATACATAACTTAGTAAATTTCAGCTTTACAGCCTTCCTCAGTTTAGCTATGATCAACAAATTGTGTATTACCAGGAAATATACTCAAAAGGATTTCCTAATTTGATATAGTTTCCTAGAAGGAAAAAAGTAGCATGGATATCCGCCCTGATAATAGAAACTTGAAATCCTTGTGTTTGAAAGAGCTTTATATTTTAGATTCTTCGAAGAGCTTAGGAAGAGAAGTTTAGACGTTCAAAGAGCCTTACGAGAAGCCGTTACACCAATTAGACCTCTGAAGAGGAGACAAGAAGAGCTATTGAGAGTATTAATAGGTTAAAAATTAAATATCGATTTTTAAAAAGCTTTCGAGCGAACCAAGTGTGACTAATTAAGAGAGACAGGATAGTTCGATTTAAAGATGAATCAAATTAGAGTGAATCTTTAAAGGCAGGGAAAAAGGCGAGGAAGTGAGGTAAGGAGAAAGAGAGAAAGCGAATGGAATGGTAAAAAAAATGGATGAGGAATAGACGAACTCTTTGGAAATCGATGAGTTATCCCAGTGAAAAAGATCGCCAAATATGAAATTAAAAGCTATAGTTCGTTTCCTACGCTGACACGTTCGTATTAGTAGAGGAAAGGATTCACAAAATTCTCTTCTCTGATGAAAGAGAAAGACGTAAAGGCTCAGAAAGTGACGGCTTTCTTATCTTTATGAGTGTACTAATAAGCTGTTGACTTACAAGCGAGTACGGCGAAAATCTTTATTAGGCGTAAGAGAAACGACTTTAGAACTTTAGACGCATTGCGTATAAATTCGCTTTAGTAGAAGTAGCACTAAGCGAAGGTATATAAGGTTAGTAGTATATATTTTATTGACGCTAAAAGATATGACGAAATTAAATGCAATCGAAGCGCTCAAACACTCTTAAAGTGAACATTTATCGAGGATTATCTAAATACAGCATCTTTCGTTCAAAGACCAACTACGAGCATTCCATCGTATCCCGAAACAAATGCGACATATAAATAATTTTGATTTCCAATCTCATTTATGACTTAAGTGCAAATCTCTTACTCGGCGATTAAGTTCGTAACCTTCGCACGATCTTGCTGTTAAACTGCTAGGAATGCGCGGTTTGATAATGTGGCGGGATGCGTCCTTTCGATTTAAAAATTTTCTCTTCCCAAAAGCTTGATTTGCAATTCGAACGTGAAATGTAACACCATTGACGATTGAGATGTCACTAATCGCAAGGTAGGCTACTTAACTCTTGTAGAGATCAGGACCTTATTCGAGATGTTTCAACCACTTCAGCTCTCTTATTTCCGAGACGATAATTTTATCTTCTTTCTTTACTGCACTGCGTCAATACTGCATTGTGACGCATCAATTCATATCACAAAATAAAACTTTCTGTGCCGTTTAATATTCACTAAAGACCTTATAGTATGTGTTTGGTCTTAACCTTTTTGTTCAATGCCTAATTCCTTATAGAAGGACTTCATTGGCGGCGATTCCCTTCCGGATAGTTAAAACCCCCGTAGAAGGCTAACACTTCAGGCTAATACTTCATAATACATTTAAAAATTTTAGGCTCTTTGTAGACTTCTAAAAACTAAGGAGCTGATCTACCGACATCTTAAGTGATCTAACCTAGCTATTTACATGTTTTCCATTATTTGATGGGTTTAGTCATTCCGGCAGATGGAGTTTGTTTTTAACTTTTATATTTGGTCTTCAAAATCTGTGCCCAAGTGTTCAGAAGGATCTCGTCGTTCTCCTCCTCGTCTTAAGAAATGATGGTGGAATTGATGTGGTTGTTTCATTGCCTCAGTGATCTCAAGGATGCGGTTGGGCAGAGAGTAGCGGGTTCGAGTGCAGTAGTTTCTCTCTTGTTGCTGACCTGTTTCTTAACAACTTCCTTTAGTCTATGAATAATAGGACATCTCATGCCCCTTGTGGCTGCGTGACCTTGGCCGCAGTGGTAAATTTGGCTGAAGCACTGATGCCCATTGGTCCAGTCAAGTCCAATCGTAACTTTGCACATAGAAATGTGTCGCTTTTCAACAGTTACAGTCCTTCTAGTTGTTGCTTCTATGTGGAGGGAGTGATAAACGTTGACTTAATACAGATTATTTCAAAACCTTGTTCCTCGAATACTTTCTTGATTTCGTCCACGTCTAATCCAACTAGTAGGTTTCGTTCAACGAAGTCGACCTCCCTCTTAGTAGAGATTTGGTATATGAAATAGAGGATGTTGCTTTCTCTCAGGAGCTTCACACTAGCCAGATAATCAGGGGTTGTGGCACTTATCAAGGATTGGATAGTGTATACTAATTGACGGAATTGCTGGATTGGTGGGATGCTTGATGGTAAAATCAACTAATCTTCTTGTTGGGTTGACTTTCGTTAGGTAAGTTTGGAATGGGTTGAGTTTGGTGGGTAGGAAAGGGGGAATTTCCTTCTGGTCTGCCACTGTTGTAAAACCATCACTATCAGCGAGCCAGTGGCGAGGCGAGTGGGGAGGGAGGTTTAGGGGTTCAACCCCCCCCCCCCAAGATTTAAGGCCTATGACTAGCTCTGTACTTTTTTTCTGCTGAAGAGTACAAAACCCCAATAATCACGCAAGTCTTACAGATATACTGCTAGTCACGCGTTTGCTTGATAAATTCAGCGGAAGCTTCGCATACCCGTAAATATGGCTCCGATGTCTGTTAAGGTAATGTTTTCGGCAGCAGAGTAGGCCTAGAGCCGACATCGATGGGGCGCTATGATACGTGTGTTTCGCACACTATGTTCAACTTCTTAAAGCTATCCTTTAGTTAGATAAGTCACACCATAGGATAAGATTCCCATGAGAAAAATTCGAAAGGGCTGATTTGTTTATTCCACGAAAAAATACAAGGGAACCTTCGAGAAGTAATTCGAAACTTGCACCCTGAAAACAAAGATTAAGAATACGTTTGAGAGACAAACAGATTGATAAAACGCTTTGTTAGATCTTTTGCATGTGACTGTTTCATGGATTTGAATGCAAAGTTAGGCTCCAGAGTAGTGCTTATGAGAAATTCACAGTGAACAGTTCGAAGGAGAGTTTAATTTGGATTTCATAAGGTGCAGATGGACACCCGAAAATGTTTTCACAGTCCGCAAATAGCTCGAGGCCGCTATTGGAAAAAACCTAAGTTAATGGCTATGTGGTTTTTGTGAAATAACCATTATTAAATGCATAAATTAAGATTGTCTTATTATAGAGCTGTTATCGGAGGGCACATTTCAATATGAGTTTAGCGACAATTGCAAAGTTAATTGATCCTTTATTAAGAATTCTGGACGATTAAAAGTCTGCACAGTAGACTCTTCATTACTCGGTATGATAGAAAATATACTGATCTTTATTTTATGATTGCCTGTTAATTTGATGTATATTTACGAAAATTATTCGATAACAGAATTTCCGTAGAAATTTAAAAAAAGTAAAAGTAGTTTTTGATTTCTTTGAACGCTCAGTGCGTAAGAATGGGTTTGCATCAGCTCTCTGCTGGTTAAACCACCTATTACTTAGTCTAAATAATTGTAATTTGAGGTCTTCAATTTTTTCACCTTGGTATGTGATTTTAATTCTGCAAATTCAATTATAATATCAACTATAATCAAGAGTCTACTGTATTTTTTAATACAGCCGAATTTTCAATATTCGGTATGTGATGCATTTAGTGGAATACTTAGCTACTGCATAAATAACGAAGTCAGGCTTAGTTGTAAGCCTACCAGAAATTTTAATCTGATATAAATGTTTTGTTTCTTACATAAACCTTGTATGTGCAATAAGCTGTATATATACTTCATATTTTTTACATTGATGGTGTTTTCTGTGCAGGCGAAATTTCACTTAAATTTCAAAATCTGTTGTTGATATAGTCAAATAACAAAAGATATTCAAGTAAGCACGGGAACGCCAATGTGGGGGATCCAAGAAGTGGATGTTACGTTTTATATCACTTGCCAAATAACCGTAACTATTTTTTTTCCTTCCCACGCTTTGCAACCTCTTGGAAGAAGTTTAGATCTACAACACTAAAAAACTTCAGCATAGGAGAAAATGAGTTTTTAATAGATATTGAACGTATCCAAACAAGAAAGTAAACAGCACTTATGATAAGTTTCCAATTTTTCGCTTATGTAAACTACTATCATGGAAAGTGTTATAAGTAGGCCATAAATGCGTTTCACTCCTCTAGTTTTCAATGCATTTAGTTTTTGAAAGAATTGACATATATTGTAGTAAGTAGCGGGCATGAATATTCTAGCCCCTGTAAGGTAGGCATTTATCGTTTGCTCGGAAGCCTTGGACAATCCTGACTGCGCCACTGAAGCGAGCCTTTCTAGAGCTGTACAATTAGTCTGTAAGAAGGATTGCTGCAGCCTTTGGCTTTAATTTGAAGACTCTTGCTTATTACTATAAGAATTTAAATTGCCTTATGGAAGAAAACTTAAATTTCATAAAGTTTTAAAGGAATATAAACATTCCCTTGTACACTTTGTTAGCTTTAAGTTTACACAGATGACATAACCGAAAAAACAATTAATTAAATGAAAAACTACAAAAGTTTTAAGCTTATAAAAACACCACAATAAAACTTAAATTTCAACTGATGAATGAGTATGAAAAATAGAAAATAAGTGCAAGAACTAAAAGTAGAAAAATGCTATTTGGAAAACTGTAAACCTGCGTCGGTCCACTCTATCTTTCATCGGTATTTGTGCGAAGAAATGCACGATTTAATAGAATATAAAAATACTTATTATTCAAATTTTTTTGTCTGTCATTTACTAATCGCTTCACGCAACTAGTACGCACTTTTCTCCGTGATGAACATTTAATAGCTTAATAATTCATAGAAATTTCAATTGATAGTCTCGCTTAATTAATAAGGACTTAAAGCATCTACCAAGTACACTTGACAAGAGGCTTAAATTTTATTTTAATTTTCTCTGTTAATAGTCGTACTACTTCAAAATAATATTCTGCAGACTTGAGGATACGAAGCGGAAGAGAAGAGTTGAATAAGCACTTGAACTGTCATAGATGTTTATATCTACACGTTTAGCAACAATTTGTTCACTATGAAATTATTTAATTTTCTATTGGAAAAAAATTTAATCTACTAACTTACTTATTCGTTAAATTAAGATAATCTTAAGCCTATTAAGGTAATCTTGCAGAATTGGTCTTAAAATTGTGTCTCATTAATGGCTGGAAATATACTGAGTAATTGTTTTGCCTGAGATTCTATTAAAGCTCATTTTGCACTTGTAGTAGCGGTCATGATGAAATGTTATAAGTTGAATTTGATCCCATCTTTGAGATTTTCGAAAGAGGCTCTATCATCATTAATAATGGAAAAGAATCATTTTTACATTATTATTATGGCCTTCCACGAAGTACATTTGCGTTTATTTTAAGCTATAGTTGGGAATAATTTTCAAAATTTCTTGGTAAAAAGTAAAGTACATTTCAATAATGATGATAGCATATGATGATGATGATAAGGAATTTTTTTACACTTTGGTAATCCGAACCTTCCTTTTGTCTCCGAATGAAGGAGCGGAGCGCCGACTAAAACGGCTATTGGAGATTTTAAATCTAATCTTTCCCTGTTTTGAGCCAATTTCTTAATTCCCGCAGGTCCATATTTTCCTTTCAGGTCGTCTGTCATCTTTATTCTTCTCCTTCCATTCATCTTTCTTCCAGCTACAAATCCTTCTATCACTGATTCCATTTCTTCTTAACTCATGTTCAATTCCTTTTTCTCTTCCTGATTATCTCCATGAATGAAATTTTTCATTTATTCTCTTTTAAACTTCTTTATTTCATACTTTACTGATAATTTAATTCCCTCTACCTTCACATTTCTCTTTCTTCTAAACGTCTTTCATCTGCTTTTATTATTGCCCAATTTTTGCAATTATAATAAAAAGTGCAAATATAGTAAAACACTCCAAATACAGCACTTCACTAGTCTTTTACTTAGTTCTACATGCATCTTTCCTTGTAATAATTTCCTCATGAATGCTCCCTTTTCCATCGATAATCTCGATCTGATTTCTCTCACTTTTCCATTCTTCTGTTATTTTACTACCAAAATATGTGAATTCATTTACTTGCTCTATGCAACATTATTAATTTTAGCTTTGATATCTTCATTTCCTCTTATCCTCATTACTTTCGTTGTATTACTATTTATTTTTAATCCATACGTTTCCATTGTTTTCTGTAATTTTTGTATCAGAACTTCTAATTTACTTTTGTTTTCCGCTAAGATAAGCATATCGTCAGAAAATCGTATACAACTAATTAAACAGGATTTATATTTTTTTCAGTGCAAACATTGAAAAGAGTCGGTGATAAACAACATCCTTGCCTAACTCCTCTTCCCAGTTCATATAATTCCGATTTCCACTTCATTATTTTCATTTCTCCAATTTCTCCAATTCACTCTTCATCCCTTTAGAATTTTCATTAATGTATCCCATTTTACCCAGCCAAATGTCTGTTCCGTGTTTATAAAGCACATATTTACGCCTTTTCCCTTTTCTATATACCTTTCACCCTTATTCTCAGCATCCCAATAGCATTCCTTGTTCCCTTCCCCCTTCTAAATCCAAATTGTTCTTCTCTCAGATTGTCTTCCGTTTTTGTATTTAATCTTTTACTTTATATTCTTGTTAATTATTTGTTATATTAAAATGGCTGTCCTGAATGCGTTACATGTTCTTGTTCCTGTTTTCTTTTGGATTGGAAACGTTATTGATTTTGTAAAATTGTCTGGCTAATCTCCGCTATTATATATCTTATTAGATGGTTTCGTCATTTCTGTTATTGTATTTTCATTCATTACCTTAAAAATGTTTACTGGTACCTCATCTATACCTCTTAGCCATAGCATTTCTGATGCCTTTTATCGCTTGCCTTACCTCTTCTTTTAATACATAAGATCTTATTTCTTTCCTATCTACATAGTCTTCTTCTTCTGTTTGAGAACATGTTGGTTTATCGTGCTTTATGAACACAAATTTTATAAATTCTTTCTACCTATTCATTACCTCTTGCAATGTATGTAGAATTTAACCAATCCCATATTCTATTTATTTTCCACTCATCATTTTCCATTCCTTATTTCAGATGCATTGATCTACATGTACACTCCTGGCCAAAATTAACGCAGCACCTCCCTAGCGATCCTTACGGCCGGTGCTGCGTTAATTTTGGCCAGGACTGTACATAAAATTGTACTGCCCTCTTTTATCCCGAGTATTCTAATTCCTTACATTAATAAGTTTTCCCTCGCTTTCTATTTCTCTTCTCAGTTCATAATACAATTTCCTATACATCTTTAACACTTTTTCAATTCCATCTTTTTACTTTCTTTGCTATTTGAGTTCTCTTCAATCTTATTTCTAACTTAGTCACTATTAAAACATGGTCACTATTTATATCAGCTCCAGGTAAACCTTTCACATTTCTTATTCCATTTTTACATCTTTCATTTATTGTGTTAGTCCCACGTGTTGGTAATAGCTAAATTTTCAGCTCCACAGAGTTCAATAAATCTTTCTCCTGTTCCATTCCTTTTTCTTAGCCCATATTTACCGATAATATTTCCTTCCACTTGCCTTCCATTTTTCTTGCCCTACTTTAGCATTCCAGTCTGCCATTATAGTCCTGCAACATTTCCCTTTCTCTTTTTGTATCATTTTTTCAACCTTTTCATATATTTCCTCGGCCTCTTCCCCTTCACAGTCATTTGCTGGCATGTATACCTGTATGATAAGTGTATCTCTTGGTATTTCGTTTATCTTAACTCCTATTATTCCATCATTTACGGGCATCACTCTTTCAATACTTTGTCTAATTTTATTATTCACTATAATTACAACTTCATTTCTACCTTTAAATTATCCTGAATAAATTATTACCTTACCCTCGCTTACTAACTCTTCACTTCCTTCCCATCTCATTTTACTAATATCAACAATACAGAAGGATTGAAGTACCAAAAACTATCAAAAGACCTGAATTATGTGACGTTATGCTTATTTCGTTCCGGCAAGGAACTGCAGTTCCTCCGGGCTTTGAAGATGCTTCCATTGGGAGCGAAATAGTATGCATATCGCCGTGTTATTTACAACTTTTGATGGTTCTTGGTGCTTCATTCATTCTATATTTCAACAATCAACAGTCTTCCATTATTATAACACCAACAATGTCCAGCTGATTCTTATCCATTTTCTTCTTTAAGTTTTTCATTTTTCCTGGATGTAGTAATGTACGGACATTCCAAATTCATTCATGTTTTCCTATGTATTATTCGATCGGTGATCCGACGGAGAGACTATTTTCGGAGCATTTCGATCGCCCTCCAAAAAGGCTTACAAAGGGTGAACACTTATCCCAGTGGACATTCGATCATCATTGCCTCGTCTGTTTAAACAGGTTGCACCACATGTGGGTGAGGTTGACATGTTTGAAAGAGTAGACACATCTCAACCATGTTAATTTCTACTTTGACTTAAAAACTATGAGAAACCAGATTGTCAAAATTACCACTTTTGGTGTCTCACCAATTTAGATTTTTGTATTGGAGGGTAACTGAGTATTCACACTCGAAAGAGACAAATAGGATACAAAAATTCCATATGCCTACTCGTTTGGATTACAATACTCTTTCCGTCAGTAATCTTTTTCTTTTCATTTCTACGTTCCAAACTAAGTATAAAAAATTCTTTAAATAGACATTATAATTATTTTAAATGTCTCATTGATAACATAAAAAGGTAACGTTATTTGTAAGGATTATTACTCTACTTTGGCGATTAAGTCTAGCATTAAATCAACAGAATTAACCTGACCTGTTACTTGCTTTTCCCAATTGTTTCCTTCTTAACCAATACTGAAAAAGAAATTAAATTGGGGCACGGCTGTTATAAAAATAAAGATTAATAAAACTCCTTAAACCGTTATGCGGGTGTTCTGAGGCTACCTTGTGACCGGTTCATAGAAACTCAGCAGAATCTGGGAATACCACCTTTGTGGAAAGTAAATGGATCTCTTCAGAAAGTAGGTTTTCCTAGAATTTGAATGAACTGATCATAGTGGAGCCTCAGACTCAAAAGTAATATCTGAAATATCTACTCAAAGACGGCCTTCATAGGTATTCAGTGTTTCCTTTCCTTCACTTCCCGAATCTAATGCTCTAATAATTTCATTTCCTAATACTATTGGATTGAGGATAAATACAACATGTTCTACCTATATTTACCTAGTTCCAAAATTCATCGTCCTTTGCACAATTTCCATAAAATACTATTAGCATATTGGCAATACTCCACATAAGTGCGATCTAATAGATTCTTACAGAGAATGCGAGCGACTTTCCCTACCCTTAATCAATCTCAATAACAGTGATTTTGGAACACCAACTCAATGAATCTTTTTGTGAAACTACGTTGACAATGAAGCGTCACTCGAATGAGAATTAAAACCTCAAATGAACGTTACAAAAATTGAAAAAAGCTGGAATTTGGATATAATTTAAATATATCTGTAAGAATTGTCCATTTCTCCTTATTGTCTTCATCACTACAGCTATGAATTAATGTCACGCTCCAATTAGTTACAACTGTTCGATCTGTATCCGCAATATTATTCGTGAGGGATTAATGGGAAATTACTCTCACGTCTCCATCGTAAAGCTCTCGCACGTCTCCTTCCCCAAGAAGTAGACATTGCTCTCAACCAACGACCTGCGTAACTCTATTTGCATTAGTACCCACTCTTTTCCACTCAGCTTCCATTGGCTGAATGCTTTCTGAAATCGGGAATTTCATAAGTTCGTCCGCGGGGGATTTCATTGATCAACGATTTCCCTTCGCTTACGTAAGAACCAATCGATTTAGCATCTTATTCGGGATCTGTAACTTAAATTGTCCCTGTATTTTTCTCGGAGATCTCATTACCGAGATGATTCTTTCTTTTCATTTTATCTTCGGATTTTATTATGTACATGTCTCAATGGTTGTGAGATAAGTCGGAGGCGAGACGATACTTAAGATTTATTCTAGTGTATATGGAAGTTCATAAAAAAAAATAGAGAATCACTTCATGACGAAACCTGTTTCGGCAACTTATTGACAACCTCAGTCTACTTCGAAATCACGAGAACAATCTATGTGAATTTGGTGTGCATCGCGTAATTACGTGAATAGACTAAAAATAAAAAGGGGTTAAATGATTAATTAGCTAAGACAGAACTGATCCTTGCTTATAAATAATTATTCTAAGCTAATTCCAAAAAGTTACGTAAGTAATATATGGTGGGATGTAGCAACGCCATCAAAGTATGTATGGGATAGAGCCGGTATGTGGAACTGCGATGTGACGAAAATGAACGTCATATAAGCAGTAGTTTCGAGATTTTTCTACTATAAGAAAGGTAATTTACTGATCCTAGTCGATTGGAAAATTCCAAAATAGGCGAATAAATTCAGTATTCTCCCTTGTGATGAAAGGTGCACAAATGGGGTTGGAAGAAAACTGCATTAGCCTAAGGAATCTTAAAGAAAATCTGTAACGCACAAGTTAAACGAGTTGGATAAAAAAAGGTGTGACAAGTTATCAGGAAATAAGAAAAGGCGTTCATGTACACGTGAAAAAAGCGAACTAAAATAGCGAACGAGCGAAAATAAAGATTTCCGTCATTACCTTTTACCAACTTAAACCCATTGCGCTTATTAGCAGAATGATTTTCAATCATATGCTACAATAAGATTTAAAGATTAATACCATTAAATCGATATAAATGTATCAACCGGAACTAGTGGAGGCGAAATTTGGTAGCTGTACGCGATGGCATTTTCATCCTACAAATACGTTGAACTTAAATGGCAACTACTTTCCCTCTTTGATCGACCTGGAAGAATCACTAGAAGATATGAAGCCAAATTTGTAGAATAACTGTATTGCTATGTTCATGCAATGGAAACTTCAATTAAAACCTTAGAGTGAAATAAAACAAATTA
The DNA here is from genome assembly GCA_947579665.1 of Sympetrum striolatum. Classification (NCBI taxonomy): domain Eukaryota; kingdom Metazoa; phylum Arthropoda; class Insecta; order Odonata; family Libellulidae; genus Sympetrum; species Sympetrum striolatum. The sequence continues at coordinate 24,593,035 of OX388352.1, forward strand.
ATTCCGCAATTTTATGCATTACTAGAAAATTGTATGCTTTCTGCATTTTTGTTTTTCTATGACGTTCTACCTCCTTGAAAACTCAGTTCTACTACGATATTTCTTGAAATATTTCTCAGAAATGTGACTGTGAAGAAGCAGGGGTTCTTTGAAACTAAGTTTCCTTATTTTGCATGCAAAAGAGAACTCTTTATTTTTTTCCGTTCCGTATAGTATCAAGTGTCCCTTAGTGAAAAAATGTATAATGTATGTACCATGAAGAAATTGTCTTCCTGCTGTGTATTATGTTTCTGATTGACATTCAGGAAGGTCTGCGGGATTGCAACGTGGGCAGCTCGTTCGACTTCCGTGAAAGCGGTCCCGGGTTCCATTCCCAGTTCTTACATATTTTATAAGTACTTCAATAGTATTCATTCACTTATAATAAGGATATAAGTTAATAAATAATAAATTAATTATCAATATTATTAAAAATAATCAATCAAATTTAATAAATTATGTATATAAGTATCAATTCATTATATTTTAAGTTACTTGCTCTGTATGATTCATATTCGAGTACAAAAATTACTATGAACTTGTATATATGTCGACACTCCATAAATGCTCAAGGATAAGAGAATATAAAATAGGTCGACTGGACTCTAATCTTTCATTTCCCAAGCTCTAACCAATGAATTATCTCACCGGAGAGGATTGCACCACTTTAAAAAAGCATTCGCTCATACTTGGGTTTTCCAAGCGTGCGCCTTTAAGCTACATTTCCACCATTATATCCCAATTCTTTGCGTTTCCCTTATGGAAGTTATCTCTTGCAAGACTTAATAGGTTATCTGCTTCAATGAGGATAATGACGAGAGACGATACCGCATAGTCTTTCAATAGCATAGCACTTTCAAAGCATTCAGTAAAGCTATCAAGTCTCGGTCCACGTTAACTTATCCTTGCGTAGAGCAGCTGTAGGACATCATTTTCCATCATCATACCCTAAGTCCAAGATAAAACATGAAATGTTTTTCATATAGCGGAAGGCACAGGCAGATAGTCGAAGAAGAAATTTAGAGGTATTTAGAAATTGGAAATATTTTCAGCAGTTAAGCTTTTATTCGCTGGCGTATCTGGTGACTAAACTACTCAAAAGAGATTTTAGCTTTGGTTGAAGATGTTAGTCTCTCATTTAAAAGTGTTTCAATTGAAATTGGTTTCGCTATCAGTATCTTTAAGTCGGATCTCTCAGCCTTTCGAGCAAAATCTCACTTATTGTTTCCTTCGCCTTTTTCATGGCAACTTAAATCTCGTTAACCGCTTGTACCTAATTGCTAATTGAGCGTCAATTTTGTTTTATTTCATCTCATTTATTATGTTTTCATTTTGATTATCAGCAGCTCTTTGGGAATCAACCATGTCCAACTTGATATGTCCCATATGAATCTTTATTATCCGAACCCTATTTTAGTCAATTAAAGCGATGTTTGTTCTTCTAATAGCCCTTTTTATAGTCCAATTACTGAAACTTTTACAGTTAGATTCGTTTTCAGGACGGAAGGTGTTTAATCACAGAAGTGTTTTACAAATTAATTAAGTTAGAGGTAAACGATATTTAATAAATTATTTTCATCATTTCTTTACTTCTATTTACTTGTTGGCATCAAAAATTCTATTCCACTCTCAGTAACAGCTGCTTGAGCTTATTTCATTGAATCGTGAGAGATTTCCCTAGTCTTACAAATTGTATCATCAGGCAATAATATCGATTAATTACGTTCTAATCATTAATAATAATCAATATCCATAGTTCCAAAATGAAAGATGTACATTTCATGTTCGAGAAGTACCATTCAATGGTTTTCCATAACTTATTTGTGTCATCTAGAATGTTACCGTAATGAAACTGTAATCAATATAATTCCTCGCAAAAATAATGGCTCCCTTTTCATTTGATTTGTGTGAGTTTATTTATTTTCATTTAAATGAGGGCGGCAATAATACTTTCAAGCGACCAATATTCTAACACCTGGAACATTTTTTTGCCAGACCACATTAGGGTTCGCATTTTGCGTCCAATAACTTTGAATGTTTATCTAACTATATTTTGAATTCTACCAGTAAAATTTTCAAATCCTTAATAAGCCATTTTGTTAGAGTGGCCTAAATTTTAATCTACGGATCAGTTAACCTTAATTTATAATTTATTTGGTTCGTTGGTATTTATTGTGTCCGTTGACAGAGGTGATAATTGGATGTCCTTGTTTTCGTGGAGAGGGAATGGCAGAAATGAAAAAGGCCCGAAAATAAAAAGATCCCGAAGGCTTCAGATGTAAAATTGGTCACAAATTCGATGAATAAAACACGTTTTCGATCGATGTACACGAAGCACTGTCCCCATTATCACGTCGCAATGAATGAAAAGCAATTTTTTCCCCTTTACCATCGCCTCCTCTCTCATCGAACAATTAAATGTGCGATTCAAAGTTTTCTTCTCGTATATTTTAATAACTACATACTTTTCCACTTCGATAATTGAAGGGTAGTAATTTTAGCGGCGTTTATCTGGATTTATTTCAAATATTTTTTCAACGGGTTTTGCTGTTATTACGAAATAGATTCCAAAATTTAATAATAACTCGATATCAACCTCTTAGTTTATCGAGGTTTCATCCTCAAAATGTTTGATTGGTCGAAAACGGTGCTAAATGGCTATTTTGATCGACCGGTGCTAATTTTCGCATCGGCTATTGAAGACGTAGCCGAGCAATGAATCGCAAACTTATTTATCTTTAGTCATAGAACCCATTTCATTATAGATATAATACGAATCAAGTCTTTTTTTGCCGATTTTTAGTCTAATTAGACCATGCAATCTATTTTTTAGAGTGGATCACGGACAACTCTAATAAATATTCGAACCCGGTATTGCGGCTTTCCCGCTGATTCCTACAACACTGAGGCCGGATTAACTATACACTAGAGTTAATTTTATTCATTGAAATTTGAAATTGAATTAGTTTTAATATACACGAATTCATCATTACTTATAAACAAATAGGGAGAGATGTTTTGTAATGACATTTAACATAATATTTAGTCGAAGAGCTTTTTGTGGTAATCAATTATAACAATTGGCGAGAAATTAAAGTACACATACACTATTTCACAAAGATATGGTATACATTGAAGGCTGGCTTCGACATTACTACGTCATTATCAAGTGCGTATCTAGGTTATGGCAGAAATGCCCTGTGCGACCCTTCAAGGAGAGAACAGTGTAGTTTTCATCTCCCTTCCATGGCTGCCAAATACCATAAGTGTGCCCTTGGCCATTATCATCAAAGTCTATATCAAGTGATCCTAAGATCAAATTATTGCGAATTTACGTCGAAGCCAGCCGTCAAAGTACCTACGGAGTCTCACACGTAAAGTAAGTCTCTTCCGTAATTTTTGATAAACTGTTTAATGCTCCATCGCTTTCTGTGTAAAAATAGATCAAGACATAGTGGGTTGATTTCGTTTCCGAGATATTTGAACTGCTCGTCGTCGTGTTAGAGGAAACTTTAATAGGCAGGATCTCTTCCTACCGGTGCGCTGAGCGATTTCTAGGAACCGGGCAAATGGAATGGCAAACCGTGCCTTCGATTCGCTGATAAGTTGATTTTTACCGAGATTGGAAGCCACGCATCTCCTAACGCATCCACCCTTTGATTCAATTTAAACAACGATTGCATCAAACGAGGAAGTATCAACTAAAATCCTCTTTGAGTCGCTTCACGCTCGACGATTTTCCAGGAAAATTGAACGGTTTTCCTCTCCATTTATCTCCGTGCAACCGAGACCCATTATTGTTATTCCTCGTCTTTTGATGGGATATATTATAGATTAGGTCCCACTCATAAACAGAAGATTACTGAGTATCCAGGAGTATGATATGTGTATATGTCTGAATAACGAGTAGAGTTACTGTGCATTGTTCGAGATAAAATTAAACTATTTTATTTGGAAACATTTTCTCTTACGCTCTAATAGACAACCCGGAAGTTCAAATTTCTTTCCTATATACCGATACCGATTATTTGTTGTACTTCTAATTTAAAGAAGCAAGCATTCCGCAGTGAGAGGACAATTAATTATTTTCGAAGCTTGAATATGGTTTCTATTTTGGCTCTCCAATTTAATGAGAGGTTAAAAATAACATTATTAAACTATAACATGCATACATGTGTAAAAGAAAACAATACTTTTATATTTAGATCATTCAGAATGAACTATATAGAACCAACTTTTTCATCGCAATTGGCTTTTGTTCCAATTATCCTCGAAGGTCATATTGTGCTCTCGCAACAAAACTTTTTAGTTATAAACAACTTCCAGGAAGCATGCATGTATGTATTACATCACTAACGAGAAGGTAACAAGGAAGTTGCTAGTCAAAGCTTTTCATAAAAGTGGTAAAAAGCGGCCGAATGCAAACTGCGGAGTGAGTTTCAAGCACACTCATAATTAAATGGAACGGAATTAGGGAATCGAAAATGCTTCCAGAACTCGCGTGGGCGAGTAATCATTCATGAAATACCAGAGCAATAGAGTTGTTTGAGAGTTACCTTTTAAATTGAAATAAGTTCTTACAGAAATTACATGGACGTATGCATCACAAAAGGTTATATACATAATATAAAATTTAAACATAAATTATTATTTTTAAAGAAATGTTTCTTGAAACACAAGGTCATTTAGTATATTAATAAATTAAGATGATGAAATTAAAATAAATTGTAAATGATATTTCGCATAAAAATGGTGTGAACATGCAAGAACGAAATAAATCATTTCAAAAACCTATGGGAAATATACAGAATCAAATATTATTCCACTCAATATATATTACATGTATATTATTATGTATATTAGCCGACAGATGGATATACCGGCCTATTTGCTTAGAAATAGGCTACTCATTATGGTTTGACTTTACATGTTTTACTTTCCGACAATTATTTTGCATTTTGGTTTACTTGCATTTGGTTTACTTGGTATGACTTAACTACCATGCTCAGAATCGATATGCTGGCTTAGAAAGTTAGCCTTTAATTTTACACATTGTTATGCAGGAATAAAAATAAATTACGGAGCATTTCTAATTACTATTAATTCATTTCTTTAACATCTTTTCATTCATAATACCTTAGAAATATATATCCGTGGGAATATACCTTAGAAATATATATCCATGTCTATTATACATACTTATAAATTTTCACATTGCATTGTATATACCTACATTCTTATATAAAGTATGCAGGCATTCGTTATCAGCGATTAACCGTCCAAGTCCCGTCGAGGCCAGTCTATAGGATTATACTTCATCTATTTATTTTTAAAATTTTATGGGAATCGTTACAATTTCATAGTTTAAATATCTTCATCGGTACAATCTCCGCCATGATCGTCACATTTTTACCTCCAAATAATATGTAAAACTCTCTTGATCTTATCAACCCTCAATGCTCGGTCAAATACTTGTCGGGAATTGATGCTTTATGTCGAGATCTCGTTACTCGAACTTGGGTGCTCAAATGGGATGTACACTCCTGGCCAAAATTAACGCAGCACCTCCTTAGCGATTCTTACGGCTGGTGCTGCGTTAATTTTGGCCAGGACTGTACATGAGTGGCAATCATAAATATAGTACATATGGTAGTATGTAACCTTGTGATGTAATCGTCCAGCATGACCACTTGGAAAATATTCTGATCATTAGACAATATTTGCCTTAAAAATCATACCGTGAGTTAAACATTAAATTTCGCAAAAATAGTATCACTCGGTATATCTTATGAAAGTTCGAGTTAGAAATATCGTACGTGAAATCCCGAAAATAATTTTAGAGGCATTTTTGTGGCAAGAAAAGCAAGTGTTGAATTTACTTGTTATCGGGAAGCGTATTTCAAAGTTCAATTAATTTCGTTCTAATGGAACGATTTCATTACGCATTTATTTGTTTCTCAGACGCAACCTTTGCTATTATTAAAGTCGAACTTACGCGTCGAAGTTGTTTGGAGATTGTGAAAATGTTGCATTATTTATGCTATGTTATTTTATGGAGAACTACCAAATTTTCTGGAAAGTTCACACTTTGGCAGAAATATCCAAAGTCCATGTTTGCGCTAGAAAAAAGCTATTTTGGCCGGCTTTATCGCGAAGTGGCGGGTAATTCGACAGATTAGCTGCACTTTAGTACCTAACAGGGACAGAACGCAGTGCTCTCAAGCAACTGTATTCCAGAAGTTCTATCATCCTATCACGAGAAAATGGTCACATCGCGGGAAGAGACGTCACTACGACCCGTCGAATCTATCATTACAATTTCGCTGCTAACGGTGAAAAACATCACTGCAAACAACAAACAAAATGAGGTAACAATAAACTTTTGAATGATCCAAAAGTTGACATAAGTTGATTTTGTTGCTGCAAGTGATGACTGGGAATCATAATTTACTACGATTTATAAACTTCACTTTTAAAATTGAATTTGATAATTTCTAATCGAAGAAATTTTATAATAGTATACGGACCTGCCAAAATCTCCTCGTGAGTTTTTCCTCCCGACTTCAGCTAATCGCTTTTGCCATTTAGGAAACTGACCCACCAAATCTCAAAATCAAGAAAAAAACAGACGTTGGCCGCTTAATTTAAACCGCATAAACAATGACTCACGGACGACTTTGACCGATTTAGAGATTTGGCCGAAGCATCTATTTTTTTGTAACTCTGTCACTACACCGTATGTCTGTAATTTAATGAAACTTGAAGATGTTGCCATTCTATTTTTCCATCTCAAAACATAGTACGGCGCATTCATGGTCTCACATTAATAAATTTCCTCAATCCACTAATATTTATACGAAATTTAATATTTTTAAGAGGCATACAACATCGTGATTTGTTATTATTATTATATATAGGTACATCGCAATTGGACGACAGCCTTAAAATTTACAAATACATAGCTTCTTGCGATCCATCAGTCACCACTCCTTGATCAATACAATTATAAGTAATCAAAACAATACACAATGCATCGAACAACTTTACATTTCGTTCAGACATAAATCAAATCAATATAAAATCGTCCAGTAATTCCTTGTAACTCGTCTGAAACATCATTTTACCGGAAATCATTTTATCCAATAAAATACATCCATAATAACAACAAGTAATCATTTACGTACTTTTCGTCTAAAAATAATGTCTTCCTAAATACATCCTAGATATTACTTATCAACTACTACATTTCATCTAAAACAATTATAGATACATTGTCAGCGTTTTTAGCTAAAACTCTTCTTCAACTTTACATTGAAGAAATGTACACGAGTAGGGAATGGCTCAAAAATATCTACAGGTAAGGCTTGCTCTATAGTGCGATTACAGAATGAATATTTACCAACGTTGGTTGGTACTCTGAGGCAGAGGTTGGGGTAGCTTTTCATAATTTTTTTTATGCATTTATCGATATGATAGGAAGTTCTTGCTTAGGGAATCTCATGGGAATTATTCGCGCGAACCAATTAGTGGAGTAGATGAAATTTACTCCGAATTCGGATGAATGAATTCATACGTGAGATCATATACGGGCAGGGTATCATCCTTTAAAACCATTCCTCTAGCAGCGAGATGCGTGACAGAAAATCGATGGTTAAAGAATTTGAAGGTAGAAATGGTGGAGGAAAGGAATTTCGAGTAAAAATTTCAATTTCGAACAAATGCACCTCAAGTTTTTTTCGGACGTTCGATACGGTATTTTCGTCTCGTCCTGAAACAAATGCAGGCGTTTCAGTAAGTTTGTTTCCCAATATTGTTTGCGACTTATATGAAAGTAAAATAAGAAATATTTTACCTAGATTTACTATGTAATTAAATTCGTTTTTCTCCGTAAAATTTATTTATTTGCATTAACAGTCCAAGTTGACCTTCTGACTAGGTGACATTGCTGGAGGTCCCCTAATTAATTAAAATATTGCATTCGCCAACGGCGGGAGAGAAAACCTCCCACAGGTAATGCTCCGCACAAGTGGTTCCTAAACTTTCCAGTCCGTGGACCACTTGAGAGAGGAAAAAACTCAGGGCCCCTTCTAAGTTTTTCCATGAACCAAAAAATTATATTAAAAACTCATGTATTTATTTTTTCAACTCAAAGGAAAAAATAGTAGTTTAAAACGACACCTCCGTTTATCGGCAAGAGCGTTTCAGATTTTACGGTTCAGATTTGAAAAATTTGGGTATCCTCTATTTTTTGTTATAAAGTCTGCGGACCCCCAAAAACATTGTTTTCCGTGGACCACACTTAGGGAACCTCTGCTCTACACTATACATGACGTATATTCATAATTAAACACTATTCATCACAAAAATAATGCTCTATAATAATAAGAATATTGAGTAAAAGAAGCTAGAATTTATCGTTTAAATAAGTGAATGGTTTCAAATAAAAAGGTTTCTTATGCGGTCTAAAGGTACACTCGGCATCACCATCTAAAATGGTTCCCCACTACTTGCCTAAATTTCTTTTTTTTTATCTCCTAATTCTCAATCCAATGCCCATTAGCTAAATCAATTGTGTATACACAGTCAGTTCAGATCCTATGACCTGAAAAAATATACATATTCTTTGATTCATATGTTGAATATATCCCATAAATTAAATATTCACCGTAAAACATAATAAAGATCATAATAATATCTCAAATTAAACAATTTCGGTGTTTTTGCTATCCATGCAATTATCTGTAAATGGAAGTACGGCTGAATTTTCGGATGAAGTTTATATGTTTATAGAAATATGTATTTATGAAATACCTCACAATTATCCACTTATAGGACAAAGTGGGGTACCCAACAATAGAGGAATGCTAACAACCATTCCTAACTGGAAATTTTGGTTAGCCTGGACTCAAACCCGGAACCTTGGCGTTAGGAGACTCAAATGCATCCCTAAAGCGTTAGTTTCTTAAGAATCATTCTTTCAGAAAATTTTCTACAGGAAAACCTGAAATCCTGTCTAGGGTGAGAAAATGTTCATAACCTTCGCAAATTATAGAGATATGAATTTATAAATTATTCTGGTAAATCATGTCGTAAACTACAGGTTTTAGGAATTCAGATAGCCACAATGAATACATTTTGCATTTAGTTGTATTAGTAATTTTTCAATTTATAGATGAAATGTTTTTGAACTAAAGGAAGGATGTGCCCAAGGCAAAACGGACTTGAAAAAAGTCTGACTGGGCTGGGAATCGAACCCGGGATCTTCCTCTATCCGGGAGGCTGCTTTGCGCCTGTGTTGATTAGGAAATAGCGCATGATTTGGTAAACAGGAAAATTTGGGGAGGGCCATGGAGGAGTATGACTTAATTAATGGTTGATCAGTTGGAATAGTAGATACTCAAGGCAAAGATTTGTAATGTCTCGCGGCATATTTAAGTGTACATGGAATGGTATACATGTGAAAACCCTGCAAGAATCTTACAAGTAGATGTTTCGAATATGGCAAATGATGTATGTACAGTCCTGGTCAAAATTAACGCACCACCTCCCTAGCGATCCTAACGACCGGTGGTGCGTTGATTTTGGCCAGGTATGTACAATACTGTTGCAAGCTGTTAAATGTTTTGGATGACTGGGATTTCAGAGGAAATCGTTCCAAAGATAAATGAACTTCTGTTGTGATTGAGGCTTGGAACGAATCCAATGATTATTACTGGATTATAAACAGCGCTTATTTTTAAAATTGTAGACATTTTTGTGCACTTGAGTGAAATGTTTAGGATAGATGGAGATGTGTTCAAATGCATATAGTGTTGCACGTGGTTAGAAACTAAACGTGAGGCGAAAGAGAGAAACGTAGCTGTTTACAGAAGCGAGTCGTGCGGAGGCCATCAGAAGCATGGGAATTAGCTCTTGAGGTGGATTTGATGAGGAGATTAGAAGGCAAACCGAGGTAATACTCGATATTATTAATGGATGTTGAGTTAATTTATCTAATTTAAGCAACGTGAATAATATATTAAACAGGAGTTTGTTTGGATAGATAGAAAGAGTGGCCGGAAGCCTGAGAGGCCTGTGGCATGAATGTGTATGTTGGTATGAAAAGTTAGTATGAGAAAACCAAGCTGGTTGAATATAGGGGTTAAGAAAATGAAAGACTAACACGTTTTACCTTGAAGAAGCATTTGATGAATCGAGGTGTGTTGGAACCCGCCGAAAGATGTGTATAATGATTGGAAAGTATTGAGATTTAATGAAAGAAATAAAGGCCCGAAAAGGAAAAATATGGGTGATATGCTAGGTTTTCCCTTTTCTGTAATCGATTATGCATAGCAATTTAATCATCAAAAACATATATTTAACATTATGGGTACCAACAGAGGAAAATAGCGGTATTGTTGGAAGTTGGAATAAATCGTTATTCGTCAAAAATACATTGGATTTCATTTCCCTGTAAGTTATTTGAGCTGACTAGAAAAACTCCACCTCTTCTAATTTTACAGGGCTGAAAAAATACATTGGATTTCATTTCCACATAAACCATTTGCGCTGACTAGAAAAACTCCAACGCACTGAGGGCTTTCATCCGTTTATTTATAAATGAGAATTTTCAATAATTTCGATTAGAAATTGATACAAAGTTATTAAAATGGAAATAAATCGCCAGCAGTGAAACTTCCAGCGGTCTAAAAGAGTTTTGAAATTTTCAAGTTAAATATTTGTATTTACTCATTTAAATTAATATGAGAGGAATATTTACAGGGAAGGCAATAAAAGCTACATTAATGTACATAAAATTATGTTCGTGATTCAACACCGCTATTTCAAGAACGCTAATTATTTGAGTGCGAAAATGTTATTCTTCCTTCTCCATATACGTAGTATAGAGAAAGTCTTGTTTTCATGAAAAAAATCAACTTCGAGATTTCAACGGAAATACATGTTTTGGGGTCCCTAGAACACGTTTTTACCATTTTCGGAATGTCTATGTGTGTGTGTGTGTGTGTGTGTGTGTGTGTGTGTGTGTTTGTGGGCGCTCTAACGTAAACATGTTAGTTTTATCAATACCAAACTTCATATATAGCACTATGTCGGAGTTGATTAGTTTTTCGAGTTAATCGTTAAACCGGAAGTCGAGCTTTAATCTTCGAAGCAAGTTTCCGTTTTTGTAAACTATCTCCATAAATATGATATTTAGGTATATTCTATTGGGTAATTTACTATAACTTTTGTATTTTCATATTTTTGTATCACTGATTGTTTAGGAGTTATTCGTGAAATACTGATAAACCGGGAGTTGCTGATTATGTACTTTGTAGGCGCTGTGGGCGAAAGGCCAATTTCATCGTTTTTCCTCAAACATTTCCCGAAAAACATTATTTATAATGTTTGTGACGTAAAAGATAATATGATATAAATTAATCACTTACCTTCCAAGTTTAGATTGAATATAGAGTTCGAAAATACTGTCGTAGATAAATATTTACATCTTATATATGGAGAAAGTCATTTGCTGGCCACATCAGATTTTTTAAATTAATTTGCGCCCTCTACAACGTTGGGAAAGAACTTCCTCCTCGAAAAACCAAAAAACATCAAAGAAAAATTGAAATCGTTTTATGAGAAATAGAATTAAATACGGAATAGGAATAAAATGTTTCTTTTTGGTTCACATTCCGTTCAGAAGCCTTCCACAGGGCTTGCAATATGTATCCTGTATACATTTCGAATTCAAATTCCGCGAACAATTAATTATCTTTCCTTGCAAACAAAGGCTGTTAAGCGTGATTCTTTTATGGGTGAATTTAGACGGTTGGTTGAAATTGGATGCATGCCGTTGAAATGTGGAAGAATATGCATTATAGAGAATACAGTTCTGCAGGTAGTCTCCTAGCTCCATTTTCCAACCACGTTTCTTATTTTGATAACCCCTATCTAACTTTAACGAAGAAAAGTCTAACTTCGTTTTCACTTCTTATCACATTTCTTCCATCCAAAAATAAAAAGAGTATCATGGATCAATATTTTTCCCATACCTTTTCATTTAATTCCCGTACCATCAATCTCAACTTTGCTAAAACGTTCTTCTGTCTATTATTTTCACGGGAGCCAAATTTGAAACGCAGTGAAAATACTTTGAGGTTCGAAAGAAAGCCAAAGAAGATTCCACAATTCTATGAAATTTTCTGAAATAGTGAGGTGAAGAATACCACTAGCTAATCCTGATTGATACAGTTTTCTTTTAAGCTGGAATATCTACATAGGTTTAAAGGAATTCCTTTTAATAAAAATCAATATGGTTTTCCTCATCGTTCTAAATGAATACAGGTTATAATTATCATTTCTTGCTTGGATTCCCATAATCTTTACAAATATCTAGTTTTCTTTTCGTTGCGCTTATCGTTTTATTTTGCTTTTAAACCATGTGTCAAATTCTAGATCAGATATCGGGAAACGCTTTTTCGCGATTTCTAAAATCCTCGAGATGAAAAGTTATCAACGAATCTCCCCGAATGCTAAGAAAACAAAGTATTCAGCTCTGTTTCTGATTTGTTTAGTTCCCCTATATTTTGAGAGAGTTCACCAAGGAATGGGTTTGCATCTTTCAGCTTTCGTCAAACTTCCAGATTGAAGTCACCAGTTTCATGTTGTCTTTTTAATGATTCCTATTGGTCATATTTATTGAATTTGTTTCATTTTCGATATCATAATAAAATCGTCGCCATGAGATAGCGAAATTATTCCATCGTCGCCGAAAAACCTTCCTAGTGTAGTACATTACGTCTCCTCTCTTGCTCACTTGTTCTAATTATCCGGTTAATTATAACATATATGTGCTCCCTACTAATTTAAATCATGAGGATATGTCAGAGAAGCTAACTGGTTATATTTTGCATAGTGTGGAACTGTTTATCGTTCATTTGGAGGAGGATGAGGAATATTCATTTTTGTGCGAATTGTTTTGTTTCTTGGGGTATCCTTTGCAAATATTAGAATCACATCGGAGAGAATCTCTGTTTCTCTTTCTGTATTTTAGATAACAAGCCGCCAATAGCTTGTAGTTGTTTAGAGTTTGGCCCAATATCTTAAATAATAATAAATATATCTTAACAATTAATAAAAATCAGATGTGGCCAGCACTTGACTTTCTCTATATATATAAGATGTAGATATTTATCTACGACAGTATTTTTGAACTTTATATTCAATCTAAACTTTGAAGATATTTTACTGATTAATTGATATAATATTAACTTTTACGTCACAAAGATTATAAATAATGTTTTTTTGGGACATGTTCGATGAAAATCAGTGAAATTAGCCTTTTGAGTCTACTACAAGCACCAATATAGGACTGATTAATATCCAATTAATATAATGGGAAATGGAAAAGAAATTAAAATACGAACGCAGAGCAAAATAACACATGATCAACACAAACGATTAACAAAATTAAAGACCACACATTTAAAGCGTGGAAACTTAAAAAGTATCAGAGAATGACGAAAATTTTAATATACAAAAAAGAAAACAAATAAAGAAAACAAATAAAGAAAACAAATAAAGAAAACAAATGGACTAAAAAACAAAGAAAAAACATTTTAAAACCTTATCAATCAGACAGAGCTCAATCTATAGCAAGAGAGTGAGCAAAAGACGCTTTGCATTGCATTGTTTGCCATTTAAAGATACCCATAGTTACATAGTTTATTTTTATTGTGAAGAGAAATCAATAATGGCACGAAACAATTATAACTGAATAATTATTTTGAAACAAATACGCGTGTTTTAAAACTAAAATCAGCTTCCAAATAAAACTTTGAAGAAATATAGTAATCATGTGGTATATAACATAATTATGAAATAGTTACAAATAGTACAAAAAAATGTTTTTTACAAAAGTTGTAGTAAATTACATTTTCAAAAACTTCCATAAATAATTGTATGCACTTAAATATCATATTAATGGAGATATTTTTCAAAAACGGAAATGAGCTTCGAATAATAAAGCTCGACTTCCGGTTGACCGGTTTACTTAAAAAGCTCTGACAGCACCTACCACAGTCCAATATATGAAGTTCAGTATTGATACGGTAATCCGTTTACACGTTAGAGCGCCCACAATCAAACACACACATACACACAGGCATCATTCCGAAAATGGTCGAATCGTGTTCTAGGGACCCCAAAACATGTATTTCCGTTGAAATCTCGAAGTCCATTTTTTGATGAAAACAATACTTTCTCTATACTACGTATATGGAGAAATTAAAAAAGAATAAGTATAAGTACTTTTTCTACGGATGATTTATGGAAAACGACCGGTTTCGGCTCGTGATCACCTCCTGAAGTCACCTGAAGATGGCGACCATGAGCCGCATCCCGTCATTTACAATATATCATCTGTAGAAGAAGTACTTAAGGAACGTGATTTGGACCCTTATATAGTTCCGAAAACCAAATTCAAAATATGAGTGATAGAATGTCCTTCGATTCATTCTAGAAATGCATTTACGAACAATTTAATTCAAATTAAAACAACGTCATTTACCTTCGATTTAAGTAATTTTCATCAATAAAATACATACACATGCTTCAGAGTCAATAAATGCAATTCGTAAAAGCCTCTGGTCATTTATATCTTTCTCGGTAGAGTTTTTAAAAATAGGTTACATCAAATGTATGGACTGGACAATTCTTATTGAAAGAGCTCCTCACAACGCTCGTAAGCTCTGTTGCGCAAAATTATTGTTTCCGAAGAGAATGAAATGAATTTCTCATTAAGAATTACATGAAAAGTTTATCTCGAGAGAATAAATACGCTATCGCTAGCAAAGGATTTTTGGCCAACCTTAATATCGGAAGCGAATCATGCGTGGGATTGTCTCATAATCAGCGTTATGAAATCCATATGCACGGTTACAATTTAGAGCTGCGACTCGGATCGTTATGGAGTGCATAAGGCGTGGCCGACGCCGCTGCTCAGCGTCATTTCATTATTTAATGCATTCTTCTTCCATGGACGAATTATTAACGAAATCTTTCGAGGTTTTCTCGAAAAAATAGTCTGAAATTGTTATTCAAGTACTCTAGTACTCGTATAACCAATTTCGCTAAGACTTCTCTGTCAGAGGTACCACTCGTTTCCGATTCCGATTTCAAATTCCGAGTAAATATCATTTGATCGTTATTTTTTAACTGCCTTAGCTGATACGCGTTACGAAATAATTAATTATTAGGTATCGTTTGTTAGCCTATTGCTAACATATGCAACAGCTCCAACTCTAAATAATGGGAAAATCTCGTATATAATATTTTATTATAACTCTGAAATAGGAATAACGTTTGGTTACCTTTTCTATTACAGCAGCGATTTTTTTCCAAGCATTCATTGGTTTTATTTTATGGCCTTACAAAATATTATGAGAACGTAATGAAAAGGCTCATGGAAAAGTAAATCAGCGAAGAATGTTTATTTATTATGTTTCCGATGGAAAAGGAGCAAGTTTCCTTAAAAAACTAACGATGACGTTTATTCATTCGGTGTCAAAATATCTTTAATAAACTTTTTGTCTTTTCTCTCAATGTCACCGAAATAATGAAGATTAGCTAATCCTAAAAACAGTTTCTTTCTATGGAAACGATTTCGATTTCATCTTCTATCTTTATATCTTACATAAAACACATTAATAATGTGTATCATGCTTAAAACATTGTTGAACATGATATGATTATCCTTCTCGAGAATGATGCTTCACTTTTCGCAATTCATTTCGTAAAAGAAGAGAAAAAAAATCAAAGGGATGATTTCAGAAAAGCAACAATAAACAAGGAGAGGTGGGAAATTAAAAACATTCTATAGAGAAAACAAAAAAGCTGAATTAGATTAGGAAAGAATCACAGCCATTTGTTCGAACTCTCAGAAATCTAAAATACTACGTATCATAAGGATTTACATTAAACTTAAATAGTAGGCGACGTATTTAGCTCATTATATACGTTTAGTATATCGACGAGTCAGACGAAAAAGGATCATTTAATACTAATAGCAGTCTCATAACCTGAGCTGCGTTTCTCAACTCTGCAGGCAGACTCTTTGTTTGTTTACGTTACGTTATATCGATATAAATCCTAAACTAGTCAGCATTGATACTTTATTTATTATATTTAGAAATCATATCTTTATATTCAACTTTATTATTCAGTAGATATCATCTACTTTTAGAGAGGAAATCCTATGTTTTCCTTCTGTTAATCTTCATTTAGTACTTTCAGATAGCTAAATGGATTTGGTTTAGTGAAAGGTTTCCGGGTTCGATTCCCAAAAGAAATATTCCTTTCAAATAGAAAAAAGTTAAAATAAATACTAATATGTCTTTATAATATATATTTAACACGATTCATTTCTTTTAGAACCTAGGGGCAGTAACAGACAAATTTTGTGCAAATAAATAAACAAGCTTGCAACTATGCCGATATCCCCATTCTTAACTCATAATTTCTCTTCTGTTCCGGAATAAGGTACGCGATTATTTGTTGGGATAGGAGTTGAAGCAAGCAAAAAGACAAAACGGCTTGTTTTTTTAAATTTAAATAAATTATCTGAATATTTAATTCTGAGAAAAACGTTCATCAAAAATACACATATTACGCTATCCATTATAGTTTTTTTACACTAGTAGTATTAGTACTATTAGTATTCTCTTGGATGCTGAGATAAAATTGAGACTGAGATTGAATTAAACCCCTTGAATGTAAATTTCGCGTTTGTTATTTCCTTGAGAAGACATATGATTTCCCGTTATTTTAATATCATATTTGCGAGTTTAACGCGCATTAAATGATACCAACTATAAACAGCGTAAACTTTACACTGATTCGAAATACGTAGTGCATGAGGTATTAAAGACACAAGCTCACGATAGAGAATATCGAATTCTCCAAAACAATGCATTTGACAAATTACCTCAAAATTGCATTTCAGTTATTTTCGGTTATGAAATGGAGACACTAGAAATTTCAGAATATGATTGAAGTTAATTGCATAGCTCCGTATAAGGTTCAAAGCGCAGAGTTGAATATTATGAAATTTGATTTATTTGGATCGTGGAATTTTTATATTGTAATTTGAGCTTATTGTATTTTATAATCCTAATGTTTGCTAATAGTAATTTATTCGTTTTCACGGTAAATTATGGATTAATTTCTAGTATTTTACAGAAATGCTAGTAAATAATCTGACTGACGAGTAATAACACTGCCCTTTCCTTTATTCGTAGATTAATAATTGATCAGGAATATTATAACGGCAATTTTTGATACGCGTAATCGTATAAAATTCTATGCGACATTCTTCAAACGTATTCTACTCTCATGAATTAAAACCTGGTAGGTGAAGGTGAACAATCACTGTCTACGTGACCGCAACTACCGAATGAACAATGTGAGCTGTTGCTCACAAGGGGGAATTCGGACAAAGGAGTGAAACACTTTTTTATCCTCGAGATGATCAAATTCAGTTTTAATACCATAGTGTGTCATTAGTTGGATGTTAAATACATACGATATATCGGACTGATATTTTTTAATTGAAAGGTAAAATCATTACTTACTGCTTCATTGAATAACCATCAACCTGTATCAATATGAAAACAAAATTATGGTCATTAATTGACTTTACTTTCTAATTTATTCCTTGAAAATCATAACTTTTCAGAAGATAATTTTGCCGCAAAACGGAAATTTTTACCCACAAACTAAAGCTACCAAAATTGATTTCTCTCTTCATGACAATTTATTTCAAATAGATCTCCGGGACTTTTATTTCGATGATATTTCATTTCAGTCTATTTTATTTGTCATCTATAAGAAGCTGTCGCAATAATGAATTCATATTTATGAATTTTGCTTGAAAACTCTTTGTAATGAACACAGACGTCAAATTTAATCTCGAAGACGTGAAAACATATGTGAATGATCAGTTAATAGATAATGCTCGAGATCCAATTTCCTTTCGCTATTTATTGGAATTTTTCGCCATGAGTTTAATTAAAAAATGTTATTCATATTTTAGAAGTGCTGAAATTGACTCGATAAGAACCTTGTAACTTAAAAGATCTTTTATTCCTGTCTCAAAATTCTGAAATGTTGGCATGAAGACATGACAGAGTCAGTTTTATCCTATAAAATCGCATTTTCTTGAATATCTCTCTCCATTAAAGTTAAATGCCTCTCCATTATTGTAATATGTTAATAACTTTAGCATGCACACGTTAATTTCCTTTCGTCTGGCTATAAATGAAATGGTGATTCGACAGTTACTTCAGTAGATGTACGTATAAAATACCTCAATTAGAATCCAGATCGACACAAATAAATTTGCATTTCAATTCAACATTTAAATCTTCCAATGTTAAGGTAGAGTAAACGTCGGAAAAATTTACACTAAGTGAAATATATATATGTTGTAAATGTATCTACTGCTGTAGGTTAAATTGCCGTTAGTAAATACTAGTCGACTCGCTCACAGAATCAATTACCAAGGCTAGGATTAGAAGAACGTTTCCGCAGAATGCTCAGGAAACTTCGTAAGGTTTCTTCAGGTAAGACGCACGCAGAGGAAATGAAGGAATATGAAGGACAGATGTTAATGATATTGAGAATGTTTCATTTTGAGAACGGATTCATTCATTTTGGACAAGGATTTAGATACTCATATGGACATTGAGCCCTTCTTTCTTCAAAAACAGTCGCAAAAGAATAATTAATGCAAACTTCAATGGCAAGAAATAAATAGCAGCAAAACTTTCTCGGCCAGTTTCGAGTACGTAACCATTGTATCTGTTTACTCTTTCCAGTATCCAAATTCTATTATGGAGCTACTTATTAAGCTCTAGTATTCAATTTACGCAGATATTATTTTACTCGTAGTACTTAAGTAATCTTACAGTAAAATTAAGTTCATAAAAGGATAAAATTTTATTAAAATAATTTTTTCCTCCAAAATGAAATTTAAATTGTGTAAAATAATCCTAAATAATTATACTTCCAATTCGAAATCTTCAAGTTGTATTTTAGTGTTAGCTTCGTTTTATACTGAGCTATCGTACTTTTGTAGCGCAAAATTTCAATAGAGAGTACAAGTCTCTATTACTGAAACATCAAATACAGGTCGAGTAACATTACCTAATCTACTTATAAAAGGTTCATTCTGAAAGACAATTATTGAAATCTTTCCTGTCTTTCTGCCCCTCCTAATTATGTTACAAGTAAGAAGTAATTGAAATGCTTGTATTATTTTTAGCTTTAACTTCTTTAGCTGCCTTATTTGTATATACGAAGTACCGACTTAAATGTTTTAATAATATTAATTTTCAAAGGAAATTTTACGATCCCTTTATGAAGATGATAACAGAGGAAAATACATCAAAATCACTTTTTTTCAACCAAACGCAAATCTCATCCCAATTCTGATCAAATCATATCATTTCATCACCTTTTTTACATTGTTTGAATGTATCAAGACGCGACGTAGCATTGCCCTTTTGAACAAGATAAGGGATGCATTTTATTTGCGTTTTATGAATGTCAGATGTTTATTTATTTTAATGTGATTAATGTTTTATTTGATTAATATGTTTTCAAGTTCGTAAAATAATACATTGCGTTCTAATATTAAATATATTTTAATATCTTATATTTTGAATTTTTTAAGTTCAAGCTCTGCTTTTGGAATGGTTTAGTACTAAAGAAGTTAGTAATTTCCACAGGAATATGTGTGGAATTCCTTACTCCTGTGAAAATCATACAGTGTTTTTATTTCTCAAGTATGTAAAACATATCTTAGAGTACGAATGTCACGAATGAGCTCACATGAATTTGCCTAAATGAAAAATTTTGCACCGTATTATAATAATTAACATCTGAGTCCTTGTAAGTGAGCTTTAGTCATGCATAGGCGAAAGTGTCTATCTCTCCGCATAGGACCTGACGTGAAACAGTTATCGGGGAAGCTTTTTTTTTGTTGAAAATTCCTTTCATCGTGCTTGCAAAAAATTACTACATTCCCCTCAAAGAAATTAGGCCAACATATTACATCCGAGAGAAAATCTTCAAAGTTCTTTAGAAAGACGGAAAATACCTCAGCAGGGTGTCTTGTTTGTCTCAAGGACACTGTGATTCAGACAGATTGGTACTAAATGCGTGTATCAGAGGACCTCCGTTTCCTGGCATTCATTTGAAGCTGAGGAGCCATTGAGTCGAAGGGACCAAAAGAAGCACGAATAATAGCCACCAGTCATCCGATCTTGCGGCCACTGTTTCCTTTGCCCTCTGTACGAAGTTTTTCAAAAAGATATCCAAATCATCCGTAATATCACATATAAGACTCATGCTCTCTTGGAAAAGGAGTAAAGTAACGAGACAAGGAAGCTAAAAGGAATAGCAATCTCAACGTAGAGCAAGTTATGCGAAACGATGTGGCTTTTATGCTTGTGAAAGGACTGTTAACATAAATTTATACATGAGATTCTTCTTTACGTTGACATTGGAGACCAGCGAAGATTTATTCTATTATTATGCTACATAATTCAATTTTGGATCAAATATAGTGGCTGGGATTCTATTCGAGTTCAGAGCAAGTTCTAGAATTTCAAACCACCTGAAAATTATTAATAATTGCGAAATTTTATACCGCAACAATTTAATATATAATGTTAATTAATTTCGCGTGGAACGCTTTAAATCACTTTCCGTCAGAAATTGTTACCCAAGAATTATTATGATCGCTATTAAGAAGAAGCAATAGGAATCTCAAGACACCTAAATTTGTTACAATACTGGAGGTAGTACCTACTAACATTTTTCTTCACACTCTGTTTTAAATTCGTTATTTATATTATCAATTTGGAGGTAAATGAGCCGAAAATGAAAGTAAATTGGAAAAAATATCACTTAGAACAAACCCTCATTGAAGCAATTATCAAATTGGTTTTTGGATAATATAAATTTTGGTATGAGAACAGAGTTCGGGAAAAAGGCTCAGCGCCTGCAGATGGCATATCAATGTAACCAATCAAATGAATAACGATCGATAGCGAGCGTCATCAGCACCTGCGCCACTACCCCACACATACCAGCGAACTCTCAACAGCCGCAGAGGATGGCAACGTAGCTGTGGAGATTTCCTGTGCCTAACAGTTTCCGTGGCGACAGTACTCTTTATCTTAGATAATTGACTTTCACGAGTTTTTCTGTAGTAGTTGAGGTTGCCTGATACAGGTCCGGGAAAATGAGATCCTCTTCAGTCTTATTGGCTCTTGGGAAACCACGCACGGGTCACTCTATCCCTTACTGAATATATGCTGAGCTATATCGGAATTTCCTCTTTCCCAAACAAATTCGTTGGTATCATTTACCAAAATGTTAACAATAATTAGGCCCACAAATGTCTTACCCGGACAGGAATTTGTTTGGGATAAAAAATTTCGGTCCGTATACTACTACGTTCAAAAATTTCCCGAACTTATTTTTACCCGCGAAAACGCCGAGCAGGAGAAATGTAAAATTCTGATGGTAGATGGTAAGCAGCTGTACCTACAATATGTGAAGCAATCTACCACCAGAATTTTACATTTCTCCTGCTCGTTTTCTTGGAAAAAAATTAATTTGAAAATTTTTGAACGTAGCAGTAGTTTGACAAACTGCTTAAGATCAATTTACTCCCAGCTTCAAGACGTATCTTTGCCTATTTTCCTTCGACATCGAGCCAGAGACCATTAAGCACAAGCTCGATATTTCAAAAGAATTTTCATTCGGAAAAGAACAATTGGAAGGACTGAAATAATTAACGAAACATTGATATCGCGTGAAATATTTGCTCGAACACAGTAAAACGTCCGCTGCATCAATATACATAATAATATTAAAGTAATAGTTTACCAGGTCGTTGAAAACTACATTTTGAAAGAAAGCATTGATTGGAGAAGACAGACCTCACCTTTCCAGAAAAATTAATATTGGCTAGGCCAACCCGTTCATTCAGCGTTATCAACATTGGTATCTCTGATGATGCACTTCATGAGAAATCTGATATCAATACGAGAAAAGAATTATTGAACGTGTACGCCCAAGAGGGAGCTGCAAGCAAACCATAGGTCTCTATCTGTGTTCTGTGAAATCCGTGGCCCCGATCTCGTTTATTCTCTCTGAAATAGCGTTTTGGATTCCCCAACTTCAGTTTCTGCTTTCTCTCGTATTTCGGTTTGTGTATCGCCATGGCTATGCCTTTTTAGACCGATTCTATTCGGCTCCATGCTTCTCTGCAATCGCTCCCGTTTCAATCAGCGAGCTTCTCTGGGATTGCAAATGGTCTCTGCGGTACACATCCACCTCTAATAATCTCTGATAATGAGGGGAACTGAATCCAGCAATTATCAACTCAAATACTGTGCAGAGAACATAATAGCAGGTTGACTATCAAATGAGGATCACGGAAAGGAGACCAAGGACATAACCTTTACCTCGTCTGTGCACTCGGGTTACTTCCTAAATTACATTCTTAGTCTGATTCACCTAAAATGTAGTTTTAAGTGGGCGGTAAAAATCGATGAAAACAGCGAAACAGAATAGCAGCGTAAATTATGATGGATCCCGCATTAATCACTTGAACTTGAAAATGATTTTAATTTCAATTGGATATTCCATTTCCCACTTAGAAACGTACAACTGCTTTTGAACTTTTTAAAAGCGTGTCAAATTTTCTGATAGTCATCATTTTCCAATAGGATCGAAAAATTCCGCCGCGCATGCGAATGAGAATGTCAAAATGAATTACTCGAGACCCCAAGCCATAAGTGACTTTTGGCTAGCTAATAATCTCAAAACGTTAGATCTCAGAATAGGATATTTTATCTGATGATTCCTGAATGAATTAGTAAGAAAATTAGGAGTACGTCTTTACGATAAGATGTATTTCAATATCACTCGCCTTTCTAGATGTATTTACTAATTCTTAGTATCAACTTTTTCTTTTTTATGATAGCTCATAACTAAGCAGATCTCTAGCGGTGAAAGATAAGTTGGATCGCATACAGCGTTCTAAAAATGTAAAAACTCGGTCATGCTGGCCTTTTCATCAACCTCATACTTTAATTAAATATGTGTCTCAGTAAAATTAACGATTCAAGTGTAAATTTCCTGCTACTTAAATTCTGGATAAACTCACACTGATGTGAATTTCTTGGAGAAATCTCACCCAATATGTGTAACGTTTACACGTATTAATGAGTAATTCAAAGGGTGTGCGCGACACGAGGCCGTTTGCATGCAATAAAACAAAATAAATCAGACAAAAAGAAAAATGTATTGCAAGACCTTGCGTGTACACAGTAAACTATAAAAAAATAATTGAGAGCTGGCTTGTTCCTCGTTGGAGATTGTCGAAGATCCGCGCTCAAGGAGTCCCTTGAGAGAGTTGCAACGGGGGTTGGCGAAGGTCAGCCCGCGAAGAAGTCCCCCGAATCAGGGTCTCTCTCCTCCGTCCGTCACCTCTGCTCGTCTCACCGGCTTCTGGCCTCTCGCATCATGGGTAAGGGGGGAGGGATTAAGGAGGGAGATTTGAATTTAAAAAAAGGCACATCGGCCGGAACAAAGGGTATACATTTAATTAATTTCGATTTCTCGCTTGTTCTGATGGGCCTATTTTGTTATCAAATAATCACAAAATAATAAAAATGATTTCGTTCGCGAAATAGGGTCAGAAATGATTGATCATAAACGCTTCTCTTGAAAGAAGTTTACTTACACGAAGTTTATCGCAAGTTATAGAACAGGTGACTCTTTTAAGGAAGTGGGTGCTTTTATGAGTGAAAAGTGCGTCTTATTTATGTTTTCTTCGAGTTTCCTGAAGTCAGCGAACTTGAGAGTCACTGATAAATAATGACGGAGAAGTAATCAACGGGAATAAGGGAGCTTTGCAGGTGGCACTTCTTCTGCGTTACCTAACTTTTAATGTTTTCAAACTAGTGTTGCGCGGAAAGTAAATTTTTCTCAAACTTTTTAAAATGACCCCCACAGGTTTTAGAATTTTAAAATACTCTGTGTTTAGCCCTTTTTGTTCGAATTTGAAGACCTCTAAAAAAAAGATTCAATCACTTTCGTGAAAGATATATTTCACGCAAAATTTTCGCGTCTCTCCCATTACCCCCTCCATCTGATTATTGAGAACGGCGTTTCTCCGTTTCAGTTTTCTGTCCAAAAGAATTGACTAATTGATCAATTGAATTAATTGAATACTCGTCTTTGATGGTCTTTACTGTTGTGAATAACATAATAGAACACGTCAGTTATAGGGAAGGGTGGAAGCAAATAAAACTTGGAGACCAATTTCCCAAGTGTAAAACACTTCCATATGGAAGACCTGCAAGACCAAAATTTAGAGAAAATTATTTTATTTCATAAATTATTGAAAAATGTAACGTAATATTACATGTTCGAAAGAATGAACGCGAAGACAACAAAAGAAAAAATGCAAATGTTAAACATAATACCAATAAGGAAAATTAAATATTACCAATAATTCAAAGAGCCGTGAAGAGTCTTATTTGTTATACTTAGAAGTTAAATGCTGCTAAATTGCGGTAAATTCGAAAAGAAGATCCACTTTTATTGTTTAAGATCCTGTTTTTAGATTCCAATTTATTTCGAAACAAAATGTGTCTTTTATATGTGGAAATACGTTATATCAATCAGGTTATTTAACCTAAAGTAAAAATAAAATTATTTAGAGTCAGAATTACGTCAGTAGTAGGATTTTTTTAAAATCCATTATTTCAATCCATCATAATAAGATTGGAAGCTAGAATATAAGGACGTGACTGAGGCATTCTCCGATCGGTTCAATGCGCAGGCTTCGTTTCGTGTCTGCATTTCAAAGATTATGAATGTGTTTATTCGTTTAATAAAACACTCCTCCTTCCTCACCTTAACATTTCCCATAAAGAGTGAATAATATTTTTCCCATGAGCCAAATGTCCATACACGTAATCTCTTCTACGTTCTTCCACTAAAAGGCCTATTTATGCTATGTCTATTATATCATTATTCTAAGTCTATTTAGGTTATGTCTATCATTATTATGTCAAATAAATTTTAAGTATTTCTTCGATAGGCATTTCCATTTACGTTTTCAGGATATAAATAATGAATGCCCATTTTTAAATCTAAAACAACGCCAAAATATATTCATTAATATTATGATAGAGTTATAGATGTTCTTTAATATTTTCTAGTTACATTTCCAATAACACATTCCGTCTTCACCCTATATCAAAATCTGCTTCGGTTTCGGCCTTTTCTTTGCGACAGCTCTCCATACTGAGAAGGGAATAAAAAACTACTACTTTTATTCAATACCACAGACTTTAATCTTCGGCTCAGTAGAAAAAGTCGTCGCATGACGATGTAAGACCCCTGGACATCTTGTGATGATTGTGCAGGAGTGTCCGCGCGTCGAAGAAGTTTCTCGATCCGTAGAAAGAAATAGTTTGCAAACGCCTATCGGCTTAGTAACCCCATGGCTTCCAAATGGCAGGGCGTCTGCTGGAGGACCAAGGAATCTCCTAAAGATGGATTCCTCCGCTTTGTAGACAAAGGGCGCGCAATGAATCCCTACGAGTAACTGGAAATTTCAAAACTCTCCCCAGCCCTTCCTTTACGACTATCCAAGAATCCCTTTTCCCTACCCCCTCCTTTCTTACTGTCCATTCATTCATCCTCCCCACCCACATTCTCTCCCTTCTTCAAGTGTTTCTTTTCTGCCCCTGATGATGACGTTGAAGCCTAGTCCGTGTAAGACTCAACTGTAATATCGAGTAATACTTGTGTTTTTATTTCCCTCACTTTACCAAATATTTAAAGCAATTTTACATAGCATCCAGAAATACCGAAATAATTATTTATAAATAAATTACCGGAATATAATGTAGAACATTTCTGTCTGTCTCTATCTGAAAATTCAATTTCCCCTATCGAATCTTCAACTCCTCCGCCATTAAAATCATGGAAATGGGGATGAAGCGACTAAGAGAGACGAGAAGTGAGGTTTTTTGTCCTTTTTCCTCTCTAAGCATGAATGCCGCTAGCAGAAAAAGTTCCCCCAAGTGCTGCGCAATGATCCTATGAATATTTTTCATGAAAGTCTATAATGAAAGAGGGAATATTACTACAGAGTGTCACTTATGCATGAGTGGTTTCTATATCATCACAGCCAGGAACATAACCAATGTAAAGGTAAACAAAAGACATTTTCCTGTACAGAAACATTGATGGAAAGCATTTCATTGATCAAAGTTATGCAGGGGCGTTATGGATAGCTGAAACCAGTCGCTATTGAAAATTAAAAAATGTCTTTAACATAATCATTTTTATCTTCGCTTTTACGGAATTCTGCTGAGATACGTCTGCATCTATCAATTATATTGAAACATTGCGATTTTGACCGGTAAACCCGTTTGACTTTTAGCAATTAAATTTTTTAGAATTTTAGTTTCGATTGATTTCGAAGGAAGTTTTAAGAGGTAACACGGCGTTCCAGTTATCCTGCCCGTAAATTTCTGAAATCTGATTCATAGAAAACGCTCTCAAACTTTTAGGTATGGGAAGCCGTGTGGAGAAATAAGCTTCCTAGTAGTCTGTCACGCCATTTCTATAAAGTAAACCTAATTGTTCTACGTATAAGAGAGCGCATTCTACCATAATTCTCTTTATCCATCGAACAGTAGATAGTGGCTCTCCTGCCCCTCGCTGTTTACGTAAATTTGCATCACTATCCAATTTCTATGACGAACATTAATATAATTTTAATAACTACAACTTGAGCAGGAAGCATTTTATCGTTGGAACGCCACAGATATCATTCGGTTCCATTGGAAACCATTGGGATCGACCAAACAATTAGGATCGACCAAACAATTCGGATCGACCAAACAATTCGGATCGACCAAACAATTAGGATCGACCAAACCGAACTAGACCGAATGACGCATAACACATATTCAAACAATCCGACTTCGAAACTGTTCATAGTTAGATCCCTTCGTAATCTAAAAGAGAACATTTCCAATTGTAGTTTTACTTGACGTATTAAAAGTGTTCTAGAAACAATTAGCTTGAAAGCCTATTTGTTTTAATAACCATGCTGCTCCATTCGCAAAACCGCAAGACGCCTAGGCAAGAATTTCATCGAAAATATTCCTGCTCTCAAATGCGGCGATTCTTTTCTATCTTCCGGAATCAAAATTTCAAACTGTAGAATTTAAGTTCTCGTATACACCAATGAATATTTACTCAGAAATTATTTTACTACAAGAATTTTATTTAATATTTTAGGTGAAGCGTAACTGAACGGTTGAATTGTCAACCGTCAGTGGCATCAATTTTTAAGACGAGCAAGACTCATGCATGGGTTATTTTTTTCGTGAAACGTAAATGGTATTTGCATATCGCACTGCATTCGTATATCATCTACGGAATCTACTATACTGCTCGTGGCCATAAGTATCTAGTTTCAGAAAAATACTGGCTCCAGGAAAGGATTCCTGCATCCCGGGAATCATTCAGAGCCCTCCTAATTCTTTTGCATCGACGACATGTTGAGAAGAATCTTAGTGTGCAAATTAAAGGAACCCCGTGTATCCTCCAGTGATAGAGGTCACACGTAAGTCATAAAACTTCTAGGCAACTTAAATGCTTGAAGGCAGTTTTTGGAAACGATAGTAATCCAATTTTTTTAAAGGGTGAGCCTTGTCACTCCCCTTAGATCGATGTACTGTTTTGTACGGAAGATTGGCGGAAATGGTATAATAACTTCAAAGTTGAGCTCTGAAAGCACATAATGGACGATAAAACGGAGTGGCAAAAACGGATTCGGTGTCTATTGATGGAAGCGTGAAGTTTTAAACACGAATATTTTAAGTATATTTTACCCTAAATAACGGCATCTAGGATTTTTCACTTTAATTGACAAGTCGAGAGATATAATGGCTATTTGACGTTTAGAAGCGTATAATAAAGATAATGAAACCGTAAACTGCGCAGATTCCCTTTTTCGATATGAAGACTATTTTCGCGAGGATTGTTCGGCTTCTAGATATTGGACATCGAAGGTTTCTTTGGCCTTGAGCTGCCCCGCCGCCCGCTTAGCGACATTTTGACGCCGATAACGAGCCCTTTCTCTCATCCTATGAGAATCATCGCCCTACTACGGTGTTTAGCTCGGCCTCTTATTACGTAATTTATTTATATTTTATAAATAAATTCTTCTTTTTTCGAAGATTTATTAAAATTTTAGAGATCAAATTAGTATTCCTACGAACGATTTCGATGTTTGATAATTTGTACATACGTGTTAAAGTTCATTCTGACGTTTTAGCGATCGTATGACTCGTGCGGCTATTTCGAATCAAAAAGATCCCTCCTCCTCCTTGAGAATTCGTTTGGTGGCATTTTGCAGTTGATCGGAAGATAGGGAAACAAGGGACCGCGAAAGCAGAGGACCAGAACGGAGAGCGATCTCCGCATGGCGACCAATCCAGCCCCTTTAATTCATCGGAAAATATTACTACCGCGAATATCAACTACGTTGGCCAATTTTACCATAGAGAAACTTTCTCTCCTTCCTCGAAGAGTCAATGGACGACGATTTACCGAGGACTTCCTCGAAAGAAGAGAGAAAGAAATATAATTTAAGATTATCCGATTCCTGCGCGCAGCTATCGATCCGGTGGCGCCCGTGGTGGAAGAAAGAAGCGGTGGAAAGTGAAGGCACGGGACAAAGGACTTAATTGGCAGGAATTGATACTGATAAGTTCCGTCCTACGTCCTACTCATTACGGAATAAAAAAAGCACGCAATGAAAACGGGTCATGACGCATCACGTTTCAAATATATTTCCTGTGAGAATGAACGTAGCTTGGTTACGTTTCTAGAGTTAAAGGAGCCACAAAGTTATCTTAAAGGGTGAATTGGAATTACGGAAAATATCAGCTGGAACTAAACTACTAATGCCGTTTTAAAATAGTCGAGGAAATAGTATTTACTACGATTCAAATATTAGGTCAATTAGAAGCCGGGGTGCTTTTCCGCGATTAAAGAGAAACATGCTGTTTGTGTGTGGAGTGAGGTTTCTTCATCGAACAAGGATGCTACAAGCGGAAGATGACCACTAAAATTCTGCTTTATGACCCTATATTGATATGAAAATATATGCTGGCAAGTATTCTACCTTATAGGGGAAGGTTGCCGATATTGGACCGTTGCCTAAGTTGGACCGTATTAGTATTTCCCCCCTACGAATATATCAAGCATTTGAGTTGGCAGTACTAGTTGGTGATACCATTTAGGGCACGTGACTAGACGCTCAGAGAGTTGAAGTCATTTTTCCAGTATGGATGGTCGTTAGTGTGATTTTGTTGGTTGTGCTATAATAATTATTTACCCTTAGTACGTAAGCTGCTGTCTCAAGTGAAAGTAAGTAATCACTCTTTCTGTGGAACACTTTTGACCCGAATTATGTTAGCTAATAACGACATACTGCGTATGCGTGTGAAACCTCGTGTGTTCATCTGGCACCAATATTATTTTGACAGAAATCTATTGCCTAAGTTGGACCACCGCGTGATGGACCGGTCCATTTTAGGAGACTATTGAATGATATAATTATGGAAAGTAATTAATTTAAAAAAATATAATAATTTTACTTCAACAATAAATATATAATATACTTGGGTGAATATTTGTGTAGGTTTTCATGATGGGAAAAGGGGGAACGTAGGGAAATGGGACGTAGAACATTTGCAGATGGCTGTGGCAGCATACAAGGTTGGTAACTATGGACTCAACGAATGTGCCCGTGTGTATTGAGTGTAAGAACAAATTCACGTTGTTTTGGTCCACAGAATGATTAATAGTACGACTAGTTTCGAGTTATAGGCGTCATCATCAAGTAGAAAATTTGGAACACATTATCAGTGTTATTTATACTTGAAATGAAGGGGGACAGGGGAGCCTGGATGTAAGAAAGGTGATGGAGAAGGATTAGCGAAGGGTGGTGGTATGGCGAGGGAGAAGTTAGCTGCATTCTGGGAAGAGTGGTGTGAGGATGATGGGTCAGTGGAAAGGGACACAGCGGGGATTAAAACAGTTTCTCCTTAATGGCTAGGGAAAAGTATGCAGTGTGGTCAGTTACATTGCTTTTCGAAAGTTTGGACTCACATAATGTGACTCCCCTTACTGCAAACGCTTCCATAATAATTAGGGGCAGAATGGTGTAGGGGCAACTCGGTCCGACCTAGGAAACTGTGAGTCCAACCAACATTAGGCAACCGGTTTCCCAATTCTGACCATTAGCATTAGTTCGGTTTGTATCTTAATTTATCTCAAGTGTAATATATTGCAAATATAAAAGTACCAGATGAAAGGGGAAACTATGAAGTATATTTTAAAGTATTAAAGTTCGAGGTTGAATAATTAGTAAAGAATGTATACAAGAAAATAAAAAATGGTCCAAATTAGGCAACCTTCCCCTATAGAAATCAATCGGTAATGACCGAAATGACTGACAATACTCAGCATCAATCGTACTTGAGCAACTTTAACAGCATCCATGGGTGAGATGGAGGCATGGGACAATGAAAGATAAATTTCCCTCTATTATCTTCGAAAGCATCTGCAAAATGTGCCAGAGCACGGTATCTGCAATAAAATAAATCAAAAAATGAAAATATGAACAATACATTCTTGTCTAAAACTACTAATTGAACATTGAACTGCGTTTGCGTACTTCCAGTGGGCCACATTAACCCCTGTTTCCACGAACCGCAGATAATACACAATAATCGCAAATTAACTATGAAATTCCGATGATTGATCTATAATTTAGCCAACTGTTCAGGGAATATCATCTTTCCCTTTATCAAAAATGTAAGCATCTTCTTCGATTACTTACTATTCAAAGCTAAGTTAAAGATTATGGCAGATATAGTGACGAAAATGACATCGTACTATGATGAAAATATACTAGTTCAGTTTACCTTCACTTTATTTTGCGAGAAGCTAAGGAAATTGATAACACTTAAATCGAATTCAGAATTCTCCGCTCCCTTGTTGTGTGATTCTATCGACTTAGACCTATTTGAGGGAAGGAGCAGACGCAAGAAAGTGAAGTTTAAGCCGACCTCGGTAGACGAATAGCGTGGTAGGTCCACTTATGTAATGGCTAAGTGGATGTTTTCTGGTTAAGGCTTGGTTGTTTGTGATAATTCAACTGATTATGTTTTAGTTTAGGTGGATTTTAAATGAGCTTTATTGGGAAATAAATAATTCCTTATAACCCCTCAAATTCTCATGTTCCCCCAAAATGATTCCTAGACTTCGAGGTGAAAATTTTGAAGAACTTTACTAACGTAATTACAATCAACTTTCTTAAAGATCGTTGTGATAAAACTCCAAACATGTATTAAACTCTAAAGTTAAACTCTAAACTAATACTAAATGTATTAAACTCTAAACTTAACCTCTAAACATGTTTTCACTGTAAAGGTACGAACATAATTCTGATTTTTTTTAATAAAACTCATTATTAAGGTAATTTTAAGCCCCTTCTGCATCAAAGGTAGGAAAATTCTCAATCTATTTATCTTACGGTTGTCTAACAAATTGAGTAATAATTTACGGATATGTGTATTTGCACCTCGATAATTAACCCTTAACGTAGCAAGGGGGTAACGGGGGACCCCGCAGTGACATTTCTAGCGATTTTGCTGTTAAAAATATATTTTTTAAATTTTGTATGGGTCCCACATCAGATAAAGATAAAAAATACAATTAGGCCTGTATAAAATTCTTTTATAAAAACGTAAATGAGTAAAACCTCCCTTGGTGTCCCAGAAGAACCCTCTTGGTATACCACGTGATTACGTGATTAGTGTTGTTGACCCTTAACGGCGCTAATTAAAATTGTAACATGAGGAATGTAGCGATGGCAAAAGATGAATCTGTTCCATATATATTATGTAAATTATATAGTTGTTATTTATATTATATGAAATCGGAATTTATAAATGTAAATAATTTCGTAAAGTGGAGTATACGGCTAATATTTTGTTTACTTTTACTACTGTAACAATAAATAAAACATGCAAATCTATCGTATAAGAAATCCAAATGCGTATTTTGATACCGTAATAAACAATTGAGAAATAAAAGAAAAACGGTGGGGTTTAGGCTTGCCATGTTAAAAGAAACCTATATTTGCGTGGTGCATTCAATTTCTAAGTTCTTCTATTTATTTATTCACAAAATAGATAAACAAAAATTCTCAACCTTCTGTCACTTGTTAACATAATCTCCCTGCAGCCGTACACATTTTTCACATTACATACATTCATGACACCATCACTATACGTAACACTCAATTAGCGATAGATTTCAATGGGTGTCACTCCTCGCAAAAGGAAAGATTACTCGCTTTTCTTGCAATACAAACATCGCCATTTCTAGCATCGAAAAACACCCTTTCACGCCGCAACTGCTAGAGTGCTGTATACTGTAATCTCTTCTGGAATACGCAACAAGTTCACGTGAATTTTAAACCAAACCGCAGGTTTCCATCTACTCCCCTTCGTGAGAAAAAATATTGGAGACCTTAAAACTTGAATTGCACCTCGTATTAAAACTACCGTGAAGTATAAAATACCTATATTATGTTTGAAATTTAGAAAATTTTACGTTATTTTGGATGATGCATATAATTTGTTCCAATATTGGAGATCGGTAAGTAATTATATCTGATTAGTTAGTTATTTCTAGTTATAATTTATTACGCACCCAAAAAGAAATTGAAAATAAATCTGAAAATTTTGGCATCACAATCACGAATCAATATTTTGATCACAAAAGCAAGACGCGTACAAAATTATAAACATTACTAGTCAACGAAGTAATTTACACACCCTTCTACATAATGGGAAGAGGATTTTCTATCCACATGTCCAACAGTATAATTTTAAGGAAATTATATTATGTTCTACCACTGACAATGGAAATCACACACGTTTACGGGACACCTCAACAAATAGCTATTACGTGATGATTACATGGATTCTAATTTGACTAACACGTTTGTTGGCGATGAATTCCAACTATTACCGCTGATGTTTTCCGATGAATTCGCGCGAGTTCAAATCAATATTCCTGTGCCGCTGTCGGAAAGAGGAACTAAATATCCCATTCCGATTGAATGGTGTTATGCAAAATTGAGTAGTGCTCTCTAGGGGCACAGAGACATTGATTGAAACGAGCATCGATGGATAGAAATTCGTTTAGACCTCGCTTTTAGTTTAGACTTTCGGATCTCCCGCTCGGTGGGTGGTTGCAACAGCAGATTCTTCAATTTGTGATATTGTGATGCTACGGAGGGTCCATCAAAGATGGCTCAAGTCTGCACAGTGCACCATCATAGCGTACTCCCAGAAAGCAAGGAATAGTGAAGTAAATAAGCAATGAAGAAACGCATGCTTCACATTGGTAAATTCAGATGAAGAGTTTGAAAGAGAGAATGTGCTGTCGCGGTAGTTTAATTGGCTAAAGTGACTGCCCAGGGGAGATCCGGCTTTGAGTTCTGGCTGCAGCAGTCTTTTCCTCCTTCATTTTTACTTTAAATTCATGCATGTAAACCATACGTTCTCTATTACTTATTTAACCTATTGTTCTGAATACTGAGTGGAATTCATTGATTGACCCCGACTTTATTACAGACGTTAAAATGATTATGGAAACTGATTTAGCTCTCAATTCAAATAACTATTAAAATATTCCTATTTAAATATTCCAATTACCTGTAATAATTAATACGTGATTATTACTTTGTACGAACTATTTACCTCAAATGGAATTACCTCAATTCAACTTATGATTTTGCCATTCTTGGTGAATTATAATAGTGAAAATAGCAGTATTTAAAAAAATATGACATGCATTAATTTAGAAATCCGATGACTATAGTGCTAAAATATTGTAAATTGTTTATGCACATATTTTTCGATCGGTCTGGTCTTTATTTATCGAAATTCTTTAGATTGTCTAATTAACAGGTGTAAATTCTTTATACATCGAGGTACCATTTCAAAGGTTTGACCGAGGGCGTCGGAGTGTACCTTGGTCCCAATTTTCTCTTAATAGAGGACGATTGTAGGGACTTCGCGTTTTCAGGTTGAATGCAGATTAGAGTTCAACTAAGGCTCTCCTACGATAATTGAGGATGTCCATTTTAATGGACCTACCTTAATTCCTGTTGAATTTATATAAAGGAATTCTTTTAGAAATATATTTTTAATCTGTTCTCACATAGGCCAATTAGAAAAGTATTCCTTCCCTTGGCAGATTAGATGGAGTCCACGCATTTTTTTTACTTTTTGTTTGTATGTTATTTCCAATTCTTTCTATTCGAAGCTTCCCGTTGCCTGAATATCTATGAGTCTATATATCCTATCCTACATATCTAGTATCCACTTTATTTTACTGCTAAATTTTAGTCTTCTTCCTAGTCCCTCATATTTCTGGAACTTATACTTTCTTGCGTAAGCATCCTCGTAGCAGTTGCTCCAAATGGTTAGTTCTCAGCGATTCCGCTCCAGGCTCAAGTGGCGCCCCTCTCGAAGGTCCTATTCTTGGTTTCCTTTCACTTTCCTCACGCCCGACCAATCACTCCTCACCATGTCGCATCCAGAAGTCATTTCGAGGTATGCGAAAGCCATTTCTCTGTTGCTTCTATTCTGACGCGGAGTATTTTCATGGATTCGCGGTTTTCCTTCTGAAAATAAGTGATTCCTTTATAGGGGTATCAAGTAGATCACGTGGTCTCATCAGTCGTATGGATCGATGACTCCTTTCCGAACTATATTTCGCAGCCTCTGCAAACGAGTTGCGCGATCTGCAGTCTAAATCTACACAAATATAGCGAGAATTGACCAATACATGTATTAATGTGTTCACATAAGAGGTATGCATGGGCCCATGGCCGGCCGGACTCGGAACGGGTAAAGCAGGCAGTCTGTTGATCTCGAGCCGGTAAATAACTAGGGTAGGAAAGAATCATCGTTTTCAAAGGGAGCTAGTTTTATGAATAGGGGTAGATGCCAGTTGCTTAGGCAAAATGCTCGGTCTTCGTTCTTCGAAGTTTATTTCCAAGGAAGAGGGCTCCTTTCATTTTCACATCTCGATGGTCGTCGAAAACCATGACATTGTATCCCACACTCTTTAGAATTTATTTTTCTTTCCATTTCTCATTCTGATACGTGCCTGGGCTACGAGAACTATTCTCACCCCATGATAGAGAGGTAAAAGGGGATGAGAGGTAAGGGGATGTCTCCCATTTCTAGTAAATGGTCATTCAAGTCATCAGCTTGGTGTGAATATCAGACCACTCTCTGGAAAGATAAATAATTCAACAGAATAGTAGCCAAGGAGAATGACAGGAATCAATAAGTTCCTTATCACAAATTCAAGAGTGAATCGTAAATTTGTAAATAAAATCTTCTGCCCTGGCATCGTCTGGTTTCGCCCTTCTTCTTTCCATAGCAATGCTCGGTGCGTTTCTTTTGAGAACATTTAATTTTCTCTTGGTCTCAGATGCTGGCGATCGACTTCTCTAGCGTAGTTTTTTCTCCCGATACGCTTAATTGTTGCTACGTTTACCTAGAGCGATTGAAGGAGATGCTTCAACTTCTGTGTGCGTGCCACAAGTGCAAGTAGCGAAAGTTTAGTTTAGCAGGCTTTCTAGTGCAAGAGTGAATCTTTATTGTCCCTCCGTAGTAATATGGATTAAAAAGATTGACACCAAAGAAGGTTGTGGAAGGTGGGAACATCTTCATTAAATCACCAGCCGACCCTATTAAGGATGGGAATAAAGCTAAGATACTTTTAGTGTTTCTTTACGTAATTATTGATTAATACGCTCCGTCGAATATCTATATAATACAGTGAAACCTGTGTTTAGCGGAATCTCTCGGGGCCATATTTTTTCCGGGTAAGACGGTTTTCCGCTTTACCCAGGGTCAAACATTTCAAAATACCCTTGAGAGGAATATCACGCCCATAACATGCGTCGCCTAAAAGGCTAAATAAAAATTTATTTATAAAATGCGCATATAATCCGTTATATTGTCTGTTTTTCCTTGTTTCCTATATAATGCAATTTTCTACGCTGCCGATAGCCTCATTTAAGATATTAAATAAATCGGCGTTACTTTGGTTAAGACTACATTTTGCGAATTCTTTCAAAGAAACCAACATTTCTCTTTAGGACTTTTTGTTTCTTCACAGGCAAGTTTACTTCTTCGTTGGGTTCACAGGCTTTGTCTTCCATCATAGTGTCTGTCATGGAACCATCTTCATCGCTCGTCAGAAGATCGGTTATATGATTGGATAGAATTTGTTTTCTTTACCGGTCTCGGGAACCAGTGCTGACAGAAATCGAGCTTTAGCGGAACATTGTTGAGCAGTCGATGTTTTATCTTTTACTACCAAATTAATCCAATTTATGGCATCCTGCGCTGATATTTTTTATCACCTCCGACACTGTATTCGCAGTATATTGTGCCTTCAGCGATCTAATTGCCCCCTGATCCATTGATTGCTGAGTGATGCTAGTTGTGTTTGCCGATAACCAGGCTAGCTCCATTTTCGAAAGGCGAATTTTAGGGTGACAGGTTGCGTTATCGAGGTAAAGTATGACTTTCCTATCTTTCCTCTTCGTTTCGGTGTTGAAACTTTTCAGCTACTCTTCCATGATTGAAGCCGTGTTCCATGCTTTTTTATTATTTCTCTATGTAATTGGTAGCTTCTCAATGGCAACGTTTTTGAAACATCGTGATCGAGCTGATTTCCGGATGACAGGATGCTTTAGGAGCTCCCCAGCCATATTGCCACAAATTAAAATGATGAAACGCTCCTTTGAGTGCTTCCTTTCTAAAGAATAAGCGTACATGTAAGAAAATTGTTTCCATTTATGCACTAATTTCAAGAAACAGAACTTGGAAGAGATAACCCCTAGCAGTTTTCTTCTTTAACACAAAATGTTTTAGAGACCAATGCCCTTACTGTTATTACCTCACTGTAAATTGGTGTTTCGCTGTATGTGATGGATTGATAAAAGAATAAAATAATTGCTTCATAAACTTACGTCTTTCCACACTTACACCTCTCTTCTACCTGCTTTACGGAAAGCTTTTCGTTCAAATTACTCGATCAATTCTAGTTTATTTTTCAGCGTTAATACGTTGCGTGGCATTGCAGAAATCAATCACCTTAAGGTACTCTGGTGTGGTCTTACCCTGTCAGCAGCACGTAGAAATAAGATTCCGTCTTCTTCAAAGACGAGCAAGGCTACACAATAATGTTTATTCATTTCCACCGTAAACTGCCCGAGGTTTAATCCCCACTAATATCAGAGGCAAAATTTAAATGTCCACCTACATATTAGCTGAAAATGATTCCTTGGTGTTGGTGCACAAGTGCACGCTATTCTCGAACTGAGAATATTTCACTTCTCACGAATAAAATCGTCATTAATCGTCTCTAAACAAATGTCACGAAAAATATGCCGGACTGAATACATAACTTATCGAGTCAAAGAAGGAGATTATTATGAACAAAGGTGAAGAAGCTACACATGAAACACATGTTTATTTTTAATTTACGCGATGGAAATGAAGGAGAAAATGTTCCATTTCCATCGCGTAAAAAAAAGAGATTATTATGATTTAAGTAGCTATCCCAATACAGTTTTTTCTTTCAAAAATGCAGATGAGAGCGATCCTCGATTATTATAAATGTATGCGCAGTTCCTATGACCGGAGATGGCTGAAGATCTGGAGTATTTATCTTCCTAACCCGAACGGAAGAAGTGACGAGCTTAATACATTCCACTGACTCCTCTTTCTTTCCAAGGTTCGACTCATATGTGGAAATAGGTCCAGAAATTCAGATTATCTGTCCGAGAATCCGCCTCGAAGAATGTGGCAAGCGTAGGTAATTCATCGAACGTTTAAATTCTTGATGATTTGCTTATTTATCAAAGGTTGATGAACAGAATTTTAATTCCTGCAATAGTCACGCGCGAGCAATTAAATTCAATCGTCAATCTGTAAATTGATAAATCTTGCAATTTAATACATCTATCGGTTTTAATAGCAAGTTCCATCATCGAGATGAATGAAATCCAAGTTAACGTCACATACTTGAGCAGTTACATTGGTCGGATTCAATGCAGAATGGGCAACCAGGATATCTAGAAATCTTTAATTCCAAATACCCACGAGCACAGAAATTCTAATCCAATATTTTCAGTTTCGGATTTCATTTGTGCTACCGTTTGCTTCGCAGCGTAAATATTATTCGAAGTAATTTATTCTTGCTGCTTTAAAACCAAGAAATTGAAGAACTAGAAAAGAAACATGAAACTAACAAATTACATAAATTAATTAAAGAAGTTAGTAGGACAAGAAGAATCTTACCAAAAGGAATAAAAGACAAAAATGGGAAAACATTAGTGAGAGGGGAGGAAATACAAGAGAGATGGAAAGAGTATGGAAAAGAATTGTATGCAGAATGTGAAGTAGTTATACTATAGAGAATGAAGAAGATAGATGGGAAAAAGGAGGAAATGAAACCACAATGAAAATTCACTACAAATACTAAAAGAAGAAACAATATTTGCAGTAAATAAAATAAAAGCAGGCAAAGCAGCAGGAATTGATAACATTCCTATTGAAACTTTCAAATATATGGACGAACAATCAATAAGAACCTTAGTAACGCTTTCAAATTATATTTTCTGCACAAGTATTTTACCAGATGACTTGAGAAGAATATTTATGATTCCTATTCCGAAAGAAAAATTTGCAATAGTGTGTGAAAAATATAGAACAATTACTTTAGTTTTGCGTGCATGTAAAATATTACTAATGATAATTCTAAAGAGAATAAAGAAGCAAATTGAAGATAAAATATCGGATGATCAGTATGGTTTTAGAGAAAAGAAAGGAACACAAGATGCAATAATGGAATTAAGGCTAATTTTTGAAAAGAAGCTAAAAGATAATAAAAAGACCTATTTAGGTTTTATAGATTTTGAAAAGGCGTTTGAAAAAATTAACCAGAAAGTTTTAATACAGGTGTTACATAAGATTGTAATAGATAACAACTGCCTAAATATAATTCTAATAGTGTATAGTAACCAGGAAGCTGCTTTCAGAATAAATTCAGAACTGACAGAATGGTTCGAAGTAAAATGTGGAGTAAGACAGGGGTGTATGATGTCACCATTGCTATTTAATCTGTACAGTGAAGAGGTTGTAGGGGAAGCATTAGAAGGGATTAAGGGTATATGTGTAGGAGGAAGGAATTTCAACAATATAATGTATGGAGATGATATAGTAATCACGATATCTTCAAAAACAGTTAGCAATGCAAAGAGTTTATGAGTTGGGAACAAAATTTGGATTGAACATTTATACCAATAAAACAAAAGTAGTGATTGTGGCTAGTAAAAAGAGCAACAGTGACTGCAATATAAAAATTAATGACAAACCAATAAAACAAGTCCAACAGTTTAGATACCTAGAAAGTTTAATATCAGACGACGGGTACTGCAGTAGTGAAATAAAATCAAGAATTGGGATGGCAAAGGAAAATTTTTGGAAATACAAGGATCTAATGAGAGGAGAGATCAACATGAAATTAAAACTGAAATTGTTGAGGTGTTATGTTCGGCAGGTTCTCCTGTATAGGTGTGAGACGTAGACAATCTTAAAAAGCATGGAAAAGAGGATCAATGCATTGGACAAATGGTTTTCCAGAATGCTGAAAATTAAGTGGTCAGACAGAATAACAAATGAAGAAGTTTGGAGAAGAATAGGAAGCAGGTATAGCCTATTGAATGAGGTGAAAAGTGGAAATACGCGGGACATGTGCTGAGGGGATCGTCAGGGGAGAGAATCGTGACAGCGCTGGAAGAATGGACAGTAAGGAAGAGAAAGAGGGGAAGACCAAGGATGGAATGGTTAGAAATTTAAGGAACTGGGCCGAAATTAGGAATTATGAGGAGATGAAAAGGAAAGCAAGTAGAAGGGAAGAGTCCAGATCTATGAGAGCTAACCTCTTGATAGGTAGAAGCTACCAATTGATGATGATGATGCTTTAAAACCACAAATTTCGATGTGAAGTATCGCAGGGATATAAATGAGAAAATGCCTCAGACTATCCAAACCTATTTACCCTCAAAAAAAGGGAGGTCTCGTAGATCTCGTATCAACTCATGGCATTGATTCCGTATACACGGAACGAAGGAATGAAGATTAAAAAGAATTGAATGATATTTAAAAGTAAATTCTCAACGAGAATGAGTATTTCGAATTCCTTTAGGAAGATTTATCTTTAACTATTTAACTTTTATGCGGCCCATCATAGTTCGTGTTCCATCTCTGTCTTACTTATCATTACTCTCATTTGCAGTTTAATAAATCTATTAAATTCTTATCGTGCCCACGAAGATCCTGATTTTATTTGGAAATTTTTGTACGCCTTCAGTGAATGTTTTAGAATTCATCTTAACTAAAGCATGTACTGTATCAAAACCAAAGTTATTTTGGACAATAAATTTTTCCCAGACCACACAATTATCAAAGTGAGTAATAATATCAGTCATGTATTTTCTTAGCCTCCTAAACTAACAAGCAAAATAGAAAAGACTATTTTTCCAAGGAAAATTTAATGAGCTGCCTGTTTTTTGGTAAGTTTCTGTGGAAAATTGCAGTAATTTCTATTTAGATGTGTCTTTCCAAGAAGCGTGAAGCCATAGAACATCGATATCATCTTAGTTCAGTTCGTAAACCAAAAATTCCTCGGTATGAATTTTATGAACATCCGTAAAATTAATTTGTATTCATTAGGCCTAATATCTTCCATAATTCTCCAGAAGCGTAGCGACTTCAGGATAAAATCTCCACGTTACATCCGATACCTTCGAGCTTTTCATATTATATAGAAATAAGAGAGGTGTTGTACTTAGCTCACAAAACAAACTTGCTATGAAAATTACGCTCTTCCCGCTCCGATAACCTCATTAATTTATTAATTATAAGGCTAAAACAAAATGAATGTAAAATTTTTATGCATTAATTAGTTTCAAGACTGTTCGTAAGTATGATTTTTTTTAGTTTGAGTTGTTTTCCTTTTCCGAGGTATCGCTATTTTATCCTTCTGTTGGAAGATAAAGCATTCTGATCATCCCCGGTCATAATTCCCGCTCTATAACGATCCGCTAAATATTTATTTACTATTTATTTTATTCTACTGCCGCAGTTAGTCACTAGGACAGGCGGCGACGTTATCTAACAATACATTTAACAGTTAACTGAAACAACGTTACTCAGATTACAAACTACGCTAATTTCCTAATTGCTACGTAATCTTAAACCTCTAAAAATACCATATGAGTTTAACAATTAACTCGACTATTTTAAAGAATCCAGACGTATACAAATAAGGAATATCATCAAATAACATAGAAAAGAAATTTCGTCGAGACACCGTTAAGACCATTTGTCAATATTACTTATCTTGTGATATTTTATCATGGTTCCTGATTGGCCTTCCAAGTTGGCCACAAAGCCATCGTACGTCACTGTAACAGGCGATCCCTTAGTTGTCACACATTTCGTTATCGGTAGGCTCACTCTTCAAGTTATTAATTATCATAATATTTGACAGGTTTTGGAAAATATTCGAATACCTCTGCTGATGGAACGTTCCTATATGATTCCTCAATCACTCTATTTAGGAAATATTATTTCCAAGAATCGAAATTTTGATCGATGCATCTTACTTTGTATTTGTGATCGTGCCTACCCAATTAATATGCCTCCTTACGTATCTCCTGAAACGCAGGATTTCCCACGCATGTCGCATAGGAGACCGTTAGTCTCTCCCTCCTGCCTTCTGCTATATTACTGTATTTTCCACCTAATTCTTTTGTCATCTAACTAACGCCGCTACGTTTTTCACATCTCCCTAACACGAACCGCCCTTTTTTGCATTTTTATAATCCTTCCGTAACGCCTATTTGCTGAGTGTCCTATAAACAATATCGTATTCTTGTAGAGGCCTTACCAACCATGTGTAAGCAGCTTTTTTATCTTCTTGTTTTTTTATTGAACGTATTACAAAATTTAGCGATTTATTTGGATGTTCTGTTCAGGAGCGTTCCATTTTATCTCTACTACAAGTAACAGTAATGTATTTCATCTTATTTTCCTCCACCATAACATAAACATATGGACTGTCAGCCCATTTAAAATCAATAAAAATCTAATGTTAAGAGTTTAATTAGATTATTAAGGTTGAATTGAATTATTGAGAATGAGTAAGATTGTTTCATTTTAAATTAAATAATTATTTAAAATTTTATCATTTCATTCCCTAGGTTAAGCAGTCCATCCAAAAAGTTGTCGCTGAAATAATTAATAAATGAAAAACTGTTATCAAAAGGGAATTTTTAAAAGAGAGACTTTTATGAATCACTAACTCAGTGGTGCCTGGTTGCTATCACTTTGCTCCAACATAAGAAGAATTTCGTCACAAGGACACTGATCAAAATTATCCTTCGTCACAATACTCACAGTTTGCGATAAACATGCAAAATATTCACAATCGACCTATGTTTAAAAATTATAGAAATTAAGTTTGACGTTGCACAAAAAATGTGCGTCTTAATTGATAAATAGTGACTTGACCGTGACTCGAACATAAAGCATCCCGTTCATAGAAGTGAGAAGAGATTGGCTTGGTAGTATAGTGGTTAGAACACCTGTCATGAAAGTGGGAAGATTAGCCGGTGGCTGATCTCCACTAATCTTAGCTGCAAAAAGCTTTTGAGAGGGTAAAATTAGGATACAATAAGAGTGAGGTAATTTGCATTTGATTTCCTCTCCGAGCCGGAATGCTACAATCGGAAAAAGTAAAAGCGGCGCAGTATACATAATACAATTTTGTAACACTCGATAAAGAAAGATCAAAATAAATTGCATTCACCTCGTTAACTTTATCCCTCACCTCACCTGCTTTCATAGTATCACAATTATGTACACATCTGAGATACAGTTCATGAAATTGATGGTTATCTTCTATTAACCTATATCTTGTACCAAAAATCAAATTAAAGATATTTTTTTCGATGAGTTATGGGGTTGACCTCTCCCTTATCGAATATGAACCATAAGTATTAAATATGGAACACCCTTTCGACTTCAAATTCTGATAACCTTTTGCCTTAATTCGCAAATTTCCTTTTTATCTTAAGGGTTTATTCCGAGATGTAAAAAAATGAAAAGAATTATTTCGACCGAAATCATTACAAATACCATAATCGTCCTAAAAAATAGAGGCGTGG
Organism: Sympetrum striolatum; assembly: GCA_947579665.1. Classification (NCBI taxonomy): domain Eukaryota; kingdom Metazoa; phylum Arthropoda; class Insecta; order Odonata; family Libellulidae; genus Sympetrum; species Sympetrum striolatum. The sequence continues at coordinate 24,636,578 of OX388352.1, forward strand.
CGTGTTCTAAGACGATGTGGCGCCTGTATCGTGTTCTTGCTTGCAACGGCGACAGATCGATCTAGTCGAATCCTCTGTTTCTACGTATTCCTCCAACTCCTTCGTTTGAGACCAAGACGCAGAAAGCACGAAGAACAACTTAACGAAGAAGTAAACGTGATCTAGCCGATTTTGTTAAGAGAATACAACATTTGTTCATCGGGAAACCGTATTAGTTCTCATGTTCGCCACCGCTCGCTACGCGGGCAGGCGACTTTAAGGGAGAAGCAAAACGGCGGGCCTTTGAAGCTCCTTTAATGAATAAACTGCATACCATAGCTACAAATCTCTTCTAAACTTTGTTTAGACCATTGGGTATGATGCCCATGGTTCCATGGATACTCGCGTGGGACCGAACTCTCTTCGCTCGGATTTACGACTTGAACAGGTTATCGATCGGGGAGTCGTTTCATATGTGAACAGTCTCCGTCGCCTGATTCTGTTTTTTTTTCTGAGGCATATTACCCTAAATAATTGGTGACTTCGATTATACAAAATAAATTGCTTTTTAGCCAAACGGAATGATTTAGGGCGTATATTAGGAACGAATAGATTTTTTATAATTATAGATGAGGTTTATTTTATAATGTAAAAGCACCGCATATATCAGAAACCTTTTTTTTCGTTAAAGAGCTGCACATACCGTCAGCATCGAAATCGTACGCGACGACGAAAATGGCGATTTTACTTAATCATTGAACTGTAAGAATTTCCATTTTTCCCACTTGCCTTCATTAGAATAATGGAGGAGCAAAGAAATTCAGTTTTTAAGCTAATGTCAAGGAAATGACTAAAGTGAGATACGTGAATTCCCTCTGGCTCCAATTGTAACTAAAAATAGATAGTCAATAGTAGTTATCTGGGGGTTTCACCATTACCTTTTTTCAGGTAGAAATTTTGAGGGTCGCCGTCCTAATCCGGACCCTTAGCTCGATTTTGCAGCTCCCGGCCGCCACAGCAGGGGGGACCATAAAAACCTGACCGCAGGGAATACGATTTAAAAAATTATAAACAATTCAATTGAGCAACAATTTATTATCTTCGTCGTCTCTTTAGTCCAAAGAGATCTTGATCGAGTCTTTTGATCGACGTTCTACGATGAAAATTAAGATTTTTCGTGATTTTACTAGAAATGACCCGTTGACGCACGGCAACGTTGCCCCGGGGATGGGTTGGGTTGGGGGGAAGGATTTCTAGATTTCATGATTTTTGCTAGAAATCCCTCCCCCAAACTCAACCCATCCCCGGGGCAACGTTGCCGTGCTTCAACGGGTAATTTCTAGCAAAATCACGAAAAATCTTAATTTTCATCGTAGAACGTCGATCAAAAGACCCTTGTATATCTCTTAGGACGAGTGATACGACGAAGATAATAAATTGTTGCTCATTTGAATTGTTCATAAATTTTTAAATCGTATTCCACGCGGGCAGTTTTTTTTATGGTCCCCCCTGCTGTGGCGGCCGGGCGCTCCTGAGCTGCGAAGGTGAGCTAAGGGTCCGGATTAGGATGGAGACCCTCCAAATTTTTATCAGAAAAAAAGTAAGGGTATAACCCCCAGATAACTACCATTAACTAAATAAATAGTAAGTGAAACTCTGAAAGCTCATCTCATCTAATTTATTGAATCTTGCAAGAATTTATGGTAAAATCGTATTAAATTCGTTAACGAAAAGATAACATTCGAATAAGCGAGAAGTAGATAGTTACGGGATACACGGGAGTACATACTGGAAATCTAACTACCAGGATACGAAGAATATATGCCTCTGCCTCTCTCAATTGAGGATTGACTGGCGTAGAAAGTGAAAGCGAATAGTTATTATAGTACCGTTGTTTGTCAAAGAATGAAAATAGCGAGATAAAAGAATTTGCCGTCCACATCGTCGTTTGAGCCTTGGGTTACGTTGGTCAGCGTTGTACGAGTTTTTACAAACACAATATATATTTACAAAACTATAAATTAATTGAATTCGTACAAATTCGAGTTTAATTTAAATTGAGGTTTACGAGTGAAAGTCTTCTATTATTCCTCAGGTGGGAAGACCTGATATAAACAAGAAATGCAAAACTTAAGTGCTTGTTTATATAATGGACCTAAGGAATTCTTTGGAGTTTCAAAGACAAAATATCTACAGATCTACAGGAGTCAAGCAATACTAGAGTCGAAGAAAGGATATACACATGCTATTGATAGAAACTAGAGGATTTATCACGAAAAATGAGTCCAACAAAGGTCTCTTTTAGACACAAATGAAACATTAAACATCCTCAGATTGAAATCTTGGGAGGAACGTCGCTTTTAACTTAACTTATGCAAGGTTAGCTTTTAAAAATTCAGAGAATGTGAATCAATAACTTAAAGTTATTACCTGAATACAAAGTGAAGCCGAGTTTCATGAAAGTATATTGGAGTTGACGAGGCTTTAACAGTTTATAAGAGAATTCCTTTAAATTTTGAATTATAAAGTTGGTGAAATGTATATACTCTGTTGGTGTTTCCAAAAGTGCTGCAGCCTTTGGAAATGTCTCACTTTCGTGTGCTAATATCCTGTATAATAGGATGGTCATCAATCGATCACTGAAAACCATTTGAACGCCTAAGCTTTATTAACTATACACTATGTCAGTATTTATTTTCAGTAAAATTATCATACGAACACCAGAAGCCTATGCTAATGAGTCTTCTTCATTCGAGGAATATAGAAGAATCCAGAGTATTAAATTAGTTCACCATTAATATTATTTTGTATATATACCGCAACCACTTCTTGATGAACATAATTTTTCCGTTCGTTTTTGGTATATGATAGAGAAAAATGCTTATTAAAGGCATTTTTTCTCTTTTTTTAAAATCGATGACAAGTGTTTATCGTTGGATCATCGTGCTGCACTTACGTGAGCTTGCTATCAGTATGGTCTTCAAGCTCTGTAAAGAAACTACAACTTCACTTCTCAATTAGCCTACGTTTGCGGCCTTTTATAGAGATTGAGGATGCGTGGAGTGGCCGTTACGAACCAACGAGTCTTCAAAGTTTCAGTGTAGTGGATTGTCAGTGTATTTCAGTGTAGTATGCATTATGTGACTTTAACGGTCATTATAACAATCTAAAAAATCTGATGTGGCCAGCACATGACTTTCTCTATTTATAAGATGTAAATATTTATCTGCGACAGTATTTTTGAACTCTATATTCAATCTAAACTTGGAAGATGTATAAGTGATTAATTTATATCATATTAACGTTTACGCCACAAAAATTATAAATAATGTTTTTCGGTACGTGTTCGATGAAAAACGGTGAAATTGGCCCTTTGAGTCTACTATAAGCACTACTATAGGATGGATCACAAAAGTTATTATATTAGGCAATGGAAATGAAATCAAAATACGAACGAAGAGCAAAATAACACACGAGCGACTCAAACTATTAACAAAAATAAAGAATACTTATTTAAACAGTGGAAACTTAAAAAGTAACAGTGATGACGAAAATTATTAATATATATTAACACGTCGCAATAACCAGAAAATTGGTTAATTATGATATGACTCCTAAACGGTGGTTGATATCGATAATTTTTTCAAATAAATCTCATATAAAAATACATTTTTTGTTACTTTTATAGATAACTGTATATACCTAAATATAAAAAATTCTAGACTTTCCCATTTATTACATTTTTTTATATTTATTTACCTCGAAAACTTCTTCTGCCAAATTATTAATACGAGCGTGAAGAGAATTATTAGAAGCAGAAACTGATGTTGCAAATTCTTCAGGCTCCCGGATAGTCATGTGGACAGCGCGTTTGCCTTTGGTGAATGCGATCCCGGGTTCGAATCACGGTGGGAGCCAATGTGCGAAATTACCTAAGCTGTCGAAGCACTTTTAATAATACTACTACAAATGCTTCGTTTCTTCAATTAGAGAAATGGAGCATCTGTTCAAACGAAACCGGAACAAGATCAAGAAAATCGCTGAAATGTAACATTTTTGTTGTTTCTGTAATTGTTGGAAATTAACCTCAAATCAATCATACTGTCATTTCCAACATTATTTCCACTCTATACTGAAAAAAGTTAACTTTATATTTTCTTGCTAATGATGCAACAGAGCAAATTTATACCGTTAGATTTGATTCAGGAGACGAGACCTTTCTTCCTATTGTCCCCCACAAAAAGAGAGGAAATGCTTTCTCTCTAATCCGCAAACATTTCGCGAATAGACTGTAATTTCGTAAAATATATAGCTTCCCCAAAAACACTGATATGGGATTTTAATTTTTAATTTATTGGCTAAAAAAATATTGCGTCTGTTGCTATTTTTACCTTAGGAATCTTTTGGAAAACTATATTCCACATGCTCATTTTGAGAGCTGAATCCAAAGAGTACAATTTAAACCCTTCTCAGTATAGAAAGTTTTATCATTTGTAAATCAATATTGCTGATATTCGATGCACGTTTGTAGCTTAAAATTGGAGAAAATGAAAATCGAGTTGATAATGAGACTAACAGAATAAATCCCAAGTGTAGTTTTCTTAGTGTTCTAATTCCTTAACTAGAAAACACGTAGAAAATTGGTGAACTCGGCATTAGCTAGTTTCTTTCCGAACTTTTTATCACATAGATCTTTTAAAAGGGTCATAAATTTTGATAGCAGGATTTTCGTGGACGTATGTAATTTGTCTTTGAAATAATTCGAAAGAATTCCATGGTCTAGACCAGGCATGTTCAAACGCTGCCACGGTGGCTGTGGCGCCACGGGACTCGGCCTGTGGCAATCCGCCTCCAGTGGGAGTGAGAGAGAAAACCTACTTCTCTTTCGGACTAGACTAGGCATTTGCAGTCATTCAGTCTTTTCTAGTCGAATGGCACCATGGCAAAAAGGGTTTCGGCCTCGGAAGGAGGTGGAATTAACCCTTCCTGAGAGCTTTGTAAATATTGTCATACGACTCTTGTAAAAAGCATACGCATGAAAACAAATATTAAGTAAATTTTGTAGTTGTCCGAGTTATTTGTTTCAATAATAATAGCAAAGCCCCATTTTACCGTGCTACGTTTGACCATGTCTGTCTCCGAACCGTCCGCTACTTCTACCGCTACCACAACACCTTCCTCTTCCGCAGCCGTACCGCGACTCAGATTCCCCTTCCGTACTACCTCACAACCTAGTTTGCCACGGAGATGAGAGCGGTGGCAGCCGCCTGCCACCGTGGCATTTTCTTTGCACATGCCTGGTCTAGACCTAGGGGACCTAGGGGTCTAGGGGCCTCCAAACGCTCGAGGGCCGCTTTAATTATCAAACAGCAGTTTGGGGGCCACACTCGAGGTCCAAATAAAAAGAATCAAAAAGTAGATGTTTTTTTTTTAATTATCAATTAAATATTATTAAATATATTAATTATTATATTCTAATTCGGTAAAATCGTTTCATCCACGTAAGCGGCGGCTGATCTTGGCAGGATACCCGTAAATTTCTTTATCGTAGATAAAAAGGTCTCCACGGCCTCGCGGACCACATTTTGCCCGCGGGTCGTGTAGACCCATGGTCTAGACGATGGAGATCCGTTCTAACTGCTTGTACTGACTTTTATACATATTCTACCGATTGAGCACTAGGGTGGAGCGTTTTTCCACTTTTATTTTTGATCGAAATGTAATACCCGGCAAAAGTGGACATTACAAATATATATTTTTTACAAAATCTTCTGTGAGAATTTTTGCCTCGAAGTTTCGACGTAAACATCAAATTGTCATAAGTTTATTTTCGGTAAATACAACCAATTTTGAAAAGATGTGGCTTGTAATGAACACTGATTGCTAAGTATCAGTATGCTACTTATATGCCTCTGGAGGTGGTTAAGAAGCCTCCTATAGGACCAGAAATAGATGCAAATTCAGTAAAATGAAGCTGTTTTGTAACACCTTCCGTCTTCGTCAATTCCTTCTCACGGTGGCTCGTAGTGGTAGCAAAGCATTACTATTACGCTTCTATTTATTGCATTTCATATCTTATTTATTGTATAAGTAATATTATTGTATTTCTAAGTACATCATGACCCAATCAAAAGGCAAACAACCAATTTCATAGGTTTTCTAGATAATTCCTCGAATATTCATAGGATACCTTCTTACAAGTATTGGTATCTCTTCCTTCCAACCAAGAATATCAATTTCATCACCTTTAAATTGGATCATGATGTAATTATAAATATATAATAATATTTATACAACAAATAAGTGCTCAGTGGGCACTCTCGTACACACATTACTGAATTTTCCATGCCAATACGAACATAGCCTATGTTGTAAAGTATAACGGAAAATCTAAAGAGAGACAATTTAAACGATTTCGTGAATTAAATTATAAAACCTTAGTGAAGTTGTCCATCTTCAACTTCCAGCCATACGTATAAAAATCCATGAAATTAGGCAAAGGCGGTCACTGATTTTCGCCCTCATGCATTACTTTCTCAAAATCAGTTCTATTTCAAAAACTACGAGTTCATATTTTTAAGAATCTTTTCATGATAATGAGAATGATATCGACTATCTTCACACCCGACTCTCTCAAAAAACGAGTGATAAGAACGCGTTAGGTCCGTATGTGTTGTGTTGCATTCGTTTGAGTCATGGACTTGAGCGGATGCAAATTTTGGTTCTCACATGCTGACATGTTTGCATTTCGAATTTGTTGGTTTAAAAAAATCTCTCAAATAATTTTCAAATACAAGCAATTCTCTAATTATATACTAACTAAACTAAGCTATATGTAACCATACTAACTAACAACGCTTTGAAATTCAAAATAATCTGTTATATCGCCATTCCCCGTTCAAATTGAGAACTTCAACTGAACAGAAAATTATACATTCATCAACCAGGCGTTGTGAAACTGATCGTGACTTAACAATCACTTCACATTTTAAAACTATCCTGTAACATGAACCTAAAAAGTATCCAATAACGCAAGAACACAGAGGAAGTTAGTAGGTGCTCTTTTTAATCAAATTCCTATACTTACGCTTATGGAGGGCATTTCCTATATACCGAAAGACACTCTTGGTACAACATGACAAAATATATTTGGGTCAGTCCCGCATGATGCTGCGTAACGTATGGTAACCCCACTCTCGTTGGAGGGAAAACCATGTTGTTTTTCCATAACAGCACAAAAAATGTATATTTTTTGCATAATGAAATTCTCTATGAAGGTATTATTTATTTGGTGTTGGCGTAGTAGGATATTCGATAACTTCAAGATCATGACCCTGGCCCGAACGACAGCCCTAGCGAGACAAGGCCAGGTCACGTGCTATGGACCCATGCAGACGCGAGCACGACATTCGACTATATAGACGATAATATGAACGATTTGATCGTAGAAAGAGAGATAGATTTAACGCGGTCTGTAAAAAATTTATGACTTCTGGAAAAATAAAAACAAACAAATAAGAAAGCATTATAGAGAAAATAAAAAAATCCACAAAAAACGTAATTATTTAAATAGCATTTATGCAAAATTACCTCCTCTCAATTACTTTTAAGTATTCAAGGTAATCATTGCCATCTAGATTTGTAAACTCTAATCTACCCAATAAGGCCAGCAGACACTCGAAAATCTCTAATACTATTCCGTAATCCTGAAATTAAGTCGACCTCGTAATCCAGAAAAGATCATTCTTTAACTCAGCAGAGGTCTGGTTGCATTCTATGAGATTATTTCGTTCTTACTCTTTCTACTTTACAGTCACGATTTCTAGACATAGTGAAGTACAAATGGTTCCACTAAGCTGTCATCAGTGCATTACATTTCACTATATCTTAAAAAAATGTACTACATCAAGTAAAAAAATGTTCTGATGAAACAGTGATTAAACCTAAAGGTCTGTGGTAAAAATCATTAGAAGAGCTCCCGTATTCATCGAGATTACAAATTTTCTATTGTTGCGCAGTCCCTGAATTAAGTCTCTGCTCATAAATCTGTTAATATACTTTCATTCTGTTTTTGTATAAGTTAGTCGAGCAAGATCAATTTATCAGCTAGTTTTTGTATTTTGGTCCGTAGAATAAGTTACTTTAAAAAATCGGCTATAGAAAATATTATCAAAAGTATTTATGGGGTAGCACAACTAAATTTATCCCAATCGAACAAACTTCATCAATTAAAATATCAACCAACTAGAAATAAAATAATAAAAATACGATAAAATAATAATTAAAACTGGATATCGACTAACAACTACCTAAAGGTCAATTGCGTTGCTTAATTTTGAATTTGAAGTTAACATTCTTTGATTCCTGGATTCTGTGGAAGTTCAAATGGGAATAAAGAACATAAAGGTATTAATTAATATCAGGGAGAGGCATAAAAATAAATAAAATTCATCCTAAGTCGACAACTACGCCCGATCGATTTTTATCCTTGCCATAAGTACGGATCCGAAGTAGAAAACTGAAATGTGTACAGTCCAAAGAAACTTCTTCAGAGGAAGCAAAAAGAAAAAGACTGCCGTTGAAATAAACCAATAAATTAATGACTTTTGGAAAATAGGAAACACGTAAAATTAAATTATAAATAAATAAAACATCTCCATAGGATGAAATTTGATGATGAAGAGAGGTACGCTAAAACCATTAGAATCGATCAGACGGGAAGGATCGAACGACGACGTAAAGATACTATAGCGCAATCTTTTTATTAATTCATCAAGAACTACGAGATTTTATTTCGCCTAGTAAACTTACGAATGTTCTCGTTAGTCGTACTAATTATGTAAATAAAATGTATGATAAGACTAAGTTCACTGAACAGTCGTGGTGCCGGTGACGCTTATAACAGTCTTTTTGGGAATTCCCTAATCTCAATAAAATGGAATATACCAAAATGAATAAATACGCAGATGGATACGACCATGAAAGGAAAGAAACGATTTTGGGCTTTCCGCGCCTCCAGCGCCGGTGCGGAATTCGGGAAATTTTTGCACCCAGCATGATCTAAAAATCTATTGGCGGTACTTTTCTCTTCATCGTAGTACACGCTCTCGTCACCCAAGCTGCACTTACTGTTCAAATGTCTAATCCAAAAGTTTTCTTCTTAAACTACAAGATATCATTAACAATTAATTTTTATCCCAGGCAAATACTTTTATCGAGTTATAGGAAGAGTAATTAAGTCAAAACTTCCAGCTACAACCCTCCTCTTTATGATTGCTTTCTCGCAGTATATATTTTTTTTCTTCGATTAACATTAACAACAAAATTTGCTCCACAAAACTGTTCGTTGTTGAACGTAGCTTAGATCCGTCTTGAGAGACTGTCAAACGGCAAAGTGAATTGAGTCGATCTCTGCCAAGACCAAGGATATCCTTACTCTATGGCCAAGACTAACATTCTGACCCGTTGCGTACTCACTGGTAAGCACCGAATTAAATATCCGCGCGGAATTCAAAGGCAAGGTAACGCCCATTCTTCATATTATAGACCGTGAAATGAGATTCGCAAAGAATTTGTTTGATTGGTAATAATTGTTAATTTTGTACTATTTGCTCATTACCTCATTAGCTTGGCGACGGTGGGGTCACCCCATTCCTTTCCGGATAATTTCGGCTGAATTCTGGTGAATTGACTCTAGAATATAATTAACGTCATTGGTTTACCATATCAATTATACTATGAAGAATATTGATGTTTTAATGCAATCAGCTAAGTAATTGCCCAAGTATACGAAAAGTAAATTGGGTTTTACTTGGCACACACTATTATGTTTTATGTTTATATACAAATCACTATTCCTGTATGCCTGCATTACCTTAATTGAGTGAGTTACAACACCTTTCGGGAGGTTAAATGGCTCGCTATAGTAACCCTTACTATAATGTTATATAATATTATATATTAATAGGATTATTATATATCAGGATTCATGTCCTTTTGGCGCAATTTCGCTATCGAGATGCTTGGCATTTCGAAGAGCCAACATCAATTTCCCTATAGTTTCTTCTCAAAAGATATGAAGTCGCAATGCATTTTGTAGATTTCTCGGGCTTTTGTTATTGTATACAATGGTCGAGCGTTGGGCAGAGACAGTCTGAGGGAAAATTTTTAGCTGGATACAACAATATTGTTATGTTTTGTATTATTTGGATATTTTTAAACGTGACGATGTGAAAACTATGAAATGACATTTTGGCCTGAAAAGGGACATTATAAACTGTGAAATGTACTTTTTGTGATTAGAGGATATATGTTGAGTACATATTTTAGAGGGGTACAGGGGAGATGTCTGTAAATTGGATCTTGTTGTAGTTTTGTGGTGTTTGAATACTGTCTGTATGATAATTTTAGAATATTCGTTTGTGTGTAACGTCTGGTGTTAGGGAATAGGGTTAGAATTAATTGTAAATGGACAATAGATACCGGGAGAAATTCTACTTGCAGCATATGTAATAATAAATATAAAAAGAGGGGAACTAACTTCAGCGCCAACTCTTTCTTTGCCTTTTGCCTTCAAAAAAGCTCTGGTCATAGTACTCCGCTTTTGCAATAATTTATGAATATGTTGTATCTGAGTATTAACTGGATTCAAAGATATAGGAAACAGCTGCTCAACGAAAATGACCAATATTTCGGTATGTTTAGTATTTTTTTCTCAAATGTGGTAAGCAATATCTCTTAGAAGGCTGTTATGACGAGGATAAAGGCAACCGCCTGAAAATGGCTTTCTCTGATAGCTCTACAGCAGCCGTGAGACCAAAGGATGAGTCATCAAAAGTTGCTCCTCAAGCAGGCTGAATTCTTAAAATAAATGTGTTTTATATCCTAGAATGTGGGTTATGTATGACCCCAGCCAATGCATTTCCTTCGATGAAACAAAGATTATATTAGAAATTTCAACTATTCCTTTACTTATGAAAGAATCTAGCTATGTCATGATAATCTGAAATTTCCGTTAATTTTGACTAACGATAAGAATGTCATTTAAGCAATGTTACCTTATTTACAAAAGAAATGTAATTAATTATGTAATAAGCATTTGAATTTTTTAAGAACCTTTCTATAAAGTACATCATTAGTGAATGTGAGGAGCAGAATGAAAACTATATACTGAGGAGGAGGAGGAGGATATACTGTGAGGAGCAAAATGAAACAAAATTCTGGAACAAGTTTTATCGGATATTGCTAAGATTTTATCGAACATTTTTTACTAAACTATTCTGCTTGGTTCAAGCATTCACAAACCGCAATTCTCAAATTACAAAATAACCTTTCATTATTTTCCGAATATTCCACGCATGGATACCACAATTACAATTTATTTTTTCCTAATACTAGAAAATCGATCCATAAGGCCAAAGAACCTAAATCTGACGGACCTCTAGGAGCAAAGTGACTTTTGTGCTATAGAAAGGGATAGTAAGGTTACAAAAATAGCGTATTACATACATATGATAATTCAATGTTTACATTTTAGTTTCGTTAGAGAATAAGAAATGATAAATACTTTTAACATTTAAAATAAAAATTATTATTTAAAAATGAAGCAATAAATGTTCGCCAAATGTGATGCTGGATATTCTTTAATTTATATTTAAATTAATTTCCTTTATTTGGCATGAATTATTTTGCCATGAAATGATTAGTTAAGGTGCGTAAAGGTAAACTTGCTGCGCCACAGAAAGCCCGATTTCAATTAAGAATCCCAATTAAGAAATCATGGAGAAAGTTGAAAGCATGTTTTTTTTATCTTTAGCCATTTTCCATTATCGAGAATAAAAATTAGAGCCTTTTCTTTGGAAATTCAAGTTAAAGTTCTCGGCTTAAAATCGGTGGTGTTAGTAATTACTTTTTTTAAGGCTTATAATCCTCTTACATATCCAAAAATACTTTGTTGATTCTGATTTAGCAAACCCGTGCCCTTAATATTCCAATATATAATAAAAGAGATACGCATCAAAAGAAACTTTTGAATAATTCGTTTTTAATGATTGGTAGCTATAATGAAATTGGTAGTCCTGTGATTTAGAATTGTTCATTGATATCAACTAGTTTAAATTAAATTTTTACACCCTTAATTTAACAGGATCCAAATTTTTTTAAATAATACGTTTCAAGGGTTTATAACCTTAATGAGTAATTTTAAGATTTTAAAATGTTAATAATCGATTTCCCATGGTCGAAAACACTTTAAGTTTGAAACTCCCAGGTAAATTTTCGATAGGAGAACTTTTCTATTATACAAGTTACTGCAATTTTGGTACAAGTTTAAACATTTTATTTTATTGATAATTATTTATAAGCGATAAATAGTTTATAAAGCTGTATGTGTTTGACTAATATATCAGTAATGAACTATAATAATTTAACTCCAGATACATATTTCGCGAATAGTTATTTTTACTTTCTCCATATACGAAGTATAGAGAAAGTATTGTTTTCATGAAAAAAATCGACTTCGAGATTTCAACGGAAATACATGTTTTGGGGTCCCTAGAACACGTTTAGACCATTTTCGGAATTATGTCTGTGTGTGTGTGTGTGTGTGTATGTGTGTGTGTGTGTGTCTGTGATTGTGGGCGCTATAACTTAAAAACTATTAGTTGTATCAATACCAAACTTCATATATAGTACTGTGGTGTTTGCTGTCAGAGTTGATTAGTTTTTGGAATGAATCGGTTTACCGGAAGTCGAGCTTCATTCATCAAAGCTCATTTCCGGTATTCAAAATATCTCCATAAATATGATATATAGGTATATTGTATTACTTATAAAAGTTTTAGATAGTATAATTTACTATAACTTTTGTATTTAACATATTTTTGTATCACCGGTTGATTAGTAGTTATTCGTGAAATACTGATAAACCGGAAGTTGCTGATTATGTACTTTATGGGCGCTCTGTGCTCTATGGGCGAAAGGCCAATTTCATCATTTTTCATCGAGCATGTTCCGAAAAACATTATTTATAATGTTTGTGACGTAAAAGATAATATGATATAAATTAATCTCTTATCTTCCAAGTTTTGATTGAATATAGAGTTCGAAAATACTATCGTAGATAAATATTTAAATATTATCTATGGAGAAAGTCGTGTGCTGGCCACATCAGATTTTTTTCTCGTAGTCGAAATAAAAATTCAATTCGAAGTAGTCAAACAAGTAAGAATAGTTGCCTCAATATAATATCCGGTTTTTCTGCTAAAGAAAATCGATAAAATATCACAAATGTCTGAATAAGCGTTCCCTCTCCCATCTCTGGAATGAACATTTTTGAGAAGTCTTCCTTTCTTATGATTACTTTAGTTCGCTGATCTAACTGAGGAATTATAAGGCGACAATTCCAATTAAGTGTTGATTCTCTCGTCGCATATCTAAGCGTCGTCATAACGGAAGTGATCCACATTTCAGTTGTGAGTAATAGGGAGTCTAGGAAATATTTTTGGGACGTTGAAATCACTTGGTTGACTAAACCGTAAAATTAGGGAACTATGCAGACATCAATTTTAACGAGACGCTTTGTATAAATTAACTTTTAAAGATAGATATAATTTTTGTGGATATAGGCGCTTACTTCTATCTGCCCCGTTTCCTCCTGAACATACCGGCGCTTATCTTCATCATCATATTTTTGCGTGTCCTATTTACATCAGTTGCTCCTGACAAAAGCATTAATTCCAAATCTTATCCTCCACCTCTTTAACAGTTTTGTTGCTTCGAATTTTTTCTGAAGCAAAATCACCATTATTATTAATGTATAAATTAATAAGGGTGAGTAATATTAGCATGTCATTCCGTTTTGTGTCTTTTTTTGTTATTACGAGTAGAATCACCTTATACCTAATTTGTATTTGTCCTTCATCCATGTACATTACTCGAAAGTTTGGCCGTAAATGCTATGGAGATTATGATTGTTTATTTTTATGTTCCTCGAAAAAATGTTGTTTTCATTTTTCTCAAAGAATAAGAATTTTAGAAATTTTCGCGTGGTAAGTATCAAATATTGCAATATGAACAATGAAATCTAATGCTGGTTCAATACTACCATTGCTACGTTGCTACCAATGCATTTACTGTGAAGGCGTAAGGATTTTTATAGCCCTAACCTCATTTAATACCGTAGCTGAAGAAGATAAGCAGAGTTCCAGTTCCATGCGCTCAGCACTGCGGTATTTTATCTCAGTATATCCCAGTAAGTCTCGATGTCGGTTCGCGATGTCCTCAGCCGTAGCTAAATGACAACTGCTGAAATTTCTTCACCATTCGGATCGAGTGATGTTCATAGACCGATGGTGAGGAAATATTAGAGGAATTAAGGGAGTGAAATGTTTGGCTCTCCGCTCTTAAGTGACAAAGTGCACGGGGGCCTGCATTCCTCTCTCTTCGAGAATGATTTATTCCGGCTGAAGTTGAAAGGTTGAAAAAATAAGGAAATAGATCACTTGTCAAAAGGCCGGGCAAGTAATTAAATTCGGTATTAAATAACTATTGAGGAAAGAATAACGAACTGGAATATTAATTTGAGTTCATGTAAAGATATGAGGTAAGCAAATTTTTCGATCACCTCACTCAACGGACTGAGCGTCTAAACGATGTAGAAACTTTTTCAGGAATTCTTACACATTTCTTATCTGATTCCGATGAAAAGTTAAGGATATTTAAATCAATATTAATGAGGACGCCCGTGTCATTTAATTACATTAAAGTACTTCTACACGTAGAAATGTCTGTCTTTTATACATTTGATTTTACATTGATATTCGTAATCTTTTATCAGAAAACTCAAGAGTAGGTATTTATCCAGAGGGCTTACCGCTTTTCAGCAACTTACTGCTTGAATAATATATCTTCATATTTTAAAATTGAAATCGAGCCATTTCTTAGCTTCGTATTCCGATCAAACATTTCCATAAATTTTTAAATTGGAAGATTCTGACAAATTTAAATCGTGTATCAACTCGATAGGTAAACGGTAAATGGTTATCTCGCTTCTTCGTCATTTTCACCGATAATATTCTGCAATGTTATTGGATGCGGAGCCTATGCTTTTTCAAAACCCTAAGACCTTTTCCTGAAGCTCGATAACAATCGCATTCAAACGTCTCGCATTGTCGAACGAGTTTGTTAAAGTTTAGCCATCGATGCCGCTATCTTTGGTTTTTCTTAACCGGATCAAACAAGTGCGTTACTCAGTAAAAAATATGGTTAATGGTAGTTATCTGGGGGCTATACCATTAATTTTTCAGGTAGAAATTTGGAGGGTCGCCGTCCTAATCCGTACCCTTAGCTCGCCTTCGTTGCTCGGGAGCGCCCGGCCGCCACAGCAGGAGAGACCATAAAATACTGACCGAGTGGAATACGATTTAAAAAGTTATAAACAATTCAAATGAGCAACAATTTATTATCTTCGTCGTCTCACTCGTCCTAAGAGATATACAAGCGTCATTTGATCGACATTCTACGATGATAATTAAGATTTTTTGTGATTTTGCAAGAAACGTTGCTCAGTAAGATAGGCGGGTGTTTTAAATATCTCAACGGAGGTTGGGTTGGGTTGGGGGGAGGATTTCTAGATTTCTAGATTTTTGCTAGAAATCCCTCCCCTTATCCCAACCCAACGGAAACGTTGCCGTGTGTAAGCGGGTAATTTCTTGCAAAATCACGAAAATCTTAATTTTCATCGTAGAACGTCGATCAAAAAACGCTTGTATATCTCTTAGGACGAGTGAGACGACGAAGATAATAAGTAGTTGCTCATTTGAATCGTTTGTAACTTTTGAAATCGTATTCTATGCTGTCAGTTTTTTATGGTCCCCCTGATGGGAAGGTCGGGCGCTCAGTACCTGCGAACGGGAGCTAATGGTCCGGATTAGGACGGCGACCTTCCAAAATTCTACCTGAAAAAAAGTAAGGGTATAACCCCCGGATAACTACCATTAACCAAAAATATAAAAGAGCAACTTAAGTAATTAATCCAGGAACACTCATTCCTTATCGTATTCAATCATGTGCACTAATCAAATTATGTATTGCAAAGTAAACAAATCCTTGTGCACATCTAAAAAGTAGCTAGTGTAATCCAGAAAACTAAAATTGTAAATAGGTGATGGAAAATTTTCTCTGTGTTTTGGCTAAAATTCATACTTCGTCAGCAGGAGATCGAAAGGTCAAAGTAAATCGATGGTGAAAGCGTAGAAAGGATTGTGTGTACGGTATCAGCTGAAAACACATGGTGAGGTTTTAGGTGATTTGTGAAAATTTAATGCAATATATGTTGAATGAATGAATGAGATGAATCTGTATTCAGCGCATACTTTAATAAACACTTTCTACTTGAAGTAAAAATACTTATGGAGTAAGTTTTGAAGAAATTAAAGATTTAAGGTGAAATAAGCCGCAAGACAGAAATGCGCTGTGGTTACCTTGTTTTTCAGTATTAACACGGATGTATAGAAGTTATATTTTGATCAAAAGTATAAATCTGAATTATAAGACCATTTTTATTCACTTTGTGGTAAACCTCGCACTTTTATATTCCCTGAGCGTTCGCTGAGTACACGTGTATATGAATAAAAATCAAACCTGTTTCCGCAATAATGATGAATTTACAATAAACATACACTCTTATACTTCTACCAAATTTACATTATAGAATTTAAAATATTTCTTGCGCTTCGCAACTCTCACATCTTTGATGATGAAATTAAAACTCTATTATGAAAATCATTGAAAATTTAATAATGAAAACATTATTTTTGCTCATTTTCCGTCTATTTTTATTGAACTTCGTTTAAAAGCGAACAATGTTAATTTCAAAGGAAAGGGTAAGAAGCACTAACAAGGGGAGGACCAGGATCATGGAAGACCAGTTTCGCTGAAACTTTGTATTTAGATTCCCCTGAACTCTCCGGAAAATAATCTGCTGCTATTTAATGCGTAGACATTCAGTAGTTTTTGAGATAATAATGTTTCAATAGTCCATAGGTTACCAATAGTCATTGTCGTCAGGGTAACTGGTCGTTTATAACCGCAAAATCATTCAAATTTGTCGTATTATTTCAAATTCTCGTCATTTAGAATACAAAACGATATTACACGACAAAAATAAGAATTTTTAATTAATTTCCCTTCTTTTGGCACTTGTCTCGATTCCATACCATTTCTACTTTTATTCTGCAAATGAAATGAAGCCTGAAAACGGCGAAAAAGGACTTCACGTTTATTCCTGAAGCTGCCTGCACTCAGGGACGATTGTGGCTTCCAATATTGGCCGCCAGTAGCCAATCTTGTCTGGAAATATTATACGTAAAAAATGCAAGAAAGTAACAAAACGGTACAGTGAATGGAAATTTAGTAAAGGAAAGAGAAAAGAAATTCATCATTACAATTGATTTACTTCGAGTTTATCAGATGAGATTTCCTTCAGAAAGAGATTTTGGAAGTGCCCGCACTGATAGAGCGCGGGAGTCGTGAGCATCTGATAGGAATGCGTTCCATACAGAAAAATGGAAGGATTTTTAAATTTCCGTTCGGTGTTTACAGATGATGATTCCTCCAAGTGAAAAGATTGTGTACGCTATTTATCGTATGATAAAGACTCTCTTGGTACTTTGATTGATTACTATTTTTGATAGAAAAGAACTATGAGGGAAGGAGGAGGTTTCTTTTAAACTCCGGTTTAAGTTTTTCTAGTTTATAATAATATTTGGAACCTTGTTTTTCGACCAAAGATGAATCGAAGCAGAAAATTTGAAGTCTTCTTGCCAGTGGTCTCTGAAGTTTTATTGCGAGTAATCAAAATCATAACCTTGATTTGTGAAAATAAAGAAAGCGTAGCAATAGAAATATATCCTTACTTATATTACATATTGTATCTTAGCCGAGCAATCAATATTTTCTTAAAATTATTTCACTCTAAAGTACTTCCAGTTTTTAATTAATTACTTGCGTAAATATGCTGGAAAAATAGATTTAAAATTTGTAGGTATATAACTATGCGGCATTTTAGCACTTGATCCTTGCTGGTGGCGTGATGCCTTTAAGTACCAAAGTACCTTAATTGTAGGGCCATTCTATACTTCAAATTCCTTCCAAAGTCTTTCCAATCATTACTTATTTTGGGCGAGCGGAAAATTGAATCCATCAAAACCGGATGCGAATATTTATGTGATGAAACAGTATTCCGATTTCCTAAGAAGAAAAATTCACTCAAAATATGAACCGTCGTAATTGTAATTGATGTCCGCGATCAGTCATATCGTATGGATTGAAATGTTTGGCATGATTTAAAATATGTAAATTCATGCGAAAAACCAACACTTGTGCCAACCAAACTATCTTGAGCCGATTTGATTCGTTGCGCTTACTTACAAAAATACTAATCATATTTGTACTTAGATATTTTAAATAAATTATTCCAGGTTAATGACGAAAGGTTAAATACCGATATTTTTTCGCAGATTCATCTCTTTATTTTTACCTGTTAAATTAATCAAATACGAAATATATTCAAAATTTTTTACCAATTTTAAATATGCCTCTTTTAGTCTTTTACTCCCATTAAATCGTCTGAAAAGGAGGAAAATGTGCTGCTCACAGGTGCGCATCGCGTCGAAAATTTTGAGTTTATAGCTGTTAGATCTTACCCGGCTCGTACGATTCAATCTACCGGTAAACCGAGTATTTAAACGGATTCTCGCTATTCAAAAATGGGAAACGAATTATGGTTAATCGGTTATATTTCATATTATCTCTGCGTATAAAATGTAGTAGGAAAACGTAGACTCCGTTTACCTAAAACTTTTGGTTGGGCTAGAAAGATTTAAAAATCTTGACAAGTTTTTTTTTCCTTTCCATTGTTTATGACACATTTTCTGCAATTGAAATAATACATTTGAGCTTCGAAGTTTGAAATTCGAACATGCTCTCCAAAGTGAGCATTTAGCTTTAAATATCGTATGGCCTTACTTTTATAAGTGTTCTCCTTTTATAGATGCTCTCCTTGTGTTTGATGGTCTAAGCGACATCCGCAAGAACGTATCTCCTTAGTGGTTAAATTTAGGGTTGCACAGAACTAAAATGCCATCTAATACTCAACGATTAAATTTCTAGTGTTGTGGAAGCATTTGTGTGTTACTTAATTTCATCATATTTCTATTCCGTTATCCGTGAAATGAAACTTGGTCAGCGTAAATATGGTCAAAATTGCTCTGAGTGTGATGATAATTCTTGCCAAAAAGGTGATCTCTTAGTTCTCTTTGCCGTTTTCCGATATAATCTTCACAAATAATTTTGGATTTGCGTGTTCTTCTTAAATGGGTTACCAGTTGTCATTCGGGTCGATTCAAACTTTTTCTCGACGATTCGTATCGTGAGACCCAATACGTATATATATATCAAACATTATAAAAGTTTGCGATGTAATGACATGAATATTTCTCTAAACGGTTACCAAGCAAATAACAGAAAACCTGGATTTTCATATTTATTCGTTAGATGTTCTACTTAAATAGACATTCATCAATAATATTCTAGGTACTACATACTTTCTATTATAATTGATACAAATTGAAATTTGACAGACTTTACCAATTAATCGTGACGTTTTTTAAGACGACTGTCGAAAGCCTTAGATATGATTATAATCCCTGAGTACGAGTACTGCTTAACCCTTGTTATACTTCCTCCTACACTTAACCTTCCACAGAAACGCGAGGCATCGAGTCATTCTGCAGGCTTCCTCCCTCGCTCCTGCTACTCTTTATTTCTTACGTTCTCCCTCTTTTTTCTAACTCTGGAATCAATTTTTGTCATATTGCTAAACATAATGGACAAACAAATTGTAATTTTACAAGAATCACAACATCGATAAATGATTTGTTTCAAGTAATTTCTATGTTCCTAGATGGTTTCTAATTAATTGCTCTCGAATTCGCTGCGTTTGTGAACCAAGTTTTCAGAGAGGTGAATTTAAAAGAAATGATTGGGCGCACATGACTCGCATAATTTAGACACTGCGACTTCCATTTAGATCTCGGAAAATGACAAACACTCTTTGGGAAATAAACAGAGCATTTTGGTTATCAGTTAATTTATTGTAAGCATTGGCTTTATAGTATCTATCCTTAATGAAGTTAATATCTATAAGATATAAACTTCATTTTTATTTCTTTAAGGCTTTGTATACAGTAGTATATTCGGTCTTGGAACTAAAATCGTTCGAATTAAAACTCAAATCTCCTCATATGATTTTTTTTTATGGAAATTGAATGGATCCGTTACCAGAGTATGCATAAAATATGCAAGACTGAGGTTAAAAACGATTTAATAAAATATATATTTCATATATATTTTATATATATATATATATATGTCTCCCTAATTTTAGGGAGAAATTAGTAGTGCTGCAGCATTTCGTACATGGATTCTCCCATGGGAACCCGAAACCACTTTCATCAAAGACTGAGCTGTTCCTTTTGCAAACATATTTTTCGTTCTTTCATAGCCTCCGCAATGATTTTAAATTTAGGTGCCTAAAAATATAGGATACAAATAAAAAATAGTTGTAAGGGCATTGTTAAAAAATCATCAGTTATCAACTTTATGCGGACACGAGCGCGTAACAAGAATGTATGCATCTTTTCATGAACTGATCATTACTTTCGATTATATTTACCGGTTAACTAAATTTAATAGTAAATATCTCGTCATAACCAGGGTAATTTTAATTTGTTTCCTAAATGCGCACTTTTTACTCTTTCTATTGACGCAAGAATCCTACTATAATTGGTTTAAACGCTATACTTTGTTTTAGCTGGTGTCACCTATCGAGACATTTACCAATTTAAAATTTCCAGATAATACGCCACAGATCAGCGGATTCATAAATTCCGGGAAATTTAATCTTCCACCAGGAGCCAGGATTAACGCGTACAAATAAGCCAAATTCCGGGAGAGATGGCAAGCGTAGTTTCAAAACAAGATCCTCATTAAAAATAATGACTTCCGGCGATATATGGTGGGACTTATCCATAATTAGTTTAAAAAGAAAACATAACTTGATTGCGTCCTCAAAAAATATATATAGTTTTTCATGTATACAAATTTATATTCTGCTTACGCAGTCAAGTTGTGTTCTCTTTCAACTATTTAATCCTCACTGTCGCTAGGCTAGCATGCTCTATGCTAATCAAACTCGGTGAACTCTATGCTAATGAAATACGGTGAAGAAGAGAAGAATGTTATCATGGGTTCTCGAAGGAGTTCTTTCCGAAATTCAGGTAGAGGAATCTTTTTATTTACAATGGAAGTCAGTCGTATCGATTGTTTATCCTTCCTCTTTCATTCGTTTGGGTCCCATTTTTTGTCCGATTCTATCTATCATAGGCTTCATTCTTGAAGTTAGATGAGTATCCCTTCCTCGAGAGTGAATTTTTGCGTGAGTGTAGATCGTAATCTTCTTTCTTGAATGATCCGATGGAGAAAACTTACCCTTACTCGAAAATGATTCGTCTTCTAATACCCTTGGAGATAGCTGAAATTATGAGCCATTCAAAGTATAACAGAAGTTCATGACAAGGAGTTAGTTTCACAGTTATGAAAACGAAACTGCGGCTATCAATCGTTGGAAGATGTGGTATTCAAATAAACTTACTGTCAAAGTTGGTCATATTTTACACTCTTACAAGTATGTACTGTGAATCATAAAAATATAATGATATATGTACATACACAATTAACTCCACTGAAATTATTGAAATAATGCTAATAATTGCACCCATCCCAGGCATAAGTGAAATCCCCTATCAAATACATTTCAGATGGTTATACAGAACATGCTTGGATGTGGACACCCATTGATCAGAAAAGAACAAAAACTCATATGGTCTTTTCAACTGTTGTCTAACTCTTCCTCAATTCTCATCTTTTCATTTCTAGGAATGTACATTAGTAGGTTTGAATTACAACTTACAATTTTCTTGTCATCAGAAACGGAAAGTCCTATCTCGTCCTTTTTATTATTGTTTACCATTTTATCATTAATGAAAAGTACTGTTTTATCTTTATAAGTAATTTTTATAATTTTAAGTAAATTCCCTACAAGATAAGAAAAATGTTATTCAGATAATCTTTATTAAATGCATTGCTTCCTTTAGACTTTAATTTACCTACCAAAGGTTTTGGAGAAACTTAAATTCTGTAACAAATTTAATATATACACATATACATGATATCTGTATATTATCAGCCGTTTTTAATACAACATCATTTGTAGGTCTCCACGAGCATTCCAACCCACTCTAATTTGAGCTTCTAGTTGCCATTATTATACTGCTAATCCCTTCACTATGGTCTCATTCTTATTTCTTCTCTACGCCTGACCTGCCCACATTCTATTTGCATCCTTACGATGGACTGCATTTTCTATCTTTTATTGTTGATGCGTTCAACATTCCATAGTTTTTTGTGTTGTTTCAGTCTGTCTGATTTCAGCTAAGTTATAACACCCAAGTCTCACTTCCTAAGGCCAAATCTTCTAAAATTCATTTGATGAAGAATTTCTTCTTCAGAATATGCACTTTTCCTCTGTAGGTGCTCCTGCCAAATTTCTTTCTTTTGTTCATTTTGTTAATGCAGTCCTTGCCACTTGCCCTAGGTGTATGTATTCTGAGCAAACTTTTTCTCATTTTTGCTGCAAAAGGTTATGTTACTCGTACCTTTGTTTATGGTTCTGTTAATCCAGAGTCCGATGTATTTTTGGCTATGTGTTTATCGAAATTATAGGAAGTTCTTGCTTAGATAGAAGATGTATATTAATACTTGGTTTAAGAAAATTGATTAGATAAGAACATGCTGTTCCTTGGTTCGATGCCAGAGCACATTACCATTTCTCACGCAAGAAATATATGTGAAAAGTAAGACGTTGTTTGAGGCAGTTGCAGCCAATATTTCTTCTTGAATTTTCACACAAGGTTAGAGACGGTGATGTTCTGTTGTGCTGTATAGTAAGTATTACCAGGAAGACACGGGTTTGATGCCGGACGGATAAAATACAGCAAATTTGAAGAATATTTGCAATACTTTTTCTACTTTTGAGGACCCTCTCGATATGATGCCGACTTGAAATTAGTGTTATCTATATCTATATATATAATAAGCATGTTGATAACACGAATTTCAAGTCAACATCAAATGAAGAGGAACCTCAAAAGTAGAAAAAGTATTAAAAATATTCTTAAAATTCATTGCAATTAATTCGTCCGGCATCAAACCCAGGTCTTCCTGGTGATAACCCTGTCTAACTATGTGTGAAAACTCAAGCAGAAATATTGGCTGTAACTGCCTCAAACGATATCCTACTTTTCCCTTATATTCCTTATGTGAGAAATTTTAAGTTGCTCTGGCATCAAACCCAGGAACAATATGGTCATAACTAAATTTTTTTCTTAAACCGATTTTTAATGTACATCTTCTAGCTAAGCAAGAACTTCCTATTCTTTCGATAAGTGCATGAAAAAAAAATTAACACTACCCCTATGTGTTTTATATGGGAGATATATTTACCGCCCGGCATTGAACCTGGGTCTTTCTGGTGATACTTTCTATCCAACACAATAGAAGATCTCCATCTCTAACTATGCGTGAAAATTCAAGCAGAAATATTTGCTGCAACAGCCTCAAACGACGTTCTACTTTTCCCTTATATTTCTTATATGAGAAATATTAATGTGCTCTGGCATCGAATCCAGGAATAGTATGGTTTTATTTGAATTTTTTTCTTAAACCAATTCTAACCATACATTTTCTAGCCAAGCGTGAACTTCCTATCATTTTGATAAGTGCATAAAAAAAAATGATGAAAAACTACCTCTATGTACTTTAAAGAGCAGATTTTTGCATCGTCTTAGCATCAAACCAAGGATGTTTTCTATAAAAGTCATTAATGTTATCAATAGATCCTGACCATATCTATCGGCTCCTTGAGTTTTAATTCTCTACCTATCCGGGAAGTATTTTTTTTTAATTCACAGAAATCAAAGCAATGCTTTTAAATGGGAAAAATCAGGACTTGTGGGCCCTCTGGAATCGAACCCATGACACAGAGGTTCAAAATCGCAATTTTTCTGGTTGTTACACATAATGGCCAATACCTCGTAAACATTTTAAATCAATGACGCTTGTGGTTTAGCCTGTGAATTAGTATCCTATCTATCTATCTATATATATTTGTGTACATGAATGAATCCGGAGAAGCATCTATATATATATATATATATATATATATATATATATATATATATATATCCTTTTCATCACTTAGAGCCATATCTTTCCTATGCATTCTTATCTGATGGCAGAGGATTCAAACGCTTGACAGTGATAGTTATTTTAGACTACTTTTGGGCTGCTATTTTCCTTATTGAGGTGCTATGAACATACTTTGAAGTTTGCTATTTTGGCTACAATTCTATTATGCAAGAGAATTTTATGTGTGGAGTAGCAAATGGGTTAAATATACAACAAAACATAGTATGTATGCAATGATTTGATTCTCCCCTGATTTAACAAAAAACTAAACCTCAGCATAAAGAATATGAATCTTTTTTTGGTATTATTCTTGTTTTTTGTAGTAATTTAAATGCAATCCTGCTGAAAGTAAATCTTTATATTAAAATAGATAAATATATGTCAATATTTCCTCCGTATTTCTCGAATCTGCTAAATTTTTCTACTAATAACTTGATACCTTGTAGTACAAGTATAGGTCTATCTTTAAAAAGATATTTGGTATAATAATAGCATTAGATCAGTAATTTTCCCAGTAAATGAATGTTAAATTGAGTTTATGGGGCACCCACTATTATGTTTATATATGTCCCCCTCCCTCCAAACTAATTAATTGCTTTAATTTTATAATCACAATGCATTTGAAGAGAAATATTTGCCCATTAATTTTACCATTCAAAGAACATTTTTGGTGTAATTATAACATGATTGAAAAGACACTGGTAGCCTTACGTTTGTTTTAATTTAGGCATTACTTCTGCATAATTTGATGTCTAAGTTTTCCATGAGAAAGCATTTAGTTCTGTTCATATTTGTGAATTTTTCCTGACTTTTCTATAGAATCAAAGAACTTCTTAAAAATTCATGCTTTACTTTGACAGTCTCTTTCTGGTTGTTCCTTACAGATTTCCACTGCCTCTTTTGTTGCTTGAAGTGAGGTGGTGTTATTGCGCTCACTCAAGTGAGTCCCTGTAGCTGGTGCAGAGGTGATAGCAGTGCGTGTTGAAGACCAGCTGCAAAGGGAATGATTGACCCAAGTTCATCTGAGGAAGAGAGTGAAGAGGAGCCCCAGGGAGGTGGGGGGGAGGAGACCCACCATCACCACCATCACCACCACCACCATCACCACCATGCGGAGCAATCTTCCGGAGGTGGAGTTGGCAGCGGCGGTGTTGGAGGCGGTGGCGGGGGCACCACTGCCGTCGGAGCTTCTGGAGGCAGTGCTGTCCCTGCCTCAAACCTCTCTGGGGGTAGTCTAGATGTTCCTGGCGGTGGAGGAGGGGGAACAGGAGGAAGCCTTCCTAGGTAAGAAGAAAGCACAGTTGAGGCTCAGATCACATGCTTTTAGCAGAAGAATTTTTAACCAGTAGATCAGGAGTGGGGATCAATTGGAAGGCTGTATTCACCATTTGGCTGTAGATTACAATCAGATGGGTAGGAAAGGATAATGTCATATCAGACCACACTTGAGTGTCATATTATCTCCATTCAAATTGCATAATCTCTAAGTGTTAAGAAGGAAAATGAATTAACTCACCTAAAATAACAAGGTAAAATTTTCCCTTTTTGTTTAACTGATTAAAATAAACTAGAATGGAAAAGGAGTGGAAAATTAATATATTCTATTTCATGCATTTATTTCTGGATGTCTCAAAAAGGCTATAATAGAAACTCCAATTATTACTCTGGATTGCTTTTGAATGACCCAGACATATACTGGAATACTTACAGATACATTGTCCTTAATCATAATATTGCGTGACAATTTTTGTCTCCGTAGGATGCCCCTAAAATCCCAAAGTCGACCACTATGTTATCCTTATCGTTAAAATTTCATTGACCATAGTCAAACCCAGTACCAATTTCAGACAATGTCTTTCGACAAACCGTAATATAAATGCCAGTGCAATCTATACATAATATTTCACAACTCATTCAAGAAATGGCTTGAAAGACACTCAGAGTTTCCTATTCAATCTAATGGGAGGAAATTTTGCTGAGCCTTAGCATCAAACCAGGGTATGATAAGAGAAACTACACTTAAATTTCAATAAGGCATCTTCGTACATCTTCTCTTTTGAAGCTACTTCAAAAGATTATTAAACTATGTTCTTTTACATTCTTTATATATCTAAAGCACTGTGGCATCTAACACAAGATATATTTGGAAATGATACACAACTTGTAAGATATATCATCTGGACTCTTATTGAAATCACAAGTTTGAGTTATGTCTTATTAGTAAGTCCTCATAAAAAGAATGAAAAAATTTCCGTCTATTTCTTGTAAAAATATTTGCCCGACCGAACATCAAACCCTGAGTAATAATTGAAAATGTCTTTCTTGGATTCCATAGACTCACAACATTTTGAAATCGCCCAATTGTCAACTCTCTTTAGGAAAAGATATCTACAGTTTTGCTGTAACAAGTAGGTATTCATCTCGATGTACAGGTTTTTTTTAACTACTTGTGGTTTTTGCACAATCCTAACTGAAGGTGATTTTGAGTAGCATTCCCTCAATTTTTATAGCTGTTTTCAACAAGAAAAAATCTGATGTGGCCAGCACATGACTTTCTCCATATATAAGATGTAAATATTTATCTACGACAGTATTTTCGAACTCTATATTCAATCTAAACTTGGAAGATAAGTGATTAATTTATATCATATTATATATTACGTCACAAGCATTATAAATAATGTTTTTCGGGACATGCTCAATTAAAATCGATGAAATGGCCTTTCACCCAGAGCGCTCACGAAGTACATAATCGGCAACTTCCGGTTTATCAGTATTTCATGAATATCTCCTAAAGAATCAGTTTTACAAAAATATATTTCATACAATATTTATAGTAAATTTTATTTTCTAAAACTATTATAAATAATAGTATATACCTAAATATCATATTTATGGAGATATTTTGAAAACCAGAAATGAGCTTTGAAGAATGAAGCTCGACTTCCGGTTAACCGATTTGCTCCAAAAACTAATCAACTCTAACGACACCAACCAAAATACTATGTATGAAATTTGGTGTTGATCCGACAATTAGTTATCATGTTAGAGCGCCCACAAAGTACATAATCAGCTACTTCCGGTTTATCAGTATTTCACGAATAACTCCTAATCAACCGGTGATACAAAAATATGTTAAATACAAAATTTATTGTAAAAGACATTATCTAAAACTTTTATAAGTAATACAATATACCTATATATCATATTTATGGAGATATTTTGAAAACCGGAAATGAGCTTTGATGAATGAAGCTCGACTTCCGGTTAACTGATTTACTCCAAAAACTAATCAACTCTGACAGCACACACCACAGTGCTATATATGAAGTTTGGTATTGATACGGCTAATAGTTTTCACGTTAGAGCGCCCACAAGCACAGACACGCATACATATACACACACACACACATACACACAGACATAATTCCAAAAATGGTTTAAACGTGTTCTAGGTACCCCAAAACGTGTATTTCCGTTGAAATCTCGAAGTCGATTTTTTTCATGAAAACAATACTTTCTCTATACTACGTATATTTTAAATGTAATTATGACTGGTTTTTCAAGCACACTTGAAATTTTAAGTCATGCAAATTTTAGTTAAATTTCCTGTGAAAAATACTTAGTCATTCTTATTGATGTTTGATTTCTACTAAGTATTGCCTTTCATTACTGATTTGATTTGCTATTGTCAACATTATAAAAACTTGTATAGAGTTATGTAAATGTATCTGGAATTCGTCTTCAGAACTACCTCTGCAGAAATAATCAATGGATGTGGCCGTGATTTTGAGTTCTCCACATAAAAATATTCTATCTTAAAAATATTGTCGAACAAACTCCAAATTGGCTGTAATTTTGTTCCTACTGTTTATGCACCATAGGTTGATATCTCAGTAAATTGCCTCCTTTTCATAAGTTCTGATGCCCTACCAACGATATGATGTAGGCTTAAATGGATTCAAATGAGGAAACACTTGAGCCCTGATTCAACAACTGTCTTGGTTGCCAGGGGGACTGTTTGTTCACTACAAAGAAATTTCACAAAATTTTAATTAATTTTGCCCTAGATCTTGCAATTTCAATATGAAAATTATATTACACGACCAAAATAAGACTTCTTTTAATTTACTTTATTTTGGTACTTGTCTCGATTTTGTAGTGCCATTAGTTCCTATTTAAGTCTACTAATGAAATGAGGCCTGCAAATGCTAAAAATCTGATGTGGCCAGCACATGACTTTCTCCATATATAAGATGTAAATATTTATATATGATAGTATTTTTGAACTCTACATTTAATCTAAACTTGGAAGATAAGTGATTAATTTAAATCATATTATCTTTTACGTCACAAACATTATAAATAATGTTATCGGGTCATGTTCGAAGAAAAACAATGAAATTGGCCTTTTGCCGACTTCACCCAGAGTGCCCACAAAGTACATAATCAGCTACTTCCAGTTTATCAGTATTTCATGAATAACTCTTTAACAATCAGTTTTAGAAAAATATGTTTCATACAAAATTTATAGTAAATTACATTTTCTAAAACTTTTATAAATAATAGTATATACCAAAATACCAGATTAATGGAGATATTTTGCAAAAATGGAAACGAGCTTCGAAAAGTAAAGTTTGACCTCCGGTTAACCAATTTACTCCAAAAACTAATCAACTCTGACAGCACCCACCACAGTGCTATATATGAAGTTTGGTATTGATACAACTAATAGTTTTTATGCTAGAGTGACCGCAAGCACACACACACACACATACACACAGACATAATTCCGAAAATGGTCAAAATGTGTTCTAGGGACCCCAAAACATGTAATTCCGTTGAAATCTCATGGTTGATTTTTTTCATGAAAACAATACTTTCTCTATACTACACATGTGGAGAAAGTAAAAAAGAGATTCACATGCATTTCTTATGGAGAATATTAGAAGATGTCTTGATAGTTTCGTTGGATATGCACGATTTCCAGTGATCCCTCAAATATCAAATCTCTAATTTGATGGGAGGTGCCTCAAAAATTTACAAAAATCCCCACAATGCATTCCTATGGAAAAAATCTGGACTTTTGCCTCTTTTAGGGTCAAACCCATAATAGTAAGGGTTAAAGTCGGAGTTATTCTGGTGGTTACACACATGGACAGTGCGTGGTAAAGATTTCAAATTGATGACACTTACTTCTTATAATTGAATTTCAACATTTTACCTTCGAAACTTTCTTTGCCATTTTTTGTTAACATTATTCTTTTATATGTTAGGTACCAACTCCATTATATACATATTATGTGTAAATGACACTACCAGATAGTGAACATAGGTAGCCTATGTACAATATGACCCAAGCTGTGAAAGCACCTCCATTAATACTACCAACTACTACTACTATATGTACCTGGTTTTAGCTATATATCAGGTACAATTTTTCCACGTAAACCTTTAGCTTCATTGAGTAGCATAGAAACCTAAGGAAATCTTCCAGGTAGTGAGTGAGCTACCAATCCTATTAGACATTAATTTGATCCTTTAAGGACCCAAATTCATGATTTTTTAATAACTATCAGAATATATCTGCATTACTTTTTGGGAAGATTGAGAACTGAGATATTGTTAGTAGACGACCTTCTTAACAGCAAAGGTTTCTTTCAATCTGGTCTTCAGTTTAACATCAGAGTAACGCTAAATTCTCTCATCAAAAAATACATTGTGGAAAAATTCTGAAAGTTTTGAAAACTGCTTCCAAAATTACAGATGAATGTCACTTGGTTATGAAAATTGTAGGCTTGGTTTAGTTTTATATGTTCCTTGATGTATTCCGAAATTACTCTTGTGTTCGATATCAGTTGGATATGAAGGATGTATCTTTATTAATGTTTGAGATATTGAGAACTGAAAGGGAGAGAATGCAAATAGCCAAGAATAAATTAAGGTCATCATGTGTCTCAACTCAACCTTAACAGATAAATTACAGCTATTTATGTCCTTCAGTTCTAAGAAATTATTTATCTAAGAAAAATCTATATGTAATTGATACTGGAGTTTGATCTGATATATGTATGAATAATATTAACGAAAACAGACAAAGATGTCTATAAAATCTGTATAAAAAGATATCTGAAAAATAAGATATGTATGAATATCTGGAACAGGAACGGATCTAGAGAAAAATTTTGGGGGGGGTCCGATCAAAAAATTTAAAAATAAAAGACATTTCGGCTTTCACAAACGTGACGTAAGAATTGTGTTAGACAAATTCGAATATTTTCGCTAGTGATTGCTTATTAAATTGTGTTTTATTTGCGTTATTCGAGTTTCATATTCGAAAAATAGGCACAAGTGATATTTCGGGGGGGGTCCGGACCCCCAGGACCACCCCCCTGGATCCGTCCCTGATCTGGAAGGTCAAATTTTGAAATGTCATTGCCCAATTGAACTTGTTTATCAAAATTGGACTCAATATTGCCCTGCATGGAAATATCCATTAAATATTTTACTGATCCACATAGTAATACAATGTATGGGGTGGATGTTTAACTCCAATTTTCAAGTGTCAGTTTTGCAGAAAAAGAAGCCTATTGAGAAGAATGGTTGGACATGTGTGTATTATTTTTGTGGAATAGAGCACACTGTAAATGCCTCGAGCATATCTGCAAAAGAATGTATGTTACCCTTGTAATATGCTCTATTATCCGTGTTCCTAAAATTATGATTGTTGGGAAATGTAGAACGTTTAAATAACATTATAATGCTTGAAAAGAAATTAGTGTTACCATTTCTAATTAGCTATTTATCTGTTCCATGCATATTAAATAAAAGATTAATTGATGAACAGGGCATTCATTTCTCTGGAATATGTCTAGGTTTAATTTACAGATTTAACGAATTTAAACTCTACAGTAAAATCAGTGAATGCATGATGAAATGGGCCAGAAGTACCAGGACAATTTGGAGATTTGGTCATCAAAAGAGATAGAGAAAATAGATGTTATGAGTTTAAGAATGCGGAAGTCTTTACAAGTATTGAAAAGATTACACATTACTGAAAGAGTCAGAAAGAGATTTTTTGTTTTAAGTTAACACAAACAGAGAGAAAGGAGTTGAAAAATATTAAAGTATAAGTGATAAGTTCCTGGAGATATAAATTAAAATGAGATCTGCCCTAGGATAAACTTATGAGAAGAAATTGATATATTGCTGAATAATCCAGTTTCTTTAGCACTAATGACCCTCTCTAACCTTCATTCCTCTCAAATATTATACTTCTCCCCTCCAATTGCAAGTAATGTCATCCATAGAGACTACAGAATAAATAGGCCAGAGCAAAGGCAAAATTTGTTTAGGAGTAATAGTCGCTGCAGATGCAAAATTTTAGATGCAGTAGCCTCCTGTAACTAGGAGAAAATATCCTTTTCTAGCCTATTGTAAATGCAAAGCGCTGAGACATTTGACAACACATGTAAGAGGGTGATGTTGAGTCATTCGAGCTCTACTTATGAAGAGGCTTCAAAAGCGAGATTATATTCTAATCTTTTTATAATTTATATTTTATAATTAATCAACACCAATAAATGAAGTTGATTTCAGCATACATGCCATCCTTTACACTATTTACGAGATTGTTAGTTTATTGGGGGTTTTATAACTATCCATATCTCCTGTTTTTAAAAGTTAGAAGAACTGCTTAAGTCGGACTTTGCAGCTTTATGAAATCCCGATTCAACATGATGTAAAATATAATTAATAAAATTTTTAGGTTTAAAAAAAAATATCAGTTCATAGTTAATAGCTAAGAAAATTTACAATTTTACATAAATAATTTAACAAATGAGGTGTTTTGTTCATACTTACGTAAGTATTCCATTTCCAGTATAATCTTTGAGCATCCATTATTGTAAATAATTCATATTAAAATTAATTTATAGGTTATATTTATATCGCTACTAACTAATTAATTTTATTGATTGATTCACATATAAGTTGCATATACAAAAGAAAGTTGATAACATCGTTGATATAAAAATTATTAATAAATAGTTCATTCGATAAGTTTCATAAAATATCTACAGATAAAACTACTTTTTTATTGATAAGTAGGTATTCTGTTTGTAAACAAATTCCTCTCTCAATGAATTAACTTGTCATCTTTCAAATAAATCACTATATTCCATCCGAGGATTAGTAAGGGAAATTTTATTGCAAAAAGCAGTAAGTAAAATATTATGGCTGGTTGAGCAAATGCCCTAAAAAGAGGAATTACACTTTACATTTACTTATTACACTTTAAAAGCCTTAAATATAAAACAAAGAAATGTTTGAAATATTATCAACATTTATAAGTATCAATATTTTCTTAAGCCCTCAGTAAAATTGAATTTGAAAATGAAATATCAGATCGCGGTAGACTAAAAGAGCATAAAAAACATGGACTCGTAATTAAAATGCCGTGTGTCAATCGTAGGCGCTGAATTCTGCAGATGAAGCTCGGAAATCAGCTAATCCTGCAGCAAAATTATTCCTGAGCTACCTGTGGCACTGTGATAGTTAGGGTTCATGCTTTGGGGAACAGGAATTATCCTTTTGTTGTTTTATCATCAGCATTATTGGATGTATTTTGAGTTTTTATTGTACAAAGAATTGTGAACTCGAGTTTTGAAGATTGAAACTACCTCGCTGTAACGTTTTGCAATTTTCCGCAAAGACTCTTTGAATTTTAATTTTTCCCTCACATTTTTGTCTGTAACTGCAAGAATCTAACACTAAAACTAACTAGGGTGTCGTAATCTATCTAATGTTTGACCTAAAATAATCGTATTTACCTCATAGGTCACATGCACCACAGCCCAGGCAGGATGGTGTTGGTCAAAACGATTAAGTGGTGTCCGACATGATTATAATTGTAATGATAGGCCAGGTAGAACGGAGCACTCGAGGGCTTTTAATGCCAATATGGAGAGAGGCTCCGGATAGGCATTTGGACAGTGCGTTCGACTTGGATGAAAGCGGTCCCAGGCTCGATTCCCGGTGGGACACTACGTGCGAAATAACCTCTGCTGTCGAATCACTTATAAAATACTGCTACAGATCGAAGGTTGAATTATCAATATGCATGCATGATAGTGATTTTCTTCAGATAATCGTATCGTAAATATATTACTACATTAGTTTATTTATGGAAATGTGATTTAAGCAAATTCTAAATCCTCATGCATTTTAAAATAAGACGTTGTCTTTTAACTGCGACGAACAACATTTTTAAAATGAGGGTTTCCTACTAAATG
The DNA here is from genome assembly GCA_947579665.1 of Sympetrum striolatum. Taxonomy (NCBI): domain Eukaryota; kingdom Metazoa; phylum Arthropoda; class Insecta; order Odonata; family Libellulidae; genus Sympetrum; species Sympetrum striolatum. The sequence goes on from OX388352.1 coordinate 24,670,216, forward strand.
AACCATTATAACTTGTTTATATTCTGACCAATTTAACGTAATTTATACTTCAATTTAGTAGTAGTAGTTTTGTTAAAAGTGCTTCGACAGCTTAGCTCATTTTGCACATTAGCTCCCACCGGGGTTCGAACCTGGGACCGCTTTCACCAAAGGCAAACTCGCTGTCCGCATGACTATCTGGGAGCCATATACTTCAATTTAATAATAAACATTATTATATAAATGTTTTTAGTTGTCAATGCTCAAGGGATCCGGAAATTATGTGAAGGTAGAAAATGTTGGGACTCCTCGTAACTAATAGAGAGGAATCTGTTTCCAACTTACAGCCACTGCCCTTTTAAAAATTTAATACCTTCCTATTTAACGAAAAAGTTCCAGAAATCGCTGGTATAGCATTCTCTGGGACCTCAGATAAGAGCCAATCTAATCTCTTGGCCATACGGTGTTGCCAAGCCCTGTATTTCAAAGCCCCTCAATCTTATGCAGCTAAGGCTACGCCGTTCGATTCTTTTGTGGGGAGCTGTACTATCGTAGCTGACTGTTGAATCAGAAACGCTGTAGCCAGATTTTTGTACTCAACTGACATGCCCTACTACATTCTCATACTTGTGCATGCATATTTACGTTGTTATCTCGTCTGCTTGGCAGTATTCAGAAGACGGTTCAAGAGAAAAGATTCTTAATAGTAAGAGAAAGACAGGATGGCATTGTAAGTAATTACGGTTAAAGAAGGAAAACAATAAAAAGAAATAAAGGATATGATTAAATTAGCAAAGTAGCTGCTTCTTCGCCATCCAAAGCATTTGCTTAGTGCATTGCACTGTCTAGGTGCACTTTTATACATTATTTGTAAAAAAAGTTAAATTAAAGACAATTTTAAATGCATTATAATAGCATTTTATAATATGTAGGGGAGAGCAGGGTAATGGCATACACTTAAGCGAGATTTATTATAGCACTTATAATATTCAATATAGAAACATAGACACATGATCAAATGCTACTTTGTTATATTGGCTACCAAATCGTCACCAAACGACAGGGTTATTTATCTTCATTTTTTGTAAAATAATTAAAGAAAAAAAGTTACATTGTATAGAATTGCCCCAGCGGTTGGGGCAATGCCATACATAAACATAGGCGCATGATTAGGGAAGTAAATAAAGAAACAAGCATTGCACACAACCGTTTAAGTCTAGTTTGGCCAGTAAGAATTAAAGTTTTCGTAGTTAATTAGGCATACAATGCAATTAGGTATTGATACAAAAGTCGCAAATAAAATCTTCTGCTGACTCTGCAGCACTACAAGCAGAGTGCACCCAACCTGAACAAAACAGCAGTGGAACCAGAGTTCTTTGTCTTTCCCGAATTCTCCACACATAAGGCACAAATCCTTGGATCCAGATGCTTCTCTTCAGGAACCACCTCCTAGGCAGAAATTCTTTGGATTCTTGACTTAGACCTCGTGACAAATTATTAACATAACCTTAAAAACTTAGCATACACGAATCACCAAGTGTATCCAAAATATAGCTCAAGAACCATAGATTCTTATGGTTTGGTAGTTACTAGCTAATATGTAAATGCTTCCCATCTACCTCTCTTATTACTTGAAGCTTAGAAATAGTAACAAATCAAGCGAAAACACTATTTTGTTTCACATAAACCACACCGTTGATCATACAGCAATCGCATGTCTCCGGCGAGCTTGCAGGGTCTTTTGCTAGGGTGCAAAACCGATTGGACTCCCCTACCCCCACTCTAGAACAGGAAAACATGGTGTACGGTCATACCCCGCTGTATGACTTTGTCCCACCCTCCCTTATATATTCATATACTACATTAATATATTTTTTAATGATTTCCTGGACAAAAAGTTGCGTATCGCTTTTGTGCGAAGCACATTGCTTTGTTGGGTTCAAAACCTCTCTTGGCTTTGCAATAATTACAGATTCTCAGCAATTATTTCAGGTTACCCATAATGATGAACAGTATTCATTTTATTGTCTGGTAATTTGTGAAATTATGCCTTTTCTCTTTACTCCCGAAACGTCATGGTTAAGTAATGTAATAAAAACAAGTATATAAATTTTTTGAAGATAAATTTCACCTAGGGTTGTTAGTTTCTGTTCTATCCTTTGAATCAACCATGTAATTGCTAAGGTATACTCTACCAAATGGTACTGTGACATAACTAATATACCTTTCATGAGGGACAGCTTGCCTTTTTCAAACAAATTCTTACAATTATAGGTAGGGTGATCATGGAAAAATAGGTTTATAGTATCAGAAGAAGCAGTGCCCATTTTCCTATGAGAATAATTCAATCTATTTACGCACAACTACAAGTAAAATTCATCTTAAAATATCTTTGTGGCGGCCATAGCAGACGAGTTGCGCCCGCCGCCATGTTTAGCGGGCGACGACCTTCATCTGTCTATACCAAGCTCAAAGAGAGGAAGTTAACCATCGCTCTCACTCGCTGGCCGTCCACTGACCTGCTAACACGTGATATTCACTTCTGCCTGTCGCTATTAGCCACGTGCTGCATTGCATTGTGCCTTTGTACTGTTTAGTTATATTCCGCAATAAAACGTATTTGTTAGTTGTTAATGGCCGCTTTAATTATTCGTAGAACTTTCATCCTCGCCTAACGTTCCTTCATCTTTTATTGAAGAGTGATACATATTTGTAATGTGGCAATTCACAAGTTTAATGCTTATAACTGTATTCTTGAAACTTCATTATTAATGTTTAATAACATACAATAACACTGTTATTTTCTATATTAAAATTCATAAGAAATAATTTCACTGAAGGCGGAAAGTTTCCGAAACATTGTCTCAATATTCAGTAACTTTCAACTTGGAGCATGTACATAAATTAAAGTTTTATGAGATCAACTGGTACTTGAACTAAAGAATACATTGATAAATCCTTACTTCCCTTTTACCTGAAGAAGAGAAACAAAGACATCAAGCGGATAGCTTAATATATTATTTTATAACTTTTCTGATACGTTCCACTGGCGAAGAAGTTCAGGGCATACAGGAACTGCGTAAGTAGACATCGCTCATATATAACACACAACTATCATCAATTTAATATAGAGTACACGTCATTTACTAATGCTTCCAGTAAAACTTTATCCGTAAATGTACGGGAATGCCAGTGATTCTCCTCGCCTGCCTCAGCTGAGGAGTTAACATTTCTGTTAAATACATTACCCATTCTTGGGGTAGTCTAAATAAATTTCGGAATTCTCTGGCAGACATAGCAAAGGGATTTGCCAAGTCCCTTAGGGTTCTGCGATCTATCAACATTTCTCCTTATTCCATTTCCTCTGCTAGGAATATCGCTGCTGCCAGACGAACCACCATATTTATTGTTTACGTTTAGAATTCCGTTAAATATGGCTGCCATAACGCCTCCTTTTACGTCGCGTAAGGATTCTGATAGTAAAAACCCGCTCGAGATCAAATAGGGAGTTATACAATAGCTTTCCTAATTCGGAGCAGAATTTGGGGCAATATGGCTGACCATTCCGATGGAAAGCGAAAGTTATAGAATAGGCCTCTTGCACAGTGTCACAACATGAAGCCTTATTTCACAGTGAATGAGCGTAACTGGCTATGGATGAAACTGGAACATCACCGTATTCAGCCGATATGAGTCCGTAACGACCTTTTTGCCAAATTGGAATAACCACTCTTTGGGAATTGCTACGAAACAGGAAAAGCCATCATCAGTATCATATGATGGACCTTGTGAGATATTGACAGTGATAGCTGTGCTGCTCAGTGTACGAAGCCTTCATAATATTTGGCGGAAGGTGATTGATTTGAGGGTCGATTGTATTGGAGGCATTCTATACGATAATTTTCTCTTAATAAAGCTAGGCTAGAGCTCCTGGATAGTTGATGCTCCTGGATGTGGACAGCACGTTTGCCTTTGGTGAAAGCGGTCCCGGGTTCGATTCCCGGTGGGAGCCAATGTGCGAAATGACCTAAGCTGTTGAAGCACTTTTAATAATACTACTACTACTAAAGCTAGGCTCGAATTATAACAGTGTTGCCAATACTTTTATCCGAACCATGCATATAGTAGGTACAAACCAGCAGCCTAAACCATAAGCGTCAATGACTTCAGATTTTACAGAGAATAGGCCAGAAAAAGTTTTCTTTCAAGGTCTTTCTGTCATGGGTTTGAGCCCAGGAGGCCCCAAATTTCCAATTTTTTTTTTCATTATAATATGTAACCTTGATGTTTGGAAATTTCTTTGAGACACTTCTTGGAAAAAGAACGAGTTGAAATTCAGTCGATTGGTAGAAATTTTGCATACCCAACCAATCAGGCATCTTTGAATAATATCCTTAGTTCGACAGTAGGATGAGACAAATGTTTCCCCATAGAGAAATCAAGGTGGGAGTTTTTCCAAACTCTTCCAGGTAAAACAGATAACTTGGAGTAAATACATTTTATTTTGCCCTGTGACTTGCCAAACAGGCAACTGTAAATACCAGTGCAAAAATCATAGCAGTCAAAATCAATGAAATAACACAATTTTCAATTCTCTAGATTAAACAAATAATAAAATTAATAAACCTATTTATAGTTCTTGTTTCACGGATTATAGTTGGCTGGGAATTCCAGAATGTATAGCAGTAATGATTTATAAGAGGTGGTAGACTTCTGTGACGGAGTATATAAAGTTCAGGAATTTTTCTTAAAAAGGGGATGGGAGAGGTGAGGGTGCATGGTAAAAATGCCACAGAAAAAATTGCTACGGTAAATATGCCACACTGGAATTTGGCAGGTGGTAAAAATGCCATAGTAGAATTTTTACAGGGTGACATTACCATTTTGAAAAAGTTTAAGACCATTTTGACAATGCCTCACACCATAATTAATTGTTGTAGTTACTCCTGTATAAAATGCAATAATGTTTCTTATATATCAATCATCTTTACGCAATAATACAATTATTCACCATTTTGTTTACGTCATGACTATCATTCATGCCATAATTTATTGCTATTGGTTAGGATGAAATAAATTTTGCTTTGTTTTAATCATTTTTACGTCCAAAAACTAATATGCACTAACCGCATCAGAGGGTAAAAGGGAGATTACAATAGCTCTGACGTTGTTTACTACAAGATTACTCGCCACAGCAAATGAAAGTAGTTTAAGTGGCACAAGGAGAGGAGAGGGGGATGAGATGCACATTTGAATGGCTGTGTGATGAATATCAAACCTCTCGTGTCGACATTTCGTTTATATTGAATGGCATGGTTTTGCAAAGACCCAACTTCATTTGTTGGCTGTTGTTCCTGATTTGGTCTAAACAATAATAGTCTCTTCTGTATAGTCCAGTTTAATCCAATTATAAAACTGGAATCTTTTCTAGTTTAAAACATAATGGATTACTTCATCCTTTACTTTGTGGAACCTTCTAACATTATTCCCCACGAATAATCTTTTCTAGTTTATTACAAGATGAAATTTCTTCAGTTGTTTCAAAACAATACTAAACTCATAAACGTCAGAGTTTGAGATTCATCCTAATGATGAGATTCTAGTAGTAGTAGTAGTATTGTTAAAAGTGCTTCGACAGCTTAGGTCATTTCGCACATTGGCTCCCACAGGGAATCGAACCCGGGACCGCTTTCACCAAAGGCAAACGCGCTGTCCACATGACTATCCGGGAGCCTCTCTATGAGATTCTAAAGCCAATAAAATATCGCAATGTATATTCAATATATCGTTGAATATAATGTCGCTTTGAAGAGAGAAGGGGTGAAAGATGTCATGAATAGCTCTACTCAAACGCTCAAACCAAATCAAACATTCAATCAGGTAACCACAGATGAGTTACAAATCATCGCTACCATAAAGGGACATCTTGCATTTAAGCAGAAATTATTTTGTAGTATATCACGGGATAACAGCCCGAATACTGTTGATTAATTCATTCTCCCAAAGCGTAAAAGCATGCTTTCTTTCAAAACGATTCAATTTATTAAACACGAATTGCGATTTATAATTCATTTTCATTGTGGTAAGCTGGTAAAAGGCAACTCGCATTCGATTTATTTATGGTAAATTTTCTTTATAGAACTTTAGGTTTCATCGTAAACTGTAAATCTTTTATATTAGAGTGCCTTACATATCAGTCATATTCCTGCCCCGCGTTTACTACATGGCTTTGGGCCCCCCCTTAGTCAAATCCTGGTCACGCCCCTGATATGATACATACCAAAAATGATGGAAAAATATATTTTTGGAGTTTATAGTGCAACATTGAATAAACTCTACAGTACTTTCGAATTTTAAGTAAACACATAGGTAACAAAAAAGTAACTTGTGACTTCGTGAAAGAATTGTTAAAAATATCTTGCAGAAATGATTATGTTAATCTTAAGAAAAAGGATTATTCCTCTGCCAACCTTTTTATTTAGAAGACATTTTACATTTGTAGATGGTGTCATTTTCACCTGTGACAATTTTACCTGGATTCAATTCAAAATAAGAGAAGTCCAATTAAGTATTTCCTTATTTTTCATATTGCAGCCAGCATAATTTGTTTAGGTATGGGCTAATATATTCATGCTTCTTAACATCCATCTACCTGAACACATCTAACAGAGCTATTGATTAATTGTTGTATTTGAGTGCCCAGTTTGATGGTCAGGTTATTGTATACCATGCAGTAGTAATCTATAGAAAGAAAAACAAGCTTGATGACTAGATTTTTACATGTGTGCAGTGTGTGTGTGTGATATGTGCAGGAAGAAGATGTTTAAACTAAATTTATTAGAGAGAAAGGAAACAAGATCATTCCATCAGAGATTTGAATTCATTACGATGCCAAGATTACGGAAAGTAGTAGTAGTAGTTGCAGTATCGCAAACAATCATTTTAGGGATCTGGTCAGGCTCAAGATGACTTATATGACGAGAGTTTCCAACTATTATGGCTTTAGTCTCGGCACATAGAGTTATTGTTATTCGCCCACTTAGAGACAGAGGAAAATGTGTCAATATAGGCACCCTCTTTTGTTTTTTACTTAATAGTACTTTACTTTATAAAAAATACTATACTTTTGACATTAATTTGCTCAACTTTAACAAGTTTACTAAATGATAGGAAGCAAAACGATGATTAACATAATTGTTTTAGTCGGAAACAGAGATTCACAAAAAGCTTGTAAAATCGGACTAAAAATTAGGGTTCAAATTTGAGAGCCCCCAAAAAGTTATTGAAATTATAAGTTAGGATGAACGATGGTAAAGGATTTCAGCGCTGCTAGGAATCAAACAACAACTCAGGTGGGAACCACATGGTGAACAACTACTCTTTTCTTTCAGAGACTTCCGCTTTACAAAATTAGGAGAAAAACAAATGAGTAAGGGAAATGAAACAATCATCTAGCGGGATATTACAAACTAGAAATATTCCAACAAAAGTCACAAAATGTCACTTAAATATTTTAAAACAATACTATATGGAACAAAGAGCAAGTTTTTTCTTAATGTTGGGGACATGAGATATGCCAAGAAAGTGCATTTGAAGTACCCGGGTAATGTTTCAGCAGCCCCATCAATTGGCATAGCTAGAGCCTGATGATGTGCTTTCATATCAGGATAACTCTAAAGAGAGATAGATGATATCGATGGTCCAGAGAAAGTAAGCAGGAGAGCATGTGGTAACACAAGATTATTTTTAATTTATTTTATATTGTGGAGCAAGTTTTTTCCTGCAGCCAATTCAGTAACTATAAAGTCAGCATTGGTGAAGATATAGTGATTCATAGGATAAACTCAGTTACATTGAACCCGTTTATTACTATATCAGCCGTTTGAATAAAAAGGTACCAAAAACCACTATAACATCATGGGTGAGAGCGTATGCCCATTCTGATGAAACCATACTCTCACTGCCTCACTGTAGTACTTTTCAGAGGCCCTATGAGTCTTATCTGGGGGCTATAATTTGTGGGTCGAATGAGGAGGAGGTAAGAGTCACATGGTTCTTTTTGGCCAAGACAATCACATTCAGGTTACGAATGTGGCTAAAATTACCATCCAAGATGAGTGGATCAGGCTAGAGAAATGATTGTGAAATTTTTGGCCCCTCCTTTAAACGGGGAGCCACATTTACACCAATCCCACTTAAGTAAGATGGCCACTATCACATAACCTGAAGGTGTAAGTGACTTAAGCCTTGCTTCTAAAAGTAGCCAAGGATCTTATAGTAGCCTGTCTATATATCTCTGTGAAATTATTTTAAACTAACCATAAGGAAAGGAAAAGAAAACTGTTTCACAAGCCTGTGAAAAGATTGCAATCCAGAACAAGCACTAATTCATACAATAACTGACTCTGCATCCATACTACTTGAAAAAAGGTTCCAACTGCTGACTACTATCTTATCTGAACAAGTATTTTAGTTACAGTTTAGAGTCCTAACTGCCACAGCTTCAGAATGAGAACTTTGGACAGAGTTTACAGGGATGCCGTTGTCATCATCTTCTGCTGTTACCGTCCTCATAATTTTGTCGCCTGTTAAACTTTGTTACAAGTCAAACTGTCATCAACCTCAGTAGCCCACTGGAGGGCTTCAGGATAAGAAATTGGGTTCAAATTTTGTAATGGTTAATGAGTGGTACAAGTTGAATTTCTTCAGTTTGAACATTTTATTCAACCTCAGAATCAATAAAATTGGGAAGCCAATTCCCAAGACTTGTCGATCAATAATGTAGACTCAGATGCCCAACAGTTAGCAAGAATGAACGAGACATGTTTTTAATTTTCCAAATTTTCATTGTGTGCAGGATCATTCAGAATGTTTGTAAGAAGCAACTTGCGATATCCCAGCCTGATTCATTGAATAACATTCTGATTCATGGGTTGGATCAGCACAGACGTGTTAGGGGGTGAAGAAACCAATGCCACATTCTCTGATCATCTTCATAAATTAATATTTTTCTAAATATTGGCTACTTAGTGAACAGAATGGAGAGTAGAAGAGAAACTAGTCTCGAATTGCATGATAAGATTTGATATTTACTCAGAAGAGATCTAACTTCTCCATTCATCATCACTTCCTTTGTTTGTAAGCTCAAATGGCTTTTTTATATCCATACATAATATTATAATTCCGTCATTGACTCCATAGCTGCAGGCTAAACACAATAGCATCACGAACAATTAATCTCGTGAAAACTAAAGAGATGAGGTGTTTGCAGGGTTGTTCTTGACGCAGTGTTTGTGCTAATATTAATCTAGGTAAATAAAATCAGAGATTTGGAATAAAAACTGACTAAGAAGGTGCAATACATATATTTAATCTGATAGGCAGTGGAGATAAAATAATGTACTAGATCAGTGTTGTTCTAAACCGCCTATCCTCAAAGAATTAGAGCGTTTATAAATTTCTAGGACAAGAGACCCCCTTTGATAGAGGCTGAGGGAGGAAAACTCTGTTTTGGATAGATAAACATTCCCTCTTCTTTTGCATATTTCACACATCTCATTCTGCTGGAAGGTGGACTTAGGAGGGTTCTGGACCCCACCGACCCCCCTTGCTATGCCTCTGATATGAGTATATGTAAATAATGTAAATATATTCCCAAGAAATAGATAATAATAGCTACAGCTGAATCAGAAAATTATTATACCAGATCAGGGTTTATTATTAACAACTCTTCTAAGTAAAAAGAATTATAGCTCATCAAATACCACTAAAATTTATAGGTTAATCTAAGACCCTGGCTCTATTACATCATTGGCAGTTAATCTAATACAATTAATTCTCCTCTCACAGAAAGGATAGTATGGTTGGTTATATTGTGGGGAAAAATTAGTTCATAAACCCTATGATGGGGAAGCCTATGAGGGTAGTTTTTTATTCTGTGGATTTCTATGTTGTTAGAATAAAATGTGGGAATAGTTTTTATATTTCTGATCATTTACTAAGAATCCTTTGGTGTTTTAACTATCAAAAATAATTATACCATGTCTTTAATGGTTGAAATATTTTTAATTCCTTTTTTGATTCTGTGTCAAGGAAACTTTATATTTCCTTTACTTATTCTCAGTCTTGTATGTTGCTGATTCAGTACAAAAGCTGGTGACTTATGAGCAGTTCTGAGTGATGGCATTCATTCTTGTCACTCCTCATTGAGTGCTATAAAAAGTGTTATTAAAAGTGTAATTTTATTATACTGTAGTTGGCCATAGTAATGTGCCCATTTTCTATCTCTGATTGCTACAAAACTTATTGCTTAATAATATTCAGTCATTTTATACTGCATGACTGACTAAATTAATTTTTTTCCAGATCTGTTTCACCATCAAGTGGTGTATCCCAAGAAACATTGAGCACAAGTGCACAAAGGGGAGGATCCCAGCCAAGACCATCCAGTCCAAGTCCATCTTTGGCAAGTGAAAGAGCAGAAGCTGAATTACAGGTAAGCCTGCACTTTTGGGAAGAAAATAATCTAAAAAATGATTTATGAGAATGTAATTCTTAAATACTTATATGGCTTCATCTGCTTTTGAGTAATTTCACTGGAAAACAAATTCTCTTAGGATATACTATTCTTAATTTAAAATAGGATAAACAAGAACGTGAAGAAGAGGAGAGGAAAAGGAGATTACAACTATATGTATTTATTTCAAGATGTATAGCGTATCCATTTAATTCCAAACAACCTACTGATATGACACGCAGGCAAACAAAAATCTCAAAGCAGCAGCTTGAAACTATTCAAGGCAGGTTTACTGTAAGTATCGATCATCTTCCAGCTTTCTTATTTTTTATATTCAGGAAAAATTTAGTTTTTTAGGGAGAGTATTGTATATTGGTATTGATTATTATATCAGTATTGATATTTGTAGTTATAGGAACTAATTGTTTCTCAGTTATTATTGGTCAAATTTCAGATGACCTGAAAAATTAAGATCAGAATTAACCTTTCCCATCACGTCAAGTTATTTCAAGACTGGATCAGTCTCAACATTGATTATTGAGTTTTGATCAATTGGAAAAGTTTTACTGAATGAATTCTAAAATTTTCTAATTCTAAGCTTTTGCATGGGCTGTTAAATTTTTTGGTAAACTTGGATAAAGTATATTTTCATTATTCAGGTAATGTAACTAACCTGTTTCCCTAGGTATGACTTTCTTGTCCAATTTTAGAAAAAATTGTAAGTATTTTTAACCATTCAGCGCTCTTGTCAATTTTTCAAATGTGAGTGAGATGTATGGTACACCTCATATGTTTTCTCTGAGAGTTAGGAAAATATAACTTGTATTTTGTTACTCTCAGTATATATTTGTACTGATGGTAAATTAACCAAGCTGGTAGCACTCCCTTTCGGTGAAGGTGATCCCGGGATTGTTTCCTGGGAGAATTTAAACAATTAAATTTTATTAAACAACAATTGCACACTCCACATCACCTGTGTATGTGGCTGGCACACACAAGCCTTTCACAGTGTGTTCACAATCATTTTGTCTTTTTGTGTCTTGTTTTTTTCTGGACAAAGACTTGGGCCTTGCTATTCTTTTCTGTATCGATCCTATTTTATGTACCTCCCTTTTCTTTTTCTCTTAAGTGTATGTGACTCTAATGGGGGAAGGGAAATCTTATTAGGGAATATTGTCCAAGTATGAATGGTCTCGTCAAATCACTTACTATTTCTTGGAGTAGCTTTCACCACTTCAAATTATTTTTTGGGAAAATGTTATTTTGTAACATAAATGTTTTGATTCCCATCCTCATGCTCAAAAGATAACAATATAGCAAGTGGACACCGGCTAGTTTTTTCCATGCAGTAAGAACCACTCATTTTATCTACTATGTCCTTTCCTTTTGTTGAGTTATAAAATGTCACAATGTCTGTTTTATTATATAATGATATCATGGTTCATTGTTGAAATCATAACATTTTTTCTCTCTTTTAATGTTAGACATTACGTCATATTTTTCTTGAATGCTAAGATACTGCTGAACTCTTTCCTCTTTCATCTTTCTTTCCTTTGGTTCTCCATCAAAGGTGGTAGTTCCCTCTTATTTACCCCAGCCAGGCCTGTTTTTTTTATTTTTGTAAGTTATATTTTTTCCTAAGTAAAACATCACTAACAGGCACACAGGAACAATCAAATAGCCAGCTCTAGCATTACTTCCTACCTACTAGTCTAAGAAGAAGTTTACAATAGCTGATGGGCTATTGCTGAACGGATAACCCTTGGGGCAGGGATTCAATTTTGCTGTCCTAACTGGACTCATCATCAGATATTTCATCTTCCGTACTTTCTCCAAAATGGAAGGTCATTAATCCTTTATCTGTAGCAGACTACATTTCATAGTAGAAATATAAATTAAAAACAATCTTTATTCATTGTTTCAGAGGATAGCAAACCATTTTAGAAAGTCTATCGCTTGAAATGAATGAGAAAACTTGAATTTCATTTATAAATTTTTAAAACAAACCCTGACCTAATTTAAAATTTTAGTCAAAAAATCAGACTGACAAAATTAGGATATGTTTATAGAGGATAGCAAACCCAGATACATAGGATAAACTGCCATGAATGTTTTTTTTAGATATTGAAAAACAACTACTTCATGCAGTCTTTCTCACACAAATGAACTGCCTGAGCTTGGAAGGCATAAACACAGAGCTGTGATGGTTGATATTCAGTACCCAAAGCCATCAAAGATAATTATAAGTAAATATGGGATTAGAATGAAGTTTGTTTCTCATCACTGTTTATTTTATTGTAGACTATGAGTATTTGTAACACTCCAGATCCAATGCCAACAACATGCCAATGTCCGACAACATGATGTTGTCACATGAAGCCTCTAGTCCCCAAACCAATACTTCAGGAGGTGTAGGAGTTCTTTCATAAGTATAAATTAATTTTAGTCAAAACAAATTGCAGTAATATTTTCTTCAAAACTCAAAAACAACAATAAGGTGACAGATAGAAAGCATTGTTCTCACAAACTGTTGAGGAATGTAGGATGTCATTTAAAAACATTTAATACCTGGAAAAATCATTTGATCAAAAGATTGAAATTTGGAGATTAGTTTCAAAATATATTTATTCCCAGCTACTGTAAAGAAAGGATTTTGAAAACTAAGGCTAATTGTGTTTTACTGTAAATATCTTCGTTGGATGTACCATGCACCTCAAACAAGTGATGAAGGGTTTAGCATGAATGAATCACTTATACTAGAATCTCTTAATAATACTCTTTTAGGTTCATGAGCCTGGATCTAAACTTTGTTATTGAGGCAGATGCACAAGTTTTTAATTAACCGTAAAGTAGTGCCAAATTTGAGAAAGTTAGTAAGCAAACTCTAATCTGAAGTCATAGGAAAAATTGTACAGATTTATGGTGAAAATTTTGTTACAGATTTAATATGGAACTGGACAACTACAGTGTATCTTTTACAAGCAAATACTAAAATTAAGCTCTCACATTGATTCGTTGTTGGGTAAAGAACATTTGTATTTCCTTCTACATTTTTCAATAATCTAAATTATAATTTCAGAGTTTTTTGAAAGGTGATACTCAAATAATGGCAGATGAAGCCTTCCAGAATGCTGTTCAAAACTACTATGATGTATTCCTTCGCTCAGAGCGTGTCCTTAAGATGGTGATGTCTGGAGCCTGTTCACAATATGACTTCAGGGAGGTCTTTCGTAACAATATTGAAAAAAGAGTCAGGTAATATTTTTAATCCATCAGTGAATAGCATAAAATGGGATGATGACATAAATATGACTATAACAATATGAATTGCGGTTGCTCCTCAGGAAAGGCTTTGATTTCCTTGCATCGCTCCTTCTGCTTCCTTTTGCGGTTCACAGAACTTGAAAATGAATCCCAGCATCTTGTAACTGATATTAAATAATTTTTCCTTAATCTAGGCTGTAGAAGAAATTTAACTATCAAAGATAAAAAATCCCTAAGTCAGGAAATTTTAAACATATCAGAGACAATGATGAGTAGATTAATTTAAAGATTTAATTACTATGATCCCTAATGGAGAAAATAAACTGAAGTGAGGAAATATTATGGTTTTGTAACAAATTTTTCTGGTCTTTTTCCTTTATGCCAAAGAAACTAAAAATTAATAATTGTAACTGTCAAAAAATCTGCTTTATTCTTCATGTCTGCTCCTGCAGACAATGAAGAGCATACTGCTGCTTATGTAAAAATTTGACATACAACTCTTATAATATCAAAATTGTCTTGGAGATACATTTTAGCAATATTTGACAATTTAGTTGACTGACTCAAGAGTATTTCTTGTAACAATTTCAAATATTGCTGAGAACAAAACTGAACAAGATTGAATTGTGAAAATGAATCAAATGATCACTCAACATCTCCCTCATCCATTATTAATTGAGTGAAAATTTTATCCTACACAAATTAACTTTAATTTGAAGAATAAAGATAATGATTATTAAAAAAGATGTCTTTACACGTATGGCCTAGGTCCCTTCCAGAAATTGATGGTGTGAGCAAAGAGACTGTTTTGACATCTTGGATGGCAAAGTTTGATTGCATTTTTAAAGGTGAGATATGTTATTGGATACTTGATACAATAGACAAGCTAATTTATATTCAGTATTAATTTGAAAATGATGAATATATTGAATGAAATGGTTTTGAATTCATTGTCTTTATTTTCATAGCATTGCTTACAAGAAATTTAGTCATAGCTTCCAAAATTCCACATTCTCAGTGACAGATCATGGTAATTTGGTGCCTTTTGTTACATGTGGCCACTGTTGAATTTGTACTTTTCTTTGACATTAAATTTAAATTATTAAAAATGAAAAATAAGTTAGAAAAATCTAGTCCCTTATGAAACTTTTGTTTTTAAGTAGCGATGAGCATCATCAAGCATCTGAAGCCGTCATCCTGTATTCCCAAAACTTCTGGATTTATATAATTATTTTATAATTTATATTCTTCACATATCCTGTGGTTTTATTTCTTACTTTCTGTGACTAGGGGAACATGAACTTTGCCTGACATTTACTTGAGACATTCGGATACTTTCCTTGCTCAAAAATAATAGACACATATCTGATAATTGAACCCAGTCCTTCTGCTTATACAAATTTTAATTCTGAAAATGGAGTTTGGCAACCATGCTATACTTTCCATTACCATGTTGCTAATGAAATTTAACATGTAGGAGATGGCTCCTGGATAGCCATGTGGGCAGTATTCTCAGCTTTGGGTATCATGATGCTGGGTTCACTTCCCGGTGGGAGCCCATGTTTGACCTAACCTTAGCTGTCAAAGCACTATAAACAACTTTAACACTACATGCAGTACTGTATTGTTTCCTACTTTATTAACAAATTAGTTTTCTTTGGCAGTTAAATTTCAACATCTTACCTTCATAACATTCTTTTCAACACTATTCCAATTTTCTGTATGGCCATGATTTGAGACTGTGAAGCTTTTAAATACATGCTAAATTCCTTAAATCTATGAAGTAAACCTAAACATATTCCAGAGAAATGAATATAGTGTCCATCAATTAATCTTTTATTTAATATGCATGGGGCTGATAAACTATTGAATCAAAATAGTTAATGATAACTTCATTTACAAGCATTATTATGGTATTTATATATCGTGTACTTCAAAAATTTCAAAATTTGAGGAACAAGAGTGAAGGAGCTTCTTACAAGTGGAGCACACTTTTTGCAACGCAGATTTGCTCATGAGATTTATTGATATGTTTTTACTCAATAATAAAATGCATATGACCAACCATAAACTCAATAGGCTTTTGTTTGTACAAAACTGATATTTCATAATTATAGTTAGGCAACCACCCCATACGTTGTATTACCATGTACAGTAGAACCCCGGTAATCCGGACGAATTCAGGCACATAGGCGTCCGGATTAGCGGGGTTTCCGTATTAGCGAGGTTTTCAAAAAATAACATAAAAAACATTTTTTTTTTTTTCAAAAATTATATTGTATAGATAATGCTACCACCAACTCTATAGCCCGTGCATGGTCATCCTCATTGGACGTCTATAAAAGGGAAGGATTGTTTTTTACGCCTCTTCTCTCGTAGCTTTTTAATGAACGTGATGTTTTGATAAGTAATACCCTGCTGCAACTGAAAATGTATTGTCTTTTGAATTTGTTTAGTCTCGCACATATTAAGCATTCCTCTAATGGAAAAATGCTGTCTCTGAAAAGTATCACAACTTAGGTGTGATATCACAATAAACAAAATACTTCAATCTCTATCACATCATGCAGCCAATGGAAAATTTCTCAAATAGTCTGTCCACCTCACGTTTCTTGTTACTGATATGCGTGTTTATATGTTCAAAAGAAGAAGTTGCGGGTTTGCATAACTTCCAATGGACCGTCCGGATTACCGAGGGTTCCGGATTAGCGAGTGTCCGGATTACCGGGGTTCTACTGTAGATCAAAAACATTTTAAGAGAAAATTTCCATGTAGGATTATATTGAATTCCCTGTTTGATGGATAAGTTTAATTTGGCATTTGAATTTCAAAATTTTATCTTCCAGATATTCTTTGCCATTTTCATTAACATTGTTCTGAAAGTAAGGTCTGATTTTTTATAAAAAATAAACTAACTAAGATTTTTTTTTTTAGTTATTTTATTTAATTCCTAACACCTTTACCTATTTTCTGCATTGTTTCTATTTTTGTTTAAACATTTGTCATGACGTTCTACAATCTTACTAGATACCAGTCTTCAACTGCTTCTTTCACCTCGTCATCGCAATTCATCATGTGCAATTTGTGAAATTGCAAATTTTCAGAAACATATTAGTGCAAAGTTGTTCTGCTCACATTTGGAAATTCAACTGCTAAAGTTGAATTTGGGAATCACCAGTCTTCACAAATCTTTCCATCCACAGCGTAAAAATTTTCAGAAGTTCTCCCCAATGTATTTCTTATGAAAGAATATCATATTGGAATGACGTTAAACTGAAGACCACATTTGCTGTTATGACACAGAAGCTTGTCTCTAACAAATTCTCTATCTTCCCAAAATGAACTCTAGATATATTCTGATAGTTATGCATCCTACATTCCTAAGAGAAAAATCAGGAATTTGGGTCCTTAAAGGATCAAATTAATGATTGATTATTTTTCAAACATTTCTTTAGAAAATCCCAGCTACATATTAATTACCTGAGAGGCCCATAGAATTTCTGATTATGTTTAAATAATCTGCGGGTAATTTTCAAATTTATCCTAGGTTGATGCCAAGGTGACTCAAATATTTTTCCAAAATGAACGTATGGAATCTCAGAACATTTTTAAAAGCAAGTCCCAAATATATATCGTATTTGAAATTAATTACCATTTAGACTTGGCACTCTCCTTATATAATTTGATAAGAAATCACCCAAAATGGACCTGGGTTTGATGCCAGTATACAAATATCCTCCCATAAGGAACACATTGGGTTTACATTTTATGTACATAGATGCATAATGTTCAAGATATTCAGAAGAGACCCATAGTTTGAATCCAGGTTGTTTTATATGCTCTGACATAAGAAAACATATGGTAAACATGTAATGGAATTTTTATTGTAATGGATGATCTAAATGGTAATGTACTCTATGGGATGGTACCCAAAGTCCTATTTTCCAATCCCCTTATTACATAAACTATTATTGGGTTGGCCTATTGGGTTTATATGGTTAGACAAATGTCTATTATTTTTAATCAGGGAACTAATCATTAATTCACTTGAGCGAATCCATTTTACACAAAGTGTAAGTTTTTCTTCTCGGTAGATGGATGATTTTACTGTCTGATTTTACTGAATTAGCAGCCTTCCATCTTAATTGGACACACTACCATAGGAGGAATTCTGTCTTAAAAAGCATACATGAATATTACGTATTACCAATTCTAGAAATTTTCTTTCAATTCTCTCCTATATTTTCTTCTTAATATTTATGTTAACTACAATTTTTTTTGCAAAAGAGGTTACTGCAAGACATTTCATTACTTTTAACTGTTTTGTAATCAACTCTTAAGGTCAGTTTTTTAGCTGAAGGTTAACTTTACTTCTTCAAAGGCTAACTCTCTAGATTGAATGCAGTAGTCCAGCATTGCAAGTAAACTTTCACGTTTTAGTGCGCATAAATTTTGGAAATCTATAAACAAACCTGGTAACAAATAATCATAATGGTTCTTTTGGGGAAATCAGTGACTTTTCTTTATATTTCTATATTACTATTGCAGCAATCACATTTGAAACTCTACCCTGAAATATAAATAATTTAGTGATTCATCAACTTTGTTTATACTCCTTGAAGCTCTCATAATTGAATTCCTCAGATTGAAGAAAGTAAAACTTGTAAAATAGACTTATGAGTTTGCTACTGGATTAGACTGGATTGGAATGATCTCTGAATATATCCACAAGTCCTACTTAATATTTTAATACGCATACAATTTTGCTTTTTTAAACTGTGAATTTCTAACATTCTTTGAACTTTATTTGAGGTACTATAACTCATGAAATGCTGACTTATACAATTATAATATTTCAGGAGATGAAGACACCAAGAGGCCTTCAAGGATGCAGCAACAAGTAAATAGTGAGAGCATTCTTTCAAAAGAACAACTTTATGATATGTTTCAGCAAATTTTAGGAGTTAAAAAGTTTGAACATCAGCTTCTTTTCAATGCATTACAGGTATTAAACTTGTTACTTAGAATAATATTAACTTAAAAATACTTGCTATAATCAATTTTATAATTTTCAGCTTGATTCAGCTGATGAACAGGCTGCAGCAATAAGGAGAGAGTTGGATGGAAGAATGCAAAAAGTGGCAGAAATGGAAAAGGTAAGAGAAATATTTGGAATAAAACCATACTCTATGGTATGGAATATAGTTATATCTGAAGTTAGGTTAAATTCTTGACTCAAGACATATTTATAATTTTCCCCAAAAATTTTTTTTAAATTTATTGTTCAGTTTAATCCAAATAAGTTTCAATATGCTTATACAACAGGGAGAAAAAGAAGTTTTGCATCTGAGAGCAATTTGCTGTAATTATGATATCATTGAGTGGTTTAATGTTTGCACTAACTTTTTATATGTTACTTATAAATCTTCAGTTTGATTAGATAAAAGCTACTGTTAACTAATGTTAGTCATGACACTGAGATTCATGAAAATGTTATAATTACTTATGGAAGGGGCCTTAGGGATGATTTTTATGTCTAAATATAATTTCTAATATCTTTGAAAAGGACACAGATTTTATAATCTTCTTTGTTGATTTTACCTTTAGAATAAAGCTAAGTTTCTACTGGAAACAAAACGTCACACTAAATAACTATAATAGGGGTTATAAATTAGGAATCTCCTAAATTGATATCCTTCATTTTCAAAGATTCAGACGGAAGTTATAGTCAGTTTACATAATAATTCAGTTCTTTGATTAAGGAACTACAGATAGCAATTCATGAGTATATATAAATATTTAAAGTGAATATTTGTATTCTGATTAGTGAATTTGTTACCACAATAGAACTGCTAGTTAATAATAGAAATAATTCCACTTTTTCTAATATACTAACAAGGTCATGACCAGGGCCGTGCACAGGATATGCTCGTGGTAGGGGTTTTTCAGTGCGTGCGTGCGTGCGTGCTGGGAGCGGGTGCTTTTAGGCCCTTTTGTTCGTGAAACTCGATTTCTGATTAGCGCGAAAGTGACTCATCGAGACGAAAGAAAGAGTCCCGATGGACGTTAACATGAAAGTTGATAGAGGCACTAAATTTTGGAAGAAAAAGTTTACTAAATGAAACATTAAATAAAATAATTTCATTTTATCCCATCTTCAATTCATTATTTGTGAAACTTTTTGTATGAAGGATCCTCATGGGGGGGGGGTTCGAACCCCCAAAACCCCCCCCGTGCACACGGGCCTGGTCATGACTGCTACTGGGGTCAGAAAAAACATTATCTTTTGATTAATTTTGGTAGATGGGTATGTATGTTTGTGTTTAATTTTATCTCTATTCCTGAAAATTTCAGAACCGGAAGCTGATGCCTAAATTTGTACTGAAGGAAATGGAATCATTGTACATTGAAGAATTAAAAACTTCTATTAATCTCCTTATGGCAAATTTAGAATCTCTTCCTGTTTCTAAAGGATCTGCTGATTCTAGATATGGTCTTCAAAAACTTAAACGATACAATCACAGGTGTGTTATTACTAATTTTAGCAGTTAGTATTTGTAGTTTACTATGAAAATATGAATTGAAAGGGTGAGTGTCTTTTTATATTAAGGATATCATAGGATTCCAGGATATTTATATCTATAGTTTTAAACTGCCATATATTATATTATATATTATAACTACTTTATGTAGACTACAACTTGCAAAAAGATTCAT
The DNA here is from genome assembly GCA_947579665.1 of Sympetrum striolatum. Lineage (NCBI taxonomy): Eukaryota > Metazoa > Arthropoda > Insecta > Odonata > Libellulidae > Sympetrum > Sympetrum striolatum. The sequence continues at coordinate 24,690,692 of OX388352.1, forward strand.
TGTAAGGACTAATTGCTTTTTAGTTCTCAGTATTATACATAGTAATACATTTCAAGATGTTTGCATGGTGAAAATAGTATTAGCATAAAAATGAAATATTTCTCCATTATATGCATGCAATCTACCGTATTTTTCGCCATATAAGACGCTCTGGAATATAAGACACACCCAATTTTAAAGGAGGAAAATCTAGAAAAAAAAAGATTCTGAACCAAATACTGTAGAAAAATATTTTACATCAACTGTATAAAGTTAACAGCAGTTTAAGAACAATTTTATGCCAACCATGTAACATATATAACTATCTCTACTCTCATTAACAGTCAGTAAACAGTGAAAGTAACAAAAATCCATCGGATCACAGATCGCTGAGGCAAACTGTCTATTCATCGTATAAGACGCACCAACTTTCCCCCCCTCAGTTTTGGGGATGAAAAAGTGCGTCTTATACGGCAAAAAATACGGTATATTAACTTACTGTCAAACAGTTATTTTAACCCATGAGTACCCTATAAACATTATTGAAGTTGAATATTTAGTTAACTAATCTTTAAATTGATTCTCTGGAAATGATAATTTTGGCAAATACTCCTGAACAATAGGTTATTGTGGTATATATTAATCTACAACATGTAAATATTTATATTGATCTGCTCAAAAATCACAAAAACATATACAGTTCCACAAAAAAATGTCTTCTCCTTTACCTGTTTCGGTAGCATAGTACCATCATCATGCTAAAATGCATTCGCTTCTGATGATGGTACTTTGCTACTTAAACCTGTAAAGCAGAAGAAAATTTTTGTGGAACTGTAAAAGTTTTTTGTAATTTTTGAGTAAATATGACATTCCACCAGATAACGCTTAAGAATATTTTATATTGATCTGCATAGTAGTGACAAACATTATAAAATTTGTAGATTATTTCTAAATATAGAGGATAATTTTTAAATGACTAAAATCCTTTTAATAAAAATTCCATCATCTTTGATATAAATCAAATGTGTCACATAAAAAAATGAAGGTATTTATGTCTTTGATTCATTTGATTCCTGAAAACCAGATTAGGAGGTTGTAAGGATATTAGCTATTGTGGTTGTACACTCCTGGCCAAAATTAACGCAGCACCTCCCTAGCGATCCTTACGGCCGGTGCTGCGTTAATTTTGGCCAGGACTGTACATTAAGGATGCACATGATAGCTTCAATTTCCTCTATTTGATTGACTCCATCCTTCCTTGAATGAAGAAATAGAGGAGTAGATAATGAAGGGGATTAATGAGACCAACTTTTTTGTTTTCATTTGTGAGATCTATTATCTGTTATCAACTCCCACCACTTTCCTGTTCTCCTAACTTCTGCACATTTGAGTGCATCCCTTATGTGTGACCACTATACCTGTTGTGCCACAGCCATCTCTGCCTTATCAAATGGATTTCTTTATAAATTTTATTAACAAAAATTGTTGATGAATGGAAGTTTTAAGTTTATTTTTTCAAAGATTTTCTAGCTTTTATTCATGGTAGTATATTCTACTGTGAAGTATTCCTCTTGGCCTTTTGAAGCTTAAAAAATTTACTTTTATATATTTTATACTATAAATTAAGTATATTGCTCCATTAGTTGTTTATAAGCTGATGTAGAAAGAGATTTTCTCAATTTAGGATCTTTGGTAATTTTTTGTAAAATATCAAACACTAAATAATATTTCAATAGAAAAGATCCAAGAGAGGTACTTTATTCTTGTATTTATCTGATTGTTGGGAGAATTTCTTATGCATCATTTATTTATATCTAAAAGACTAGAATCAACTTACAAGAATTTTTTACATTACATTAAGTTTAATACCTCTGTTATAGAGATGCATAGCTCTCTTGGGCAATCCTGAATCAATACATCTTATCAAAGAAAGAGCAAATGATAATGTACATTAAAGTTGTACAAGTTATGTAACCTTCATAAATTTGGATACATCTCATTCCTACTTTACATTTTAATTAAGCATAATGTCTCTGTTAAAGTTAGCAATAAATATTTAACTGGTAATCACTCATTAGTAGCAATCTGGAGTACTTTTATGAAATTCAACATAATAATAATAATAACATCTTTATTGGGCAAAATAGGGACTAAATAGTCCCATATTCCATTTAACCCTTGACATAATAGTAAAGGAAAAGAATGACTGATTTTGAGGAGAAAAAAACAGTGAGGTTTAAACACAGAAAAAAAGTCTCCATTGCAGGAAAACACCCGCAAAGAGAAGGGGGGTGTGAAAAACCTGCAAAAGTTATAGGGAAGAATCAAAAAGATTAATAACAGCAAAATAATGAGTAGTGATACAGATAAAAGCACAGTCATAGTCATGTAGTTATAGATTTACAATAACAGCAGAGAATAATCCTTATTATAATCAACTATGATATCATAATGAATAGCTTCTTAATCTATGGACTATTTAAAATTCCATAATATTTTTTTCTTATAGTAAAATTATTTTTCTATATGATGCTTGCAAAAATAACTGGTTTCTAGAAGTGTATGATCTCTTTTAATACTTCAAAAGAGGACCTCTGCAATGAACGGTCCTTGGGTCATCTTGATTGTTTGCTGTAGAGGGATGTAGTGCACCTTGTAATGCATTATTATTTTACAATATCAATGTAAAGGTATGATTATAAGTAAAAAATGAGATACTTTACATAATAAGTAGATATGAATGTTAAGATTTTTCATAATATTATATAATTGTCCATTTTATTCAATATTTCATGATTTATATAGCTGTCAAGTCAGAGGAAATTACCTCATTAGTGACTACAGAAATTATAATTTAAGGTCCTGTAAACTTTTGATCTCATTTTGGGTTCACACTGATTTAAGATCAGTTGTTTTTGCCATATTTTATAATTGAGTTGTGAGACAAAGACGCCTTTGTCTCAGTATTACTTACTCTTTCACAGTCACTTCAAACTTATTTTCGTACAAAATGTTTGACTGAAAATTGTTTTCAATATCACTTAAGTGTAATGTATAAGAAGCAGTAGCATTATAGAGAAACTTCAAAAATAGTGTTTTATGTTTTATATTAACTCACCAAATTAATTATAGTGTGTTTGTTATCCTTTAAGCTTTTGTAAGGTTTTTATTTATTACCATTAAAGTAGCATGTTTTCTTATTGTTTTGATATTTTGGTTACAACACTTCTTATTCTAATTATGTATCTTTTTGCAAGTTGACATTTGTATTGCATGTCTGATTCTATAAATTCCATGTTTAATTTATAGAATCTCTTAACATATCATATTAACTGTATACTTTTGGAGTGGCTTTACATTGCATGATTTTCATTTACAATGAAAGTGCTAAAATATGAAAAATTATCTGTTTCACTTCTTTTAGGTACTTACTGAAATCTTCAACTAACAACTTTTAACTCTTTTCTTTTCATAAAATGGGAGAGAATTTTAGATGTATAGTAACTGAAACATTTTTACTTATTGCTAGTGTCTAAGCAGAGAGATACATTCCAAATAATTTAAAGTATAATATTTTTCTGTCATTGAAACTCAAATCATACTGATTATTTTTATTACTTTTATAATTTGGTATTTATTCCAAAATTCCAAATTCTCAATTCCAACCTCGCACTTTATAACATGCTAAAACAAATATTACATTTCTAAAAGAAAACTTATACAATCTAGATTTATAGTTCTGTAAATAAATGTTAATTAACTGCTAGTATTTTTATGCAGTCTATGTTTTGAAGGCATAACATTCCCTAAGGCTGATAAAATAATGTTAGTTTTGATGTTTAATATACTTGATGATGAAGTGGAATGTTACCATTTTTTATTGAGTACTATATCATCTTTCTTTCCATCTAATTGAAAAGTATATTTTATATTCGTTGTGAATTAGTCCTGTCACCTTATGTTATTTAAAATGTATTGAATATATCATGCAGCAAGTCCTCTATTTTTCAAAATCAGGTTTATCTCTCTGCCAAACTATAGTCTTATATAAACTTTATAAATCTAATTACTTCCTTAAAATATGACTATTTTATATTGAAGTTCCATTTGTTTTTAAATTGAACATATCAGGATAATTTCTTTTGTAACTCAGATGCCTGGTGTCGAACCAAGGATCTTTTGGAAGATGTGAACACATATATAGAAATAAAACTTATTTGATTCAAAGTCAATATCATACCGGGAAGGTCCAAAATTAAGACTCCGTTATCCCCATCTGAAATGCATAGGGTAATGTAAATGGCGCTCTGGGATCGAACCAAGGACAATCAGGGAAACCATAAGCAGCTTGTAAGAAATGTATTATGATCTTTATTCACATTCCAAGTTTTAAGTTTCTATTTTATCAGGAAGGGGTTTTTTAAATATCTTAAAAATCGTATCAGTAACTAATTTTAGAGACCCCTGGTGTCGAACCCAGGAGCTATTGGCAGATCCAAGTTCAAATTATAACTTGTTGGGACTTGATCATATTTAACGCAAAGTTTGAATTCGATATCATGCCGGAAAGTACCTAAAATTAGTTTCCGTTATCTCCATAAGAAATGCATTGAGGAATGTAAATGCCTTACTCAGTTGGAACCAAGGACCATCAGCGAATTGCTAAAATTTGATAATAAAATACATTCATGGTCTCTATCCACATACACATGCAAAGTTAAATACTCCCAGTTCTTCACCCGCACTGACTGCCAAGTAACACTTGTTGTGACCCGCTAAGTGTGTGACGTGAAGGGGTCCTGAATAAAGATGGAAAAACTTGTGGTATAGATTTGCCTGAGATGATGATACTTTAGGGGTGCACAGCAGTACATGATCCCCAACATTAAACACATGAATTTTTCGTTTTTGATTATGTTTTCTTCGAGCTCCAGCCTTTTCCTATCCTTTTAACGCCAAGTGGATAACCTCGGCGTGGGGAATGCTTCCGGTGTCAGGTATTGAAAATTTCACTTCTCCACGTTTGGGGGTGCATCCAAAATGTACTTGCATGGGTGAAAGCCCAGTACGGGTGTGGACAAGATTGTTAAACCATTTCAACTCGATGGATGGATTAACTCAAACCAACCTTGATGATTGTCGTAGCAATATCTACGAAACATTCGTGAAAGTTCCCGCATTATTCTCTCGCTAGGGTTTTATTGCGACTTGTGAATCCACGGAAACACTGCTTTAACTCCTAAATCGGATAATGATATATTCCAAATATTAAATGTAAATTGAGTTCCATGATCACTAAGAACCACTGCAGGAATGCCGCTCTGCAGAAAGAACGACTTTACTAAGGCTTTTAAACAATTACTTGCCGTCGGTCCATTCAGGGGATATACTTGTACAAATTTCGAAAATACATCTACTATAACAAAAATATATTTGTTGCCGAATTTTATTTCTGGCAAGGGGCCATAAATATCAACGGCATGCAATTGCGTGGGTTTTTTCGGCAAAATGTTTTCAAGTGGACATTCTAGGTAGCGGTTGGGATACTTCACCCTTTGGCACAAATCCCACGTTTTTATTACAGCTCTAATCATTTTCCGCATTCTGCACCATACATATTTCTCTATCAACCAATGATACGTTTTTAAATCCCCACAGTGTCCATTATTTAAGTGTGCAAATAGTGTTAAGTCCCTTTGCAAACATTTGGGAGCTGACATTCAGACACAATTATTCAGTAATTTTCTGAAACAAGGAATGATTCCTAAGGAATGGAACCACACAAGAATTGCCCTTCTGCACAAGAAACGAAGCTAAGAAGATTTGAAGAACTATCGCCCTATTAGCCTCCTTCCAGTTGTCGATAAAACATTCATGAGGATAATAGTTGAACGTCTTAAGATGACGCTGACTTCAGCCCAGCCTTGAGAACAAGCAGGATTCTGGAAAGGCTTCAGCAATGGACCACATCCACATACTACAGGAAATTATTAACTGAATGAATGAGTACGAAATGCCACTCGTCCTTTGCTTTGTGGATTACGAAAAGGCCTTCAACTCAGTAAGTACCTCCTTCACTCTGAATGCTCTGAAGAATCAAGAGATAGATTCTGAGTACATCCCTCTCTTGCGCAGTGTCTATGAGAATGCCACAGTTTCTGTAATGCTGCATGAAGAGACCGATGAATTCAAGATTGAGAAGGGAGGACAAGGTGACGGTCTATCTTTCATCTTATTTCACAGCCATTTTAGAAGAAGTTTTTAAAAGAATTGATTGGGAAGAGAAGGGATTAAGAGTAAATGAGGAGTACATCAGTCACCTCCATTTTGCAGATGATATAATTCTCTTTGCAGCTAACGCACAAGATCTAACTTCAATACTTGAAGAACTTAATACAGCAGGACAGAAGATGGGACTCAGGATAAACCTAACAAAATCAAAGATAATGTATAATTCTTTTGCAGTGCAAGAACCAGTCAAACTTCAAGAAAAACCTCTGGATGTTTGCTCGGAATACACATACCTGGGACAACAGGAGAGAAAAACAGGATTAATGAAGTAAACAGAAGAATGAAACTTGGCTGGAGTGCATTTGGCAGGAACTCACACATCCTGAAGTCAAGAATGCCTATGGTTTTGAAGAGGAAAGTCTTCAACCAATGCATTTTACCTGTCCTGACCTATGGTAGTGCAACTTGGGTGTTAAATGCAGCAATAACCCAGAGACTTCAGACAACTCAAAGGAGCATGGAGTGCTGTATGCTGAGAATCACAAGAAGAGACAGGAAACGCAACACTTGGGTGAGAATGATGACTGGAGTTACAGACATCATAGATAAGGTAAGATCACTAAAATGGTGGTGGGCCGGCCATGTTGCAAGAAGGAACGACAACCGTTGGACATCTGCAGTTCTCAACTGGATACCAAGAGATGTGAAGAGACCAAGAAGAAGACCTATAGAAAGGTGGAATAGAGACATCATCAGGTGTAATGTGGCAAGGAGAGGCTCAGGACAGCGAAAATTGTAAAACTTGGGGTGGCTTACAACCAAGTAGAATTAAAATGGCTGATGATATATATATATATATATCCCCCCCTCAATACCGACACAGTTCATTGCCTCATCGGGGTGGAGGGTTGTTTACGGAGGTTGGAGGTGATGCATAGCCCAGGCTCAACCATGCTAAGAAAGCTTCAACAATATCCCCGGCCAAATAATGAAAGTGGTATTCACCTCCTGGTAGTAGGACAGCCTGGTGAATTATTGTCCTAACCCCCCCAAATACAAGTACAGTTTTCACGATGAGCTTCTTTAATGGAAATTTATCTGGACATAAAAGCACCACCCATTCGGATGTCCGTATTTGGCATTAAAGAGGTCCATCATGAAGAAAAGAATTACTACCCTGCAATTCACAACCTACAACTGCCGCAGCTTGAAGAATGAAGAACAACTACTGGAACTACTCAATGAAGCAGAGAAGATAAAATGGGATGTCATCGGTCTCATCAATGTCAGAAGAAAATCAGAAAAGCTACTTACACTGAAGGAAGTACATTTATTCTTTTACAGGGGTATCAAGGATGGAAGAAATGAAGGCATTGGATTCTTGATCAACAAGAGATGGAAGGATGATGTGGTAAGAATCGAAGGTGTATAGAATTTGTAAACTCATACTATCCTTGAAAGAATAACACCTGGGTTCCTTGATAACACTTTCATTCACCCAAAGCTTACAGTAGCGCATGACGAGCTACCAGTCGTGCCACCATACTTCTCATCAGTCTCCCTTCAACTGTCCCTGTAGTGAACGCTTGGCGGCAGCAACTCCCCGCCGCCCCCTTCACCCTTAAAGTGTAAACCCTGTTAGTAAAAGTTGCTTGATTACTGCAAGCATATGAAATGTATTTATAATCTTTATCCACATGCCCAGTTTTAAGTTTCAATGTATTTGGGAAGGCGTTAAAAAAAATCATAAAATTGTAGCAATTTCCCATTTTGAGATTCCTGGTGTTGAACCCAGGACCTATTGGCAGATACTAATAGATGGTATAACTACTTACGACCTGAACTTATGTGTAATGCAATGTTTGAAGTCCATATCCTACTGGGAAGATCCTGAAATAAGACTCCATCATCCCCATCTGAAATGCATAGAGTAATGTAAATGGCTCTCTGAGATCGAACAAAGGATTATTAGGGAAACCTTAAAAAGTGTATCTGAAATAGACCAATGATCTTTATTCAGATGCAGAGTTTTCAGTTTCTATATTATTGGGAAGGGGTTCAAAAAAAATCTTAAAAATCGTATCAGTTACTGATTTTAGTGATGCCTGATGTCGAACCCAGGACCTATTGGCATTTTTAAATACACATTATAACTTACTAGAACTTGATCTTGATTAATGCAAAGTTTGAAGTCAATGTCATGCCGGGAAACATCTGAAATTGGATTCTGTTATCTCCATAAGAAATGCATTGAGGAATGTAAATCACTCACTTGGATCAAACCAAGGACCATCAGTGAAACAGTAGAAGGCGTACATAGAACATATTTATGATGTCTATCCACATGCTGAGTTTCAAGTTTCCATCTTATCGGGAAGTGATTTTTTTTAATCTTAAAAATCGCAATGTAAATTAAACGGTAGAATATTTGCCCTGTCCTAGCTTCGAACCAAGGATAATCTTTGGTGATGTCTTGATTGTTTGTGTTGGATATGTACGGCCTCCAGCGATATTTTGAATTTCAACTCCCTACTTTGCTAGGAAGTGCCTCAATAAATTTTCAAAAATCACCGCAATGTATTTGGAGAAAATCATGACTTTGGGGCCTTCTGGAATCGAACCCATGACACTGAGGTTCAAAGTCGCCTTTTTTCTGGAGGTTACACGTTATGGCCACCACGTCGTAAAAATTTCAACTCAGTGATACTTGCGGTACATGGTTAGAATTTTGATCCCCTATAGATAGGTATATCCGGAAAACATCTTTATATAATAGATATACCTTAAAAAAAACAACTTATCATTCACCTCTCTCTGCTACCGTTTTTGTTGTCACTAGATATTTTCCTTTAAATTCAACCCTAAAGATCTTCCCTTCCAAATATAATACTCATAGTTATAACTAGTATTAATAGGTAAATGAAAAAAAAATCTCTTTGAAAAGCTCTGACTATGTTGTTTTAAAATACTTTAATATTATGAATGAATTTCATGTCAATTAACCTATAACATCTAACAACAATTAAATCTCTTAAAAGTTGCTTTGTCTACCTGATGATTTGCACTAGCATGACATCCAGTGTTTTCCTGCGTTCTTTCTCCAGTTTTGTCAGTACAAAGATATTGCTGGCCTAAATTTCTCTTTTATCTAGATCAATATGGCACTAAGTTTGATTCAGCCATGTTTGCACAAGAGTGACACAAATGCCAGTATAGTTTAGTATGTATTACCCAGTTTTAGTGTATTAGCTCCATTATAGTTCAATTATGATACAGGGTTTATCCACAAAGACTATGCTGTGAAGCAGTATCACTTCCCTTCTGTAGAAATTTTTCACAGAGTGATGTCTCAACCATAAATTAATATTCAAATGTTCTTAAAGTAAATTAAGGACTTGCTGTATGTATTAATTGTATTGCCTGCTTCACTTGGAATACCTTTAGAGTAAATCACTTTGCAATTCTTTGCTTGAATGCATTTTGCTTGTTATATCTTCCCCAATTTGAGATGAATGATTATTTGAAAATAGTGATGAGCTGAAGGAAGTTTAACTTAGTTCGCATGAACTGACTGGTGATAATTGCAAGAGTTAAAAAGTATGATTCAAAAATGAATTATAATCATAACAGATAGTCAGAGAGGTTATTTATGAAATCTTTTAGTAAAAGTAGATTGCCAAAATGTTTCTGAAAAATCACTAAAAGAAAATCACCAGTGGCAATTTTATTTTCCTTTTTAAGCAATTAATTTATAAATAGTTTATATTTTATAGTATTGTATTGTAGTTCCTATTTCATACTCACTCAGAATAAAAGAATTGAATGACACATGGAGAACTTTTATCACCAAGAACAGAAGGAAGAACATTAAATAACTACAATAGTTGTTTATAATTGTTGAAGTGATAAATATATAAATATAAATTTAGTAGTAAATAAAAATATTATGTTTTTCTATGTTCAAGATTTCATCATTCGTTCACCGAATTTAATGGCCATACATGTTAAAAAATCTTTAGCATTCTTAGGAAACACTTATTTAAACACTTAGTAACTTATTTTAACAATTTTATCTATCTTACAGTTATATGTATACTTATATATATTTAATGTTCACTTAAAATAAAAGAAATCAACTTGTAATATTTTATTCAGCTCATCACTAAGAGGTTGACTTGAAAAGCTTACTTTTCATTATCCAGCTTATTGTATTAATAGCGGCTAATTCTTTTGGATATATTTTTGTTTTTTGCCCTATATCCTAGCATTAAGATATTTTATTTCACTTGTGATGGAAACTTTTACTCTTGCTGTTTCCATTTTTGGCCTCATTTGGTAATAATGATGTACCAGTCTTAAAGATTTTTAAAGCTAAATAATAAATATATAAGATGAACTATGGATTCCCATAAGGGAATATTAACATAAATGCCATTGCTTTAAACATAATGTATGGAAGAAATTTTTTAAAATGAATTTTTGTTGATTTTGTGTGATTTGAATAGGGAATTTATCAAAGAAATTAGATTGTCCTGTATTTTCAAATGCCTAGCAGGAATACTGGTTGCCAACTAATATATGCTTATCTCTTTTCCTTTGCTGTCCATAGTCGAAGAAGAAGCTCTGTCTTAAGGCAGGTAGAGCTTTGCAAAGGCTTTATTATTTTAAATATGTGATAATTACTTATTCTGCATGCTATCATATATTTATGGATATCTATACTACATTAGTTTGCATCCTGCTGTCTCAATGACATATACTTGACCAATAATTTAATTTTGTCCAACCTGGGCTAACTTGATTTAATCTATTTTTGCTGTTTATCTCTCTCTCTCTCTCTTTCTCTCTCTCTTTCTCTCTCTCTCTCTCTTTCTCTCTCTCTCTTTCCGAATAACCTTAGCTTATGTTTGTTAAATGATGGTGCTTTAGTATTTAGTTTTTTTCCGAGTTCTTCATATTTTATGTTCTGAATTTCACCTGAAGCTCTTTATAATGCCATTATTTTAAAATAACTTTGTTGTGAAATGAATTGAAGCCATGCTGTGAAAGTCATTGAGTAAAATTATGTAATATTTTTAGCTTTATAATTCTTAGGATTTTTATTTTTCATTTTGTGTTTATTCTGTGATAACTTTTATGAAATTATATTGCCGACAATAGATCCCAAGGTTCTTTGGCAAAGCTGGAGGGCGATTCTGCTGACAGTGATACACAATTGACAAAGCTTGATGTTGTCCTCACTTTTCAACTAGAGGTATGTATTTTATTAGGCAATATTATATCAAAGCCATTATCATTTATACCTAATGCTATTGAGACTGCATTCATGTCAATATAACCAAAATCATTAAACAAAAGGCCTAAAAATACATGTTAATAGAAATAGATAAAACTTATCTAATTTACAAAACATCAAGTCACAGCTGCTTAGGTATATTATATAAGCCAGTTGAATTATTTACCCTAAGCAATTCTACGAGGAGAAAAAATAACATTTTTCATATGTTTAAGTATATATTATTCCTTTTTTTAAATTTGTTATAATCTTGCTTTTACTGGATTATTTTTCCATTACACTAATGAATATTTTAATTTAGGTGGTAGTTATGGAAGTTAAAGGACTGAAATCCTTAGCTGCAAATCGGATAGTGTACTGCACAATGGAGGTAGAAGGAGGGGAAAAGCTGCAAACAGACCATGCTGAAGCATCAAAACCTATGTAAGAATGAAATAATTTTCCTATAAATTTTGCTACTATGACACCTACAAAGTGTTCCTATATGATAGATATTTAGAATACAAACTCACAGCCTAAGCTGCAAGTATCTTTACCATGGTCTTGTTGTATGCACTTCTTCAGTAAATCACCAAGAAGAATGAGATATGAATGAGATCCTAGAAGTAAATAAACAGCCTAAGTATTTGGTAGAATCTGTCTTTGTGTATGACCTGGCAATTTTCTGTTGGTCCAGCGAACTTTCCACTGCTGACTCAAAAGTCTTTGAAGGTGGTCCATAAATAAAGGATTCCAATTTTTCCTAGATAAACCTGCCGCCATCATTTTCACAGGCTGCAAGGAACCTTCCCTAAGCCATTGCTTAAGCTAGGAGAACAGACCTTGAAATTCACAGACTTTGTCCACTTTCTGGGGTTATATTTGGACAGGCAACTCAACTGCAAGAGACATATAATCCATTTGAAGATAAAAGCACACTCTAGCATGAACATTCTTAAGATAGTTACAAACAAATCTTGGGGTGCAAATCGCACATCAATGCTACTTCTTTATAGAGCATTGATTTGATAAAAAATGGACTTACGGGTGTTTATGTATAGTGTGACAAGAAAATTTTGTATAAGACCTCTAATATCTTTGCACACTGCTGGCATATGACTGGCATCTACAGTGATGCTGGAGAACCATCAGTAGAGATCCAGAGAAATGCTCTGATGTGCAACTATGTCAGCAAACTTATAGCTCTTCCCACATGCCAAAGTTTTAAATCTGTTGGTAACTATGATTTATTAAATGTTTTTAGAAGAAGACCTCATGCAATGCAACCTTTTACTGTACAAATCCACATTTTTTTAGAAAACAAAGATTTTATACTGTATAAAATCATTTGAGTTTACCCACTCAGTAAACCACCATGGAAGCTATCCATGGCTGACATCTCATTCAAGTTGGCTACTCAGCCTAAGGCCATAATGCTCCCCAATGAAATGCAATCCTATTCATTATTAACTACATCTGAATTCCCAGGTTTTAATGTTATATACACTGATGGATCAAAATCTGATGCAGTCTATGCATGTGAATATGTTTGCTCAAATTTTGCCTATGAAGCTAAGATATATCCAATATGTAGTGTATTATAGCTCATGGCTATCAAGATAGCATTAGAATTCTCACAAGATCAAGAACTGCTAACCCTTACCTGTTCTGACCTGATGAGCACACTAAAAGCCATCACCTGCTATAAGCATACTCGCCATTTTGTCCAGGAAGAGCAATATCTGTCCAGTAGCCTTATTGAGAAAGAGGTCTAATTAAAAGTTTGGTTAAAGGAAGTTTTGTGGGGTATTTTTTAGGTACCCAAGATTGAGGAGGGTGCTCAGCAGGGGTTTCATAATTCCTGACCCTCGCTTCTCTTCAGACCTCATTAAGACCATACCCTCACGGCAAGGAGAAAATCAACCCAAATGACCATATGGTGTACAATATTGAATGTTAGAAACTATAAGGAAAGGGATGAGGTGACTTTGCACATAAGGGCGTGCACCCAGGAAAATTCCCAAGGAAAAACGGACTTGAAAAAAGTCTGACAGGGCCAGGAATCAAAGCCCTTGCTCACAAAGTCCCCAAAACGCCTTTTTAAAATGTTCTGGTAAGGTAGCCTAGATGGTTAAGGCAGCCTCCCGGGTAAATGAAGATCGCAGGTTCGATTCCCGTCCCTATCAGACTTTTTTCAAGTCTATATTTTTTTTTGTTAGAAACTACTTAAATGTTCAACAATTTGTTAGTTTCATCTTAGCATTCTTTCAATGAGAAGTACCAGTGACTTTTGATCACATTCTACATTGAAAATTAATTAATTTTAAAAAATTCATACATTTATTAGAAATATGCCTCTGACACATGGCAACGCCACTGAACAAGAAGGTCCATTGGCTGGGGTTGGGTTGGTGGGCAGGATTTAATATAATTTGAATTTTAAATTTTGTACGTACTATACTGTCAGTTTACATACCAAACCCAAGCTCACCAATGGACGTTCTTGCTCAGTGGTGTTGGCATGTGTCACCGGCATATTTTTATTAAGAATAGGAAAAACCTTAATTTTCAATATAGAACATCAATAAAAAATGCTATCAAATTGTATACCATATGGGCAGTGGGTCATAGCTCCCTCCCTGCCGTGACGATCCAGTCATTACTGAGGTCCGAGCCAGAGCGAGGGATAGGATTAAAACAACCCTTAAGGAGGGACCCTCCCAAGGACCGACTACCTGCAAAACACCTCAGAAAACTATGATTAACCAAAAGATCTTTAGATTCCTGGACATATGAACATCACAGGAAATGAGGCTGCAGATAAGGTAGCAGAAGATGCCACAAGATAGCCTGCTATAAACTTTGAAGCAATGGCCTCAGGAGATCTTGGTCTAACTCAAAAATATAGTTTTTAAGGATTGGGAACTGCACTGATCCTCACTATCTGGAAATATATTAGGTGCAATCAAATAAGATGTTAAACCTAGGGGCTTTTCTGTTAGTAAGAGGAGGAAAGAGGAAGTAGTGATAACTTGTTTAAGGATTGGGCCTAGTGCACTAGCACACCTCTTCACAACTCCCTATTTACCTCTTCAACAAGTGTTACTGCAATCTCACTATAAGGCATAAACTCACTGAGAGCTAGAACTACTCTAGCCATCTAAGGAGATATTTGGGTGCAGAAACATTAAAAGATGTTTCTTTCGTGAAGGACTCTTCCAAAAAATCTAAGGCTGGGATACTCAACGTGGTGCTTGAAGCGACCTTGCACAGGGCCCGCCAAGCTTCGGTAAAAAGATTTTTTTATTTGCTACAATAGTATTCCTTGGGATTGCAGTTGCCCTGGTCTTGGGTTTCATTATCATTGAGGGTGCTGCGTGTTTACACTTAATCTCATTTATCGCATATGTCCAGATTCATAAGACGCATATCTATGTCATATTTTGTTCATAATGCAAATGTGAAGATTCAGCTCGGCTCAGCTTATCAAATTCCCCGTAATCAATGGCTAAATGCTGCATTTCGGAACGGTGCACATGCAGCAAAACCTTCATATCAAATTTATTCCCTGTACTCAAATCTTCTTTGGAGATAGAGACTTTCCCACCTTGTGAGGTTATGATGAGATTATTTACGCTGTAATTATCTTGATCTTATTTACCAAAGAGCGTTTTTTTTTTCAAACAACCTATGGTTAACTAGTAAAGTGATAATATTGATAAGGGATTGACAGAATATCACCCTGGACAGAAATGTTATGTGGTGCCCGCTTTGCTTTCGGAAGCGCCCTTAAGTGCCCGGGCACCAAAAATGGTTGAGTACCCCAGATCTAAGGAAATCACTCTTGGACTATTTAATATGTTATCGTAACCTTTGATATCCCCAAAAGACTAATATGTGTTGTTTTTAGTTCTGCTTACTATGACCAATTCTCTGCATTGCTGGAAATAAAATTTATTCATTTCATTATTGTAGAAATAAGACAATAGAAATGTATCATCATTTTAATATCTAGGATGCTCAGAAGGTGCAAAATGACCTTAGCTGTTTAGGCATCTTATAAATTACTATTTATAGTACAGATTACTACTACTTCCTATTTGGTAGAAGAGAGTGGCTTAAAATTCCAAGATATCTTGTATTATTCATTACATACTTCATATATGTGCTTCTGAGATTTTTTCTAAGATATTTGTACACCAGACTTTTTCTACCGAATGACTTAGTTGCTCCAATTTTCAGCTCTTTTGAGTAATTTATTTGTTAATAATATTGGTTGATCCAGGAAATGATGGAGAAACTGTTTCTTTTTTATGCAACTATTTTGTAAATAAATACTATCAATGTATTACTTGGGTAATCCACTCAACAGCTCCTTATTTATTCTTTTTGCCATAAAGCTTTATTTTAAATGGCTTAAAGCTTTCCATTACTCCTTTCTTGCAGTTATTTTAAATTTTTATGCAAAACTGACCAACCTTGGTGGCCGAGTGGTTAGTGTTCTAGCTACATTATTGCTCAGACCCCTAGGTCAGAGGTTAGAATCCCGTCTGATCAGATTATTCTTACCAGGGAATGGTTGTGTTTGTCTATTCTTGCTGTTGCCTTGGTGAAGCACCTCGTCACATTTTCAGGATAGCTTAGAGGGACTAAGGGTGTTTGTGATGAAAATTCACATAAGTAAAGCTAAATGAATGAGGTAACAAGGAAATTGGTTAAGGTGATTTTGCACAAGATGGCCAGCACCCAGGAAAAATCCCAAGGAAGAATTGACTTTAAAAAAGTTCAAAGGGACCGGGAAACAAACATTGTCTCAAGCTATTCGAGAAACTGTGGAGTGCAAGAATCAATGAAGAATGCTATGGCGGGATAGCTCAACGGACAGAGCACCTGACTGGCAATTGGGAGACCTAGGTTTGATTTCCAGTCCCGTCGGACTTTTTCAAGTCTATTCTTCCTTGGGTAAATTAATGAGGTTTACTTAATTAAATATAGGTAAGTATTTGGGTGATTGGGGAAAAACTAGAGCAGGTGGATAATTTCTCTTCCTTGGAAAATACTCTTTCTTTGGATAGAAGATGCAAAGGTTAGGTTCATAAAAGAATAGCCTTGGCCAAGAAAACTGCCATGAAGCAAAGGGAATTGATGACTACAAGTCTTGATACAGGAATTAGTATAAATTAGGTAAAATCCTTGGTATGGAGTGTTATACAGTAAACTCCTGTTTATCCGAAATGATCCGGACGGCAGCCAGTTTGGATAACGAAAATTTAGGATAAACCAAAGTTCCCATGATTAACATGCATTTATTTGAGACTTGAACTATTTAACATGTCATTAGCTAGATGAACTTACAGTAATACTTCCAAAAACAAATTTATTCATAAAATTTTTTAGCTAGTAGTGTTATGCAAGACGAGATAAACAGCAGTGGAAGTCATAAATATCAGCAGAGGCGCCAATGGCACGGCGCCACTTTCCTTCCTTTTTTTCACAGTTAAATTAAACATTTTAATGTACGTAACATGTAATTAGGTCTTAAATCTATGCTAAAATTAATTAAGAGCTGTAAATACAAGACAGAATACAAAGCGGCGAAATTTGTAGATTCGAGCAGGGGCGCCACTTGTATGAAGCACGCTCTCTATTTGGGCTGAATCTCAAAAACTACTGAGCTGATCTAATTGATATTTTATGAAAATCACAGTTAATGTCTAATTATGTATTGATAAAAAAAGAAACGAGTTAAATCATGGGAAGACTCCCTAATCACCTGTGATGACCGAAAAAGGGCCAAAAATGTTGAAAAATATACACTTTAGGGGCGATGCAGCACGTCTTTCCATTTTCCGTTTAAAATAATATTTAATAATAATAAATGCTAACCACATTTGAGAAAAAATTTTCAAAGGTGAACATGAATATAAGTGGCTCATTCAATACCGAGTAAAGTCAAGAACAGATTTATTTAAATTAAAATAGGCCTTAGAAGGAAGCCCAAGAGACCAAGTAAAATTTCCACCTTAGATAGGTTAATACAAAGTACATTTCTCTATTTAGAATTTGTGTTTCAAGAAATGGAAGGTACAAATAAACATCATGATAATTCAATGAACAAGATATATTTATTGGAATGCAACCAAATTTCTTTTTATAAACAGGTGGCCTACAGGCAGAAAAAATTAAGCAAGAAAGCTTAGCAGAGACAAGCTAAGCTCATTTGGTGACCTCATCTGTAAACTATCAATTTAAACTCCTCCATATTGAATGTTTCTCATTTGAGTATTATTTATTATCATTTTTGAGTATTGATTAACCGTTTGCTCGCTTCTATGAGATGCCAAATGGATTTGGAAGAAAAGCATGCCAATCGTAAATACTTTTGAAAGCAAGAAATTTTTTTCTGCCTTATACTGGCTCGAATTTTATTTGTTCATAAGCAAGGTTTAAGAAATATAGATTTTGGTCTGCCTTATGCAGGTTCCTTCTTACAGAGGGCCTCCTGTGAATCACCTTGTATTTCTGCCTTTAACAGGTTAACTTTAAATCTGTACACGCATTAGAAGTATTAGTATTGTTAAAGTGCTTCAATGAATTAGGTTATTTCTCACATGGCATCTCACTAGTAACCGAACCCAGGACCACTTTCACCAAAGCTGAATGTGTTGCCCATTTGGCTATCCTGAAGTCCATTTCACATACTTGAAGATATACCCTACTACTGAATTCTGCAGGTTGTATTTATTGATTATATGTATGCCAATTCCTTTTCTTGACAGAACATAAATGATATTGTTGTTGTTTTCTAAAAATGCTTTGACAGCTTAGGTAATTTTGTTTGGGCTGGCTCTCAGTGGGAATAGAACTTGTGACTGCTTTCATCTAAGTCGAAAGTGCTGTGCACTTGGCTATCTGGGAGCCCAAAAATAATATTGAAGAACAGGTTAAGTATAATATGAATATTATTTTTAAAAAATACAAAGATTGGGTTGAAGTAAAAACTAAATTATAACTTTATTGTAATTCTTTGCTCTCCATCCTCCATCTCCAAGTTAATTTGAATTTTTTCTCTTTTCTCAACTACAAAGGGGATGTATAAATAATTATTTAATTGAATTTGCTTACAATTGTCTTGTAGGTGGGACACTCAAGGTGATTTCTCTACAACTCATCCACTACCAGCTGTGAAAGTAAAACTGTACACAGAAAACCCAGGAGTGCTAGCATTGGAAGATAAAGAATTAGGCAAAGTAATTTTGAGGCCTACTCCTCTTTCTTCAAAGGTAAGTTAATGGTATTGATGTCATCCTCAGTTGTGTAAATACATCAGAATGTTAATTTAAATATTTATCTACATCTACATATCCATCCTATCTAGTTAATGTAACTTCATGTGTAATCTTGCTACCTCTGGGTGGAAAAAAATCTCAAACAAAAGAATGAACAAACTGAAAATTTGATGAAATTCACTATTAACTCTTTGGTACATTCTATGACTTCTTAACTTTGTGTAAGAGTCCTTAAATAGGTTACAGAATAAGATATGAAAGAGAATCCTTTTCCTACATTTTCTCAGTAAGTTATTACCTAGTGAGGTACACTCCCGATATGTTTTGAGGCATTGTTTTTATAGAGAAAAGTGATTTAAATGGATTATGACATAAGTTCTAGTTCAGTCTGTAGTTCGTTTCGATTGTAGGTTTTATGTTTGGTTTTATATTATTTACTTTTGTATCAATTTATAAAGTAAATTGATAAAGTAAATTGATAAGTGCCTTTATGGAATGAAAATCAGTGGTAGTGATTTATTGATTGATAAATGGTAAAAAAATTGATTTTATTACATTATTATTGTATTATTATATAAGGCAGTAATTAGTCTCAAGAGTAGAGGGACTTTAAATTTTTAACAAGAATGAATCTTGAACCAGAATCACCCATTTTCTGGATGGTCTTAGGAAGTCCTCCTCACTTTGTGGCTCTCAAATGAAGATCATGGTTGTGAGGAATACTACACAGTTGGATGGCTCCCTTTCTTTAGCCTTTCTTTTGTTAACAGTATATGAGAATATTCTGCAAGATAGCTCAGATGGTTAGAACAGTAGAGTATCTAAGTTTGACAGCCGGTCTTGAAAGTCTTCATTGTGTTCATTTTTCCTCGAGAGTGTATATGTTATTGTACAAAATAACTATATACTTATTCTCAGTGAATTTATATTTTTGGTATTCACAATAGGACAAAAATGGATGTCTTTGCCTGAAATATATCACATGCATATCATTGGTTGATTTTAATTAAATTTGTTGTAGTAGTGATCGTGCATTATAAATCTAGTTGAATCTTATCATGAAATATTTCTTCTTTTTCATGAGAGTCCTCCTGCGTAGGCTTTATATTTCTCCAAAAAGTTTAAAACTTAATTTTGAAAACTGTTTAGTTATAAGATGTTTTTATAAGGGCATGTCAATTCAGTGTTTCCTATTATCTTAATCTATATTGCATTTTAATCGTTGTCTGGACAAGAATATGCTGCAAATACAGCCACTCAATAATGTGAATGTAGTCCAAATTTAAGTTCAGATATTTTACGAAGATTTTTAGTCACAATTTTATTTACATAAATAAAGTTGTAGTTTAATATCCAATTAATAGAATCTTATTAATTAGCTGTAGCATTTGTATGGCTCAATGTAACATACCTTTTTTGAAAACTTTTGTCTCCATTTTTAAATGTTAGAAAGTGAAGGAAAAATCTTTTCTACAAACTAGTGCTGTAGTGGTGAAAGAGGTAGGATTGCTAGGAACTAGGGGTTACGTGAGATCCCATTTTCTAATCCTTTTCTCAATACTGGATTGTTGTTGTTGTCACTTATTTCATTTGAATTTGCAACTTATGTTGTTCTTTCATCCACAGATTTAGTTGAACATTGTTCTAGTGTTGCAATGAAATTCTGTAAAATATTTCCGTATGTTTTTAATAACATACAACAATACTTCAGTATTGATCATACAGACCTACCCATCCAAATAGCTTCATCCTTTACATCACTTCTTTCTCTTACTTTTGGGAACTTTATGATGTTGATGACCCTATCTATCTTTGAGCCTCCTTCCTTTTTCATTTTTCCTTTGAATCCACTATTGCCGTATTAAGTCAACATTTGTTGTTTCTTCTTGCTATCATTACAGTTTCATTGAATCTTTATTGCCACTCCCTTTTGATAGTGTTCTGAGTATTTTCTTTTATTTGCCTGAAACTTCGGTCATTTTTTACATAATCGAGTATTCCTATTCTTCTTCTTCCCCTTCCTCGCTTTCCTTCTATTTTTCCTTTGTCATTACTGGAATAATTTTAATAAGCTTTCATGATATTGAGAATTAACAAATTGTAATAGATGATTGCTGAGCTACCCTTTGTTTGATTTGGAATGTATCATACTTAAAACCTTCACTGGGTAAATTTATTTCACCTGCTTGATTGATTGGTTATGTTTCTTAATATCTGGCAGCATGATGCATCCATTAACTCATTGCTTTCCAAAACTTCTTGGCAAGAAAAGAAGATCATGCTTAGAGTATTAATTTTTCAAGCAATCAATGAAGTCCAACATGTCATTTGACAATATGCCTGACATTTTGTCTCATCAGCTATAAAGTTTTAATTAATGCATGAATATTTGCTTGAGTTTTGGATTCAGGTAATTTTATTCCTCCTTGGAAACAACTTATTTTTTCTCACTCAACTTCTGCATCATTCTACTCCTAAACTTCACATTCACATGCCTTCTTATCATTCTTTATCTCATGGCCATCCAGTGCTTGATTGGATCTTATCATAAGTCTGCTTTCACCCTATATGCAAATTATTTGAGATGCAGTTTTATGAAATTCATTGTTTGGTCAGATAATGAGTTGATAGGTTTAGTGAGAGCATACCATTATTAAAGGACCACTCTTTCAGTAATTTTTACTGTTCATTTTTAAAATTTCCTTACAAAATTACAAAATTTAAAGTTATCAGAAGCAATATTTCTCATGCTTCTTTATATTATTCTAATCAATTAACTTTTCCTTTGTTACTTGAATTTTGTATATTCTAGATTATTCATAGGTATGGGAATAATATTGGTGGTTAAGGTGAAGTTATGGAATGATTCCTCTCTGGGTTCTTAGCCTGTTGATAATGGTGATTTCCATCAATGTTTCTACTACTAACTCAGTAGCCATCTTCAGGGTTCCCCAATAGATGATTCAACCAATGAGGACTTTTTGACGTCATGGCACATGCTCCGTGACGTCAAAAAGTGAAAGGCTCACATAGACAACCACACCCTCACTCTTGACACCCAGAAGATAGCTGCTGAGTTGGTAGCCAACATTTTTGGTGGAAATCACCATTATCAACTGACTGAGAAACCGAGAAGTATTTCTTCAGCATTCACTGTGAAAGAACTAAGTCTTTATGAAACAATTGTTTCAAGAAAATAAGCTAAATGGAAATGCCCATTAGTTTCTGATTTTTTTTGATACCTATTTTTTTTATTTAATGAATGGTTAGAATGATTACATATTGCTGACATTTTTTGGAAATGTTCCATATTACTATTTCACTTGTCATGAATGTTGTTTCCCTTCAGTAAGTCATATATATCTAGTAGAGTTAATGTGCTATACCTGAAAGGATATAATCAAAAGTTTAGATGTTTTGTATGCTACTGAAATAGAACAGGTTTAATTTTTATTACTGAGAAATATTAAATAAAATCCATTTTTAAGCACTTTAGGAAAATATTCTTTATTTATTAATACAGAAGTGAAGAAATGGAGTGACTTTGGTGTAGATTTTCTATACATATCAAGAAAGTCTTGAATTATTAAGAAATTTGGTCGCCTTATATGTTTTTGACTGTGTTACATGTAAATCTTAATATATGTTGATGAGTATTGTATGACTGACAAATATTTTGTTGAGTTCTATTTAAAATTATTTTTTCACCTTCTCTGAGAAAAACCTAGTTTTACTTCAACTTTTATCATGGTATTTTTATATCAATATAAACAAGATAGTCTTATCCTTGAGTTGGTGGTATTCGATCATTAAAACAACAGCAGTTTAATTAACAAAACATTCATTATAATTATGCAAACCATACAGAGTAAAAACGATATGACTTAGGTTAAAAGGCATGGCCTCATGATCAGGTAGGTGGGAAAAATGAAATATTTTTTTTTGTTATACCCACCCCTGTGTGGGGTTGCATAACCTTTTTTTTTAATTTTTAAGGAAAAATGGACTTGAATAAAGTCTGACAAGGTGGGAATTGAACCCTGGATCTTCCTCTGTTCAGAAGGCTGCCTTAACCATCTAGGCTACCCGGCCAGAATGTTTTCACAAGCCATTTTAGAAACATAGTGTGCAAGGGCAAATGTGGTTTCATCCAGGCAGCCTCCATTGTTAAGGCAGCCTTAGATAGAGGAAGATCCTGGGTTCCATTTGTGGCCATGTCAGACTTTTTTCAAGTCCGTTTTTCCTTGGGATTTTTCCTGGGTGCACGCCCTTATGTGCTAAGTACCTTTAACCCTTTCCTCAAAGTTAATTGCTTGAACTGCTGTTGTTAACTACTGTAATCAATAATAATATAAAGCAATTAATAATGTTTGATTTTCAAGCAATAATTGCAGATAAGGCTTAAAACTATGAATGTGATTATATATAAGTTCAGTGAGTCCAGGCCCGTTCTTATAATTTTGGGGGCCCTACGGAACATTATTGTATGAGGCCCTATAGACCCCAGTGCTAGGCTGCCCCTCTATAATAATTTAATATAATACATTTTACATTCATTGTAAAAAGTTGATTTCCAAATCCCTTTAAAAAAATTAATTTTATAGCTCAAAGAAAGTGATTTTACAATATGCTTTAAAATTATACGTACAGTACAGAAATTTAATTCATTATGCTTTTAATTTTTTTATTTAATAAAAATTTTAATTATTGAAATGTTTTATGTCCTTTTTGTGTCTTGGCGGCAGGGCTCCTAAGTTGACGGGGTCCTACACAACCGCGTATGACTTAAAACGGCCCTGAGCATATCACCTAAGTTGCAAATAAAAATGATAAAGTACTATGAATGTCTTAATTTCGAGAGAAAATAGTTGATGCTTGATTAAGAAGCTTCTTAATTTCTAAAAATAAAACCTATATTTGTCTTATCAGAGATAGTTTGAAAAAAAAATGTACATCATTTCTTTGGGATTCATATAAATGTTTACTGGTAGTTATTGATGCACAATCTATATGACTAAAGACTATGACTCAAGCCTACAGTTAATCTGTTTTTTTTTGATTGACACAAGTCATTTTTGTGTAAGCAGAACACAAACATCAGCAAGTTATCAGCATCAATTGTAAATGTGCTAATTATTATTATTATTTAAACAGTTTTAGTATTGTATTATATTTTTGGAAATAACAATATCAATCTCCCTGCTTATGTAGTATTAATATGGAAATCTATAAAATATGAAGAGAAAGAATTTTTTGCCTGGCAGAAAATAAAACAGCAAATATTTTTAGTTATATCCAAATAAAAGTGGTAATATGCTTATTGAAGAATTTTGTATAGTTTTGATATTGCGTATATAAGATGAAAGATATAAATGTAAAATGAAAATACATACATGGACACTGTCTAGAATTTTAGATGTTTTCATATACTATGAGCATAAGTGAGGAATTATCACAATTAACATAATTATATCATTGAATATTAAAAATAGAACATATTTCCTGAAAAATTAAGATTACATTAAAATATTTTTGTTGGATAAATAATGCATTAACTAGCAAGAATTTAAACTTTAAAACAAGTGTTAGCTCCTTTAACTTTGAAAATTCAGGGTGGAACTTAAACTAGAGGGTAAAATTTATATATTAATGAAATGGAGATGAATAAATAAGTGCTAACATTCTGGTATTGGGTTTACATCTATTGGCTGAGAGGTTCCAAAAAGGACCAGCAAAAGTATTTGACTCATGATAATCCTCCAGCTAAAGTCAAAGGAAATAAAGTAAAGTGAAATACATCTGGTATTTAATCCTATCTTGTAAAAATTTAGGAACTTGTATAGTACCCTTACATTCCAAGTTATAATTCTGGTTAAGGCATAGTTAATTTGTACATAATTTACAAGGCTTAATTGTAAGATAATTCTTAGGAGAAGAAAAATTCACCCAAAAGAGTGGTTATTTAAAACAAGAAAAGGTCTTCTATTGAAGATGATCATGCCCTTGGATTGCAAAGTGGATAGTGTCTTTACTTTTGGTGAAAGTGGTACCATGTTCGATTTTGAAGTTAACCCAGCTTTTTGAAAAAGTAGTGAAGTATCTGAAGTAATTGGCAATGGGTACAAATGGTGTATAGAAGCTAGATGTGGTGGCATGGGGATCGATTTTCCAACCATGAGTCACCCACAGTGAATGCTGCCTGGCTAGACCCCACCTTGCAAAGCCCCTGCCATGCCATGGATTTTACTGTAGAGAAGTCAATCTTTACCAGCTACTTCTCATATTTAAAAAATGTATTTATTTATTAAAAATTACTGCCCTGACTCTTTTTCTTGAGTTAGATGGAAGAAGAGACTTTTAAGTCTCAATCACGCCCAAATAAAGACTATTTATTATTATTATTATTATTATTTTTCTTGAGAACTGACAAACTTACTGGTATTTGTGTAATATCTTTTTTTTTGGCTCAGCTGCTGTTCCTTCTTGAAAATACTATTTGAAATAAGCAAAGTAATATTTTAGTGGAAGCTACTAGTGTTAAATCTTACATCATAAATTAGAGGAGTGATGTTGTTTTTATCGAGAACTCAAGTAAAAGGAGTTCCATGTATTGTACACATTTGAACATATTGCCTTCTCAATCATGGATGCTATTTTTATATGAAGTGAACTTTTATGCTTTATAACATTGATTAAATATTATTATTAGAGGGTAGCATATGAAGTAAAGCAGAATGTTGGAATGATATTCAGCATATATCTATTATATATATATACATTGCTAGTATTTTTTGCATCTAAGTTGTAAGTTGCATGCTGTAGGATATAATCAATTCTACATGAAATTGGTGCATTACTTTACATTTGTCCTAGGAGAACTGAAATTCTCTTTAACATCTAATATGCACATACTATCTACTTGGTGTTATTTTCTTATTTATACTAAGAATATGCACTACAAACTTCGCAAAGTGTTCATTAAATTATATTATACATCTGGGGTTTGAAGTGGCTGAATGAAAGTAGATTTTTTTGTTTTCTAGAAAAAAATTAAAGAAAGTTGAAATGGACACATACATAGTTTAAGATTTAAGCCATTATTTCAGAAATTGTACCTTTTCATAATTTTTCTGAAAATTATGTTAAGCTAGGCTACATCTGAAGCTATGCTGAAGCTAAATCACTTGAGAGATTGCATTTCAATTCCTTAGCTAATGAAGAATATTCCTTATATCATTTCTCTTCAAGTCTCGGTCTTGATATATCTCATTTAATGTTAACTATTCAAACTAAAGTTTAGAATGTGAATTTAGTGGAGCAATTACTGAGTTAGGATAACATGAAAAGAGTTAGGAAAGAGAGGAAGAGAATGTCAATAACAATTTCATCTTGGAGATAGTTATCACCCTCTGGCTTGATCCTGATTATGGCCATAGTCAGGGCCAAATGAGTCCCAGGACAGTGAGGGACTTTTGTTGAAAGAGCTCACCATCTTGGGGGTTTGTGTGATGAAACACCTTACCTGTCCATGTATTGGTGAGTAAATTTTTAACTTTAGCCAGAGTATGTTCAAGTGTCAAAAGACATAAGTGCGCTTCATTCTCTCACACTATATCCCTATTTTCTGTATTGTAAAGTAAATATGCATGATCTTTCTTAAACTTTTCCAGCATTTTCTTCCTATGTGATGATTGCACTTATATTGGCTATTTATGCATTAATGCATGAGGAAGTCACCTTGCATTATTCTCTTGCTATTTTTCTTTCTAATCGTGAAATTTCTTCAATTTATCTTGAGTGCATCATTATTTGTGTTACTTGGTAATATATTGGCATCCAGATAGCCAAATGGGTAACACATTCACTTTTAGATCTATCAGTCCCAGGTTCAATCCCTGTGGTGATTATGTTAACCCAGCATTGTGAAAAAATAGAGAAGCTATCTGAAGTAATATGTTTGGGTCCATAGAGACTAGAAAAGCCAAATACATCCACATAGGATTTGACGCACAGACCACAAGTGTCACATGCAAAATGCCTACTGCCTAGGTTATATCCCTCAACAGGATGAAATGCTATGGATTTTAATGTTTTTCATTACGTATTGTTTGGGAAATATGAGTGGGCAGTAATAATGTAAATGTTACCTGCAAAGTAAATTGGCAATTGGAGAGGATGAGATAAATTATACTTAGTTAATGGGATGACATTGAGATTATTTACCTCTTTTTAAAGTACCATTTTCTATATAGTGACCATTTTTTGGAAATAGTATAAGTATATATAATGGTATATAGTGACCATTTTCTTTGAAATTAGAATGAAAATGTTATGTTTTAAAATTCTAATTTGAATCAGATTTAAACAACCATAAAAAGTGAATATATAGCTTCTCTACTTCTACTAAATTATAAAAAATTTAATGGACTTTAATTTCTCTAAATGATTGATGTGTTAGATAAATACTTTGTTAAAGAAATTTCCTTTGAAATATCTGAAGAATGAAATTTGCCAAATGGGCCTTCTATATCACTACAATTTGTAAGCAATATTGATGTCATAATGATTATCCAAATTTTAAACTATTGGAAATAAATTGTCTATCAGAATTTCAATGCTCCATTTTTAAATTTTGGATCAATATCAATAATTATTATCTCCATTAAATTGAAATTAAATTAATTTTCTGCATTATCGTTGGATGAGTCAATGTCTCCTATATAGAGAGCCATGAACTTAGACTTTGCAACAGCTATTTGTAGTAGTTCTATCATTAATTGTCACACCACTGCTGGAAGTTGCTGCTAATTAAAATGAAAGAATTTATAAAATATATATCATTCACTTATTCCTGCAGCATTCTTTAATAAATATGATTTAATAACTTACCACTTTATGTCTGATCTTTGCTGGCCTGTTATACTAAAAGATAAATGAACAGGAAAATACATTAATGGTATCACTTCCAAGTTGGTTTTATTTGACATATTGTACTTATATTATTGTTATTGTTATATACGAAATTAAATGAAACAGATCTACTCACTTCCCACACAAAATTTAAAAAAAAAACAAAACAGTAACCATATATCAACAAATATTGAAGTAACCAAATCAAAGTCTGGGGTTTTCTTTTCTTGTTTTTTGTGAAATTGTTTTCATTTCTATATTTTGTATCATTGTTTAGTAAAATTTTAGCTAACACAATTTATTTTTTAAATTTCCATCTGCTATCACAAATATATTTATCAGTAAACTCATTTAGGAAATTATTTCTTTCTATACTCTGTATACAGATTGTTAACTCCATCACCAGTAACTATTGATCGGAAAAATAAAGAAATTCAGACTCCCGACCATCATTTTCTATTATAAATTGAAAAAGTGCATATGTATTACAGAAAGTGGATCTCACTAGGTCTGCAGGTAAACTGAGCCCCCCTCTTTACAAGTAATCAAAGTAGTCATTTCCTATGCCATTACCTTTTTCTTTAATAATTGTATGAATACAAAACTGACAATAAAGAAATTTTACTACACATTTACAGCATAACCAGAAACATGAACATAAGCAGAATCATCTATTTGGCAGCTTTATAAACATTCTGAAATTATTATATCTAAGAAATCATCTACACCTGATTGAACTGTGTCATTGTACTCAACATCTATACTAAATTCTTTTATAGCATTCACATTTTCAACCATAAGTTTAAATATTCTTCTTAAGTGAAGCTCCTTTTCTGATTCATCTGCTGATAAGAAATATTATAACCACTCTCAGATAAATTTCTATATTTGCCAAACCTAGACTTCAAACCATTATGGAATTTGCAAAGTAGGAGGTACTCATTTACATCATATTGAAGGCAAATTCTATTGTCTTTAATGAGACACAAATACTTCTTTCTAGTGTATTGGAAGTATATTTCTGTCCCGCATTATATGTTACACACAAATGCATCTAACGCTTTATCTATTTTTAAAATCTTCTAAGGAATGTAAACTTAGTGTCATTTAAATCAGGACCTTATGTGGTGGAGTGGCAAATGTTACTAACAAGCAATACTTTTTATCTATCCAAGTAACTTGGGTATAAAGATTTGTCATTTAATTTGTAACCATTTTTGTAGAAGTGATGATTGCTCCACTTAGTGAAATTTTCTAAAATATACAAAACATACTTTCCTCTGTTCTCCACTCTCAAAATAAGGAAATACAAATGTTTTAAATCATCTCTTAGCCTCAGCCAAGAATTTCTTATGTTCTTACATTATAATTATTTGAAAATCTGGTTTTGGAAATGATTCAGTATCTGAAAAGAGAAAGCAAACACACTTTTATTTACACGATTTTTGTCTGCTGTGATAGAAATCACCTTAAACCCTGAATTCTGGACAGAACTTACTACCTCCAACATAACGTTTTTCAATATCACTGCTTGCAACGGCTTTTACAAGATATAATCTAACTACTTCTTTGAATGAATCAAATGCTGATATTATGACAAAGCAGACTACAGCTTTAGCAGTTTCTATACCTCTGTGTCCTGAATCTGTTTTACTTTTTGTTGTGTTCTCTTCTTGTAACTTTTTATATATATAACTCATCAATCAACAGGTTTACAGAACGACTTCTTTCCCTCATGATTTTTAACACACGATGTAGGTAATGTATTGTTCTCAAGGAATTACTTTTTTTATCAATCTCAAAAGATGCTGTCATTTGCTTAATATACCTTGCTGTTGGCGATATCAAATAATATCTGACAACATTATGTTATGTATATGGAACAGATACAGAAATCAAGATACATGAAAACAGCATTGTTGTAGGTGAATATCTAGAGTTAATAATCAATAAGAAGTTTACCTGGTCTAGAAGAACCTCTAGTGTTTTCTTGTACTTGAAATGCTCATTTTTTGCAATGGTACAGAATTTTTGTAAATTGTGTTAACATTTTTGTAGAAGAGAATGAACATTTTCTTTCCCACATCCCTCATAAGAAACTGTCCTGTATCTGCTCAAAATGTTTTCTGTTTGAGACCATCTACTTAGCTTCGATTCACTAGGACAAACCCAACTCAAATCATGAGGCAAAGTGAATCACATTCACCACTATACTATTAAAGTTTTTAACACTTTGATAGTGTAAGAAATATTTAGCTCATCTACATCATGTATTTCATTTCTTTAAAATTAAATCTATAAAACACACTTTTTTTCCTGTTTTATAGTTCTAATTTTGAAACATTATTTTAGTATAATCAGTGGTGGCGCGTGACTAAAAAACAGGGTTCACTTCAAAATTCGTATTTTATTAAGTGGCTGTGAATATGGTTAAATATTCTGGCTCATACTAGAATATTGCCTCTACTTACATTGACGCAGTAACAACATCCGCGGATAAAAGCAGTAGAAATATGAAAACAAATATTTTGGGTCGGGTCAATATGCACCTTTGTTGTACAAAATTCACGAAATTTTAGTTTTTATTTAAATTCTCACTTCATATTTCTCTGTATGTATTTTTAAAGACCGAAATAGCTTTTAACATTCAAGTTGCATTAATTTGTTGAAATATCAAATATAATCGCAAGAAAATAAATCAATTACCTTATTTTGTTTTATTTAGGGTTGAAGTATTTGGCAGGACTGTCACAGAATAATTTTTGAAATAAATGCCCTGAATCGAATACGCCAATTTTTTTCCTGGTCACGTCTTTGTCTTACACAAAGAACAAATTGTATGAGGCAGTTGCAAACAATATTTCTGCTTGAATTTTCACACATAATTAGAGATGGTGATCTTCTATTGTGCTGCATAGTAAGTAAGGCCAGAAAGACGTGGGTTCGATGCCGGGCGGTAAATATATATCCCATTTAAAATATATAGGGTTAGTTTTCCATTATTTTTTCATGCACTCATCGAAATGATTGGGAGTTCTTGCTTAGATAGAAGATGTATATTAAGACTCAGTTTAGGAAAAAAATTAGATAACATCTTGCTGTGCCTGGGTTCGATGCCAGAGCACATTAATATTTCTCACATAAAGAATTTAAGGGAAAAGTAGGACGTAGTTTAATGCAGTTGCAGCAAATAATTTTGCTTGTGTTTTCATACATAATTAGAGATGTTGATCATCTGTTTTGCTACATTATAAGTATCACCAGAAAGACCCGGGTCGATGACGAATGGATCAATTGCAGCGAATTTTAAGAATATTTTCAATTCATTTTTTTCTTTTGAGGAACCTCTCGATATGATGCCAACTTGAAATTTCTATTATCAATATGCTTGCAGTATGCAAGCAACATCTTACTCGTATTATATATAATACCTTCTCCGGATTCATTCAGGGATATAGGATACTAATTCAAAGGCTAAACCACAAGCATCATTGTCACCAAGGGCCTGTAGGACAGAATTTTCTTTTTTGCTGTTTCTTTCTCCTAATTAGTTACATAGCCAACAATAAATCACCCTCCATATCCCTTGCAAATGGTGGACTGGAAGATGGTTGGCTACTGACCTGAATGAGAAGAGATAACTATACTATCTGGAATTGTATATATAGTATCACTTACTGGACTCGCGTTAGAAATAGCAATAATCTGAAGATGCCACGGCGCGCTGGTTGAATGCTTGGTAGTGGTGCAGCGGAAGCGCTACAGAAGCGCTGCAAGTGGCTCTGTGTGAACCCGGCCTAAATGGTGCTCTGGAATCAAACCAAGGATCATTAGGAAAACTTTATTCAGTGTACATGAAATGTATTTATGATCTCTAATCACATGCCGGGTTTTAAGTTTCCATGTCATCGGGAAGGCAATCAAAAGAAATCTGAAAAATTGCTGCATTGCATTTTAAATAGGAGAATATTTGCCCTGACCTAGCGTCGAACATAGGATGATTCTTCAAGGGTGTCTTTGTAGTTTTCATTGGAGAAAAATAGTGCAGTAGTTTTCTTAGGGGGTTCAGTGAACCAGTGAGCCCAATGGGCCCGCCGCCATGTAGTATATTATAAAATCCACAATCACTTTAGACTGGATGAATTCACAAACTCTTTTTTTATGGGGCAGTACAATTTGCAATACTTAAACTGTAGGTTGTAATTAAATTCAATGTACACAAATTCACTGGCATCGGACACTACCGCGCTATGTAATTTTTCACATCTGACGATGGCAAGACTACTTCTTATGTTGCCAATTTTCACTGTTTGTGGCTTTTTATATAGGAGGATGAGTTAATTGTTATTACTAAAATGACTGTTGAATTAAGTATCATAAAAATGGGAATTAACTTCCTGTTCAACTTTAATCTAAATCAGTACTGTCTCATCACAGAAAATGTATTCATGTACTAAATAGCATAAAAAAATGAAAATATATCATAAAAGGAATTAAATTAAGGAAAAATAGTGTATAAATAGGGTGTATGACGGCTTCCGAAATTATGACATTAAGACCGGCGGAGACCTAAAAACAAGAGCCGCAGAGCATAATAGGGACTTTCGACTGCACAGCAGGCCGCAAATCTCCAACTTCGCTATCCAATATACCTTACGCTAATGCTTTATAATGCGTATAAAAGTACGTTCGCGTACCGTATTTTCTCGAAAATTACGCGCACCCTTTTGGGTCTTTTATTCTGCCCAAAAATCGAGGTGCACCTTAGTATCGACGACACAATAGATTCGGGTACAATACTTCGTTGGCATGTCCCGTAGCGCGGGGCCGGCCGCATCCTCGGCTCACGCTGGTTCCATATATGTCGTCAAACGTTCCACCAATCTGCAATCGATGTTTGGAATGTATACATGTGTTTATACTGTACCAATGTTTGCACTATATAAAAAACGGTAGGCCAATAGTTTTTAATTGAAAGGAGTCAGTGCGTGAAATTTCTTTTTTGGATGGAAATAACAAGGGAAAATAGCCGTACATTTCGAATCCGACAATGATTTTGCTGAAAAATCAGCGTAAGACTTTTTTTTACTTTCAAAATTTCAAATCCATAACCCGGCATGTATAGAGAAACCGTGAACAAGCTTCAGAAACGCAATGCACCGATTTCCTAATGGTCCTTGTTTTCAAGCCAGGGCATTTGAATACGTACATTAATTGAACTAGGAATACAGCGTTTCCTTTGAGGACTTTTCCGATATGTCGACTTGAAATTATACAAACCCCCAGGGGCCTTTGCGAAGTTCATTAGCTTAAACGGTTTGCAGGGGCAGGCAGAAATATACCAATCATCAACCTGCTAGCAGTGTGCAAGCTACTTTTATTTATATATCATCATCAGCCATTTTTAATCCGACGTCGGATGTAGGCCTCTTCTAGCTGCCGGGCACCAATTCTTCCTCATGCGCGCGTCTTTTGGTAGATTAAGTAATAGTTCTTCGGTGTTCTTAATTCTGTGATAGTGCTAGCACGTAGTGTTAGCACGAAAAAAAACTTGTAGCGTTTTCTCTTCTTTTGTTTGCTCGCTTCCATGTTTACTTCCTCACGTGCCCCACTCGTTTAGTCCATCGTGCCAGAGCGTAACCTAGGTAACCTACAAGAAGTGGCTCGCCCGGGCTTGACGGTGGTTACGGCCAGCGGCGGAGACAAACACTGGCGTCACAGTTCATGTCCTATCGATATGGCGGCAAAATCTTAGTATTCAAAAGACGCTATTTTAAAACGTACTTTATTTTATCCAATCGGTCTCTACTAAACGTCGGAATCTGTTATTAAGGAATATATTTTGGTGTTTTATCGATTACAGCATTAAAAAAATATATTCACTGACCCCATTGGCTAGCCCATCAAATGTCTTAAACTAACGATTTTGAATTGGTATTTACGTGGTACTTTAGTCATAGACTACTACCGGCATTTTGTATACAGTGTATTCGCGTATACATATAGGCATATACTAGCGTATGTCTGTATAGTACAGACGTTTAAGGTGCAGCGAATGGCGTGACCGCATATCTCAAGGTGCGCATTAGATTCGCGGGCATATGATTTTTCAATGTCTGACGCTCGAATTTCGGGGGGGCCCATTACTTACGAAGACGCTTTATTTTCGAGTTCACAGATTATTATATTGATTCATGCATCATAACGGAACTGCGTCCTCTAATATAAAATGTGGAAAATTATTGCTCAATAATCGTCGAATAATAATGGTGTGTCATAATGACAGTCTCAAGGGAGGGGGAGAGGTTACCCTGGGAATTCGAATCAGCACTACTTTTATCTCCTATAATCCCACCGATCCTGGATCAGACGATTTGGTGCCAAGGTTCTTATGAAAACAAATCCCACAAGTGGATGCCAATATGATGGGAACTAAATTAAAAATTCCGGCACTGTCTAGAGGGGTCGTCGCCGAAAAGAAACAAGAAACGAGGTGATAATATGTGCGTAGGGATAAAGGGGAAAGCGAAACTTGTGAGAAGTTTTATACTAAAGCTCTTTGAAGCTTTTTTGCCGAGGAAGGGGAGGCGAGTTGGGGAAAACAAATCCATGAATTAGGTGACGATAATATTTGCATTTAATATTTTTCTGCCCTTTGAAGAGATAACGCACCTCAGATTACCGTTGGCTTGTCGGACTTCATCTCTCACGTCAATTGACGATTCCGAGATATGCCTCCTACAAGACAAATATAGAAACGTGACACTTGTTATAACGATACTTCAGAAATTACCACTCGTTATAATGGACATAATAATTCCCTAACCTTTTTGCAGTGAGACGGACTATGGCCAACTCATCACTTGCTATAACGCAAATCTCGTTATATGCCGTTCTCGTTATAACGGATTTCTACTGTACCATATTAAACCACTTTCTTCGATTTACAAAGTTGTGTAATTTTGTATTTTATGATTTGTTAATGGCTATTATTTAGTTGGAATACTTATTTTTACAACTCTGATACAATATATAGCAGGAAATTAAGTACCTTTTTATTGCCAACTATTCTAAAATCAAAACTTGTGAAGTTATACATTAGGTGGCATGATATACCAGCAAATACCGAGCATGTTAATAACTCAGTTGGAATGCTCTGTCAAAACATATAGCTTGTAGTAGCTTGTTAGGATTGCAGGGGATTGATTTACTTTACATTTTTTATGAAGGAAAAACGGCTAATTCTGTAGTTTATAGGGGAGTGAATGATTGGCTAATCATAGAATTCATCGTGCAGTCAAAGCTGATTTTTATCTTAATATAAATTGGTCATTGCAGAATTACTATGCTCTATCCCAAAATGCTACTTATATTCATTTCTTCATTGTGGAAAAACTAGTTGTATTCTACCTCCCATTAGCTTTACTAATAAAAAAAGATTATATTGGCAAAGAAGTATTTCAGTACAGAATTTCCTGTAAATTCTAGCAAGGATTATGAACCTTGTAAACCAGTAAATAGTTTTTCAAAGGTCATTTACAGAATTATTGGCAAAGAAAATTTACTAAATTAATGTTATGTACACCAAATATATGTATGAGCTGTATATTTTAAATAAATCAAATTTCACAAGAAATTACCCAAATCAGATGTCTTAATTAAAATTCACAAAAAATCTGTTATCATAGTTTGCTTATTAATCATCAATTTATATTTCTTGAGTTTACTACGATATATTACATTTCTTCTTACTTAGTTATTTCCTCTTAAAATACAAAAACTGTGTCTGATTCCTAATGTAG
Source organism: Sympetrum striolatum (assembly GCA_947579665.1). Lineage (NCBI taxonomy): Eukaryota > Metazoa > Arthropoda > Insecta > Odonata > Libellulidae > Sympetrum > Sympetrum striolatum. Next base: position 24,726,178 of record OX388352.1, read on the forward strand.
TTAACTCTTATGAACTGAGGTAATCTGATAATGTAAATGGACCCTTGGGATGTTTTATTTTGTGTGATTTACCAATTCTCCAGCTTATGTGAAGTATGCATTAGGCCCAAGTGTAACAGGAGTGAAAAAATCTCTATTAACATGGACTTGAACCCAGCTCTCTCACTTTCTGGGCCTGTATTAAAACCACTAAAATACCATGCTGCATTGTCTCTACTCTATAAATGGGATGTTTTATCTACAAGTGGAAACACATGTAGTGGTACCAACCACTGCCAGACCAGATTTGATGCAGCATGCAGCATTTGGTGGTCAGAATACCTGCCTAGAATGGAACACTTGGGTCTGAGTCCCTACAAAGCTTCTATTTTTCACTTCTGCTATTCCTTGGGTTTCAGTGCACATTATTCTCCTTATGCTATGTTGAACATCTTTTCTCCATACACAAGACTTACCATAACTACGATTTTGTCAAATCTTTTCTTAATTTGTCTTTGTTGGATTTTATAGTACACCTTAATCCATTTTGATCATTTCTTTTGCTTTCCTACCTCTGTATGTATCAAATGCTTATCTTTGATATCTGATGAGTATTGTAATATTACATACTAGTATATATTATTCTTTGACCTATTTCTTACCAGGTTTCATTGGCCTCAAGGAATTAATAAAATTATTATTATTATTATCAAAATTATTGAAAGAATAAATAATTAGCCTTCATTGTCTATTTCTGATATGAACTAAAACAGGACGTCACAGTGATTATTAGTAATGAAAGAGAAAGTACCTCTAAATTATCAACCTATGTGGCAGATTAAGCAAATATAAACATTTTAATGAAGAAGATTGCAAAAATTGTCAACTGCAAAATTTTGCTACTGGGAACTCAGGGGTTTTCAGATTTACCTGTTAATGAGTCATAAAATGCACCATTTATTACAGAAAAAAGGTCTGTAGATTATATAAATATAAGAGGTATTATCATCATCAGAGGGGTCAACATATAAGTAGACACACATACATACTTAAACACACATACATAATTGCACACACATGTATGATCTAGTATTGATTATAAAGTTTTAAAATGTTTTATTTATTTCATTGTTGTTCAATGGACTTACAAAATGGTTAATGAATTATTTTTATTTTCTCAAATACAGTCTCATTGGAGTGTTTAAGTTTTTATAATTGATACTGCTTCTAGAAATCCTTATTTCTCTCTAAACTTCCCAACATCTAAATTCAAATTTCTACTGTAATCAATTATAGTATGAATGAACTGAAGTTATTATGACTTGCGGAAAATCTTCATTAATCTGTGTTCTTATTAAATGTGCAATTATTACACAATAAATGAAATAATATCAAAGCATTTCTAAATTATATTAACCCTGACATCATCTGTTTGTGTGAGAATTGGCTTACTAGAGATGAATTAAACAAATTAAGCTTGTGTAGTTTTTCTGTTGTTGATATGATTTGCATATCTCTTTTTAATAATGGTGGGGTTTTCATTTTCTTGAGAAATGCTTTAGTTTACTCCCCACTACCTGATATTCCTGTCAACTTGATATCTGAGAAAATTTTTGAGTATGCCCTATGCTCTTTTAATGTTGATGGCACTAAGTATGTAGCGATATGTTTCTATTCCTCTTCCCAAGGCGATATTTCACTAATCGTTAAAAATCTTGATGTTTACTAGATTTCATGTTTAGTTGGAAGCCTGACTTAATTTATAAAATTATCTGGCAACATCAATTGTAATTTGCTTATTTCTGGGTGTTACTAGAAAACGTTTCTCAGTCTCCTCAATTCCTACCACCTTTACCTACACTCTATAAAGAAGTCTCTGTATTTCATCCTCTGCAGCTTAACATTGTCTTATTATCTCAATATCCATATTGTGTCCTTTTATTTCATTAAACGTAAATCTTGGACAATTTATAATTAGTCAAGAAATTTATACATATACATACACATACACACATCTACAGATATACATACATATCATCAACATCAGCCATTTTCAATCCAACGTCAGATGTAGGCCTTCCCAAGTACTTTCCAATTTTCTCTGTCCTGAGCTTCTCCTTGCCACATTACACCTAAATACTTGATGATGTCTCTATTACACCTGTCTATAGGTCTTCTTCTTGGTCTCTTCACATCTCTTGGAATCCAGTTGAGAACTACAGATGTCCAACGGTTGTTGTTTCTTCTCACAACATGGCCGGCCCGCCTCCATTTTAGTGATCTTACCTTATCTATGATGTCTGTAACTCCAGTTATCATTCTCACCCAAGTGATGCGTTTCCTATCTCTTCTTGTGATTCCCAGCATACAGCGCTCCATGCTCCTTTGCATTGTCTGAAGTCTCTGGGTTATTGCAGCATTTAACACCCAAGTTTCACTACCATAGGTCAGGACAGGTAAAATGCATTGGTTGAAGACCTTCCTCTTCAAAACCATAGGCATTCTTGACTTCAGAATGTGTGAGTTCCTACCAAATGCACTCCAGCCAAGTTTCATTCTTCTGTTTACTTCATTAATCCTGTTTTTCTCTCCTGTTGTCTCAGGTATGTGTATTCCGAGCAAACATCCAGAGGTCTTTCTTGAAGTTTGACTGGTTCTTGCACTGCAAAAGAATTATACATTACCTTTGATTTTGTTAGGCTTATCCTAAGTCATTTCTTCTGTCCTGCTGTGTTTAGCTTTTCAAGTCTTGAAGTTAGATCTTCTGCGTTAGCTGCAAAGAGATATCATCTGCAAAACGGAGGTGACTGATGTACTCCCCATTTACTCTTAAGCCCTTCTTTTCAAAATCAAGGGTTTTAAAAACTTCTTCTAAAATGGCTGTGAACAAGATGGGAGATAAACTGTCACCTTCAGAATCAATGGCGTTCCACCAAGTACGGTCAGATCACATCAAATTTATTTGACCGTCACCTCGTAAAACTCCCTTCTCAATCTTGAATTCATCAGTCTTTTCATGCAGCATTACAGAAGCTGTGGCATTCTCATAGCAAGAGAGGGATTTACTCAGTATCTATCCCTTGATTCTTCAGAGCTTTCAGATTGGAGGATGTGCTTACCGAGTCGAAGGCCTGTTCGTAATCCATAAAGCAGAGGACGAGTGGCATCTTGTGCTCATTCATTCTGTTAATAATTTCCTGTAGTGTCTGGATGTGGTCCATAGTGCTGAAGCCTTTCTGGAATCCTGCTTGTTCTCTAGGCTGGGATGAAGTCAGCGTCATCTTAAGATGTTCAGCTATTATCCTCATGAATGTTTTATAGACAACTGAAAAGAGGCTAATGGGGTGATAGTTCTTCAAATCTTCTTTGCTTCATTTCTTGTGCAGAAGGGCAATCCTTACATGGTTCCATTCCTTGGGAATCATTCATTGTCTTAGACATTTACTGAATAATTGTGCTATAACATTAGCAATCTCTGTTCCACCAGCTTTCAGATACTCCGCCAACAACCCATCTGCTCCTCCTGCTTTTCCATTCTTCATCTGCTTTACTCAATTCAATTTAATTTCATTTAAAGATCATATAAATGATATAGAACATGTCAAGTACAAGTTAGAATACAAAAATTGTAGTACAGAAGAAAACAAATGATACAACAAAATCATTAAATCATTAAGGAGAATTGAGAGGATATTTTGTGAGCTTTGCCTTTCTTCTTGGTTTCCCTCTTCTGCATTTTCCATCTTCTTGTATAGGTTGCCAAAGTAATCTGCTACAGTCCTCAATATTGCTGGTCTGTTATATGTTGTTCAGCCATCTCCCTATTCCCCTGATGGATAAACAAAAGCCCATTGAGTTAAACAGCCAGACACGCATCCACTATTTTTAAGCAGAGAACATGCCCTGGAAGATTCTGAAAATGCCCTGAAACCCATTAACCTGGTGTCCCCCTTCTTGGTACTAATTTTCATTTCTCGAAATTGTTTGGCATCATGTCAGCACGGGTTACCATAATCCAATTGAAATAATATTTACTAGGTACGTTTATAAGACCAAATAGAAAAAAATTAGAGGGTATGCGTTTTTTAAAAAATCAGTAATTTATACACACACACATACACACTAGGAAGAGAGACCTGGTATGCTGTTTATGCTCAGAAAACTATTGATCTGATGTTCCATATGTTTTATGAAAAATTCTGGTTCTTCATCTGCCATCTATGAAAGCATCAGTCACCTTCATTCAACTCTTGATGACTCAACAGCATTTGATCTTGTTCACTACCAACTCCTTTTAAAAACTCGATAGAATTGGTATTAGGTCTACTAATATATTTGTTACTGTCTTACCTCATAGATAGATCGTAGTAAGTTGTAGTAAACAGAGACCTAGAATAAATTATAAATGTAGCTATATCCGTAACTAAGTTAATGCCTTTTTTGGACTGATATCAAAGGTCTTCATTGTGATTATTTCTTCTTTATATATCTACAAACAAAACATAATACCTAATATATTATATTATTAAATAAAATTAAGTGAGTGGTGGAATAGTTGTTGGTGGTGCAATATGGTCTTGCGAAATTATCTATTGAATATGAAGTTCCAATTACTATTAGCTTTGATAAAATTATTGAAGATTCTCCAAATATTAAACTTAGAAAATTGTCAGCAAAGAGTTAAGCAATGAACCCACAACCTAGTAACTCCTGATTACTGTGATGTTTACTCAATCCGGAGAGAAATTGTATATTCAAAATAAATTTTGCAGAATAAACTATTCTTTGTTAACCATTGGTTTTTTGGTTTCTAAAACCTTCCATCTTCATCATAAGCCAGGTTTTTGAAAAATTAAATGGCCTTTTCATAATTTATGGACATACTTGAAAAAGAAAATGGCCCTAACTCTATCAGCTGCCTAGGGCCCAGTATTTTCTCGCTGCAGCATTGCTGTGGCTGCATTTCCCTGCTTGGTGTTCCACAGGGCTCCATTAATGGTCCTACACCCACTTTGATTCATATTTATGATATATCTGATCACATAAATAGTATTCCTGGAAGCAATGCCATCATATATGCTCACAACACAAATTTAATTATTTCCTCTTCCACTTCTGAATCCCACTACAATCAACCCATTCTTGTAATTGAACTAATTCACCCTTGATCCCTCTATAATTTCCATGAACTTCATTCAGAAAATTCTCAAATTATTCATTTAAACAAAACATATTTTAAAAACTACATCAGGTTGAATCTTCCAATTTTCTTAGCATACACATAGACCTTTAGTGGGATTCTCATATTCATTTTCTTTTGAACAAAATCAGTCCTCTCTGTTTCATTATCTTAAATATTAGTTTCACTCTCTCAACTGATTTATCACTATCTGTTTATTTTTGTTATTCTTGTATATTATGGTCTACTATTTTGTGACTTATCATCCCTAGTCATAGAAATATTCAAACTAGAAAAGAATCTCAACTAATAGTAAACACTAGATTAGATTCACCCTGTCTTCCATTCTTCAAGTTGTTTAGACTGCTACATTTCCATAAATTTTCAGAATTCAGAAAAGAATTTTAAGACATCTGAAGTACATACAAGAAAGTATACATTACAGTGATAACCTTTAATTAGCATATATCCATTTGAACTGTTCCCACAATAGTCCAGCTCCTCTGGGTATTGTTGGGATGGATTTCTTTAACCCTGTGAGCAATTTTATTTACATCTTAATTACTACTAAATTAATTGAAATGAGCAGCCATGAAAGTATTGACAAACTGGAATTGTTGCTCCAGCTGTAGGGTTAGCCAAGTCCTTACATCTAGTAATCTATATTAGTCTTTAGGTTGAATTTTATGTGAAGATTTACTTTTTACTTAAGTATGTGGTCATCATTACAGATTAACTCTTTTATACTTGGACATTCTGTCATCACTTATAAATCTGTTATTTTAAAAGGAGAGTTTGCTTCATTCCATAATCTCGTACTATAAGAAACATGTTGATGATGTTGTGTGAATGTTTTATTACTAAAAGACTGAGGCCTCGCAGTACATCTTAGAAGTCATATGCTGAAGAAACCTGCCTTAAAATTGCTCAATCTGTCATTTTAAGGGTCACTGTATCTAGTATAATATGATGCAGCGATGATATGTATGAGAGCGATGTACAAGAGATGCAGAACTAAAGAAACCCATCTTAGAAATCAATGGTGAATTTTCAAAGTATTTTGTGCTTCGTAGAAGTAATGATTTATTCAAATTTAGTAAGTTGAATAATTTAAGTAGATTATTTTATTTAAAGGATTGTTTATAATAGGATTTTTTGGTAATTCCATTGGGTTACTGACAGTATAATCAGCAGTATCTTATATTTATCAGCAGCATCTTATTATCTGTGTATGCAATGAGTAGCTGTTTAAAGTGCTTGAAGAATTCTGTATGATTGCATTAATGAATTTCTACTTGTCTGAAAACCATCTCTCTGCTATTAATGATATGTCTACAAATTGCATAAGAGCTTAGTTTGGCTCCCTCCATAAGAAATATTCACCTCTTAACTTTAATTTCCATCCCTCAAAGACACATTTATCCTCTTCAGTTGTTAAATTCATTCGAAAAATTTACTGATTGAATCCAATTTCCATTTTTTAGAAATTGGTGTAATATAAGATAAAAATAATAATTATAAGTTTAACTATATCCATTACTGAGGTCATGCTTTATTGCACTGTTATCAAAGATATTCATTGTGATTATTTTCTTCTTTATATATCTCCAAACAAAAGATAAACCCTAATATATTAAATTGTTAAATAAAATTAATTCAGTGGTGGGATAGTTGTTTAGTCATAGAATTTATTTGAGAAGAAAAGTGACAGAAGTGGCACTGCTTCCCATAAAGATACAATAACAGTTATGGAATTGGAAAAAGCATTATAGTTCTTTCTGTATCACAATTAATATTTATTTTTCAACATTTTAGCTGTACACATGTTCACCTCAGAGCTTTTTCTTCATTCCTTTGGTATCATTGGGCTTCATTTGATTTCTTCGGAATCAATGAATGTTTTGCTATAAAATTTAATGGCTCTATCTATTAGATATTATTACAATAATGGAAAATCATCTTATAGATAAAATGCAAGTTACTATTCCTTTATTTGAAAAATGAACAAGTTTTAAAATATTTCAAATTTATATATTTATGCTTTTCATCCAAATTTACATCAGTATTTCATTTCAAACAGTATATTTTGATTCAGTACATCTATACTTTGAATGAACAGATTTAGGACAAAAGGAAGAGCTGAATATAACTTATTGCAATATTTTTATTTATTTTTGTGTTTGATGTTTTTACAAGCTTGGAAAGTAATAATTTTGCAGCATTTACATTTCTCATAATTTATTCTAATTGGAAAGTTTTTGAAAGACCATTCTGGAAGAGTATTCAGAGAGCTTGTTTAGGGACTATATTTTCCGGAGTGCAGTTACATCGTATTTTCAATACAAGCTTTTCATCAGTATTTTTCTGATTGCTATTCTTTGCTAGTCTAATTTAACTGAATATTTTTCATTTTTTTATCATAAAATGAATGTTGTGCGACTTCATGATCCTCAGAATGATTAATATGTAATATTTTTCAGTACTAACATAATTATACATAATAATTTGTTTTATAAGTCTACTATTTAGTAATTCTGTTTTAAAAGGAAATATATAGTTATATAAGTTATAACACTTATTAGACCCTATCATTTAGAAATGAGACTGTTTCTGCCTTTCATGAAAACATTAGTCAACTGATTTACTATTTTGATGCAGTTGATATTTTTTGTTACTTTTTCCTGTTCTTCATTGTAACAACCTGTTCTTCAAAGAAAGAGTTCTCGGGTTTCCAACCGGGCAGCATCTCTCCACATTTTCGACATTTTGGATGTGCACACTGCATCCATCTTCAGGACTGATCAGCCTGAAGATGGATGCGGAGTACGCGTCCAAAACGTCAACAATATGGAGAGACGCTGCCCTGTTGGAAACCCGTGAACACTTCCTTCAAGCAATTCACCAGGAAAGAACCACTTCCTGTTGTTCCTCCATAAAGGCTAATAGTCCACTTTAACTTTAAATCTCATAAAAAAGAAAAGAGCAATGCTAGACCTTTTTTGGTTTATTTCTGAGGAAGTTCATAACCCTATAAAACTGAGTTCATATTTGAAGTTTTATGTGTTAGTTCTTTCCTGAAATCTAGAAAATAGACTTCTGTATACTAAGAAGAAAGCAAAAAGTCTATTTGGAAGTAAACAAGCAGAAAACTTCATGTCAGAGATCTAAGTTCATTACATTTTGTAATGGGATCAACAGTCAATCCAGAATTATAAGAGAAACATATAAATAAAGCAATTTTACTATAAGTACTTCTTGATACATACTATTCTGGAAAAATTATAATGCATATATTTTGTCATCTATCAATAATTCTTTGAGATATGCTGCTTAACAGCTCATTAGTATTTCATTTATGAAACAAAATAAACCTAAAGTTATCTACTACTACTAAAAAATGTTTCTACTACCACAGTTTTATTAAACACGTGAAATCATATCTTTGGAATTGATACATTTAAAAAATAAGTGGTGAAATTACGTTTGACAGGTTAATTTTTTTTGTTCAAGAGTGTATAATTGTATGTTGCACATCCATGCATTATTATGGTTATAGTTTTAGAAATTAGAAAATGCCTAATTGGCCTATAGATGATTGAAGATCTCCCCACAGGTCTATAAAATTGATTGACTCCCTTCTCCTTGTTGATATAATAAAGGTTCAAACATTCTTGTACAGCACATATTCACTCAAACGTTCATATAAGCTTATCATATGTGCAGATATATAGGTATAAGAAATAGAAACTGAATTTGTAATTCCAATGAAAATTCTAAGTATGAGAGTTCAAGGAAATAAATAGAGGCTTGGTAAATGGAAGTAATTGATTTTTTTCTTTTTAAAAATTGTTGATGATTTTTATGTGATCATTTGTCATAGGCTCCTGAGTGGCATAGAATGACAGTGCCAAAAAATTGCCCAGATCAGGATTTGAAAATAAAAATTGCTTGTCGGATGGACAAACCACTGAACATGAAGCACTGTGGGTAAGCTGTTTACTGTACCAATAAATTCCTTAATTATGCAGATTTAGGCATACCCTGCTTAATAAAATACCTCTTGATTTAAATTGCCTTAGTGTTATTTGTAATTGTGTGATTACTCTTATTTCTAGCAGCTGTTACAAGCTAGTATCTTTTGGAGTTAATATTTAATAGTTTGTGTCTTCTTGGCTATGAATTTTAAGATTGTTTAAAATTGCGCTTAGTATATCTCAGTAGTTCATTTATCCTTTTTCATTGAAGCTTGGTCAAGAGCTTTGCATATTTTTGTATTACATTTATGTTCTTCGAATTGTTATTTAATGTTTGGCTTAATCATCAGCAGTTCCATCATAGTAATCATGAATTTATATTTGATTTCTCATGGAATAACTGTTAAAGAGATAAATATGAATGCTAAAAATGATAGATAGAATTATTTTCTAAGTGTTGGTGAATAGCTTTTATCGTATCAATGTCTATATTTTTTAAATTAGTATATAAAAAACATTTGTTTGACCAAAGTTCTTCTAGTTATGATCTTATCACCTATTCAGTAGATTAAAAATGAATGTTGATTTTTTTTAAGTGAAAATAAAATACATACGTAATAAGGTAGTTCAAAACTATAGAGGAGCTAATTTGAAAATTCAGATCAATCACTTGGATTTCTTAAACAAAAAGAGTAACTTTCCAATGAAATCATTTGCTTGGACTTGGGCAGAAATATATTGAAACCTTCATGGCACAATTAGTAATTTTATCTTACATTACACATTAGTCATGAATAAATTTTTTAATCATTCTTTAGTTCCATCAATTCTTTTGGAAATGAAAAATATCAACAAGCACAGTCCTTTCAGTTGTGAGTAGAGAAGAGGGGAAGGTGTTTGCTATATGCAACGATATAATTTTAAGGCAAATTCTTTCAAGTGATTACATTTGTAAGGTTGTGAAATACCATTTGTACTAAAGTGTATGTGAATCTTATGAAGTCCAGTGATTATTTGCACATATTATTCCAGGGGAAACATGTTTATGCTTTCATAGAGCATGCCTATTGGAGTTCCTTTCCTCTTTGGTAATCCTATTTTCAGCTTAGTATTCCATTAAAAAATAATTGACTATTAGACTATACCAATGCCTAGTAAATATAAAGCTATCTATTTATTTTTACTATACAATTTATATTTGTAGATACTCATGTAGGTTCATTTAAAGACATTTTCAAGCTTATAGTGTACTAGTTAAGTATGTAATAATGTTACCCCAACCCTTTTCCTTATGTATTAATGTTTATGTCTGTGACTAAATTTTGAGTAACTGGGATTGGATGGATGATATCCTTTTATAAAAATATTATGTTTCAAAAATTTGTTTCTCAGAGAATATTTGATCTATTGGAGGAAAGAGCATCTGATATTCATTTATAGATAAAATTATATTATCATATCATCCTCCTCAATTATGATTGTATACCAATACATAATGGTTTGATGAAACGTAGAGGAAAGAAAGTGTTTTCACTTGCAGGATATCCTTTGGTATGTCCCTTTTTTGCCTTGCCTGCTTCACTTTTTGCAAATTTCTCTCATTCATTCTAATCCTTTCTTTGTTTAGAGCCTCAAATATGAGATCTTATTAAACCTTAGCCAGCTGCATTCACTTGAGAAAGTCCAGCAGAAATAAAGCACTTCCTCCTTTAAATAGATAGTTGAATCTTTGTTTATATTATCTACCAAAAGGTGCTTAATTTGCAAAAAATACTATTTAGCGCTCTTAATTGCTAAATGTTTCATATTTAATATGCAAGTTTTAATAGTCAATTTATATGCAGAAATTGCATAAATTGAGTGGCATGACTGGGAATAAGGAAATATCAGCTAATATGTGTATACATTTTTTTCCACAGGTTAAATATTCTTTAAAAGCAAATGTAAGACTCTATTTTAGGTACTATATTCTTCATTTTCATATTTTAAATATAATCTATCAGCTGGAGAAAGAAGTACTGAAAGACTGAATATTAAATATTACTTTTCTGGGTTATAGTAATTGCAAGATACAATCATTGCTCAAATTTATCCCAAGAAAGTAAAGTAGTATTAATTTTGGCAATTAAATTAACTAGATTGATTTGAAGGTACAACTTAATTTCTCATTTCTTTTTTGGCCTTAATTAAAATAGTCAATTCCTTAAGAACTCACATCTTAAAACTAGAACAATTTAGTAAATTTTTCATACATGTTGATAAAGCCACTGCCAATTTATCATTCCTTTGCCATCCAAATTAGACATCACACTTAATGGAAATGATTTAATGGAAACTTAATGGCCTCTATATATTCACTTGAACATGAAACCTTTAGGGATGCATTATTTCTACTGGATGAGATTTATTTATGGATTTTAATTAGCAGCTAGAAGTTCAAGTTTTGTGTTTCACATAAGGAGTATGCTACCAGTGGATAAAATGGCAATTTTTTAACCAAACTCTGAAAATATACAATATACTTAAAATATTATACATTTAGACTCAATGGAGTGAATGTTATTCCATTAGTATAATTGTTACAATATAGGACATAGTATGTTATGAGCTATTATTTAAATGTGTTGATTATTGTGATTTAACAAATATTTTCACCAAAAAAAATGTATTATTCCTGTAAGTATTGGTGGTCAATCAATTATTTGAAATTCATTAAATGTTAGCATAATTCAACTAAGTTTAGTTTAGTAAACATTTAACTCAAGGCTATCATGATGGTTGGAGTTGTTATGTTTAGCATTTATGCATAGAAGTTTAAGTGTTCAGCATTAAATTTCATTTACAGATTATTTAAATGAATTCCTCATTAGGGAGTCACCTTATTTACCTAAGCAGTAGAAAAGAATGTCCTAGAAGAAAGTTAAAATGAATATTCAGAATAATTGGATTTAAAGCTTATTAACTAATTTTTATTGCAGAATTTTAGATACTAAATAGAGAAGTTTGTTTTAATGAAGAAAGAATTTAAAGACTGAAGAGCTCAGCTTTTTATGAAGCTTAATGTATGATTTATAGTATGGCATCAATTAGACACTGATGGTAAAACTCCCTCCATTTACTACAGCAGTAGTTAAACAAGTATATTTAAAGTAATGATAATAATATGGTTTGTGTTAGCAGTGATAATCAAAGTAAGGATCAAATTAATGCTTGTAAGTACAAGTGTTCTAATTGCTTTGTTTTATTACACCAGCTTATTTTGTAATATCATCATAAATATTCATTTTATAAATTGTTTAATTATGTGTAACATCTTTTTGGTAAATTTTAAGTTAAATATTGATTAATCACATATATAATTCCTATTTTTAGTAAACATTGGATATTGTTAGATAAAATTTAGTAATTTGAAAAGTTTTTGTTGTTTGTGGAGTAAACTTGATGGGAAAAGTATTTTCCCTTTGCTCATTTTTACATTTAGTTGACTGTGAGCATCTCTACTAATGATAATTTCTTTTTACCTTGCTACTTATTTTTAACTTGCTCATTATAACTGATATTGTTAATTATATGCTATTGTTAAAATATTTGCATAAACAGCAATATCAGTGATCAAAGAGAAATACACATACGGATTCTATAGAAATGGAAAATGGGTATATCTTGTTAAACTCTGAACTCACTTAGGCAGTAACAAAGCCAATTGGAACCCAACCTCAATTCTGCTTTCATCCAAGGAATCCCAACCTATATCAGAGAGAATTTTTGTTCTGCTGGTTATTTTATCACATAAAATTTATTTTATATGGACATACTTCTTATTTACTTCTCATAGCTTCTCAAGTTTCAATTTGGCCTGTATTACCTCTACCCAATGTACTTGCAGTAGATTATAGATTAAACCTAACTAAATCTTGTCTAGAAAATATTTAACCCAGTCCATTTAATCAGTACTGTTGCTTATTAAGGAAACGGATAATACTTGAAAATCTGAAGTGTGAGGTAGCAATGATTATCTCCATTAGTTTACTGGACTTTATTGTTAGTCAAACAGGCGAATAATTGCCATAATCTTCTTTTTTTCTGCTTTAAAAATTTAATGATGGATAAATTTCAGTCTATTGGGATCCCACCTTCGTTACCTGACTTGGAAAGCATAATATTTAGTTATGGAAGGATACTTTCTGTGATTTCCCACATAACTCTAGAGAATAATTTTTGGACCTGATAATTTATGAGGTTGAGTAAGAGAATGATAAGTTTGATCAAGAGAGAAATGCAGTGTTTCTTTTGCTCTTTATAAGCTACCCTTTTCTCAGAATTAATCTCTATTCTATTTCAGATTAATTCATCATAAGTAAGATAGAAATTTTATCTGATTTTCCTATTGCATTTGAATTTAGTGTTTGAAGATTTATAATGAATTATGTACTTACTAAAATTTGGTGCAGTGTGCAAGTTAAAGTAGTAGTGTGTAAATCTTATAGCTATACACATTTTTTTTCCATCCAATGGAGTCTTTTATCTTTACACGAATTTCATAAAACACTAAAACTGCAATTGAAGAAAGATTGCATCATTACATGATATAATTATGTTAAACATCCAATTAGGAAGGTTAACAATATTATCAATAATCTCTTGCCATATTTTGTGGAATATGGCATAATTAAATAAGAAAAGAAACTCATTCTAATTTCTACTAGGTATATTTCAGATGACCGGTTTTGACACTAAGCCATCATCTGGTGTATATACAGAAATTTTGGAAGGAAGGAAATGTCCTTCCTTTAGGTGCTCTGTAAATGACTTATTCATTATCAGCCAAGTTTCAGTTATTTATCTTACGTTGCTTTGATGGTCATTTATCCTATTCTTTTTCATTCATTCATCTAGTCAAAATATATGGAATATTTATGAGTGCCAATACGGGCTTAATAAATGTTGAATATTATGAGGTCATAAAAAACATCCTAATTGAAGATTGATCTCATAAATTGCCTTGATGAACGTTGTATTTAGATATTATTATTAATATATGATATAATTATTATGATTATCTTGAGCTCTTACTTTTTAATATTATACTAATATTTTCCCTCCCAGACCATCCATATCTATTCTGTTAGATTAATATATATTTTTAAATTCAGAAGTTATCTTAGTCTTCGTTTAATTTTTATTTTCCTAACTTATTAATGTTTGGCTCTCCATTTTCTTAGCTTTATTCATCTATTCATTGTTTATGGGGTGGGATAGTGATGAATAATTACAGTTTTGACACAATATTTGTTGCCTGATGCCCTTCGAGGCTCTAACCAAAGACTCCCTCGAGGATCAAACACACCATTGGTGTACATACTAAAAATTAGACTAAATATAATTATTCTATAAAAGCCTTAAATTTTTGACCGTCCATTATCTTTGTAAATGAATAGCATTTAAAAAATTCAAGTTAGCTCTGCAGAGCTCAGGAGGACTTTCCAAATTACAAGTGCAACTGCTGTAAAGCAGGGGAGGAAGGAAGAAATTGTGGCTTATCATTGGATCCTATAACTAAGAAATTACTTTGCAAAACTTGTAAGATTTATATAATGACCTAAAGAACTTATATTAAATCGTGAATTTTTTTCAAACTACTCAGATTATACCTTAAGTTAAGGAAATAAATATTTCTTATTCTCAAGCCTATACATTATAGCCTGAAAATTCAGCAAAGAGTTATTTTCCTTCTATGCTTCATCTTTTATTTATTCAACAAGTTGTTCTGCAATGATAAAATTTGGTGTTGAGCTTACTTAAAACATTTCTGTGTAGAGATTTTTAGTTGATTTTAACTCAAGAGATCATGAAAGATGTATACTTGACAATATTCATACCAATTAACTTTCTTTTAGAAGGAAAATAAGTGTCTTGTACTGTTTAGAATCACTTTTCAGAGGAAGATTTTTAATTATGTTTTATTATGCTAGTTGTGTTGTTACCCTAGTCATCCATCATATTTTCATGATTCCTCAGGATTTATTAAGTTTGTTCCACTCTATGAAAATTACAAAATGAAATTTACATCATGAAGGCATTTAGGACATTTTTCCTCAACTTTAAATTTTTTATCAATTTTACATCAACAACTTTTTTGTGGGAAAATGTAGTTATTCCCTCTGGCTACTCTTCAATCAAAATGAAATTCTATCCAATTTTTTAACTCAATCTACTGCAGAAACAGATTCTATTTCAAGCTTTTAGTTGGTTGCAGAAATTCACTTTAGTCTCTCAACTTGAGATATTTGATTAAAATATTTTGCTAAATAAAATACTTTAAAATAATTTGGACGGAAAAAAATAATAATGAAATTACTTTGAGGTACAATATGTTGTTGGAGCAGTTCTTTGATTTTTTTCTCATGAAAATAATGGAAAATGGATCCCATTAGTAAAATAACAAAATTAACCAATACTGAAAATTTCACCCTTTACTTTTTGATGGTTATAGTATGCTTCCAACTACCACTTTATCTAATTGTCAACTACCTCTTTATCTAATTGTCTTAAGTTCAATTATTTTCCAGCTTTCATGTCTATACTCATGACGAATCTCTCATATTGATTAATCATATTGTTCATTATTAACTATCTTTAAATTTTATCTTTTTATTTTAATGTTTTAGACATTCATCTATCCTTCTCACGAATTTCAGGAAGAGCTGATTGTTCTCATTGTTAAGACATTTTTTGTTTTGCTTTTTCTCTTTGCACTGTTTTATGTATTTTATGTGCACATCATATTCACAGTACAATAATTTATGCATGATAACTATTCCAAGAATAATGTTATTCCTGCAGAAATTGGATTATAAACTTTCTTGGAATAAAATCCTGTTTGATTTAATGTAGAATATTGTTATGGGTGCATCATTTGCAGTCATCTTTAAGAGTACAGATAGAGAAAATATTTTACTGCTTTAATTTTTTCAAACGGAAATTCAATTATAATCATTGTCATAGTTTTTTTTTATTGATCTTCATCAATAAAAATGCAGGTGCTGTAAATTTTTATTTTGAATTAACCTTTTTGATAATAAGGCTTAAGGAAAAGATCTATTAGGCATTAATGGGCATTCTATTACAAATTATGTCCATACAGTTTAATATAGTTCTGCATGAGCTGTGATCTTATGAGCCAGCATCAACAATGTTTGGTTTGTTATCAGTGTTTTAAATTCTGTATTTCTTGACTTTACATGACCATATTGGATTTGATATATATTTATTCAGATAGACATCCAAATGTTTAATAATGGTGGGTCAACGTCATAATCCCAGGATTATTTCTTGGAGCACTGCCGCCAAAGTTGACCAAGCTATATCCTTGATTATTCAAGGGCTACAAATTCCATTCTCTCTCTTTTAAATGTTTAGTCTGATAAGTCATAAATAGATAATTAATTCCATACCTCACTCCTTCAGTTTATCATATCATCTCCTATAGAAGCACATTATCTCTTATATCTGTTTAAATATATGCTAATAATGAAACTCTTCAAAGAATAAAAAATATTTTGAAGGGATGGGTAACTTGGAGGACCAGTAATAATTCCAATTTTTTTCATAAAAGGAAAATAGGCACATTTATACGTTCATATCTATTTACCATTTAGTATATTTACTAATTGATTAGATTAATCAATAATCAGTTTATTGATGCCTGTAGGGGTATTTATTATGTGACGTAAAATTATTTAGTTTCTTGTAAATACCTTTTGTAATGAGATGATGTTACCAATTCAAAAAAATATAGGTGGTTTTTATGTTTGACCTAGTTTCAGATTATGATTACTTTGGTGTAGCTGTGATTATTCTTTCTGTATTGAAAAAAAAATTATATTGTAGTTATATTACTGTGAAGGTTTCTACGACATTTGTTGCTTGAGTGCTGCATTTTATGATTCCTGTATAGGTCAGGGAAAGTATCGCTTCTCTCTCAGGACCAATTAGGCATTGTGAAACTGTGCCTCAAGCCCAGAATGAATGGGCTTGAGGCCCAGTTTCACAGTGATTCATGATTCATTCTGATTCATCCTAATTTTATTTGGAGATGGTGGAGAAATTGATTTGTCCAGTTTTGGTCACCCTTTGATGTTCTTTTAGGCAGGCGTCCATTGAACTGCAAGTTTCTCCGATGTAAAATTTTCTCTTAACCACCTCACGTTGTCATGTCAGAGAGACTAACTTCATTGACCAACTTCAACCTGTCTTAATAGATGAAACTTCTTACTTATTAGCTTGCATTGTGGATATAACATTTTACTCCTGTGTTTATGTGCTATTTCTTTTTTAATAACGAAGTTTCTCAAAATTTTCTATGTATGATAAAGTTTTAATAATAAGTAGGGAGCACTGTTTTAATATTTAGATTACAGTTGAAATCTCATAGATTTTTCAATGTCTCTTATAAAGACGTGTAAGAGACTATCAATATTTTAAGAGAATATTATATATTTAATTGGAAGAAAAATTTTCAATTAAAAAGAATTTTCAATTAAAAATAAGTTGATTATAGACAAATTGTGAGGAAAAACAGGAGCATAGCTATACTGTTTATGCCCTCAGCAAATCAATGCCTCTTCTTCTATTGATTGTAGAAATTTTGGTGTTTGGTAAAAAGATGTAATATTTTATACTTATATTTAGAGTTTTTATTAAAAAAATTTATACGGTATGAAACTATTGCACAGAAACTGCAGTATTTCAGGATCACAACAGTTAGATACCCTCCCGGTGCTCTTGCCATTTTCTCCAATACCAAGGAATTGGATTGCCACTGAAAACGACTCCAATGAAATCCTAGTTGTATTAAGTAATGTAATTTAAGTCCTTTTGATTTCCTGATTATTAATCATCTACCCATTTATAGATTGATAGACATGAAGTATATCAATATCAATCTCTTGATGTACTAGTCCTTTTCATACACTTATAATAATTTATTAGTTTTGTGATACTTTTATGACTTTTAACGTTAATGTCAAAAATTTGTATTTGCAGGTATCTTTATGCTCTTGGGAAGGCTGTATGGAAAAAGTGGAAGAAGAGGTATTATGTTTTAGTTCAAGTTTCTCAGTATACTTTTGCTATGTGTAGCTATAAAGAGAAAAAGTCTGAGCCTTCAGAAATGATGCAGCTTGATGGTTACACTGTTGACTATATAGAACCTGCTAGTGGTAAGCAATGCAATCACCTTTTGTACTACTAATATAATTTCTTGCTATGACTCGATGGAAGAAATTTTAAATTCAGCTGCATGCAGCAGTTTATAGATTTCTTAAAAGGTTGACATTAATAGGAGATTATGAAAATAGCAAGATATAATTAATGTAATTATATTAATCAAAGTTAAATTAATGAAATTTTATGTAATATGAATGTGATAAAATAATAATATGACAAATAGTAGTAATAATTCTTAAAAATATTATTGTTATATTTCAAAAAGATAATTCTTGTGGAATAGGTTAAAAGCAT
Organism: Sympetrum striolatum; assembly: GCA_947579665.1. Classification (NCBI taxonomy): domain Eukaryota; kingdom Metazoa; phylum Arthropoda; class Insecta; order Odonata; family Libellulidae; genus Sympetrum; species Sympetrum striolatum. The sequence goes on from OX388352.1 coordinate 24,744,832, forward strand.
GGATGTCATTCTTAGCGCAGATAAATGAAAAGGATTGAGATTAAGTCAACCATATCATTTATATGTTTTAATTATAATACTTCTTAAGAAAAAAGATATTTGAATTTGATATCCTTTTAATTATCAGGAATTTGTCCTTAGTCATCCTTATTTGGCAATGCATAATGGTTTTCTTAAAATTTGTTTTTAATCTAATAAGTATTTTTCTTAAAAAATTTTAATCCTAAATGATTGTGTGAGATATTGTAGTAATTTTAGCTCATCACTAAGGTTTTATAGAAATAATTGAATATTTATCCCCAATTTCAATATTGCAGCTAACCTTATGGTTGGAATGGGTGAGTTATAAACTCCACTTGACTCATTACATTTATTACATGATTTTGGTTAGTTGACCAATATTAATTTTGAAAAAATGTATGAACTTTATAATTTGATTTTTTTATACTTAGCATGATTAATTTTTTTATTCAATTAAAAGTTTTCCATTGGTATTATTTACTACAATTCGATTTTCACTTCCTGCTAAGTGTCAATAGCAATCATAAAACTATTCGGTATACCATAGAATAGGATGAATAGCAACATTTTCAATTTTGTACAGTCTACTGCACCTTTAAAAAAAAATCTGTCATTTTTTAAAATCCAATATATGTGTCTAGATGTGTATTTCCTGACCTTCAAATGGCAATTTGGTGATATAAAATATAACACCACCTATACTAATTTTATATGGTGATACTTTTCACCAGTCGGACCTGCACCTGTGTTCATCTAGTTGGAAACAAAAATTACACCGGGAAACAATTTACAATTTTTTTTGTAGGGTGTGAAAATTGTGATGTAAGGAACATAAAAAAATAAAAGGCACACAGGCACATTAATTATCATATAAAAATCCAAAATAATCTAACTGTAAATAATTCACCTATCAAAAAATTTCACCATAGTATACATTAAGAGAAAATGATGGAAGGAAAGAATTAAAGAAATTAATGTTAATAATTTAATTTTTGGATGAAAGTTTACTGCTTAAACCAAAGTAATACAGAGGTGAAAAACTGTGATTTGGCTGGGACTCGAACCCAGGTCTCCCACTTTCCAGGCAGGTACCACTTGGTTCTAACCACTTAACTACCAAGCCACATCATTCTTGTATAACTTTGGGTCATACCTCTCACTTTCATGTGCAAAGTCAATTGATGCATATCATACTTTTTCCCCGCTTTCCTTAGAATCCTTCTATCTTTCACTGCCAGTTTGACTTCTTCCATTAAAACTACATCACCTTTCTTGTACATTTTTCCATGTGGATCAGGCTTTTAGACATATGACATCTCTGTTAGTATTCACCTCTCTTCACCAAAAAAATGTAATTGTTTAAGATTGATAGCCTACATCCACAAATATGTTAAATTGCAAAAAGTTGGTTGTTAATAAATAATTATTAATAACTTAGCTAGGTAGGTTGTATTTTATAGGTTTTTATTTTATTTCTATATATAGTCCAAACTTAAATCCTACACCACAGCTACTTTTGGCTTCCCCTATTTACATTGGGCAACCTTCAGTAAAAATCTGTAATCCATGCTGACTGTTGTAAGTTTGAACCCAGGAGGTCACAAAATTTTGATCTTTCCCATATAATTGCATTTTGCAGAATTTATAACATGATTTTAGGGACTTTGAAGTAACATAGAGAGTTTAAATTAAGAAATATTTAGATTTGAAGCTACATTAACGTAACTGCAAAGATTTCTACCATAGTTACACTAGGTTCAACCCCAGGTCGTTTCAAAATATTTTCACAAGGAATACACAGTGGTGAATTTTCAAAATTATTTTTATTTGCAAAATAACTGCTCAATGGAAGGCTTTAAGTTGTATGAAGTACAGATAGTTATAGATGATATTTTTGTTATTAACAACTTATTGGGAATTGATTGCTTCACAGATTTGGAAGGAGGCCGTTTTTTCTTCAATGCTGTAAGAGAAGGAGATAGCATATTGTATGCTAGTGATGATGAAAATGAGTGTCATTTATGGGTAATGGCAATGTATAGAGCAACTGGGCAATCTCATAAACCAACACCCCCTGTCACACCAGCTGGAAAGAATTCAACGATTTCAAAAATTCAAGGAGGTGAGTGCTTTATTTTCACTTCAGCTAATTTAATGTTGTGTTTCTTAATACAACCTTTTTTGATAATCTATGTGACTAGTTGACCCTTAATTCCCTATCGCTTTTATTACATTCCATTACCTTTGATCTTGAAGATAAATTATGTTATTTCTATTTTAAGTGAAGAGAATGCTATGCTTAAAGTAAAATTTTGCAACATATTATCAATATTATGTATGTAGGTGAAAATAATATTTTAATATTATTTTTTAATCATATATTTGTATATTATGTTGTTGATGCAATATCTCAAAGTAACAATATTATGTGGAAATTCATGGAAATGGAAATTGTTGGAATCAAAGATTCATTTAAGAAGGATTTTGATTAATTTTCTTTATAAATTATATAGTAATATACATGTGGAAAAATATTTCTCAGAGATTTGAATCAAACATAGACCTTGGTGTACTGATATCCTTAAATGGCAATAACAACTTTTTTCTCATTACTTCTACATATTAAAGGGTATCCCTATTTAAATGTCCTGTCAGGGTGTTAAATTCAGAAATAGAATATTTCTTAGTTTTTATCTTTGTCCTGTTTTCTTTGTTACCTAAAGTTTATGGCAGAACATTTCCACTTCTCTTGACTGGTCTTATATATTTTACTTGACTTCTGAGAAAAATACACAATTAGGGTGCAGTAGAAGTCCGTTATAATGAGAGCTGACGAAAATCGGAAAAGTACTCATTATAACGTGTGCTCATTATAGCATTTCTTATTCTAAATGTCCGTACTCTTGAATCCAAGGGCAGCGAATGCGTCAGAATGGAACTGCAGGGTTTTTTATTCTTACACAAATGCTTCAGAATGCGTAAAAGGGTACATTCGAGTCAAAAATATTATTTCATTGATTCTTAAACCATAACCAAATTGTTCCTCTAACATAAAATGTGGATCATTATTGCTCAATAATCGTCGAAACTATTATATTATTTTAGAAAATATCATAAGATAATCATATTAGTTAGGATTTGGTAATGTAACTTAATAATTATAAATGGCCTTCCAGTAGGATAAGTAGTTACGAGAGTCAGTGCTCGTTAGGCACAATTTTTTCTCCGGTGCCTGCAATTCTTCAACGCAGCTGGTGAGAGCAGAATTCCTTCTCCTCTACACTCGTATATCGTCTTCCCCCATGACAGCTCTCATCTTTCCTCTCTTGTCCTCCAGGCTCAAACAGAAACCTCCCCGTTCAACTCCCACCCTTCAAAGCCATGTCACCTCTCACTTCCAATAGGTTAGGAAATTGAGGGAACAAAGAAAAAATGTTTTTCTGGTAATGGTGCTAATTTTCAGGAAAAAAGAATTGGATAAACTATGAAAGAACAAAAAGGATTTTATTTGAAACATTGTAACAAAGCAATATTACAATTGATGGCCACTACATACTTGCATCCTTTAGTTAAGTTATAGCCCAAAAATTTCGTCGTTCCAGTCAATTCTCATAGATTATTTCCTCAAATGCTGAACTACGGTAAATTCACTTTTTTAGAAACATTGAAAGTAGGAATAAATTAACCTTAACAGAAGTTATAAGAACTTTACAATAATGAATAAACATCTATTGGTGTAAAAATCTGATTTCTCGGTCTCACTGTACATAAGAAAAGCAATAACTTAAAAAATTAATCTATTCTTGTCTGTTTAATGTTATTAGTACATGTTTGGTGACAAAATCCTCTATACGCTTTAAAGTCATTAAATCGTCCACTGAGGCGTTTTTAGCTAGATGCAAAGAATTTAGAACCCCTAATGCTTGTGAGAGGGACCCGCTACTAGGGATTTTAAATGAATCTTCTTCCATACTCTCGATATCCGACAATTTGCTGCTGTCATTATTTTGCTGCTCTTTCAGTCTGCAGTTCAATTGATCGTTTGCCCATATTATTGCATTTGCTGCAGTTCACAAACCACCACCACCACAAACAGCAGTTTCTACGTCTACCGCTACAAAATCATCAAAGGAGTAGTTTATGTCCAATATGCTGGACACAGTTCTCTAGCTTTTGGGCACAAACTCAATGTTACTCTCCATCACAGAACTGTCACCCTAGAAACTCAGTTATTAGAAAGCTCTCCTGAACAGACTCACGTCTAAAGATCTACTGATGAAGAGTGATGACCATTATGTGGAAAGGCACCCCTAATTCATATCAAATTTCTTTCTCAAAATATTTTTCATTCACCCGCTTCATAACTAATTATTGTGGCGCGAGGAAGACGTTACCCTGAAAATCAAAAAATCAGCTCTGCTTTTATCTCTTGTATCCCCTCCCATTCGATGATTTGGTGCCAAGTTTTGAATGAAAACAAATCCCACAGGTGGATGACAATAAAATAGAAACTCGATTCAAACTGCTGAGTAGAGGGATCATCACCGAAAACAAACAAGATATAAGGCAATAAGATATAGGAGACATGAGGGACAGAGGGAATAGTGAAGCTCGTGAGTCATCTTCGATTACGAGATATGCTACCTGCAAGACAAATATAGAACCGTGAAACTCGTTATAACAATACTTCAGATATTGATCATTCGTTATAATGGACGTAACTCCCTATCTTTTTTGCTGGGGGACAGACAGCATACAAAGAATCACTCGCTATAACGCAACTCTCGTTATATGCCGTAATCAATATAACAGACTTCTACTGTATTTTAATAGGGATACACTATAAAATACCCTGATAAATATTATCTGTATTAAGTAGGAATGTGATGTTGGATTTAAAGGTTTAATATATAATATTGAATTGAAAATCACAGTTATTGGTTACACTAGCTCGCTATTATTTTTCTTGCAAATAATTTAATAATGGGGGTTTCCAATATTTTCTTGGAATCTAGTTAAAAGGAGAAACTAATATATGTTACATGATTGTGTTTTACTTTGTGCTTCTTAATCTAAACATGAAAACACCTTGCCTCTATATTCTAATTGCTTACTTTGACATATTCAATCTAATTTCAGCACAATTGCATCGTGGGTCTTGCAAAGTATAACAAATTTTAAAAAGTAGAAATATCTTTCCAAAAGACATTTAGAGGAACTCAAATATCAGGACATTGGAAATCTCTACAATTAGTACTTTAGACAGTTAGTAGTTTATACTTGTTTTGAACTATAAAAAAGCAAAGGATAATCTAGACTTTCAATCATTGATCTTCAATTCACAAAAATTGTAGATTACCGTATTTGAAGACATATAAGATGCACCCTCATCAAGTTGGCTTCTCACAACGAAAATGAGTTTTAATAGTCCGTGCGAAAGCACGGTACCGCAATAACTTTAAATGTAGTTTCTTTTAGTAATCACTTTTTGTAAAAGCCAAATATTAACACAATCATTGAATGCAATTATGAAATAGATAGTATAGACGATCTGGGCTAAAAGTAGCATTCAGTATTGAAAGTTAACCTGTGGAGGTTGAACCTTCACATATGAGACACAGGGAAATTTTTCGATACATAATTTAGGAAAAAAGGTGCGTCTTATATGCCGTCAAATACGGTAAGTTATAACCAGCTGAGTAGAGTTAGGTGTAAACTAAATACAATCTGAAAAATTACATTACCATTGAAGTACCTAATTCTTCTTGAAGCTACAATTTATCTTTTAAATGTATGGGTTATATTTGAGGATATAGATATGGTATTGTTTGATTATTATGATTGATTGTTATGCATAACTGTTAGCTGTTAAACCTTTTTACTCGTTTGAATTGTTTTTCTATAACTCCTTAGCAGTTAGACTGATTCGCCTCTATCTTTATAAATTCTGATGGAATACATAATGGAAAAATGTACTTATTAATGAAGATATTATCATCAAAATCAATATGTATTATTTACAGATGCTGATAGAGCTCGTAAGCATGGCATGGAGGAATTTATTTCTGCAGATCCTTGCAAATTTGATCATGCATCTTTATTCAAAATGCTTCAGACCCTGACCCTGGATTACAGACTCAGTGATCCCTATTGTTCTCTTGTAAGTCACCAATTAATATATGATTATTCATAACGCCTAATGCTTAGTAAATTGAAGGTGGACATGAAGAAATGTATATAACATCCAACAGATTCAATGTGTTTGATTTATCATTAGCTTTTTTATTTTGTCATAATTTTAGTGCTGATGATAGTTGAGCAACTGGAGAAATGTAGAACATGGTACAAAGAATTTTTTAGTCCTTATTACATTCTCATTTTCATGAAATTTTATCTAACCTTCCCTCAATACTAATGAATATGCTGGTATAAAGCTAAGATTAGTGCAGTAAAAGGGGGAATTGAGTAATAAACCTAGAAAGCAACAATATTTTAGTGCATTAACAATTTAAATACTTGGTATTTCAGCTTAAAATCCTTAAAGTCCTTAAAGGAATAATTGACTTCATTCTTTAACCCTCAAGTACTTGTGTCTGGGTTGAATCAACCCATGTGAATTTTAAAATTCCATATCTTTTTACTAGTGCTTTTTTACTTCTTCTTTCTCATAGTAGCTGAGTTTTAGAATGTTCTGAACCAGTCATGCATTTTCGCCAGGTCGGAAATGGAAGTTTATTTATTTAAACAAATTTTCCTTAGCAGTAGTGCCAGGTAGATGAAAGACCTTTACGTAAAATATTCTATTCCTTGTTTCCGCCTTAATTTTTAGAGATGTTGCATAAATTTCATATAATTAACAATTATTATTAATATATTAAATTTTATTTTATTTTTAAACAGTTTAGTTTTTATATGCAATATTCCAAATTCATCAGCCATATACTTGGCGTCAGAGATATCGAATTTTTACAGAATATTTTTGCAATTTTCAAATATTTATTTGATTTTATTTTAATAACCAGGTTAACCATTAATATGACATCATCACTAATGAATTAAAAATTTATTCACTACATTTTGAGACAATATTCCCCTTTGGAAGATGTTGGGTTGATTCCACCCAACGCGAGTACTGATGTGACAATTTGGGATGCGAGTACTTGAGGGTTAAAGACTGATTTACATCATATTTTTTCGCTAAAACTTAGGTTTAAAAGCAGGGTATGTATATTTTACTAGATAGTGTGATTGTTGAATATAGTCATAAAATTTATGCTGTGTCTTATACACGTTCATTTTATGTGTTGGTGTATATATTGTATTTAGCCCCGGGCCAAAAGCAGTTGCTTGCCATTAGCGTAAAGCAATTTAACTATTAATATGATAAAAAGAGTTTTAGTTCTATGGTTACAAGTAATTAAACAGACCTCACTATTGTGCCTTTCATGAGCATAGAAAAAAATGTATCATATCTTCATTGCGATGCTTTTACAGATATTGTTTAATGTTTAGTGTTAAGGTGTATATTATAATTATTTATGGGCAGTTCATAATTTTTTAACCTATATATATATATATAATAATATTTGGTATATACATCAGATTCTTCATGCTAATTTTCTTAAAAATGTCTCCTTAAATAGGGATGGTTCAGTCCAGGGCAAGTTTTTGTTCTGGATGAATATTGTGCAAGATATGGGGTAAGAGGATGCTACCGCCACCTTTGCTACCTCTGTGATTTGCTGGATAGAGCTGAAAAAGTTGTAATGATTGATCCAACGTTAATACACTACAGTTTTGCCTTTTGTGCAAGTCATGTTCATGGTAATAGGTATGTATTTTAAATTTATCTTTCAATCACAAGTCTGTTTACTTATTTGCACACATAAAGCAAGTAACACATTTACATGTTAAGCTTTTTGTCATATATTTCTGTTCACAAAATTTTGATAGCTTTTATATGTCTTAGGTATTTAATTTTCATTTCTGCTCATTCGAAACAAACAAAATATTACTCTGGTGATGCTATTTAACTTATACAAAGACTTTCTTAATATTATGTTGTAATATGAAGATACAAATTATATTTAATAGGGAAGGAAAGATGCATATTCCTGCAAGTTGAAATGCATGAAAGCATGGTGATAGTCTGTCACTCACTTAGAGATTTATTTTGATGCTGAACTGCAAATTTTATATTCTTAAAATACAGCTGTATTAATATTAAATATTATATACTGTGATTACATATCAACCATGTACAAAAACCAATAAAATATCCATTTCAGTCACATCATAACATGCAGTTCATTTCAAGCATTTAATTACATTTAAATATTAGTTGGTTTATACATAAATTTAAATAACTTCATTATGCTGGTAAACTCCAGATGTGAAATCAACTAGATTATGTTAAAAAATGCTCAAGAGTTCATGGAAAACGGCCTTTACATTATTTTTATGTCATTTAAATTTGCATTTAGATTTTAGAACAAACTAATTTTTGATTTAATTATTTTTGTTGCCATCATGTAAATAAATATCTTACCTCAGGGATGAAATTGCAAGTGCAGTTAATCTGTAAATAAAGTTCTCAAGTAAAGTTATCAGTTATTCACCTATTTATTAAAGTTCATTTCACCTATTATATATCTTACATATTCATATAATGGTGATACCTTCCCTATGGTCTAATTAGATTAAGCTCTATTACTGTCAGCAAAAGGAAGAGAATCCATAGAAAATGTTTGGACTTTATCTCTATTTATTATTTTTTGATTAAATTTCCTGCACAGAGGCCTTAGTAATACATCTTTGTAGCAGGTAATATTTTCATAAGAATGTTTCTTCAAATGAATATCATTATTTTGTGATAAAGGTTAAAAAATCACAACATTTTAGTTCACTAGCCAAGTTTTCCATCTGTTAAGAATTGAAGGTGGCCCCAAATGTAATTGATAGACCTGGGTGATATTAGAGTCTTTATTGCTGAATGTTGGAAATCTACATTCCTGTCAGGTGATTCCTTCCATTTTGTTTACTTTCTATGTAGGCTTATGTAAATTGTAAGCATCTGTCAATAGAAAGAAAGGTCTTTTTAGTAATAGAAATAATTTGGAAACAAAGTTTTCTGAAAGTAAATATCATTTTGCAGAAATATTATTAAGTTGATAGATTTTATTTTTTGATATAAATAAAAACAGTTACTCAGTTTTCATTGAAGGAATATTGTATGTAAAATATTGACATTTTAAAGATTAAAACTGAATCTAAATTACTGATAGAAATTGAATTGAAAAATTGATCAGTTAAATAATTATGCTAGCCTTTTACAAATTTTTTTCTATGGGTTTATCTGGGAACTGATTACATGCCCTTTTTCAATTAAATTATATTTTCCTATACATCCTTATCTTTAGTTTTCTTGATGACTACTTGAATATAAAAATTATAAATGATTTAAGTTATATTTTGAGTTTCAGAACATATCTGTAATCTCTTTTGAATAAACTGAAGAAAGTGATTCCTTAGTAGTATAGTAAATGAAAAATTAATATCAGGGTCCTAAGGAGATAATTTTTTGGTTTGCATTGGTTGCTGCATTTTTTTAACACTCAAAAATAACCTGCATCCTTTTGTCTCCTTTTTCATCTCAAATATGGGAGTGCCCATTATCATCAATGGTGCACTAGATTTGAGCGTAGTTCTACTTGTGCACATGTCGCATAGCACATGGCTGGCTGTATCCCCACTCATCCTAGTTTCAAGTAACTCGTCAAACATTCCATCTATGTGTTATCACTGTTTTGACTGTAAGAGTCCCTGCATAATGTATAAACTAAACTATCAGCCAATGGTATATAATCAAAAGGGTATTAGCTAGCCCATCAAAAATTTTAACTGGATGATTTTTCGAGTACATAGAGTAACGACATGGATGACTGCCAAAATTTTGCATTCAAGTGCATACATAGGGCTGCAAGTGGCATAATCAAAATCATTCCAATGCTCAAATGCTAGTGGCAAAATGCAAGTAGCATAATCAAAATCATTCCAATGCTCAAATTTAGTGGTGAACATTTGATGGTATATTATTTTCAAGTAAATACAGTATTTGCAACAATCAAAAACTTTTAGATTCAGTGATATTTGATGAAGATGTTTTAAAAATGATTTTGTTCTTTGAAATGAGTATAATTTATTCTCTGATGGTCATTAGATGCTTAATAATTTTATTATCCCTTAAATGTTTGTTTAATGGACAGCATAGGATAACTTTAGTCTTTACATAAACTCTTTAATCAAATTCTGTGATACTAAAATTTCAATTTACTCCTGTCTTTGAATAGTTTTAAAACTCGGTTTGCTAAAGAGAAATATTTGTATCTGAGATTCTTGAAATTGGAAACAAAATTTTAAGGAAAAATCTTACAAGTTAGAAATTCAACTGATTATCTGTATGCATTAAGAAATTTTTCTACCTTAGGAAATACATTTGTTATATGGAATAGAAAACATGCTGTCAATTATTTGTTATCCTTATCATAAAGATAGCTGTTTCTATAAATAGGAGCCTATCATTAGACTTCCAAATACCTTCAATTATTTTTCACTATAGATCAATTGAAGCTTTTAAAGTTATAAATTACAGTAGGATTCAATTGATATTAATTTAAAATTTCCCATTTTAGTTACATTGCTGAGTATGAGTGATATTTAGGAAATGCAAAATGGAGAAGAGTTGAAAATCTTGACTCCATTGAAAATTTTCAGATGAATCTCTTCTATGGGAAATTTTCACCAGGTTAAAAAAATAATTCCATGATCAGTATTTCATATAACTTCTTATCAGGTGTCAGGTATCAGGTGGACTTTTGATGACCCTAAAATCTTAGATCTAAAATGAGTCCTTATGATTTTCATAAGTCAATGTTTTACCAAATGCTCTGCATTTAATCAAATATAAGGCCTTGCAATAGCATGTAGTAAAATTTTCCAAATTATATTTCATAATTTAAAATAAATATAGCAGTATCAATTTGCTATCTTTAAATCTTTTGAGTTCTTCTGAAAGTAAATTATGGAGTATAGAAATTTTGGATGGTGTAATTCAAAACTAACAGGAGTACACAATATATATATATATATGAAAAAATTATTTACTTATTAAAAGAAAACATTTTAGCAAATTATTTAATGAAATTGTCATTTTACAAAACAATAACTACTTGAATACCATAATACGTATCTCACTTCAAAAACCTAAAAATGTATGGTTGCCTTAAAAAAATTTAATTATTGATTTAATTATTTAATTTAAATTTAGTGTTTAAGAATCTATCAAAAAAGGCAATAATTGAAAAATATATAGATTCCATATGTTTAATATGCTGAATTTTCAAGTTTTCTTTCTCTTTTTTAAGTTATAAATTTCTTAATTTTTATGCAATATATTATTTTTATTAATCCAGTTGTTTCAAATCAATTTGATAAATTTAAAAATATTAGTATTATATAAACTAAGCAACATTTTTATTGATAATTACACATTATTCATTATATTTTCATTTGATGTTTATATGTTCAATCAATTTACAGACATTGAATATATTGAATGAAAACTACTTATAGATTAATACTAATATCATTATCCTTTACTCAGCACGGAGGTGCTTGAAGATACCTCTGTTGCAAGGTTTGTGACAACTACTTACTATTCAGTGATAGTGCACTAATATAGTATAGTTTAGTTATAGTTGATTGAGTAGATATGTTTGGCTAGTAAAATTCCATGCATGTCAGCAAATAGGCTACATTTCTTATAACACTAGAACATAAATGTAAGGGCATTGTATTCTTTCCAAAATGCATCCATACATGTTTAAGTAGCAAAATTATGAATTTTATATGTACTAGATGTATAAGATAAACCTCATCATATGAAATCTATTTTAAATCATAGCATTTCTAATTTTCTATAGGAGCTTTAATTAATAATCATACTATTTATTAATAAGTCATTATTCTCTTAATTTGAATTAGCATGGTGAAAAATCATGGTGAAACATTGAATTGAATACTAGGTAGACAAAAAAATATCTCAATGGGGAGGACCTCTCATTATTTTGATTTTTTTTATAAAAAAACCTAGCATTTTCAAGTCTACACTATAAATGCCTATTCTCCATTGCTACTTCTCAATCTCAAATAAGAATTTTATTTTTCTTCCTTTTCTTCCCACAAGCCTTAGAAGTTATAGTCTTACCATGCCATAAACTAACCTTTTATCATATTGTCAGTTGTGTATGTCCAGGTTTATTTGGCTGATTTGTAAATTTGTAGAAAAATAAGATGGGGGTCATTATGAATATTTCTCCTCGAAAGAGGAAAAAATTTCATTTAAGAAATAACTGATGATTTGGCTTTATTGAATCATTTTAAAATATTAACAAAGGAAAAGCATACCAAAATAAATATGTAGCAAGTCTCTAGATAAAAAAACTAGACCAGATTTTGCCTATTAATATTTATGAATTCCTTTACTATGAGATACTATACTAAGTTCTTGGAGAAGACATACATCTTTGTTTTCACAAAGTTTGCATAACTTTACATAACTGAATAACATAAAAGCACTTTACGCAAGCAAGCTTTGTCACAGTTTTTGCGATTTCAGAGTAAACTCTCCATAAATATAAGGAAAAGAATCATTTACTCTTTTGAAAATACTTAGCCCAATCTCAGATGAAATACTAAATTCTGCATCTCAAATGGCTACACAATAATATGTTTTAGAAAGAGAACACTGTAACTGCATGTCTTAGAGGTATATGAAATTTTGGCTCTGGATGGTCCATCAAGAGAAAAATGAAACCTTTAAGTTTTCACTGTTTCTATTATCCATTGTTTGCCTTATATGAGTGTAGACTAGGAGCAGCAAACCCTCCTGACACACAACCATGTATTTAGCTGTACACATTTTCTACGCTAAATTTTCATTATCAAGAAAATTTAAACTGCTGTCCACAAAATATTTCATCTTGCAGTATTAAAATATGTTATTTCTCTAAATGTTAAATTCTACATTGTAAAGCATGAAAAAAATTTGAATACATACGATCTTACGTGTTTCAATAATATTTTTTGGCAATGTTGCCACATTGCTCTCATTTACAGGTAGGGTAGATCTAACTGGAGGTTGATATAATAATATTTTTTTTTATTTACCAAAGATCAATAAAGATATAGACATCGTCCATAAATTACATTAAAATTGCAAATAGACTAAACAACACTATAGAACATTTTGTCAAGCAAAAAGGATTTTAATTTAAATTTGAAGGAAGTAGTTGCCTTAACATTCTTAAGGTAAGCAGGTAATTTGTTAAATACGATGAGGCCAATATGTTTAGGACCAAGGTAAGTGGATCTGGTGCGAACATATGATACATGCAGGTTATGGATATTCCTAGTGTAGTGGTTGTGCACTTCGGCAATAGTAACAAAAAGATTTAAATTAGCCCTTGTATAGGTAACAACAGAAAGTATAAAAATACATGGAATAGGAAGTAGCCTGAAGTGTTTAAAAAGAGGCAAACTGGGAGCATTGTGTCTGATGTTGACCATCAACCGAATAAATTTCTTTTGTAACTTGAAAATTTTGATAGCCTGGGGAGAAGAGCCCCAAAACATAATTCTGTAGATTATGTGAGAATAAAAGAGATCGTAGTAAATAGAAAGAAGAACATCATTTGAAACAGTAGAACGGATTGAACGAATGAGGAAGCAGTGAAATCTAAGTTTCCACAGAAGCATATCAATGTGGGCATCCCAGTAGAGACGGGAATTTAAACGAATTCCAAGAAAATTACATGAATCAACTATTGGCATGTTATAACCGTCAAGGTAAACATTTAACATTTGATGAGGTTGATTTTTGTGTCTGAAGCTGATCACTTGCGATTTGGCAGGGTTTAATGGAAGAAGATTATTTACTGACCAAGAGTGAATTATCTTAGTTACATGGTTACAGGTGTCAACCAAATGATCTTGAGTTGGGGAGGAGATGACAACATTAGTGTCATCAGCATATATAATAGGACTTCAGTCCTGGACAGTGCTTGGGAAGCTCATTAATATATATCAGAAACAGAGTAGGGCCAAGGACAGAACTTTGGGGAATGCCTTGATTTATAGTTATTGGAGAGGAAGTATACTTCGTTCCATCTTTGAAAATTGTGACTTTTTGTATCCTGTCACGAAGGTATGACAACAACCATGCCTTGGGAGTTCCTCTAATACCAATGCTATCAAATTTATTGGATAAAACAATGTGATCAATATGATCGAAGGCTTTGCTGTAGTCAAAAAGAAGAGCACAGGTACTGAGTTTTTATCTAAGACTGTTTTTAGATGGTTGACTGATTTTTAAGTGGCAGATGTGGTAGATTTATTTTTTCTAAAACCATTTTGATGTTGAGACAAAATACCTGCAGAATCAAAGTAAGAAACCAAACAGCAGCGAAAAGCTTTTTCAAACATTTTAGCATATTGTGATTGGATGGCAATGGAAATATAGGAGTTAAAATTGTTGGAATTACCCTTCCTCTTGTACAGAGGAAAAACTTCTGAAGTTTTTAGAGAAGTGGGAAAAGTTCCTTCAAGAAACGAGGTGTTTAACAGGGATAGAAGGGGGTGCTTAATGAAATCAAAAGAGAGTTTAAACGCGAAATTGAGTAAATGATACCAGCACTCAGTTTAGTGCCACAGTTATTAATAACAGATAAGAGTTCATTTTCAGTACAGGGAAGGAGATAAAACTATGACGTAAGATTAACAGTAAGTGAGACATCTGAAAACTTATTTGGATTAGCAGAAGAGGGAATAGTGGTATAATTTTTATTAAAATTAGATGCCAGGAGTCTTGGAGCAGGAGTGGAACTGCTCAAACTTTTCGATTCCTAATAATCCTCCAGATTTCACGAGATTCATTGTGACAGTACAATAGTCTATCATTGTTATTACTCCTTTTGGCCACATTTAAAATTGATTGATAGTGTTTCTTGAGGGATTTGTATTTAACTTCCAGATTCTTCTATGATTTACACTGCACAAAAAGTTCATTCAAGTAAGTAGAAAGGGCACAGATCTCGTTAGTAATACACTGCTTTTTAGGATTCAGCTTAAAATACTTGTTAGTATACTTAGAAACTGGGGGATATATGACTTCGGGCACATGTATACAGTTTTTTTTAAGTAATGTGACCCATTTTCAGTAAATATGTTTCTTGAAGAAAAGAATTTGCTACTAAAGAAAAAGCAAACATAATCTTTTTGAAAGAATTTGGAAAAATTCATTAGTGTTTTATGAAAAAAACTGAGCCAGATAAGAAAAACTAATTTCATTTTTTTATTTAGCATTTTTGAATTAGCATGGAGCACCCATCACATTTCTTGTAACAAAAATGTTGTTGACCAGTGTTATGTACAGAAAACCTTTGTTTCTTCTTTGCTAATTCAGGAGGTATTTTCTAAAATACTTTAATAATACCTACACCATTTTATTTTAAAATTGCCATAGCAATTACAGAATATCTTCTAAATTTTATTTTTCTCTAAAAGCTGTAAAGGAATTCAAATCTTTTTAGGTCAAGGTCCATGCATAAATTATAAAATACAGATGTGCATCATAACATTTTATTCTGGAATGTGATTTTTTTATGCAGCATAAAATCCCCAGCTAAACTTGTAGAATCTTATAAAATTAGGAAAACTTTCTTCTAAACTGTGCTTAAATTTTAGGTCATAATACTTAAGTAATTAACCTATATAAACCTTAAACCTAATTAGGTCATCTAATCATAAGATTAGACTTGGGATGCATATAATATATAGAATTATTTACTCACCCTGTTTCATTCCCTTCCTTACAAGTATTATACAAACTTAACATATGGCCTAAGATTTTAGTTTTCTTTTTATTATTGCTTGCGGATGTGTGAAAGAAAAGTGCATATTTGTCTGAAATTCTATAGATTGCATGTATGGTTAATTCTTAGTTTGTATAACAAGATTATTTGTATATGTGGAATATAATAAATGGCTATTATTCATGTATTATATGCTAATACTTTCCATGTGTTTTCTCTCCATTAATGTTTCATCACTTTCTGTTTCTCTGTTGAATAATAAGATATGCACACACTGCTGACCCAATCATTGAAGATTTTGAAGATATCTGTAAAATTATTTATACCAAGTTTATAATGAGTTTTTCTTATTTTCAGTGTACCCAATTCCTTAATATTCAATTCATTTCTAATTAATGGTGAATATTTACGATTTAATCACATTTCTAATTCTTATATCCAATTTTTAATGTTTATTAGCAATGAAGATTTTTTGTTCATCTGTTATTATTATCATTAGCTATTGACCTTTTCAAGTCAAAGCTAATTGATTGAAAGCCTGATACTGAATTGGAACTCATGCTATGTAATAACCAAATTTCCATACCTGAATGTAACAAAATAGCTTCTGGTGAGATGTTTAGATTGGTTGGCATAATTCAGATCAACATGAACTGAACTGGAAACATTAAGTAGCATTTATTCTCTTGACTTCTGCATCAGTTTTGTAATGAATTGCATTATATTTTCAGACCAGATGGAGTTGGAACTGTGACACATGAAGAGAAGGAAAGGTTTCAAGAAATAAAAGAGAGACTGCGGGTTTTGCTTGAAAACCAGATAACAAATTTTAGGTATGTATAATTCATTATCTTTTAACATGGCACCAGAAAAACTAACTAAATGTATTTACCTTTGGTGAAATCATTCCTGGGTTCAGTTCCTGGTTGAGTCAGTGATGATCGGCTTACAATGTGATAAAAAATGAATAAGCTATCTTAATTGATTGATATTTGGCCCTATTTAGTTTATAATTTTATATGGGAGTATTCCATCTTCAGATGTTATGAATGTGAGCATTTTCAATTGATGTAATTGGTGATTTTAAATTATAGAGCAATCCTTCCAACAAGTTGACTTTCTTGATATAGACTGCATTCTAAAACAGTTATCTAAAGTATACATACTTTCCAATCACATGAACATAACTCGCTAGAAATAATGAAGTTTATATCAGTTCCTTTACATCATTGCTCTGCATTCGTAGCTCCTTTTTATGTGGCAAGTTTTTATAACCCCAAAATTCTATGAATTTTTAAGACCTGTTTCAATCAAATCTTTTTGTTAATTTATTATAGTTTATAAATTTTCCTTAAAAATAACAAATATAGATCTTTAACTTATCATCTCTTTCCAATAATTATTAATTACATAGAATGTTTATACAATATGCTGCTAACTTTTTCAATGATTTCATATAATTTTTACAGGGCAAATATCCATGGTAGAACTAATTCAGCCCTTATACTAGCCATTTGATGACAAAATAATTCATATCAAATACAGGATATGAATACACATAAATATAAAAATAAATAATTTTCTGCATTAGAGTTTGTTTAATTTTTATTTATATTTTAAGTATTTAAAATTTTTTTTTAAATAATTAAGATGCCTTTTTCATTAAGTACATTAAAATTAAATATTAAATTATCAATTCCTCTTTACAAACAAATCCTCTACGAGTTATACACATTCTTTCAATCTTTCCAAATTCTTTCCATCTTTTTTGTCATCATAGTCTTTTCTTTATTTCGTTTGCTCTTTTGCCTCACCTTGTCTTTGGTACACTTGTATTTATACACTATTTTGTAATCACATTCAAATTATATTATTTTTTTATTATTATTCCTAGTTTTATTTTAGTTAATATATAACTATTATCACTTTGAACTGTTTTTAACATTTTTATCCAGTTTACTCATGACATGATAAAATGACTAATGAAAACTTGCCACATAAATAGGAGCTATGAATGCAGGGCAATAATGTAAAAGAACTGATATAAACTTCATTATTTCAAGTGAGTTATGTCTGATAGGAAATCAGGGAGGATATACAAAATCGTTTAATAAATTTAAATGGAATAGGATTTATTCTGAATATGATAATATTATGAAATTTGCAAAAGGTTTTATTCCTGTATAGTGATAAGTAATTGTTTATGAAAAATATAATGTGAAATATGTGATAAAGATCGATTTTTGGTGTAAAAAAATATTTTTTTCTGTATGGCACTAATAGTAGCCTAATGTGAGAGAGAGCTTATATCACAGCTATTTTATTATTGCATCAAGAACTGAACGGATTTTAAAGATAAATTTCCAAATAAAATTAAATCTGAGACATCCTTAAATAAAATCTAAAAATCCTCATGTGTTTATGATTTATGTTATGTTTAAAACCCATCTATTTATAAATTACATTTATCTATGAGTTTTAATTCCTTGCAAGTTCTAGAAAATTGGACAACTTCCCATTGCAGTAATTCCTGGTTCATGTGTCCACCATATTTGTATATCTTCTAAAAGGTTAAGAAAAGACCCATCCATATAAATTTTTATAAACTAAGATGCATTTTCTTTTTCATTAAGAATATAACAATTGTAGTGCTGAATTTATTTTTTTGACATTCTATGCAAATTTCATACTTTCTTATGTTGATGAATATTCAGAAAAATTATTTTGAACTTCTACTACTGAAAGAGCTCATATTATTTAGTGGAGGATCATTGAATCTCATTATTAACATTGGCTAAAATTTGTATTTTTTGTATTTACCGTAATAAAATTTTAATTACTCAATGAATTTTTGGCTAAAACTGCCTCAGAAATGTCAGCTTTGGATGGTTCTGTTACCAGTATATTATTTCCTTCTGATAATTTGTAAACTTTTTATTTTAGGTATTGTTTTCCATTCGGTAGACCTGAGGGATCATTGAAGGCTACGTTATCATTATTAGAAAGGGTAAGGTGATACTTTATATCCTATCATGTTAAGGAACTTCCATTATAACTTTTTTTACCAAATTAGAAATATTTTATAAGTTTTACATCAAAATCTAAGATTTTATAAGATCACAAGTGTAAATGTTCTTAATTGTGTACCCAACTGAAGTTTTCAATATTGCTGGGAATCCTCATCAATCTTTCACATCGATGAAATTTCCTGGTATGCTATTATTTTGAACTGCAGATCAATTTTTAACTACCTTTTTTCTTTTTTCAATGGATTTCATGAAGGACAATTTGCTTTTATTTAAAAGGCCAGATTTTAAAGTATGAATTAATTTTTTTGATCACTTACTTGTAATGGCAAGTCTAGATCAGATGTATAAAATTTCTCAAGTTTTGCAATATTTGTTAATTGTCATTCACATAAATTTATTTTATTCATTCAAAAATATAAATGATTTACAATGCCTCTATCAAAATAAGAAAAATAAGTGTGATTGCTACTTTTAAAATTTACATTCTTCTATTTTTATCAATTATTTCTTTCCTGTATCTTCACTATCTTTTGAATTGGATGACTCAGTATCCATGCTGGTATCATTTCTTAGTCATCATCAATTTCCTCTTAGGGAGAATCATTATCAGTTTTTTTTGGTATCTGCTTATTATTCAAGTCATTAGCATCAAAATCTGAAAGTTCCCTCTCAGTGTTATCCTTAAATGTAAACAAGATGTTCTGTATTTCTACCTCATCCATTTTTTTATTCTAACAGCAGAAAATGATTATAATGCAAAACATAATAATACAGTGTGCAGTACAAATTCCATCAGAAATAATTCACATTCTATTCATACATTTTCAAATTTAAATAAACTGTTACCTGCAAACAAAGAAATAGATGAAAACAATCATATTGATTATGGGCCTGATTATGTATTACTCATACTATATGCCTTGGCCCTCTACCTTAACCCTCAAGTACCCACGTCATTGTCGAATCGACCAATGTGAATTTTAAAATTCCATATCTTTCTATTAGTGCTTTTTCACCTTTTCTTTCTCATAGTAGCTGAGTTTTAGAATTTTCGGAACAAGCCATTCATTTTCAACAGGTCAGAAATGGATGTTTAATTATTCAAACAAATTTTTCTTAGCGGTAGTGCCAGGTAGAGATGAAAGACCTTTACGAAATATATTGTTTCCGCCTTAATTTTTAGAGATATTATATAAATTTCATATAATTAATTATTATTATTATATGTATTAAATTTCATTTAATTTTTAAACATTTTACTTTTTATATGCAATATTCCAAATTCATCAGCCATATACTCGGCGTCAGGGATATCGAATTTTTACAGAATCTTTTTGCTGTTTAGTTTGCTTGTCATTTTAATAACCAGGTAAACCATTAATATGACATCATCACTAATGAATTAAAAATTATTCACTACATTTTGAGACAATATTCCCCTTTGGAAGATGTCGGGTTGATTCCACCCAACGCGAGTACTGACGTGACATTTTGGGATGCGAGTACTCGAGGGTAAACAAAGAATTAAGTTTATGGATGTAATTCATTTTTCTTTGTATGTACATAACAACCCCTTTCAGAATGTTCTTCTGATGCTTTAGTCATTTTGATAACCATGCACACTTTTTTTAATTGTATTATCTCAGACATCACATATTTGTAGGGTAAATTTCATTTTGCTGTTGAATGAAGTTATGATATGAATTACCCTTGCTAAAAAGTGTTTTTGATAGAAATCTCATCTTATTTTTGGTCATATTTTCCCCCCTCTTTTTGATATTTTTTCCCCTTTCTCATCCATTTTTCCATGTCTCTTTTTTAAAGTATGCTCCTTGAAACAGATTTAACTCAAATTATGACCATAATAGACATTTTTGAGAATGTTCTCTGTGTTGTTGCATTTACTTTAACAATTTGAAGTGATCTATACTATTTCCATTGTGCGTATTCAAATAAAGTAAGTGGTGAGGCAACGGATCTCTTTGCAAAGTGTCTAAGTTTGCACAAATAAAATCCACTTTTATATTTTTGGCCACCTTTTTTCAATTCCAGCCCACTGTAAGGAGTTATGTATATTAGAATAAATGGTAAATAAAGTTAAAGAATACTTGGAAGGTAACAAGATGAAACGTAATCGCCAAAATATAAGTCATCAGTTAAAGAAATGGAAGAAAATAATTTCCTATAAGCTTGAGATATACATAGCAATGCACGTTTATGGCGTGGTTGCTTAACTCTTATCTGCAATTGCTAATTTTTTTATAAACAAAAAGGCCATTGAGATAACTGTTGGATATATGTCCACTATTTTTAATCAAAGAAAGTGCCCTGAAAGATTCATGCAAATCAGTTCATTAATTTTCCACTTACCTAGTGTTTCCCTTGTCGGTACAAATTCTCATTTTTCGAAATTGTTTGGCATTGGTCGGCACAGGTTACCATAATCCAATCGAAACAATATTTATTAGGTAAGTTAATAAGGCCAAATAGAAAAAATAGAGGGAAAACATTTCAAAAATTCAGAGAGAAAAATTGATTACCCTTTGTTTAGTATTTAATTGGTGAAAAATCTATAAGTTAAATATGTGGTCTGGTTGTAAGCTTAATGCACCTATATATGAATAATTTGTTTGTGTAGTCTTAGCAGCATAAGATTTTGGGGCTTTGAAATACAGGGATTGGCAACACCTTATGGCCGAGAGATAGGGTTGATTGAACTTATTTCGAGGTCCCAGGGAATGCTCTACCAGTGATATCTGAAACTTTTTTGGTATATAGTAAGGTATTATATTTTGAAAAGGGCAGTGGCTGTAAGGTAGAAACAGATTCCTCTTTATTTGTTATGAGGAGACCCAACATTTTCCACCTTCATATAATTTCCAGCTCCCTGGAATATTGACGACTGCAACACATATATATCATAACTTTTATTGATAAATTGAAGAGTAAATTACATTAAATAAGTCGGAATTTAAAAAAGTTAGAAAGGTTAATTTTGTAGGAAACCATTTTTAATACGTTGTTCGTCGCTTAGGTTAAAATACTATTAGTTAAAAGATTAGTAATTTCGTTAATTTCCCACCGGGAAATGAACCCTGGACCGCTTTCATCCAAGTCGAATGCGTTGCCCTAATGGCTATCCCCAGCCTCTCTCAATCTTACAAGTTAGCATTAAAAGCTCTCGAGTGCCCCATTCTGACTGGGCCTATCATTATAAATACAATTATGTCGGACACCACTTAACCGTTTTTGCAAACACCATACTGCCCGGGCTGCGGAGCATATGACTTATAAGGTAAAAACCATTATTTTAGGTTAGACCTTTGACAGATTACGACACCCCAGGTCGTTTTAGTGTTCGATTCTTGTGGTTACAGACAAAAATGTGAGGGAAAAATCAAAATTCAAAGAGACTTTTCTGGAAGTTGCAAAACGTTACAGCGAGTTAGTTTAAATGTTCAAAACTCGGATTCTCACCATCATCACAAGAGTGAAAGTCACGAAGAAAGAAAGTTAGTCGTAGTGAACTGATGAAGTATTTGTAATAAGCAAGCGAAATCTTTGACTTCACTATACAGACATGCGCTGGCATAATTTTAGGAAACAAAAATTGGCTTTGCGAGGAAATAATGACCAGTGAGATTTTTCCTCCGAATTTTACTGGGTATCGTAAGGACCAAGACAGCAAAATAAGAGGCGGAGTATTTATCGCTGTGAGAAATAGTTTAATAATTCAGTCAGAAAACCTTAAAAGCCGGGTGATCAGTAAGATTATTTGGTGCTCAGTGTCAAATAGACACTGTAAGAAAACTTATTTCTGCTCTTTCTATCTTCTTCCGACGGCAGCGACAATTCCTCAGATAGTCTCTATGGGACACTGAGAAAATACCAGGAGAGTAAACTCAGCGCAACCGTATTGGTAGGAGGGTATACCAATCTACCAGATATAAATTGGACAAAAATTTCCTTAAATTCTTATATTAAGTCTTTTTCACGCAATAACAGAAAATACAAAGAGAGCGTTGGCATAAATATTTAGATATCAGGAGTGCAGCCAAGATTGAAGCCAACAATGAATTTGACGCTTACAGCTCAGTCACGTTACGCGTGCATATCGCAATACTATCATGATAGTAAGAGGATAATAAGAAATCTCCTCAACCAGAAGGCATAACTGCCATCGTTATATCTATGCTTGCAGATGAGGTTGCCTCCCTCTTCTCCATTTTCTTTAGTAAATCTTTAGATGAAAGCTTAATGCTTAAGCTTACTTAATGCGTTAATCTCTCAGCCATATGGTATTGCCAAGCCCTGTATTTCAAAGCCCCTCAATCTTATGCAGCTTTGATTACGCCAGTCGATTTTTTTTTTGTGGGGAGCTGTACCAATGACTTAGCCTCTCTGACTTCCTACCCCAAATCGGACTTTCTTCTATTCTGCACTATCAGGAGTCAAACAGCCTATAATGGAGATTTAAAAGTATGCCAGGCTAACTCATATCAGACAATTTGCCTCCAAAACATCCCAACCTTCTGGTGGGAGTACCCATGGCAGACATTTTAGTTTCTGAGTTACCCATTTGATATTGTTGGAAAATAATGCCTGTTACTCCTGGTATGCATTTTCCATGATAAAAGGCAGTATGACTTAAAGATAAATATGCATGTAATACTTCAGTTACTGTGTTGATTTGGAAAGAGACATGTTTGCTGTTACTTTGCTACCTGTGTGCCCTGTCATATGAGTGATATTTTTTCCAATTTTTATGCTGATTATTATTTTTCATACGCATTTTTTTCTGTTACCACATAATCAACCAGTGTATTTCCTGTTTAGGGTTTGATTTTTCTTTATGGCTTTTACCAATTTCATATTAAAATGTTTTTCCTATGTTATCCAATTTTGAGCTTTTGCAAAAAGGTTCTCATGGAATTATCAGAAAGAGAAAACGAAGAGGATAACAAAATCTGTAAGTGTGATTTCCATTTGCAGTAAAAAGATGCAGTGCACCTACTAGTGGGTTTGAATTGTGCACATGCTCTGGAGAGTCAAATAAACATTTCACAAGGGAAATTTATCAAGTTATAGCATAGTATATATTATTTAAATGCAATGGTTTTATTCTAGTGGATGGTATGACTAAAAAATGTACATCACTGGCCATATAGTATATGTATATTTAATTCAAACAAATACATTCCAGAAAAGTAATTCAAGTAATCTTATTTTATTTTCAATGTAGGTTTTAATGAAAGACATTGTTACCCCTGTTCCTCCAGAAGAGGTGCGAGGAATGATCAAGAAATGTTTAGAGACTGCAGCCCTAGTTAACTACACTAGATTATCGGCAGAGGCCAATATCGAAGGTAATCATTTTCATTATTTGTTCACTTTCTTAGCTTGCACTGAGCAAGAATTTCTGCAAAGTAACATTGACAAGTAGACCTTCATTTTAAAATTTTTATGCTTTTTAAAATATTTCTCGGTTCTATAAAATTTCTGTATTAAATACTATCAAAACTCTCATGCACTATGATAATTTAACATATTGATGACATTTTTGCAAGGTAATCTTAAGGTTTTAATAAGGGAATGAGGAAAGGAAAATATCTTTGCATAAAAAAACTGACTAGCTTAAAACCTGAGGAAAAAACATCAGTGAAAAATAGCGGCATGGCTGGAACGTTTAATCATTTACAATTCTGTTTCTCCTTGGGGATTGGACGTATGGAATTTCATTGTATTGAGTATGAAGGATTTACAGCCAAAAGTACAGATATCACTGAAATATGGTGAAATTTAAAATTTATTTATGTTTAATTGTGAATATTTTATTCTAAATTTAATTTTATATCCACCTTATAAGTAAAAAATATTTCAAAATATATGATAAATGTCATGTAGCATAGTTCAAAGATATTGACTTAAACAAAACGTTTGCTCACTATTTTGAATTTTTTATTCCTATGCAATTTGGGGTATTTAAATATTCATTCCCTTACCATATCAAGTTGCTAAGTTTAATCTAAGCACCATAAGTTTTTAAGTGTGATTTTTATGTTCACTTGCTTTAACAGGATATTTGTTCTTAATGTACAGTGATTTTTATCAAAGGGGATAAACATCTTTTCAATGAATTAATAACAGAGGCATACTTCCTTTTTTTAAGGATCGTTATAAATTCCATCTATTCATATATTCCATAGATTGGAACGTTTATGAAATGATGTTGTGTACAGTAGAATTCCATTATAACGAGAGCTGTTAAAAATCGGAATATTACTCGTTATAACGCTCAGAAAAGTACTCATTATAGCCGATTTCTAACACTAAGTCTAACTAAGTCCTTCCTCTTGAATCCAAGAGCAGCAAGTGCAGCAGAATGGAACTGTAGGGTTCCTAATCTTTACCCTAATCCTTTATAATTCTTAAAAAAGTTCATTTGCTTCTAAAATACCGTATTTTTGTATACCCTATCGAAAATAACGCGCACCCTTTTGGGTCTTTTTTTTTGTCTCAAAACTCAGGGTGACCGTTAGAATTGATGGCATACTGGATTCAGGTTAAGTACCACTCGTTGGCATGTCCCATAGAGTGGGGCCAGCTGCATCCTAGGCTCACCCTGGTTCCATATAACTCGTCCACCAATCCGCTATCAATGTTTGGACTCTATGCATGTGTTTATGCTTTATCGATATTTGTACTATGTACGAAACTATAGGCCAATAGTTTTTAATTGAAAGGGATTTGGCTACCCCTATAAATTTTAAAATGAACGATTTTGAATAGGTACTTACGTAGGACTTTCAGTGTAGAAGACTTCCAAAATTTTGTATACAGTGTATACTTGTATAAATATATGCATTTATTAGTGTATGCCTGCATAGTACAGACGTATAAGGTGCAGCGACTGGGGTGACTGCATATCTTAAGGGGCGCATTACATTAGCGGATAAATGATTTTTCAATGTCCGATGCTCGAATTTCGGGGTGCCCATTATTTACGATTGCACATTATTTTCGAGTTAACACATAATTTTATTGATTATTACATCATTGCAAAACTGTGTCCGCTACTATAAAATTATTTCTCAGTAATCATCGAATAATAATGGTGTGTCTTTAGATAATCTTAATTCATATCAAATTGCTTTCTTGAGATTTTTTCATTCACACCCTTCATAAGCAATGACTGAGTCACAAGGGAGGGGAAGAGGTTACCCTGGGAATCCAAATCAGCACTGTTTTTATCTAATATATTCCCACCAATCCTGGATCAGACGATTTAGTGTCATGTTTCGTATGATAACGAATCCCACAGGTATTATATTATGATGGGAATTCAATAAAAAATTCCGGTGCTGACTAGAGGGGCCTTTGCCAAAAAGAGACAAGAGATGAGGTGATAAAATTTACGGAGTGATAAAGGGGAGAGTGAAAGTGAAGTTTTTAATTTACAAAATCTTTGCCGAGAAAGGGTGAGACTTCTTGTGGAAAACAAATGCATGAATTAGGTGACGATAATTTTTTCATATAATGTTTTTCTGCTGTTTGAAGAGATAACGTGCCTCAGATTACCGTTGGCTTGCCAGACTTCGTCACTCACGTCAATTGACGATTCCGAGATATGCCTCCTACAAGACAAGTATTGCACTCGTGGCACTTTTGTTATAACGATATTTCAGAAATGACCACTAATGAACGAAACTACCTATCATTTCTGCAGTGAGACGGATAACTGCCAAAAAATCACTAGCTGTAACGAAACTCGTTATATGCCGTACTCGTTATAACGTACTTCTACTGTATATCCCCATAAGAAAATTAATACTGTAAGGTCACTTGAATGGCTACCATAATATATTTATGTAATTTTTGCTTCCAATATGTGTTTGTTCATACTAAAATTCTTGTTAAAAATATTTCACTTTCAGAAAGTGACACTTTCGTTTTTAAAATGTTAGATTTTAATTTATCTTTTTCCATTAAATTGCTTAGGAGGAGAACAACAAGTTCAAGGTAAATCTTTCTTTTGATTTGTCTAATAGTTAATCTATGTTTCTCAGAATAGTTATGCATGTATTTCTATGGAGATAAAAATAGTTAAATTCACAAAGCTCTATATATATATATATATATATATATATATATATATATATATATATATATATATATATATATATATATATATATATATATATATATATATATATATATATATATATATATATATATATATATAAAATATATATATATAATATATATATATATATATATATAATATATATATATATATATATAATAATATATATATATATATATTTATTTATTTATTTATTTATTTATTTATTCACTTTGTGAAAGTAGTTACATTGTCCACCCCAAAACAAGTAGTAGGTATTACACTACTTCTGAGTGAAATGACAAAGAGTGGACACGAAATCAGATGCAGCCAAGTCAGGGCTGTGTGGGAGATGATCAAAAACATCCCATTTGAATCACTCCTGCTTTAATCATTAATGTTTACTCTTATATTTTGAAGAAATGTTCACAAAAAATGTCTGCTGCTGACTGATTTTTTGTTTCAAGCAATCACATTGTGCATCATGTATTTGGCAGGAATTTTTATTGTCTTCTTTTGTGAAGTGATAGTGAGCTAACATGCTGCGATAAAATCCCACTAGCACAGTTCAAAGCTTTAAGAATAATATATTGCACTAATTTAGCAAAGCACTTGGAAAACAACTAAAATTATCATGCATCAACAGTGGTTAATTTCCAAACAGGCCTCATAACTTCAATTCTACTTTCCTCTTGAAATTAAATATTTCTTTTATCCATTTTTGGTATTCAGCTATAAAGTAATGTGATTTAATGTTTCAAAGACTAGGATGGATGAAATATTTCTAAATTAATGCTAAATTTTTCCTTAATAGTTATTTAAAGATTTCAAGCTTTTTATGTTAATCTTGATCCTTATTTCTTTTGGGATAGACATTCATAAACAAATGAATGTCACATATATCCTTTATGAAATAAGATCCGTCATTTATGCAACTCAAAGTAGACTTTCTAATCTTAATGACTGAACCTTGAGATTATTATATAGAGCAACACTGAGACCAAATGCCTGTTAAATGTTAATAAGCATAGCTCTTTCTCAGATGACCTCAGTGGTGAAGTAACAGTGGCTCCAGGCAAGAAGTTGGAGGATCTCATCCATCTTGCAGAGCTTTGTGTTGATCTTCTTCAACAAAATGAAGAACATTATGCTGAGGTAGGAATATATGCCTCTAGTTAAGTAATATATAAATGCATTGTACAGCTAACTTTTACTGTCTATCAACATATATGCAAAATCATCTAGCCTACTGATTAATATTACTCAGGTAAGATAGCTAGTATTACAATATTTTATCTAAACTGGAAAGGTTGCATTATATTACATATAGCACAAATTTGCATGGCTTTTTCAAGCAGCGAAGAGTAGAAACTTGAAATCAATCATGTAACTAGTTTTTCATGATTGTAATTTACATTTCTTGGTATTTATGAATGATTATCTTTGTACAGGATGATTTAGGTAAAGAAAAAATGTTATGGCTGACTGATGAAACTCAACTTACTTCCATTTAAAGGTTCATTGCTGGACAGTGTGCATCATACATCTGTTACGTGGCATCAAGCAACCCATTTCTATTATTTTTTAAAGTCTTCTTTCAGAAAATATTCGAAATAAAAGAAAAATCACCTCCCTGTGGAAGGTAGATGCTTATTCATAGTTTGTTAGAGTAAATGCTGAAGAGTGAAATGTTGAATTTCATGCATTATTACATCAGAATTACTTATTTACTATTTCCAAGTTAATTTCATTGCAGATTAGGTACGTAAGTGAAGGGATATAACATTTTCATTTTTGTCTAAAAATATAAGTTGGAAATTCTTTTCTGCGGAATGGCCCCACTATTTGCTATTTCAAATTATGAGTGACATATACCTATAATTTACATAACTATTAGAAATTGAAAAGCACTATTATATTGATAAAATTATTGTTTTATCTAATATATTAGATGAAGTTCCTAACTTTATTAAGCTTTGGGTGCTGCAAAGAGTTTTCTGATTGATCTGTTTCCCCATTTAGTTTTAATTCTCCAGGCTATATTACCTGTTTTGCACACAATCCATGGTAATATGTCATCTTATTTGTATTTAGACAACATTTAATTTAAGTATTACTATTCATCTAAATGAACAGTTAGAGAATTTATCTAGCTTATTATTCTTGCATGTTGTTTAGTAGTTAATTGTGAAATCGCTGGTATATCCAAAACATCCAATTTCAAAGAATAATTTATTTAATGGCAACTATGTTCTGCTATCTATTATATATATAGACGTTTTTATAGATATGTATTATAATTATAAGATTATATAATATTAATAATATATTGCATTCTACAAGCATAATGATGATTCCAATTTCAAGTGGATACCCTATCAAAAAGGACCTCAGAGGAAAAAAAAGGATTTAAAATATTATTAAAATCCGCCACAATTTATTTTAAATAGGAGAAATTTGCTTTTACCTGGCACCAACTCACGCACTTTTGGCAACAGTTTTATTGATGTAAATAACAAAGAATTCCCTATCCTTCAGAGATGTAGCTGAAAATATATCATAAGTAATTGGTGATTCCCACAATGTATTTACAGCAACCCAGCGATATCAGAGATTCACCCATAGGTAGTGTTCTTGCCAGTTCAAAGGCCTTGGGACTCCATGGGTAATCTCATATTAAGGCGGATGGCACAATGGTCTAAGTACCTTTGGGTTTACCCCTGCCTCTTTTTCATTCATTCCCACCATACATTTCAAATAGTAGAGACTTCTGGTGTCGAACCCAGGATCTTTTGGAAGATGTGAATACATATAACCCTGGTAGAAATAAAACATATTTGATTCACAATTTTGAAGTCAATATCTTACCAGGAAGGACCAAAAATTGGATTCCGTTATCCCCATTAGAAATGCATTGAGGAATGTAAATAACTCTTTGGGATCCAACCAAGGACCATTAGCAAAACGTTAAACAGCGTATATAAAATATATTCATAATCGCTATCCACATGCAGAGTTTAAAGTTTCTATGTTATTGGGAAGGGATTCAAAATAAATCTTACAAATTGTCACAATGCATTTTAAATAGGAGAATATTTGCCCACTCCTAGCGTCCAACCAAGTATATCTTTTTTAGATGCCTTAATGGCTTTTGTAGATATGCACAGCTACCAGCGCTTCCTTGAATTTCAGCTTTTCAACCTCAACAGAAGTGATGAATGCTTCCTTTACTTTATGATCATTGGTTCGACGCTGGGGCACCATATATATTCTACCATATATTATAAGGGGGATTACAAAATTAAGTTTGAGGACCTCCCTGAATGATATCGTCTTGAAATTTGTATCATCAATATGCTTGCAGAATGCAAGCAACTTTTACTCGTATAAATATATATATATGACAAACAGTGAAAATTTACTCATATTTTATTTAGTTGGTACATTTATTTTCACATTTAGTTCTTATAAAATACTTACATTCAGTATGGTAGCAGAGCACAGGAAGGTTAAATGTATTCCAGGGTCTCATGATTGCATTACAAATAGTTTTATTATTTTTTATAGGTTAAAACTTGTATTTTGTTTATTCTAAATGTATAATTGTAGAGATCAGGGCTTTTTGAATTCTTTGACAAATTTTATGACTGTCTGTTCTTTTTAAATTTCAAACATAAATTTATTCATATTAATTATCTGCATATTTTCCTTATCAATCTGGTTAAATCATAGTATCGAAAAAAGTTGCCATAATTACAGTAGAAGTCCGTTATGACTAGAGCTGACAAAATCGGAAAAGTACTCGTTATAGCCGATTTCTTATTCTAATTCCCCATCCTCTTGAATCCAAGGGTAGCGAATGCGTCAGAATGGAACTGTTGGAGTTTTTATTCTTACGCAAATGTTTCAGAATTCGTAAAAGAGTACGTTTGTGTCAAAAATATTATTTAATTGATTCATAAACCATAACCAAAGTGCGTCATCTAACATAAAATGTGGATCATTTTTGCTCAATAATCGTCGAAACTATTATATTATATTAGAAAATATCATTAGATAATCGTATTGGTTAGGATTTGGAGATGTAGCATTATAACTATACATGGTTTTCTAGTAAGTAGCTACGAGACTCTTGCTCGTTAGGTACAAGTTTTTCTACGGTGCCGGCAATTCTTCAACGCACCTGGTGAGAGCAGGATTCCTTCTCCTCTCCTCTCATATATCGTCTTCCCTCACGGCAGCTCTCATCTTTCCTGTCTTGTCTTCTAGGCACAAACAGAAACCTCCCCGTTCAACTCCCACCCTTCAAAGCCATGCCACCTCTCACTCCTGAAATCTTAATCAAGGGAACCAAGAAAAAATGTTTTTCTTGTAATGGTGCTTATTTTTTAGGAAAAAATAATCGGATAAACTATGTAAGAACGGAAAGGATTTTATTTAAAACATTGTAACAAAGCAATATTACAATTGATGGCCAATTGCAGGTACGTACTTGAATCCTTCAGTCAAGTTTTAGCCAAAAAATATCGTCGTTCCAGTCAATTCGCATTAATTGTTTCCCAAAATGTGCCACTTAGTAAATACCATCTGCCGATTTCGGATTTACTTGTGGTTTCTCTTTCACACAATTGCACAATTTCAATTTTCTTTACTAAAGCTAAAGCCTTTCTTTTACTCTCCATTCAGAACTGTCCCACTAGAAACTCAGTTAATACAAGCTCTCCTGGACAGACTCACGTCTAATGATCTACTGATGGAAGAGCGATGACCAGCGTGTTGAAAGGCACCCATAATTCATATCAAATTTCTTTCTCAAGATATTTTTCATTCACACGATTCATAACTAATGACTGTGGCACGAGGGGGAAATTACCCTGGAAATCCGAAACAGCACTGCTTTTATCTCTTATATTCCCTCCTATTAGACGATTTGGTGCCAAGTTTCGAATGAAAACAAATCCCACAGGTGGATGCCAATAAAATGGAAACTCAATTCAAACTGCTGACTAGAGGGATCTTCACCAAAAACAAACAAGATATAAGGCGATAAGATATAGGAGACATGAGGGACAGAGGGGATAGTGAAACTCGTGAGTCGTCTTCGATTACGAGATATGTTACCTGCAAGACAAATATAGAATCATGGCGTTCGTTATAATGATACCTCAGATTTTGATCACTCCTTATAATGGAATTCCCTATTCTTTTTGCTGTGGGATGGACAACGTCCAATGAATCACTCGCTATAACGCAACTCTCGTTATATGCCATACTCGTTATAACGGACTTCTACTGTATTTTTTCATCTGATGGTCTCTTTCAGTTAAAGTAAAATCTGTTTTAGAGAATCCCTCCAAGTACCCATTCCAGAACTTCAGTAAAATAAGGTTTATAATGCCAATCTAGCAATTCAGATGTGTAGGGTTCAGATCTTTGTTTTATCAAAGATGATCTTTTTGTTTCTTGCTGGTGCTATATTTTCCACTGCAGTTTCAGTTTCAAAGACAATTTGTTTTGATTATTGGGTGATAAATAAAATTTTATGTATTATTTATGTATTTCATCATCTTAGACTACAAACCTCCAACTGTATTAACATCTAGGTTTTACTGATTATCAAAACTCTCTTTTGAGCTTCCGTTGTTTTTAAATTTCTCTTTAAATTGATTTAAAAGTATACCTCATAGATGCAAACATAAGGTTTTATTAGGGCCCATTTTCTTAGCGCGATCTTGTGCGGTCGTAACAAATTCCTCTTAACAGGAGTTTGGATTCAAATAACCAATAATTAAACAGGAGACACAGGAAACATAAAATACAACTTAAGGTGCTAATTGGCAACTATGAGGCAAAATGAAATATTTGACAAAAGTATAAAGAAATAAGTCTGCGAAACCCGAAAAACCCACTCTAGCAGAATTCAACACGAAAGTGAAATAACCACGCTCTGCCACCATTTGTTGCGGCATACCAGGTAGATACCAAGACAAACCCACCTTGAAATCCACCGGTACACAGCATTCGATTATTTTCGTGAAATAGTGTTACAGATGAATCTTTTACATAAAGTTTGTATTATCTCCACTAATTAATCAATCTCAAGCAAAAGAGGGACAACTTAATTGCAGAAAAACACCCAGTTTAATATTTATTCTTTTCAATATGTTTCCAATATCCATGGCAGAATAACCATTTGCTTTTACTTCATTTTTTGCTGTGTATTTTAAAGGATATGGGGTGGAACCAAGTGCCAGGGACTCAAAGCACTTTCCTGACGATATTCATATTTTTTTCTTAAGGTTAATTTTGTTTAATTGGAGGAATTTTATTTAAAATGCATATCTCTATACATCTAATAGATTTTCTTCAAAATGATAATGAAATATTCCATGATTTGTTACTTTAAATTTATTCTATTATGCAGAAAGAAGTGCATCTTAAAAAAAAAGTTCAGTTTTTCATAATACTTTGTTTGGAACAGCAAAAGGTAGTCAAAAAGATTTATTCCATCAAATTGCACAACATATGGAATGCTGGAGGGAGAGAGTGATTAGATTTTACTTATCTCACAAATAACATATGAAAGATGATATAATTGAGGGGAAAAAGAAGTTCCTGGGGGGGAGACTGTCAATTCAGAACTAACAAAGTTGAATCACACATGGTCAAAGTAACTATATTCCATACCAAGCATCATTGAAGAAATTTTTATTTGAAGTATTTGAGATAGATAGGAAGGTGGCTAATTGACACTCACATGCATATAGGTGGATGTGAAAAAATAATCTGGAACTCCTTTTAAAATATTGAAAATGACAGCAGACAATGTAAATCTACTGATTTTTTAATTTGTCAAAAACATTAAATTCTCAAAACTGCCAATTGCTGATTCCTCTATAAAGTGCCTTGAGTGCCTAGTGGTTCCAAATAGTACCACTCAGTGGAATTATAAAGTTAAAAGTGTTTCCTTTAGAATTTTCCAGCCAAAGAACTTTATTTAACTGAAATTGCATGTCTTAAAGTGGAAGCAACTGATGGTCTACTCCTATGTGCCAGATTGATTGCAGGAAATAATACAATAGCAGATGCAGCAAGGAGAATCATGGCAAATCATT
Source organism: Sympetrum striolatum (assembly GCA_947579665.1). Lineage (NCBI taxonomy): Eukaryota > Metazoa > Arthropoda > Insecta > Odonata > Libellulidae > Sympetrum > Sympetrum striolatum. The sequence continues at coordinate 24,779,048 of OX388352.1, forward strand.
TTGTTCACTGCACTAAACATTGCATTAAATTCAAAATGTTCTTTTCAAAGTAAATTAATAAATAGGTAATTAATATTTTTATGAAATTTTCTCTATCCTCTTAATGATATTTCAATCACATTCTCCTCAATTTGGTTGAATTTCCTTTCTGATAAGTTCAGCATTTGGTTCCAATGCCAATGATTGAGTTAAATAAGATTATATTTCTTCAAAGGTTAATGGTGGTAATTTTTAACAGCAAATGTGTAATTTTTATTTTGAATGCTGTTAATAAATTAGAACAGATAACATTTAATATTCTCAGAATTCCCATTATAGCATTATGCTGAGTGTCATTAAGCGTGGGAGCAGTAATGGTTTAAATATTAGATAAAACAGGATGTCTTCTCATTTACTAATACCTTATTTGGCAAATGGTACTATTCTTTGAGCCTAAATTTTACATCTATCACATATTTATCAGCACTAGGATGCTAACTCTAAGAATTAGTTTAATATATTTAATCATTAAGCTTAAAATAAAATGTCAAAATAATTTATTTATAAATATTTAGCAGTTCAAAGACAGCATATCAGTTAATAATTAGGGAAAGTAAAAAATATTGCTATGGCTGTTAACCATGTTATTACTTCTTCTCATCTGTCTCCATATATTCTGAATTTTCTTTTTGTTGATTTAACCATATTCTGCATAAACAGTAAATTTGACGTTAGTACTCATTAAAAATAAACAATTTATTATATATTGTGATGCATTTAGCAGATTTTTTATTTTAAAATATCCCTGTTTTTACTGTATTTAATTTTATCAAAACTTTGAGATAAAAAATTTAGTAACCATTTGTAATTGATTCTAAGCAAATCTGGTAATGATGAGTTAACTATATTTAAAATGTTTTCCTTTAAAAATCCTTCACAATCATTAATACATAAACACTCAGATTTCAAATAAGAGAGATGCATACAATTGATTCAGTAGCAATTCACGAAGATTAGAAAATTTCATAAACCAAGTATTTGTTAATTTGAAGAATAATCAAACATGGAAAATCCTATCAATGATGATAAAAATCATTCTACCACATGCTGTGTTTGTATCATTGTGTATGTGTGTCTGTAACTAATTTTTTTACTCTGTGTGTGGGTATGTATATGCACATGCGTGCGTGCCTGCATGCATGTGTGTGTGTGTGCATGTTTTGGTGGTGGCATGCACTGGCACTTGAGGAGTAATAACATTCCTGTGTTACCAAATGACAGTTTATATTCTTAAAAATGATCATATTCAATATGATATTTGCTTTAGATTTTAACTTCTGATCTGCAATTGAGGGAAGAAGTTAATTATTAGACTGATAAGCAAGTGAATAGTTTCTTTAAAAATGCATTTTACCACCAACGACTGATAAGCAAGTGAATAATTTCTTTAAAAATGCATTTTACATCGGAGCATATACTGCATACTATAGGGATTAAATGATGTTAAAAGACTTTATTTGATTAATGATCATTGAAAGATTCCTGGTAAAATGTTTCAGGTTTTGCAGAAACCAATATATAATTAACCCCAATTGAGAGACTTTGTTCAACTCTCAGTAAAAACCATATTAGTCTATCTAACCATGTTCCCTGAATGAACTGACACATTTACTAGCTTCTATCATATTTGATATTCTACACTAAGAATTTTTTTAAATGTTGTTCTAGGCTTACCTTAAATGCAATAAACATTTTATTTTGAAATATGAAGATTTCTTTCTACATTCTGATTAACTGCTGTGATAATCACAGATTTTTTTTCTGAACTTCCTATCATTTTTCCTCAGAGGTTATGTTAATTATTTTAAATCCATATTTCGATTTCAGAATGTCTACCCATCATTATTAATACATATTCTGTGGAATAACTATTACATAATTTATAATTTATATGGTTTCATTGTGATTTTGGATCAATCATCATCTTATTAATATTGTTCATTATCCATTTATCAAAACATTTTATTTCCCTAGATGGTTGTAACACCATTAAAGATTATAAAGTGTGTATTTTATCACTTTTATTCTACAAAATAATGTTGTGTTATTGCAATAATCCAAGAATGTCTTATTAATCAATCAATCAACATTATTAGTTAGTACTTAATTCTTCTAAAGGCAATTTTTTTCATTCAGTGTTTTCGATAGTTTGTAATTTGCTTTAACACAGGTGAAATTTCTAAAACTAAAAATTGGAGGTATTTCCATTTATATCTTATTATTCTCTTTGGATTTAACAGATACCAACATATAGCTTTCTTGCAAAAGTGAATTGCCATATTCCTTAAATCCAACTGCAACATTTGAGAACATTGATACTTAAAATATCATTTGCGATATCATATTTTTGTCTGTTGCCACTTAATTTCAGGCATAATAAAGAAATTAAAATAATTATTATCACTGCTATTTTTTTCTATTTTTTCTTGTATATTTTATGAATTATTATTTTTAATTTAATTTTAAATGTTTTAATTTTTAATGCATCATGTGTCAGTTTCCTTTTGACATATTTATTTTAAACTTTTTTTTAAAACTTAATCAGAAATTCTACATAAATATTAACTGAGACATACATTAGATGGAGGATTAATATTTAGAGCTTTTTATTCTACAGGTCAGATAGTGTTTAACTTCCTAATCCAAAGCAGCAGCAATCAAAAGTTATTTCTGTATATTTTTAAAGAAAATTCTACATTTATATCAATTATTTTTTCTTTAATTCCATTTATCATTATTGATTTGTATTTTACTTGTAACATTGTTAACAAAGCAATGATAACCTTTCTTGATCCTCCTTTAAGAAAGTGACTTCATGTAAAGTTATATAATGTGATGATTGCAAAAATTGAAGACTTATCTATGGATTAAGTTGAAGCACTATGATTTCTTAAATATCTATTTACTATATATGTATTCTGTAAAATATTCAGCTTCATTGGAACATTATTTCTGGGAAGTATGAATAATTTTGTGCTACATATTTAAAGTGACCATCAGAAATATTTTTATCAAAGGATATTTTAACCTCAAAATATTATGATTCTGTATTGAAAATCATTATTAACTTATAGCCAACAGAATTTGAACGTTTAAAAAACAATTGGGTTAATTAGTTAGTATAAAGATAGGTTGTTGAAGTTATTATTTAGATAACCTGTAGCCCCTTGGAAAAATTAGTTTTGAAAGTGTCAAATGCTTTTGAGGAAGTAATTTTTGTTTCATCAAGCTATCTTAGATTGGTTAGTCATAATATCTCTTGATTCCCACCTAATTTGTGTGAGAAGAATCATTCTCATTCAATCATGGGTGAATTTAGATTTGTGGATTTTGATTTTAGGATAAACCAGCACTCACAAAGGGAAATACTTGAAAGGAATAAGAAATCATCTATCTGTCATTGGCACAGTAAGCACAGTTCAGTATCACTAATTTGACAGTGACTGTTAATGAATATAATATTCCATGTAACTGGGTTACAAAATTTTTGCTAAACATCTGAAAATTGAATCACTCATTTAGACAATTTTACTACTTGACAGGGAACTTCATGAGAACTTTCATTTCTATTTTACTTCTTTATGTCTCATCTAAAGTGGCTTCTAGCTTATTTTCTTATTTATATTTTCAGAACTCCTTTCCATGTTTATATTCAGGATTTTAGAAAAAGTGTTATAAAGGTTCATTTGAAAAAATGGCAGTATAAAGTTCTTAAATTGTTTTGGCATTAAGCTCGTACAACTTTTGTAACTAAACTGATTTAGTGGTCGAATATTATGTTTTAGATTGTTTTCAGGATAGCCAGGGAAGAAATATTCGGAACTTTCTAAATGAGTCTGTTAATGATAGATTGAAAGCTTACAGCCATTTCAATTAGATGCTAGTTTCATGGATTGCATTCTAAAACATTGTATGTTTAATAATTTTGTCTTTATGAAGATTTTGTCGAAAGTTTTCTTTTTTAAACATACTAATCATTTACTTGACATTAAAATTCTTCTTCTTTCATTATAACTGTTTTTTTTAATTAACTCTAATGTATTTCTTAGAGGTCAATTTTTTGTTTTGGTACAATTTTATGAAACACAGATTTAATAGGAGAATTGTTTTTTCACTTTGAAAGGAATATTTTGTGTCTGAACATTAAATTTTAAAACCAATATTTATGATGATTTATGACAGTTTTCTAAACTCTTCGAGTAAATAATAAGTTTTACATTGAGAAGGGTAAAGGTGAGGTTTTAAATATCAGTATCTAGGATCAGTGAACATTTTGGTAGTGTTTATCACTATCATTATGAGCAAAAGGAAACCACTCCTAAAGTAACCACAAATGGGAACCTATTAGCTACTTGGAACTGGAACAGCTGAACCAATATCACAGAAACAACAGTTCCCGCCCATCACAACTAAAGGTGTAGTCTGCATGGAGTGTGTTAAGGGTATACGAGTATTATATTTTGATTCCCCTAAGCATGAACTATATAACTTTTGCTGTTATCTATAATTTTGCTTTATTTATGTGTAGGCCTGCTTTTCCAGTATATGAAAAAATATATATATGTACATTAGTTAGCTATCCCAGTAGAATGCATAACTTTTTGCTTATTATATTGTTGCTACTTTTCTACAATTTCTAACACTGGAACTATACACTTTATTTACCTGTGATATTTTTGAGCTGCATAGCCAATATGCTTGCTTATAAATTGTTACAAATTCTTAACTTTGAATACTTGTTATCAAAGATGCCCTAATATTGCATCTATGTTTTTATTATTGCATTTCATTGAACACTGAGGAAGAATCAACTCAGAGAAATATAATTCTTTTAAGAAATCTATATAATTTAAATATTAATTCGTCTAGCATGCTTTGATGTTTTCAGATTTTGTTGTTACATGATTTGCATTTGTAGGCTGTATATATCATATTATTGATGTTTAATAAGTGTCCATTTGATCGTGGAAGCAATCACTGCATTAGGATGGTGTTATTTAATGTAGGGCACCTATTCTTTCTGTTGTTGTTACTAATTGTTGGTCTTGTCTTTCTTCTTTCCTGTCAACGTGTTGGCTGTGTGATCAAAGGCTTTCCGATCGGTGAGTGTTGTGCTATTTCTGCTTCTACAAGCAAACTACCTTTCATATAACAAGGGGAACATCAGGTCTGCTCATATACTAAAGATTGCTAGTTCTATAAACCACATAATTAGATAGAGTTCTTGCATTTTTGTGAATAGGGTTTTGTTTACAATGGCTTCTGGAACTAGAACATTATTTCAATGAAATTCATCTTTCTTTTTCCAAAGAATATTTCATTTGCTTATTGTTATTTTATTGTCCATCATATCCAGATATTTTCAATGGATGCTTTATATGTAAGAGTGAAAAAGGTTTGCTTTTCGGAGTGACTGACAGATAATTTACTTTATAATGAAAATATTATCACATTTCCTTTTCATGGTAAAATTCTATGAATTATCATATAAATTAGATCAGTTGTTTAAATACAACTCAAGAGTATTTATAAATTTACTTTGTTTACTCAGGGTGGCCACAGGACCTTGAAACCTTGAGAACCTTGAAAAAACCTTGAATTTTTGCTGACCTTGAAAAACCGTGAAAATGCCTTGCTTTTTTTTTGCAAAACCTTGAAAAATCCTGATCCATCTTACGTGAATAAACTAACTTAACCAACTAACTTAATACGCAAAAACTCCAAAACCTCATACATAAACAACCCTCACCATTCATGATTTGCCTGAACATTAATTTCTGGGTAAAGTTTAAAAGTTGTACCTTGTTTTTGTAGGAATAAATTCCAAATTACAATTGAAGAATTGAATAAAAACCAAAAACTGTATTTTGACCTTGAAAAATCCTTGACCTGACCTGGAAAACCTTGATTTTTTAACATCCCGTTCTGCGGTCACCCTGTTTACTAGAAATTTCATCAACATTGTCATGGTTGTTTATAATTTATTTTACATAATTATCGCTCTGAAAATTTTTTCCTCTGTTATTTACTCTTCTACTGTTCTCTTTTATTTCAATAACTGACATAATTTAAGATTGATATATCATGTAAATAAAAATTTTTAGCTTTCCTATGTATCAAATCCGTGAGCCACAATCCTTTAAAATCAATGATATATTTGATTAAAAAGATTTGCTAATCATCAATTTGCTTAGCTTTCCCATTTTTTGCCCCGTAAATAAATTAATAACAGGAATTCCTTCAAATGCAAATCTTAAATTTTAGGAGTTTATAAGATTTTCATTATTTTATTTTACTACAAAATTAGCTAAGTTAATAATAATTCTTCTTTTTCAAAAATAATGTATTGTTGAAAATTGCTGATTTATTATAAACATTTATTTGTTCATAAATGCCAGTAATCCCTTTCCAAATGTATGTATGAAATTAAAGAATATAAGGGAAAAGTCCCCTTTATCGTAAGCCATCTACAAATTGCAAAATATATATTTAAGGATGTCACGAAATTCAGACTTGAGTTATTTATATCACAATTATTTAAAATCTTAATTGAACTGCTTTAGCATTTCAAGTAAACCTTCAATTAGCATATTCAGATTTAAATTAATAGAACTTGAATAAGTACTATCTGTATTGTAGTTATGTACATACGGAAGTGCATCCAACTGTACAAATTGAAGTACAATCGACATTTTTCCAAAAAATTAGGCCTGAAATATACCCTGCATTTTAAATAACTAAGAATTACTGTCAATTATGGAAACATCTGGTATGGAGAAGCAAAAATCTTTATTATAAAAAAGAACTTGAAAACGAGATTTTCCATACATTTACCCCTAATATTTCCCTAATTTTCCCTAATATTTCCTTATCATCTCAATTCTTTTGAAATAAAGTTTTGTGATTAAAATTTCCTTCCTAAAATCAGGCTGCATATTATATAAGAATGCATTTAAATGCATGATAAATACAGTAAATAATTTGTACATTACATGAAAATACCCAGCCAATGATGGAGGAATTTTTCATCCTTTTTAATTTAATCTCAAATAAGATAGCAGACTAGGAGGTAGACCATATCTTTAAAAATTAAAAAAATATATATACCTGACAAGGAAATGTCTTGTAAAGAGGCAGTTACCAAAAGAAAAATTTGATTTCTTTAGCATATTATGATGAAGAGTTAAATTGGCGTATTCTCTTATGAGCAAAATTCTTTTCACATGAATAGCAAGGATATCTATTTGGTTTGGTTTAACTTAAATTCAGTATCAGCTGAACTGTATTTGTGAAGAAGTGTTTAAGGGGTGGTACTTGATGTTCTATGCTCAGATAACTATAACTTTTACCTTTCCATTAAGATGTAATTTTTAATTTCCTCTATCATTGATAAAAAGAAAGGATATGACTCAAAGCTATCCACCCATGAGTATAGATACTTTTATCTTTTGTTTTATATTATTTCTTATAGTTTATATTTATTAATATCAAATGATGAAATCTATACTAATATCAACTTTTTTTCAAACATCACTTTATGTTGAACACTTTATGTTTCTCAGAACTGACGTTCCCTTCATAAGCTAAGCTTTTCATAAGAATACTGTTTCTGCATTGTGTCATGATTGAATATTATACTGTTTGTCAAAACTATGGAAATATATTTGCTTATGGGTTCACAAACATCAATGACATTCTTTATACTCACTAATTTTCCCTCAAGACTGAAAACAAGCTATTTTTGTTGCTTTTGTCTGTGCTTCAGTGTGACCTGTGTTAAAACTGTGATTTTCTGCTACTGTTTATTGTATTTCAATGTTATTGGTGTCAACATTTCTAACCTCCTTCTTTCTCTCTTCCCTTCATTTATGAACAGGACAAAGTAAGTAATGTCACTTTTGTACATTTGTAGCTTTCAAGAGCTGTGTAGAATTGTAGTTGTCCTGCTTATCTGCATTTGGCATGGATTAAAATGAAAACACATGATACTCAAACTTTCATAATGGCATCAAATAGGTCTGAAAACAAACATCACTGGGAACATTTCTAGAATTATAGCTAAATACCTCACTATATGATATTCTTCCCTCTAAACATCCAGGAAAACTTGTTGTAAAACTAATTCAGCTAATATTTGCCTGCTAATTCCTCCTTCAATTTATTTTATTATTCATTGCATGGTTATTTGAGGCTTATCAATGGAAATTGTTTCTAAATTATTCACACATCCCAAACACAGGTGGAGCTTTGTTTAACATATGTATTGGATACAATGCCCACTTAATTTCATTCATTACATATTCATGAAGAATAATTTAATATAAACTATGAAGAATCAGATGTATAATGTAAGCAATATACTATATTTCATAGTAGAAGGCTCAACACTAGAGGAAACAGCTGAAGTATTTATCATATATAGGTAATATGCTTGCTTGTAATACAAACTGAATGCTTGCTCACATTCACCTGTAAATATACATTGTGTCATCTGTTAACACAAAGTGAGTTTATGGGAAGACTGCTCTGAAACAAGCTAATTTTCTATTGTATGTTTGCTGTCAAAAACAATGATTTTGAAAAGTGTCTTTGTCTCATCTCAGAAAATCAATAGAATATATTGTTATCAATAGTATTACAAGTAAGTTTGAAGATGTGATCGCTGAAAAGATTTGTTTTCACAACTGTTTACATTACTCTATTATTATTCTTTCTTTGACAAAAATTAGGTAACTAGAAAGCATATTAATAAAGCTATATTTATGTTGATTCATAATAACCAAAATGTATATATTATTATTATTATTATTAGGGTCTTTCTTATAGGCGAGATTGAGACTAAAAAGTCTCCTCTTCCATCTAACCTGTAACCTATATATGACGTACTATATCCCAAAACTATTAGATAGGATATATAAATAATAATTTTGATTGTGAAAATAGGAGGAGTGAGATTAGGTAGAAGTATTTTAGCATTATGTTTTTTGTGCAGTTAATGTAAGTTAAATTTCTTATTGTAACTTTTAGAGACAAATTTGTTTCAGTATTATTTTTTATGCTTAAACTTTGATTGTGTAAAAGAAAATCTCTCTCCTCAATAGCCAATTCTATTCTGTTGGAGGTGGTATAAATGTACTTACATAAATTTTCTTAAGTAATATATAGCGTATAGTCAGAAGTTTTCACAATCAACAGCAAGGGGAAAAATTAACAACATCTGCATGTATTTTGCAAAGATATTATCACATATTGCATACATGTGTTTCAACCAATGATTTTTTTTAAATAAAGGCATATGAATAATAAAAAGCATTACACACCCATCTTACTTTTGATAAAGACCTCCTGCATTGAAGTTTGCCAGGCTCAAAAATAAATTAATTCATATTGATAAATATTTTTATCTTGTCAAGGGATCATGTTATCATTTCACTTCTTTTTTTAAGTATTTTAGGAATCTGTATCTCTTAAGATTATTATTTCAACTTCTTTTTTATTTATGTCCTTGCTATGGATCATCTTCTCTGATTGATGTTACATTCCTATTCATTTAAAATTTTCCAAGAATATGATTAGCTTTTAAGTTTCATATCCCTGATTTTATAAGAACCAATGATTTTTAGGCAACTTGTGCTGATGTATGATTTCTTTTCATTACTCTTGCTGAAGTCATTTTTGATGCTGTTTCTGTCATGATATTATTCATAATAGAAACTTATCAATGCTCTTGTTTTGTTAAGAGCACTTCTCAGATAACATTAATGATCTATAGTTGTAAATAATCATCAATTAAGTTATCAGTATTCCACTCTGCATTGGTAAAATTTAATTTTTTCTTGTGAATGATTTTATTTAAATCCTTTCTTTACACACACCATAACCCTTTGTACCTATTTCATAGATTTTATAATTATTGGTTATTCTAAATCACATTTAGTCTTTCTCAACATCATCCTGTTTACTATCTGTAAATAATCCCCTTCATTCCTAGGTCACCAAAGCTAAGAAGCTGCTCCTGTTCTTCTCTGCTGGATTCATTTTAATGTTTTATGACCAAATTTTTGAATGAATTGAAGGAGTAAAAATGTTACCGTCTAACCTTTTATTCCTCTACAGGATTTTATCTTGCTACTAAATTGTCTAAAAACTGTTTTTTTTATTTTTAGGTGAAGCATATTAGAATAGAAGTTTTATAATATCTTGCTTTATCCACTAGATACAGTAATACATACATAACATACATAATTGAAAAGGTAACAAATATTGCTCACAATATATGATTATTATATCGGTTTTATTTTTAATACAAAAGTTATTTTTTTGCAGATAAATGTGCTTAATACGATATTCTGTTATATTTTACGACAGAACCTCAAGTACTACTATATCAGAGTAATGGATGTTTTTTTTGGTTTTCTTCATTGATTTATTGAATTGAAACGTTTCAATCCTGTGTTTTTGTAAGCATCCCTGGTATTTTGTCTATAAAATACAGGGTAGATAAAAGAATAAGGTATCATATGGAGTAAATTATTAGGAGATCACATTAGGAATTGGTCTTAAAAGACTGTTCAGGAAATTTAATGATTAACACAAAAATTTTACTTAGTGGAACTTTATTAAAAATTTTACTTAGTGGAACTTTATTAAAAATTTTACTTAGTGGAACTTTATTTGGATTGTATAAAAGAAAAACCAAGTATATATATATATATATATATATATATATATATATATATATATATATATATATATAAGAGACTAGGTTTAAAATTGTAGAAGCAAAAATAGGCATTATCAGAGATATGGTTGTACTATGCCTGGGAATAGACAATGAATTTTGAGCATAAGAGACTCCGAAACAACGAAATATTTCCATGAAATAGGATATCACTTCACAATTTTCTTTGCGAAGCCTTATTTGCAATAATTTTTCTATCTTTTTCATATTTTATTCCATAAAAAATGTCTTATTCCTCATTTGGCATAAAGTAATCCATGAAAATAAACCAACAAAATTAAAAATTTTTAAATTAATGCTGATATTGATATTGACGAATAAAAATGCATCTGATGTATCATTACAATTAGAAGATATTTAGTTCACTAATGTAGAATAAGAGTGCAGTATGATCACCAAGTTCTTATCTAAGTAGCTCTTTGCTAGTTAAGTAGCAATTCTACCAAGAACTCACCATGCAGAGGTGGCTATTATTCAAATTCCACCCCACCAACCACCATTCCAAGAGGAACATGTGTATGTGTTTTAATTTACATTTACAGTATCTTACATTTACCTTTATACAAAAATTTTTAATGAATTTAGCGGTCTCTAATGCATGATTATGCCCATCCAGGCCTGCTTTCCGAACTGCTCATGGATTTTGAAGCAGCCATAACCATTTGCACCATTCTCTCCACTGTTTTTATGTGGCAGGGTAAGGGAGGAACTTCAAACAGAACCACTTCCTCAAAAAAGTCTCCCAAATCTTTACTTAAGATGCTGACCGTTACAAGTGGTTCAGTTACTTCTACTGTTACCCAGTCAATTAAGTTGACGTTGTATTGTGTTTCAAAGTTCCTAGTAGGGAGTTCAAATTTCTGAGAATGATATTTATGGAATAAGATTAATTTGTTAAGCCAAGCAAAATACAATTCAGGGAAGATCTATATCACCAAATAATAACATGTTATCAGTAATATGGAACATTGTGAGAAATGACCTCATATGTTCAAGCACTTTTAACAATAATAATAATATTATCTTATGATTAGTAATTTATTTCATGTTAGGGCATATAATTATTTTAATAAAGATAAAGATAAAATTTTCTTAAATTCTGTCACAGGTATGTCTGCTCAGAGGGTATGTCTGGTGTTAACCGAAGATGCTATCTTATTTTATTCTTCTCACATATTTTTGTCTAAATTTGAAGTTTGAATGGTATTTCTCATAGTTATATAACAAAATGTTTCTCCTCCTTCTGTCTTCAGTTGTTAGACATGAATTATATTGAACATTTATTCCTCTATATTAAGTTTCATTGTGTAATATCTCATGAGGTAAGTTGTTATATTTGTCAAAGGCATGATTTGAAAAGTGGGCTTTTTTAATTTTAAGAATTATCTCACTGGTGGTAAATTTATGGCTATGAATCCTCCTATTATCTAAGTAATTTTCTAAGATATAAAATTATTTGCAATTCAAGAATGGAATCTTGAACCTGAACTTCTTCTTAGAAGTATATTAGAATTTCCAACTTTTTAGTTCATCCATAAACAAATTTGACATATTTGTAATGTAGAAGCTTCATCTTTTTTGCAAATTTTGATGTTCAGTTCAGTTCTGATTCCAAGATTTATTAACTTCTACTATTTCAGGACATTAAAAAGACCTAGGGAATGTATATGTTCACTTTTGTGATCTCTGATTGTCTATTTCTACTTTCTGCAATCGGGCATGCTAAAAAAGAATCGTATAACCTCAATTTTTCAGATTATATGGCTACAAAGGTATTTGGATCCTGCCATTTTTCCCCCGGGTTATATTTTTAGGATTCCTTTGTGTTTTACATCAAATACAGAAATATATTGCACCAAAATTTAATGAAAATTGATTTGTATCAAAGCATATCATCATTGAAACGGAAACAAAAAATTTATTTATTAAAATAAATATTAGCTATTATTGAAATATTATATGCTGTATTTATTGGCATACAAAGCTTTTATCTGAATTTAGGCCTGAAATTCAGACTGCTTGTTATACTTGTATATTAGCTTAAATTTTTACTTTAAAATTTAATTACATTAAAAGAATTATATTAATTTTTAACTCTCATTATAAAGTCTTATTTATGTATTTTATTATGAAAATGCCTCCTCTTTTGAAAACAATTTTTTCGATACTTATCCAAATCTGCTGATATACACTCAAGTGTGCTCTAGTCTTTACATGCAAAACATAACACTTTTCCTGATTGTGTACATTATTTAATTTTAATGATTAAATACCAAATAATTGGTATAAATTGTGGATACAAGAGGGATAGAGAAGTGAACATCTAACTACCTACCAATTAACACTCAACCGAGTTGATTGCGGATAGAACGAATAGTACTAAATTATGCTAATAACTGAAATCATTCCTTGTTATAGAAAGAAGTTGAAAAAAAGATTTTATCTTCATAAATCACCTTTTACTCCAGCTTTTTACCTAGAGACATTTATCATTTGAAATCAGGTTTTACGTAGCAAATTGCAATGATAGACTATCTTTTGTACTCATTGGCTGCTACTCTTTAGAGTACATACATTACATCCTGACCATTCAAAGTTAAATTTCTTTAGTTGCAGTTTTCTAATTCAAATTCCCTTATTGATGCTTGTTACGAGATGATAAGTTTTATATGCTGATAAATACAATATATCTCATAAAATATCTTAATGAATGTTTTATGTTCCTTTATGATAGGTTTAATGACAGTATCATTTGAATGTATGTGATAGGAAGATAAGTAAATGAAAATGTACAATATTCCTATGGAAACAACTTTTAAAAATGAGTGATTTGAATGAGTGAATGAGCACTTAGAATTTATGGTGATGAGGAAAATATCATTATATAGGCTGGAAACTTATTTTCATACGGATGTGGGTATTATGTGAAATGAGTTAAATGAATTATAAATTTGGCAGGAAGATTTTGGTCTTAGATATCAACTGTTTTTATTTCTAATTCTGTGTGTAAGATAAATCAATAATTACTTTCTTTGGAGGCAGTGAATAGGTTTAATTGGGAACTAATGAGGCTGAGTTTCTTACTGCTATGATACCTTTTTCGATTATAAGCATGGGCATTTTAAGTTCAATAGTTATCTAAAGTTCTAACTACTACTTTAAGCTGTATAACTTTGGATAGTCATTGCTTTGATTTATGGCATCATCCATCCCATCCTTCTATCCAAATATTGAAACCGATGGAAAATACAGGTAAATGAAAAGGAAAATATCCTTTTAAACCTCATTTATTCTTCATTATCATTAAGGGGTAGTGGGTAACTAGTGGCCCTTTTTCCTTTTTAGATCAAAGATAATAGGAAATACTGTATCATAAACCTTTGACACAGGATTAGAGTTCTTTTTGGAAACCTATTTCATTTCTATCCATTATTGGTGTGGACTTTTCTGAAGGTTATTTTACTAATTCAGAATTATTACCGAATGCCTAAAATGTAAGCATAATTCAGTTTGAAGCTTTGCACCTAATTTCAAGCATTTTGCTTTTCTTAGTAGTATTCCACAAATCTAAGTAATAGCTCTGGGGTAATATATTTTAATTGCCTATTATGTAATTGAATTTACAGAAAAAAGAAATTGTATCCAGAATATCTATAAATTAATTGTCAAAAGCCTCTCAATGTCTTGTATCCAAGAAATAAATCATCACAACTTAGTATTCTTTCTTCAGAGATTATGGGAGTAAAATGTTCATGGCACCAAATTGCTTTGCTATTGTCAAGATTAATTATATTATTGATAATATGTTAAATATTTCCTGTATTTCTGTTGGGGGCAAGTATTTTATTTCTATTGTTTGCTTATATTGAACAGTACATAAGAAATCATCAGACATAATTTTCTGATTACAATGTCTGTGATTTTTATTACTTTAAATACATCTGCCAACTTTTTTGTGGCAAATTTTGTCTGACAACATTTTAACAAGCTGTTTTGGGGACTTTGTGCGCAAGGTGTTCTGGTCGGATAGCCTAGATGGTTAAGGCAGCCTCCCGGTTAGAGGAAGATCCCGGGTTTGATTCCCGGCCCTGTCAGACTTTTTTCAAGTCCATTTTTCCTTGGGAAATTCATGTCTATTGTATGTTTCATCTGCCATTCACTTTTCTTAGACTTGTGTATTATACATGTCAATTTTTAAGAGGTGCATAGAATGTTTTTTATAATTTCAAAATTCGAAGTATGAGTTTTAGATTTTCATAATTAATGGCCAATATTTTTCTTACAGCCTATACATTTTATAGTATAATAAAGCAATCCCTAAGAGATTTTGCTTTATGATACCAAGTTAATCCATTTTAATTTTATAGCAAAATGTACATGAAATTGACTAGAAGTATGTAAGGTTACAATTATTAGTGAACAGTTTAAGAGTATTTTTTTCTTTTATGTAAAGATCCACGGTGTAGTGGAAAATTTTCCAGTGTGGGAACACAAAATATATTTGTCACATTATAAGGATGGTCGTATCAATATCAATCGAGTTCATAATTCTTTTTTATGTATTGTTTTATTATTTACATCAATCATTTTATACCAAATCAATATTTAGCAATAAATTGGCTAATTTTTTTACTATGAAAAACCAGTGTGGGAATGCCGTTCCCATTCGTTCCTGCTCCACTACATCACTGATAAAGATACTTTTCCGGATATGTACACACTGATATATATATGTATTTAAGTGTGTATACAAGTTTGAGGAAATTGAGTTATAGGAATACATATAATATACATAGGGTGATTCTAAAGTATTGTTATGTTTACAGAAAATCAGAACTTTATTTATCAACGTAGATACATGAAATAAAAATGAACATGTTACTAATTACATCAAGTTTTACTTGTTATCACTACAAATGTACAAGTGTAAAAGCGCAGCACACATCTGCACGATAGGAGAAGATCGTAATCTGGCGCTTTACCACTGGCCTCCCCATTTCCTAGACTTAACTGAATGTGATTTCTTTTTATGGGTGTTTTTGAAGGACGCAGTTGATGTTCCTCCCTTGCCTACTGATGCTAATATCATTTACTTGAAATTTTCACAGCATAGGCCCTAATTAGAATCTCAAAGGTAAAAAAATTGACCATAGGTATCATTTGTTTTCTGGAGGTCCCAAAATCCTGATGTTTTCCAATAAGAATACATTGAACAGATTTGTGGAACTTTTTTGAGGCATTTCCCTTCAACATAAAGAGTCGAAATTTAAGCAAATGCTAAATGTCATGCATCTTGGATAAAAACTACCAAGACAATTTTAAAAAATTTTCCTGGGTTTGATGCTAGGTTGACGCAATTTTTTTTTTATGAGAAATGTATTGTGTGAATTTTTCTGATTTCTTTTTGACAACCTCCAGATAAGACGGACAATTTGAGTTCAGGATTACAATATGAGTCCAAATGTTATTTTCTAGAAAATTCATCCTTCGAAAATGAATGCTACACTTGGAACACATTTAAAGGTACTTAGTAGAGCAATATTGACCTGAAACTTATTCCTAGTAAGCTTGCTCTTTCCAAGAAACATTTTACTCATATATTATTATTTCATTGTAATGTTAACTTAATGGATAACAATGAAATTGAATCCATGAATCCTGAATGTTTTTCATTCTCCATAGGCGATTGAAAAAAACCTCAACATCGTTAAAAAATTGTTAAGTTCTACTCAAGCAGATTCTTCTTGTGCATGTGTTTGCCTCTATCTAATCATAATGTAATGTAGTGATTATAGTGATCAAGAACATATTAAATATTTAAGATCCCTTTGATTTCAGTTTTGCTTTCATTTTTTTTGTATCTATTAAACTATCTTATTTATCTATCATAAAATTCTATATCAAAATTAATGTTGCAAAGAATCATTGAATGAGTTTTAATTTTTCCAATATTTTATCCACTTAAGTTAATCATGCAAGGAAATCTTTTTTCCAAATGATGATTCAGATACTGAAATCTTTCTAATATAAGTTAAGAATAGCCTTAAAATACAGTGCACTGGATGTCTACATCTTTATGGTTGTTTTTGTTTGTGTAATTTAAACTTTTACTCTGGGATGGAGAATTTCCAGTACACAATTTCTGTGAGAAAGACTGGCTGTAAATATGACTTACTTGCTCTGAATGCAGCTAATATATTGTTGTTTATTAATAAGGGTTAAATTTTCTCTCCTTCCAACTTCCAAACAATTTTATTTGTATCATATTCATACTAAACCTGGTTCACATGCTTTGCTTGATTAAAATACCCTTGTTGATTTCTTCCTTTGTCAGTCCTTCTACTATGGAATTCAGTAATTTATTTATGAGGATCAGAATCACATTGAATGTAGCTGTTCTTTTAAATCTACGTATCATTTTCTGCGATTGATGATCAGACCTAAACTGATTACCATTAAAATAAGCAATTGTTTTACGTGTTACCTTTGAAAGAAAAGGCATTGCTCTTGGAATTGTCTAAAGCTAATTTAAAGTATAGAAAAGTGAAACTAAGCAATAAATATTATGATTTCTAAGCTTTTTAAAGATTGTGTATGTTAAGGACCATTGTTACATAATTTCATAATTTCAACAATTTTGATGTGTGCCATGTAACCATCGATCTTTTGTGTTTGTTTTACCTTAAGATTTTCCAGATATTTCAAACCGTTTCCCTCAATTAACATTTATTTGGGCAAAATCAGCCACTAGCAATTTGAAGTATAGATAACCTCACATGCTTTGCTTCAGCAAATTAGTTTCCTACCCCTTTACATAAGCTAGAATATTCTTGTATATTTGGGAGATTTGAGTGATAGCATATAGTAGCTTGGTTAGCTGATACAACAAATGCTCTTATCTCCAGTGTTCTTTCCAACTTATAATGCTAGTTCTAACATAACTACCAGTACTTTTCTTAATTCCAATAATATAAGGGCATTCTTCCTTGAGATAACATGGAGATGATTCTATGTTTACCTGGATATATTCACTGTTTAAGAGAGTTGGATAAGTAACATTGAATAAATGAGTAGCTAAGTATAATCAGAGGAAAATCAAGAAAAAATTCTTTTGGAATATGGGAGAGGCTGAGGAGCCTGAGGGTCAGAGTTTGAAGTTAAGATAAAAGTTTCTCTTCCAATGCAGATTCATGTATTAAACTATCTTATGAAGAATGTGTTGGATAAGTTAGCTGGACATAATCACTTAACAAAATACAAATGTTAAGATTTATTTTATAAGATTGTGACAGCTTAAATCGCCTCTTGAAGTTCATGAAGAGTAGAAATTATATTATTCTTTGAAAATCAAAGAAGAACAGGGCTCTCTGATAGCCAAGCGGAAAGCATGTTTGCCTTTATTAAAAGTGATCCTGGATTGGATTCTAAGTTCCAATTAAAGGAATAAACATTGAAGGAATAAGAGTTATGATTGAAAAATAAAAAACATTGAATTTGTTATTTAAGATAATTCATGATAACACTTGAACATTCATTATTATACTGCATCCTAAGCTGATGATAAAAATAGCAATGAATTCTTTCTTAGAGCACTATTTAGTTACTTGTTACAAGAATTCTTTCATTCTGTAAAAACAAACTCAGAAAAAATAGATGATCCATTGGATGAGTGAAAAGAATCATTATGTTTGCTTTAAATTAATATCAGAAGCAGTTAGTTTTGAAATTGAAATGAGAGATCAGTATTAAGAGTTAGATTTAGCAGACTAAGCTGATATGGTTACGTAATGTTCTGAACAACAATTTTCAGGTTAAAACCATGGTTTGTTGAAATATTTTATATCAAATTAAAGGAAATCATTTCTCCATGATTCTCTTTGTACTTTCAAACCCTAATTCTCAATGTATAACTGTTATGTCTATGTTGACTTTACTGCTGAATCATGTTGAAGGAGTATAAAGTCATTGTGGATAAAAGAGCTATTTATCAGCTTATTTAATTATGTATCGGCTCTGATACTCAATCCTTAGAAAATTATTTTTCTCTATTTGTATGACTTTAACTGTATCAGTATTGTATATGTATGATTTTTTATCTTCTAAGTAATTGCTTAGCCTTGGATATGGTTGGTACTGATGCTGTTTGCATTTGTCAAAAATAATTTTTGTGAATTTTTATCTCTTAAGAGAATAATTTCATTTATTTTCTTGATATTTTGCTTCAGTAGGTGGTTTGTTATAAAATGTTTTTTGAGTTAATCTATCTTAATTCTAATTAGAAAGAAGAGCCATATTTATGGCTTGATCAATTAGTTTTCTTGTATAAACACTTAAGATCTTGTAATCTGTTATTCTGTTGATTTTTGCTATTTTTTACACAATCCTTTGTTTTTAATTTTAAGTCTGCAAAGAAAAGGAGACACAAGGACAATTTTTATCTGATCTATAATGTAGGATGAATTTTTATTAGGATGGAATATGCTGATGAGAATCATTAATACAAGAAATTATGGGACTTCCTAATTCCTAGGTTTGACCTAATTTTTGCATGATAAGAGTGAAGATTATTAAGGAATTTATGTTGACAGTACCTTAGGAAAGTAGAAACTGCTATAACTAGCTTGCAATTTAGTTTGCTTTTACAGGCTAGGATATCTTGTCATAAGGACAACTTGTAGGATAATTCTTTGTAGGACAACTTGTGGTAAGACAAGCCGGCATAAAGACTGCTCAGCGTACAACATCTTGCTTAGTTGATCTATAACCGCACACTAGATCCCATTGCTACTATTATATGTGACTTTTTGTATTTGAGGCTATTGAAATTCTTGACAAGGTTATTAATATGATACCCACCCAATTTGTTAAATTATTTGTCTTACAATGACTTCTCCCCACGACAAGTTATCGAAAAGTTGTCCTATGTTGAGTTGACCCTGAACCATCATTAATATTATTACTTTCTAATCTGTGAATAATATTATGCTTCCAGACTGTTTACTTTTCTCTCCTACTCCTTACTCTTGTTTCATTTTGATAAATAAGGGAATGCGTTTAAAGATATTTCTGTACTTCCTATTTTAAACACTTTATATCTATGAAAAATGTTGAATCCTTAAAGCTCTAACTCAGACATTAGCACAATCTTTAATGGGAATTAGATTCAGACTTGCAGGATTGAATATACCTCTCTTAAATTCCTATTAGTATCAAACGCTTATCTTTAATTTCTATTGGAATGAGAAAATTTTCTTTACTTCTTACTTTACTTCTAGCTTTTCTCCATCCATACCTTCTTCTATTACTCTCATAACTCGTTAGGTAGTAGTAGTACCTTCATTCAAAATGCCTTCAAATGATCGATCACATGGATGTGGAAAACAAAATGTAATTTGTGATTAAATAGAGTAATTGTAGTGATCTCTTCTTATTCTGAACATACATGTAACTCAAATATAGCTGTATCAAAACATATACCTGAGTGAGTCCAACAATAAGACAGTATATTTTATGAGAGGAAGTTTTGCAAGTATTTTTATGACTAACATGGAGGAAATATTTTAATGATTGGCATATTTCATCCCTTCCTAAATGGAAAATACTTAACTCAATACGTAATTGCATGTTTTGCTGACTTATAGCAATTCACTGAGAGATATTTTGCTTCTTACTTTTAAATAGGGAGAGATAAGAAACTTTATGTAGAGTGCAAGGAGAGAGAAATGTGCATGTTGCCCTAGAATTCACTTCTGATTATTTGAATGGAAAAATTTGTCAATAATAGCAATGTTATTGAAATATGAGGTAACTGCTGTATAGTTAATATGAGTTTTTGCATGAAAGTTGACCATTAAAATAATGAAAATTGGATTATACAGGAAGAATATTTTTGGTTCACAAACTTAGCTAGGTAAAGGTGAAGATCTGATTGATAAATTCATGGGAGGGTGACAATATTTGAATGTAAGGGATGGAACTTTCTCTGTTGTATGTATGTGCATGTATCTCTTTTTACAGCTGTAAAGAGCATCAAATCATTCATGTTAATTTTATAAGATGCGAGGTTGAACATGCACATACATGCATGTATATATTAATAGTAAAATTTATACATGTATCCATGTTTTACTTCTCAGGCATTTGCATGGTTTAGTGATCTTTTGGTGGAACATGCAGAAATATTTTGGTCATTGTTTGCTGTTGATATGGACCAAGTACTAGCTGAACAACCTCCTGATACATGGGATTCATTTCCACTCTTTCAAATAATGAATGATTACCTTCGAACAGATGGTATGTTTAAATATACACAATGTTTAATTAGTTTGTATTCACATTCATTTTGTTATAAGTTGTAATACTTTAAAGATCTGGCTGAAAATATACTATATAGGACCAGTACCAATAAATAATGATTATGTTTAGTAGACAATGATACAGACAAAGATATTTATAAATTTTTCCTAGCATTGTAGTTTTTTATTTGATACTGTTGACATGACACTCCTTGTCTGAAAATGTATTCTAATCTTAAATAATTACTAAATTTTCTCATCAAATATCAAATATTCTCATCTTAATCATGATCATAAAAATATCAAATATTCTCATCTTAAATAATTACCAAATATCTTGGAAACACCCAAATAGGTGAAATTTTCTCTCTTTCTTCATCAAATTTATTTCAATTATACTGCAACTGAAAAAAAACGAATGGATACAGCTACTTTGAATGTTACGCTGCTGGTGAGACAGAAGGTTACAATCTGGCAGCATTGCAGACTGCTGTCTGTTATAAATGCTTACAGTTCCTTTTAGTAGTTTGTATAGGAAGAAGTTGATGAAGGCTTTGGACGAGTTATTCTTGGTAGATATAGTTGGGAAGGTTTTGTATTTAGTAAGAGCAGCAGATATGAGTTAAACAAGAAAACAATTTTTATTCATTATCAGGTAACCCAAAATTCTTCTTCTTGATATAATTTCTGCATCTTGCATGCATTAGAATGATAACACAATAATTACCAGCATCAGGACTGAATACCTCCTTTTGTTCTTCAGAATTATATTTAAATGCCCCTTTACTTGATGGTCCTAATATCTCAATGAATGTATAATTTTGAAATCTGAGATACAGCAGAATATAAAAATATCGTTTTAAATTTAACCTCAGAGAATTATTGAATTTACAGGGTTTGCAGATGTAGTTTCATGCATTGAAAACACTATTTCTTGAGAGACAGAGATCTATGGCAATTCTAACTATTTTTAATCCAGAGTTTTTCTTCTCCTGTTTCAACACTTATGCATTTCTGCTGTAACTTCTAGTTTAAACTTTTAGTATTTAATAGATTTAGTCTGATGTAAAGATCTATGTTAACTTCACATAATTGATACAGCCACTTCATTTGACTCAATTTGTTGCGGTCAGAGCAAGTAATATCTTACAGCATAGATAATAATAGTTCTTTTAATATATTTATTCGTCTTCTTTAATGCTCAGGTAATGCTGAAAGAAGTTTTCATCTTAAATTTAAAACTACTAGCTAAACTAAATTACTACTACTATTTACTCTCTATCACAGCAGAGATAAGGTAAATAGTGTCCAGACCATGTGGAATGAAAGCAAAAATATCAATTTTCAACTGGTAAGAGACAGAGCTCAAGAGATGAGTGATTACTGTAAGAGACTTAATAATTGCAAAATTATAATCAACCTTAGTCATACAGATGGAAGTTGAGGGATGAGCTTCTATTGTGTTGTGCTGTTCAATTACTTAGTAAAAGGATTTTTATTGAAATATCTAATCTCAACATTAATATTTTCTACTTGAGCTGTGCTAAAGTATACATGTGGATCAATATTTTGGATCAACTTCCACATTCGTTCAACCATTAATCCTAAATGAGCATAATCTGTGAAAGAAATCTGCTAAAGAAAAAATATTTAGAGTAAGGATGGAAAGTTAAGTGGAAAATAAAACAGCTTTTGAAGGGGAAATATAACTAAAAGCTTGCTTGATGATGCACAAAAAATAACTAAAACCCTAATCTCATTGAATATCTACTAAATAAAAAAACTTAAAATGATTGTCTCCCTAAAACTCACCTCTCCCAAAAAAGAACTCACCTTGTGGCTAAAATTTCCATTACATGACACCATCTCCTACAGAATTATTAATCATATTCAAAAACCCATTAAACCCACTTTCCATACCCCATTCACAGTCAAAAATATCCTTTTCAACAGCAAAGATAAAGATCATATGGATCCACTGCTCTTTATAAATAATATATCTACCGGAAAAACTTCTCTGCAGCAGCTCCCATTTCATTTTCGAGACCTATACAAATCAGAAAAAGGAGCCAGAAAGGATTCATGGCTGGCATTTTCAGTATTGCCATAATTTGTACTTGTGTCTCACTCACTACTCAAGATTCAGGCATTTTCAATTTTTTTACTGCAAACTTCTTCATTATTTTTTAAAATATCTATGTTACTCTTTGTTTTTTAACAAGTAAAGAATCACTATCGTATCAAGTCATTGGAATTTTCTTGTAATATTACATCTGGATATTTTTAGTATAGTGATGATTGTCTATGGTTATGGAAGAGATGCAATAATTTTATAATTATGACTTTCAATGACCTAAAAATAATTTTTTAAATGTAAAAGAAATTTATGTATATTTCAATGAGATAAACACAGATGGTAAGTAAAAATTAAAAAAATCTCAGCTAAATCAGTAGAATATATCATTTTGTCTTCATTGTAGTTAGTAATAAATTATAAGCCTTAATTGAAAATTAAAATCTTGAAGTACATACAGTACCCTCAAAATATATTTTTTATTAAGAAATGTTGATAATATTGTGTGCAAAATATACTTATATATTTTATGAGAAGGAAATCAGGGCGGCAGCACTTCAGTATTTTAACCCTATGTAGGGAATTTGACAAATATCTATAGTTATCATTCTGTTCTAATAAACAAAACTTTTCTAAAGTAAGATTTTGCAAATTTAACAATTTTGCTCTTCATTCAGAAAGGTTGGTTCTTACTTGAAGATATTTCATTTTCTTTATTATAAAAAATTGATAATATTGTTAATTAATTAAATTTCAAATAAAGATTTCCTGAAAAATTCTGAACACATGTAATGCACCACATTTTGGAAGGAGTTTATAAATAAATGAAAATAAAATATTTTCTAAAATAAAACCACTGGTTGATATACCATGGTCATTTATTGTTAATTTGAAGATGGGCTGACATAATGCCCTGAATAAGTAATTGTACAATTGCATCTTTTTATGTAAATTTATGTTTGTTCAAGAGATTGACTGACATTTTATATTTTACATCTTAATTTTTAGTTTCATAAGCTTACTATTGCATCTTTAATTTTATATTTGAAATAGTCAGTAATTGAACTTAAATTACAGATAACTTGAAGAATGGTAGGTTCCATCAACACCTTAGGGATACCTTTGCACCATTGGTTGTCAGATATGTGGATTTAATGGAATCATCCATCGCTCAATCAATTCACAAAGGCTTTGAAAAAGAAAGGTGGGAAATAAAAGGGTAAGATAAAAGTAAAATCTTTGGCCAGCTAATTGACAAGTATTAATTACTAAATTTTTTATATGAATATAAAATTATTCAATATCTTCAAACATATAACATGCACCCTATTCAGTCAATAAAAACCAGGAAGAGGCAATCATGAGGTAATACAAATTCATGCTTACATGAAAATCTGGGTCTCTAAATTTTATTTATCATAATTTCAAGCTTCATCAATCTTGAAGTACTACCCTAGAATAATTTATACTCATAATTGGTGCAAGATTTCCTCTTTCTATGTCATCCCCAGGAAGGTGGTTTGGTTTATTTTTTCTTGAGATAAAATGAAATGGCATTGAATCTATGAAAATTTTTTAGAATTTTTCAACATATATTTTTAGTTAATTGTCATCTTTGTACTTGGGGCTAGTAAAATATTTTTATTACATGCCAGTTTTGATAGAAATTCTCAAACTTCTTTAACTTCAGTGTTTGCTATAAAATTGGATACAAATATCAAGGGGAAGCATTCACAAAGTATTTGTTTATCAATGGTAAGCATGATTATTATTCATGTCAATCTACACAGTCTTATATAGTTGTGTTATTCAATAGTTAAAATTATTGGTTGAAAATCAGCAGTTTATTTAATACAATATAGATGCTGCAAAACTTTTGATAATTTTCAAGAGAATAATCTTAGTTCAATGAGCTGTTATCAAAGCAGAGAATTCCTCTTGAAACCCTACTTTCTTGCTAACATTTTGCTGTATTGGAAGCTTCCTCTTAGATTATAAAACCTCTTAAGTACATAAAGATATTATTTTATAAGAATCTTCTATTCGTTAATTGTTTGGTCATATATAAATATATATTGATTAATTGATATTTTTATTCAAAGATTCATTTCAGCTCTATAAGAAATATCATTTTTCTTATAACTTTCATTTATATTAGCAGTCTTTATCATTGCTAAACCATGCTCTAGCACATCCTATTGCTGTGGTTGTGTATTGCCTTTGGCTTTAACAGAAAAGTTCTCATGTATGTGACATGCCTAATTTTATACCATTATCATCAGTGCAAAAAAATTTGAATATGACACCCCAGAAAATATTCTGAAGTAAAGATAAAAGAATTATGAGAAAATTGCTTTAAAGATAAAATTCCTTTAAAATTGGGTAATTGAAGAAAAATATTACATACCTTTCGGTCTAAAATTTTTATATGTTATTTTGCAGTAGATGGGGTCATTTTATATTGTATGAAAATTCTATGGCAGAGATGTCTTATGTTTCAACGGTTTGATGCATCATAACACAGATTTCTTTCTTTGCAAGCATTTGTAAGTTATTTTAGTGTTGAGTTTCTTTCTTGAGATGTTCATGGGCTGAAATTTCTGGTCCAGCAAAGATCATATTTTTGCCTAAGTAAACCTGTTTTGGCTAGTGTGTGGAGTATTTTTAAATTGGCCCAGATGGCGCTTAACCATATTAGTAGAAGTATTTAATTTTATAGTCCTTTGATAGCTGAGGTAATTTTGCGCGTATGAGCCCTGCCCAAGTTTTGAACCCAGGACTGCTTTTAACAAAGATGAACATGCTACCTAGTTGACTATCCAGGACAAGTGGTGCATTGTTGTATTATAAAACTTATGTGCTCTCTTTGTTAGCATGTTTCATTAATTGCATTATTATATTAATGAATTATCCCACCCTTATGGAATACTAAATAAGCTTAATCCTGCACGCAGAATATGGACTTAGAAATTAGACAAGACTAGGCAGCCATCTTAGGTATTTGGTCACATACTAAGGTGTCTCAGAATAACTATCTCAAATTAAATTAGTCCACTGAAAAATCTCACAGTTAAAAAGATGCAGTTCCAAAAAAGAGAAATAAGAAATAGCTAAGTTAGGAAGCATAAATGATGATTACTTAATGTTGTAACTGAAGGTAAATAATACTAGAATGATAAAAAAATATTAGCAAGAAAATGAGATAAAGAAGAGGCGCTACTTCAGATGAAATGTGCAGCACTTACCTCTTATGTAAATCTAGCAGTATGAACAATGTATGTTGCTTGGTTTTGAAGGGTTAATAGATATGAAATCTTTGCTAATTTTTAATCATGTAATTGAAAAAACTGAGAAGTAATTCTTTAGAACAAGTTTTAGGGTTAGTGGTTACAAAGGAGAGAACCTCATTGAAACAGAATTGTCATCTCAGCAAAGATGACCCCACTTACTGCAAAAATGTGTAAGTTATATTAAAGTTGTTTTTTAAATTAAAGCAGACAATCTTTACAGTTCCGGTGATAATGAAAGAGACTTTACATGAAAATTTTATTAGTCTAAAATGAATATAATTGTTAGTAAAAAAACTCAAGTAAAATTGATTTTACACCAATCTAATAAACCACATGTCACTGAAATTAGCTTAGACCACATTGTTTTACTTTGAATGGGAAGGGTTTCATATTTAGAATGAATTATGAGAGATTAAAAAAAACTTTATTCATTTAATATATTTATTTTCTGTTAAGGCTGTGAAAAGCTCAACTCTATTTTTGTTAATTATATATATATATATATCTTTTTTCCATTTTAATACAGTTCTTTCTTCTATGTCATCTGAAAAATTTCTACTGAGTTTTCTTTCAAATATCAGAATATCATAAATTCAGAATACCCAGACAGAACTGCGTTAGGTGTATATGTGATTCCTACATTGTGCATATGTATACACACATATACACATCATATACACCAAACCATATGCTGACATTTACACGCAAGATAGTTCAATAAGAATAAATAACATGCATTGTTATAATAATAATGTTTATTCAAGTAGAATCACATGTATGATTTTTTGTCACTGAAAATACTCTTAAACACACAAGGCAAAGTTAAAGCATAATTATGCTTACAATTATTTATTTTATTCGGTATGTTTTAAATTATTATGTAAGCATAATCAAAGCACAGTTTAAATACATGTAATGTATTGTGGTGTAAACTAATTAGTGGGTATTATTATAGTATTAGGATACAAGAGGATTTGGAACACCTCAAATAGTATCAAAAAGAAGTATATCCATAGCTTTATAAACAGATTCTATTTCCCAGCCCAGAAGGAAATTTGATGAAAATGTAAAAAGCAGGAAAGCTCAAGACAAACTCAGGCAATGAATCACAAAGTGAGAGGAAACCAAAGTGAACAAAATGATTTCATAAGGGCTAGGAGAACGTGGCAGACACCAGCAAAAACTTTTGTTTTCATAACATTGATTTATGATATGTGCTGTTTGGAAAAATATATTTAAATGCTCAAATTTTCTCAAAACTTCATATACATATTGGTATCATATTTTGTTTAACCCACTCAATGCTACTGTATATTCAGCAAATCGATGCTTTGCGGAATCTTTTTTTTATGTTAATTTATAATTTTCAGTTATTTTAACACTTTAAAACTATGTTTGATTTATATAAAGGAAAAATAAAGTTTTTATGCCAAATTTTAGTCATGCCTTGAATTAAAGGCATTAGCTTCTGGAGGGGATATGGTCATGCTACCCAGCAATACACGAATTTGTTATTGTACTCTACAGTAGTAAATAAATATTAGCCATCTATGAAGAAATAAGAAGAGGATCAATTTTTAAAAAATAAATTGATCATGATTTGATTTTTTTTTAATATTTGATCATAATCCAGGACCATCCTTGCCATCGGGACACATATTTGCAATGAAATGCTTATATATGCCAAAAAAGCAAAAACACAAAAACTACAAACAAACCACTTTCACTGGTGCCTAGAAGGGTACTAAGATGCTAAGCAAAAGAAAGAATCTATTCTGCAATGCTTCAATCAGCAATTGGCCAGCAAACATAACAGGACCCATGCCTTGAATTCAAGGCATCTGCTTTGAGTGGGTTAACTCTTGATAATACAGATACATAGATACACATGCTCATATCTTATACATTCAGATACACTCTATGCTGTGCTACCTGGGTACCATTCGATAGTGTGGATTTTTATTATCTTCCTTTCCATCTAATTCTCCAAAGGCAGCCACTGTAATAATATCATTGTCATATTATTTCTCCATTAATAAGCACCACTGTAATCTTTATTTGCTCTTTGCTCTGTGACATCAGCACTGTTGTTATTAAGTAAGTACATTAAAGAACTCTCATTTTTTATAAATTCGTTAGAAATCAGCAAAGCTTTGTAAGTAGAGAGGAGTAGTTATCATATATTTCTGATGAAGCTTTGATTGTTTTTTTTTGCATAATTTTTTCCAAATAAACATTGTAATCTTTTATGAACTTACCTCAGTGAGTATGACACACTCCCTGTTGTGAAATATTTTTAGTGAAGGGATGCCTCTCATCTGGTATTGTTATCCTAAAATCAGGAACAATATAAGCTAATACTTAGACATTTTGTTTATGGCTAACATTAATAACTATTTAAGTTCAAATAATTTTCATTTCGTAAGATCTTAGTCCTTTTTCAAAAAAGATTAATATCCTATCATTTTTCTCTTAAGTATTGTTATCTATTTTCCTTAACCTCATTTCATGGAAATCATGTCAGTACATTTTGATACTCGCTATAACTACATTATATGAATATTCAGAATAGACTCTTTACTGTTTCATATATTAGCTTATCGGTAAGTGCTATTGGGTATTTTTATTTGATAAGAAAGGGTTCATTTGTCATTTAATTAGAAAAACATAAACTAAACCTATTCTTATTTTATAATTTGATTATAATAATACAAGTTTTAAACCAACTTATTATGTCCCTACAAAAATGGCCAAAGATATGTCTAATCCACTGTCATATTTTCTTAAAGATTTCTTTAAATGAAGCTCTCTTCAATTTACGAATGTATTCATTCCACTGAAGCAGGAGCTAATATTATTAAATTTATGAAATATCTTTCCTTAGGCATTGTCTATTCAAATCCTTCATAGAAATCGAAATTCAGGTACTATTTAATAAGTTTAATTGTGTTTCACTCCACATTCTTTTCAGCAGAATGTATATTTTCCTCATGAAATTAAAGAGAAGTATTTAGAGGTGTGTTTCCTACCAGGTTGATTTATTTCCTTTTACATCTTCAAAGTTTTATTTGTTTGAGGTAATTCTTCAGTATCGGGAAACACCAAAGTTGTATTCATTGTCCATTAAAAGTAATTTCAAAATTGTATTATCTGTGATCTGCTTTTCCTCTAGATAATTATGTAGCAGCTTCACTGTAAGGCTTATGAATTGTAACATTTAACTATAGCTTCATAGACTGATCACAGTGATTTATCCAATATAATTATAAAGTTTTAGTTCTTAAATTACACTAAGATATTTGCTGAGAGATTTCAATATTAATTGTATTTCTGTTTTCTTAAATCATGATTTGAGCTTCACTAATTGAGAGATTGAAGAATAATAAAGTAGAAATTGTCTTTTCTATAAAATTCTGAAATTATCTTACTTTGATTTTAATATCCAACATTAACTTAAAAGTTTAAATTGCTGTTTTTTAGAAACTAATGTCTTCTCCTAAGGCATGCATAGCTCTAAAAATGTATCACTCCTTTTAAAGTTAACATTTTAACCCTTTGATAATCTTTATCATTCTTAGCTTTGAACAAACTACAAAAATTGACTTGAAATGCATGCACTCTTTAAGTTTCTATATTGAGGAATCATGTTGGCTAATTCAAAAAAATTAATAATTTTTGAAATCTTTAAGTAATTATTTGCTTAATCAATCTAATAAATGAATTTATTTATTATAGAAATGGCTGTGCTACTTCTGAAGACTTATTTTGGAAGTTAGATGCTCTTCAGTCTTTTATACGTGATTTGCATTGGCCTGATGCAGAGTTTCGACAACATTTAGAGCAAAGATTAAAGCTCATGGCTTGTGATATGATTGAATCATGTATACAAAGGTATGCTCTAACTTGTATGTTTTGTAAACTTTGTAATACAGCTGTTAAATGACACACTGTAAAATCATGTTTTTAATTTTCAGAACTGAAAGTGCATTTCAGACATGGTTGAAAAAAGGAGTAACCTTCATATCTACTGATTATATAATCCCATCTGAAATGTGTGCAATGGTAAATGTAATTTTAGATGCCAAAAATCAGTCATTTAAATTGTGTGCTGTGGATGGGGTTGATGTGGTAAGTCTTAGTTGATGTAGATGTATGATATTTTGAAAAGTATATTTTATCAATAAATTGTAATTATTTACAGCATCAGTATCATACAAAAATTGATGACTTGATTGAAAAGACATCTGCAAGTATGACTCAAGGAATGATTAGTAAACTCGTTTCAGTTCTTGAAACAACGTTGTCCAAGTTATCTCGTTATGATGAAGGAAGCTTAATTGGATCTATTTTAAGCTTTACGGTAAGAAGTATGGAGATGATATATTTTTGCTATGAGAGATTGTTTTCTTTGAAAAAATATAATGATAAGTTCTCTTGCAGAATGTGTCTGGATCTGGTAAAGAAATGGGACAAGCGTATGTTAATTTTACTAGAAACTGTATGGACCAGATAAGAAGTAAAGTAAATGATGAACTCTGGATACTCAACTTCTTTGAGGTAAATCTCATATGTACCTAATAATTAATATAATTTTCTTCACTCTTCTTGATGCATGTACTCATTTTGTTACTATGCAAGAATTCTTCATCTGCATTAATTAATCAAATGTTGGTATGTACCTATATGAAAGCTCTATATTACTGTGCAGTTATTTTTTTAATATTATTTTTCAGCTCTGGTATACTGCTCAGATCCAATTGCTGTGTAATTGGCTATCTGAAAGGATTGATCATTCTCTTCATCCATACCAGTGTACCTGCCTGCTTCAAGTTGTCAAGGTTAGTAGACTGTTGGTTTATTCTATAAAATATTGAATAATTTACTAGTAAGTCTCTTATTAATCTTGTCTTTCTTTTCCAGAAATTATACTCAGACTTTGAGCTACAAGGGGTGATGGAAGACAAACTTAATTCAAAGACTTATCAGACTGTTGCACAGAGAATGCAGACCGAAGAAACAACGTGTGAACTTACAATGAGTACAAGGAAAGACAATGATGATTCAGAGTAAGCATTGCATAACTGCTGTGGAATTTAATTGAAGTTTCAAGAATATATCTATGGGTGTATTGTTTTCTCAGTAAAATTGTTTATCCACCATCTAAATACTATCTGTTGTCCATCCAAATTTTCTCATCTCTAGAGAATTTCTCATGTTATTTTTTTATTTTCATTCATAATTTTCACTGAGTAATTTTATTCCTACTTAAAATTGCATTGTTGCTATTTAGTTAGTTATTTCTGGATTCATACCTTTATATTTAGTCACTTTTCTTTACTCGCCATTTTCAAAATTGCTTTTTAGGGTCCAGTTTGCATTTGTTTACTTTTCTAATTTTATGAGATTGGAGAATGGTCTTTGAACTTATTGGCTGAGAATTCAAATAGCTTCTGAAAGAACATGGTTCAAAAAACAGCTTGCTCCTCAAGTGACTTATCTCATTTAAAATAACATAATTTAATGAATTGTTATAAAATAATTGTATCAATCTTTGAATCAAATTTGCACAATTACATTCAGTTTTAGATCTATTTTATGTCATGTATAGAGTTACTTAGTTTAGAGTTTGGTTGCAATGCAATTTGATAAATGCCTCAAATTTGTGGTAATAACAACTATACAGTAATGATTCATTCTTCATTTAATTTTAATGTTAGTTTCGTAAATTTGTTCTCAGAATTTTGCCTGAATTGAATCTGATAGTATATGGAATACTTTTCTCTAGACATAACACATATTTTCTATTTATATTTAATTAACGTTATTTTCCTTATATAATTATTTGGCGTATTACATTAATTTTGGGTACTGGAAGATAATACTGAAATTGAAGTTGCCTGATCAAAAAACTAAAGTTAATAAGGGAGGATGAATGAGGGAGATGCATGATTATATTTTAGAATTGAAGTTTCACTAATTTACATCATCCAAAATCTGTACAGTGCACATCAATGTTATCGGGATGGGCTTAAAAAAAATCTTAAAAATCGTTGCAATTTCTAATGTTTGTAGACGCCGGGTGTCGAACCAATGACATATTGGAAGATGCGAATAAGCATAATAACTTGATAGAACCTGATCTTAATTAATGCAAAGTTTGAAGTCAATATCATACCAGGAAGGTCCTGAAATAAGACTCCATTATCCCCTTCTGAAATGCATTGGGTAATGTAAATGGCTTTCTGGGATCAAACCAAGGACAATCAATGAAATCTAAAACATGTTTCTGAAATGTATCTGTGCTCTACATGCCAAATTTCAGGTTTCTATATTATTGGGAAAGGGTTCAAAATAATTCTTAAAAATCGGATCAGTTACTGATTGTAGAGATGACTGGTGTCGAACCCAGGACAGTGTGACAGTGGCAGCTTTGAATGCACAGAATGACTTGTAGAGACTTGATCTTATATATTGCAAAGTTTGAAGACGATATCATGCCAGGAAGTACTTAAAATTTGTTTCCATTATCTCCATAAGAAATGCATTAAGGAATGTAAATGGCTAGGATTGATGGCTCTGGGATCGAACCAAGGTCCATCAGCAAATTGCTAAAATTTGATTATAAAATATATTCTTGATTTCTATGTACGTGCTTCATAGTAAGTATCACTAGGAAGACCCGGGTTCGATGCCGGATGGATACATTGCTGCAAAATTTAAGGATATTTTCAATTCTTTTGAGGACCGTCTCGATATGATGCCGACTTGAAATTTGTATTATCCATAACATTTTACTCGTATATATATGTATATATATATATACGAGTATATATATATATATATATATATATATATATATATATATATATATATATATATATATATCATCATATCATATATATATACATATATCATCATCAGCCATTTTAAATCCGACGTCGGATGTAGGCCTTCCCAAGTACTTTCCAATTTTCTCTGTCCTGAGCTTCACGTTACCACATTACACCTAAGTACTTGATGATGTCTCTATTCCACCTGTCTATAGGTCTTCTTCTTGGTCTCTTCACATCTCTTGTTATCCAGTTGAGAACTACAGATGTCCAACAGTTGTCGTTTCTTCTCGCAACATGGCCGTCCCACCACCATTTTAGAGATCTTACCTTATTTATGATGTCTGTAACTCCAGTCATCATTGTCACCCAAGTGTTGAGTTTCCTGTCTCTTCTTGTAATTCCCAGCATATAGCGCTCCATGCTCCTTTGTGTTGTCTGAAGTTTCTGGGTTATTGCAGCATTTAACACCCAAGTTTCACTACCATAGGTCAGGACAGGTAAAATGCATTGGTTGAAGACCTTCCTCTTCAAAACCATTGGCATTCTTGACTTCAGAATGTGTTAGTTCCTACCAAATGCACTCCAGCCAAGTTTAATTCTTCTGTATACTTCATTAATCTTGTTTTTCTCTCCTGTTGTTACAAGTTGTCCTAGGTATGTGTATTCCAAGCAAACATCCAGAGGTTTTTCTTGAAGTTTGAATGCTTCTTGCTCTGCAAATGAATTATACATTACCTTTGATTTTGTTAGGCTTATCCTGAGTCCTATCTTCTGTCCTGCTGTGTTTAGCTTTTCAAGTCTTGAAGTTAGATCTTCTGCGTTAGCTGCAAAGATAACAATATCATCTGCAAAATTGGGGTGACTGATGTACTCCCCATTAACTCTTAAGCCCTTCTCTTCCCAATCAAGGGTTTTAAAAACTTCTTCTAAAATGGCTGTGAACAAGATGGGAGATAAACTGTCGAACTCCCTTCTCAATATTGAATTCATTGGTCTCTTTATTCAGCATTACAGAAGCTGTGGCATTCTCATAGACATTGCGCAAGAGACGGATGTACTCAGAATCTATCCCTTGATTCTTCAGAGCTTTCAGAGTGGAGGAGGTACTTACCGAGTCGAAGGCATGTTCGTAATCCATAAAGCAAAAGGCGAGTGGCATCTCATGCTCATTCGTTCTGTTAATAATTTCCTGTAGTATTTGGATGTGGTCTATAGTGCTGAAGCCTTTCTGGAATCCTGCTTGTTCTCTAGGCTGGGCTGAAGACAGCATCATCTTAAGACGTTCAGCTATTATCCTCATGAATGTTTTATAGACAACTGGAAGGAGGCTAATAGGGCGATAGTTCTTCAAATCTTCTTTGCTTCCTTTCTTGTGCAGAAGGGCAATCCTTGTGTGGTTCCATTCTTTGGGAATCATTCCCTGTTTTAGACAATTACTGAATAATTGTGCTAAAACATTAGCAATCTCTGTTCCACCAGCTTTCAGGTACTCTGCCAACACCCTATCTGCTCCTCCTGCTTTCCCATTCTTCATCTGCTTAATTGCGGCCATTATCTCTTCAGGGAGAATTGAGAGGCCCTGGTAGACTCCCATAAACAAGACTCACCAAAAAAATGGTTACATGCATACGAAGTCTCAAATTCACAATACCGTGGATGGTACAAGTCAGATGTGATCTAGAAAAGGCATGAAAAGACTTGATAGAAATTGTAAATAGGAGCACATACAGAAATAAGGTAAACAATTGGTGTGTGATGTCAGCGAATGAAATCTCAAAGAAACCAGGGACAAAGTTGACAGAAGAGAGGAAAAGAATTCACGGAGAAAGAATGAGGGAATTTTGGAGGATCAGAAAGGACAATCAAAAATGACTTACAATGCTTTGCATGATCAAAATAGGGTCCATACTCACCTAATAATAATAATAAATCAATGAGGAACAACAGAGAAAAATTGGTCTTTTTAATTATTTTTAACTGAATTATTTTACATATCAAGTATCCAGTGTTTTTATATTTTTGTTCCATATCTGTTGCAGAGGTTATCCAGAAACAGGAATAGAAGATGATGGTGACCGCAGCAAGCCCAAAGTCACAATAAGAGAAACACTAGGTGATGATAGTGGTAATTATGTAGCCAAAATTTCAAATGTAACCTCAAATGTTGTTGGGAGAGTAGGAAATATGTTTGGTAAAGGTATAGGAGGTTTGACTAGTAAGTTTGGGGGAGGAAGTTGGTTTTAGATTTTAAAATATTGTAAAATGTTATTTTTCATAAAATTGAAGCCCACTATTTACTAATACACTAAGAGGGCATGCTTTAAGTTTTTATAATGACTGAGCTATGCCTGTGATTAATTCCCAGAATTTATTAGCCTGTTTACATGAATCAAAGATGCATTTGTGTTTGTTTTTTTGAGAGCATATAATGCAAAATGTAAATACTGATTACAATTATTGAACTAAACCACTGTGCATCATTGGTTTTTAAAGGTAGGAAGGTGGTTAAAGGGAACAAAACTCAATGCCTCTTAGCAATTAAAAGCTTCCTTGAGTTGAAGTGATCTAGTGGTTGCAGTAAAGCTTGTATACATACCTCACTATGAAAGCTGTGGTTAAAATTAACCCTGCTTATCTTACTTTGCTTTCTTGTATGTATGAAAAGTGATATTTTAATGAGGTTATTTATATACCTCCTTTCTTGAAGCTTTTTACCGACTCATTTGGGAGTAAGCCTTGTTCTCTTTGATAACCTTTCTAACCTATTGAAATTCTCAGATTCACTCTAATATGTACACCTTCTATGCATTCAAAATAACACATATTCAACTTCAAATCCTTACCTAAACTATCACTTAATAACTCTTTATCTTTTTCTCTCCCTTTCTCTACTTCATGTATGATTACATCTGTTAAAATTGAAGCCAATGCAAAATAAATACTAATAAATAAATGATTGAGTTTAGGATATCAAAACTCATTAAAATATGTTTGTGTGAGTATATTAATTAGGCATTGCAGAATCTTCAATGGCTGTGCAGAAGTCTCATGCATTCATTTGAATTGAGAATATTAAGATAGTGAGTTAATAATTGAGGTCATTAATAGGCCATAAATATAATATAACAATAAATAGTTGAAGAAGTTAGTCTCACGTAAAATTTCATCTTATGAGAATTAATTTCAATGCTAAAAGTTGGCCAAGGGTGAAAGTATTAATGTATCTATGTTTATAATACATGCACACCAACAAATAAATAATGAAATCACACACAGGTACATTCATGTTCTGGCATGTTTGTTTGCTCACCATCTGTGGCATACCCAAGGAGACAAACAAATGAACAATCACTCAAACACACACACAGCATTAAACACCACACATACCTAGTCCCATATACACATGTGCCTGATTGTGTGTTAATTGTAAGATCGATTTAATGAGGTGTTATTACTCTTGTGCTTCATATTTTAATAATAATAATTCCAAATTAGTGCATTTTGTCTGCAATTTGGGTAGCATAATGCATGTCTTAAGGGGCCATATGTTCACAATAGAAGTTAACTGTAAATAATACCAGTTAGAAGAACACTGGCGTTTGTATTCAATAGTCATAATTATGTAAATATTTCATTTAATATCCAAAAAATCAGTGAAAGAAATTGTTGATAATGAGTGAGGTGGCATTTGTTGGGAGGTTAGATGTATGGATTTTTCTCATTCATTTAAGAAGTATCAGCTATTTGTTATCCATTTTAAGAGAGGTTTTTAATTTGTGAGTTAAGTGTCTATCTTTGGGTCTGTTGCTGTATAACTCCAAACTTTATGGCATGATTTTCCATACTTTGCATAATCCTGTGAAGATATTTTACCTCTTAGAAGATTGGGTGCTTCAGTGATATAATGTTGTTCAGATCTGGTTACAATGGAACTCAGACCTGTGGTCTGAGCAAAGCATCTTATCTTCAGTCAAATGTTATAACTTTTAAGTGTGAAATAGGTATATTAGACAGTACAAATGAGCCATTATGTATGCATACATCACTGAAAATTCATGTGTACATATATATTTGTATTTTACTGTGTAAATGTCACTATAGTTGCGCAGTAATATACACATGTACCTTTACACATGTGAGTATACTTACAGACATGTAAACCCCATTCATAAAATGGGGAACCATTTCCTATATCTACATATTTATTTTAAGTCCTAGCATAAATGGTAAAGTTTCAAATATGGTGCAACATATAGAAGTGTCCTTCTGGGAAACATACTATAATTGGTCATAGTTAAAATATCATCCAATAATATGAACTGCTCCATTGTTATTGCAGAATAGATACTTGTTTTAGAATAATTTAAATCATGACACCAACAGTGGTTGAACTTTTAAAAGTTGGTTTAATACAGAGAAGTACAAACCTGTTTTTAGATATTTAAAGGGTGTCACATGTGACAACTTTAGTAGTTTCTCAGTTACAATTTGCCTTGCATGACTTGTCCATGCTCGAAACTTAACTTTATCATATGCAATATAAAAGTTTGTCAGTTATAAATGAATAGTTTGTGAGTAATACCCATTCAGATTGTACCTCTGGTGCATGAGTATAATGTAACGTTATATTTATATTAAATTCCAAACATGCTTTAAAGATGGATGTGCATGAGAAATTTAAGCCATGTGCATGGCTATCACAAGGTTGTCTTTTGTAGTCTTACTCCTTCAAATATTCTGTAGATAGATAATATTTTCAATATTTAATGAGTGAATTGTAATTTAAATTGAAAAAGAAACTGATATAGTAACTTGCATATTGCATTCATGGATAAGATAATTTGAACATGAGTAAAAATTCAATCCATTCAGGGACATAATCCACATGTGGGAAGTAAAAGATGATCGACTTTTTCAATTTTGTTGGTACTCATTTCTCAGGGATAGTTCTTTATTTAAGCCAAACTTTTGAGTAGCATGTAATTAGTAATTTATCATTATATCACATTTTCTTATCTTTCTCGCAACAGTTTTAATAATCTGTTTAATGGGCGTAATGATTTTTGGATAGTCACTGTGAAATGAATAAGTTGTATGAGACAAGAATCTATTACTATTTAAATATATTTGTTACAGAGTGAAAGAGGTATAACAGACAAATAATCTGAACAATGCTTAAATAATTATAAAAAATTTGTTTTGATATGCTTAATAATATGTCATTAATTTTTAAGTTAGATTTGCCAATCAAAAGTTCATGTTCTTTCAATTTTCATAGAAATATTGTTGATAATATAATAATCTAGTGATTTTACTCTTCCTTATGACTATTACTCTTTGTTATGAAATTTGTATTTATTTAAAACCATCTCTCAGAGAGAAGATGGTTGTGATATTAAAGAAGTGTTGAATATGACAATGTTGACCATTAAATAATGATGGATCTGTCATAATAGAATTTGGATGTTGATTCAAGAGCATTGGGAACTATTTTAAGGCCCAGTGTGTATCTTCCAATACCCATACACAGTATGTTTCCTGTGAAAATTTTATGAGCATATATCCTGAAAATCTTGACATGTTGAATATTTGAAAAAGATGTTGAAATAAAGTCACAATGTGGCACACATGAAACTGGCATTTATTTAATCAAGAGGGTAAGTCTTATAAATCCTAAAGCTGCATTTCATAGCTAATTCCAGTATTATCTTTGGATTTAACAGCAGGGCTTAATTATTAGAATACATTATAAGAAATATCATATTATTTGTGACAACCTCTAAAACCATCTTTCCATTCTATTATATAAATAATAATGATTTTTGACTTTTATAAAATTTTATGTAAAAAATTTAATTATTTATGAGATCATTTTTTTATAATAAATAACACAGGAAAGAAATTGCAAAAACATGAAAATGTGCTGTAATTAGTAAATGAATAAGTCCTTGTTCAGAATTATCTTAACATATATAACCTTTTAAAAATAATTCAAATTAAGATTTCATACTTGATGACTTTCCTTGCAGTAGTAACTATGCCCGGATGTGATGAATGATTCAATTTTCAGTCTTAATGTAACTATTTTGCTGATTAGAACTTCTAGGTAAGACAGATTACTTAGTCATTTAATCTATCAGTTGTAAAATACATAAAATAAAAAAGCAACGTAATGGAAATACTTCTATTGTAGAATTTTTGGAGTTTACATAGATATAAAATAGATATCAATTATACATTTATCCTGAATTTAAGCTCCTTAACCCTTTCTCAATGGCAAGCATGACGGCCCGCTCTCTGGTTCCTTACCTAGCGACGGAGAGCGTACCGGGACGCTCCGGCCCATCAGTTTTAAATGAGTGGGAGAACACTCCTGATACTCGGAAAGGTTTTCCTTTAGTCTGCTGTTAACAACAAAGGAATACATTCTCATACATACGGGCTATATCATTATAAATGCATAAAGATCGCCAGTATGGCCACCGTAGTGAACGGGTTAATGACATTATTTATCCACAATATTCCTCAGTATTTGCATGTACCTTTCTTCTCATCTCTTTTTAATTTCCCTCTAATGCATCTTATGTGCAACATAAGTCAAATATCTCAAAGATTTCCCTAGAAATTACATTCAAATGTTAGCTGATAGAGGTCTATCATTTCCATTTTGGCAATATCTCATCAAATGATTGAAATTTCCATTATACAATTGGTAAACTAGTTAGTAAGGATTTTATTTCAAATATTAAAATTTATACCTCTGGAGTCAAATTATGATTGTATAATAGAGCCACAAAGTGAAGAGTCTATTTCGGTATCAGTGGGTGGAGCATTGATAACCTATTGACTTTTCATGCAGTGAGTCTCTTCTACACACAGCAGTGTTTACCGATTCTCTCAATTTGCACACTCCTTAGACATACGCATGGAATATTTCAAAGAAAAACAAGAGAACGAATAGCGAAAGCTGGGAACCACCAGGAAATGA
The DNA here is from genome assembly GCA_947579665.1 of Sympetrum striolatum. Taxonomy (NCBI): domain Eukaryota; kingdom Metazoa; phylum Arthropoda; class Insecta; order Odonata; family Libellulidae; genus Sympetrum; species Sympetrum striolatum. Next base: position 24,819,308 of record OX388352.1, read on the forward strand.
AGGTCATATTTTGGAGTATACAGGGCGAGGATGTTTGCATGAGTGGGGATATACCCCTTCAAGGAGGGAATGCACAAACATTTCTTCCCAGGCTCTCTATTATGCAGAAATATAATGATTCACATCATGAAAAATAATATGGTAAATGTCTCAGAGAGGAATGAAATAAGTATATGCTTATATTCTCACAAACTGTATTGTGACTTTTAAAATTAAATCACCAATCAAAAGTGAAAAGTATGCATTTTTACGAATACAAGAGATGAAGTAGAGTTATGGTTACAAGAATGACCCTCTGAATCAAAATCCCTACCTGTTCTGTCACTTTTTACGGAGATTTTGAAGAACCACTTTAGGGTGGCATAGGATTTGAATCAAGAGATAAAGAATTATGGATTTGACATAAATGGGGCTTAATTTAACTACAATAATTAATTGAAACTTGGTAATATTGTGTGATAGGAATCTGAATATAAAATGCAGACTTAGATTTCTATTTTATTCTATTGATTTTTCAGATTTGTATAGTTTTCACATCCCAATTTCAATTGATTCAGAAGGCCTATGAGATTGAGGTGCTACAGTACCTTATGTGTTACTATTGAATGGAAGGCAGCTGGAAAGAAATGGTTTATAGAATATAAATCATACTCAGATTTCAATTAGGCTGGTCCAGTAAACTCCAATGCTGCAATAATTGATTGCCAATAGGTTGAAAATTTTGTATCATCTAAACCAAATAGCAAATCATTTGTGTCTGTGCAAATGATACAAAGATTAACTGAAGAAAAAACTAAATATTTTATTGGATTGGCAGAGAGTATCCATGGAAGGAGAAACTTGCATGAGAAACTTTACTCTGCTTCCCTAGTTTAATCAAACCTCCAACAAATCTCATAAAAAGATTTGCAGTTTTGAGTTCCATTGTAAATGACTTACATAACAACACTTGTAAAAATTTCTTTCTCCATGACAGCATTAATTTCAAAAAGATAATTAAATCATTATTCACTTATAAAATTCTCATTCTCATTTACTCCTACGCTTCGTCATTGAAGACTTGGTGTGACTTTGCTTCATTCTTCCGTTTCAAGGTTTTGGAGTTATTCTTCCTGTTTGTAATTATTTCCTCTAAGAAGAAATACAGTAAAGTATTAACAGTTTAAACAGAAATCTGAGTAAGTATCAGTATATATACTTTTGAGTTATTCCCTAGTATTCTTTTTTAACAATTTTTTCAAAACTTTTAGGATGGAGTACAGTCAGTTGAACCCTCAAGTAGGCGGTGACCATTCGATCGTTGAGATTGACAGGGCTATAAAGGGTCGACTGAAAACCTACTGGGTGGTGAGTGAAGCGCATAAAGACCTTATATCATTTCTAAATTATACTTCCGATCTTTTAATTCCGAGGATAAGGGATGAGCTAAGTAATTCTGCCCTTAAAATTAATATTGTGGTTAAGGCAAACTTTGAGAGGGGTGAGGAGACAATAGAACGAGCATTTAAAACGAGAAACATTAGGGTTTTGCTAGCCGATGATGTTGGGGAAATTTTAGAAAGTTTATTTGGAAAATTACTTAAGGAAAAATCCGAGATGCAGGTGAAGGGATCAGGGTGGGCGCTGAGTAAAATCTTGGGTTTACAACTCCGAATTAATCGTTACACTCCGTTACGCGGATCAACCTTTATTGAGTTACCACCCAAAATCGCAAGCAGAAAATCTGTTGTAAATGTTAGGAATGACGATCAGTTTTGTTTTAAATTTTTGGGGAAAGAACATACATAAAGACCCTCAACGAGTCTACAAATATAATACGGATGAATTCGACAATGGGTACGATTGAGATTGTATTGAATACCCAGTCAAACTCTCCGATATTCCTAAATTCGAGCGAACAAATAAAATTTCTATTAAGGTTTTCGGGCTAGACGAAAAAAACAATGTCTATCCAATAAAAATTGTAAATACCGAGCTCGCAGATCATCGTGACCTATGATATATTACAAATGACAACACGGCTCATTGATGCTGGATTAAAAACTTTGAGAGTCTAATCCATCTACATATAACAAAAATGACGTAGAATTTACATTTGCAAACGATGCTTCATGCATTATCATGACGAAAAAAATTAGAGACGCATACAGCGAACTCTAATAGTAAAAAACCCGCGAGAATTGAGCTTCCTATCGAGGGGGATAAGATATTAAAATTTACCAAACTCGGGCATTCATTTCCGGTTCCTTATGTATTCCAGTTCCATGCACGAACCATTCAGCTTTTGCTATGCTCTCATAATGCCCAATGGGTGTGAGACACCACAGCTTTACCGAGGTCCCAATACCGCACAGGTCTTTATGCAGAACATGAAAGAGGAAGCAGAGAGAGTATTCAAGTTATATAAAAACGTTGTACCAATGGAATCGCTTAGCCCGGAAGAAGAAGCAAATTTTAAGAATGCGTTGTCTTGTCATATTTGTGGTAAAGAGTTGAAGTCAGATGCCGTTAGAGATCACGATCACTTGACAGATAAGAATCGAGGGTCCACACATTCTTTTTGGAACCTGCAGTACAAAATGCCAAATTTTCTACCTGTGTTTATTCATAATCTTTCATCGTATGACGGTCATTTCTTGGTTCGGGAGGTAGACTATGATGATAAGAAAATTAATGTGATTCCGAACACCGAGGAAAAGTATATTTCATTCGCAAAGTCAATCGAAAATAATTTCACCATTAGATTTCTCGACACATGTCGATTCATGCCAGCGTCATTAGCTTCACTGGTAACAAATTTAAAAACATTTAAATATACTATCGAGGTATTCAGTGAGAAAACGAACCTAGTCACACGTAAGGGGGTCTACCCATATGATTACACAAACTCAATCGAGAAACTTGAGGAAACATCACTTCCGGAGAAGGGAAATTTCTACAAACGTTTCACACATTTTCTGCATGTTTGTAGTCTTTCTCAGACACAAGCTCGTCCGCTAATCTGTTGTAAATCAAATCTGTGTTGGCATATTTTAATATCGTAACAAAGAGCAGCTCAAGAAGTATATTTGAATGATTTTCTTTTTGAAATTAGTAACCCTGCTTTGTGAAGTTGTTCGGCTGGATGTAGGTTAAGAATGGTTTATCAATAACAAAAAGTTATAATATCATTTGTAGGACCCAAGTTTAACACGATTCAAAAACAAGTTTAAATTATACTTTTACAGGTTGGGGACAGTGATAAGGATTAATTTTACAATAATGCAAATATTATTAATCGTATATGTCATAGTCGAAAACTGCTAAACTGGAAGTTTCATAAAAAAAATCGAAAATTTTTTTATGCGCTATATTTTGACCTTTTTTTTCGAAAGGAATGAAATTAATTTTCATTATTTTCCTATGGCATTTGAAATATAGAGTGACTTCGTTATTAAAAATTAATATAATAAACCCTTTTTACATACTCCAAAAGTTTGTAACTGTTAGGTTACTTATAAATAGGAAAAATATCAAAGTTAATGTAATATTAGAACATGAATGTTTAAACATTTCTTTAATTATTATAAATAGAAAAAGATATTTGGTTAAAAAAGGTAACATTTATTTTTTTATCCCGCCTTCCGACGTAAAGTAGACTTTTGCTAAATATAGTGTAAGTATGATACTGAATTATATCTAAACTTATGGAAATGTTACAGTTTACTTATGAATATTTTTATTTTTCAGTTGAAAAAAGTTTACATTTTTCTGGAGATGCAGCATTAAAGTCAATGTTTAATAACGAAAGTACCAATTTTCCTCGGGAGATGGCATTAGCGGCAAAGATTGTAAAAACAAAAGTTCCAATTTTCCTCAAGAGATGGCATTAGTGTCGAGGTTTATAAACAAAAGTTCAAATTTCCCTCAAGAGATGGTATTAGTTTCGAAGTTTATAAACCAAAGTTCCAATCTTCCTTATATAGTACATTTAGGCCCGGTATTATACTATAATGTATAATGTGGTTATAATGTCCTTTCAAATCTTCCTTTCAACTAATGTGCACATTAAGTTAAAGTGGACATTAAGTGGTAGGGGTGTATTATAAAACGTTTTACACCTCTGTTTAGTTACAAGCCACTTTAATTAATAGATGGCTTGCCTGAGATTAATTCTCATACCCGTAGTTATGAGTGATATGAGGTTTATTTGAACAATGTCGCATCGTAATACGGCGCAGACGGTATTTGGATGATCTTATACGTCTCATATCTTTCATAATACTTACGGAATCAACATGGATTGTAAAAGAAATCCCAATTTTAATGTTGACGAACAATTGATCCTGTTGGATCTGATCGAGGAAAGAAAAAGCATTCTCGAGAATAGAAAAAGCGATGCAAATACTTGGAAGCAGAAGGTATACTTCGTTTTATTTTTCTTCTTTCGGTTTGTATTAATGAGAAAGTGTTTGTAATTAATCACACTGTGCATATGATAGGAGGAAGTGTGGAAATCAGTAGCTGCTAGATTCAATGCCCAGGTAGGTTCCTATAGATCGTGGCAGAAACTTCGAGCGAAGTATGATTCAATAAAAATGTCAACCAAAAAGGTCTTGGCTATTAAACGACAAAATTTACTGAGAACAGGAGGTGGTGCAGTGAGTTATAAAATCAAAAACCCAGTTTTCGAAAATTTTTGGGTTGATTGGATTAAATGGACGCGGATTGTTCTCAAGTCTTGACAGTGATGCTCCAATGTGTAAGGTTTACAGTTTCACAATTCAGAGAATTCAAAAAGAAATCTCTTACCGTTTGGTTATATCATATTTCCTTATTAGGTTCCACTGAAATTACAGCAGATGAAGCCCAAGTGATGACGGTAAATACTTTGTAGATATCTTGATTTAACTGTCATCTTAAGATTGAAACTAATGGAAGAGATTTAAACATTCACACTATTCTATTACTTGTTTATGCTCGGTGCTAACTACGATGAAATCTTGCTATTATCCGGATATTCAGTTGTAAGATTAGCCTATGAAATTTTTACTCGAGACATTCATCTAATATTGCTGAAACTTTCTTACCTGGTTGCAGATGAGCTAAGTTTGGAAGGTGACTCGCATGGTAAATTATTACTTACTGCTCCTCAAAGGTATAATCTCAAACATTAAAGCTTGTATCACAGATTACAGAATCTGAAGATCGAGTCTGGATATACCTACTTCTTTTATTTATTTTATCCATGTCATCATGCCAAGACCCTATTTACTCCAGATTTACAAATGACGGCTACTTTTGGTTGCTTAATGATTTCATTACCACATTCATTAATACCCTATAAGCAGCCTTATGGCATGTTGTAGGGTGTGATTGTCTAAGACATTAGTACTAAGTTGTTCTTGGAATACTAATTAGAATTTATGCAAAATATGTAGCTGTCATGGTATGATGTCTGAATCTAATATCAAGAAAGTGTATACTTTTCTATGTCATTGAAAACCATCCATTAATTTCCCATTTTTGCTTAAAAAAAGCCATATACATTAGTTTTGAAACATTTCTTATTGCATAAAGGTGCACACTAACTTGTGCTAAGTTAGCCTACAGCTTCTTCTTTTATCTTATTAAATGCATTGTAATAATTTAGGTTTTAACATATATTTATTTTCTCAATGAACATAATGATCCTTTATATTTTTAGACGACAGCATACATTCCCATATTATGCTGCGAAACCCTTTGCATGAGGCACTGAGAAGAGGAAATGAAGTAGATGGTATATTGAGCAAAGCTTTGAATTGAAAAATTCAATTCAAATTTTTAATTTTGTGAATTCTTTGTTTAAAAGAAAAGCAAATGGAACCTTTTACTTGTATAACTTCTTTTACTTCTTACTATAATCATACTTTTTACATTTATCACAACAAACTTTCATCAGCTGTCTTTCACTCAATATAGATCTTTGTTTTTTCATTTTAATAAATTTGATATGCTCTCATTGTTAGAATCATGTAAGATTTGGAAAATTTTTGATTTCAGTTATTGCAACGACTTCAAAAGATGATGGTCAAATGGTAGAAAGTAAGTTTTTGAAATAAAGCATTTTTAAGGCTTGGTGAAAATTATTTCACAATTTATATCTAATGGTTTACCCATTTGTCAGCTCTTTCACTTAAAATAATTGAGGATAAGGAAAAGGAGGAGAATGCAGAAGAATTTTTGAAGAATGATAATTTTATCAGTATGTAATAATTACATCTTAGATGTTAGTGGTTTATCTTGTACAAAATATGATTAGTTACATTCTTTAGATTCAAGAAGGCAAACCAAAAGAAGAAGATGCCCTAAGGAAAATTTAGATTTATTAACCAAAGCAAAATTAGAACTTATTGAACTGCAGAAAAGCATTTTATTAAAGGAATATAAAGAAAGAAGAGAGAATGAACTCCATGAAATTAAAGAAAAAAATTTCCAATGCAGAAGAACAGAAAATAATGTTGGAAATTAAATTAATTGAAAAAGAACTATTGAAATAAATTTCATTGTTATCTGACATTTATTGTTCTGTTTGATCATTAATTATTTTATTCCTCATATAGGATTCATATCAATGAGCCCCAAGGGCGTCGCCAGCCACTGGGCTAGGGGGGGGCAAGATGCCAGATAAAATGGAAAATGCCTAACTTACAGGGACTAGTTTATTCATGCCCGCTTCTTACTACAAATATGTCAAATCTTCCAAAAACTAAACTTATTGAAAACTAGAGGAGTTTAACGCTTATATGGCCAACTCATTAAACTTTCCAAGATAGTAGTTTACATAAGCAAACTATTGGAAACTTATCATAAGTTTTGTTTGGATTTCTAGTTTGGTTACGTCCGATTTCTATTAAAAATAAATTTTTTTCGATGATTAAGTATTTTGGTGCTGTAGATATAAACTTCCCGAGTCTTTGAGAGTTCTTTCTTCTAAGAGGTTGCCAAGCGTGAAAAGAAAAAAATAGTTACGGTTATTTGACAAACGATATAAAACATCTCAATAAATCACCACATTGGTACACCCATCCTTATTTGAACATCTTTCGTTATTAGACTATATCATCAGCAGCTTTCTTAGGAATGACTTGATCCGTTGCTTTTAAAATTACCTCCTCTTCTAAGAAACAAAATATCATTTATATCAGATGAAATTTTCTGGTAGGCTTACAATTAAGCCTGATTTTGTTATCTATGTATTAGCCAAGTTTTCAATTGAATTCGTCACATACCGGAGAGTACAAATTTGGTTGCATTAAAATATTCTGTAGACTCTTGATAGTCGATATTATAATTGAATTTGCAGAAATCAAATTATATACCACGGTGGAAAAAATGAAGGCGTCAACTTACAATTATTTAGACTAAGTATTAGGTTGTTTAACCAGCAGAGAGATGATACAAAACCCCGTCTTATGCACTGAGTGTTCAAAGAAAACAAATGTTTCCATGAATTGAAATTTTGAATGGACATTGCATAACCAGGTATGAGATTCGTGGGATTCTATCACAAGAGAAAAAATTGGCTGCATCGAAAAGGAAGCTGAAGAATTTAAGTCACAGTTTTAATCGTTTTTCAAATTTATTTCAAGTCATCAAGTCACAGTTTCGATAAATATGTGCGTAACTTACTCGCACATTACCTTTCAGCTGACTGATTGCTTCCAAAATGGTATATTATTAACAATATCATCGCAAATTAATTTTTACTGATATCTTGTATTGCTCCAATACTTTCACAAATTTCTACGGAAACCGGGTTATTGAAATATATTCGTAACTACATAGCAAATTAACTGGTAATTATAAAATAAAAAATTTAACAGGTAATTATAAACTAAAATTTTCTATCATCCCGAGTAATGAAAAGTCTACTGCACTGCCTTTTAATTGTCCAGAATGGTTAAGAAAGGAACCAGTTCCTTTGGAATTGTCGCTAAACTCATCTTGAGATGTGCCCTCCGATAACAGCCCTAAAATAATACAATCCTAATTTATGCAACTAATAATGGTATTTTACAAAAAACTACATAGATATTAACTTACGTTTTCCCGATAGAGGCCTCGAGCTATTAGCGGACTGTGAAAAAATTTTGAGGATGTCCATCTGTATCTTATGAAATCCAAACTAAACTCTCCTTCGAACTGTTCCCTGTGAATTTCTGAAATGTACTATTCACGAGCCTAGCTTTGCATTCACACCCTCAAAACAGTCACATGCAACAGATCTAACTGAGCGTTTTATCAACCTGTTTGTCTCTCAAACGTAATCTTAATCTCTGTTTTCAGGGTGTAAGTTTCGAATTACTTCTCAAATGTTCCCTTGTGTTTTTGCGAGGAGTGAACAAATCAGCACTTTCAAATTCTTCTCATGGGAATCTTATCTTATGGTGTGAGTCATCTAACAAAAGGATATGGTTAAGAAGTGCATGCGTTGAACATTGTGTGCGAAACACTCGTAGCGTCCCATTGATATCGATGTCGGCTCTAGGCCTGCTCTGCTACCGAAAACATCAACTTAGCTGTAATCGGAGTCATATTTACTGGCATGCAAAGCTTTCGCTTAATTTATCAAGCAAATGATTGGGGTTTTGTACTCTTCAGCGGAAAAAAGCACTGAGCTAGTCATTGGACTTGACTCTTGGGGGGGGGGGGTTAAACCCCTAAACTTCCCCCCTTTGCTGCGCCACTGCTTGGGCCTATTTGCAAAATACTCACCGCAAAACTTTCTTATGTCCATTTTGAAGGGAAAACGAAAAAAAAAAACTGAATCCTTTGTGTTCTGCGGGCGATTGTCGGACGATACTCAAGGAAGTTTGAGAGAGAGGACATAATCGCATAACCTCGCGCTCTGATCGCATCGAGAGGCAGTTCTAACTACATTGTTCACCCTGAAACCGAACTTTTCTTCTCTTGGGAGGGAAGGGGTGAAGGAAAGGAGGGATGGCTGTTGACTCTGCTGCATAGTATTGTTGAAATATTTGTGCTGCGCTGGAGGAATAAATGAATTTCCTACGAGGAAGTACTTTTTCCATCACTGGTGTTTACACGTGCCAACACTTGAATTTGTTTTGGATCTAAATTCTTTTCAAATACGCTCGTGCCTAATAATTGTTTCTACGACACATCCCGAACCAAAATACAAATGGGTCTCCAGGGGGGGCAGCTGCCCCCCCTGGCGACGCCCATGATGAGCCCCCTCTTTTGAGGAAATTAAAGGCTTGAGCTCCTTATGATAGTCTGCTTAGTTTATCACAAACACATAAGCTTAAAATCTTTAAAGCTTAAAGGAGAAAATATGCATTCAATTTGAATAAACTGATTGACCTGAAGATATTAAAATGTATTATGGATAATCTAATTATTAATAATTAGATTATTGAAAGATTCATCAACAAAAATGTTAATTACTGATTTGTGTTGAACCCATAAAATGATAACACTTCATGGATAATGCTGCTAGTTCTGTCATCAGAGTCAGGTACTGAATACTAGACAACAAACATGACTTTAGATCTTATGAAGCGAGAATTAATTAAACCTTAATTAAATGTTGAAAAAGTACAGTCTTACTGTAAACTTATACCTGGTGATATAATTTTCAGATGTGTGCAGTTTATGCATCCAAACACCCTCGGGAAATGAGCCAATTCATAAAATTTTTCTTGAGTTTTTTTCAACTCTTTGGCTGAAGAAGGGGTATTGACATATTTACATCGTAAACTAGCAATTTCAATAGTAACTTTTTTAATGACTCTGCTGGCTGTTGATTTATGAACTCCACAGAAATCACCAACTGCAATTAGCATGGAGCCTGTTGCATAATACCGGAGGGTCAAGAGCAGCTGGTTCATTGCTGTTAGAGCCATGTTTCTTAAATTGAAAATTATTCTTAGTAATCGATGTTTCAAAATACGAATTTCTACAATTTACTGACACTTAATAGGATACCTCTCTGTTTTGTGCACTATCCTCGAATAAACCTCACCCAACAATTTATTTACTGTATTTTTCTTCGATCTGTATCTAGTGAAGAACTCCTCATCACTCCATCTTCCTAAATTGCCAGGCCGTACTCTGAATACCCTTGCTTTTCTGGTGCGTTTGATCAACTGGAGCATTAAGTCCTCTTCTCCCTCCTCTAAATCTTCAAATTAATTCATCATTTACATCTTGTCTGCTGTTAATGCCAATTGGCTAACCTAGAACAGTATTCTTCATGTCAAACCGTAAAGATTACAGTGAAATTAAAACCTTATAACCCCTGCGCAGAAGCTATTTTCCACTCCAACCAAATCAACCTAAACAAGTTGAGGTAAATGTACGCACGGTATGCACTAATCGATGACAATGTATTACAATTTCACTTCGAAAGCTTGACGTATTGAGCCACTGTTAACTGCTATTCTTTTCATACAAGGGCTATAAGCTTACAATTTTGCTGTACACTTGATTATGCTGTATCATTACGATGAAACTGATGCTTTCAAAGTTTTATGAAAGGGTAAATTCATTTACATTGTTTATTCATTTTCTTATTCTTGGTGACTATAATATTTCTACTTTCATGCAGTCATTTACGAATTCACTTAGCATGTCTGTGTGAAGTAAGTCTATTTGGACGTAATATCTGAGTTCCACTTATACTTATACAGTATTTAATGCAGTAATTGAATAGATATAATTAATTGGCAGCTTTATACTAAATATATGTGTTTCACCGCCAATGTATAACTTATTACAAACCTTAAAGAATCTGATAACTGAAACATCCTTCACAACACCGAACAAATGTGTTATGATTTATAGAGAAATAAGCCCATGTCACAAGAAATATCTATGTAAAGGGAACATACCAAATTATTTTAAATATATAGAGGATTTCTAACTGTAAATTCCACTGAACAAACAAGAATTTTAGCGTTATAACACCTGAGGTGAGAGGCTATCTGTAGATATTTCCGCCATATAAATTGTTTACATCCATAATGCATTGCGGTTAAAGTTACTTTTAAGAATTAAAGCTCACTCGATCTGGCTTTTAAGTTAAGAGTCAATTTAGATACCAGTGAAGGCTTAAATATCGATTATAATACGCTTTCTTATAGATAAAGTGAACATTAAGTTAAAATCCACTTTAAATAGACATTATAATACCAGGCCTTAATGTATCGAATGTCAATTCAATTATAGCTATCGATCTCGGTATGGACATTACACGGAGATCGTGACAATTTGACTTTATTTGAGATTTGTCAATAGAGAAAAAAGATATTAAGATTCCTTCGATAGAAAGAGGAGATATAATAATTCTAATATATTAATAATCACTTCTTGTCTGGCAATGGCGTATGACTTAGTGGGAGCATCAGAGACGATAACAGGAATGAGGGATCTCGGTTTGTTCTTTTTTACACACCACTTCCGGATTATAAAGCCGATACATGTAATGTATCGGCTTTATACAAATGTAAAAATGATCATCAAAAAAATGGCGCATTGCTGGAAAAAATTACTCATGCATAAAGGGTAGATTATGATACAATTTGATGTAAATATCATTGCCACAAGTTGCAATGTATTGGAGAAATTAGATGATTAAATACAATGTGACTCACCATTCTGCTGGTTGCGTACTCAATTTTCGTTTTGCATCGCTGCAAGTGCAATTGAAAAGAGTTGGAAGAAATAAATAAATAGGAAGTTAGTGCATAAAATTGACTACAAACTGTGTTAAAAACCATGTTTCTACGTAGCAAAGTTACGAAGAAAAAAATTAATATAGCTCTCCATCGCTGAAGTACGCATTTGATAACATCGGCATAATTCATACGTTTTCTTTTTTTAAATAAAAAAGTTATTTGTGTTAAATTATTTACTTTTATCAATTAATTGTTATATTGTTTATTGATATTGTATTAATTATTGATATATTTTAGAAGTAAACGTCTCGAAAAAGATTCGATTCCCATGAATACATAAAAAATGGCAAAGGTCTATTTACTGATCGAACTTTTTAAATTAAAGTTTTACATTAACGCTATATTTTAAAACTTACGAGGAAAATATTTTTTTGTTATATAAATAATATTGTTGTGTTAAATGTTAAATTTAAATGTTACTGATAAATTTGTTATGAAAATAATTTTGTTTATAAATTTTGCCACTAATGCCATCTCTTGAGGAAAATAGGAACTTTTGTTTATAAACTTCAAAACTAATGCCATCTCTTGAGCGAAATTGGAACTTTTGTTTATAAACCTCGACACTAATGCCATCTCTTGAAGAAAATTGGAACTTTTGTTTGTAAACTTCGACACTAATGCCATCTTTTGAGGGAAATTTGAACTTTTGTTTATAAACTTCGACACTAATGCCATCTCTTGAGGGAAATTGGAACTTTTGTTTATAAACTTCGCCACTAATGCCATCTCTTGAGGAAAATTGGAACTTTTGTATTAGAATAAATCACCACATTGATGCACCCATCCTTATTTGAACATCTTTCGTTATTAGACTATATCATCAGCAGCTTTCTTAGGAATGACTTGATCCATTGCTTTTAAAAGTACCTCCTCTTCTAAGAAACAAAAAATCATTTATATCAGATGAAATTTTCAGGTAGGCTTACATTTAAGCCTGATTTCGTTATTTATGAATTAGCCAAGTATTCAATTGAATGCGTCACATACCGGAATTTGCAGAAATCAAGTTATATACTAAGGTGGAAAAAATGAAGACGTCAACTTACAATTATTTAGACTAAGTGATAGGTGGTTTAACCAGCAGAGAGATGATACAAAACCCAGTCTTACGCACTGAGTGTTCAAAGGAAACAAAAATTTTCCACGAATTGAAATTTTGAATGGACATTGCATAACCAGATGTGAGATTCTTGGGATTCTATCACAAGAGAAAAAATTGGCTGCATCAAAAAGGAAGCTGAAGAATTTAAGTAACAGTTTTAAAAGTTTCTCAAATTTATTTAAAGTCATCAAGTCACAGTTACGATAAATATGTGCGTAACTTACGCACACAATACCTTTCAGCTGACTGATTTGCTTCCAAAATGGTATATTATTAATAATATCATCGAAAATTAATTTTTACTGCTATCTTGTATTGCTGCAATACTTTTACAAATTTCTACGGAAACCCGGTTATTGAATTATTTTCGTAACTATACAGAAGATTTACGGGTAATTATAAATTATGGATCGGTATATTTTATATCATCCCGAGTAATGAAGAGCCAACTGTACAGACTTTTAATCATCCAGAATGCTTAATAAAGGAACAAGTAACTTTGCAATTGTCGCTAACTCATCTTGAGATGTGCCCTCTGATAACAGCCCTAAAATAATACAATCCTAATGTATGCAACTAATAATGGTCATTTTACAAAAAAGGGCAAAGACATTAACTTACGTTTTCCCGAATGAGACCTCGAGCTATTAGCGGACTGTGAAAAAATTTTCGCATGTCCATCTGTACCTTACGAAATCCAAACTAAACTCTCCTTCGAACTGTTCCCTGTGAATTTCTCAAAAGCACTATTCAAGAGCCCAGCTTTGCATTCAGACCCTCAAAACAGCCACATGCAGAAGTTCTAACTGAGCGTTTTATCAACCTGTTTGTCCCTCAAACGTAATCTTAATCTCTGTCTTCAGGGTGTAAGTTTCGAATTACTTCTCGAATGTTCCCTTGTGTTTTTGCGAGGAGTAAACGAATCAGCACTTTCGAATTCTTCACATGGGAATCTTATCTTATGGTGTGAGTCATCTAACAAAAGGATATGGTTAAGAAGTGCATGCGTTGAACATTATGTGCGAAACACTCGTAGCGTTCCATTGATATCGATGCCTGCTACCAAAAACATTAACTTAGCTGTAATCGGAGCCATATTTACTGGCATGCAAAGCTAGTCATAGGACTTCTTTGGGGGGGGGGGGTTCGAACCCCTAAACTTCCCCCTCTCGCTGTGCCACTGCTTGGGCCTATTTGAAAAAAATACTCACCGCAAAACTTTCTTATGTCCATTTTGAAGGGAAAACGAAAAAAAACTTAATCCTTTGTCTTCTGCCGGCGATTGTCAGACGATGCTCAAGGTAGTTTGAGAGAGAGGACATATTCGCATAACCTCGTGCTCTGATCGCATCGAGAGGCAGTTCTAACTACATTGTTTCCCCTGAAACCGAACTTTCTTCTCTTGGGAGGGAAGGGGCGAAGGACTCTACTACAAAGTATTGTTGAAATATTTTTGCTGCGCTGGAGGTATAAATGAATTTCCTACGAGGAAGTACTTTTCCCATCACTGGTGTTTACACGTGCCAACATTTGACTTTGTTTTGGGTCTAAGTTCTTTTCAAATACGCTCGCGCCTAAAAATTGTTTCTACAACACATCCCGAACCAAAATACGAATGGGTCTCCAGGGGGGGGCAGCTGCCCCCCCCTGCCCCCCTGGCGACGCCCATGATCGACGATTAGCGAGACATTAATGGGCGAGAACATTTTGCCGGTACAGCCTCTCGCGACCAACGCTGGACAGGAACTGTGCGAGGCGGAGGATTTTCATGGCTTAGTTTAGGAGGATGGAGGGGAGTTAGAGGAAGGGAGGGGAAGAGGAGGAAAGGTTGAAGAAGATTTGCGTCACGAATCCTCTTCGCGAATTTGTTTGAATGGATAATGAAAGCTCATCACATTTCTTTTCCTCTCCCTTATGCATGTATCACTATCGCCACTTCATGATAATGATTTAATCGGATTTTCAACGCTTGGCCGATCAATTGCCGCAAATAAGGCATTGCTATACCAAACTACTTATAATTGCCAACTAATTGCTTACGAAAACGTATAAAACTATTTGACTCCTGGGACATGACCATCCTTTTACCAATGCTTCGTTCTGTTGTCAGTACCTTAACCCATTTCCTTGAATGCTACGTTCTCTTAACATATTCCGTTGGTGGGTGATCCCGTAAGCTAGTGGCAAGGGCATGCATTCGTCCCAGAAGTTAAATGTTATCATCCAAGATTAATTCCCCAGACCGAAATCATTACGAGGATAGTGAAGCAAACTTTATCGCAAAAATATGATAATTGCACGATTCGGAAATTTTAACTTTAAAATTTCTTACAAAAATCGATAAATAGAAAATGAATCTTTAATATCAACTCTCCAGCCCCCCCCCCCCCCACAGCTCGATCCTAGATCCGCCACTGAGATCACGCATTTTTCTTACAAAAAGATTCCACGTGTCCTCAGTAAACATAACGCGCGCGTTTCATACTCCGGAAATTCGCACCTGAGTTCACTACGATCAACCACGATATCCTTCGAAATCGGCTCGCGGGTAAAGATAAACTCTGCGCTTAGGTTTTCTGTGCCTTACCAAGTTAAGGTCGAAATCTATAATTATGGCTTTGTGATCGGATATTCCATCGCAAACAGATGTGTTAGATACTCGCTCGGGCGTATTCGTAAGAAAAAGATCTAAAATGCTTATTTCCCTGGTAGACTCTTTGACTAGCTGGTGTAATATTTTTGTATTAAATTCAACAAGGTCCCACAAGAGTCATTGTCCCGAGCTCTTTTCTTGACTACGTGCTTTTGCCAATCGATGTCTGGAAGATTAAAATCTCTTCCAATTATCATTATGCTATTGTTGTTTTTACGCGAGTAAAAATTTATTTCATCGCTTAGGTTACGCAAAACATGACGCGAAGAGTTGGGCGGCCGGTAAAAAGCACATACATGTAGATTGGGTTTATTTGGCTGACTAATGGTACACCATACGCTCTCGATGCAACTGTTGGGATACGTATGTGAACTACTCCGAAAAGAACTTTTAACCGCCATAAATACTCCTCCACCCACTTTATCCTGACGGTCCTTTCGATAAATCTTAATATCTTTAGGAAATACTTCGTAGTCATTAATATGGTCTGTTAGCCAGCTTTCGGTGCCTATAATTATGTCGGATGAGATGTTCTAGATCGGCTACTTTGTTTTTGATGCTTCTACAATTTATGATGGCAATCGATAGTTCATTTACAATGAGATTCATTTACAATTTACTCGCACTATTTACAATTTTAATGGTTCTGTATAGAGCCAAAAAAACTTTTGAAATAATTCTCCTTTTGGAATAGCATTGCTCCTATTACTACGTCACTACCATCAGTCTGTAAATATGAAGATAGTTTGAAATTTGTGTACACCGATCAGTCCTTAATTTTCTGTAAACAGAGCTCGTGATTTTCATCTCACTTAACTCCTTTCTTCAGCTGAGGCTCAATTTGAAGTAATCCCTCTTGATGGAAATCAAAAGGGATATATGAATAGAATGGTGCCAGTGTATTTTGACAAATATCTTAGACTTGTGGAAGGTAATACTATGTAGCTCCTACAGCTTTAAATAAATCATGTTCCATATTGCCGACATTGAAACAAAATCATCTCTTTCATATATATTTTGAGTACCTCATAATATATGTACATTATATGGTAATTAATGATGTATGTACATCATTAATTACCATATTTTTTGTTATAGTATTATTATAATGTATAATTTTATTGAACATTCTAAAAAAAATTTCATTTAAATATACAATAGCTATGATTTGTAACTGTTTTAGTAATTTTATTTTATAGAATTAAGTGTCCCAGTTTTATTTAGGATTTAAACAGCTGTAATTCCTTCATTCATTTCTATTTTCATTTTATAAAAATGCCTTAATATATTATTTCAAGCGATTATTCTTGATCATTTTAGTTCTCTATTGTTATCTACACAGGAAATACACTGATATACTTGAATGATAGTGGGATATAGTTGTTCTACATATGCTTGATTACTAAAATCAATGGTAGCAGGTTTACTATGTGGAATTCCATAAAAATAAATTGAAGAAATAAAGTCACTTATACTATTTTCCATGTTTACTTCACACACGACCAGTTTCGTAAGTTAACTTACATCTTCAGGTGACAAGAAGTTACAATGCAGGGTATATTTAAGGAACCAAGTGGTGGATTTGGTTGTGGGAAGTCCGGAGTGTGGGGGTGGGGGTCAAGCGAGAGGGTTGAAGGAGTGGTAGAGGAGGAAGAAGTAAAAGGCTGTAAGGGTTAGCAAGTGATATTAGGGACAAGGCTCTCTGGGGGGTAGAGGTTATCTGGGAGAGAGTTTTTCCAGAAGGTACAAAGGAGCAAAGGGGAATGAGGCACATCAGGAATAATTTCATTGACAACATTCTCGGAAGCAATTTTACCACCGAAATTTCCCTATGTTCTAAGAAGTTCATTTTTGGACCTTTGGGAAGAATGTGTAAGATCTCGGGAGTAAAAGAGGAGAAATGCTGGAAAATATTTAGATGTTGGGCAAAGTGAGAGGTGGGAAAATTAATAAGAATAGATTTCAACTGCTCTTTTGCGGAGATTTGAAAATTGCACCCACATTGACCTAAATAAAGATCATCACAGTCGGAACACTTTAATTTATAAATTTCAGATTTAAATCCTCATTTATTTTATCCTTATTGTTCACAAAACGTTAGTGAAGGTTGTTTTTATTATAAAAAGCGTGCTTAATTAATTCTTTTGGAGGGCATTTATCTATTAACTTAGCTTCAAAACAACCACTTTATGCAGTATATTTAATGGTTTAAAATTCATAATTGGAATCAGACTCCAACATTGGGATATGAGTTAGACAATGAATGAGATCATTAAATGTAGTATTTTTTTGGGCAGGGTGATGGTTAGAAGAGGTAGGGATGGTGTGGTCGGTATAGGTGGGCTTGCGGAAGATGGAAAAGGTTATTTATTATTTGGTCAATGGAGGGAGAGGTCCAGAAAATTTAGGGAAAGACGGCTTTCCACTTCTACCGTAAATTTGATTGATGGATGAATAGTGTTCAAGTAGGAGTGGAAACCTGACAGTTGTCTTTCTATACCATTCCAAACACTTAGAACGTCGTATAGGTATCTAAACCAATATTGAACATAGTTTAAACATTTACAATGAGAACTAAACCATTTTGTTTCAAGAGAATTCATGAAAATATTGGCTAGTAAAGGGGAATCCTTTTTGAATCCGTTCCTGAAAGTATGGAAATGTAAAACTTGGAAAGTGAACTGAATTCGTACATACATTTCAAATAAGCAGTTTATTGTTTTCCAAATGATCTTAGCTTTGATTCCAGACCACCATTTACATTCCTCTATGCATTGTAAATGGGGATAACAGAATCTTATTTTAGGACCTTCCAGGTATGGTATCGACTTCAAATATAGAATTAAATAAGTTTTATCCCTACCAGGTCGTTTTATGTATTCACATCTTCCAAAAGTTCCTGGGTTCAACACCTGACAGGTCTACCATTTGAATCATACAGTGGGAATTTCAAATATTTTATGATTGATTTACCGAGAAGGTGGAAATACTATGGACCATGCATGTGAACAGAAATAATGAATGTTCCAAAAAAGGTTTATCTTTTGATCATTGCTTCAACTCCAGGCCACCAGTTGCATTATAACATTCAATTTAACTGGAATACGGAATTTCTGTTGAAGACATTCCCTATGTATAGATTTGGAATTTTAGAAAAGGTTAGAGTTGCCCAAACCAAATATTTATGTGCAATATCATCTTACAAAAAGGTCCTTCTTTGTTCGGTTCTTCACTGAGGCATTGATGATGAATGATGTATTTGGAGTCAATGGCTTGTACATACTCTACAAAGCAGTGTACTAGGCATCTCATATTCATTCGTTTTGTTTATGATTTCTTGAAGTTCAAGAATGTGTTCCATAGTGCTGAAGACTTCATGGAAATGAGCTTGTTCTCTAGACTTGGCCAAGGACAGGGTAGTCATTAGACTTTCAGCTATTATGCTCATAATTTTTGTACGTATATAAATGTAAACAACTGAAATGAGGCTGAGGATGCAGCAATTCTTCCTTACTTGTCTTGCAATCCTTCTGCATGGTTCCAGTCCTTGGGAATTCTCCCTATAAGAATTAACAATCTCTCTTACATCAGATTTCAGATACTCTGCTGACACCCCATCTGCTTCCCTTATCTTCATCTGTTTTATTACTTATTCTAATTACTTCATCTAAGAGAATGGAGGGGGATCATGCGACTTTTTAAATTCTTCAGTTTTCTTCTACACCTGAAAATGATAGCATGGATATTGCCTGTAAATAATCTGGGCCTTTCCATCTTTGGTTGCTACGTGGTACAGAAATCTGACAAAGATAGCTTTTAATCCTCTTGTGTATGGGAAACAATAATTTGTGGGAATCTTCCATCTTTATTTTGGAGTAAATTCTGAAATAATAAGAGATCTTCATCCAGCAAGTTGCTAGAACATGTAAATAATTTCATATATAAACTCTAATCGATCCTGGTATTGTTCCCAGGGCATTTTATATACTACTCCATGAGACACCTACGGGGTCTCAGAACTTGGGGAAATTAAGTGAAACAAATCTCTGATCTGATGTATACGAAGTCTTTTGGGCCTAGTATAGGTGAGAAGCGTTATTTGGTGAGAGTCCATATCTTATGATTGTTTAGAAATCGCAGTTATTATTTCTATTTGTCAGTTACTTATAGGTACTTTTCCAGTAGATCTTTTGCCATAAATTTTGTGGTATGTACATGAGACTCCAGTGTGAGGTTCTTGACTCACTTCATACAGTATTTGAAATGAAGAAATAATGTTTGAAACTAAGCTTTAATTTAAGTACTCTCATCGAGTTGTTTTTTTATCTTGTATATACAATACTTCCAGAATGTTAACAACCTTAATCATATATGTTTGCATGTAATTTATTTATGCAAACACAAATAGGTTACAGAAAATCTCAAAAAAGTTAAACAGAAGGTCTAACATTTAAAATTTCTCTGCAAACATGAGTCTCCTAGGAAAAAATAAAAACACAGTAAAATTTCACCAAAGTATATTTAAAAGCTCAGTGACCAGCTTCAACAACTAATATTCATCTTTAGAGAGACTAATAATAGTCCTTCCTGAAGATGATGATTATGAGTTGAAACTGGTCGGTGAGTTTATAAATATACTTATGTAGAATTCTACAAAGTTGTTTCATTTCTTCAGTTTATGGAATTCCACATAGTGAAGACTACCACCATTTATCATATCATGAGTCTCCGACATCTGTATAGGTTTATGAGACCTACAAAATTCCCCTATAAATGTACCCTACTGATAATTAGCCCCTCACAAGGTTAAGGTTGCATAGAGGTATCAAGGTTTATGTGGTTCCACTTCAATCTCAATGCCAATAAAAAATGGAAATTTTAGTCAGTGATCAAGCACATACTTACCAATGCATGGAATCAACATACTTAATATATAATAAAAAGGTCTCCTATTTTTACTCCTATAAAGCTGTTACTTTAACAGAATTTATAGCAATATTGTAATTAATATTTGCTACACCTCTATTTCCAAATATTTGTATGAGGAGAAATCTTCCAGCAGTGATATACCAATGAAAATATATTCTATAGAAGGAGATCCAGTCAATATCATCTACCCTTGACCTTACCCATTCAGGCTCAACAATTTATATCATCCAACAATTTACAATTCCAACTGCCTTTTTCCTTACATGCTATCTTCCAGTAGTAATCGCTACCCTTTCTAGAGCTGACCAAGCCATTTCTTCTCCTTCCATTTTTTGCATAGATTAAGACGGTTTCTTCTTCTCCAGCACTTTCTCATTCTTTTACCTATCCAGTCATATCACATTTTATCCTATACCTAACATAAAACTCCAAAGCCACTTTTATATTTTGTACATAGGTATGTTTAATACCCTTTCAGAAAAAATTATTCAGATTATGAATTCACTAGTATTTCCCTGATATATTTCTGAGCACCATCAATTATACCATCATCATCATCATTCTCTCTACATATACTTTCATCGATACCGGAATTCTTCAAATAAGTTAACCAATTCTTGCCGTTAGATATGAGAAAAGTGTTATTTATCTCACTAATTTTATTTTCTCTTTAATTTTATACGTAGCACGATACACATTTTACAATTAAATACCAGAAGAATAGCTGATCTTTTATTGCAATAAATATTGTTTACAAAAATTTTAATTGATCAGGGGAACAAAGGATTCAAAACTTGAAAATAGTTCATACCTTATTACCATCTATATGGTTTGACATTTTGTCTCTAAAAAATAATCTGGATCCTGAGATTGAGACTTTTTCTTTACTGGAAACCGATGACTGTTAAAATTCCGGAAAAAATTAGATTTATACCTGCGAGCCGCCAGAGGCGTATGGCAGGGGGTGTAATACACCATCATTATTCAATCCACTCTATTAGCATCTCTAATAGCCTGGGGAAAAAACGACACGATCAAACCAGACTGAAAAATTGGAAGCGACCAAGACACTCCGCGGGGCCCCTATTGTAGTAATACTTTTATTTAATGAAAAGATAGTTCGAATCAAGGCAAAGTCGCTTGTTTTATATGCCGACGAATGATCTTCAGCCTCCAGAAACGGAAGAACACCTGCCATCATTTTCTTGGGGATTGAACAGCCATAGGACCGGCTCAGATAATAAAATTGACTATGTGTAAAACTGTGTCTAATAATTGACGAAAAATTATTTATAGCGGTGACATTAAATTCCTGCCATATCGTGGAGCAGTATACATTAGTAGATATAAGCTTAATCTAACAGCTTCAAATTGCGCTGAAGTTGACAGATTTGATCCTGATGCAAAAATTCTACTTATGAAGAAATTTTATTGCAATAATACAGTTTACTCGAAGTTCATTCGGTAAATTTCTAGTAATTTACCGTTCACTCATCTATCAGTAAATACTACTGTTAAAGGGCACACTTTCTGAAGGAGTAATGAGAAATACTCTTCTGCTCTTACATGGTGATAGGGTCACGTATTCCAGTCATCCTTATAAATAGTAAAACATTGAATTTGGCACGTTATTAAACAAATTTTCGTCCGACTCTTAGAACATCAATCATAATCCTACCTAAAAGAATCTATGTAATGCAAAAACTGTAGAATCTCCTACGATAAATATCACATAAGCCAAAATTCTTATCCAAACAATACTATAAAGATAATACTATATTATTTTCCGCTTCAAGTCCAGCTAAGAATACATCATCGGTAAAAAAGGAATATAAAATATGTAAGTGCATCCAAAACTATATCCTCAATACGTTAATCCTGCAGAATCAACTTTCACAACATTTTCAGTTTTGCTCTCTCAACCTCCCTCCCAGTGTTCCCAGTCTCGTTTGCAGAATCGAAATAGTGGAAATAGTGCCTCGCTCGCCTCGCTGATCAGCGCGCCCTGTCCTGTCACGCCAAGTGCTGGGGAGAACGTGTGGAAAGATGGCGTCTAGATTCCATCAAGTGAGAATACTATGCCTGGAAAATGAATTTCGTTTGGAACCTAAGTACGATTTTCCCTGTGTCGTGCTTGTTCATTACGACCCAGAAGGATTAAATGTAACAATACAGAAAGGTATTTTGGTGATTTTCTTCACTGGATGACGATATCTATCAGCTAGGGCATGATCAGCTTAAACGCTTGTTTTCGTTAAGCATCGCTTACTTGCTTAATATTCTTTTATTTTATGAAGTTTCGTTGAAAATTTCGAAATATTTGCAATTATTTAAGTTTTGAATTACAATTCCTGGCCGTTCACGGAAGTTTTTTTCTTTCATTGCCGATGATAAAATTCGTCCGTCGCACGAAATGTTTCATGAAAACTACATATAATCATTCGTTTTTATGTGGTTTCTCTCTGTATTTATTGATTATAAGCTGCATTATGAATCCTTAAACAGTGCTACAGTGGGTAAATTTGTTTTTATTTTAATGAGAACTTTGTTTTCTTTCCATCTGCCGGTGACATGTAGAATAATATCTACCCATTGAATTTTTCTTCTCGTTATCTGATATAAAATTAATGAAGTTTTTATTTCTGCGTTTCATTGTTATATTTTTCAATCTGCAGCCTGTGCCAGCGACGAAAAACTTGTGGAATTCCTTGTTTGTTCAACAACAGACTGCTCGAAAGTTGGATCAAGAGGTTACCTCTTCAATCTAGAATTAGAGTGTCTAGTACTAAAGTTTGATAGTGATGCAGGTATGTAAATGATTTTTTATGGATGTTTAATTAGAAACTCAATTTCATCGCAGTCGTCCATATAATTTTGTTTAAGTACGCTGTTGATGAAACAATTATTAGAATATCATATCTATATTCTTCTGATTTATTTTACATTAGTTACGAATTGAAATTTGAAGTTAACTGGGATGAGTGTTGTAAATGGTTGCGTCGTTTATTGTAATCATTGTTTATAACGTGTCTCATTAACATCATGGTCGTGTATCTTTTTTATGTGCACAAGTTTGTGTCATATAAAAGCACAAATTCTTATGTAGAAGTTTTATCTTAAAGTGATTCCTTTCGTGGTACAATAACCTTTATTATATAAATTTAATGTTTACGGCTGGTTGAGTCCTAAGGCGCAGTGACCAGTTTTTGAAACTAGAAATTCATTCAACATCAACGGAAAGTACATTTTTCTGGCGTCTTTTACCGCGAGGCCTTCAAGTACCGCCTAAGCATATATCGGTCCCTTAATTCTTTTTGATACCCATATTTCTGTCAGTTATCAACTGACTCAAGTGTTTCATCAGTGGAGACTCCATTGATAGAGATCTCTCCTCAAGCAGTTACACTTTTCAAAGCTATTATGTTGATAGAAGTTGACCATTTATAGATTTTTTGAGATTTGTAAAATAAAATCATGTTTTTAATGAGGTTTATGTTGTAGATTCTAATCTGCTATGCCTCGTAGTGAAGTATTTAGTCATAATACTTTGTAAGTTTAGCATCTTATCAACTCGCTTGTTTGTGAAAAACTTCGACTTTATCTTACTTTTTTATGAGTATGAAATATATCTCTACTACTTTGCGAATAGCTTATTCACTATGAAGACTATGTTTGCTTAAATTCATGAAACATTTGGTGATCACTCCTTTTCAAGGCCAAATATTTATTTGATATATTTTACAAATGTTGTTTAACATAACTTTTAACCTTAATATGGGCACCAATGTATTCCTAGCTATAAAATATTTTAATATGTGTTGTAATGTATAAAATAAATAATATGGATAGCAGATATTTGATTTTAATGAAGTTCTAATATTTCTGCCAGCTTGACCTTATAATATACAGTGTATAGAATTATTTTCTAATGAATTATTCATAATTCACATTCTAACAGTGTTTACAAGCAATTTGTTTTAGTTTAGCAACAAGTTTTTTATTTGATAAGAGTGTATATGATCAGAGTTTGGTCCATTTCAACATTGCAATAAAGGAAAAAATAAAATTAAGTTTGGAATTGGCTGAGTTAAGGGACTAAGTAAAGTTTTTCCATTTTGTAAACTGAAAGGATATAAATTTTAATAACTTAAGTAACATAAGTTGTTAGCTCTATATAAGTGAAACCGATCAGTCTGTACACTTTATTGGATGAATAATATTCTATGAATCCATCTTCTGTAGACTGCGAATGCTCCATTTTCAGTATGCCGTTTTAAATTATTTATATTTATGATTGATACCATTTCATGTAATTTTTGTTTGTTGGTTTTTCCCCTCAGCTTCAAGCATGATATACATATAAAGGTGCAATCAGAGGCTTGATTCATCATATGTTGAAGTGCATAAAAATTGCTTTAAATGACTGTTGGTCTATTTAAATAGCATCATATATTTCACTTATTTATTCTTATTGATTGAAATACATCCTCTCGTCAGAATTTTCAACAAAATAATATAGCATTAGTAGTTCTCATGAATAGTATAATTTTCTTGTCTTTTATGAGTTTTTGGGACCTGTGTTAATGTTGTTTTGTATTTTAAATTATTTACTTTTAATGTATTTGTATGCAATTTGATTCATTCTAGAATAATTGTCAAATTTAATTAGAAATTCTGATGACAGTTTTAGTATTGATAGATTGATAAATAGCTACAGTTACTTAAAAAATATGCATCAAGGACCCATGTGGTCATAGATGGTCATGTGGCACGAAATGCTCATTAAAGTTTTTGTTGCCGATATTCACATTTAATAATTAATTGTTTGGAATACATTCTTAACATATTACATTGGTGGTTGTGTTCCAGATGCCCATGGTTTCCACACATCTCTTACTAAAATTAGATCTGGGAAAGGAGTTTCTGTTTTTTCAGAACGTACAGATGATTCATCTGCCATGCAGTATTTCCAGGTATTAGATAATCTAGAAATGCTTCGTTTGTTAGCATTTATTTTACTAATGTGATTGGAAGAATTTGAGTGTGAACTTTTTTATGGTATTGAATAATTTATTAAGAAGCTTTTTCATGTTTTAGTTTTATGGATACCTCTCTCAGCAACAAAACATGATGCAAGACTATATAAGGACCAGCACTTACCAGAGGGCGATTTTGGCAAATTTAGCTGATTTCAAAGACAAAGTAGTGCTTGATGTTGGTGCTGGCTCAGGTATATTATCATTTTTCGCAATTCAGGCTGGAGCTAGAAAAGTATATGCAGTTGAAGCTAGTACCATGGCACAACATGCAGAGGTAAAACATTTTAGGGTTAGAGCTGTACCCTTACTAGTAGTGTAATAGCCAATCATTGGTCAATATATATGTAATCATGGTCTTGGTCTCCATTAATTTTCCATTCTTTGCATCATCAATCAAAATTTACAATATTGCTCAATAAGGTTGAGATTTTTCTGTTGGTACTTAGAATGTATATTTTCTGTTGTATATTTATTTCAAATTAGTGTGAATTGTTCATTATTTCTTAAATATTTTTTCTCTGAGGATTATTCTTTGGTGTAAGTATGAACACAGATTTAATTTCAGAGGCTTGTTTAAGAATATGCTTGTCAGAAAGGAAAAGAAAACTCTTATTGAGTGAACACAGATCAGTTTTGGAGGTATATCTGGAAATGTTTGGGCCATTGTTATTACAAATTTTCAGAATCTCTGTAATAAATATTCATACTTCTGTTCCTATCCTAGATATAGAGTATCAGAAGTATTTACACAGTTTGGTGTTTACTCCAAATCGTGAATGTGAATTCAGATAACTTGACCTGTCTGTCAAGCTGAGAGCATTCAAAATTATTTTCTAATTCTCAGTTCAGTTGTAAAATACAAGATATGATGGACATTACAGCCAGTATGGCGGTGAATGATAGAGGTTTTCTGTATTTGATATAATAATGTTCATAGCCTTTTCAAACTACTACTATTCCTCCAACATCATTCTTATGATTACTCTGGTTTAGCAATCATTATTACATTCCCCTTTTCCCTACCTTCTGGTACATTTGTGTCCCAATATTTTGAAACTCTGGGTATTTAAGTTGTATTCACTTTGCATATTGGATGCAAATCTTCAGATGTGGGATGATGCTATTATGTTATTCGGCATTCTGCTATTACCTCCACAACAATGAAAATATTACTCAATATATTTCCCTTTAAAATATTCTTTGCAATGAACTCTAATCTTGGTCAGATTTGACAGTCCAGCATTACATTTCTGAAAATCATCACTTTTCATGTGTATCCTTGACAGTCTGGAACTGTCCTTCGGCCATATGAAGACTGATAGAGTTCACACTGCCCCACGAGGGGTTTTTTGAGCTTATCCTTGTTCACAAAAAATTATAATCATTGAAGTGAAAGGCAGGTTCTTGGCGAGACAGTTTCAGAGTACCGTCCTCATAATTTGAATTAAAATGAAAATTTTTTAATTGATAGAATGTGAGATATTGCATTAATTATTTATTCTAAACAAATTTTAGGAAGTATGAAGGAAAAAACTTTGCCAAGTCTTATTATTTTTCATACTTCCTAGTATAGAGTTTCATGCTTTTAAGGCTTTGTATATTGATTTTATTCAAATAGATATTTTTCAGTAAATTTTTATATGGCCTTCTTTTATCAAAATCCATCTGCAGCTCACAATCACTTTTTCCAAATTCATGTGGCCCTCTCCAACTTCCCAGTTGTGCTGGCCAGATCTAGAATTGTAATCAATATGATTTTCAAGTTCTGTATTTTAGGAAAGGAATTCTTTGTTTCTATAAGGATTGACTATAGAATGTTATTTTTCTGTACTTAATAAATACCAGGAGAGAGTTTTATTTCGATCCTGGAGATATGACATCTATTTACGTAGAAACTCATTTAAACAACTTGTCATTATTTTTCAGGCTCTCATTAATGCAAATAATTTGAAAGGAAAGATTGTTGTAATTGCTGGAAAAATTGAGGAAATTGAATTGCCAGAATCTGTGAATGTTATCATATCAGAACCAATGGGATACATGCTCTACAATGAGAGGATGCTGGAGACATATTTGCATGCTAAAAAGTGGTTACTTCCTAATGGTGAGTGATTTACTCCAAGTGCTCTCCTGAATTGATGTTGTTAAGTTATTCTTAAATGTTCCCGAGAAAGATATTCACCATCTTTCAGGGGTAAGCGATTTTTTTTTCCATTTCTCAAAAGCAACTGCAAGTGGTTTACTAGTGAGCTTTAAGATGCTGTGTGTATAAGTTGTAGTTTTTCCATAAAATCAATTCAGAGCACAATAGGAAGATGTATTTTTTATGGAATTATATCTAACCATCAGGATTGTAATTATAGAATTTAGTCTCAAGAATTTTGCTTATTCTTGATATGGGAGCATTGTATATACTGCTGGTATATACTATAATTTAATTTCCCTAGCTATTTAGTTTTATTATTATAGATTCGTGATAATTTCTATTGTTGGATAAGCAGTCAAGAATATTACTAAAAATATTAGTATCCACTTAGTACACTTTTGGTAAAAGATAAATAATGTAGTTTAAGGTTTAACTTATGTATTTCCTCTGAATTGTTGTTCTGAATAAATAAATTTTAAAGATCTTCAAAATGAAATTTTTACTTTGAATAAGGAAGCATATGCCATAAACCCAAAGTTAATAGAGAAGTTAAAAAGTTGTTACATGATTGGGACTTGCATCTCTCACATAGAACCTGCCCTAAAAGTGGGAGAACTGGGTTAGAGTCCCTGTCATTTTGCTATTTTTCACTTCTTATTTAAATAAATCCTATTTTAAAAGATTATAGTGAAGTATAAAATTTTCTAACAATCAATAAACACTTCAATCTTTTTCTTTTATTCAGGGCGGATGTTTCCTAGTCGCGGTGATCTCCATATAGCTCCATTTTCTGATGACACATTGTACATGGAGCAGTTTAATAAGGCAAACTTTTGGTAAGTGGAAGCTGGTATATTGGAATACATTTGATATAATTGATAAGTTTTAGAGATAATGTTCAGTTTCATGAGAAAATATTTCACTCACTGCTAGATAATATGAGGTACATTCAAAAAGTTTCCAAGCTTATTTTGTGAGAACAGCCAACCAGACCATTAATTAGGAAACATACGTAGTATTTCCCTGAAAATACTCCACCTGTTACATTAGAATGATCTCTGAGTAGGTGTGTTGTCCTGATAAAGCACCCCCGAATTTTGACACCAGAGATCAGGACCTCTTCCGGCAACCAGCTTTGCGCAGCTGTGAGATGATGGCAATGTAGAGTTCCTTGTTAACTGTGGAACCCTTAAGAATGAATTTGTGGTGGACGACGTCAACCTACACAGTCACAGCACTGACAGGCACAGACTAGCGCACCTGTACACACAATAAGTGGTGCTATGTACCACCAGAGTTTTAAATTCCTCCTGCTCGGCATTAAAATCTCGGCTCACTGGAAAAAATAAGTTCTGGAATTTTTTGAACGTACCTTCTAAAACAAGTTTTACAAAAATGGTTTAAATCCTGTGTCTGTTCTGTTAAAATTGTTTGTAACCAATGGAAATAGTTTTGTTTCTGTTGATGATGGTAATGTCATATTTTTCTTTTATTAGGTACCAGCAATGTTTTCATGGTGTAGATTTAAGTAGTTTGCGACAAGCTGCCATGAAAGAATACTTTAGACAACCAATTGTTGATACTTTTGATATTAGAATATGTATGGCTAAGTCATTGCGTCATTCAATAGATTTTCATGCTGCAAATGAAGCAGACCTACATAAAATTGGTGAGAAAATGTGACATAGTTGGCTGAATTTAATATTTTTTAACAGCTACTAATTACATTTTCCTGTCTTCAGATATTCCACTTGAGTTCCACCTGTTAGATTCTGGTACCGTCCATGGACTTGCCTTTTGGTTTGATGTAGCATTCATTGGATCTGCTCAGACAATCTGGCTCTCCACAGCTCCAACTGAATCTCTTACTCATTGGTATCAAGTCCGTTGTCTTTTAGAAACTCCTATATTTGTCAAGCAAGGTCAGTTGCTGACAGGAAGAGTGTTACTTCTGGCGAATAAAAGGTAAGCTCATGCATTTTTCTCTAGTTTTCTCTAAAGGAATGTTCTGAGTTATATCAGGCATTTGATTACTTACACAGTGAAGGAAAACTTGCTTGAATCTATTTTTATATCCCTTGTGAGTTGTATCATGCCGGCCTTAGGGGATCCTAAAGTTAACAATTACAGAAGACATTGTAAATATCTCTGTAATGATATCATAGACCGATTGAAATTTTGTTGTGACTTTATGTTCAGGTCTGGGGCTTGCAATCTCTTTATCATGAGCACTGAAGATCTCTCTTGCAAATTAGGTGCTTTTCATCTAAGTAATAATTCCTGTAGCAATAAAACAATAGCAACGTATTGAAATTATTTCACAAAATAGAATTCTTATGTAC
This sequence comes from Sympetrum striolatum, assembly GCA_947579665.1. Classification (NCBI taxonomy): domain Eukaryota; kingdom Metazoa; phylum Arthropoda; class Insecta; order Odonata; family Libellulidae; genus Sympetrum; species Sympetrum striolatum. The sequence continues at coordinate 24,849,245 of OX388352.1, forward strand.
TTCCTATTTCCTTCTACTTCATTGTTTGAAAATACAGTAGAAGTCCATTATAACGAGAGCTGACAAAAATTGGAAAAGTACTCGTTATAATGCATACTCATTATAGCCGATTTCTTATTCTAAATATCCGTCCTCTTGAATCCAAGGGCAGGGAATGCGTCAGAATGGAACTGTATCTAGGGTTTTTAATTCTTACGCAAATGCTTCAGAATGCGTAAAAGAGTACGTTTGTGTCAAAAATATTATTTAATTGGTTCATAAACCATAACCAAAGTGTTCCTCTAACAAAATGTGTATCATTATTGCTCAATAATCGTCAAAAGTAATAATATATCATTAGATAATTGTATTAGTTAGGATTTGGTAATTTAGCATAATAATTATACATGGCTTTCCAGTAGGATAAGTAGTTATGAGAGTCATGCTAGTTAGGCACGAGTTTTTCTCCGGTGCCTGCAATTCTTCAACGCAGCTGGTGAGAGCAGAATTCCTTCTCCTCTACACTCGTATATAGTCTTCCCCCATGGCAGCTCTCATCTTTCCTCTCTTGTCCTCCAGGCTCAAACAGAAACCTCCCCGTTCAACTCTCACCCTTCAAAGCCATGTCACCTCTCACTTCCAATAGGTTAATCAAGGGAACTAAGAAAAAATGTTTCTCTTGTAATGGTACTAATTTTTAGGAAAAAAGAATCGGATAAACTATAAAAGAATGAAAGGGATTTTATTTGAAACATTGTAACAAAGCAATATTACAATTGGCCACTTGCAGGTACATACTTGCATCCTTTAGTTAAGTTTTAGCCCAAAAATTTCATCATTCCAGTCAATTCGTGTTAATTATTTCCCAAAATGCTGAACTTTGAAACATTGAAAGTAAGAATAAATTATTATCCTTAACAGAAGTTATAAGGACACTACAATAATTAATAAACATCTATTGGTGTAGAAACCTGATTTCTCGGTCTCACTGCTCATAAGAAAAGCAATAAATTAAAAAATGAATCTATTCTTGTCTGTTTCAAGTTATTAGTACAGTATTTGGTGACGAAATCCTCTACACGCTTTAAAGTCATTAAATCGTCCACTGAGGCGTTTTTAGCTAGATGTAAAGAGTTAAAAGCTCCTAATGCTTCGAGAGGGACCGGCTACTAGCGATTTTAAACAAATCTTCTTCCACAATCTCGATATACGACGATTCGCTGCTGTCATTCTTTTGCTGCCCTATTAATTGATCGTCTTATAGCAGTTTATGTCCAATATGCTGGACACAGTTCTCACAGCTTTGGGACACAAACTCAGTATTACTCTCCATCACAGAACTGTCACCCTAAAAACTCAGTTATTAGAAAGCTCTCCTGAACGGACTCACGTCTAATGATCAACTGATGAACAGCTTTGACCATTATGTGGAAAGGCACCCCTAATTCATATCAAATTTCTTTCTCAAGATATTTTTCATTAAACGCTTCATAACTAATGACTGTAGCACGAGGCAGAGGTTATCCTGGAAATCCGAATCAGCTCTGCTTTTATCTCTTATATCCCCTCCCATTAGATAATTTGGTGCCAAGTTTTGAATGAAAACAAATCCCACAGGTGATTGACAACAAAATGGAAACTCGATTCAAACTGCTGACTAGAGGGATCATCTCCCATCTCCATCATGAGGGACAGAGGGGATATTGAAACTCGTGAGTCGTCTTCAATTACGAGATATGCTACCTGCAAGACAAATATAGAACCGTGGCACTCGTGATAATGATACCTCAGAGTTTGATCACTTGTTACTATGGACGTAACTCCCTATCTTTTTTGATGTGGGACGGACAATGTCCAAAGAATCCGCTATAACATAACTCTCGTTATATGTCGTACTTGTTATAACGGACATCTACTGTATATACTCTCTTTTACTATGTGTGAACCAGAAAGTAGTGCTTGGTTTTTATCAAAGTTAATGATTGGGCTTATAGTTATCACTTTTAGTTTGCATTCGGTCCTTCGTTAGTTTATATATATGCCATGTGTAGTGAAATGTTATTTTTCTGAAATTGATGTGGCCAAAATATATTTCTTGAATGATTTTGCAGAATTTAAAGTTAACTTATATAAAAACAATTTTCTTTTCTCTCCTGCTACTCTGAGTTGCTCACCTCATTTCCTATGGGCCACGGTATAGACAGCTTATGATTTCAAGCCTGCCCCTAAATCTTAAAAGGTTTATTCATTTATTTCTTCTTAAGCAACTTTGATTCATTTTTAGGTCAACTTATTGAGAATATGTATTACAGTTTCCCATCAAAATTATTTTTGCCTTGTTGACCTGTTCTTTCCTATTGCATTTCTTGTTAACTTCTTAAGGTAAGTTGTTGTTGTGTTGTTGTAAGGGTATCTATACTCTTCAGTCCAAGGAATGCTTTGATATTTTCTGCTGCCTTCTTGTGAATTTATTAATGGTAACCGGTGAAAGTGGCAATAGCTAATATTAAAATCATAATAACTGAATGTCTGGTGTTTCCCAGGAGGGAATGATTTGAGTTGTAGAAACACAGGATTGAGAAAAACCCTGCAAATATTAATCTCTATTTATAATTATTTATTTTCAATTGATATTCATGTTTTAGGCAGAGTTATGATGTTACTATAGAACTGTGTGTGGAAGGAACTGGTACACGATCATCCAATACTCTAGATCTGAAGAATCCTTATTTCCGATATACCGGACAACCACCTCAGGCACCACCTGGACAGAATACAACTTCTCCAAGTGAAAATTATTGGAGCCATTTAGATGCTCAGGGTGCTAGACAAGGTTTGTACTATAATAGAATTTATGCTTGTATAAAATTATTGCCTTTGTATTTACAATGAGGTTACTGCTGATTCCTACTATATGCAATCCTATTATTGGATTTGTAAACGTAATTAGATTTTCAATGTAATTCATACAACTGGATGCCATAATAATTTTCCTTTCAAAAATATTATGTTTGCACTCTGAAGAACAAGTATGCTACTTTTTATTGAAAATAAACTCAGACTGCATTGTCATAGTCTGCGTAGTCTTTTCCACAAATTTATTGCTATGAATGTAGTGTAGATTTCCTCCCTCATAACATACAACCAATAGTTTTTCACTGTAGATACACATTCTCATTTGTGAAAATCTGCTGAAAATGTATGTATGTAGTGATTGCTATACAATTTCTTCATAGCAATTAGTTTAGGGTGATATTAGAAAATGATTACATCCTTGATCATCAAGAAATTGTAGAATCCTTTTATCATCAAGCAATTATTTGAAAATGTTTATCTATGAAATATTTTATAATACCTCTTTGGATTTGAATATTATACTGTTGCTCAAATCCAAATTTAATATTAGAAAAATTTGGGAATTACAGGTTTATTGGAGTATAATAATTAATGTTAATAATTACATGCAACCTTTATTTCATACCATTATAGTGAAATTGTTGTTCATGTAAAACTTGACTTGAAGAGAAAAAGTAGACATTTTTTATCAAAGCTAAGTAAGTTAGATTCAGTAAAATGGCTCATTAGTGTTACCATTGTACTATTTATTACCTGTTACCATATTTTAAAGAATATTTTTTATTTTCTAAGATTCCAACTTGGTATATAGTTGAACTTCCGCTGACATACTTGATAGCACGGAAGGTTCTCAATTATTGGAAATAATATCTTGTTTGCATATTTGTCCATTAATTATGTCTATAGAATTGGTTATTTTAATATATTTCTGTGTTATATGAGAAAATTAATAAAATTTGATTTCTTTAAGCTGTGAACATGGTTAATGGCATCTCTGTTAATGGACTGGGTGAGGTGTCTATTGATGCTAACCAGCAAGCAGCAAATCTTATTGGACTTGGTAAGCATTATTTTTTTGCTCTTAAAATTAATCTATAGTTCCCTATAGTAATATGGTTCCCTAAATGGCTTGTTAAACTGTTTGGCCGGGAAGCCTAGATGGTTAAGGCAGCACCTCTTGGAAATGAGAATTGGGAGTTCTCTCAGATAGCCATGTGAGTGATGCATTCATATTTGGTGAAAGTGATTCTGGGTTTGTCTGGCTGACTGAGCTGTAGCTCATCTTCAAAATTCGCCCTTCTGAGGGCATGGATCTGTGAGCTTGAGAGGTCACTCAGGGAACTTTGCTTGTGGCTTTTCCGGAATGGAAATTGGGGGTGGGACGTCCTACTCTGCGGGCGTTGGTGCCTCGTCATTGACTTGGATAACTCTGAGCGTTAATGCTGGTTAGACTGTCAAGGAGGAGGCGCGGCCTACTTCCGCTCATTCGGAGTCTGCCCCATTTCTGGAACCCGAGTGAAGGGTGACTATGAGGAGCAGTGCAGGCTAGTGAGGGCACTGGGGAGGTGATACCAAACCCTATCCCTATCCGCAATGGGTTCTCTACACTCCAAAGTGTTGACGAGCCTGTTCGGGATACCATGCCTGCGCCTCAGCCCTTCGAAGGGAAAGGGAGGGGAAGGGAATTATATTAATAGGGAGCTCAAACTTCAGGCGGGTAGCAGCATTGTTCCGCGGTTCGACTGCTGCCTTCTCGTTTGGCGGGAGATTGAGGGCCTAAACGCGAGGTTGTGTGAATTCTGCAGAGACATGGGTGTCAACTTTGTTGACCTGCGGCCGACGCTCAGATTGAGCCGTGTTCCCCTAAACCATTCTGGGGTGCACTACACCGCTTTGGCTTCGAGACGGGTGGCTTGGAGGATCTATGTTTACTGTAGGTGCTTTGTTTAGAATAAAGAGTAGGTCAGTTAGTGGGTTAAAGGGAACGAAATACTCGGCCGAGCGAATTGTGGAAAAAGCACCGAAGAGTGAAATGAAAAATAAGTGAGAACATACGCACACACACTCTATTTTATATTAACCTTGGTTCCACTCTAGGTCAGGGCAAATATTACCCTATTGAAAATTCATTGCAACGGTTTTTACGATTTTTTAAAATCACTTCCCGATAACATAGAAACATCAAAAAATTAATGAAAAACTAACCCAATGTATTTTAATGGGCAGATTTTTGCATCGTCCTAGCATCGAATCCAGGATATTTTCTGTAAAAGTCATTAATGTTTTCGATAGATCATGACCATAACTATAGGCTCCTTGAGTTTCGATTCTCTGCCTATCCGGAAAGTATTTTTTTTTAATTCCCGAAAATCGAAACAATGGTTTTTAATGGGAAAAATTGGGACTTTTGGGGCCCTCTGGTATCAAACTTGAGGCTCAAAATTTCAATTTTTCTGGCGGTTACACATAATGGCCAATACGTCTTTAAATTTCTTGCAGATTTCTTCTTCAAAAATGCTTGCAGAATGCAAGCAACTTTTACTCGTATGAAATAGGTCTATGTCCAGGGTACTCAACCTTTATAGATGCAGGGACACCTAAGGGTGTCACAGAAAGCAAAGCGATATCCAGCACCACATAACATTTCCATCCAGGGGGATATTAATGTCATCCCTTGGCAATGTTATCACTTTACTAGTTTAACATAGGCCGTTTGAAAAAAAACACTCCTTGGTAATTAAGTTCGAAAAAATTTTTCGAGATAGAAAAAAATTCATGCAAAAAGGTTTTATTACTTCAATGGTCATGTGTCTTCTGTTCATGATGATGCACTAAATGCGATTAAGACCTGGCCAACCAAGTTTCTGACCCTCACTCCTTCCCTGCCAAAGCTCTACTCTATCCCTGCCAGTGCAATTCCAAGAAATACTGTTTTAGCAAATAAAAAAGATCGGCTGGCACTGTTCAAGGTCGCTTTCTGCACCAGGTTGAGTATCTTTGGTCTATGTGAAGCACTTATGGGTAGTGAGTTTTGCTGTTCTATGTCAACATCTATGAATTTATTCATCATTACATTCTTCTTATACCGGTATCCATGGGTTTGAAATTAGCCTAATAGTTGCAAGATAACCTCAGTGTCATCATCCTCTGAGTCTAAGCTTCAGTGCATGTCTTTCTATCTCTCTCAAATGAGCAAATGTTTTCGGACAAGCATTTCCTAAAGAAGGCAGTATGGAAGCCCTTTTCAACTTATCCAGATAAAAAACAACCTAAGGATAAAAGAGAGAGACACTTAGTAATTAGCAAAACAGGTTGCAAAATGAATGAGGTATGGAAAATTACTAAGTGACTCTCCCTCTCTCTTTGGTGATGTCTTTCCGCAAAGTCACATCCAGCACCATCAATTTTATCAAATGTGGTATTTTCTGCTGAAGTCATTTTCAGAGTTACATTAGTCGTGAACTGGCAATGAATATCTCATATGGTGATAATTTAAGTTTGGTGTGCTTAGTTGTAAAGTTTTTTAGTAACATGCTCTATTCTGGAGGCATTCTTTTAAATCAAGTTCAAAGAAAGAAAGGTTCAAAGAAAGAAATCATACCTTGGTTAGAAATTGACAACATTTACGATCTTTCAGGTAATCAACCAAATCAACCCAATATAATTCATCCTGGATCTATATCCAGTACTGGTAGACAAAAAGTTGGACAGAGGACGGCAACTTCAACACAGGGCACCCAGCTCATAGGGGGTGGTATTTCCCCTACACTCTTTACTTCCTCTGTAAGTATTTTATAATTAACCCTTTAACTGCTTAACTCATTTGCCCAAGATAGTCTTGGGTTCCTTAATTGGTTATATTTTAGCTACCCTGAGATGGTCATGTTTACTGCTATCTTGCCGATTTTTTAATCCCCAGACAGTACCGTTTTGGTGATCGGGTCTACTGTGTTATCCTGAGACCCTTTTGTAAGGGCGCTCATGCCTGGTGTAATTATCCCGAGAACTCTTGTCCAAATTCAAGGAAAGTGAAAGACAATCAAAATTTGCAGGAGCAGCATATGCGACCCTCATTGCAGACAAAATAAAACACTTTCTCTAGGTAATATGCTTTTCCATATTTTGCAGTTTTCATCTTTGGGAGCTCTTGGTAAACATTAATTCTACAACGCAGCTATGGCTACTCAAAAAATCTGATTGATTTTATTTATCAGGTGAAGCATTCAAAAATTGTTAGTTTTTTGATAACTTTTTGTTGAAAGTATATGCTGTTGTATTAGAGCAAGGTTTAATCAATTGTGTGGTTCAATATAAAATAATAAGAACACCTGGTCTGCTTGGCTAAACCATAAAATTTGTCAAGAAGGAAAAACTGAAACAAACTAATACATCCCAAAAGTTTTTATTAGCCCTATTTGCTCTATGCCCTCATGCAATGTACAAAATGATTCATAATAATTTAAAGCAATATATTTGCAATACTTCGTGGAATGATGTCAATGGGATGAACCGCCAAGACATGCGGTATTTTATTGCTCTAATCTGAAAAAGGGTTGTTGGTGTTAGTCCGAAACCTCAGAGACTGTTTTTAAAATTCACAGAGGAGGCCAAAGTATAGTAGAAGTCCGTTATAACGAGAGCTGACAAAAATTGGAAAATTACTCGTTGTAACGTGTACTTGTTATAGGCGATTTCTTACACTAAATGTCTGTCCTCTTGAATCAAAGAGCAGTGAGTGCAGCAGAATGGAACTGTAGGGTTTTATAACCTTACGCTAATGCTTAATGTGTAAAAAAATTATAATCGCTAAAAAATACCGTATTTACTTGAAAACAATACGTGCCCTTATGGGCCTTTTTTTTTTTGCCTCAAAAATTAGGGTGCGTGTTAGAATCGATGGCACACTAGATTCAAGTACAATACTACTCGTTGGCATGTTCCGTAGAACATGGCTGGCCGCATCCTAGGCTTACCCTTGTTCTATGTAACTCGTCAAACGTTCCACCAATCCGCTATCGATGTTTGGACTGTATACACGTGATTTTACTGTATCGATGTTTGCACTGTATACAAAACTGTTGACCGACAGCTTTTAATTGAAAGGCAATTGGCTATCCCTAAAAATTTTTTAATGGCCGATTTTGAATTGGCACTTACTTAGGACTTTCGGCATAGACGGCTACCGGCATTTTTTATACATGTATAAATGTACGCATATATTAGCGTATCACTGTATAGTACAGATGTACAACATGCAGCAGGTGAGGCGACTTGTGAACAAATGCATGAATTAGGTGATGAAAATTTTTATATTTAATATTTTTCTGCCGTTTGAAGAAATAATGCACCTCAGATTGCCATTAGCTTGCTCACATTAATTGAAGATTCCGAGATTTGCCTCCTGCAAGATTAACATAGAAACAACAGCACTCGTTATAATGATACTTCAGAAAAGACCACTCTTTATAATGGATGTAACTCCCTATCATATCTGCAGTGAGACATACAACGGCCAAAAAATCACTCCCTGTAACGCAACTTTTGTTATATGCCGTACTTGTTATAATGGACTTCTACTGTATAGTGGAAATTCGACATAATCGAAAGGATTGTTAAATAAAACAAGTTTTATATAACATAAAAGTAACTTGTTTATTTAACAATACTTTCGAAACTTTTTCCCCAAAATTTATCCCATTGGAGATGTATTTCAGTGAAATGAATCCTAATCCAAAATTAAATAACCTGGCCAGTGTATTAGAGACTGAACAAGACATTTTGCAATGCTTATCTCTTATTGTTTCATAAAATGGACATTGTGGTACAATGGTATAGCTAAGGTATTCAGCCCCCAGGGACATTGGCAATTTTTTGCAGCCCATCCTGGTCTCTTGATAAAGTGTAACTCAGTCGTACTTTATTAATTTTAGGGAATTTTAGAAAATTTCTAGAATTTTTGTGACTCCCATTTCTCAGTTTTGGTGGTACTTTCTCTATATCCTCTTAGGGGCTATTTTTGTTTGGCTAAACAATGGTCATTTTAAGATAATTAGATGTAATGTAGACATCATCAGGTGCCTAATAATCACTACTTGTAAATTCAAAACTAGTATCGCCATGTATATTTTCCTTTTCCTTGGGAAATTAGCGAGTTCTTTTATTCCTTATTTATAATTTTAGATTGAAATAATCAAAACATTTAATGGCATCACTCAACTATTTCATAGATTGATGGAAATGTTGCTGGTGTACTGTAGGAAAAAGGTGTCTAACATGGACATGAGGAAACGACCTTATAGTTCAGAGACCACAGTGTTGCTGTTAAAGACACCTAAGACAGAAAATTATGGGATGTAAATGCTGTTAGAGAAACTTTTGGGCTATGTAGTTAATTAATTCCATGAACGTCCCTGTTTTGGAACCCATTTCTATCATGCATATCCCTAAAGCTGATTTTCACCAGGCCCTGATTCTGAAATTATTTTGGTGCAGCTCCTCACAAAAAATCAAATGGCAAAGTAGTAGCTTCATAAGATTGAGGAGCTTTGAAATACTGGACTTGGCAACACCGGATGGCCAAGAGCTAGGATGGCTCTTATCGTGAGGTCTAAGGGGAACTTTTTCTCAATGTATAGTGAGGTATAATATTTTGATAAGGGCAGTGGCTGTAGGTTAGAAGCAGATTCCTCTTTATTCGTTACGAAGAGACCAAACATTTTCTACCTTCATATTATTTCCAGCTCCCTTGAACATTGACGACTACAACGCATTTACAAAATAACATTTATTGTTAAATTGAAGGAAAATAATTAAGATTCTGATTCAGACAAGTAGCCCTTTGATTTCTTGGCTCAGGCAGTGTTTTCAAATAACAGGAAGTGAATCCTGAAATATCATGTTTAAATTACATTAACTCAGTCAGAATTTAAAAAGTTATAAAGGTTCATTTTGTAGGACACCATCATATTTAAAACTTCGTTTGTCGCAGTTCAAAGACTACTTCATATTTTAAAATGCATGAGGGTTGTAAATTTGCTCAAACCCTATCTCCATAAATGAACTGATGCTAAAATATTTAATCGTAGCATAAATATTTTACTAAATTAATTTAATTATAGAAATATGGTTTGAGCAAATTACCAACCTTCGTGAATTTAAAAATATTCCTAGGGGATAATTGGCAGCCTATCGACGTGTAAAGGTTATTGTTTTGTGCTGGAAGGGCATGTGTTTTCTATACACGGTGCATAGCAGTAAGACAGTTGGCCTTGAAAAAAGGGACAAAATAGTGTAATCCTGAAGTGGCAGTTAACTATAGTCTTATGGGTGCAGATCATGATGATCAACATCTAACTACCTCCTTTCAAAAAATATTCTTCTAATTATTGGAGCAAGCTTTCTGGAATTCTTATGTTCTGCTAAATAATACAGGGGTCAAATGAGCCATTGGCAGTATAGAATGAAAAATGTCAAGAGACTCATTGAAGATTATCGGTTCCCAGAATTCTCCTCCGTAGGAAGAAGTCCTGGAAGTACACCCTGCCTATTACATGACTGAGAGACATTTTTTTGGAATGTATTCCTGCCTCCGAAAAGAAAAACATGTCAACTAGATATTATACTGTTTGTTGTTTGAGGAAAGACAAGAAAGGAAAGAAAATTCAGAGGAAATATAGATATTACTGTCTGGACTACAAAGTAGTACTTTTCTATGTTTGTGGTTTAAAATCTTCCACGTAAAGTTGAATTTCTAATTATTTCTTTAAATTTGTAAATAATACTTTCTAATTCAGCTGATTTCCATTCTCCCTATGCCTATTTTTCCTATTATTATGTGAAGTGAAACTACCACATATTTTTATGTATAAATAACTAATTTTTGTGACTGTTTCAGTGATAAAATTTCTAACTATATTTCCATGTTCTCTTAAACTTATTATTATTCATGTCATCAGTAAACCTTCAAATTCAAACCTTGTTTATTTTGTAATTTCTATCTGCTCATGTCTACAGTATTTAGATGAATATTACGTTATTATAATAATGTTATTATCAGAGTGTCAATCATTTACTACTATTCCATTCAAGCAATATGTTTTAATAAGCTCTATGATAAAATTTTATTTTCATTCAAACTTTCAAATTAATTACCTGTAGAAAAATTTGCATGCCTATTGCATTTTTTGCAATATGAGTTTCATACATCGATATTTCCTTATAAACATTAATTGCAACAACAAAATAAAGTTTGATGATGTCAACATAAGGCATGTAGATTTTAGGAAATAGATAAACCTACTTAGTCATATTTGTGAAAAAACCCGTGTGTTAACCAGTTACTTTGGTCACTGCCTTTCATTGAGTCTGAAAGTGCAAAATTACTTTTTATTGTACTGAATGTGTTTGCACTGGGTGTCTACTGGTCCTTGATGTCTTTATTGTCCTGGAAATGCCCTGGAAAAAGCACCCAGTCAAACCATTTCTGTGTTTCACCACGAAAATCAACACCGCGCACTATCGAATTTTTGAATTCACGCAGACCCGCCCTCTACCTTCAACAGCCGTCTTGTAAAAATGAGTGTGGCAATACGCGCGTCTATCAGTTTTTTCAAGTTTATGCAAACATTTTTCCAAAGCGACTGATTGTAAACGTTTGTTGTCGGAACACCTTGTTGTAAAAAAATTTGTGATTTTGTTTTTGCCATAAATGTGACTGTAAAAACAGTGAAAAAGTACAGGATTAGGAAAGTAACAATACACAAAAACAAGGAAAGCTGTAAAGTGTGTAAGTTAGTTGGTTCGGGCCCGCCGTTTTTTAACCTCAACTTCGACGCTAAGCTTGGATTATTTTGCATCCAACAGATTTTCAGCTTTTGTCATGCCACAAATGTCAAGAGGAGTGTGTCATTTCAGAGAAGAATGGCTAGATCAGGCTAAATTCCTTGAATTTGGCTGGGTTAGGAGGGTGAATTGTGACCAAAAGGCTCTGCAATATTTGTTCCAAGAAATATAATCTCATTGATCTCTCAATCATGGGTATCTCTGCCCTGTGTTCTCATGCAAAAACTAAAAAACACAAAAATTCTGAAAACTTGTTAAAAACAATCAATAGGTCATTGTTTACGGAATATAGAAAGAATTCCGACTATCGTCCTCTTAGTCCTCAAGAATGTGAGACATAAAAGAACAGTAGTACCAGATGATAAATGTAAAAATTCTAAAAACCAATGCAATGCGAATAATTTGGAAAAATTCCTCATGTAGGAGGATCCGTTACTCGTGCTGAAATACTTTGGGCCTTATGTCAGGTGCACAAACAAGCATCTCGTGGGTGCTTTTCTGGTGCTGCTGAACTGTTTCCCAAAATTTTTCCTGATAGTGAAATAGCACCAAAATTTCAGAGGCGCAAGGACAAACTAAGCTACGTAATAACCTACGGATTGGGGCCTCATTTCCAGGAGGAATTGCTAAAATCGTTGCTTGTTGCAAGTTCTATGCAATTTCCTTTGACCAAAGCTTGAATAAGGTTGCGCAAAAAGGACAGATGGACTTAGTTGTCAAGTTTTGGGAGAACAGTGAAGCCAAAACAAGATATTTTGCATCAACATTTCTTGGTCATGCTAAATCTGAAGATATTCTTGAGGCTTTAAAACAAATTTAAAAGGACTTGGTCTGAATCTAAATAATATGATCCAAGTATCGATGGTTGGGCCAAATCTAAATATTAAATTCCTTAAAGATCTCAAATCCATGTTATCGGAGCATGATGATGACCCATAGTTGTTAGATATAGGCACATGTTTTTTACTTATTGTGAATGGCAGTTACAAAAACGGTCATGCGGAAAGTAAATAGGACATTGACAAGTTTCTGCGTGCAGCTATTCAAAGACTTCCCTTCCTGTCTTGCAGATTATTAGCATTTTACTAAATCCCAACAATATCCGATGAAATTTTGTTCTATTCAGTGGACGGAAAACTCGAAAGTTATGGAAAGAACAATGCTTTAAGTCACTTGCAATTTTATGTCAAATCTGTGGAATAAAAAACCCCGGATTCAAAAATATATCTTTTATTGAAAGAATTCTTGTCAGACCCACTGTTAGATGCAAAACTTAGTTTCATGATCGCTATCTCTTTGGAACTAGAAGCATTTTTGACAAAGTAACAAACAAATCATTAATCCGGTTCTTACATCAGGATCATTTATATGTAATGCTCACAAACTTGCTTGGTCGCATCTTAAGACCAGATGTAATTTCCAAATTTAACTCTGCTTAGGCACTTTTGTCTATAGACCTGCATGAAAAAGAAAATTTATGTTTGGCTTGTAAAATTGAAATTGGCTTGCCTGCTTCAATGGCTCTCAAAAAAGTTCAGAAGTTGAAGGACAGTGATGTAATATGTTTTAAAATGGACTGTCAAAATTTTATCTTGTAACTTTGTAAAAAACTGAAAATTAAATGTCCCCTATCTTTCAAGATTGTAAGTAGTGCTAGTTGTTTGTCCCCTTTTGTTATGCAAGTACCAAAATGTGCCAAATCACAGGCGAACGCTGCTCTAGAAGTTTTCATTGAGCAAAACCACATCGGATCGATCCAAGCAGAGCTAGTCAAAAATGAATATATGATGATTATTCATAATCCAAATCTCATAAAACAATTGGAAAAATATAACCAAGAGGAAGACACTCTTGATGTTTTCTTGATGAATATTTGTGTTGAACATAAAGTGTCTAAAAACTTGGTTGAATTTATCAAGAAAAAATTGGTTTTGTTCCATGGAAATGTGGCCGTAGAAAGAAGTTTCTCATTTAACAAGGAATTTGTCATAGAAAATTTGGCTGAAAAAAGCCTCATTGAGCAAAGATCTGTGCACGACTTTGTCAAGTCTCTGCGACACCCTTTACGAGATCTGTTAGTAACAAAAGCAATGGAAACCGCGTTTTAGAAGAGAAAAAATTTAATGAGAATGAAACCCAGCTCCGTAAGCGGAAGGCACAAGAAGATAGGCGAATCGAAGAAAAGAGTTGCCTTAGACACTCTCCTAAATGCACAAGAGCAAATATTGGTATGCGATGGTGAACTGAAAAATTTAAAAGATAAAATCCAAAAATAATACTTACTAAGAAAAAATCGTGTCAGGAGCTAATAAAGTGTATTTTTTAGATTGCTCAAAATCTGCTTTTCACTAAAAATGTCTTTCTTTTCGTAGGAAATATATCCTGGAAATCAGAAATGAATTTCTAGTAGACACTGTTGCAAAAAGTTTTAACCAGCTAAACTGATTTTTAATTCATTCAATACAATTGAAATTATTAAATGTAGCCAATTTTTTCATATAAAACATTAGTTTTCTGTAACAGCAGTGTAGTGAAATCTGATACATATTATGTCTACGTAAGGTCCCTGCAAACCATCATTCAACATGTGGCAGGGGGTGCATGCACCTTGACTCTATATACTTAATGGATTGCTTTTGCGTATCATTTGCGGAAAAAATAAATTCTTGAAATTATTTGTTCTAGCATATATTTTCCTGATCCATTTCAGAATGGCCTATATAACAGGAAGGTTGCATTATATTGGTTACTTGTTCTGAGAGCGTAATTTCTTAGAACTTATTTAGTTAATTTATCCTTTGAATTAGTCTTCTATCTTCTAATGATTTGCATCCTGTATCATCTGAGTAACACGCACTGTTTTATTGTAGCAATCTTTTGGAAATCACATCGCAATTCATTGCAATTTTCTATATCCTGAATATGACACTTGTTGGCAGGGTCCCGCCAAGTAACATCGCTCACAAGCTTTTTCTTTGCTCCTACCAACTATTCTCTTAACGAAGCCGAGTGATTTTCAAATATGCATGTGGGTATTCCATGATAAATTATCCATGAGAGTTACTGCAAGATATTTCACGGATTCTACTGTCATTAAGTTTATCCCACGGTGGCTGTAATACTAATCATTTATTATAGATTTTCTTTCAAAAATGTTAATTATCATTTTTCTACATTTAGCTTTAATTGCCAATCATCACACCATTTCATAATTTTATCTAAGTCCTTCGAATGGGCTAATCTATCCTCTAAACTCTCTATTTCCCTGTAAATGTTTGTGTTGTCCATGAATATCCTAACTTTGGTGTCAATGTGATTTCTAAGGTTGTTGATGTGTACTAAAGTTAACAACGGTTCAATCACTTTACCCTGTAGGACATCCGAGGTCACCTTAACGAAGTTGGAACTAATATCATCATGTACTACTTGTTCTCTGTCAGTGAGAAAGTCTTTTACCAAATCAGTTACTTCTGCATTGTTACCTGTATCTTCTAATTTGTGCAATAATTTATGATGAGATACATTATCGAAAGCCTTTTGTAAATCTAAAAATATTGCATCCTTATGTTTTTCGGATAAAATTCCATCCAACGCTGTGATCTGTTTCCAAAAATGTTGTGTTTTGTCTGGTCACTTGTTAAAAATGTAGCCTATGCATGTAGCCATTGGATTTATGATAACAATACATTTTTGTGGTTACTTTGATCCATTATATCCAATTAAAAAGATATTAACACTTTGAGTGTTACCGGAAAATTTTGAATTCTTGCAGGTGACTGAATTATTTTTTCGCTAGATATAGTTTGTATTTATATGTTGGGTCATGAGTTGACAAAGTAAAAATTTTTGCTTTGTTTTATTAAATTTATAATTTGGTGATGGTCGTCATCCACAGTCCCTGAATAGCACCTCGTTGTCGTGATGTGTGGTTGCATAACCTCCCACTGTCTCTTGTAAAAAATACCTGAATGTTCTTTTATGTTTTCAATGGAAATTCTTCCGCAAAAGTAAAATATTATTATAGCTTACCTTCATTATATATGCATTAACTTATAAGTTCAAATGGTTCTGGTGTTTTCAAATGTTTTCTCCAACTTAATTCGAAAAAAAAAATTTTGAGCTTCTATATTTCTCCTGGAAGTTCTAGAATTGTTTATAATATTAGAAGTCCTTCCTTCTTTAAGATTTATGTTTGCCCGAGAGTTAAAAACGCACAGTTGTCGGTAAATTATTGGAACCAAATGGATAACATTCGAGTTGTCACCTGAATTAGTCCTCCTAATCCCTCTTAGCTGCAAATTGTTTTACACATTTATACCCCACCTCTAGAATCATAAAATGTATTTACATAAACTTAACACTGCGATTCAATCATTTCATAAGCTAAAGAAAAATTTTCAAATGTAAGCTAATATCTATAATACAAGATCCTTTATTTTGTTCGCTTAGGAATGTTTGAAATGATAACAGGCAGCTGCTTCTCCACATATCATAGTTTATTTAACCCTCGAGCACTCGCAATGGCGCACTGAGTGCACCAGTGTATAATTTTCATTCGTAAATTTATTATCTTTCCTTGTAATCATTCTGTGTCCCTCAAGTCTTCCTAAAATAATGTTCTTTATGTACCACCCAAGTTTTGCATAAATTGGGTTCAATTTACGGCAACAAAGAAACTCTTTTGAAGCTCATGTCGCGCTGGCGCACCCCCTGCCCAGGTTCAATGAATATTTTACTGCAAAGAGGATTAACTTTTTGGAATAATGAGACCATTTCTGTGTAATAATAAATGAGTGTGAACTGTGTAGGTTTGTGCACAACTTTATACATAAGTTATATCCTTGAAGGTTTCAAGGGTTTAAAAATGTTACGGCATGATTTATTCCATTTATCATTAAAAATCTGTTCAAAAATTCGATCAATCGATTTTCAAGGCTTAAACTATTGTATAATGGCTATAGATTTATGGAAATCATCTGATATGAAGAAAATATTTAAAAAATAATCACTGGCGGCACGACTGCTTGTGTAACGTCATGGGGCACGAGTGCTGGAGGGTTAACACTATATATATACAAATAAGAATGGAGTGATCTGTTCATTATTTACAAACATTTATAAGAAAATATCCAAACTAAATGATCATTAAATAATTACACTGAATTAGCATGTAATATTGCAATGAAATTCCACAAAATATGGGGATAAGCAGAGTGGAGGCAATCCGTCCCAGGTGCTGCAAAAAACATCTTATCATTCCTGAACCCCCTAGTTTGACTTTGGATGGGTTCAGAATAGGATGGAAGGAGGTATTTAGGTATGGAAATGCCGTATAAAATTACTCAATAACTCATTGTATCGAGCCTCTGGTTTTGAGGTGATAACACCCTCCCCGCCAGCGGCAGACATCAACCATATCACTTCCATATTCGGAGCTAGATCATCAGAATATCCCTATTATCTTAACACTTCATAATGCAGACTCCTTCAGTGCTGAAAATATCCACAACCTTAACCCATTCAGATCGGCTAGCAATTTTAATACTTTCGTCAGAAACGGAATCTAATTTTTTCAGCGTTGCCATAACTCACCGGGTAATTTCCATAGAAAACATAAAAACCTTTCATTTTCATCGTAGAGTGTAGATCAAAAGACGTATGTACTTGTCTTAAGACGAGGGACACGCTGAAGACATCAAATTGTTGTATATTGCAATTGTTTATAACTTTTCAAATCGTACTGAACGCCTTTATTTACCTCTCGTTTGATAAATGCTGATATCTGCTGATAAGTCGAGGTCCCTTATCAGCTCCGAGCTCGAGTCTTGGGAAAAAACTATGATAAAGCTCCAAAAACGGCGCCTAGGGATAGACCTTTAAAAAACCTCACTTAACTACCATAAACTGAAATAACTAAGAAATAAACACAAGGAAATAAAAGTTCCACAACTTCCACACAAAAAGTCATGTAACTTTGACAAAGTTATTTATTTCCTTGCGTTTAATTACCTATGAGGTTCCTCTAAGTTAAAGCTCATTCGATTGATTAAAATAAGGAATATTCTTTTCTAGATTACCATTTCCCCTTACTCTCGTGACTACTATAGATTGTATAATCAATGAATTTGTAAAACCAAATTATGCTTATAACAACACTGTAGAAAAATTCACACAATTAGCTTCAAAGCTTACTAGCACTATCTTCAACATTTACATAAATATGCGATCCTCCATATGGCGTGTGCCTGGAAAAAAAGAAAGAATGAGAGGGAACAAAAGTGTGACCTGCATGTGAAAGGGTAGAATTCCTGGAAAACTGTTAAACAGGGCAAAACGAAATAGGTGTGGAGAAGGGCAAGATAAACCTCGTTGCCAAAGGGTAATGGAAAGGAAAAACTTTGTCGTTGGGAGAAGAGGATTAAATTAAAGGAAAATGAAACTTGCAAACTGCCACAAAAATCGGAACTTTTTCGAATGGTTTATCTCATTTACATTCTCTCTGGCTGAACCATTGAAAAAAAAATTTCCGGGCACCTTCTAACTTGTATTATTTTGTCTTGAAATGGCTTAAATCGTTTTCTCAATCTTGTATTTGAACCATTTTCTCAATCTTATATATAGCCTACATCACAGGATCTGTGCACATCACATCTGAGCCTGTTTACCATATTATCTATATTTTTTAGATGTATGCCTTAGTGTTGAAGAGAATCAACATTCTATTCTTAGTAAGCATAAAATTTTCCGTATCCCCATTGTTTATTTTCCTATCATCGTCTCCATGAAGTACCCCATTCATAATCCTTTATCGACGAACTATTCCTTATATGTATCACCATCCATAACTAAGAATGGTATTTTCAAGCAATTCTCCCTCTCTTTCAAAAAACCTAAAATATGCCTCGAGTATTAGACAGACTGAAGACAGAACCAACCCGTGACCGCTCCATTGAAGACCCTTTCTCTTTCCTCTCTCACCCCCATGGAGAAGCTCCCTTTGTTTCCTTGAGAAGGAAGGTATGAATGGTACTGATTTACTGTTATGTAGAGAAAATCATTGAAAGCAGACGTTGCAACATAAAGAGAACTTGCCAAGGAAACCCTTAGTAATAGATTTAAATGTATTATTCA
This sequence comes from Sympetrum striolatum, assembly GCA_947579665.1. NCBI lineage: Eukaryota > Metazoa > Arthropoda > Insecta > Odonata > Libellulidae > Sympetrum > Sympetrum striolatum. The sequence continues at coordinate 24,868,052 of OX388352.1, forward strand.
TGCATGCGCGTTTACGTGCAAATATTAAGAGTGGAGTTGTAACAGCCTAGAATTGTTCGCTCATACCTTTTTCCAATGTTGAAACTCTTAATCGTAGTAGCATTTTGAAATTTTTGATGGGGAAGGTTTAAATAAAAGGTATTAAATATTTGCAAGTATATTATTCAACTATTTTTGCGCTTGGCTCGATACTGCATAACTAGTCCTAATTTCACTATCCAAAAGAAACTTTTGCACGTAAAATATAAAGCGGTTAAGAGATTACAGGTTAGATAGCAGTGAGTCCAAAATGATCAGAGCCCTCTGCTGGGTATCTTTTAAGAATACGAGTAAAATGTTGCTTGCATTCTGCAAGCATGTTGATAACATAAATTTCAAGTCGACATCATATCGAGAGGGTCCTCAAAAGTAGAAAAAGTATTGGAAATATTCTTAAAATTAGCTGCAATTTCTCCGTCCAGCATCGAACCTGGGTCTTACTGGTAATACCTACTGTGCAGTGCAACAGAAGATCACCATTTCTAACTATAGTTGAAAATTCAAGCATAAATATTGGGTGCAACTGCCTCAAACAACTTCCTACTTTTTCCTTAAATTCCTTATGTGGGAAAATTTAATGTGCTCTGGCATTGAACCCAGAAACAACATTGTCTTATATATTTTTACTTCTTAAACCGAGTCTTAATATACATCTTCTATCTAAGCAAGAACTTCCTATCATTTCAATAAAATCCATCAAATAAATAATGAAAACTACCTCAATGTATTTTAAGTGGGGAATATATTTACCGCCTGGCTTCGAACCCAGGTCTTTCTGGTGATACTTCCTATGCAACACAATAGAAGATCACCATCTCTAACTATGTGTGAAAATTCAAGCAGAAATATGGTCTGCAACGGCATCAAACGACGTCCTACTTTTCCCTTATATTCTTTATATGAGAAATTTTAATGTGTTCTGGCATCAAACCGAGGAACAGTACAGTCTTATTTTAATTTTTTTCTTAAACTCATTCTTACCATAAATCTTCAAGCCAAGCACGAACTTCCTATCATTTCAATAAAACCACCAAAAAATAATGAAAAACTACCTCAATGTATTTTAAAGGGCAGATTTTTGCATCGTCCTTGCATTGAACCCAGGATATTTTCTGTAAAAGTCATTAATGTTATCAATAGATTCTGACCATATATATAGGCTCCTAGAGTTTTGATTCTCTACCTATTCAGGAAGTATTTTAAAAATTCCCAAAAAAACAAAGCAATGCATTCAAATGGGAAAAATCAGGACTTTGAGGCCCTCTGGAATCGAACTTATGACACCGAGTTTCAGAATCGCAATTTTTCTGGGGGTTACATTTTATGGCCAATACGTCGTAAACATTTCAAATCAATGACGCTTGTGGTTTAGCCTCTGAATTAGTATCCTATCTATATACCAATATACATGAATGAATCCGGAGAAGCGTCTATATATAATAGATAACTCTGTAAAGACAATAATTATTAGATATATTCCTTAGCTGTGAATTACATGACGAAATTAGCGATGGCATGATCCCTATTCTCAACAATCGTGATTTTCGCAGCCAGATGGTAAAAAGATTTTCACGAGATTATGGCACGGACAGATGGCCTATATCTCTATCATCTTATGTATAGTATAAGGTGTGTAAATATGTACATTATTTAGATAATTGAGTGTTTCACACCCTCTGCAGTAAGCCTTATGGAGGCTCGCGGATAGTTAATTAAAATGTATTTGTAACTTAACTATATGTCATAAATTTGCAACACTATAATTGTAATATTAGTGCTAAGTGTTTTATTTTTAGTGCTAAGTAATTAAGGCATCGAACCCGGGTCTATAAATCCTATGCAGTACAATGGAAGATCACCATTTGTGTGAAAATTCAAGCAGGAATGTTTGCTACAACTGCTCAAACGACGTCCTACGTTTCACATATATTCCTTATGTGAGAAATTATAATGTGCTCTGGCATCGAACCCAGGAACAGCATGGTCTTATATAATTTTATTTCTTAAATGGATTCTTAATATACATATTCTAGCAGAGCAAGAACTTCCTATCATTTTGATAAGTGCATCAAAAAATATAATGAAAAACTGCCTCAATGTATTTTAAAGGGCAGATTTTTGTGTCGTCCTAGCATCGAACCCAGGAATTTTTCCCTGAAAGTCATTTATGTTTTCGGTGGATCATCTTTATATCTGTAGGGTCCTTGAGTTTTGATTCTCTACCTATTCAGGAAGTATTTATTAAAAATTCCCAAAAAACAAAGCAATGCTTTTAAATGGGAAAAATCATGACTTTGAGGCCCTCTGGAATCGAACTCATGACACCGAGGTTCAGAATCGCAATTTTTCTGTGGGTTACATGTTATGGCCAATACGTCGTAAAAATTTCAAATCAATAAAGCTTGTGCAAAAATAAAAACTCCCTTAAACCCCTGCAAAAATAAAAACTCCCTTAACTATAGGTTTTGGATATCATCAGAAGGCAGGCTGTGGGTAATGGGACAATTAGTAATAGACAACCCTACATCTATCATATCATGACTCAGATGGGTTTGTTGATAGAATGATGATCGAGTATCCTGTGCACAGAACATCACAGGTGGTGAGGGAGTTCATGATTTAAATAAGAGTGACTTTTCTCCTCACAGAATGAGGTGGCTCATGATTACGAGTAATTTAGAGCTTCTGTATTTCTGTATCATGTTTTTTATTAAAAGTTATTTAAATTTGATTTTATTCCAAAGTTTTATAATGTCCAGGCTATTTCTGCTGTAATTAAGGTGATGACATTTGGAGTGTAAAAATTGCATTTTCAGGCATGTACATTTGTAAAAGTATCTGTATATTTGCTTGAAGTGAATGTAACCTAAATGAAAATATTTATGATTCAACTTATGAGCCGTGCTTTTGGCATTATTAGCTCTTAATGATAATATTATTAGGAAAAGTAAATCATTGGAATAAATTTGGATTAGTTATCCGCAGGAGCAGAAAGGGTCAGTGTTGAGGTTGAGGCCCTATGATTCTTCACTTTTAGATGTAAACTCGTAAATACCTTTCATGTTACTTGTTTTAGCTCAGAATAAATGGAAAATCTCATGAAGGAAATGCAATATATTGTACATATAGTTGCAGGGAATAATAATAACAATATAAAGACGAAAGAATATTGAGAAAGGAATTTAATGTTTTCATTTAGGAAATGAAAGAGAGGGAGCTTCATAGGACACAAGAGGGAAACCACGAAAGCATTAGCTGAAAGACTAAAAAAGGTACACACATAAGTTTGATGTGTGGTTTATATGAGAAAATGTTACTGCTGTCTCAGACCCAGAGTTGCCAGCTGCTGCCCTTACCTAAGAAAGTTTTAGATAATTGACTTGGACTAGACCACATTTTTAAACCTAGTATACATGTATATCATAATTCAAATTCAAATATTTGAATAAAAATTACTTTTAAGTCATGAATAAGTATACTTAAATAAATTGATTATATTTCTATTTTAGTTGAAGTTGAGACTCATAAGTCTACTGTTTGATTTAACCTATGTTGTTATTCTGGGTAAGATAGAAAGGAAGATAGAGGAACAGCTGAAAAGTTGAAGTTTGCTGTATTTCTTTTCTAGGAAATATCCTTAACTTCATATTAGGTGATACTGATATTTGTCATGGCAATAATGAGACTTTTATCTGGTGCAGCCCCTTCTAAGTCTTCTAAATTTTTGTGCCTGGTACCATCACAGTCCTTAGTTAATATTATTTTACTTTCTTTACCAGCAGACCCAGCAGCTCGTTCTGGGAAACACCTCACATTATCCTGTGAACAACAGCCTGATGATTGGTGACTATGTAGCATCAGGGAATGTGATGCTTTCAACTCAAGGGATTCCACCAGCTCAAGGGTATCGGCAGTGAGCCTGTGTTGTGAATCTAATTAATTGAATCTTTGTTCAAAGGTTTTGCAGTTTGAGGTGTGTTTGTTATTTTCTGTCTCCTGAGTGTGTATGAGTGATTGTTTGTGAAATTGTGCCCTCAAGACATTGGTATAAAAGTGCTAGAACTTAATTGCAATGAAATTTGATTCTCTAAGAAAAGGGTTGAAGACTGAGTAGACCATGTTTATATTAAATGTAAGCATTATCTCCATAGGAATTTTAAGTTTATATTTTGTGAGTTTCCATTTATAAGATGCACCTACCGCGTTTTGTGTTTTTAAATCAATTTTTCTTCTTTTCGTTGATTGCATATTAAATTACTTTGTGATGAAATTGGATCTATTGTACATATCACTGTAATTTGACTAAAAGATTGGTGCTTGGAAATAGGTACTGAAAGTCGTCAGCAAGTTACATCAGTTTCTTCGATGTTTACTTGCCCACGTTGTGGAACCGTAATTGAGAGTGATGAAATGACTTAAGTGAAAGAAGTATTGTTCTCTAAATAATTCTTTAGAAGACTACCTATAATTGGAAATGAAGTTGAACCCATTCCTAAAATCAACTGAATTTGGTACTGTGGTGCAGCTTAAATAATGTAAATAACAGACTGGATATTTATATGAAGAAATGTATAAAATTGAGGTAATTTAGTAATGTAATTGCTCATTTTGCATAGATTCAAGGGAATATTATGTTCAAATGATGGTGCATCTTATAACTTCCATGCTCGCAACATTACGATTGTATTTGTGTATTTAATAAGTTATTTCAATTTGTGTATAGAGAAGTATGAAACATTTATTTTCTATGAATTTTAGTGCATTTGATGTTTTATACTTAACAATCTTCTAAAAGATTAATTTTGTAGGTTATGTCAATTTTTATGTGAAAAATTTTGACACATGATGCGAATTCATGATTATTGGAAACAAGGGCCCCTGAACAATAGGTCATTGAAGTTGTAGAAAAATGAAAAAATTAACTAATATAGTAAAATTTAATGGAAAACTTTCATGACATTGATCTTTGGGTACTTTTAATTAATCAAATTGGAAATTTTTAACCTTGAAAAGAATTATTATGAAATGTAAGGACTACTATGTGGAGAATTTTTATTTTAAGTATTTTTTTCTTTTTGTTGGTGAGTATTGTTGTCATTTGATGTTACACAAGCAAAATGAGTTACATTTATTTGTTAATCATAATTTGATAATGACAGAAATTCACAGTGTTGCAGCTGAATCTAACATGACTTCTGGATTATTTTTGATGTGCTGCAACGCAACAGTGAAGTGGCTTGTTTTTAAACATTTGTTGTATTAAAATATTTCTGTTTGCCCTTTTCCAAGTGAAATATACTTTACAATAAACAGGTCTCTTGCCTTAATTCATTCATGTTGAAATGTGAAATTTGTTCTCTTTAACTTTTGTTAAACATATTATATGTATAACTGAAGTAATTTCTATGTTTTCCAGTTATGCCATAATATTGAGAAGTCAGTTTATTTTATTTACTATTAGTGTATCTATTTTTAATTAATGAAACCTTCATTAGTGGTAATGAATAATAGGAGATGTGGTAATGAGCCATTCTCTAATTACTGTGAACATTGTGAATTGCAATTCTGGTGCAGCTTTTGCTATCTATTCATGGAAATTGAGATAAAGTAAATGTTAATGCATGTAAAGAAAGTTTGTGTGCCATATTACTTCCGTTCCATAATAATTTTAACTCTCTATTTGTTTACACTAAGGTAATAGGTTAATTACCATTGGAGTTAACTTCTATCATTTTGAAGCATGTTTTACTTAATTTTTATTAGCATAAGAATTTGTTAAAACTAGGCATTATTTTCTATTATGGGCCTTTAAAAAATATGAAATATGATATAAATGATTTAATCCTTAAGGAACTCATGACAGTAGGTACTTTTTTAAATTTTCCCTAATTTTATATGTGGTAAATGTTAAATAAATTTGTTATTGACAATAACAGAAATTATGCTGATTAATATCAGTGAAAAAGAAAAATCTATAAAGGATAACATCCAATTCTTGTGATAAGTGTTTCAAAGCTCTATCTGTAGTGTAGATATTGGATGTATAAACAATAACTATTGCCAGAATTCAGTTTAGATATTTATTTTTACAGAAATGTTCTGGCCAGAATACATAGAGCACTATAGAAATAATTTCTTATCTATGTTATACGTGTCAACAATGTTATGGATCTGACATATTTTCCCCTCTCCAAAGAATTGATGTGACATTATTTATTTCAGTTGATGTTTCTCATTATTTTAAATTTAAAATATTTCATTGAATCATCATATTCATAAGATAAAAAAATTGTCACATTGAAACAATGTTTATGGCCCCTTTTTACGAATTATGTGAACTGAAAGAGGAGTCTCCTCGAAAGAAATGGAGGAAACGGTTCAAGCATTTCCTGAACATCACTTCTTGTAACATTCCCTTTTGAACTTTTTATGAAATTGACTAACCAGAAAATCAGTTCTGTGGTGAGGCCGAAACCTTTGTTTCATATCTTTACTTGTGAGTGCTAGTATCAAACAATTTGTTATATAACCATCTAAAATCATAACTAACAACACTGCTTTTTTAGCGTATCTTTGCTTTAATCTTTAGTAACTGAATGCTATTTTAATAAGGCCAAAGGAGAAATTTGAGTACCTCATTGGTAAATAGATGCTATGGTTTGCTTATAGGATGAGGTTCGTGCCAGTAAGTTAAATTAAATAGAAAAAAACTCGAATTGCTGTGGATTTATTACTGTTATTACCAGTTATTTAGTATCTTTAGTTTTCAGAATTCTCCTTGACAGTTGTGTACTTAGAGTTTATATTGAAGAAAATTTGTTCTTGTTCAAGATATTTCTGCTCAGGATCATGGCTTTAGTCTCATTTTTATAATATTAACCTTTTCATTGTATTTACCGTATTTATCAGTGTATAACATGCATCGTCATATATATGCACCAAGAAGGATATTTGAATAATGATAATAAAATTTAATATAAAAGAAATTAAATGTTGAAATTATAAGGAAGCAATGCAGTCTGCAGAGCAGCTGCCAAAGACTACAAAAGCTAGTCTATCATTACAATTTGCTAAGTAAAAGGTTATAAGTAAAGGGGAAGTATATTTTTCAAGTTCCTTTTTATGACAAAGATTGTTCATTTCAGGTGTTAGTTTATTTGTGCTATGCACCTGGTCTAGTGTTAATTAGTAATCGGTAGGTGGTCAAATGTTTGCTTCTCTATACTTCTTGTTTCCACTGTTGACAGTAATTATTAGGGAATAATAATTGTTTATTGTGCATAATATAGAAAACATCGATATTTCACATGTTAAGATTAGCACACCTTTAATTGTTGATAAGCTTATTCTTAAAGTATTGTTAAAAGTTATGTTCAGGGTACAAGACATATTTTCCAAATAAATTACCTAAAAAAGTTTCAAACTGAGTTAAAAATTAACATGACCCTTTTTATTTAATTGATCATAAAGCAAAAAGGTACCTGTATAGGATGCAGCATTAATTTCCAGCCTACATGTTCGGAATAAAGGGCGTGTTATATGCCAATAAATACAGTAGAAGGTGGAATAGTCTATTCAGTGTGTAAAATATGTTAAAAATTGGTAATCATTGAATAAACAATTACTGTTGATTTATTATATCTAATTTACGTTTTATGGAGTAATTCCTAATGAAAAACCGGGTTGAGAAAATTGTGATGGGGGTGGGAATCAAACCCGGGATCTTCCTCTATCCGGGAGGCTGCTTGAACCTTCTAAGATACCCGACCAGAACATATTAACAAGCCGTTTTGGGGACTTAGTGTGAAAGGGCAAGTGTAGTTGTAAATGTTCATACGAGAGTAATTTATCTTCATTATTGTGTAACGTCAATTTTTACAGATACTTATTTGAAAGTATTGCATTATATTAATTCCATTCAAGATGAGCAAGAAATTGAAATTAATAAAATCAGGTATTTAGTATTCATAATATCATTCTCATGTTTTTTTATTCCTCTAGTTTATTCAAATGTTATCAACAAGGAATAATTGTTCAGTATTATGTAACTGTTAAACTTTGTTTTAAGATTCTGTATTTATATAGCTTCATGAGTTTAATTTGTTGCTTTTACAGAAGACAATGGCCAAGTTTGTCACTTAAATGATTATAAATGGATTCTTTTATCCAAATTAGTCATAATTTGTAATAAGGTACCATGGAATTTTTTTGCATTCCATTTAACTCTTTGATATTTAAAGCTTATTTATGGTATTTATGTCCATGCGTTTTTTAGATCATGATTTGGATTACCTTGTAAAAGTAATTTTTGAGTAGCATAATGGTAGAATGTCTTCTCATCATTTTAATAATTACTTTCAATCTATCTTCATACTTAGACCTGCTAAGATAGAAAATAAAACTATTTGAAAGAAGAATTCATCTGATTCACATAGCGTAAATAACATCTGTATGACAGCCTTGTTTTTATCTTTTACGTGTACAAGACAGTTACAGTTTTATCATGTCTTTTATTGTGAAAAATATGAAATTCATTTTTAGTTGCATGCATGAGTTTTCATTATTAAATAATTTTTTAAAATTGTTTTTTCTTGCCTAATTGATTTTCTGTTATTGATTATGCCTACATTCCCTGATCTCTGAATCTGTGGTTAAAAAGCAATATTATGCACATGCTAATATGGTTATTTTTGTTTAATATTTGTTTTGGATAACTTTTAGTGAAATGTGGCAACTCATTGATTTTTATTTCATCATTATTTATTGTTTATTTTAGTGATATGTCTTGTGATTTTTTTCTTTTCTTATCACTGCGGCAATTGTATTTTTGAACTTCCCATGTAGAATATTATTTAAAGTTAGACTCTCATCACATTTTATATTGATGTTCTTAAACATTCATGGATTAGGTTTACTAGAATCAATTTGCTTGTTACCAGAATTTCAGTGATAACTACAACTTTGCTTTTTATTGTTGACTCCTGAAAACCTAATCAATGATTTGTTTGACATTTTAATTGAGAATTATCAATGCAGTGTTTACATTATATGAAAATATGTTTTCATACATAACTAGGTTAAAATGGCAAAATTCTAAATCAGAATTCATAAGTTATTCGCGAGGGGCCAAACAATGTTAATAATAGCTCAAAATTGCACATAATATACATACATGATTCTGTAGTATTTCTCTGTTTTCCCCAGTTTTGGATAACGTTTTATTTGAAATATTTTATTGATTGATCCAATTTACTTTAAAATTAAATTATTAGTGAAAACTTCAGTTTGAAAGTGTTCTGATCAATGAAATTTGCCCAAAATTGGCTGATTCGTGTTATTGGAATGTATTGTAATTTTTTAAGTTGTACTTAAGCTTTTACAAAGTACAGTAGGTTAGGTAAATGTGTGTGTCAATGAGCAATATTTAAAAAAATATTCCTATAGTGAATTACATAATGACTGTGAATGAAAGATATGTAATTCTGAGATTTTATATATTTTTTTAGTCTCAAGTAATGGAGCATATGTGAAGAAACGAAATTTTTATATAATACAATCTCATGCATTACAAAGATTTGACACTTCTCAAGAAGAATTATTTTAAACAAAATTTAGCATGTTAATATTTAAAATCACATGAACTGCAGGTATCCAGAGTGTAGGTAAAATAAATACAGTTTACTTTCAAAATGTATCCTATGAAATCATATCTTTTAATTTGATTTTCTTAGGATACATGTTTTGAGCTCCCTTGAAGGTTCCTCACATTTTCCTTTCATGGTGGATGCACCAGCCTTTTTGTCTACTTGATTTGTGTAAGAATATAATAATAAACCCAAAATTTAATCAAGGATAATCTTAACATTAACTGGAAGTTGAAAAATCTGTTTTAATTGCTGAAAATAAAATTCCTCACTCTGTGTTCTTTGTGAAGTTAATAAGCCTGTAGCATACTTCTGTGTGTGTTTTATTTTATTGTGTTCGTTCCGGTATTATAGTTTTTATATAACTATGAAACCTAATATATTAAGCCTTCGAGGATATTATCCTCTTAATGTCTGTCCCAGTTATATTTGTAACATTGGATGCATTATCTTAGTATGTTTCACTTTTGTGGAACGGTCCTATCCATTAATTCAAATGCATGACTCAGAAATTTCATTTATTTTTGTCAATTTTCCAAACTAATCAAGTGTCTTCATTGTAAATATTTAATTATTTTCAGGGTCCATCTTTAATGACCACAGAATGTTTTTTCTGTCATGATTTTCTTAAGTAAATATTTGATATCTTAACTTAAACTTCAAATTCTGCCTTCTGAAAACATTTCTCATCCTAATAATGTAAAATTGATCAATGAAGGAATAAAAAAGTAGTATTGAAGGCAATTTAATATTGCTGATGTTGTTCCTTATTTTCAGAAAGATTACTCAATATAAGTGTTTAGCATATGGTACAAAGAACTATGTTAAAATTCAAACGAATTAATATACATCCTATTATTCTTATGTTACTCACATTATGTGTCAATCAGTATTATCTCTTTGAATGGGTAATAATTGCCCAAAACTCTCTCTTTACAAATTCTTGAAATTTCAGTTATCATCAAAATCATTTTATGATTGGTATGATAAATGTGAAGCAAATGAAAACCCATTTTCCTATATCTAAGAGCTCCATGCCATGATATGGCTCATAGAAATCGACTGAAAATAAAGATTATTAACAGTATTTAAAATTAGTACATGGCACTGAAGGAAAAAACTGAGGCCATTAGTATCAGATTTTGACTGTTTTTGCAATTATAATCATATGTCAAGTAAGTCTTTATTGCTTTAATTACAATCTTTGTATTTCTACAGTTAAGTGATCTCTTTTTGTGCATCTATTCAGCAAGAATTTCAATTTTTACAATCAATTATTATATGGCTCACTACTTTCTTTTGAGTTTGAGAATGTGCTGCATAATATTCTGGAGATTTTTATATTTTGTGTAAAAGATTTAATTAGTATCTGAGTTAAAACCAGAATCTAAAAGAAGGGAGCATAATTTTTAACTTGCTTTGATTATTTAATATTGGACATAAGTATGCTCAATGTTGAAGTGAAGACAAATTTCCTAGGATTTTTTTATATAAATCTGAATTAGATCAGGAATATCTTATTGTGTACCTTAATTTTGTTGTTATTCTTGATATTAAATGTCCTCTATAATCTACATCATGCAACAACAAGAACCATATTTCTTGATTATGCTTCTTTGCTATCTCTATCAGCTAAATTTCTTCCTCTTAGTTATTCTTTCAACAAAAAATCTCTATTCTTCTTGTAATTTACTGAAATATTTATCCCTGAATTGATACCGGTGACGACAATGGATTAATTCTCAGGTCATTCCTCATAATAAAGTTTTGAGTGACACTTGCTATAACCTCTCATGCATTAGTTATAATTTTTTTACATACAAGTAATACATGTGTGATATTTTTTTCCTGCTGAGCTTCTGCTTTTACTTCATCAACTGGTGATGTCTTTTTGGGTCTACTTTGTAAAAATAATGGTTAATTTAGTTACTTTTTGTTTATTGGAATTCATTTGTTGTGTTTTATGTTTGTGATATATCTAACTGTAAGTTGCTCAGTAAAAGCTATATAGTTTAAATGTGTAATCATGTTAAGAGGTAGTTTTTGTTTATGTATGATTTGAATTGTAAGGAAGTTAAAATAACTGAAATGTTGCATCTCTTCTGCAGATGACTGTAATAAAAATGGTTACAAGAAAATTTTCAGTGTTCATCAAAAACTTTTCTTGAATTGATGTCAAATGATATGCTACATCTTTACCTAAGACAATGTTAATTCCTTGGATATTTGTATTTAGGTATATTTACTTCGTGCAAATTTTTATTTCCAACATTTTGTGGTAAATTGTGAAAATGAATTGTGGGTGTTCTTTTGTGAATGCATCCCTAATTTTATGATGTATACTGTCAATATACATCGGTATTTATGAATGATGATGTAATTATGCATGTACAGTTTTGAATGAAGTGTATCTCATACAGTTGATTTTTACCGAAGAGAAATGATGAATTATGTATTTATAAAAAAAATTTCATTGTGATCTAAGAAAAGAAAATTAGAGTATTGTTTTTATATTTTGGTAAATATTTTGACTGGAATATTTATAATTTTGTTCTTTCATTTTTGATGTGGCTTTACATCATAGACATTCTTCAATATCTGCTTAATCCTGCCATTTAGGCTCTAGCATTTTAAATTTGTTGGCTAAGGGTCACATTTATTGAAAAGAAGTTAGCCTAGTTTTAAAAATATCAACTTGTTTCTACAAAATTGGATCGCTATTATAAATTGCATCAAAATTAAAAATTGGGGAAACATAGTATTGGACATGAGATTTGGTAGTGCATGATAAATCTTTTTTATACAAACTGTCAGGAGTTATTTACAGTGACTTTGTAAAATAAATGTGGCATCCTATATCATCACCTTATAATTTATTTAAATTTTTAATAAATAAAACCTCACCTTGACATCTAAGACTTATAGGTTGTGTAATAATATAATTCCAAACAAGTACCTTGTGACAATATGTAAAAGATGTTTGATATGCCTTTTATATATCTGTGGCATAGGCACACCTGACCACTTAGGTCTTCCAGCAGAACAAGAATATGTGTGAAATTTACAAAGGAAGAGAAGCTGTATCTTTATCTATCCATTATAGAGTTTTCCTTGCTGGGCTTCTATCAAAGGGGTTCTTTCGTTCTAGAAATTCTTTAACACTCAATTTTATTGGAGGATAGGTAGGTTTAGAAGGTATATATTTGTGACAACATTTGCTCAGGCAATCGAGTTCAGCGATGTAATACTTTTCATTGCTCTCAGCATGTTGCTTACAAATCTGAATTATTATTTTATTTATCTCAACAGAGTATCAAATAAAATGTGTGCATCTCACCTTTTTTGAATCAGTTTTCAGTAAAACTTTGGTTTGTAGGTCATTTTCTGTTTACATGGCTTTAATCTTTTACTTACATATATATATCTATCTATTATATATAGATGCTTCTCCGGATTCATTCATGTATATAGATAGAGAGGATACAAATTCACAGGCTAAATTACAAGCGTCATTGACTTGAAATTTTAACGACATATTGGCCATAACGTCTAACCGCCAGAAAAATTGCGATTTTGAACCTCAGTGTCATGGGTTCGATTCCAGAGGGCCCCAAAGTCCTGATTTTTCCCATTTAAATGCATTGCTTTGATTTGCCGGAATTTTTAAAAAATACTTACCGGGTAGGTTGAGAATCAAAACTCTAGGAACCTATATATATGGTCAGGATCTATCAAAAACATAAATGACTTTTACTGAAAATATCCTGGGTTCAATGCTATGACGATGCAAAAATCGGCCATTTAAAATACATTGAGGTATTTTTTCATTATTTTTTTAATGCACTTATCGAAATGATAGGAAGTTCTTGATTATATGAAAGATGTATATTAAGCATAGGTTTTATTGAAAAATATGTAGATAAGACTGTACTGCTCCTGGGTTCGATGCCGGGGCACATTAAAATTTCTCTCATAAGGAATATAAGGGAAAAGTAGGACGTCATTTGAGGCAGTTGCAGCCAATAATTCTGCTTGAATTTTCACACAGGGTTAAAAGTGGTGATCTTCTTTAGTGCTGCATAGAAAGTATTGCCAGAAAGACCCGGGTTCGAAGCCAGACGGTATATATATCCCCCATTTAAAATACATTGAGTTAGTTTTCATTATTTATTTAATGCAATTATCGAAATAATAGAAAATTCTTGCTTAGATAGAAGATGTATATAAAGACTCGGTTTAAGAAAAAAATTAAGATAAGACCATGCTATTCCTGGGTTCAATGCCAGAGCACATAAACATTTCTCTCATAAGGAATATATGTGAAAAGTAGGACGTAATTTGAGGCAATTGCAGCCAATATTTCTGCTTGAATTTTCACACTTAGTTAGAGATGGTGATCTTCTATCGTGCTGCATAGTAAGTTTACCAGGAAGACCAGGGTTCGATGCCAGAAAATTAAATTGCAGCGAATTTTAAGAATATATTAAACCCTTTTTTTCTTTTGAGGACCGTCCCGATATGAAATTAGTGTTGTCAATCTGCTTGCAGTATGCAAGCTACATTTTACTCGTAATAAATAGATGCTTCTCCAGATTCAATCATATAGATAGGCTACAAATTCACAGGCTAAACCACTTGCGTGATTGAGTTGAAATTTTTACGACGTGTTGGCCTTAACGTGTAACCGACAAAAAAATTGCGATTTTGAACCTTAATGTCATGGGTTCGATTCCAGAGGGCCCCAAAGTCCCGATTTTTTCCATTTAAATGCATTGCTTTGATTTTTGGGAATTAAAAAAAAATACTTCCCGAATAGGTAGAGAATCAAAACTCTACGAGCCTATATATATGGTCATGATCTATCGAAAACATAAATGATCTTTTCAGATAATGTCCTGGGTTCGATGCCAGAGCACATTAATATTTTTCACGTAAGGAATATATGTGAAAAGTAGGACGTTGTTTGAGGCAGTTGCACCCAATATTTATGCGTGAATTTTTACACATAGTTGTAGATGGTGATCTTCTGCTATGCTGCAGAGTATTGCTGGAAAGACCCGGGTTTGATGCCATTCGATGAAATTGCAGGGAATTTTAAGAATAATTTCAATCCTTTTTTTTTCTTTTGAGGACTGTCCAGATATGATGCCGACATGAAATAAGTGTTGTCGATCTGCTTGCAGTATGCAAGCTATATTTAACTCATATCTATTATACATAGATGCTTCTCCAGATTCATTCATGGATATATATATATTCATATATATATATATAGATAGATAGGATACTAATTCACAGAATAAACCACTAGGGTATTTGACTTAAATTTTTAACGACATATTGGCCATAAAGTTAAACCGCCGGAAAAATTGCTGTTTTGAACCTCAGTGTCATGGGTTTGATTCTAGAGGGTCCCAAAGTCCTGATTTTTTCCATTTAAATGCATTGCTTTGATTTTCGGGAATTTTTAAAAAATACTTCCCGGATAGGTAGGGAAATAATACTCAAGGAGCCAATAGATATGGTCACATTCTATCAATGACATTAATCACTTGTGCATAAAATATCATGGGTTTGATGTTAGGACGATGATAAGAAAAAAATTAAGATAGGCCCATGCCATTCCTGGGTTCGATGCCAGAGCACATTACTATTTCTCACTTAAGGAATATATGTAAAAAGTAGGACGTTGTTTGTGGCAGTTGAAGCCAATATTTCTGCTTGAATTTTCCCACATAGTTAGAGATGGTGATCTTCTGTTGTGCTGCATAGTAAGTTCACCAGGAAGACCCAGGTTCGATGCCAGAAGATTAAATTGCAGCAAATTTTAAGAATATCTTCAAACCTTTTTTTTTTCTTTTGAGGACCGTCCTCATAAGATACCGACATAAAATCAGTGTTGTCGCTCTGCTCGCAGCTACATTTTACTCGTATATTATACGCGTAAAATGTAGAGAAATGTTAATGTTCTCTGGCATCGAACCGAGGAACAGCATGGTCTTATCTAATTCTTTTTCTTAAACCGAGTCTTCATATACATCTTCTATCTAAGCAAGAACTCCCTATTATTCCTTTAACTGCCTGAAAGAAATAATGAAAAACTATAACAATTTGTTTTATATGGGAGATATATTCTGTATTCTGTTAAGTATTTCTGTAATATTTAAAGTTACCAAGTCTAACAAGCTGTATACATTTGATTTGTATTAATTTTTTCTGGCATTATCTCCAAGATGAATTTTAAAGTTTAACCTGTCTATTATACACACTATAGGATTACTTTTAATCCCAGTTAATTACCACTCCGTAATATTTCTCTTCACTTTCCATTATAGTTGTTGATCCTGATATTGTAACTTTTGTAATTTACTCTTTAATATAGGTTTATGATTTTAAATTTGTCAAGGCGGCATAATAATTCTAATCATCAACATCGCTTAATAATCCTTAGAAATTATCATTTTTTCTTGATCTGCAGTCATCTGCAAAGAGAAAGTTTGATGTATTCGTTTGGAAAATAGTTAAGAAAAACTAAGAAGAAACATATCTCTGTACTCAGCATAATGTCATCCATGAAAGTATGACAATTAGAGATGTTGTAGCTCTGGCATCCTGCTCATTTTAAGCTTATGTACTTGCTTATACTTGAATCGATTAGGGTTGGCCTTTTTTTTAGTTCTTCCAAGGATATTTCTCTACCCTTGTTGGTTTCCTGCATAAATAAATCTAATGTAGTTGCTTGGGGTAACACCTTGTAGCCAGTCTTTGCTCCCAAAGGTCATCTTCAGGAAATCATGCTTGATCCCCATTTACTTCCTTATTTGTTGATGATTTAAATTAAATGTATCACAGTAATTGTAACAGATTTTTAAAAGGAAAGAGAAATCACCATAATTGCATACAAAGAAATAATTTCGGACTAACTCAATGGACAAATCTGTGCTAGTCATGCACAACAATAGATGTAGAGAACCAGTGTAACATTAAGATTCAGGCAGGCTACCAAATGACACTCAGCTTCTAGAATTGCCAAAATATGATTCCTCTCCTACAAATCTTGCATTCACAGATTCAAATTAAAATTAATGACAATAATAAAAACTACAATACTAATATTATTAGAAAATTTAATTGAAATAGGCCTTCAGATTAATTAGATAACTATTTTTAACTCCTCATTTTCTATGTTCAATGAATTTATAACAGTCCTTTTCTAAAACTTCTCATCATCTAGCGGTATAATTTTGAATTCATAACTGAGAAATACATACGTGAAAAAAGAACTGAAATTTATTGAAACATTATTTACTAGTGATGACCTCAAATTTTTAACCCATGTGATATAGCAATCATAGCTTTAGAAGTTTTTATGTATGCAGCGACAAATGAGTGAAAGGAGTCTTTGATAAAAGGTCAATAACACAAATAATATTGAATGGTCATTATCTTTTATTTTCCAAGGTTTATGACATCACTATTTTGTCTTGACTAGTCAAATAAAACAAAAAAAATAATTCAACCCTTATACCTCATGGTATGAATAAAATTAAACTCAAGGAGAAACTTGGAATATATTTAAACATCACAAAAATAATATAAAAACCAGAAGATTTGTTAAATAGCTGCCCCATTAGTATATGAACTATTCTCCAGAAACAATAAAGAAACATCAATTGATATTAGCAATTTAAACATATTTAATTCAAACATCCTGTCTTGCAAACCATTATTACAATAAAGTAGAGGCTGAACAAAGCATTTACAAAAAAACTCTAGTTCCTGCCTAACATGATCTTTTAAATGGACTTAAATATATCTGCTCATTCAATTATTCTCTTAAAATATTTTAACAGAGTAGATCAATTTTGACAAAATCATTACAGAATAAAACATTTTAGCCAAATAAGGTATATACAACAATTTCATGTGATATCAAAAAGGATAAATGATTTTCAGACAATGTTACCACGGACATTGAGCAACGGTTTTAACAGGGTTGGCCATAGACAGTAAGCAAGGCAAGTGAAGCAATGGAGCGATCCTCATCTGGAGGCACCCAGGGTATGCTACTGTTTATAATTCACATGATAAAATAGAGGAAGGGGTATGGTGGAAAGATTTTGCAGAGTCACAGGAATACCCAGAGCCTACTGTAGCCTTACAGATGATATGTAGATAAATCTTTGCTGGGACTTTGCAAAGATTATTCCAAGATTTATGATGGAAAATTTCTCTGGATCACAAATCACTCTATCTATTGAAACAAAAGGGGCAAAATATATTTCAAAAAATATCTATTTTTGAAAAGCATCATTCTTAGAAGGAAAAAATGAGAAGTCACCACCCAATTGAACCTCTTCTCATGACACCTATTTTTCATTCAAGGCATTT
The DNA here is from genome assembly GCA_947579665.1 of Sympetrum striolatum. Taxonomy (NCBI): domain Eukaryota; kingdom Metazoa; phylum Arthropoda; class Insecta; order Odonata; family Libellulidae; genus Sympetrum; species Sympetrum striolatum. The sequence continues at coordinate 24,886,126 of OX388352.1, forward strand.
GTGAATACTGATGATAATTCAAAATTCAGAAGAAAATTTTACAGAAATGAGAAATTTTCAGGAGTGGACTAAAGCATATTCTGGAGATGAAGATTCCCTTGTGTGAAGCAAATCACTCCTTAAACCATTAAGTGTTATAGACGCTCCATGTACTTCATCTCTACCATATCTTCTGAAACCTGACATGAACGTCTTATTAGTGAACATGTGTTTGATAGACTTTTCTTGCTACTCTTTCATATTAGGTTCCTGAAGATGGGAGAAAAAATGCACTGAACCTTTTAAACTATTTTGATGAGTAAGTTACTTTCAATATAAGGAAAGAAGATTGGATATCATATTCTCAAGCTTCCTGCTCTTACAGTTTATGAATCACATCCTCAAGAATCACAAAACGCAATTTGGAATCGTATCATAAATATGTATGGATGCTATGTTTACTGCCACGGATATGATGTCAACATTAATGATAGAGAGCATGGGCATGAGCGTTTCTATTGCTACAGTATCAATTTATCAGTAATGCAAAAACTAGTTGAAAATAACATCGCTATACAATGACTTCTGGGATGCTTAATATGAGCATTATTATGTGCCAGAGCTGATAATTTCCATTTCAGTGTTAAAGTTCTTACACAATTTAAAAGAGGAGCAGACCTCTTCTAATATGTATATGCCTTTTCTATTTAAATCTGTATAACGGCCACGCAATACTCGAGGATATGGTCATTATAGCAAATGAAGTTCATATATGATAAAGAGAAAAACATATTACTAAGGAGAGCAATTTTATGAACATTCCCTTGACAATTCTGACAATATATTTTCTAATTATTGCTTCACCCACTAACTCAAACTTATCTTTGATATAGAATAAAATCTTCTCTGCTCAGGTTTACATTTTTCATCAGATGAATGTTTAGAAATTAAATTAAGTCTTTTAACAACAATGAAAATGCACACAGAAAACACTATCCTATAGTTAACTTAAATATATAAATAATTACAGAATTTATAAGATGGAATTATATAAGAAAGTACAGCAAGCAATCTTTTACTACATGCTTGAAAACAATCACAGCCTAAGCAACAGCAAAAATTAAAATTGCATCAATCATCATCCCACTCTTCAGCAGTTTCTAAGCCTTTTTCACAAACCCATGTTAGTCAACCTCGGAAAAATTAATAATCTTATAAAATCAAAAATACTATTTTTGTAAATAATAATTTTATGGTAATTATAATAATCAATTTCGCATTAATACTGCAAAAACCCACAATTACAATAATGACATTTCCTAAGTTCCATGATTTTACAACAAATAACAAAATTCATACATAAGCTGCCTGGTGACTAATACAGCATCATTGACAAAGATTTTTGTGGAGAAGCTAAAAAGTGGTCAAAGCAAAAAATTCATTAACATTTTTTTTCAATTTAAATAAAAAATCATGTTACACCCCAACCAGATATAAATTAAATACCAGCATTACGTACATATCTTTCGAAAATAGTTTTTCTCATATGCAACATTCCATTGGAATAGTAAATATCACAAATTTTCTTCAGAAAATTTCATATTAATTAAATTGCAGCCATGATAGAAAAATGCTAAATTAGCTGAAAAACAAAAGGATAATTACCCAATTGAGTATTTTTTAATAGGATCCAGGTGATTTGAAAAGTTAGTTACTGAAACAACTCTGCATGAATAAACCTTGAATATTTTCAGTGTCAATATGGTTCACCAAGGTATCTTCATCTTTGGCCAGGCTTCTTGCACCAGCTAAATGATGCTAAGTCATGGATGTCTTCCCAAACTAACGAAAACTTTGGCAAATCAATGGCCATAGGATGAATGGCCATTTAGCAATAAACCCAGTTCATTTGATGTGCCATGGATCCTGAGCCCAACAGAGCTGCTAGATGGCGACAACTCAACCATATCCTCTTCTTCATCATGCTGATTTGCTAGCTGATAGCCATTGTTCCCAACAGATGCATACTTTTCACCATGATGAGATACCAAGCACCATAAAATCATAAAAATGAAAATGCACATTGCAATTGATGCCACTGATGCATGCATCAACATTAACAGATTTGACTGCATTAAATACTGAACAACTATGGGGCATACAATCTCACCCAAAGAAACTCCCATAACAAAAAAAGCAGCAACTTTGTTAGTCACATGTATATACCTTTCAATCCACAAAACACCTGTAGGAAACATGGATGCTAAACCAATTCCTAAAAGCGATGTTCCCAGCCACAATGCAGTCTCCATCTCATTTGAAAGAGTAGAAAGGATAATGCTACCAAGAGAACACATCAAAAAGTTAAATATTAACATTGAGGTAGGGCTAAAACCACTGGCACAGAAGATTGAGGCAAATCTCATTGCAGCAAATGAACCCCAAAACAAAGCAACCAGGCAGTTACCAGTTGCTCTAGATAAATTGAGATTACTACGAACAGCAAAAAGCAGTAAATAATGCCCGAAAGTCACCTCAATACCAATGCTAAAGCAAAAGAATAGTGACATACAGGATACCAGAGAACACCATAAATATTTGCAAGAAATTTTATGTTGCCCTATACCATCTTCTTGCTTTGATTTTGGATCACGGGGATTATGGCATAGAAAACCCAGAAAAACTAGTGAAACTGAGAAAACGAAGAGACCGACAATTAGATATGTGAATTGTATTTTGTTAAAACCATACTTTTCAATTTGATTAGCAAAGACATCAAATATGGTACTTATTTCTTCAGTGTCATTATCGTAAGTCCCTGGTTTGAAATGATGCTCATGTTTCACAGGCGTCTCAGAAGTAAAAGTCAAAGAGAATGAGTGCTGACTTTGGTATCCATCTTCAACAGTGCTCATGGAAGAATTATCATGGTCTCCATTAAATTTGTACTCATCACCTTGAATTAGTTTGTCTAACTCATGTACTGTGATGTGTACAACATTGATTGGAGAACTGGAGACTGTACTTGTAGAGATTACTTTCTCTGTGTTGTGTTCTTTATTATCTTCATAAAATTCACTATTTCTTGCCATTTCATTTTCTTTCTTCATGGTTAAATTTACTTTTTTATAGGCACTCTGTAACTGGGACTCTACCATGTAGTCTACAGGTTTCAAGCTATTATCTGATGAATTTTTCTTCTCATTTTCCATGAATGATTTTTCTTTAAGCGAGCTTCCATTGATTTCAGATCCAGGATCAGATGTTGGAGTAATGGATGTAGGAGAAAACATCGAGATTAACTCATGAGATGACGATAAAACTCCTTCACTGCCATTTAAATACTGGTTGTTTTCCATCAATGCTGAACTATTAGGCTCATTCCTGCTTTTCTGACTCTCCATCGAAGAGTTTATGCTCTGAATTTTTCCTTTCAAAGGTATACTTGCCGATTTTGGAAACAAGTTCTTTTCTTCTTTTTGAGCAATTTCTTTTTTAGCACCATTTAGTCCAACATGGTCGACTTCCTTCCCATTCAGAGATTTATTTTCCTTTGACTGAAATTTCTCTGAGCCTTGGGATTCATGGACTGTGACATTTAAAACATCATGCTCAGTCTCATTAGATGATCTAAAAATATTGACTGAAGTAGTTAAAAGTGATATATTTACAGAGGCTGGAGTTACCTGAGCAGGGGTGGTTGATGTTCTAGAAATTACTACTGATTTGACTGTAGATGGTGCCACCAAATCTTCTGGAGGAGGTTTTCCAACTCTTACTTTATCCCAGTCCTTAGTATGATCTAATTTACCTGCATCGGTGAATGAAGGCTTTGGTTTAGGGACTCTCCATGTGGTGTGCGTGTTTGGAGCCTCTGTACTGTTTGCTAATTCAGAGGGTAATTCTGCTCCACTTGTCATAAACTCAACATTTTTGGGCAAAGTTTTATTCTCATTTTGTAGACCCATTCCTGATGGCTTTACAAGCGTCTTCACAATAGCAGAGGAACCCTCAAGCATTTCAACTGAAGAGGGTGTAGTACTGAAAGTTGTATGGCTAGAACTATCAGACCAGGTTTCTCCTACATCGGTGTCATTGGAAAAAAAAAATACATTCTGATGAAATACATCCCGGTCAACCCTTACTGATTCATTCTGGAAATCATTTGAATCAAACATTTTCTTTATTAGTTTCTCAGCATGTGAATCTGATATGTGAAAATTTTGTGGAAAGGAACTGTTCACCTCTGAGGATGCATTTAGCTGAATAACTTCCATAAATGGAGCAGGTAACATGGGTGCTATAAAAACACCAAGGCCAAAGCTAAAATGTAAAGCCTGCATAAAAGGGCCACTGTTCCTACCCCAAAGGTCCAAACACAAGACATTACATCCTGTAATAAAAGAGAATAATATAAAAATTGGTAAATATAGAGAAATGAAAGGTAAATATGTTTTGGTAGTCTTGAACTAAATGAAAATTGTTGATCTTATTCCATGTTCAAAAATAAGAGAGAGAATAAACCTGTGTCGAGGAAGCCCATTAGTATCCCCAATGTGACCATGGTAGCCCTAAGAAGCCACATAATTTTGCACCAAGGTGTTACTGTTACAAAGAATGAGGTGAGCAAAAGGCTTATGAAGAGTAGAAATAGACGATTGAAGCGGTCAAACAACAAACCACCTGCAAAGGAATTGAGTTAAGCAGTTACTTACTAAGCAAGATCTCTTTTCAGTCACAAAATGTTTAGCTATCAAACAACACCCATATTGAGATTGTTTGTACCATGGAAATAATTTATTCATTCAGATCCAACAAAATCAAAATAGAATCAAAAGGAGAGAGGTTAACCATGTACAGCTATTCATTTATAACACACTGACCAGAATGCATTTCTTGCATGGTTAAGCATGAAATAGGATGTTTTCTCACAACCGTAAGAGCTATTCCTTCCAAAGACTTGGAGGAGAGAGGCTAAGATGACAATTCAAAGTATAAGATCTTGAGATATTTCTGAGATAAGTAGTTTATGGAATCTTCTTCTAAGTTTATCAGTATAGACTCTAAAGTTATCTTAACTATAAATTTCAAACTAAATGCACTAATTCAAAAGAGCATAAGATTAATATTTAATCTACATAAATCATAGAGTACTTACCTATAAAAGAGCCGACAAGATACCCAGATGAACGTGCCAAGTAAATACTGGAATAGGGTGGAGCATCAATAGACTGGTCAGCTGTGTTTGTAATTCCTGGTATAGGAACAGCCATAGTGAGACCCTGCGTGAAGTACATATTTTGGTAAAAATGAACAATACTGCAAGACTTAAAGAAGGAATATAAACTACAAAAACGAGCAGCGTCAACATAATGCAAAATCAAGTCTTCCTTAATACAGGTTCATAGAGGCTACTGATACGAACAACGATAAATGAGTATACTTAGAATGTTTAAATGAAACTTAAAGCGATTTTCACATTTTCAGACGTTAGATATCTTACCAAGCCAAAAAATACTCCACAAAGCCCAAGCGTTTTTGCAAAGAGGGCGCACTTCCCTGTGGATATTCTTCTAATAGCTGTTTTAGTTTTTGTGGTACTGTCTAATAATCCAGCATGGTCAAAAACCACATCTTCTTCAAATAGTTCATCTTCGTCTTGATAAGATTCCATATTTTCACTTGTCCTTCCTACTGGAATGTGAATAGCAGAAATTTTAACCTGAAGTTTGCTTAAGTTTTGAATTGCATGGATAAATAAACCTGAGGGTAAAAAGACAACTCTTGGTTTTCTTTAACTCCCATTAAATTTTCAATGTCGGAATATTAAGTAATTACGACGGATATGTTAAATGCAGCGAGCACAAATGGTCAATTAGGCTAATTAATTATGACCATTGGATCTGCTGATTAAGTTTCACAATGTATATTATTGTCTATCCTATCACGTTATTTATAATGAAAACTCACAGATGTTGAATAAAACGCGAGGAAAATCAATGTTGAAACCACAAATATTAGAAGGGCTGACACAAGGAACGTCTTAATTGTAAACCAAGACCGTGAAAAATTATTTAGTATTCATCAGTCAGATTCATATTTTTGTACACTCAAATACTAACTGTATGTAACAGGATAACAGTTTTATAATAATATGATTCTAATAAACTCCAATTCGTTTGCCAGATAGAAAGTTAAAAGTTTGAAGCATACCGGCAAAAGCTGATTTAACCACATTTTATGCTTCATTAACATATTCATAAATATCTCAGGTACAGAAACAAATTTATGATGATATTATCCATTCTATCCATTGCTACTACCAACACAGACGTCCCTCACATCAAACTATACAAAACGTCAGTAGAGATGGTTGAACTGCTGTAAGCGTGCTCGTTAAGTCAGTGACGCTCAGCGACGCTCTAGATTCAAAATGACTTATATGAGAATGATTTCGTCAACAAGAAATTAACCAGATTTTTGTGAATAAATATTTATTACTGGAATTTATTTAAAGATATTTCTGTTTTATATTCCAAAATGGTAAAGGAGGAGACTGATTTACGCACTCTGGCCTAATAAATTTGCACCCAACTTAATTTCAGCCTCTCATATTTATGCGTTTTATTAACCAAATTTTCAAGAAGTCATCTATAGGTAAACAATTTTTTTTATTTATAGGAATAAAAGAAATGTATGACTATTTAGTAAATCTATCTGCCATACAATCTACAAACAAAACATGCTCATCTTTTGGTGATTGAATATCGCTCTAGTAATAATGAAGAGAATTCAGAAAGTATTTCCCCCGGAATCTATAAAGTATTTATTAACTGCTTTGAAATGAATAATAAAAGCGGCCCGAGCGGACTTTAACAGTGACCAGCACCAAAGCGCTTCTTGAAGGGGGCGCAAATCTAACTAATTGATCTATTGGAATAAATAATAACCATTATCTAAAACGGCTCCATGGTTTAGGTTTTGATAGTCACGGATAGAGTCTAGGATTCATGAGATATATTAGGCTATCTCAGAAATGCTTGGCCTATTCTTCAATAAGGTATAGTGTGCGCAATAGGATCCACTCTAAGAGGAAGGATCGGTTTAAAAAAATATCACGGGTTAGAGATGAAGAATTTCGTCAAAATTTTTATTTTAGTTATAGGGTGGTAGTTCCCTTCCTTGTGCCACCATCTCCCAAACGTCCGAATGGGTGTTGCATTTACGTTGTCTATAACCCAAGGGTAGGTAAGCGTTCTCCCAAAACGTAGATATAGGAAATGGATACAAATTTGCATTTCAATATATATATACATACTGCAAGCAAATGGTTTAATATTGAGTAAGAAAAAAATTATCATCACCAAAAAAAACAATCAATAATAACATATAGGTTTAATATATAATAATAATAATATTTTTTAAATGGGAGATATATTTACCGTCCGGCATCGAACCCGGGTCTTCCTGGTGATAATTACTATGCATCACAATAGAATATCACCATCTCTAACTATGTGGTAAAATTCAAGCAGAAATATTGGCTTCAACTGCCTCAAACAACGTCCTACTTTTTACATATATTCCTTAAGTGAGAAATATTAATGTGCTCTGGCATCTAACCCAGGAACAGCATGGTCTTATCTACATTTTTTTCTTAAACCGAGTCTTAATTCACATCTTCTAGCAAGAAATTCCTATCATTTCGATAAGTGCATCAAAAACAAAAATGAAAAACTACCCCAATATATTTTAAAATGGAAATTTTTGCATTGTCCTAGCATCGAACCCAGGACATATACTGTAAAAGACATTAATGTTTTCGATAGATAATGACCATATCTATAGGCTCCTTGAGTTTTGATTCTCTACCTATATACAGGAAGTATAGACTCTGTTTAAGAAAAACATTTAGATAAGACCATGGTTTTCCGGGGTTTGGTGCCAGAGCGCATTAAATTTCCTCACATAAGGAATACAAGGGAAAAGTAAGATGTCGTTTAAGGCGATTGCAGCAAATATTTCTGCTTGAGTAATTACACATTGTTAGAGATGGTGAACTGCTGTTGAGCTGTATAGTAAGTATCACTAGGAAGACCCGGGTTCGATGCCGAGTGGATAAAATGCAGCGAATTTTGAGAATATATTCATTCCATTTTTTTCTTTTGAGGACCCTCTCGATATGATGCCGACTTGAAATTAGTGTTATCGATATGCTTGCAGTATGCAAGCAACATTTTACTCGTAACAGATATAATTCCTTCTCCGGATTCATTCATGGATATAGATAGATAGGATACTAATTCACAGGATAAACCACAAGCGTCATTGACTTGAAATTTTTACAGCATATAGGCCCTAACGTGAAACCCCCAGAAAAAGGCAACTTTGAACCTCAGTGTCATAAGTTTGATTCCAGAGGGCCCCAAAATCCTGATTTTTCCCGTTTAAAAGCATTGTTTAGATTTTCGGAAAATTTTAAAAAATTATTCCCGGATAGGTAGCGAATCAAAACTCAAGGAGCCTGTAGATATGGTTATGGTCCATCGAAAACATTAATGACTTTTACAGAAAATATACTGGGTTCGATGCTAGGACGATGCAAAAATCTCCACTTTAAAATACATTGAGGTAGTTTTTCATTACTTTTTGTATGCACTTATCGAAATGATATGAAGTTCTTGCTTTGCTAGAAGATTAGATAGACTGATAAAAAAATTAAAATAAGACTGTACTGTTCCTCGGTTTGATGCCAGAACACATTAAAATTTCTCACATAAAGAATGTAAGGGAAAAGTAGGACGTCGTTTGAGGCAGTTGCAGCAAATATTTCTGCTTGAATTTTCACACATATTTAAAGATTGTGATCTTCTATTGTGCTGCATAAGAACTATCACCAGAAAGCCCTAGGTTTAATGCCACGCGGTGAATATATATCCCATGTAAAACGTTTAGGGGTAGTTCTTCAATATTTTTTTCATGCACTTCTAGGAATGATAAAAAATACTTCCCGGATAGGCAGAGAATCAATACTCAAGGAGCCTATAGATATGGTTATGCTCTATCGAAAATATTAATGACTTTTAATCAATATGACCTAGCTGTACTTCGTGGAACGACATCTTAAGTTGAAAGAAAAACTTCGTAATTTCCACAATAAGTTTTAATTTATTCGACCGGTTTCGGCACTGACAGATATCCTCAGGTTATATTACATCGGAAATGACAGTATTTATAGGGATGTACAGAGTTTTGAGGGAAGGACCAGGATAGGGGAGGGGTTGAGGAAGGTGAGATCGTTAGTTAGGGGTTTTGTTGAAGAGAGAATTCCCACTGTTTCCAAGGAATCCATTTTTCTCCGTTTCCATTGTCTGTGGAGCAGCTTCGGGTTGAAAGAGCTGAATGGCCACTCACTAGGAGATGGTCCGCGAAGGCTGATCCGGAGTTTCCCAATCGGTAACATCGCTGGTGTTCGGCGATCCTTGTTTTAAGGCTGCGGCCCGTGTGTCCAATGTATGTGGCCGCACATTCCCCACAATTGAGCTCATACACCCCGGAGAGTGAAGACAAGTCTTTCTTATCTTTCGCGTGAGAAAGGGATCTTGAGAGGTTACGCGGTGTATAGAAAGCAGCTTTCAAATGGGGAGGGAGAAGGTTGGACGGTTCGTAGGAAATATTCCCTAAAAAGGGGAGTTTAACCCACCTGGGGTTCGGTTTTTCCACCGGAATCAAAGATGGGAACTTGTACATCCCTATAAATACTGTCATTTCCGATGTAATATCACCTGAGGATGGCTGTCAATGCCGAATAAATTAAAACTTATTGTGGAAATTACGAATTTTTTTTCAACTTAATGACTTTTACAAAAAATATCCTGGGTTCGATTCTAGGACGATGCAAAAATCTGTCATTTTAAATACATTGAGGTAATTTTTCATTATTTTTTTGATGCACTTATCGAAACGATAGGAAGTTACTGCAAGCATATGAAATGCGATAATGATCTTAATTCATATGCCAAGTTTTTAGTTTTATTGTTTTAAGGAAGGGGTTTAAAAAAAGCTTAAAAATGGTAGTAATTTCTAATTTTTGTAGATGATTGGTGTCGAACCCAGGATATTCTGGAAATGTGAAAAGACATAATAACTTGCTAGAACCTGATCTTAATTAATGCAAAGTTTGAAGTCCATATCATTCTGGGAAGGTCCTGAAATAAGACTACATTATCCTCATCTGAAATGCATTGGGTGATGTAAATGGCATTCTGGGATTGAACCAAGGATGATCAAGGTAATCTAAAACACGTATTTAAATGTATCTATGATCTTTATTTACATGCCAAGTTTAAAGTTTCAATATTGTTGGGAAGGGGTTCAAGTAAATTCTCAATAATCGTAACAGTTACTAAATTTAGAGACGATTGGTGTCGAACCCAGGACATATTGGAAGCTGTGAATGCACAGTATGACTTTTTAGGACTTCATCTTATAAAATGTGAAATTAGAAGTCAATATCATGCTGGAAAATACCTAAAATTTGTTTCCGTTATCCCTATAAGAAATGCATTGAGGAAAGTAAATGGCCCTCTGGGATCGAACCAAGGACCATCAGCGAATTGCTAAAATTCGATTATGAAATATATTCATGATCTCTATCTAGGTGCCGAGTTTCAAGTTTCCATGTCATTGGGAAGGGATCCAAAAAAATCTTAAAAATCGCCATAATAAATTTTAAACGGGAGATATTTGCCATGACCTAGCATCGAACCATGGACATTTGAAGATGTCTTTTTGATTTCGTAGGATATATATGGCTTCTAGTGATCCCTTGAATTTCATCTCTCTACTTTTCTGGGAAGTGCCTAAAAAAATGTTCGAAAATCTCCACCATGTACCTTTACAGAGAAGATCGGGACTTTGGGGTCCTCTAAAATCAAACTCATGACACTGAGGTTCAAAATTGCAATTTTTCTGGCGGTTACAAGTTACGGCCAATACGTCGTAAAAATTTCAAGTCAATGATGCTTGTGGTTTAGCCAGTGATTTAGTATCCTATCTATATAGCAATATATATGAATGAATCCTGAGAAGCATCTATATATAACGAGTAAAATGTAGCTTGCATACTGCAAGCAGATCGACAACACTAATTTCATATCGGCATCATATCGGGACGGACATCAAAAGAAAAAAAAAAATTCAAAATATTCGTAGAATTCGCTGCAATTTAATCGCCTGGCAGCGAACCCCGGTCTTCCTGGTGTACTTACTATGCAGCAAAATAGAAGATTACCATATCAAACTATGTGTGAAAATTCAAGCAAAACTATTAGGTGCAACTACCTCAAACGACGTCCTACTATTCACATACACTCCTTATTTGAGAAATTATAATGTGCTCTGGCATCGAACCCAGGAACAGCATGGTCTTATCTATTTTTTTTCTTAAGCAAAGTGTTAATATACATCTTCCATCTAAGCAAGAGCTCTCTTACATATCGATAAATGCATAAAAAAATTATGAAAGGATACCCCATAGTATTATATATGGGGGATATTTTTACCGCCCGGCATCGAACCCGGGTCTTTCAGGCAATACTTTCTATGCAGCACAACAGAAAAACACCATCTCTAACCGCGTATGCAAATTCAAGCAGAAATATTGGTTACAACTGCCTCAAATGACGTCCTACTTTTCCTTTATATTCCTTATGAGAGAAACGTTATTGTGCTCTGGCTTCGAACCCAGGAACAGTACGGTCTTATGAAAATTTTTTACTGAAACTTATTCGTACCATACATCTTCCAGCCAAGCACGAACATCCTATCATTTCGATAAGTGCATCTAAAAAAATAATGAAAAACGGCTCCCATGTATTTTAAAGGGCAGATCTTTGCATCGTCCTAGCATCGAACCCAGGATAACTTTTGTAAAAGTCATTGATGTTTTCGAAAGTCCAAGACCATAAATATAGGCACCTTGAGTTTTACTTCTCTACCTATCCGGAAAGTATTTTTTTTTAATTCCCGAAAATCACGGCAATGCATTCAAACGGGAAAAATCGGGACTTTGGGGCCCTCTGGAATCGAACCTATGACACTGAGGATCAAAGTCTCTTTTTTCCTGGGGGTTTCACGTTATGGCCAATATGTCATAAAAATTTCAGATCAATGACGCTTGTAGTTTAGGCTGTGAATTTGTATCCTATCTATCTATATAGGTATATATATGAATGAATCCGGAGAAGCATCTATATATAATAGATAGATATATATATCTATCTATTATATATAGATGCTTCTCCGGATTCATTCATGTATATACCTATATAGATAGATAGATAGATAGGATACTAATTCACAGCCTAAACCACAAGCGTGATTGACTTGAAATTTTTACGACGTAGTGGCCATAACGTGTAACCGCCAGAAAAAATGTGATTTTGAACCTCGGTGCCATGGGTTCGATTCCAGAAGGCCCCAAAGTCGCGATTTTCCCCATAAGAATACATGGCGGGGATTTTCCAAAATTTTTTTGAGGCCCTTTCCGGAAAAGGAGAGAATTGAAATTCGAGGGACCGCTAGAAGCCGTGCATATCCAACGAAAATCAAAAAGACATCTTCGAATTTTGTCCATGGTTCGATGCTAGGTCGGTGCAAAAATCGGCCGTTTAAAATGCATTGCGGCGATTTTTAAGATTTTTTTTGGATCCTTTCCCGATAACATGGATACTTGAAACTCGGCACGTCGATAGATATCATGAATATATATCATAATCAAATTTTAGATGTTCGCCGATGTTCCTTGGTTCGATCCCAGAGGGCCATTTGCACTTCTCAATGCATTTCTTACGGAGATAACGGAAACAAAATTAAGGTACTTCCCGGCATGCTATCGACATCAAACTTTGCATGATAGAAAAGCCAGTCCTTACAAATCAAACTTTGCATTCACAGCTTACAGTTTTTCCTGGCTTCGACACCAGGTGTCTCTGCATTCAGAAATTGATCCGATATTTAGGAATTATTTTCAAACCTTTCCCAACAATATAGAAACTTGAAATTTGGCATATAGATAGAGATCATAAATAACTTTTAGAAACATGTTTTAGATTTCCAAGATCGTCCTTGGTTCGAATCCAGAGAGCCATTTACTTTCGTGAAAATTAAAACGTCTTTTGAGGCAGTTGTAGCCAAATATTTCTGCTTGAATTTTCACACATAGTTAGAATCGGTGATCTTCTATTGTGCTGCATAGTAAGTTCACCAGAGAGACCCGGGTTCATTGCCAGACGATGAAATTTCAGCGAATTTGAAGAAATATTTCAATCCTTTTTTTTCTTTTGAGGGCCTTCCCAATATGATGCCGACATGAAATTAACGTTGTCGATCTGCTTGCAGTATGCAAGCAACATTTTACTCGTATATATCTATTATATATAGATGCTTCTCCGGATTCATTCATGTATATACCTATATAGATAGATAGATAGATAGGATACTAATTCACAGCCTAAACCACAAGCGTGATTGACTTGAAATTTTTACTACGTATTGGCCATAACGTGTAACCGCCAGAAAAAATGTGATTTTGAACCTCGGTGCCATGGGTTCGATTCCAGAAGGCCCCAAAGTCGCGATTTTCCCCATAAGAATACATGGCGGGGATTTTCCAAAATTTTTTTGAGGCCCTTTCCGGAAAAGGAGAGAATAGAAATTCGAGGGACCGCTAGGAGCCGTGCATATCCAACGAAAATCAAAAAGACATCTTCGAATTTTGTCCATGGTTCGATGCTAGGTCGGTGCAAATATCGGCCCTTTAAAATGCATTGCGGCGATTTTTAAGATTTTTTTTGGATCCTTTCCCGATAACATGGATACTTGAAACTCGGCACGTCGATAGATATCATGAATATATATCATTATCAAATTTTAGATGTTCGCTGATGGTCCTTGGTTCGATCCCAGAGGGCCATTTGCACTTCTCAATGCATTTCTTACGGAGATAACGGAAACAAAATTAAGGTACTTCCCGGCATGCTATCGACATCAAACTTTGCATGATAGAAAAGCCAGTCGTTACAAATCAAACTTTGCTTTCACAGCTTACAGTATCTCCTGGCTTCGACACCAGGTGTCTCTGCATTCAGAAATTGATCCGATTTTTAGGAATTATTTTCAAAACTTTCCCAACAATATAGAAACTTGAAATTTGGCATATAGATAGAGATCATAAATAACTTTTAGAAACATATTTTAGATTTCCAAGATCGTCCTTGGTTCGAATCCAGAGAGCCATTTACATTCGTGAAAATTAAAACGTCTTTTGAGGCAGTTGTAGCCAAATATTTCTGCTTGAATATTCACACATAGTTAGAATCGGTGATCTTCTATTGTGCTGCATAGTAAATTCACCAGAGAGACCCGGGTTCATTGCCAGACGATGAAATTTCAGCGAATTTGAAGAAATATATCAATCCTTTTTTTTTCTATTAAGGACCGACCCGATATGATGCCGATATAAAATTAGTGTTGTCGATCTGCTTGCAGTATGCAAGCTACATTTTACTCGTATATATATAGGTATATCCGGAGAAACGTCTATATATAATAGATATATATATAGAGAGGATACAAACTCACAGCCTAAACCACTAAAGTGATTGAGCTGAAATTTTTACGGCGTATTGGCCATAACGTGCAGCCACCAGAAAAATTGCGGTTTTGATCCTCAGTGTCATGGGTTCGATTCCAGGGGGCTCCAAAGTCCCGATTTTTCCCGTTTAAATGCATTGCTTTGATTTTCGGGAATTAAAAAAAAATACTTCCCGGATAGGTAGAGAAACAAAACTCAAGGAGCGTTTATATATGGTCATGATCTATCGAAAACATAAATGAGTTTTACGGAAAATATCCTGGGTTCGATGCTAGGTCGAGGCAAAAATCGGCCGTTTAAAATGCATGGGGATAGTTTTTCATTAATTTTTTTGATGCACTTATCGGTATGTAAGGAACTTTTCGCTCACCTAGAAGATATATATTAAGAATTTGTTTAAGAAAAAAAATTTCATGAGCCAGTTATATTCTTGGGTTCGATGCCAGAGCACATTAACATTTCTCTCATAAGGAATATAAGGGAAAAGTAAGTCGTCGTTTGAGGCAGTTGCAGCCAATATTTCTGCTTTAATTTTTGCATATGGTTAAAGAATGTGATCTTCTATAGTGCTGCATAGAAAGTATTACCAGAAAGACCCGGGTTCGATGCCGGGCGGCAAATATGTCTCCCGTTTAAAATACATTGGGTTAGTATTTCATTATTTTTTGATGCACTTATCAAAATGATAGGAAGTTCGTGCTCGGCTGGAAGATGTATAAAAAGAATTGGTTTTAGAAAAAAATTTTCATAAGCCCGTACAATTCCTTGGTTCGATGCCAGAGCACATTAAATTTTCTCTCATAAGGAATACATGGGAAAAGTAGGACGTCGTTTGAGGCAGTTGCACCCAATATTTCTGCTTGAAATTTCACACATAGTTAGAGGTGGTGATTTTCTGTTGTACTGCATAGGACGTATTACCAGAAAGACCCGGGTTCGATGCCAGACGATTAATTTGCAGCGAATTTTAAGAATATTTTCAATCTTTTTTTTTTCTTTTAAGGGCCGTCCCGATATGATGCTCATATGAAATAACTGTTGTCGATCTGCTTGCAGTATGCAAGCTACATTTTACTCGTTATATATAGATGCTTCTCCGGATTCATTCATATATATAGCTATATAGATAGGATACAAATTCACAGGCTAAACCACAAGCGTCATTGACTTGAAATTTTTATGATATATTGGCCATAATGTGAAACCTCCAGGAAAAAAGCGACTTTGATCCTCAGTGTCATAGGTTCGATTCCAGAGGGTCCCAAAGTCCCGATTTTTCCCGTTTAAATGCATTGCTTTGATTTTCGGGAATTTTTAAAAAATACTTGCTGGATAGGTAGGGACGTAAAACTCAAGGAGCCGATATATATGGTCATGATCTATCGAAAACATAAATGAGTTTTACAGAAAATATCCTGGGTTCGATGCTAGGTCGAGGCAAAATTCGGCCGTTTAAAATGCATTGTTGCGATTTTTAAGATTTTTTTGTACCACTTCCCGATGGTATGGAAACTTGAAATTCGGCATGGAGTTGGAGATCACAATAATATTTTATAATCAAAATTTATATATTCGCTGATGGTCCTTGGTTCGATCCCAGAGAGTAATTTGCATTCCTCAATGCATTTCTTACGGAGATAACGGAAACAAAATTTAGGTACTTCCTGTCATGCTATCGACTTCAAACTTTGCATGATCCAAGAGCAAGTCTTTTTAAATGAATCTGTGCATTCACAGCATACAAAATGTCCTGGGTTCGACACCAGGTGTCTTTGCAATCAGAAGTTGATCCGATTTTTAGGAATAATTTTGAAACCTTTCTCAATAATATAGAAATTTGAAATTCGGCATATAGATAGAGATCATAAATTTATTTCCTAAACATATTTTAGATTACCTAGATAGTCCTTGGTTCGAATCCAGAGAGCCATGTACATTCGTGAAAAGGAGGACGTCGTTTCAGGTTGTTGCAGCCAATATTTCTGCTTGAATTTTTACACATATTTAGAAATGGAGATCTTCTATTGTAGTGCATAGTAAGTTCACCAGGAAGGCCCGGGTTCGATGCCAGACGATGAAATTGCAGCGAATTTTAAGAATATTTTCAATCCTTTGATTTTTTCTTTTGATGACCGTCCCGATATAATGCCGATATGAAATTAGTGTTGTCGATCTGCTTGCAGTATGCAAGCAACATTTTACTCGTATACATATAATAGTCTGTAAAATTGTTTCAAGTAGATGCATAAGGACAAAGGATTTTTCAAATGCTAGAAAGAAAGGACTTCCATCTGTAATTTTTCTTAATATATCATATTTATTCATTTTGATGATGAATTATCTACAAAACTGATGCATTTGTGAAGCTCACTGAGAATCACGTAAAAATTCTTCATCCATTTTGGAAAATTTGTCAGTGAGATCATCTGGAACATTCAAGGCCAGAATATTTTCTTCTCCTATTTCTTCCTCAGTCCTGAAAAAAAATTGAAATAATAGAGAGTACTTTTCTCAAAGGTAAGGAGTAACAAGATAACTTCATACTGAAACATGATAGATGCTTATAGTATTTTTAATTTAACTACAAAATAAGATATCACATCCATTTCTCCTATGGGTTATCAAGGCTTATGACTATACTTTAATGTCATGTTTCCTTTCTAATTTTTAAATAATTTCTTTTGAAATTATGAAAGTAAAAAAAATAAATATATGAAACACAATGTTTTCAAAATGGGTTCTGATGCTATTTAATTTTATATTAATATTTTATAGTAATATATATATAGTAAGCTTGAATAACTTTTAATTAATATCTACAATCAATATTTATTAATAAATTAGTAAAGAAAGAAAATTAGGAATATTGCTGCTAATGAATTAGAGATTTAAAATCTTCAATAGCCATCCTTGTCAATGTTCCTCAACTCCTTCACCAGTGAGGGCTAACAGAGATTTTAATTCTCTAATATATATGTAATAATTTATAATTAATTATAATAAATCACCAATAGAGATTTCGGCCAGATGAGTAGACCTCATCACTTTCTTACAATAATCAGTTAATATAAAGAGAAATATAAATTTTTCTCCATTCATTTATATTATTATGCTGTTATAGCCTCATACCATAGAATTATATATAAGATTTAACACAGTATTAATAATCAGTAAATTATATACAAGAGTGAATTGTACCTGATTAATAAGTCAACAAGATTTTCACAGGCTAACAGAGCTTTTTTGTCCTTTTCCCATTTGTGCAACTCCCGAAGAATGACGTAGGTATTGCTATCCCTTATTTTCATCCGGTTGGCACGGATAGCACATAACTATTTAAAAAAATCAATAGTTTTACTTATAAGTCATAAAATGTTAAATAAATTTTTATATGTTCATTTCTCTTTTTGTATGAATAAAATTGTAGCCAGACAGATATTCTCCATCCAAGCAAGCAATGTTCAATTGATTAAGGAAGTAAAAAATAGAAAATAACACGAACATTAATATTAATTTTTTGAAGTACAGTTTAGCATAAGTGTTTATGAGTGTATGAAAATAAGGACTTTAAATTTACGAACAATTAATACAACCTAAAATGAAAGTATCATTAACTTTCGTATAAAGAGGAAAAATAAGAGATATCACAGGTATATTTAGTACAAATTAGTTAATTCTTTAACTTTTTTTCCCTTACTTATAGGTAATTTAAAAATGTTTTCTGCAACTGATATGTTTGAATACTTCTTTCTTCTTATGAAATACTTCAACTCTATGAAATATAATATTTTAGCATTTCAACAGTCATGAAGATGATTGGGATGGGTAGGAAATGATTGGGCAATGGACAAGGTTACATGAATGGCAAAAAAGGAATTCGGAAACAATAGATTGAAACAGAATGACAAGATAGTGGGAGAAATAAAGTGGTATGAAACATAGCAGTAAAATTAAGAAGACCAATGTGAAAAATTACACCCTAAAGAACATAAGAGAATATAGGATACTACAAGAGAAAACTAATGCAAGCATTCAAAATAAAGTAATTCATGAGTGAAGTTACAATGAAAGGGCATTATAGTTATGTACACATCCATGAGCTCTTGAAAATTTAAGTACATTTAAATTATACATGTATTAAAATGACCAATAAAATTTTACTTCTGTAAGCCTTTGTCAATAAAACAGAATAACAATAACCTCTAATTTAGGACCAGAAAGCTACCTTAGTGATTGCCTCAAGAAGCATCATCCTGATATCTGGATCAGGCTCTCTAGACTTATCTTCAGGTAAGTATTGCAAATCAAGAGGCAATTTTTCATTGTCTTCTTCGTCAAATTCTTCGGGACCAGCCAAGGGCAAGAGCAATTGTGGAAGAATATCAACTACATCACTCAAAAGCCATTCATGATCATCTGAAAATATGAATACTGTTAATATCCGAAATGGCATTTAGCAAAGAATTTCCAAAATGACGCGATTTTCTATCCCAGGTCCTACTTAATAAGAGTAGTATATATTTTAGCACAGTAGACTTCATTTTCAATGTACAGAAATAATCAGATGATTAAAGTAAACAAAAAAGGGCAATAGCATCTTCAAATAAATTTAAAATGCCTAAAGTTAACCTTTCAATTGTCTCACCTAAATCAAAACAGCAATTTCTAAGAGTCCCAACAATTCCTCCCCTTCTGATTAAAGAATTCTGATATGTTGTAAAAGGCAGAAGTTTCTGAATGACGATGTTCTTTCTGTCTAAGAGATACCTTAAACAAAACCATGTGTGAATAATGACTATCATATTGTGAACACAAATTGAACCATATGTTACAAGTTAACTGAATGCTTCATAATTAAAGTATGACTAAATGCTATGCAATAATAAAAATTATCCAATGCATTATAATACCCTTCACGGAACTTAAAAAAAAAACATTTATACCTCCTAAAGGTGGAAAATCGGCTTAGATTGCAGAAAACAGGTGCTAAATAGTCCAGCGATGCCTTTTTTTTATTGTAGTTTACATTGCAAAATATTCCAATAAGCTTTTCGAACGTTACGGTACTATTCTCAATTCTGTCGAGAATTTTTTCACAGTAAGCTATGGGTCTCGACACGTTGGATAAAACCATGCATGCTGGATCGGCTGAAGATGATTCCGGATTTACAATAATGCTCAGTATTTGAGATACGATTTCCTTTGTTTCATTAGTAGAATTATTCCCGTCTTTCGAATGTATAAATGCCCCTAACAAAACGGGTATAGCTGTCTCATCCGCAGAAATATTCACAAGTGATAAACAAGCATCCTTTGCAACAGATTCCGACGGGTCTCCACAAAGCAGTATCAAGCACCTTATAATTTCAGGTGTAGAAATGATCAAGTGCCGTCCATCCTCGCATCCAGTCAGTCCTTAAAAACAACCATAATATTAAACTATGGTATGAAGAGCACATAAGCATTACATACACTAAAGACACCTAGGCACAAGATTACCTAAAATTTGTATTAATGACACTGCTTTCAAATCAAGTCGCGCCTCTGGCTTTAAAAACTTCACGATTTCTTTAATTTCCTCGTTCATGGCAATTAAATAATTATCTAATAAATTTTAACTTTAAATATAGCGAATTAGTAATCCGGTTTGTTTAACACACGATCATATCACGGAATCAATAGCACCAGCTATCCAATAATATTATTATCTTTCATGAGCGCGTAGAACAAACGCAATCACAACAACACGCGAACATAGTTCATCAGGTTAATCACAATCAATCACAATTGGTGTGGTTCGCGTGGTTCTATGCATGCACATGTGAATCCGCGAATCCGCTTAAATTTGTCTCCGGTCGGGACATCTGGCGGATGTCAACGAAAACTATAACCTGTAAGAATGCATTGGAATGCATGCAAGGCCTAAATGTATAGCGTCGATTTACTCGTATGGGTTAATATCTAATTGCATGAACCTTTTCATGCATGATAAAATGCATTTTGGCGTGAATGACAAAATGTAACAAATTATGATATTTATTCAAATAAAATATAAGAAATTGAATAACCTCTTCACATCGTATCCCGGCGGTATTCCCTTTTGGACAAAAAATCTTTACATGATTTTTACTCTGCAGAGAAAAACATTTATGCTGAACTGTGAAAAATGCATACTAATACTACTAATATCCCTATTTTAAGGTGTAAACATTGAAGAGTAGCTCATTTTTATGGGACTTCTTTTTTCAGGAGAATTCTAAAATAATACTGAAAAACTTTGATGATTTTTTTCAGTCACCCTGACAGAGGCCATAATTAAAAAACCTAAAACATTGCTTCTTTTAATATATCAAGGTAACTAAGATTGAGAACTACCTAATGCATTTCAAAATCGCCCGCTTTTTGTGGGTTGGCGGAGATATAAAATCCTTCGAAAGATATCGGAATACCTAACGATGCATGTCTCAAAGACAGACATGACAGTAGGTCTTATAGACATTCGTCTACTTCGAATATAGCAGTATCCGACATCGCTTTCCAGATCAAGGGATTAAAAGCGTGAAAGTATCCTGAGCATTCTGATACTTCGCTCTTCTAAATGCGATTGTTACCGGGTTCGGGTTACGTGGTACGCGTGGTACAACTAAAAGGTGCTATTGGCGCGAAACAGCTGTTTATTTGTGGAGTTGCAAATGATGATAACAGATAATCTTTCCTCTCGTAATTCGAAAACCAAAATGATGATTATTTCTTGTGTTACGTTTTAGAGTTCATATTACAATGACGTTCGAACATTCAGGCTGTCTCGTAAACCTTCACAATGACGAAGACACGTAAGTGATATCCTATTTCATGTAGTACTTTTCTACGAAAGGAAAATTTGTAAAGTTGTGTATGTATGTTGCAGGGTTTGTACAGTGTGCTGTAATCGCTTCAAATCATCCGTGGCGGCTGAAATGTGGAAGATTTTTAGTGATCCTATTACTTCCATTTACTCAAATTTAGACGAATTATCCCATGATTTAGAATGGCTTTTAAGTACTCTTTTAAATTGCAACAGAGAAATGTCTGATTTATTCATTCCTAAAGCTTACAACCATAGATCAAAGAAAACGTACAGAGTCAGAGAGGAACAATATAAAGGTAAGCGGCATAATTTGTGTACTTTCTCTTAAGTAATGCTGATCCATGGCTAGCATCTATACTTATCCATCTCGGGGTCAGCACGTTTGATCTTAAGTATCTGTTTTAATCCATGTTTCTAGCGCAGCAGTCTTTTAGTCAGTTATTTAAGATATCTCAACCAAATACCGATATTTTCTGGTATGTTTTGTTAATCCCTTTGAAAGTATGATAAATTCATCGTCAATCCATTGAATTTGTTTTTCCTAGTTTCAAGTTTGTAGAGTCTTAGAGAGTTTGTGAGTCAGTTTCATGTTCCTTTAATGTTAAATAGATGCTGTATTTTCCATTGTCTCCGTATAACACTAAGCAATATCATGTTTATTCTGAGGACTATTGTAAATTGTCTATGTTTATCGTTTTTAGCTTTTGCCACCTGGTTGCTTGGGCGTGTTTTCTACATCAACGGCAAGCTTTCTCTCAGGTCTTTTCATTCACTAGGCATTGATGTGCAAGTTAAATGGATGAATTCCATAGAATTCGAAAATAATCACATATTTTCCTTTCTAATTAAGGAGTACATTTTAGTGATTGAAGGTTTGAAAATTCCTATTTGCGTGTATGTTTTGCATTTACCATCCTACTCTCTCTGTTTCATTGACTTTAGTTTACTTTACTTTTCCTTTGTTGTAGATATGTTATCAATAAAGAAGAATAGTTCTGAATTTAAAAAGTTTACTCTAAGAAGATTCACTCCTGGACTTTGGAAAGTTGATAATGTTCTAAAATTTACACCCAAATATGTCGAGGTTGTTTGTGAGAGTATTGGCGAACAAATAACAGAGACTGTTCTAAAGGTACCTTTTTAATACAGTTTAGCTTCTTTTGATGCTGAAATGCAGCTATATTTATGCAGATGATCTAAAGTTGTTAAATTATCAAATAAAACTTTTTATAGATTATTGACAGAGTGATCAATGGGCTGAATACTGTTAGTGAAATTCTGTTTCTGGATATAATGAAAATTGTTTTGGAGTCCATGAAAGTATGGGGCCCCTCTATTCAAGCTGCAGCAATAAAGTTAACCACATCATTGCTACGGTTGCAGATTAATGTTCAAAATAACCAGGTTTGTCGTAAAATTTTATTCTTTTTATTTTTCTACTTCTTACCTATTACAATTAATAGTTATAAAGCTTAATTTAGCATTTAGCTTTGATTTCCAGTATGATGTAGTCTCACAATAATATTCTAAAGTGTCTTAACATGCTGAATTTATATTATCTTAATAAGGAAAGGGTTAAGGTGACTTTGCACATAAGGGCGTGCACCCAGGAAAATTCCCAAGGATAAACGTACTTGAAAAAAGTCTGACAGGGCTGGGAATCGATCCCGGGATCTTCCTCTAACCAGGAGGCAGCCTCCCGGTTAGAGGAAGATCCCGGGTTTGATTCCTGGCCCTGTCAGACTTTTTTCAGGTCCGTTTATATTATCTTCATTATATTTTTTTCTTTCTTAATTCATGCTCAGATTTCATTAAGAATTTATGTAAGACACTAATTTTGGAAACACTGTGTAAATCAAAAATTGCTAACAAAGGCAATAAAGTCATAGTCATTAAGTCAATAAAGAAAACATAGACTATTTCAGTTGAGTTAAAGATGTCATAGTTGAAGTAAATATAGTTACTTAATACACTAAAACCATATATCACAGGTATTATGAATGGACATACCATGATAGCCTGAGTCAAAGTCATCTTGATTTTATGCAGAAAAACAAATTTCATATAGATTGTAGACAGTGATCTATGGTAAGAACAGAGTATGTGAAAGTCATCATTTGACTTTGATTTTTTAGTAGCTTTGATGAGACATTTTGGTTGTGGCTTGTTATCAATTAATACCATAGCTTGTTGACTTATTTTCAAGCAAACCTCCAACATGAGTGTCTCTTTTTGTCTCCTTTCCTCTTTCAAGCCTTTGAATGCTGAATAACCACCCTTTAAAAGAGAATGACTCATTTGGATTTTCAATTGAACAATATCCAACTAATGGCAAAGTCCTCAAACATAATATATTAGAGCATTTAGTGAACATTTTCCCCTAACTAAGCATCTACTGGCTCACTGACCTTCACCATTATGTTTTTCTCTCCCTCTGCCCTCGCATGTTCCTCTAGGCCCTCCGCACTCCTCTTTTGTTTGTAAGCACTTGATTTAGATGCTTTTCAGAGGACATACTGAAAACTGGATTTTAAGAGGGACCATGTTCTTACCTTCGTTTAACTTTCCATGTTTGCTTGCTGAAAACAATGTATAAGGGTAATTGGGCTCTTTAATAGTTAAATAAGTTCTTTACACCTTAAAATGAAATGGGAGCTTCTTTAGTTTGCTTTATTTGCCACAGTTGAAGATAGAATATCCAAATAATGTGTGAACTATTGCTGAGTAAGATTTGTGTCTTCTGACAATATTTTTGACTAATGGTCAACTCTTAAGACTAAAAGATCCCCTTGCTTTGTTGTTCATTTACACTCTACTGTTAAACAATGATTTTTACCAGTTAGGTAATTATGGATGACTAATGAATGAACAACTGTGGCCAGAAGCTTCAAAAGAACATCATTACTACACACTTCTTCATGATTTTGCACTAAGGACTTTCAAAAAATGAACCTCTGCTCTGGTTATTTGCTTTCTTTACAGCACTGCTTTTTGACAAAAGAGTATAATGTCAAACAACTTTTTCCTTTTGTTTTTGCCTTGTGACAAACCTGATGAGGATCCTTTAACTCGGGTCAGTACTAAAATCAACTGTGAAAGTGAGAAAGAGATTTTTATTTTGGGTTAGTCATGAGAGGAAAGAGGATACATTTAATGTAAGCAATTTTTTATGTATTCAATAATGCAGCCGGCTGAAGTGTTTTGGAGTGCATCTGAAGACAGGAATAATCCACCACTTAAGCTGTTAGTGTACCCTCTTAATTGGTATCTTTGTGTTTTGTTTGACCCTTTCTGGCCTATGAGCCCAAATGGAGTCGGCATGTAATATGAATGAATGATCAAATGAAGCAAGTGACGTGATTCCATTTGCACTTGAACTGAAAAGGCTAAAAGGGACCTAGAGAAAACAGCATAATGAGCAGAATGTCTTAGGTTTGAGTGCTTTAAACTGGTTTTACTGTACAGTCAAACCTCCCAACTGCAGACATGTTAGGGTCCATCAATATCATCCAGTAATGAGAGGTATCCGCTGGAGAGCTGGGAATCCAACACACGTTCTATGCATTTACTACTTTGGTAAATTAAAATATAAATGCTTTTTTTATGAAACAATAAACTTATTTAAAAATATTGCTAAGTATATCATTTTTTCGTAAACGTTATGGCATGAAGAACAAAAATATTTTATCCATAGAAAAATCCCATATTTTTTCCCAAGCAAAAATAAAAAAAATTGGCCTATGGAAAAAGAGAGACCAAACATCTGGCCCAGTAAAGGTAGGACAATCAGTTCCTTATTGCGCAAGTTCTGCCAAAAATAAAATACATAATTACACACTTCGTATGTATCTACTATTAGAAAATCAGAGATAAGTAACTAAAAATCCTTGAACTTGCTGCTTTGAATGAAGAAATCAGTTATGTTCTGCTGCTTCAAGGTAGACTTGCTAAACTACGTGGGATTCCACCTGTGAAATCAGCTGTAGTCCTGTGGCATCTCCATTTCTTAAAAAAACTTGTTTGATATCTTGAATCCTCCTCAATATCTCTTTGATGGGTAGAATTTTAACATGGCACTCCTGAGATCTGTCAATACTGGCATCATCGCTTCCTACAATCTCTGATTCAGAAGCCATTTCTGCATCAGAAATTAGGTGATTAATCAGAAGAGATTCATCTTCTGTTCATAAACACTCTTCTATGTTGGTAAAGACTTTGTTTCGCTCTTCCCCAAAGTTTATATTAACCTTTCCAATTCTTCACAGTCGGAGTTCCTGCTCACGATTATGGGATCAGTATTTTCATCATTGCAACGAAACCCGGCTTTGATTAAACATTTACAGTCAGTTGCTCCTTGAACTTCCTTCACTGAGGAAACAATCCAAAGAATGGCATTGAGAACATAAATGCTTTTTATGAGTTCATTTTGTGGTGTTCCTCTCTTCAACTGTAGCTAAATTGTCTCTCAGCACCCATCTTCTGTAGTCGATTTTAAAATTTTGATTTATGCCTTGGTCCAAGGGCTGTCAAGTATAAGTTGTGTTTGGTAAAAAAAAATACTTTCACATTTTTTTAAGTTAAAGCCCAGATGGGATAAAGCATTATCGAGAAACAAAATAACCTTTTTTCTCTCCCCACCTTCTGGTTGAACCTCATAAAACAGTCAGTCATGAAATCACGAGTCGTCCACTCTTTTTTACTAGCTTGTCAGTATACCCCAAGATTGTTTAGATTTATGTTTTAAAGCAACATGGTTTGCAGGCCCTTCCAATTACAAAGCTTCTCTGTCTCTGATACACGCAGAAAATCCTCTTTCTCACATAAGCACAGCCATATTTCTTTTTCCAGCCATTGTTTGTACTAAACCACAAAGTGTATTCTAATTACTTAATCATTGAAATATAAAATCAACTTATGAATAGAAAAAATTTTGGTCATTATTTCCTTCATTATAAATTTTTATTTTCCTTTCACTCAGTACAAAATTAACCTTTTTTAATAATCTGTACTCATTATTTCCTTCTGACTTATTTTTAGAATATACAGAATTTATGATATCTAATGCCACCATTAATCCGTTCCTCCTTCAGATTTGGGAAGATTTTTTCCTTCTAATGGATGTAATTACGACAAGTATTGAACATCATTCGGAAACAGCAGATGATGAGGAGTTAAAAATGTTAGTTGATTCAATAGTTGAATTATTCATGGAGATGATAGATGAAGAAAACCATTTCTCCCTCAGGAATGATTCCTATTTAATTCAAGTAATGTGGAGATTCTCAGTGTTGGAATGCCTCAATCTTTGTGCAGGTATTTTATTTAATCATTGTTGATAGCTACTGATTCTGAATTGCATTTAAATTTAATTTTATAAAAATACTTTGGATGCCATGTGCTGTTCATTGCATTTGCATGCTAATTTTATTTTTAAAATATTATTATATGTTTTCTGTGGGATATCCAGAATAATGAGTCTGGCTAATTTCTAGAAAACATCATCTTAGGCTTAATGGTAAAATGGTGTGTATCAGGTCAAGGAGACTTTGGTTTCAAATTAAGACCCTATGCAATAATGTATATGTATAACTCATAATATTATGAATTTTGAATATAGTGGAAATATCAGGCTATCTTATTTATATCTTATACTTTGTATGCTGACTTTTACTCTTGACAATAGTCTTTGATGGGATACTTCACTATTTAGTGTACATTTACCAACATGAGATAAGGAAGAAAGAGAGAAGGACAAGTTCTACAATGAGTTTGGAAAGGCAGATAATGGGAAAAGATTGTGGTTTATTGGCATGTTAAATATGATAATAAAATCACACCTTTCTCTCATAATAATATATGTTTAGGAACATGGAAATACCCTGGAAATCAAATTGTAAATCAAATAGACCATGTAGTTGTAAATAGGAGAACATAAGCAATAACAAAAGTAAGGGTACTCAAAGGGCATATTCATATTCTGACCACTTCCATATTAACTCTAAACTAAGACATAAAGTATCAAGAATAGTAGAAGAAAGAGGTCATAAAAGACATAAATGGGATGTAGAAAGAATACTAATAGATGAACACAATAACACCAGTCTTTATTTTGCACCTGCCATTCACAATACAAAGTATACATTCATTTTGCTTGGTTCGCGTGCATTCAAAAATCCATATTCAACGCCTTCTCCTTCATTTCCTTACTTGTAAATCCTACCCCTTATGTCATCCAACATCTTGTCTTGTCTTCCCCTCTGTTTTTCCCCCTGAATTCTACTCTCAAAAAAATTCTTGAGCATCTCCGCACCTCTCAATATTTGACCCACCCATTTCTTCTGTCAATGCTTAATTACTTCAACCAAAGTCCACTCCTCTCCAACCATCTCCAAGACCTCCATGTTCATTTTCCTATCAACCCAACTTACTTTTTCCATTCTTACTTTTTCATTCCAACCCACATCTCAAAGGCCTCCAAATGTTTGAGTATATCTTTTTTAGTTTACAAGTTTCACACCCATAAAGCAAAACGCTTCAAACAAAGGATTTTACCAATTTTTCCTGATTCTTTGATCAAGACATTTAATCATCTATTCCCTTCGCTTCATGAAGGCATACTTGGCCAAGGTTATTCTTTTTCTAACCACATCTTTGCACAATCCATCCTAAGAAAGAGTGCTTCCTAAGTAAGAAAATTTATCCTTCAATTTTTTTCCATCCACCTGTAATGTTAATTTAGATTTCTTTCCATTAGCAAACCTCATTACTTTAGTGTTTCTTACGTTCATTTTCATACTAAATTCTCTTGCTTTATCGTTAAGAGAATTAACTAAAATTTGCAAACCTTTTATGGAATCTCACACAATGGCTTTGCCGTCTGCATACCTTACAGACCACTACTTCCCCACTAAACTTCACTCTTTTATCTATTTTTTCTCTAGCTTCTTGGATTCTTCTTCTGTACTCCCTGGAATGGCCAATTTTGGGGATCTTAAGTTCTTTGAACCCCAGTTGAAACACGTTTTTTTTGTTTGAAGTTTGCACAGATGGAATCGTTTTGGCAGCTCTTTGAAAATTGTCTGTATAAGCTACCGTGTTGATTTTGTCGATTTCCTCAAGGGGGCTCTTCTGACGCACCCTCGAGATTTCCAGGTCATTTTCCTGCTCTTAGCCTAACCCAGGCCCAACAACATGGACTGGGCCCTTTTTTAGATACTGTTGTTGTTTTTTTTGTTTTTTTTTTCCCTTATTTTTGGCTTTTAAAAATTTTGTTTTAAGCATTAATTTAATTCAAACAAAATAGCGCGTTTGAGCCGGGGTTCAAAGAACTTAAGATCCCCAAAATTGGCCATTCCAGGTACCTCTTTTTGGGAAATTTTCTCGCGAAATGTCTATCCACAAATTTTTCTGAATTTTTGGTACTAAAACTAAAATTTCATTTGGCACGGAGTTGCGATGAATGAATTGTGAAATTCTTCCAAGGAAAAGGGATGTTTGTTCTTGAATTTGCGCTTTGCCTCGTATCAATAGGACACACAGGAAGCCAGTGACGTCGATTCGAATTCTTTGTGCTGTGTTCTCATTCAAATGGCCATAATTCATTTGCGAAAAATTGTAGGAAAAATCTCATATAAGCATTTTAAAGTTGAAAAAATTCTTAAACTTTTCCTGTATTTTGATTTTTTCTCAGAAATTCTCCGAACTCCATACAACTTGATAAAAAAATCACTTTTATCTCAATAAAGGTTTTTTTTTCCTTCAACGGAACGCCATTGCTCCCTCAAAAGTCAAAACATCAATCTAAAGCAAGCATCTTAAACTAGACATCAATATGAACATTTTGATGGGTCGGGGGCCAAAAAAGACCTTAGCAGCTCAGAGATACGGTCATTTTGAAATGTTTTTTTTTCAAAAATTTTAGGTGTCCCTTTAATTGTTGTGAGTAGTGTAGTACTTCTACTTACTCATTCACACCTGCAAAAGATCGGCGCAAAGCACACGTAGTGGTGGCGTTAAAAATTACTGTATATCTATTGTGAAATGTTCGCTGTTCAGATGTTTGGATAAACGATCCTCTACTGTAGTTATTATTCTGGGTGTCTGAATAAATCATGAACTTTTCATATTACTAATTTTTTGTGTAGCATGCCAGTTGAAAGTCATAATTCAAGGCAAAATAAAAATAATAATGCTTAGAACAAAGCATTTTTCTGTTCTGAATTGTAGCTTGAAGTATAACTATGTATTTTTATATAAATTTATCCAGTTCTATTGAAGAAAATAACTGCAATGAAAAATTATCTATGCTAATTGATCATTCTAAACTTATGAATTTCTGAATGATTTGAATAATATTTTAAAATAAACTTTTCTTAAAATCTTTTGTTGCCTGATAATGGCTGTGAGACCAAAAGGGGTCGTTGGTTATTAATTGTTTATTATCTATTGTAGAAAATACAAAATTCAGTATGGCCTTCCAATGAGTCAGGCCAACTCATATTGATTACAATATATTTTTAATTTTCAGATAGTCAAATGAGAATACTTAGCTCACTTTCTTCTTCTATGCTTTCCAAAGTTCCAGTTAGTCTTGTGAAGTATGATCTAATGATAACCAATACAACAGAGATTGATGGATTTTTGGTAAGTATTGTGTCGTGTTGTATAAGAAATATGGTATATTCTTTTCACTCTTAATCTATTCAATGTTCTATTAAAATTATTTTCTACACATTCAAAATTCTTCTAAATTTTATTTTATTAGACATTAGGTAAAAGCATTTCTGATACTTCTTGGACATCTTGTTCATTAGCAGGTCAATGACCGCTGCATAATTTTTTCCATTAGTAAGATGTTCTCCTTAGAGTAGCACAGTTCTAAATTGAAAACTATTGGGTTATGTGAGGATTTGACACCATAACAAAGCATTTCTTGCTTTTAGATTATTAAGTTTGTTTAGTTCAGTTTCTCTTATACAATCAGCTTTAATTGTTTCTAGACAGTCTCCCATAAGCTAAGGAATTCCCTTTATTATCAAAATTAATCTTTACATATTCTCTGGGTAACTTCTGAGATCAATGTTGTCCCCATATTAAAATCACATTTCCCTTCCTTGTTTTAGGTACCTCCCTCAAAATCTTTCATATAGAATTTCCTGCATATGATAAATCTTGTGGACCCCTGAAGTCTCAAGTATTAGCCAATCATTGACTATACTGTGCAAATCCATTCTATGGTCATATCCTCCTCTTTCTTACATTTACTGAGCCATTCTTAGAAATTGATTTTCATAAAAAATATTTCAAATCACCTAACAGACAGCCAATACCAACTGTTCAATAAATTATGTGTAGAAATTCAGACCATGAGATTAACTCTTAATTTTATTAAATACCCCAATTTTTACTTTTAGCCTTTTCTGTTTTATAAAACCAAGTAGGTTTTTGCATTTTTAGATTATGGAATATTAATTGCTTTTCTTATTCTTTTCAGAGATCAATACATTCTTTGGAGGTTGATCTGAGAAATAATGTTCTTTCAACTTTTCTTAAATTCTGTAATGAATCTGAAAATCATAAAAGGTAAGAACAATGGTAGATGATTCATTTATTCAAGCAAATATATTTCAAACTCAGTGCTCTCAGAACTTACATTTTACTTGTCAATGTTTTGTTGCTTAGTTTATTCAAATTCATTCATTTAGAGTCTGAGAAGTATTTCATCTATTTATACCTCCTTTGATACAGTAGTGCTCTTTGAAGTATCTGACTGTTGTAATTTAAGCAAATGGAGAAAGGAAAGTGTAATTTTACAGAAGCATGACTCAATTCAAAAGAGTTTAATTAAACAGACAAGAAGTAGATATTTGTTACTGGAGAATATCTCCTAAAGGGGTAAAAATTCTGGTGATACAATTTGATGGTAGAAGGAAAATGTAAATTATTAGCATAAAACCTAGTGTTGAACCAAGGGTAATATTTAAAAATCTTTCTAGCTTTGGTTGGAGTCGCATGCAATCAAACAATCTCCCAATTTTCAGCACTTTGTCTCCTGGAAGTGCCTTGAAAAAAATTTGGAATATCTGCATATTTTATTGTAATGAGGAAAATTGGATTTTGAGGCCTAGCATTGAATGCCTTATAGCTGAGATCAATTTCTTTTTTTTCCTGTGGGTCTCTATGGTCCTTTGGCTGTAAATATCCTAAATCCATGACTTATTTGGTATTGGCTGTAGGTTTGTATTCTATCTTTTCCTCCAACCTTCCATTTTCATCTTGCTGAGATCTTCATGTACAGCAAACAGCATAAAAAAAAGTTACCACCTAAGACGCAACCAGCATAACTCGAGAAGGGCAAGTCTTTCAGATTCTCTGTTTTGAGCACGCTTTTCGTCTTCCTCTTTATGCCTGGCATGTTTTGAAGGATTTTGTGATTTTATAAATACTCACTAAAAGTCGTTGCTTTTGTTGTGGCATAAGCAGTATTGTATTTTGAAAGAATTAAATTTGTATTTCGTTAAATCGGCTCGAATCTCAAGCGTAATTCGCTCTTCTTCATAAAATATTGGTCATGAATTACTTTGGCTGCTCATATTTCTTCCTAACATAATATTTTCCATCAATGCAGCTTTAGAATGAATTTAGTTATTTCAGTTAATGCCCCACATGCCCTCAGGAGGAACGATTTCGTAAAGATTATGCTTAATTATGATACGGTAATTAAGAGAATATGTACTGCAAATTAGGTCAATGGAAGTAGGAAAAATTCGAAAAAAACATGATAAAAATGGAGTAATAATAAAATAATACCTGATATTACAAATAACATTGGATGATAGTGGACCTCAAAGCAGAAGTATGGTGCTTGTTTATATTGAAAAGGAATTTGTAAAATTGGCAAGTTGTTTGGGCGCCATTGATATAAGCAGGGAATTCTGATTTTTCTGATTTGCAGGTTCTTTACTTAAATGATCATCCAAGATGTAACTTTTTAAGGTGTTAACTGTCTATCTAAATTACCGAGAGACCTCAATACTGTGAAGGTTCTTTGCAGAACCATTATTATATGAAGTTAATATACGTTATTAATCTACTTAAAAAGATATGAAGATATATATGATGATTTGACTATATATATGTAACTATGGTCTAATGATATGAGTAACACTTAGCACTAATATTATAATTATAGTTGCAGATTTATGACATATAGTTAAGTTAAAAATACATTTAAATTAACTATCCGTGAGCCTCCATAAGGCCTATTGCAGAGGGTGTGAAACACTCAGTTATCAAAATAATTTACTTATTTACACACCTTATACTATATGTAAGATGATAGCGTTATAGGCCATCTGTCCTTGCTATAATCTCGTGATAATCTTTTTACCATCTGGCTGCAAAAATCACGATTGTTGAGAATAGGGATCATGTCGTCGCGTATTTCGTCATGTAATTCACAGCTAAGGAAAATATCTAATAATTATTGTCTTTACTGAGTTATCTATTATATATAGATGCTTCTCCGGATTCATTCGTGGATATTTATAGATAGATAGGATACTAATCACAGACTAAACCACAAGCGTCATTGACTTGAAAAGTTTAGGACGTATTGGCCATAACGTGTTATCACCAGAAAAAACGTGATTTTGAACCTCAGTGTCATGGGTTTGATTCCAGAGGGCCCCAAAGTCCCGGTTTTCCCCATAATGATACATGTTGGGGATTTTCGAAAAAATTTTTGAGGCACTTCCTGGAAAAGTAGAGAGCTGAAATTCAGGGGATCGCTAGAAGCCGTGCATATCCAACGAAAATCAAAAAGACAACTTTGACGATTATCCTTGGTTCGACGCTAGGTTAGGGCAAATATCTTCCCTTTAAAATGTATTGTGGCGATTTTTAATTTTTTTTTGAATCCCTTCCCGATGACATGGAAACTTGAAACTTGACACGTGGATAGAGATCATGAATATATTTTATAATCTAATTTTAGCAATTCGCTGATGGTTCTTGGTTCGATCCCAGAGGGCCATTTTCATTCCTCAATGCATTTCTTATGGAGATAACGGAAAACAATTGTAGGTACTCCTCTGCATGATATCGACTTCAAACTTTGCATTAAGTAAGATCAAGTCCTAACAAATCATACTGTGCATTCTTAGCTGCCAATATGCCCTGGGTTTGACACCAGGTTTCTCTACAATCAGTAACTGATCTGATTATCAAGAATTATTTTGAACCCCTTCCCAATAATATAGAAAGTTGAAATTTGGCATATAGTTAGAGATTATTGAAATGCTTCAAATACTTTGTTTTTGGATTCCTTGATCATCCTTGGATCGATCCCAGACCACCAAATTCACAGGATATTGTTTGTAATTAATAATGATTGAATATTATATATAATAATGTTTAAATATCATAGATAGTAATGTTTAAATCTCATCCTCGTGTAGTCTTTACAGCATTAATCTTATCTAGGCATTCATTTTATGTATATGTCTTCTTATGGAATTATGCTTGAGCTCGGAATCAACAATCGCCTTGATCGTCAAGGGAATGGGTTGTTTACAACATGGAATTTTAGACGAAATGTTTGTATATTTTATCAAAACTCTCGCAATTTCTCTAGATATATAAGAAAGATAATATATATATATAATTTTTTGATAAAAAAATTTTTTGGCTATGAAGCCTACCAACATCATTTCTTCATTCTAATGTATATTAAGATTTATGCTATTATTTTTAGAAACAATTTTGGACATACATTTTGCATTTCCAGGGTCACTATCGACAAGCTGTTGTGGTCTGCTAAAGCAAATGTTCCTGCATGGCTGCCTTTCCTGAAATGGTTTGAAGTTTTCAGCTCTAGATCCATTTTGAGCTCAGATGCAGAACAATTTTCTTTGATGTTAAGTCTCTCATCAAAAATTGTTAACATAGCTGTTAAACTTTCAAACTCTTTGGAAGAAGAACTCTTAGTTACACCAGTAGCAGGAAAAGAAGTTGAATGTTCTTTCTTTGATGATATTCTTGAACATGTGTTTCAGACATTTGTCAATATTCTCCTGTTTTTAGAGGATTCAGAGATAAGTGAGAAATCCCTTTCATGTTATGTGGAAGTTTTTACAGCTATTGGTAACATACTTAGTGTGTCATCATTCAGTTGTGATGTGCGTAAAAAAAATGAAACAGTGATAGCTATGCTTTCCATACCGTGGAATCTAAAAAAATATGATTGGGAGGATATTTTCATCTCTGAGAAAATTTACAGGAAGCTTATAAGCTCTGTACCTCTTGAGTTTAGTAAGTATCTATTTTCTAACCAAGTCAATTTTATTCTTTATTTTAAATGCCTTCTTTGCACTGGTTATTTATTATCTGTCCCTCATTATGAACACGTAATGTATTTCTTATGGCCCTTTGTATTTCTTACAAGAGAATGTTTCAAATGTTTTCAATTAATTTTTATATTCTGTAAAAATTTGATATCCCTGACGCCGAGTATACATGTATGGCTAATGAATTTGAAATATTGCATATAAAAAGTAAACCGTTTAAAAATAAAATAACATTTAATTTATAAATAATAATAATTTTTTATATGAAATTTATATAATATCTCTAAAAATTAAGGCGGAAACAAGGTCAAAAATGCAATATTTTACGTAAAGGTCTTTCATCTATCTGGCACTACCACTAAGAAAAATTTGTTTAAATAATTAAACTTCCATTTCCGACTTGGCGAAAATGCATGACTGGTTCAGAATATTCTAAAACTCAGCTACTATGAGAAAGAAGAGGTAAAAAAGCACTAATATAAAGATATGGAATTTTAAAATTCACATAGGTCTATTCGACCCAGACGCAAGTACTCGGGGGTTAAAATATCGATTTCTTATATAATATAATAATCAAATATTTTTCTTTCCATTATGATAGTATTAAATCTTGTTTAAATAACAGAAGGATATCCTGAATCACTTAGACTCAATGTTGATTGTTTTGAAAATCACTTTTCCCCAACTTTGCTTTTTTATGCATAATTTGCTACAGTGCACGCCATTCTCTCATAAGAAATACACAGGGCCATAAGAAATACAATAAGTCTTAATAATGTTGGACTGGGTATACAATTAATCTGTACTGGTTTTGTTGACTCTAGAATTTAAGAATTATTTGTCTTCTCTTTCGTCACTTACTCCTATTATTTCTTGAATTGAACTAAGTGTTTATTCTTATTTTAGGAGCTAGACTTCAGTGCCTATCATTGAGTTACTTGTATTATACACCTAATAATATTGGTTTCTCGTTGAGGTGTCAGTTATTGGAACTCTCCATGTACGGTGGAGAAGAAGATGTAATGTTCAAGGCAATAGAGTGTCTCCCTTTTTATGTGAGAGCTGCCTCTGAAGTTGGTGTAAGAAATACTCTTGTTAGTATGTTAAAGGATGCACTTCTTTCTCCTAAATTAACTGTGCAACTTGCAGTAGCAAAAATTTTGAGGCCCTTAATATGTGCCATGTGTGGGAAAACTGTTGTAAGGTAAGAATTATATTATTAAAAGGAAAGTTGATTTATGATGGATTTTGAATGTGTTAACTATGTGTTGTAGGTTCTCTTGATTAACCCAGTTATTTTTTTAACAAAGAGATTTAAAAGATCATCTCACTAGATTATAATAGAATTTTGATTGATCTTGTAAAATAATCACAGTTTTTACTTAAAAGAAATTACACAGAAGTGGACTGTATGTTGAAATTGCGCTGGCTGGCTCCTGACTGACTGCCTCGTGGCCATGTAAAAAAGGAAAACAAAAGTGCTCAGTGCTAGCCTGGGCTCGCGGCCGGCAGCCGTGCCTGCCATCCAGTGGCAAGGAGAAATTCGCTCCAACACTTAAAGAGCGTTAGTTTCTTGAATAGAGGCAGAAGCCACTTAAAGTTGCTATGTAATGCTCAAACAAAATACTCAGTCTTCATGTAGGAGTAAAAAAATGTATTCATTCACAAATCACAACGATTAATTACAGGGCGAGTTACAGAAAGTTTGGGCTCGGGTCAGGCTTGAGAACGAAAATTTGCATCTATGCTCGAGCTGGGCCTGGGTTGAAACATTCGGCCCATGAATACCTCTAACACATACCAACCGAAATGTTCTCATCTACCACCAGTGGAACGTGTACCTCCGGTTGGGTTCCCCTGCTCTAAGCCTACATCTGTTTCTTCCATTTTGCAAGGTATCGTCTGGCCCTCTCTATGCTCTTATTGATTTCTATGGCTTCTTGCACAAATCGTTCATTAAAATTCCTCACGTCTTCCTTGATAGCCACTATGATTGCCTTTCAAAACTCAGCATATTCAATCTCATTTCTTGGAGTGATAGCATTCTTCAGCTCCTTCTATCCTTTCATCATTTGCCAAATTCTATCACTGAACTATTTCCTTGGGTTTTCTTGGCATACTTGCTACTTCTTCTGCCACAACCTTTATGTCTTCCATGACTTTGGATTCGAGTTCTTCCTCTTGTTGAGCTTCATGATCTATTTCCTTCTTCTAGCTGAAATGCTTATTGATGATTATTTCGTGCTTCTGGCAAGAAATAAATTTCTTTCGGTCCATTTGGGGATTAAGCATTATTCTTTATCTTACTTCTGTGGTCTCTCTCAGTGTTGAAGTTATTCAAAACTTCACAGTTAGTTATTGTATACAGTTTGTTTACTTATACGTTATGTATTTAATTTTTGGTTCCATTAGGACCCCTCCAAGCCCATTTCCTTGTAAGATTCTTTTTAAAGTATGTATTTTTTATGTTCATGCATTCTTCAAACTCTACCAAGCTGTGGCCTCGTTCATTTCTCTGGTCCAGTCCATACTGTCCTGTGACAGTTTCATCGACTTCCCATTGACGTATATGAGCATTAAAATCACCTATAATAGTAGTAGGCTTCCTTTTCATGCTTGGAGCTGAGAGTTTGGTAGAAGTTTTCAATTTCCTCTCTGCTTGCTGCTGTTGGTGAGTAGATTTGGATGACCTGTACTGAGTAATTCTCATTTACCTTTAGTATGAGTTGGAATATTTTCAGCCAGATAAGTCGATACAGTCAGATACTTCGATGATTACCACATTATCTTTCCATCTCTTGTTGATAAGGAATCCAATACCTCCAATTTTTCCATTATTTATACTCCTGTAAAAGAGTGAATGTCCATAATTCAATGTCATCAGTTCTTCTGATTTTCTTCTTTCTTTGCT
Source organism: Sympetrum striolatum (assembly GCA_947579665.1). Taxonomy (NCBI): domain Eukaryota; kingdom Metazoa; phylum Arthropoda; class Insecta; order Odonata; family Libellulidae; genus Sympetrum; species Sympetrum striolatum. The sequence goes on from OX388352.1 coordinate 24,923,865, forward strand.
AAGACTGATGACATCACATTCTGTCTTCTTTGCTTCATTCAGTAGTTCTAGCAGTCTTTCTTCCCTCTTCATTTTGTGGCAATAGTATGTGGTGAATCACAGGATGGTAGTTCTTCTGGATAAATTTCCATTAAAGAAGCTCATCAAGAAAATTTAATTTGTATATGGGGAGCTTTTAGGCAATAATTCACAAGGCTATCCTACTTCAAGTTGATGAATGCCACTTTCACTATTTTACGGTAGATATTGTTTAAGTCTTATTAGCATGGTTGAACAAGGCTATACATTGCCTTCGACCTCTGTTAACACCTCTCCTCAATGAGGCAGTTTGTGGCTGTGGAACTGTGGCAATGTGAGAGGAGGGGATATGTATATAGAGTAGAAGTCAATTATAAAGAGAGCTGACAAAAATCGGAAAAGTACTCGTTATAGCTGATTTCTAACACTAAAGGTCCGTCCTCTTGAGTTCAAGAGCAGCAAGTGCGGCAGAATGGAGCTGTGGGGTTTTAAATCCTTACACTATTGCTTCATAATGCGTAAAAAAGTACATTCGTGTCAAAAATACCGTAGTTACTTGAAAATAATGCGCACCCTTTAGGATATTTTTTTCTGCTCAAAAATCAGAGTGGTCATTAGAATCGGCCGTACACTAGATTCGGGTACAACACTACTCGTTGGCATTTCTCGTAGCGTGGTACCGGCTGCATCCTCGGCTCACCCTGGTTCCAATTAAATCGTCAAATGTTCCACCAATCCGCTATCGATGTTTGGACTACATCTATTTGTTTATACTGTATCGATGTTTGCACTATATACAAAATATACAAATATTTAGCGGCCTATATCGACAATAGTTTTTAATTGAAAGGGAATTGGCTAGCACAGGGTTTCCCAAAGTGTGTTCTGTGGAACAGCGGTGTTCTGCTGAGCCTGAATAGATGTTCTGCGACAATTTGGAAAAGTATTATACACTGCAATACATTTGAAGATCTCCTACTATCTACTTCAAGTAATAATTTAAATTAATTTTAAATTTCCTGCCTTTATGTATATTTAGGCTTATCTTTAGTTTAGGTTATTTTTCTTGTGAAATTTTATTTATTTATAATTATTTTTATGTTATTTTATAATAATGTAATTTTATATTTAAAAATAACTACTAAATAAATAAAATTTCACAAGAAAAATTACCTTACAAGGGGAGACTCTCACTTTTGTACGGGGATTTTGATGAAAATTTTTGTGATGGTGCAGGAAGTGGAGTAATGAAAAAATATATTGCGGTTCGTCTGAATGGGCCTTAGTTTTTGTGCAATAATTAATTGAAAAGCGATAATCTGAGTTTAGGTAACCATGCATTACACACCTGCGCCGGCCAAATCCGTAGAAAATAACCCGCTGTTTGCGAGTAATTCTATAATATTATTTTAATTTTCTTTTATCATATTTTTTCCTTGTTACTCATTGATAGACTTAAGAGCAAATTTTCCATTCTTGCACTCGATATCCGATCGAATAACCATATTTCAACAAAATAAACTTCAATTGACGGAGACCCTCACATAAAGTATGATGATTGAAGGTTCGTAACATAGCTTTCTGGAATTCTCTGGTATTTGGTGGCTATAATTACATTGGCTATCCTCTTAAAGATTATAGTAGTTCTGTAAAATATCATTCACATGCATGATTTTTCATTTAAGGTTCGTAACAAAAAAATTGTTAGTGTTCTGTTAAACTTCACAGGTTTGCCACGTGTTCCATTGGAGAAAATGTTTGGGAAACCCTGGTCTAGCCCATCAATCTTTTTAAAAGAACGATTTTGAATTGGTACACTTATGTAAGACTTTTGGCATAGACAACTACTGGCATTTTGTATACATTGTATATGGGTATAGATATATGCATATATTAGCATATGCCTGCACAGTATAAGACGAAAAAGTGCAGGGAATGGCCTGACCGCATATCCTAAAGTGCGAATTACATTCGTGGGCAAATCATATTTCAATGTCCAACGCTCGAATTTCGGGGTGCCCATTACTTATGATGTCACATTAGTTTTGAGTAAATATTGTATTATTTTATTGATACATGCATCATAACGAAACTGCATCTTCTTATATAAAATGTGAAAATTAATGCTCAATAATCGTCGAAAAATAATGGTGTGTCATTAGATAATCTTAATTCATATCAAATTGCTTTCTCAAGATATTTTTCATTCACATGCTTCATAAACAAAGACTAAGTCAAGAGGGAGGTTACCCTGGGAATCTGAATCAGCATGGCTTTTATCTCCTATATTCCCACCGATCTTGGATCAGACGATTTGATGTCAAGCTTCGTATGAAAACAAATCCCACGGTAGGATGCCTACATGATTGGAACTCAATTTAAAATTCCGGCACTGAATAGAGGGGTCGTCGCTGAAAATAAACAACAGACGGGTTGATAAGATGTACGGAGGGATAAAGGGTAGAGTGAAACTCGTGAGAAGTTTCTTATCAAAGTTCACTGAAGCATCTTTGCAGAGGAAGGGTGAGACGAGCTGTGAAAACAAATGCATGAATAAGGTGTTTATGATTTATGCGTGTAATTTATTCTTCTGATCTTTGAGGAGATAATGCAACTCTGATTACTGTTGAAAATGCCTCTTGCAAGACAAACATAGAAACGTGGAACTCTTTATAACAATACTTCAGAAATGACCACTCATTATAATGTACGTAACTCCCTATCCTTTCTGCAGTGAGATAAACAGCAGTCAAAAAAATCTCTCGCTATAATGCAACTCTCGTTTTATGCCCTACTTGTTATAACGGACTTCTACTATGTGTGTATGTGTATGTGTGTATATTCATGCATGTTTATGTATATATGTATGTATTTATAATATTGTGAATAAGAGCTTACTTTTGGTTGTTCAATGAAGTCTATTTATTTCTTTCCTCAGGAATTTTAGTGGATTTGACCAGGGTTTTGAAATTGTTTGTGAAATATGTGACCCAACTGAACAAAACAATTTATGTACAGCTCCGCCACTGGTTCATAGTTTGTGCGATGTCTTAAAACCTATATTTGAATTGTTCGGCTCAGTGCATTCAAAAGTGAAAGTAGAAATGGCAAATGCTATTCCCTCAATAGCAAACCATTTAGAGATGAGGCCTTGTCTGATTTCAAAATGTCTTCAACTACTGCAAGACTTCAATTATTGTGTTAGATCGACTATCTCAGAACATATCTGCTCCTTAGCTTATCCAGTTATCATTGCTCCTGGGAGGCCGCCTTCTAGCAGAAAGAGGATTAAAATTCAAGTGACAAATAAAAGAATCTCTGTGGCAAAAGAATGGTTTGATTTAGTTTATTCAACAATGTTTAGAATTGTGAAGTACAGCCTCAGATTTCCCAGGAAAGAAATACAGGAAACCTTACTTTCAGCCATCAAAAATCTTGGAAGGTAAAGCTGGAAGTTCCTCGAGCATTTAAAAAATACCCTCTGGTCCAAATTTTGAAAACTTTGTTAATGTTGACTCTTTATTTTTAGTGTGGTCTGGGATTATGCCATGTTTCCAGTCCTGAAGTTACTTATCATATATTTGATTCATCCATCATCATTAGTCTCCAATGCAAGTGCAACTAACTTCATTGAATTTTGCAAAATTCAAATGATTTCACCTGCCCAAATGTATGCAAAGTACAGAGTTGAAGTTTGCTCCGTAAGTTTTATTTTTTCTGTTGGTATGGCTTGTTAATATGATTTTTTGTCAGTTTGTATATATGCACTGGAAAATCATGCTTCCTATTTATTCGTTTTCAGCTGATATTTGCCACAATTATGTTATCTTTGTCCAAGAAGAAGGGCGGTCTTGCAACTTATATCCGGAAAGTGGCATCCTTCTTTGAATTAGGCAGTCCATATGATTTTCTTCAAGAAAACCTTCAATATATCTTACCTCCTCTAATTGCTTTCATAAAGTCAAATGGAAAGGTTGACATTCTGGTCCAGATATCTTATTTTCTTAGCACATCAACTGATCAACTCTTGTTCAATAATTTTCGGGTAAGATATTTATACTTTAGCTCTAACATGTCATCTTTGTGTATAACTTTGCATGCATTCAGGACTTAAATGTGGCATCTAAATAATTAGTAGATAACCTAATTAATCAAGAAAATCTAACTCTCTTGCGTTTTAAAAATTTTCTTACTCCCTACCACTATAGAAGTGACTAGCTTGATGCAAGTTCATTAATTGCCATTAAAATTTTGTAATTTATTTTATTTTAAAAACATTGCCTTACTCTACCTATATGGTTTTTATATTTTATTTTAAGTAGGAAATTTTAGATTCCCAACTAGCTGCTGGCAGTATTGATATTTTCTGGCTTGTAAATTAAATATTATCACAGCCTGCTTCTGAAAATGGGTTACCTACCTCTTACCAATTTAATTTTACTAGTCATTAGAATTGCATCAATATTGATGGTCTTAATGGGGAATCTATTTAACATATGGTATCGGAAAGGCATGCTTTTGTGTGGAGAAATTTAAATCTTTGTCCTGCAACGTCTTTCCTGAAAGTATTTGAATATTTGAATTATTCATTTGGTGGGATGTTTCAAACTTTTAATTTGTGTGAATTTTCAAGAGTAATATATTAATTTGACTGCAAATAAATGAGAAAATCTTTTAGCCCTATATAAATTTTATCTTTCAGCATCTATACAGCCATTTGTATTTGAATGAGGACACAGAAAGCTTTGTGCAATGCATGGACTTTATCAGAAAGGTTGGAAATTTGGATCTGACTTTGCTTAAGAATTTGTCTGCTGAGGTTGGTGTTAATGGTTATTTTGAAGAGAAATTTATTAGTTCTTGAGTGTATATGTGTGTGTGTGGTATATTTATTTACATTTAAACCCTATATTCTGCTGGTGGTATGTGGCAGGGGGTGTAAAACACCGAAATCCCTATCTAACCTGGAGAGTTATTAGCTTATCTAATACTTCCTGGGAAAAATGACCAGATGTAACTATCAGTCCTGGCAACCACTTCCCTGTATCACTTTTTTGGTCCCTTTGCTGGTCTATAGCAACCCTGAATTAGAATTCAGTTATAACATATTTACAGAATTTTCTTAATGTAAAATCTGTTCCCCTTAATATGCTTTTATATTTTTCATCTAGGCAATACAAAACCAATTGATATTACACATCCATCTGAAGCCTGACCAGGTAATTAATGGCCTTGCTGAGTTCATCGAAGAAAGACGCAGCCGTAAGCAGATTGCCAAAGAGGAAGTGGTGAGTACACATCACTGAAATTATCTTAAATCCCTTAATTAAATCCCTTAGATAAGTTTTTTATTGCTTGTTTAAATTTTGCTTTTATAATGAAAATAGGAGTTAGAATAGATAGAAGATATATTAATAAATTTTAATGGTAAGGGTAAGTCTTCAGTGCATCAACACCAACATCACTGGATATTGTGATGTCACAACTGATAATTATTAAGTTTACAATGTAAATTTTTTTCAATGAATGTCGTTCTCCATATTTTGGTACAGTTTCCAAGAATAAACCTAACTCAAAGGGTTTTACCCAAATTTTTCTTTTTTTTTCAGGCTGATTTATTGCAGCCAAGAATATTGGGAATATTATTATTTCTGGACTCAATGATTTCGGCTCCAACAGCCTGCCATACTAAGAAAAAGTTAGCATTGGGATGTTTGCCAGAATTAATTAGATTCATGGGCCCTAATAGACTAACTCCAATCAAGTTTAAAATTATGGGCACTCTTAAGACTTCTCTTAGATTAGATGACAGAGATTATCTAAGACTGACTTGCAATGCTTGGGAAGCTTTTGTTCAAAAGTATGCATGACACGATTACTATTATGAATCTTTAATATAATATAATTGTGTACAAAATGTTATAATAATATTGAAATATTGATATTAGTTGATGAAAATTATTAACTGGCTTAATATACCCTTCTTAAAACATTCGTAATAAAGTAGAAGGTTAAATTGATTGATTAGATTGTTTTTTAATGTGTTCATAATTACCTAGATAGCATTTTATTTTCAGTGTGGAGTTGGCATCTCTTGGATCATTACTGTCTCAGATTTTCATTTCGCTACTTCCTTTACTGGAAAGTTTTCCAGAGAAAATCAGATCAATTTTCAGTTATCTTGTGATAGAAAATAAAGCTGTACTGGAAGATTATATCTGTGATTTGTACTTTGTTCCAAACCATGTAGCTATGAGTGATGTTTATCTAGCTATTCAGGAGCACTTACGAGATCATTGGTGAGTTTCTTTACTGTCTCAATTTGTGAATCAGTTATAGATATATAGAGATTTCTCCCGTTATACCTATACATTCATTCACTTGGAATCAAAATTCTAACCATGTTCCACATGTGTCACTGACTTGAAATTTTTACAACGTACTGGCCATAGCATCTAACCTCCAGAAAAAAAGGCAACTTTGAAGTGTCATGGATTCGATGCCATTGATCGAAAAAAAGTCCCAAAAGGGTGTGTTATTTTTGAGGAAATATGGTATTTTTGTGGCGAACTTCAACGTATGTAAAGGACGTTCTACTATATATATATAAACACACTCTGGTTATGGATGTACAAATTGCATACCAATTATATTAATAATAATAACATTTAATAATAATAATCTTTATTACGGGCAAAATTGACCTCTTACTTTTACAACAAGTAAATGAAATAATTTTTCATTGAAAGTTTTACAATTAGGTACTTCAGTAAAAGGATAATAATAATACAAATGATAAGGATATTAACATAGTTTAAATTTTAATATATGTATAGCGAATAATATTGTAAGGTAAATAGGGTATGTAACTAAGTATAAACTGTTTATAAAGTAATAGAATTTAAGAATACAAAAACTATCAATCTTATTGCACAGTTAAGTATTTTAGTGAACAGAAAAATTGTAGTAGCAACTAAAATAAAATAATAATAAAACACAATATTGTAAATATTGACATTAGTAAAAGAACAATAAAAAGTCGTTAACATTGCAAAGGAAAAATTAATATAATTTACAAGAATAGTGATACATAATTTAAATATATGATATAAAAATACATAATGTTAAGTGACATCAAGTAATGTAGTATTTATCACATTAAAAACAAAATAAGACATAGCAGAAATTTAGGAAGCAAATATAACAGTATTGAGTTATGATTTAAATAATTTTTCACAATATAAGTTAAAAAAGTACTTAAGATAGTATATAAAAATGCACGTATGATATGGTATAAGAAAATACAGATATTGGAAAGAAACAATTATGTTGATAAAGCTTTCAAATTCCTTTTCAATGTGGGTAAATTTAATTTAAATAAATTAATTCTGTCACCAACAAGATTATAATTTCTCATTGCACTTAAGATGGGCGAGAAATAAATATAGTTTCCCTCTTTCTTTGGTAAGGAAAAAAGTGTATTTTGTCTAGTCTGTCTTTGAGGAACATGGAGACTTATTTTATTGATAATATGATTAATATCAATTTTTTATGCATAAAATTCAGACTCAAAATTTTAATATTTGTAAAAATGTGCATCTTAGAGCCTATTCTTATTGGTGTGTCTTATCTTAGTGCTATTCTTAGAGATGATTACATTTCTTTGCCTTTGTATGTCAAGAAAATTGATGCCAGATTTCAAATTATTTTTAAATGTCTGTTTCATCTGTAAAAATTTGATCAATCATATGTCATCTAAAAATTTTTCTAGACCAATAGAAGATGTTGGCATTTAATGTTTTGAATATTCTCTTTTTTACCATAGGATAGGAAATGATAAATTGAAAATGATCCTTTGTACTTCAAAGTATTATATTTTAGAATAATTAACAAGTTGATATAAATTTTATATAAAATATTATGTGATAATTAATGCCTGCATATATTTTTTATTAAGTTTCATTTAATATTGTTTTTATTCTACCAAAATGGTCCTTATTACTTTTTTAAATGTTATTATGTGATAATTGAAGCATACTTGTACGGTTTATTTGTTTTGATTCTTCCAGAAAGTCATTATTACTTTTTTTAGGCCTACAGATTTTCGAAATTGTTTAGCAATGCTGCATAAATATATCACCCATAATCATGTTGATGTTAAACTCAATGCCTTGAAGAAATTGAGACATTTTCTGAAAGAACACCATGAAGAACTTAATAACTTTGTTTTGAATTTTGCTGGTGAAGATTTTATCTTGTCTGAGGTAAGCATTGTTTTTTGTTTGAGAAGTTCATGGGGAAATATGTTTTGAGTGATAACGTTGAGCTAATAATTGCAAATGATGATTTTATGGATATTCTGTGAGATCGATCCATGATTAATTTGATTTAATTATTTTTTTTGAAAATTTACTGTTTTCAAGAATATAATTTTCATTCACCTTTCTCCTCTTTTTATTAATATCCTAAGGTATATGTGATCATTTAAATCTATCCAAGATATGCATTCTGTTATTCACTGCTTTTAAACAACATTTTGTAAAACAATTTAGGATATTATTTGTGAAATCAATCATGCTAATCTTAAGTAAAATTTTAGAAATGAATTTTTCCTTATTTAGTGCAATAATTAAAGAAGTTAATTAGCCAAAAAGAAATTCATTCATTCCATAACAGTTCTGACATTCAACCAAAATCTTAATTATGCTCTGATATCTACCAATGTACTATTTGCAGAATATATTATTGTAGAGGAACAATAATATAATCTTTATCTATTGTATGGTATTAATTAGATTGGGCTGCTATACTTACAAGGGAAACACCAGATTTGTGGGGAACAGATTCAAACTAAATTTTCAGGGTACATTCTCTACTTAAAAATAATGGACACATGTCTGACTGTTCAACTCAATGGACCTTTGTTTATGAAAAATTAGCAACTGGAAATCGGAGAGCAACCCTGCCACACACATACATTACCATGTAGATCTAGAGATTTTCCAATTAGAGAATTAGGTTCTTCCATTTTTTTTCTGAAAACTTATCTTTTTGCCATTTAATTTCATCGTCTTTACCTTCCTAGCATTCATTACCTTTTAGTTAGCATTTATTGTAATACAAATAACGGCACACAGTGGGGGAATTGAAAAAAGCTGTCAAAAATAGAAAAGAGATTTTTTTGAGGGCGGACTTAGTAACTTCTCTCTTAATTTTGCCAAAATGCTAATTTGTAGGACTACTATCAAGTTTAAGATAACAGCTAGTGTAATTAGTACCAACGAGTATTGAAGAGTATTGATGAATTGCCGAAAGCTATGTTATTAACCATCATTCATCATCCTTTTTGTGAGGCTCTCTGTCATTGAAGTTCATTTGGTTGAAATAAGGTTATTTGATCAGATATCGGGTGCAAGAATGGAAAAATTTGCCGTTTAGTCTACTACTGATTAACAGAGAAAAATACAACAAAAGAAAATGAAAAAAGATTAGAAAATAACTTACAAACAGCGGTTATTTAGGATAGTGCAGGTGTGTAATGTGGAGTTGCATACAATGTGATTATCAATATTCAATTAATTATTGAAAACGAAACTAAGGCCAATTTACTTGAAAGACATTACTCTACTTCCCACATCACCACAAAAAGTTGCATCAAAATCCCCAGACAAAAGTGAGATCTGCACGGTAACGCATGTGTGTGGTAGTATTGCCTAACTCCGATTTTCAGTTGCTAATTTTTCATTCAACGGTCGGACATGTGTCCATTATTTTTAAGCAGAGAATGCACCCTGAAAGTTTAGTTTGAATCTGTTCCTCACAAACCTGGTGTTCTCCTTGTTAGTTCTGAAAATAATTTCTACACCTTGTTGTTAATCAATTTGTTATTTACAGCTTATTGAAACTCTAATAATTGGTTGTCGAGACAGAGATCCACGAGTGAAAATTGCATGTGGAGAATGCTTTGGGGAATTAGGTGCTATTGATTCTGCTCGATTACCACAAGATACTTCACTAAAAGGTATTCTTATGATAAAGACATCTAATCTAATTATTGTATATAACTATAGGATTATTGTTTTTGTACTCTCCTGGCCAAAATTAACACACCACCGGTTGTTAGGATCGCTAGGGAGGTGGTGCGTTAATTTTGGCCAGGAATGTACAGCTAACAGCAAAAAAAAGTTACCACCCCTGACCCACCAAGAAATTCTAAGTCCAAAATTCGGGCCGGCGAGCCTTTCTCTCGAAAAGGGAGGGAGAGAAAAGAAAGATGGAGAACATGGTACGTTACGCTAGCTCGGCTCTCGCGTTTGGATGGAGAATTTTCGTTATTTATATAATGATCATTTACTACTATCCATTATCTGCCGCAACATTTGATGTGTTAACGCGTACTATTTAATTTGACGACGATCAACTGGAAGATAACTAAAGAAATGAATCGAATTGAATGCAGCATTCAAAGTCACTCTCACTTTAATTTTCGATAACAGATTATTAAATCATTTCCAAAACAATACAAATGAATTTAACTGAATACAACATTCGGTATCAAATTAACTCACATTTCGTTTTTTGAAAATCGATCGTATAAATCACTTCCAACGATTGATTATGCTCATCAATGTGAACAAAACCAGCAACTTTTCTCTTCTTCCTAATTTCAAATAGGCCAAAAAGCAGGATCTCGGATTCAAAAATGGCATTTGTCGTCAGGGGGACCGGCTGTTTATACTCACAAATCTTTTCGTGTATTCCGTAAAATATCTCAAAAATTCGATTCGGAAACAACAATAAACGACCAAAATAAGGTTTTCTATTCATTTACTCTGCTATTGGTTCTTGTCTCAATTTCGTATGACTATTTTTTTAATTTAATTTTGCAAAAGAAATGAAGCATGCAGAGACAAAAATGAACTTTACGTGCATTTCTCACGGAAATGCTTTGACTCGTCTGGGATCGAAGCAAGGACGAAGTGTCACCATTTTTTACAATATAAACACTTTCGTATATATATATATATTTGAATGCAATGTTCTGTAAAAAATTCAAGTCAATCGACCGAGTGGTTTTCGAGTTTTGCGGGCACAAACATACGCAGGCTGAATTTTAATATATAAGATATGTGCATGATTCGGTAGATCACTGTAATTTGATTGCTTTTAGACACCTTTCGTTTAACTTTCCCAATTGAAAATCGTTCTATTATCAAGAGAAATAAGTAAGGAATAAACACAAGGAAATAAAAGTGCCAAAACTTCCACACAGAAAGTCGTATAACTTTGACAAAATTATTTATTTCTTTGTGTTTAGTTACCTATGGAGTTCCTCAAAGTTAAAGCTCATTCGATTGATTTAAATAACGAATATTCTTTTCTAGATTACCATTTCCCCTTACTCTCGTGACTACTATAGATTGTATAATCCATTAATTTTTAAAATTAAATTATCCTGATAACAACACTGTTGAAAAATTCACACAATTAGCTTCGACGCTTACTATCACTATCTTCAACATTTACATAAGTACGCGATCCTCCATATGGCATGTGCCTGGAGAAAAGAAGGGAACAAAAATGTTACCTGCCCTTGAAAGGGTAGAATACCGGGAAAACTGTTAAACAGGACAAAACTAAATAGGTGGGGGAGAAGGGCAAGATAATCCTTTTGTTGCCAAACGGGAATGGAAAGGAAAAACTTTCTCGTTGGGAGAAGAGTATTTGGGTTGCAATTTGCTTGATTCATTTTGATGTTATCTAAAATAATGTGTCCGCTAGCCTTCTCTGATATATGTTTAATTTTTAGCTCGCAATTAGAAGAATGACTCGAAGAAATCTCTCATAAAGTGGGACTGCAGAGCAACAGATTAGAAATATTGTATGTTCTTCGGCATAAAACTTACGAGATCTCACTGTTTATCTGATGTGGATTAAATGAAAATAATAATAAATAGCTTGATGAAACCACTGTCCTAAAAATTGGATCCATGGATTCCTTATCGTTTCAAAGTAATGGCTTCCAGTAAATACTGTAGTAAATGGCCAGCGGTAGACGTCCTTTTGGTAAAATTCTCGAAATTTTATTTCTCAAAAGTTACTCCTCTCGTATTTTTAGCTATTTATTGATCAACGAATCACCTCCGAAGAGTATTACAATTTGTTTATTTCAAAGTTCTCAGTATTTTAAGAAAACCATCTTTTAATTATCAGTTATGGAAAATGATTTAGATTTAGATATATACCCCGCGAGCCGCCAGAGGCGTATGGCAGGGGGTGTAATACACCACCATTATTCATTCCTACCTATTAGAATCTCTAATAGCTTGGGGAAAAAACGACCAAAAGTAATTATCCGTCCTTGCGATTACTTCCCTATAACGCTTCGTCGATGCCTCTCGGAGATCGCGTTCGCTCCTTACTGGCACTAACATTTCACTTACTGATAAGACCGCTATCCGTAGATCTGTTACTTTTGCATGACAATGGGTTAATCGAGGTCTAACCAAACCTAAGACTTGGCTAGAGGTATGAGTTTTTAGCACTCGACACAGAATGGGCAAGTTATTGCGTGTGTGTTACAGTAATGACGATTATAATTGAGTTTAAATACGTATTTAAATGACATCCTTATTTTTTATTTTATAAACCAGGTGAGATATACTAGCAAATTTTATAAGTGAATCAAGATGAGTTTAACGTTTTGGCTATCATCAACACTGAGAGAAAAAATATATTCACTTGCTTTTGGTGTTTTTTATATTAATTTTAAAGGTTCTTAAAATCTACGAAACTAATAACTGTGTCTATCTTTTAATGGAATAAAAGAATTGAAAACCCTATACATCCAATGATAGTAATAAAAAAGAACCAAAGGAACGCTAGTTTACGCAAATAGCTATCTCTTAAATTTTCCCGTTTTGTTGTTGATTGATTTTTAAGGATGTCCCAAAGGTTTATGAAAAACATTGGTTAGAAGAAATAGCGAAAAAGGCCTGAAAAGTTGAATGTAAATATTGAGAACGTAATATTGGAATTGGCATTTTACGAAGCTTAAGTTTCTACGGGAGTGATCTTTCTATGGTTAATATATGTTTAATTCTACTGCTGAAAGCAGAGACGGTCCGAGACATGGGCAGTCTGGGAGACCGTTCCCAGTGTTTGTGTGCTCTTCTCAGATCCCTTGAAGATTCTCAATGATAAAATTATACGCGTAGCTTACGGAATTTTAACGATTACACCCGGTCACAATATTTAGTTAAACTTTCTTTTATCCATTAAGGGGAACTAGTTCTAAACGTCTGCCTGCCCAGAATATCAATAATCTTCAGATTACCCCTTCCCGATGATTGTAATCAATTTCCTTCGCAATGGATGCAGCTTTCTTTGGTTCAAGTTCTCTGAATAATTTCCTTATAGTCAAATTGATTGAAGAAGCCGTTACTTTGTGAAATAGCGTTATATAAGAAATTTTGAATCTTTGTCCTTAGTTATTTCCGCCATTTCTTATAGTCGTTGAGCAATGACTATATTTTTACGGAAATTACATTTAGTAAAACTACTAAATCAGGCGTAATCAATTTGAGTTGCCCTTACATCGGTAACAGCCGTTTAATAATTAGAATTTAGGCTTCGTATTTTCCCTTTCCTTTTTTTAATGAGAGGCCAGTTAAGTCCATCAGCCATTATCAGATACAGCACTAGAAATACTGACATCTCATACTTATTACCCATAATTACTCTTAAATAAGATGGGTAAAGCTTCCCTTCTGGGGAAATATTTCATATTGTCAGGAGAATCTATTACTGCTGAATATTAATGCTGGTTTCATGGGCCTCGCCTATTCTTCCTTAAAACTTTTTGGTTTAAAGATAAGGAAGACATTTACGATATCTTGAAGGTGCAGAAATTTAAATGTGTGAATTCCTCGGCATTTATGATTAACTGGCGGAAGCTCTAATTATATGCATGAATGTATGCAAATTGTATGCATATTTTTATATGCCTACGTGATTATATCCTACTAATTTTCGAAGCAAAATAAATTTACAGTGATAATAAATAATTTCGACTATGATAGGTCTATTGTTAATGGTTTATGAATTTTGGATGTAAATGAACGATTTAGAAGTAAGTTCACATAACACCAAATGCAGTAGGTACGGAAAATGAAACTTGAACACTGCCACCAAAATCGGAACTTTTTCGAATGGTTGATCTCATTTACATTCTCTCTGGCTGAACCATTGAAAAAATATTTTTCCGGTCACCTTCTAACCTGCATTATTTTCTCTTAAAATGGCTTACATCGTTTTCTCAATCATGTAATTGAACCATTTTCTCAATCTTATAAACAGCCTACATCCCAGGATCTGTGCACATCACTTCTGAGCCTGTTTACCAAATTATCTTTACATTTTTAGATGTATTGCCTTAGTGTTGAAGAGAATCAGCATTCTCTTCTTAGTAAGCATAAAATTTTCCATATCCCCATTGTTTATTTTCCTATCATCGTCTCCATGCTTTATGTAAAAAATATATAAGTAATTAACTGTAACACCATTCATATTCCTTCATTGACGAACTTTTCATTATATTTCCGTCCACATCTAAGAATGGCATTTTCAAGCAATTTTCTATCTCACACAAATACCCTAAAAGATGCGTCGAATTTTAGTCGGACTGAAAACGTATCCTGTCAACACTGCATGGAAGACCCTTTTTCTTTCCTCTCTCACCCCCACGGAGAAGCTACCTTTGTTTCGTCGAGAAGGCCGGTATGAATGGCACTCATATACCGTTATGTAGACGAAAACAAGGAGAGCAGAAATAGCACCAAAGGGGACTGACCGCTGAAATCTGTAGTAGCAGATTTAAATTTATTATTCATGCATGAGTGCATTACGTGTATATTTTAAAAATGGAGTTGTTATGTCTAAAATTGTTGGCTCATACCTTTTTCCAATGTTGAAATTATTAATCGTTTTAGCATTCAAACATTTATTACGGAGAAGGTGTAAATGAAAGGAATTAAATAATTAGAAGTATATTATTCAATTCTTTTGGTGCTTGACTCGACTCTGCGCGACTAGTCCTTCTGATTTAATTATTCAAAAGAAATGTTCGCACATACAATATAAAGCGGTTTGTTAAAAGACTACAGGTTCGATAGTAGTAAGTCCTAAACGACCGGAGCCCTCGGCTGAGTATCCTTCAAGAATATAACTCTGTATAGACAATAATTATTTGATATATTCCTTAGCTGTGATTTACATGACGAAATACGCGACAACATGACCCTATTCTCAACGATAATGATTTTCGCAGCCCGATGGCAAAAAGATTATTGCGAGATTATAGCGAGGACAGATGGCCTATACTGATATCATCTCACATAAAGTATAAAGTGTGCTACTATTTAAATTATTTAAATCAAAATTCCCTGCAAATGTAAATGGCGTCCAAACAACGTGGCGACTTTCACAAATTCGTTTTCAATGAAAACTAGCAACTTATTTCCTATTTGAATTCCACTATCACATATCATTATTTTTAATAGCAGGTATTGTTTCATTATTACCCCATTTTTATTCTTATTACATTTTTTTAATTTCCCCTTCTTCCGTTGACCTAATTTACAGTAGTTCATATTCTCTTAATTATCGTATCATAATCTTTACGAAAACGATCATCCTGCGGGCATGTGGAGCATTAACTGAAATAACCAATTTCATTCTAAATCTGCATTGATGGAATATTTTATGTTAGGAGGAGATATGAGCAGCCAAAGTAATTCATGTCCAATATTTTATGAAGAAGAGCGAATTACGCTTGAGATTCAAGCCGATTTAACGAAATACGAATTTAATACTTTCATAATACAATACTGCTTCTACCGCAGCAAAAGCAATGACTTTCAGCAATTATTTATAAAATATATATCGTCACAAAAGCCTTCAAAACGTGCCAGGCATAAAGAGGAAGACGAAAAGCGCGCTCAAAACAGAGAATCTGAAAGACTCGCCCTTCTCGAGTTATGCTGGTTGCATCGAAGGTGGTAACTTTTTTATGCTGCTAGCTGTACTATAATATAATTGTGAGGATTCACTGATTACTAATTCTGTCACTCATAACTCTCAGTTGATATGAGCTAGTGGAATGAAACAAGTATGACTTGAAGTATGTTTTGATTGATACAAAATGATCTATTTTTTCCTCTACATAGTTCCCATTTACTGCCAAAAATTTATCTTGTGAATGTGTCGTCCCATCCATGAAGATTATTGAAGGTCTTTCCTTGATCCATGAGCTCATTTTGCCTGTAAATTCCTTAAAATGAGAACAGAAATGAATTGCTCATTGCCAAATCTGTGAAGTGGGAAGGGTGTAGATAGGGTTTTAATTTCAGTTTAGTAGGATCCTCAGCAGTTGCATGCATTGTTTTGGGCCTAGCATTGTCCTATTGCAGAATTATTACCTTTGAGGATTTTCTTCTATAAAATATGTATATCCTAATGTGTTTGATAAATCTTGGTGCATCACACTGAATTATGACGTTTATTTTTAATTAATGTGCAAACTTACTTTTCATGTTTCTCAATAGTCACAGAAATCATTGTGACTATCATCTTTATTACTGTATTCACTATTCCAGCTTCAGATCCACATAATTAATTTTCCGCCTATTAAGTTTCATCAATAGTTCCATCACCATTAACAGCTTTTCTACAATGATGATTGTCACAAGAATTAAGTTTTCAAGCTGACAGAATTCCTTAACTTCATTTTGTTAGAGACACATTTACATGTATGTTGTTCTCAACTCCAATGCAGTAGTGACTGACAGAAATGAGAGGGAGTAAGTCAGTGAAATTTGGCATATTTGTTGTGCAGAAGTGTTGTTACAAGAATTTATCAAGCATTGTGCCTTTTTCCCCATTGTTATTTGTTATGCTAGTTTTTTCAGTACATTAACCCCTTCCCTGACGAGTTTTTTTCATACTTATGATCAAAAAAGCCATATTTTTATTGCAGTTTCAGAAGAATTATTAACATGCAAATAGATCAATGCCTTTAATGATTTATTTTGACAGATATTTTTCATGTTATTGCTTTTAGAAAATTAATTAAAGTGATTGAAAATACAAGAAACCCTCGTTTAGATTTTTATTATTTTTAATTTAAAAGTAAATAGTAAATTAATGCTGTAAATGGCAAAGAAAGGACACTTTTTAACCTTTTATAATTATGTATTTATATTCAAAAATATCAAAATTTATTTAAATGTTTGCACTAGTGTGTTATGTTTGAATACATGGAACAACACAGAGTGAAACGTTACACGTTCCGCAGAAGTAACTTATCTTCCTCCTAATTTACTTCCCTCTAGGATCTCGCTTTCAGAAGTACAATTCACACTGTTTGCTGTGTGCTTTCTTCTTCCCTGTGAGTGGTATAAGGTCAGGAAAGTGGTTTCCTGAGAGGCAAGGGTATAAAAGAATGGTGTCCTACTCAGGGGGAGGTACCATGTGGCCTATAAAATTCAATTATTTTTTCAGTCAGTCTCTTTAGGTATTCCAAGTTTTAATGTTCTCCTCAGGTCTATTTTGTACAGATAAATGAATTCCATACAGTAACATCAAGAAAATAGAAAAAATATTCTTGTAATATTTTTTATAGTAAATATGACATAGATCGCGTCTTGTTAAACTAGACAGAGGCAATAAGAAGGATAAAGTTGATGTTTACGAAGTTGACACTTGATGTTTACGAAGCCCAAGAAAAAGCCAACCTCTAAGCCAAGTATCTGACCCCTTCCCAGCCAATCTCCACTCTATCCTCGCTAGTGCAATCCCAAGAAATACTGTTGTAGAAAATAAAATAATTCTTTTTACCAAAGCTTGGCGGACACTGTGCAAGGTAGCCTTTGGGCACCTCAGTGCCTGCGGGCACCAGGTTGAGTATCCTGGGTATTTATAATACAGTTATATGATAACCAAATAGAATAAACTACGTGCATCAATCTACCAAGAAGCAGTAAACAAAGGGCAATACTGTGCTCACTCGAAAGCTTGATGAATAATTGATGATGGAAAAAGGATCTCGAAAGAAAAAAGGGTGCTAACGGCTCCCCAGGAGCAAAGGGTAGGGATTTCCTACAAAGGGCAATACAGGAAAACCATTTGGAAGTGAATGATCAAAGAATATTTGATTCATTTTTAGGCTAAAGGAAATTCGTTTGCAAGTTAATTCGAACCATTTGAGTTACAGAGAGAAAACATAGGCCTGTGCATCAGAAATGACTATACGAATTCCCCATCATAAAATTTCAAAAACTTGCGGTAGGTAATCCAAATCTTCTGTACTTATGTCCTCTTATGGCAGAAACACAAATTACTAAGAGAAAACAGAACAATCCAGACAATTTTCGTAAGGGAACAAAAAATTGGAAATCCCGGCTATATACTGGTGAGTCAGGGAAGTGGTTAACTCATCTATTTAACATATCTGGGATACGATACTTAATGCTTGTCTAATTTATTATTTCTATTTATTTATTTCAGATGATAAACAATTCATATTTGATATCAAAGAAGAGGATTTTGCTGTACAGGCATTAACAAAGTTTCTGGCAGCCTTCATGTCAGCAAGAGATACTTCAGATATGGATCGTTTTGCTTTTGCCATTCAGGTATAGAATTGATAAGGTTGACTTTTTAAATTTGAAAAGAAATGAATAAACATGCTACCTGGGTGTATTTTTACACTCTTCCTGTGCCATCAGACATCTTCTGTCATGATTTATTCTCCTGCTACCTTAGGATGTATATTGGTATTTAGGATATATGTATTTGATTTTTAGCGTTATTTTAATGAATAGTAACTGCTACTGGATCATTCTATTATTATATTTGTTTATTCTTATCCTTATAAAATTATATATTATATGCAATTCATGAAATATGTGGTTTTTTCATTAATTTTTTATTCTCTTCGGCTCTGAATTCATTTCATTTGGAAGGAAGATAAACTTAAATTAAAATTGACTGTAAAAGTATGCATGAAAGAGAACATACATATGGCTAAAAATTTGAGTAGCTGCCATTTTAAAAGAATGGATATTTGTCAAAGGTAAATGGTATGTGCCTTGTAGTAATTGATTTGTTAGGGATAACCTATTTTATTTTCTAAATGTTAGTAGGGAAGGTTCATTATTTAATCAGGAGTCCATTCATTAGAACTGAAAAGCCAATTTTTGGTAGCATGGGACTTGCTGACAAATGTGTTGGCCTAAAAAATGTGACCTGGTTAGGAATTAGCCATTGATTTGCTGTTTGTATTTTTAATGATGTTATTTGTTTAATAGTTAATTGAATTTTCTCTTATGAAGGTATTTTTGAAAAAGTATCTAACCCCTTTGCCAAATGAGTCAAGAAAAATGCAGTTTTGGAACAAATTCTCTCTAGATATGCAACAGATTATGAAACCATTTAAGAGCACCCGTTACATGCTTTCGAGTGAAGTTGATGAAGCATGGAAACCGCATCCAATATATGGGTGAGTTAAATAATTCTTCTTTTAATATTATCAGAGTTGTAAAGGAAGAATTTTTTTTTACATTTTTGCCGGCACTGTCTCAAGATGATGATGCTTTGTGCTTTCTAAGAAAAATTTCATTTTCAGTTACAAAAATTCCAAACAAAATTTTTAAAACCTTGAGTTCCAGGGCTCACAAGCGACATCTATTGAATGATGAAAAATCAGGAATTCACTTTATGTGAATTCAAACACTTAAAAGATCCTACAATTTTCAATAATTACAAGAATCTTAAGGTGCGTTCACATGTAGACGTTTCATGGGAGCAGAGGCGCGACAGCCAATCAGGAGCCAGGAAACCAACACTCCACTTTGCGTTGCCAAAGTTTGGGAAAGCCCAACTTTTACGAGTGCGAACACTCGTAACATGTGGCGTTGGTGCACAGTGAAGCAAGCAAAGTCAGGTGAAGTTATCGATGAACGCCTCATTGAGACAATTGCGAAAAGAACTCTTATCTGTACAATGTGCGGGATTTCCGCTATCGCGATAGAGATTTGAGGGGAGAGAGCTTGGAAGGAGAATCCCTCGGTCTTGAAGGTAATTATCCCATTGATAACAATTGTTTACATTATGTATCTAGTTGAATTCATGATCTTATTAATCTCGATACTTGTTGCAGGCCGAACGGTACAGAGTAGATGGAAATAATTGAGGGACCGATATACGAGGGAGAAAAAGAAACTCAGAAGTGGTGCTGGAGGATGGGAGAGAGGGCCTCGAAGCTTGGCATTGCTTCTGGGGTTTTAGAAGACTCGGTCTCTCCAAGACAGTAAGTTATGCACGTTGTGATGTAGCTTTTACACTCGATATACATTTTATCACATCAATATAAATCGAAGGAATTGAGCTTTCTTTATAATATATTTAATACTAGTAAACTCCCATCATAGGACCATAATTTCCAATTTAATTCTGTAAAAGTAACTAAGCTAAGTAACAATGCACAAAAGTGAACTTCATGCGCAATCCTTATGGTAACATATTGTGGAGACCTGGGTTCGAACCCTAACCTTCTTATAGATGAGAATAATTTTCTTGGGGCTTTTGCTTTTAATATTTACATATATATGTGTGGGACCAATTTAAATGTTGTTAATTCCCAGTTTTAAATCTAGGAGGATAAATTGGATAGATTGTTGTTAAGTTTTTAACAGCTTGATAGATTTATAGCTTGTTGCAATAATCCTGGTGAATTTTATACTGAGCTACTGTTGAAAGATCTTACATTTCTTATGCACTGTTGTAAGTTTTAATGCCATGGAAATTGTTTTAGATGTATTTATTTTACTTCATTCTCAAGAGATCCTGCTCTAGCCTCCCAACGGAGATAATAGAACATTTGCCTTAGCAAGAAGAATATATTCTCCCACACCTTTAATTACCTCTTCTTCATCCCCCCATTTTTCATTGCCTGTAACATCTACCCCTATTACTACAACAAATCCATCTACCTATTTTCCCACCCCAGTCCCATCCATCCCTTTTACCTTCACTCAACACATCCACACTCAAATCAGACAACCCAAGAACTCCCAGGAGGAAGTTAGTAAAAAGTAAGTCTCGATATATGTAACATTTTCTTATTCAATCACTCAGCAATATTGCATGAATTTTCAAGTTTTGCTGGAATTGCACCACTATGCTGAAATGATTATTTATAAATGATAAATGCTATTAATATTTTCTCTACTCTAATTTAACAAGAACAATTGAAGACATGCTGGAGGAAATGATTAATGGCAAACCACAGCCTCTGACGAGTGCTGAACATTATTGCATGTCTTGGGCAGTAAGGTTGGAGAAACTACCAAGGAAGGCCCAACTGAAGCTGAAAATAAAAATAGAGGAGTTATTCTTTAAGTTTGGAGAAAAAAATAAAATCTAATATCATTGATGTATTTTTATTATTCAGAATCACTTACCTTGTTTATTATATCCTCATCCAGTGCCATGGAATTTGTCCTATTTCCATGAAATATCCAGCAAAACCTTCTCTAATTCCCCTAGCATCCCTGCTGTAGGTGTTGGAACCCATCCTCCTCATTTCTATTAACCCTCCTCCACCTGTGACCTCATTCCTCCACTGTCCAGGTTGAAGCACTCCATCCCTCTCATTATCATCGAATCCCAAAGGACAATAATTTTTCTCTCCAGGAGCCTGCATTTGAAAAAGTTAGATTATATCCCAATAAGTCATTTGAATTTAATATACATATACAGGGTGTTTCTCGGGAACCGCATGATTAGATAGTACATGGCAAGTAGTGGGGGGATGGCGGTTAGGAAGGTCCTATTATTTAGAGGAGAGATGGAAGTTTTAGTTACACTCAAGATGTGGGACCTTGAGAACCGCATTTTCGTTATGAGACGGTTTTCTGCTAACGGTGAGTCCGTAACCCAAACCCAACAAGACTTTCGCTGGCACTTCAATGTTTCGCCGCGTGGGCTGATTCCGGATCGTACAACACAATTTTGAGGTGGATGCATAATGTGAACACCACGGGATCATTGATGAAAATAAAACCTCCAGGGCCAGCAAAAACAATTCGTACGCCTGAGAATGTTGAGCGTGTGCGCGTCGCTACATTGGAGAGCCCAAACCGTTCGCTAAGGAAGCGAGCCTCAAGAAACCTGGAGTTGAATAGTTATTTTTCTTCAAATTACTTATATGCTGAATCTAATTCTCTGTATTACCTGCATCAATACATGTTTCCGATAAACAGCCTCAATGAAGCTGGAAAAATTCCATTTATGCAGAAATTCTTCAGCAGTTTCTTCCCAAAATGTTTGACTTAGAGTGGGGAAAACTATACTTCTCAAATTTTCCCATGTAATTTTTGTTGTTTCTTTAACAATGATACATGTGGTACTTTTCCCTACCCTAAAATGATACGACAAACTAGTCATGAAGTCACCTGCAGCAATATACCTATAAATTTGAAAAAAGTCATTAAAGAACAACAGCATTTTGTAGAATAAATGAGCATTTCTTGATAAAATTTATCAAAAATACATTACTTACCAGACCAAAGAAGTGTAAGATGATAACCATTATAAGGAGAGATTCTCATTAACTGATCCCTCCAATATAATTTGAATATTAATCACTTTTAGTTATAAGCAGTCATGGAAATGTTTTCATGTCATAACAAACTTTCAATTTTTTGAAGATATACCATTTTCTGTACAGAAAATGAAACTCATTATTTTATTTCCATTATCAAGATGACATTCAACACCATCTCAGGTCCTTGCTCTCCTGTTTCTTAAGTATAGCAATACTACCACCTTACTGTATTAATTAACATGATATTCATCACCATGATGGATCATTTTGAATAGCAAGGAAACAGTGGTTGAATATTTCATAATTGTGAGTAGAAATAAGCAAGTGAGTTTCTCTTCCTGTGAAAAATTTTTATCATGTTATGCCTGAACAATTACCTTCTTACACAACCGTTCATCTTATGCCGCTCACCGAAATCATCAAACGCCAAAAGCTCGTGTAAGCCAAACACACCGAAATCACCAAACAGCAAGTGAGTGCCAAAAGACGTGTACGTGACTATGTGAACAAGTTGTATTCCCAACGCTTCGCTGTGCATCGCTCAGCGCGTCCCTGCACCTACATGTGAACGCACCTTTAGACATGTGTGGTTAATTTTAGGATGAATTTAGGAAATTTAGGATTTTATGTGGGACATTTAGTGGTTAATAAAATTAGTATTTTTTAATATTTCAGGTCTGCTGCAGGATCTTCTTTCCAAGCTTGGGCTTATAAATGGGTTTGCAGCATGATGACAATTGAAAATGACAAATTCAAATTGGAAATACTCTCTGCCTGCAGAGGCTGTCTCAAAGTTGACATGAATGTTGTAATTTTTCTCTTACCTCACATATTTGGTAAGTGATATTTCATTGTCTACTTAACTGATATCAGCATATATTTTCTATGAGAATAAATTTCCACCCTGTTTTTAATATGGCCTTAGTAATAAGACCAGAGTTTATAATAAAACAGTTAGGCATGTATTTCAAGGTTTCTTTCATCTAAGTAAGCTTTCAATTATAATATTTAATATATTATAATAATTATAATAATTCCCACTAATCTTGGATCAGACTATTTGGTGACATGCTTCATACGAAAACAAATCCCACGAGTGGATGCCAATATGATGGGAACTCAATTAACAATTCTGGTACTGACTAGAGGGGCCGTCACTGAAAAGAAACTAGGGATGAGGACATAAGGTGTACGGAGGGATAAAGGGGAGAGTGGAACCCGTGAGACGTTTCTAATCAAAGCTCCCTGAAGCATCTTTGAGGAAGGGTGAGGCGACTTGTGGAAAACAAATGCATGAATTTGGTGATGATAATTTTTGCATTTAATATTTTTCTACCGTTTGAAGAGATAACGCCCCTCAGATTACAGTTGGCTTGTTGGACTTTGTCTTTCACGTCAATTGACGATTCCGAGATATGCCTCCTGCAAGACAAACGTAGAGAGGTGGCACTCATTATAACAATACTTCAGAAATTACCACTTGTTATAATGAGCGTAACTCCCTATCCTTTCTGCAGTGAGAGGGACTACAGCCAAAAAATAACTTGCTATAATGCAACTCTCGTTATATGCCATACTCGTTATAATGGACTTCTACTGTATCAAACCAAGTCAAAGATTTTAGAATTAAAACTCTCAATAGAGGTCAAATGACCGCCACTGTGCTTCTAGTACTATTAAGTCTGAAAAATTAAGCATTTTTATAAAAATGTTTGAACCTAATGATGAGACAAACAAAGATATTGAATGATAGTATCAAAAATTATGTATCACCTCACTTTTTATTAAGATGGCAAATAATCAAAATAGATGTAAATAAAGGTTGGCTTTCTTTGGGGAAAATCTGAAATTGATTTTAACTGTATAAGATGCAGATTATTCTTGTGCTTCCTCCTAAAACACCATGCCTTATAAGCTGGAAAGCATGGTGTGAAAAGTGGAATTAAGAATAACCTGTAATTTCGGGAAAAGAAAGACCTTTATTATACTATTATAATTATGTTAGCTTGATCTTATTTTTAGTTATGTAAATGCTTACGTGTTGTTTGCATTGTTTTTGAATAGTCTTTGGCTATATATTTTCTTACAGTAAATGCTGTGATCAAGGCTAATGAAGAACAATCATGGAAGCTAGTGGAAGAAGTTATGGCTGTGATAACTTCTCCATCTATTGATTCTAAGAAAAGTAAATTTTCAGGAAGTATACCTATAGTAATTAAGAGTCATGCAACTGCAGAAAGCCACACAGATTCACCTCAAGAGATGAGGGTCATGTGTCTGAATACAGTATTTTCATTGATTGATTACTTGTCAATGTGGGTCCGGGAGTGGCAAATAAAGTTTGATGTCAAAGAAGAGCAAAAAGATAAAAGACCTGTTATAATTAAAAGTAAGTTTTATTTTTTAGTTGTTGTTGACTCATCTTCTACCATTTCAATGCACTTAAATTTAAGTCAAATGTAATCATTAAGTTGAAAAAAATACTATACTAATATAATAAAAAAGTTTAATGTTCCTGTTGAAAAGTTAAAATATTTACTGTCTTCTTATACTTTTTATTTTTAGAATTCTTGAACAAAATTTGTAAACTAACAATAGCGAATAAAAATTTTGAATGCCGTGAGTACCCAAGAGCTTTGCAGTACCTGGAGCAGTATGTGCAAGAGCAACCACAGCATTTAGAAAAACAGTATCATTTCTTTGAGGTAACAGCTTTATACCCTATGATATTGATTCTTCTATTAAAATTCTTTTTCAGATTAGTTTGCAAATTCTTGTAGCATATATTATATTTCTCATTTGGATGATATAGTTCAGACCAACTCATTTTGGGCTGCAATCAACTTTGGCATAACCTGATAAAAAATAATGATGTACAGTCTGCAACAAAAATCAGACTGATGCTACACGTATCCCTGAATCTTATGAATTTAGTAGGATAGGAGTTTATAATCTGGCAACTGCAGACTGCCACCTGTTATAAATCCTTTTTGGTTCCTTTTTGTGGTTTGTCTATGTCTCAAAGAAGTCCAGGATAGTGTTTTTCGGTAGATCAAGTTGGAGGGGTTTCAATTTAGAAAGTCCAACAGATGTGACTTATATAGGAAAATTTTCTTTCTTTGTTATCAATAAACGCGAAATACTTCTCCTTTATACAATTTCTGTATCCCTCATGTGTAGAAATCACATTATAATAATTCCCTACATCATTGCTAATATAATATCTTACAAATAACATCTCACATTCCTATGAATAAGATTTAGATGTCCATTTACTTAATAGTCCTAATATCTCAACAGTTAGATCAATTTAACATCTGAAATACAGTAAGTCTCCAACTTACATGGTTAATTGGTTCTGTAAATTTCCGTATTAGTCGAAAACTATGTATGTCGAAAATTATTCATGCGTCATTCACATCACGTTCTCGTAGATTAACAATAAGAAAAAAAGAATAATAGAAGTGCATAAGAAGATGCAAATATTTTAATCTCAGTGGATGAAACACCCAAAAAAGTATAACATTGCTTAAAAATGCAAACTAATTTGTTCGGGCAGCAGAAAATGAATGGAAGAATGACAACATGTAATAATAATGTGCCTCTTCTTTGTGCTGCCCACACTGTCACCACACTTATGTTTCTCAGACATATAATAAGTTTAAAGATATTAGTTAGTGGTAGATATCTGGGATTTTCACCCTTCCTTTTTTTCAGGTAGAAATTTGTAGGGTCTCTGTCCTAATCTGGACCCTTTGCTCACCTTCGCAGGTACTGAGCGCCTGACCTTCACATCAGGGGGGAACCATAAAAAACTGACCGCGTGGAATACGATTTAAAAAGTTATAAACAATTCAAATGAGCAAAAATGTATTATCTTCATCGTCTCACTTGTCCAAAGAGATATACAAGGGTCTCTTGATCTACGTTCTACGATTTAAATTAAGATTTTTCGCTAGAAATGACCCCTTCCTTAGAACGCATCTCTAAGCCTTTGGTGACAAGGTAGCCGGCAAGATTGCCCTCAATCACTGAGAGCAACCTTCAAAACTAAGGGCAAAACAAAACAAAAGATGATCTCACCCTTAAAATTTATTCTTATTCTCCAAAATTATTCCTCGGTTTAATGCCAGAGCACTATGAACATTCCCCTTAAGGAATGCATTGAAAACTCAAAACACTTTCTAAGGAAATTTACTAATGGATATTAACCTAACATTCTACACATGGAATGATTTGGAGTTTACATTACAGTATGATACCAGTTGATCAAAGTTCTACTGTGAGGAACACATTAGGGTCAATTTTAAATTGTTTTAGAACTTTCTAAGGAGATAAAAATTGTCACCTGATATAAAGATTAAGGATGTGGTATCTGTAAGCATACCAATGGGTCTCCTTCATAAGCAACCCTGGGTTAGATTCTGGGTCACTATTATAGTTATACCTTTAAAAAATTATCGGAATGTGATATTCAAATATCAGAGAAGCTTAACCCCTCAAGCCCCAATGAGGTTGTTTGAATTCCCTCCTAAGATGCCCGATAAGATTTTAAAATTCCTGCTACCGAGTGACTGTAGGTGGATTTAGTGTAAAAAAATCTAAACTCTTAAATATTGTTTCATTTTTCTAGTTTTTGCTGCAAACGTACTTACATTAATTAATGCCCATAATTACGTGTATTTCGGCTCAGTTCTCTCCCTTTTCGAAAAACTTTGTGCAAGGATGCTCTGTTTATATTTAAGATACATGTGAACCTGGTTTCTGTCTTATTTTCAGCATCATGACAAGGCATGTGAACAAGTAATGAATATGTTTCATAATTGCAGTTTATTATTTACCATATGATTCTTGGTTTGACGTTGGGGTACCTTTTGTATTCTACCACATATTTCAAAGGGGGAATACAGAATTATGTTTGAGGACCTTCCGATACTATATCGACAAAACTTTTTAACATCAATATGCTTGCTGAATCCAAGCAACTTTTATTTGTATTGTATAGTGATTGTAATATAATTATACGTCACGTTTATGAAACAAATGTTCTATCTGTTAGATTCACTAGGAAATATTTCTATTAGGCTGGATGATTTACAGCAGATTACAAGCTGTTTTGGACTGCTAGAGAGTGTTCCTTTTTTACCTATGAGTTTTAAAGGTTTGCATTTTATGTTTGGTGTTTATCTCTGGTTTTGGAGAAACATAATCAGTCTTCAAATGTCACCTGAGAAAATGTATTGTTTTATTGACCTCATGGCTGTACATATATAACTAATTTTACAGGGTTAGTTTGTAACTTATGTAATACAAAAGCTCCCTTTGTCTATTACTGAATTCTTATTTTCTGTATCTTAATTTAACTTTAATTTTATTCTTTATTTAACAGAAAATCTATGCTCGGTTAAATGATCCAGATGCTGTTGCTGGAGTTCTTGCTGTCCAAGAAGAACCACCAACCTTTGAACAGCTCATTCTTTCCCATGAAGCTAATGGTCAATGGCAGGTAATGTGGGCTTGATATACTGCTTAACATGAATCATTATTGTTTAGTAAAGAAGCACCTCTGATATTGTGTGATGTTTCTCAATCTCAACTTCGGTATATATTGGCTATAGAAGCAATATTTAGCAATGTAAAAGAATGAATATGTATGAAAATGACTGGCCATCCAAATTTTTTCATTAAAGATGGTTAATAGCAAATGCTGCTGCTTTGGAGTAATTATTTACTCATTAAACTTCATATTAGCGATGGGAATACCGATTCACCAGTGGGAATCGCTCAGTGAACTATGAAATTGAGTGATTCAATTGTGTTGGGAGGGTTGCATAATTGCAAGGAAGTAACAAAAAAAAAAAAAGGTATCAAAAATAATCAAGATTGAATTATTCATAGACATCAATAATTGCATATATTGACCTCAATGTTATCTTAGATAGCAGCAGGGCTTTTTTCTGACCATACCTGGTGTAACTGCGTTCTGATACCTCTTTCAGTTGATGTAAATTTCCTCAAACTAATTTAGTTAGCAATATGAAATTTTAGCAGGTGCAGTCCTTGAATGTGTATTTATGTAGTGCGATTTTGGTTCTCATATTGCTCTAGTCAGCTAAGTTCAGTTAGATAAACCAGCCTCCAGACGATGTATAAGCCCACTTGCCAAACCATTGTGAGCAGAATTCTGAAATAATCGGTTGAAAACAACCTGATAGACCTATCTATGATTGCTGCATGAACGAATTATTCTAAACAATTACATAGATCAAGGCAAAAACATTTAATTATTACAAAAAACTTCACCAAAGCTCAGTTCTTGTTTCAAATGGAACTGCTTAATTATTATGAAACTTCATTAAATCTCTGGTCTTGTTTTAATTTTGTACATATTTTTTTTCGTCGAAACCTTAGATCTATTTTTCTAAAGTCTATTTCGTTATAATTTTGCTAAGGAATTCTTTTTTGTAAGATTCAATGCTTAAGAAAAATTGCACCCAAAACTGATCAATACTCAAAGAATAAATTGTCTCAATATTTCAAGATAAAAATATTCCTTGTTATTAAGGAGAACTTAAGTGTGTGTGTGTGTACACACATACACACACGTTAATGAAATAACTGAGATGGGCAAGTGAAATAATGAGTTATGAACTGAAAGTGGAGCCTGTGGCAAACTAGGCAGCTACATCAGAATAATTTCAGGTGAACTAAGTTCAGAGCGATTCCCGGTGAACTAGAGGTTGATTAAGTTCCGAGTGATTCCCGTTGAACTTGAGGTTGATTTAGTTTGGAGAAATTCACTGACTAAAGCATGAACTAGTTTACCAGAGGAAATTGCTCAATTTGAGCAATTCACTGATGAACTACACATCTCTACTCATTATTGAATAAAATTAAATCAAATGTAGCCTTGCTACTAAACTGTGGTCATGTGTATAAATACTTGAGTTTCAGTGAACATTATATCATGGGGCTATTTTGTGTGATTGAATAAGACAAAGTAAAACCAGATATATTGCAGTATTGAACTCAAGGTAGCTTTTAAAGTTTTAAATTTACTTTTTCAGGATGCTGCCACATGTTATGAAAAAATGGCTCAAAGTGGATGTCCAGAAACCGGATATGCCATGGGAATGGTGAATTGTTATTTGAAATTAGATCAACCTCATGCAGCCATGGGCTTAATTAAAGGACTTTCTACTGAGAGGTACACTCAAAATTATTGTCTATTAGTTGCTTTACTTTGTACTTATGGTAGAGCAACACTAATGTTATAATGGTGATGATTAATTACAAATTATTATGTCCGAAATTTGTGATTTACCACACAGACCTGAGCTCGCAGAATTATTTAAGGAATATTCTCATGAGTGTTTCATGAAGATGAGTAATTGGGAACTCCTAAAGGAGGAAAGAAAGCCAGAAGACAATACCACTTCAAACATGTGGAATGTAAGCATTGGAAGTGCTTTACTGAATCTGAGAGGAGAAAAAACATTCACAGTTCCCAAGATTGATTCTATGAGAGAAGCATTAATGAGTTCACTTTGTGCTATCAGCATTGACAAAGGGGCTTATGAGCGTGGCTATCAATTCATTATAAGGTACCCTTGTTTAATGAATGCCTGTGATGCTGGTGTGATTTTATCATAAATCTTTGTAAATTAGTTTTTTCACCAATGTTTTGTTACAGATCTCAAATTCTTAATGAGATAGAACGAGCTGCTGAGGTAATGGAAGCTTTGCAGAGATCTGATGCTAGAGAAGGAGAAATTATTATTGAAATGCTTTTGACTGAATGGAATACAAAGTTAAAATCCGTCCGCCACTCAACATCCACCCTAGAACAGATCTTGTCTGTAAGGAGAATGATTTTAAGTATTATCCATCAACATTTTCAAGACAAGAGCTTATGTATGTCAAATATATTGAACAGTGAGATAGGATCTCTATGGATTGAAAGCGCCATAACTGCCAGAAAGTAACTGAAAGACATAAATCTTTTAAGTAGTATCATATGTATTGTTACTCAACTTAAAATGAATTTTATTCTTTATTTTAGCTCAGGATATTTTCAGCAGTCCTACATGTACCTTTTGAATGCTGAAAAATTTGACCTGAAAAATGTCTTTCTTGAAAAGGCAAAGCTATTTTGGGAAAAGAATGATTCTAATCTTGCCATTTCAACCTTAAGAAAGGGTATTGCACAAACTTTTCCAGATGCTGCCCAATATAAAATACTTAAAGATGCAGTTCCTATGAATGATAGAAAGATTTGTTCTGAGGTAAGGTCGTACTTTCATTTGATCTTTTTTATTATAGAGATGCTAAAATTTTTGAGCTTCAATTTGTGTTTTATTATTATAAAGATGAAATTAAATTTTTCTATGCACGAGAAAGAATGGACCTTAAACCCAAAGTCAATCAAGAAGTGAAAAACAGCTGCATGAATGGGACTAAAACCCAAGTCTCCCACTTTGGGGGCAGCTATTCTAACCACTAAACACCATACCAATTTCACTTTTGTTGAAGGGTTGTTCTAGGAGCACGATAGTGCCACTGAGCGCTACATAAGGTCCTCAACCAGGCAACCAACCTACAAAACAATATTTAGAGGAATCCCCTCATGAAACAGCAATGATGTTTGAAATGTTTCATGAGGACCTCTAGTGGTTATTGGTGCCATTATCTTGCAACCCTTTAACAGAAGTGGAATTGGTAGTTTAGTGGTTAGAATACCTGCCCAAATCTGGGTAAGAGACCAATTAATGTTGCTATTTTTCATTTCTGGTTAATGGTAGTTTTCTTGGGGTTTTATTAGATAGCCAAGATTGAGGAGGGTTGATCACTGGGATCCTTATAATCCCTGACCCTTGCTTGGCTTCGGACCACATTAACAACCATACCCTCACTGCAGTAGGACAACTAAACAGAGTTGGCAGTGTGGTATACAATGTTAAAAGTAATAAATTATATATATAATCAATAATTTGTCAGTGAGAGGTACCAGTGTCTTTTGACCAATGTTCTTCAATGAATA
Organism: Sympetrum striolatum; assembly: GCA_947579665.1. Classification (NCBI taxonomy): domain Eukaryota; kingdom Metazoa; phylum Arthropoda; class Insecta; order Odonata; family Libellulidae; genus Sympetrum; species Sympetrum striolatum. Next base: position 24,955,589 of record OX388352.1, read on the forward strand.
GTAAGGGTTTTCATATTTTCAATAGAGATATGCCAGTGACACATAGCAATACAGCTAAGTCCAAAGGCCCATTGGCCATGGTTTGGTTGGGTGGGGTGGGTTTGATACCATTTGAACTTATTATTTTTTATTATATATTGATTATTTACCACACCATCAGTTAATATATCAAACACAATTCCAAGCCCCCGTCACATAACCCAATCTCTCTACATAACCTAGGCATCTGTGGCTCCATTCTCAGTATTATCATCTTTTCATGGTCGTACTCAGAGAGTAGCCATAGATAGTGTTCTATCTTCAACAAAAAATGTTACCACTGGCGTTCCTCAAGGTTCCATTTTAGAGCCCCTGCTTTTTAATGCTTATATTAACAACTTACCAAATGCCATCTCTTCGTCTGTGTATTTATACGCTGATGACTGTAAAATTGTTAGGAGAGTTGAAAACCTGCAAGATGCACTCCAACTTCAGAATGATATTGACAGTTTTTTCTTGTGGTGCCAAAGATGGCATTTATATCCGAATATTCCAAAATGAAAAGTAATTTCCTTCTCCCTATGAAAGTCCGTATTTTTACAGTATTACAAATTAAACGACATCGTTCTCGAAAGAGTTAGTTACATCAACGATTTCGGGGTCATACCCGACTCAAAGTTAATGTTTAAAGCTCACCTTAGGGAATTATGCTCTCGTGCCTTCAAACTCCTTGGTTTTATTAAACGCAATTCCTTCCGAACGTTTTCCACAAATACAGTGGTTCTTTCTTACATTGCATTGATTCGCCCAATCCTAGAATATGCTTCAGTTGTTTGGAATCCTTGCTACAAAACTAAAATCGAATCTGTTAAGAGAGTCCAAAAGCGATTTGTAAAGTGGTTGTGTGCATTGAATATCATGGAAGTGACTATTTTAATATTTGTAAATGTTACGGTATCTAGCCTCTATGGATCCGACTCAAAGTTCTAGTTATCTCTTTTGCTAATAAGGTATTTAAAGGGGCCTTTGACACCTGTTCCCTTATTGGACTTTTTGGCATTGCTGTACCATCTCGCAGAACTTGAAATGCATCATTATTGTCGGTGCCCTTTTCAAAGAAAAATGTTTACAAGTTTTCCCCCATCCCAAGAATTAGTAGGACTGTTAATGAACTCTCCAACTCTGTGGACTTCTTTTATGATTCCCTAAATACCATTAACAGAAAGGCGTTCTCAATTTCTGCCCTCAAATCCGCAGCATAATCCTTTTATTGTTTTAATTCATGTTTATGTTTGTATTACCTTTTTTCCGTGTTTTGTGATGTCTTTTTTATTATAGCACATGTAATTGGGGTAACCTGTATGAGCTAAATAAATTATTATTATTATAATGAGTTTGCTTTATAATGATCATTTCTGACGGATGACGTCTAATGGACTTCTACTCTATGATCACCAGTACAAATTGTTGGGTTTAGAAAATATTTTCACATTCTTTTGCAACTTCAGTGGTATCTTATTAATGTTTAATTAATCTTTGTTTTTAATTTTAGGCCAAACTACTGTTTGCTCACTTCAGTGACAAGAATATAAATGCAGACACTGATCAAAACTTAGTAAACTACAAGGATTCTGTTGAAACTTATCAGAAATGTGAGAAAAATCTTGTTTACTTAGCACAGTATTATGACAGGATTTTAGATGCAATAATATCTGAAAATGAGGATAAAGGAAGGTAAGTTTTAGCATATTCTGTATCAATTTTTTTTTCTCCAATAAGCCATTTTCCTATATTTTTTATTGGGTCGGCTGATGAATGATGGTTTTAAGGTGAATATGAGGATGAGGCTTGTTTAGGCGATGAAGTGACTTTTACGGCCAGATGCCCCTCCTGCCGGAAACCCTGTATGGGAATGTCATATAAACACACAACCATTCCCTGATCAGAAAAATCCCGATCAACCGGGATTTGAACCTAGGGCCTTGGGGTTGGAGCTATAGCACTTAACTCTCTAACCACTCCACCACAAAGGCAGGTGCCTATTCTGCATCAATAAATAAGACAAATGGCAGCAAAACGCTTGATAACTTAATTATAATTACTATGATATTATAACTTTGCTGAAAGGTTACATTTTGGTTAAATAAAAAAATCTCTCTAAAATATGCTGAGATCAAGAATTTTAGTTGTTTTTAGTTAAAAAGTAATTTTTCAAATTAATTGTTTGGATGGTTAAGTGGTGATCTAAGGTAATGCAATAGTTAGTATGGTTTATGAGTCTCATAGAACTATAAGAAGCCTAGCCACTTTGCTGACAACAATAGCAAGTAGAGGAAAGGGTATTGTTACAAGAAAGCAAATTATAGCTGTTTAACTTGCCCATGTGCAACATTTAATTCTTTTGTGACAGGTTTGGGGACCAGGAAACAGCAAATGAAAATAAGACAAGTCAAGTAGCAGGAAACATCAGTGTAATTTAATTAAAATTAAAAATAACAAGGAAGAGTATCACTAAGCGCAATCGAAGATGAACGGATAGACTTGATAACGCAATGACCATAAATAAACCTGTTTGATAACTATCACTGGACGTATACGTAATGCTCTCCTTGCCTGAGATCATGCAAGTGGGCAAGATTTAAGAGGACAGCAGCTGAAATGTTGGCCTCATTATGTGAAGCAACCAGGTTGTCATCCTACAATCAATCCACTAGGAAAGCCTGCAATCTTAGCTAAAACACTTTTATCTGTAAATATAGCATAGATGCTATGCTTAACTTGAAAGTCTTATTCCTGGATAGTAAACATCACCAGGAGCTCACTCATGGCTTGCCAGTGGCATGCTGGTTGGGAACTTCCCAATGAGAAGCGTTGCTCTATTCTATCGAACAATACCAAAGCTAATTCTTTATATTCCTCTCCAAAGTACTTGCTTGGGGCTCATGGGAAAATTTTATCTCCTAGTACTTCTGTTTTTGAGCCATGCATGAAATAGGATATACAGGGAAAAGCTTTATGACTTGATTTCTAACAGTACTTATGTGCTCTTCATTTTAAAGTTATATCCTGCTGAATTGCCACATTTTTCTATTTTATCCTCAAATTCAATTGACCCTTAAGCCTTTAAGTGCAGTTGTCGACCATAGTCGACAATTTTTTTTCTCTTGAGGGTGGTTGTCGACTATATAATAACGATTAATGAACCAAAAATGCTGACAATAAATGCACGACTATCATATTAAGAAGCAGAAATAAAAACTTACCAAATTTCAGAATTTGATTTTTTCAAGGATATTTGACATCTCAAGTGGAATCAAAACATTTTCCCTTGATGCACTTAAAGGGTTAAACTTGCACTTGAGGATTTTAGATTCTTCTGCCTTAACCCTCTGTCAGTCGCGCCTTTGTATTCTATACAACAAAGACGGGTTTTGGGTCCCGTTTCTTCCTGGGTGGTCCATTAAATCTCATGCCCGGGTCTATTCCTTTATTGCACTTACCTTTAACTAGTAAAGGTGTCAACAGCTCCTTTTTAGTCTTAAATCGACTGCAAAAGTGAGTAAATCTGTGAAGTGACGACTGTTGTACCAAATGCAACATGTGACCTCTTGGGTATGTTTTTCGTTGGTGAACTCTATTTTTGCTTATTATAACAATTACATGAAATTTTTCACTTTTTTCATCTTAAACTGTATTAGATTCATTTCAATTTGGAACTAATAGACATCTAGCTTTTTAGGTACTCTCTGAACACATGTAAATAAATAAAGGTAGATAATAATATTTTTTACCAAAAGTTGTCTACTTCTTAAATTATTCCTCTTAAATTATATTATTACCTAAAGTTTAGTATTCAGAAATAGTAATTAATTCAATTAATTTTATAATTTTGGCTGAAAATCGATCTGTTGTATGGAATACAACATGCAACTGTTCGAGTTATGATCATAGGTGCGACTGATGAAAGGTTGAATTATTCTTTACACAAGAAGTTTTGAGGGTCACATCAATCAAGATTCATCATATCAAGGGTTGTCATATCAAGAGCATTTATTTAAAGCAGATTTGGTCAAATTATTAAAATTTTATGCTCTTCTTTGATAAACAATTTATTTTGTTTGTAAATACTATGTTTCCTCAGAAGAAATACCAGTTCATTTATTGATATTTACTTCTAAAGATGTCATATTTATTTACTGTGGGTGCTGTTATGTATATTAAGCACATGAAATCCTTTTTTGGTTATTTTACTATGCTAGCAACTGCTCTTTTCTTTTTCTTATCATTTATTTTAAGCACTCTATTATATATTACTTATTTTGTAATTCATTACTTCCATTCCTGTTGATTTTGACATGGACTAATTCTAAGAACATCTTGAAAAAATTTGTTAGGGTTGATTTTCAAGTAAGTTCTTAGCTAAGGGAACATTAAGGGTAATGCTTGTTAAATTAATAAATTCATTGTAAATAATCTTTACTTCATGTAAATTGATTAAAACCTATCTCATATTGCATTAAACTTACAGAGATGCTCAGTTGCACATGATTAATTACTTTGGGAAATCATTGGAGTTTGGCTGTCAGTATATGTACCATTCCATCCCCCGAATGTTGACTATTTGGCTAGATTATGGTGCGAAGCTCATAAAAAGAAAGGAAAATGATAAAGGTGATATATTCGTGAAAATGACAAAACTTATAGGTAAGCACTATATTTTTATTTGTGTATGATAACATTTCATGTTTAATTCATGTATTTACAAAATACTCTTTTCTTGGCTTTATGATGAAAAGATTTTGAATGTGTTATAAATTCAATGAAATTTTCATGAACTAACTATTTTGATATTTACTGTGTTAAAAAAGAGCTTATAAGATTCGTTCTGGCTTAATCTAAATATTCTTGGAATTAAGAATTCAGAAATAACACATTGAGGTTTTTCTTAATCATTGCCTGAGAAAGCAGTCAATTCAAAATATCACATTTGCTGTTGTTCTCCACTGAACCTAATTCTTTTATCAATTCATTGTTACCTTAAGAGGCTGCTCACTTTTGGAACATAATTGGTTATATCAAGAACGATTTTGGAGTGAAATAATTATCAGAAAAATAGTCTTTTAGGTGTTTCTATGGGCATTGTATTCTTAACATCACAATTATTATTACTTATTTATATTAGTTATGTTATAAAATCAAGTAACACTTCTTTAGGCTTATCATTAGAGTTTTGTACTAGACTTTATTTAAGTGCTGTGGAAAAATTTTATTTATTAATTTTTATCAATTTTTTGCATTAATTTTTAAAATATATTTATCATAAGTTATAATAGTTTGTGTTTTGTAAGCATATGTTCTGTCCTCTGTTTTCATCATCCTGTATTAATATTTAAATTTATAGGATTCAACTTTGAATTATCAAAATATCCAAATCCTTTATCCAAAAAAATATTCGTTTTAACCAAACTAGAATTTTAGGCAATTTTAAAGTTTCTTGATGAAATTTTGAAACTTCGAGGTAAAAATTCTTACAAAAGATAGTATTTCATTCAGAAATAAAATTATATCTGTAATGTGGGTGTTCCACTATTGCCGGGTATTATATTTCTATAGGAAAAAAGACAAAACAACCCACCCTACTGTCTAACCAACATCCGTAAGATTTCTGTATATTTTGATGAATTTTGGCAAACTGAGATTACATTTTCCTTGATTCAAACGTACTAAATCTTTAAAATTAATCAACAACCAAGCAATATATGTATTTCTTTGCCATAAAATCACTTCGGAAACATTGAGAAAACATCAGGAAAAAATGCAAATATTTGACATTTTCACAAAAATTTAAAATTTTGACTAAAATTTGCAGCCTCAGGATGCCGTTACATTCATTAATTGGTTCACAGATTTTCCCTGTGTGTGCAGGAGGGTTAGAGGGGTATGTATTTTTCAGTTTTACAATACATCCACTAGACCAGCGGTTCTTAACCTTTTTAAGGAGATGAGCCAGGGTGAAAGTTAATATTATAGCCTGATTTAATCACATAAATGAAAACATTTTTATGCAAGGGAAAGAGTACAAGGTGATTTTGATGATTAAGACATGCACCTAGTATAGTTTCCAAACAGCATCCTATAATGTTGCGGCTGGTTAGCTCAATTGGCAGAGCAGCCAATTAGGAGATTCATGTCTGAGTCCTTTTCAAATCAGACTTTTTTCATGTCCATATATATTTGGGAATACCTTATTATATTGCAATCTTCTGATTATTCTGATATTTATATGTAATTAGTGTCTGGTAATAAGTGAGTGTTTGTTAAGTTTCTTTTCTCTTTTCAGAAACCTACTCTGGACGTTTGCCCATTTTCATGTTCTTTAGTGCATTCTCTCAAATCATTACACGTCTGTGTCATCCTCATCCTTTGGTATATAATACACTGAGAAATATAATAGCTAAAATAATCACCACTTACCCTCACCAATCTTTGTGGATGATAATGGCTGTATACAAGGTAAGAGTTATGAAACATCAGTACATTTTAGAAAGGAAGGCTCTTTTAAAAATATTTCAGTCTCCTATTATTTCAAAATCCTAATTGAAAAATCTGTTTTCTGTGAAATGTGGTTAATCAACCCCTCAACACCATCATATGTACTTCTGATGAAAACTGTCCAATTTGTCAACAGTCTACGGGCATAACCAGGATTTGACTTAGTGGGGTAAAAGCCATGTTGTAAACAAAAAATTTTCTATTCCCAGAGGCAGGAAAGCTTTCACCTGACATTTAATTGCTTTTGTTTAGTTTGTAATTTTAGGTGTTGGTCGGATTAGCACACACTTCCATGATTTAGGGAGCTTTCCTTGAAAGAACGAATGATTGAAGATGATGGTTAGCATTGACAGAATTAATGAGCGAATTTTATTAATCCTCAAGTACTCGCATCCCAAATTGTCACATCAGTACTCGCGTTGGGTGGAAACAACCTGACATCTTCCAAAGGGGAAAATTGTCTCAAAATGTAGTGAATAAATTTTTAATTCTTTAGTGATGATGTCATATTAATTAATGGTTAACCTGGTTATTAATATAAAATCAAATAAATATTTTCAAATAATTACAACATTTAGTAAAAATTCGATATCACTGATGCCGAGTATATGGCTGATGAATTTGGAATATTGCGTATAAAATGTAAACTGTTTAAAAATAAAATATCATTTAATATATTATTAATAATTATTAATTATATGAAATTTATATAAGATGTCTAAAATTAAGGCAGAAACAAGGTCAAAAATGCAATATTTTACATAAAGGTCTTTCATCTACCTTGCACTACCGCTAAGAAACATTTATTTAAATAATTAGACTTCCATTTCCGACCTGGCGAAAATGCATGGCTGTTCAGAACATTCTAAAACTCAGCTACTATGAGAAAGAAGAAGTAAAAATGCACTAATAAAAAGATATGGAATTTTAAAATTCACACGGCTCGATTCGACTCAGACACGAGTACTTGAGGGTTAATGAAAGTGATTGAAATTTTGTCCGCTACTTGCGCTTTACAGTTGATAGTTCTGATAGCATTGTATACTTTGTGTTGTGATCCCAGCTTGAAGAAAAACATTTTTACCGGATCAGGCATTGAATACAGTTCAATTAATTACAAATTTCGATAATAACACGTTTTTCCGTAAGTAGTAAGGAATTCAGTTTTAATATTTCGATGACAGAACTTCCTTTAAAAAAATTCCCTGGTAAATCGGAAATGCATACAATGTAGCAAGTTTAGTTAAGTCTCTCATGTGGTGCTGTTGCAAAACTTTAACACATTGGGCTAACGGAGATGTCATCCCTATGCTAATACATTGTATCTCTTGCGATAAAGAGTTTACCGGCACTCAACCTTATGTAACAAATTATGAGTTTTTTTTGTAAATTCTTACCTGAAAATTCGAGGTGCGTCTTATGCGCCGGTGCATCTTATAGGCCGGGAAATACGGTATTGCCTTTTGAAATAGAATAAGCAAATTTGATTGTAGAATTTCGAATCAATGGCTATTTTCTGTTTCTAAGATTTTTATTATGGTTAATATTAAGAGTATATTAGTCCATTTAAATTTATGGAAATCTGAATCACTTTTTCTCATCATTTGTTTGATTTCATTGGTAAGCCATGGAGTAAATGGCCAGGAAATTCTGACTGTTTTAATTGTTACAAATCTCAATTTCGTAACATGATAATTGATTTGATCATCAATAATTATTCCTTTGTAAAGGAAAAATCCAATGATTCTTACCCTAAAATTTATTACATTGATCAATATTTGCGTCATTCTTAACCAAAAATCTCAATTCCTCAATTATTTTTGTTAATGATTAAACTGTTTAAAAGAAAATCTATATATATCAACGCAAATATTAATTATTTTCATGCATAATTATTCTTTTTTAAATAAAATATTTTGCAATTATTTGATTATAAATCAATCAAACTTTTCTTCTTTTTTAAACAAAAACTTCAATTTATTAAACCAAAAGTAAATTATTTTCCTCTATAATTATTCCATTTAAAAGGAAAAACCTACAATTCTTATTGTAGATTTTTCAACAAAATTTCAGTTCAAAGTCTATAAAATCTTAAGGTTAAAATAGAACGTAGACTTACTTATGAAATTTTTCACAGACATTTTCCTCCCAAATTTATGCACTGGTACCAAAGACTGTCTTTTGATTCAGAGTTTAGAACCAGCTGTGATTTTATTTTTAAGACATGTGTAAAGATGGAAAGTGCTCTTCATTTCTACTAATATATCCAAGATTAGATGTGTGTTTGTTAGTTGTTAAACTGGCAGTCTAGGGGGAGCAGCTCTGAGTCACATTGGTAACTAATAATTTGTGGGAACACGTGAGTGATTAGTACAAAGGTCAATTAATTGGTAGTGAAAATGAGGCATTATTTACATGGTGCTACTTTAGCTTAAAACACTTGCACACACGTAAAGGCAGGAAATTTAAAATTGATTTTAATTTATTTCTTTAAGTAGATAGTACAAGATCTTTAAATGTATTGTAGTGCATAAAACCTTGCCAAATGGTTGCAGAACACCTCATCAGGTTCAGCGGAGCACTGGTGTTCTGCAGAACATAGTTTGGCACTTGATAAAAGTATAAAAAGCTTGATTTATCATACATCAACAATTAATGGTGGATATCTTTCTATATTCATTTGAAAAAATTTCAGTCATCGAATGCGGTGCTGTCTAGGAAGTGTGGGGACATATTTTGTATCTGCAAGAAGAAGGTCAGAGATGTGAATCCAATTATAAATGACTACATCAAGTTAACTGATCTTCTCATTGCTCTCTGCAATAGGAAAGTTGGTCAGGTGAGCCTGTTTCTTTTTGAGTGTGGCCAAGATAGTATTTTATATGTTCATTAACATACATTAATTTTAAAACTGTATGAAATTGTTAATGCTCAAATTTTATGTGAAATATTTTTGTGATGTTATGAAATTGGAATTGCAGGCTGGACAAACAACTACCATCACAAGATTAGTCCCTGCTCTATCACAGATGCTCAAAAGCAATGACCATTACAAAATGTCTTTACCCTTGCAGAAGTTAATAAACATTACAATGCCATTAAATCCAGATTCCAGTCAGACAAATCATAACCCTTTTCCCAGGTTAGTGTTTATCTCATTTCCATGTCATAGTAACTGATTTATAACCGGTGTTTGCCAGTAAAATATTTCTTTTCTCAGGGAACCTGTGTATATAAGTGGAATTGATGATAAAGTGTACATATTTACTTCCCTAAAGAAACCCAAGAGGATTACATTTAGAGGATCTGATGGAAATCAATATACTCTAATCTGTAAATCTGAGGTAAGTGATGAAAATAGTTGAGCTCTTCTCCAATTGATGACTTATATTAGATCATCACTTTTTCAAAGAGTCTAAAACAAAGAAATTTTTTACCTATCTAATCGTCACTAAAAGTAATTATGAATGTAATTGAAACGTTAAGTACCCTTACTTTTTTAGTTTGATCATGCTTGTTTATAGGCATCTACAGTCAGCTAGGCTAGGTTAGGCTTTTAAGTTTTATACTCTGAAGCTTTGTTGATCATGAATGTCTTCTTCATAATTTTTGATTATGGATAATTGAGTAGAGTTTGTATCTATATTCTGAACATGTTTAATCTGAGAAACAAACTTAATTGTTATACTTCATCTGCAATTGATTCAAATATCTACTATTTTTGGTCACTTATTGGTATTCATATCTAAAGCATTACTATCTGCATATTTTTACGTATCCTGCAATAGAGGAAGGAGAAGAGAAGGGGGATATTAAGCAGATGATTTTAAGTGCAAGAATACCAAACCACTATCAGTGGTAGGGTAGACTGGGTCTGTAAGAATTAGAGAAATAGACATTTTCAAGGAAGTGGAGTGGAAAATATTTCCAATTGCTCTGTAAAGTTGAGACCTTAATTGGCAAATTTTTAAATTCTTGGTTTACTATTAATGTCATGGCCTGAATTCAGGAAGTGTTTGATGAAGTAGGATACTGATTACTTCTGAATACTGAAACATCCATAGTGCTCTTTGGATCCAATTTTGCATGATAACGTAGTTTTGAAATTAGAGTCTAACATCCAAATTAGATTTTTAAAAAATTGTGGTAAAAACTAAAAAAATATTGTTTTCAAATACAATCCATCCTGAATCTCTCCTGATTTCTTTGATAAAATTAAAGGCTTTAAACTCAATATGCAGTTAATAGTAGTTAAAGTATGATTATGAAAAGATTGTACAATTTTAGTTGTGAATGAATGTAATATGTAACTAGTAATGTTAAATTTTTTAAACATAGTGGCCGTCATTTCAGGATCTAGAACCATTCATGTAACGCTCTCCAAAACAATATTTCAGACAGCATCATATCGCCTATGAAGATGGGTACTAGGTACCCAAAATATTTATAAGGCGTACTCTTGAGGTTCTGTCCCTCAAGGTTTTTTCCGAGACTGTCCTTGGGGTTTGGTGCTATACACTTGTTAATCCACTTTCTCCAATAGTTTCTTTTGTTTGACAGTGTCAGTTTCAATTTTGCGTTTTACTTGACACCACAGACTCACTTGAAGAGTTTTATCTTAGTAATTGAATTTAATTCCTTGTTAATTTTGACTTATAATAAGATTTTTAATTTTGTTTTCTTTTTATTTAGGATGATCTAAGAAAAGATCTGAGAGTAATGGAATTCAATCGAATTGTAAATTCTTTTCTAAGAAGTGATGCTGAAGCCTGTCAGAGATGCTTGCATGTCCGTACTTACGTGAGTTGCACTCATTCTTTACTCCATCACATCAGTTGAATTACTCTTACTGTAGAGACTATTTCAATCCATCCACTGCATCAATAAGATTAATCTCCATGTACTTTTACCATTGATGAGGAAAATTAGATATTAAATATTTGTTCGAATACTCCATCAGCTGCAATTGCTTTCTATGGTAAAATATATCTCAGAAATGTGTTACACTCTAAGTACATCCCTGCAGAGAAGTTGAAAGCTCTCTAAAGGAAATGAAAATAAGTCCGGAAACCACAAGAATCATTTGTAAGTAAGATAGAAGCGTTTATTTCATTTTCAGTGCATGTTGAAATGCATGCAGACATGTATATTAGTTAGCTACATCCATATATATCTGTACTTGGGAGCAAAGTGAGTGTAAAAATCTTCATCTGTCATACTTCACGAATATATTTCATTTCACAAGGTTGGAGTTGTAAAGGCTAGGGACCTACCATTTTAACGTCACCTGGCAGGTATTTGAGATGATTTTTTAATTTGAAAATACCATATATTGTTTTATGTAGGTTACTAAATTACTCCTATTTGTATTATTTTTGAAGGCTTTGAGCTCAATAGTAAGTTTTTAAAGAAAAGCATTCAGATATATTGATAAAATCATTAAAAAATACTGATATGAGGCATTGCAACGTAAACTTTATAATAGCAAAAAAGTCTGTTCTTTTGAGTAACACCAAAAATCAACATACATAGTGGGCAAGATATACTAAACCTCACCTCACTGTCTATAGAATATGGTTTCTATAGCTGATTGTGTGGTGCTTGTCAAAAAGACGTATTAAAGCTCGAAAACATTCTTCCTTGTGGATTTTATCCCCGCATCTTCCACTCCAAATGCTTGGGTTTGAACAGAAGCAGTTCTTGAGTTGCCTTGTATATCCTGGAAGTTTTTATTTTGTTGTTGTGAACAAACCCGGAATGTTTCCAATATGGCAGCAGACATTGATATTTTGAAAGCCGAGATTATTGCTATAAAGAACTCTATTAAATTATCAGACAGTCCAGATAAATTGGGAACCTTGGATAATCCTGTGACTGTGGTTGACAAATATCAACTAGAAATGAAAAAAAGAAGATTAAGAAGCTGGAAACTGCATAGAAACCAATGCCTAAAGCTGATTCACCAATGGAGAAAAGTGCCCTTAACCCCAGGGAAAAAATCTTTCAAAGTAGTTCAAATGGTTTCACTTCAGTCAAAAGTAAACAAAACCGGTGCCAAACTGCTTAGATTGTAGGTACTGGGTCTGAGTTGGGAAAAACAAACCTTTGCTCTGCCAAGTGTATGGGGTTTGTTTATGCCGGCCGTCTCCACAATGAAACTTCTACTGAAGATATAAGAAATCATATAGAGGATAAACTCGAAGTGGAATCTTTCTCATGTGAAAAGATAGTGAAGAAAAGTTCTTATGGGGCCTTCAAAATAGGTGTTGAAGCAACCGAGAAGAAGGGGTCATAAAACCAAACAAGGAAAAAATGGTCACTCGATGAAAGTGGCTCGGGTGTAGAAACACCCTGTGTGAGTAACGGCGGGTTAATAGTAATAAAAGATATTCATGTACACGCTATGTAATTTTTCCGAATGCATCATCCTATTGTTAATTGATCTTCTTGTGATATTTTGTTGTGATATTAGTTTATAATCCCCATTTGGCTAATGTTAAGTTGAATTTGTTTGCAGAGTGTTGTGCCCCTCAACGACAACTGTGGAGTGATTGAGTGTGTCCCAAACCTCATTGGATTGCGATCATTGCTCACTCAAATCTATTCTAAGATGGGCAAACTCACATCTAATTCTGAATTGAAGAAAATGATGTGCCGTAAGTAATGCTTTACAACAATTTTAGAGTGAAGTTTGTTTGTATGACTTTTTTATATTACTTTCTCAAAGTCCTAATGTAAATTAGTATTTTTATGAAGTTTAGGTTTATATGCATAAAATATTGATAATGTTGTTCTGAATTTGATGATTTGTCAAAGTGCTTTACGTCATGTCCCATTATATTAAACGAGCAATCTGTGTGTTTGTAAGTCACATCTATTTCACAAACAGCTCTAACAATTTTTTGAACTTTAAATTAAGGGTTTTTTTGATGCCAGGAAGCAATTACCCGCAATTTAGACTACAATAAAAATCCCCTGGTGCTCCTATGAGGAACTTCTTTTACTTTCATTCTAACAAGAGTCAAGTCCAGCTATGGCCTCAGTCCTCAGGAGAACTGGTTGTTTATGACTGCAAAATTATGCATATTTTTCATCTTATTTCTAATAATTCTCATAATTTAGAATCTGAAATGATATTACACTATCAAAATAAGAATATTTCATTTATTACCCATATTTTAGTACTCGGGCTGACTTTGTAGGACCATTATTTCTAATTTAATTATTTAAATGAATTGATATCCCGCAAACGGTATAAAATAACTTAATGTCCATTATTTATGGAGGTGATTCTTGGGGTAATTCATCACCATCATCAACAATCGGAAGAAGAACCCTGGAGAAATTCGAGGCGAAAACTAGCATTACAGCTAAAACAAATAAGTTCCTAAAAGGCTGCTATAATAGTTGATATTTCTTACCATATTTTGCAACCTTTCAGTGATGCTTGTATTCACTGTGGAGCATGGCATTTTCCCCAAAGAACATGTGTCAAATTGAATTCATAGTGATTCGTTTGGCAACTGTCAATTCCATGCTAAGATTGATCTACCACATTCAGAATTTTCAACTTTTATTGAAGGATTCAAAATTAAAATGCATATTTTGCAATGGCTTCATTCACTGTAGATATTAATCAACTGTTGAGGAGTTTATAGTTACATTGCTACCAGTCAAGTTTACTTAGCAGCTCTTCCCACTCAAAATGATGATGGAAAATTTATCGTTCCCAAATCATATGTTTTCCCCAAATTTGCCTCACTTGGTGAAAATGCTTCAGGGAGCTTTGATAAGTGACATCTTGTGAATTTCACTCTACCCTGTGTCCCTCTGTACATCCTATCCCCTCGTCTCCTTTTTCTTTTCTGCTATGACCCCTCTAGTCAGTGCCATAATTTATAATTGAGTTCAAATCATATTGGTATCAACTCGTGGAATTTGCATTCATACGAAGCATGGCATCAAATGATCTGATCCAGGATCAGTGGGAATATAGGAGATAAAAGTAGTGCTGATTCGGATTCTTTGGATATCCTCTTCCCCTCCCATGTGTCACAGTCATTGCTTGTGAAGCATGTGAACTAAAAATATCTCGAGAGAAAATTTATATGAATTAAGGGTACCTTTTCCACATAATGGACATCGATCTTTCATCAGTCGTTCATCATACTCCAGCCTGTGCAGCACTTATGGTAATGGTTTATGTATCTATGAAATACTATTTTTTACATAAGCACACTTTTTTAAATACATATATAGGGGATCAAAATTCTAACAATGTTCCACAAGCGTCACTGACTTGAAATTTTCACGACCTACTTTTACATCCCTCTATGCATTGCAAACGGGGATAAACTGAGTGGGTGGAATTCTATGGCTATGCATGTGAACAGAAGTTTTGATTGTGTCATAAAAACAGTTTATCCCTAAATTTATGATCATTGGTCACTACACCTTATCACACCAGGACTCGATTTTATTCTACCATTCCATTAAACACAAATACAGAATTTTGTTTCAAGTCATTCACAATATTTAGAATTGGAATTTTTGAAATGGTCAGATTAACCCAAAGCAAATATTTATGTATAGTATCATCTTAAAAATATGTTCTGGGTTTGACACCAGGCTATTTTAATACAGAATGGAGATTTACGTAGAGGAATTTGTGTACCTACATCCTCTACTTTCAAACCATACAGGACTTAGCAAAGTACAGTTCTTAAAAACATATGCAAGCAACTTTCACTCGTAGGAGATAAAGCAGTGCTGATTCAGATTCCCAGAGTAACCTCTCCCCTCCATCTTGAAAATCATTAATGATGAACCGAGTGATGAAAAATATCTCGAGAAAGCAATTTGACAAGAATTAGGGACACCTTTTCCACATGATGGACATCACCAAATACCAACTAATGCAATTACCTAAAGGTATACCAATACTTTTCGATGATTATTGAGCAGTAATTTTCCACATTTTATATTAGAGGATGTACTTTGGTAATGGTTTATTAGTCAATTTATAATATCTTTATGCGAATGTAAATACTTTTTAGGTCTTCCTCATTGTAGATAAAATCGACTAAATCAGTACAGCTTAAGTTTTATTTTTAAATCTTTGTTAATTTTCTGTTTTCATTGTGACAAAAAGGAGCAGAATTTGAGCGTACAAGTTCTTATTAAATGTCGAGCAATGCTTTGTCACCTGGTACTAATTAATTATTTGACTTATATAATAATAGATATTATATATTTAGAATATCACTTGACTACAAGAGGAATTGTTAAATGCATCTAGAATTGTAAATTTACATAGTTTCTTTTTTGCTGTGTACATAGTTGTATTTAATTTGCGGATTTGTTTCAATTTTCAGCTCTCAATGATCCAATTGATAAGAAAAGGTCTATGTTCATTAATAAACTTTTACTGAGGCACCCTCCAGTCTTTGATACATGGTTTTATAGAAATTTTTCTGATCCTCAAAGTTGGTGAGTTATAATAATTACAAATTGTTTATTGCACTAATGAATTCAAATTATATTTTATGTGTTGCCTACAGATTCCTTTTGAATTTTTAGAATGGTTGCTGAAATTGTTTGCATATGTTTATTTCAGGTATATGGCTAGGAATGCATATGTTCGTACAACAGCAGTAATGTCTATTGTTGGTTATGTCTTGGGTCTTGGAGATAGACATGGAGAGAACGTATTGTTTGATTCAAGAAATGGTGACACTGTTCACGTGGATCTCAGCTGTATCTTCAATGCGGTAGGGCAACTTTTACTATATTTTACTATATTATTGATCAAGGATCATTCTAATCTGTAATTGATATAAATTGAGTAATTTTTGGTATCACCTTGACAGTTAAGCTGTTAATAAAGGCATTTGTGTTAGATACCAATAATATTGATGTTGTCGAGGAATGTTTTCCTTACTCTAATTTACAGTGCTACCTTTTGGCTGATAAATATCTCTTTCTCAAGTAAAAATTTCCTTCTCAAAATTACTGCTTTTCATTCTTTTCATAACCATTGCACTAATTAACACATTGCACTGTATAGATGGAATTGCACCTCTGACTTTATCTTTTTTGGAACAAATGCTTAATTTTTCAAATCAAATATTATTTTTGTTGCATATCATATAAATCTCATGAATCCAATTAATAAAATAATTACTGATATCTGCATCTGAATCAATCTTTTGCCTAGTGATGTATCTTTTGAAATTTTTTTGTCTTTTGATAAAGTCAGCTTCTAAAGTAGGTTTTGTTTTTTATTTTATGAAAAATTGCCATCATATTTTTCATTCACCTGCTTCTATTGATATCGCTTTGCTCATATTCCAAATGAAAACTTTATCTAATCATATCAATTATATTATAATGTACTACATCTACTTGAATGTGTGTATCCTCTATCAAATTTTGTGAAGGGAGAGAAATTCAAGTGGCCAGAGAGGGTTCCATTCAGGCTGACTCACAATTTGGTCAAGGCTATGGGATCAAATGGAATTGAGGGAATTTTCAGGCGCTCGTGTGAAATAACTATGAAGATTCTTAAACGTGAATCATCAACTTTAATTGCTGTTCTCACACCATTTGTTTATGACACTACAATGTCCTCTCATGGTGGTTCAGATTGTGATTCCCAAGAAATAACCAGCAAGGAGGTAAGCACCATCTAATTATACTTGTATTCTCATGTATTCAGGTTATTTTTCTAAAGTAACCTCCTAAGTTGTAGCTCATATTTATTGTTTCATGAACATACCCTAGTAAAACCCTTTGATCAATATTTTGAAATTTCTTTTTGAAACTTCAAATCAAGAATAATTGTAATTTCTGCAGTAATTTTTATTCCTGGCTAGTTCTGTTCACTTCAACAATGACAGTGGAAACTGTGAAGTTTTCTAAGATTTTGACTATTTATTGTGTTTATGGTATGGTATGATAGTTTACCTAAATGTCTTCAGGAAATCAATTACTGGTTATGAAAATTTAGATACCTGCTCTTGTATTTTCTTTACAAACTTATCATTATGAATCTCAGTGTAATTATCTCATAAGCAATGGCACAGCCAGGATTTGCCAATGGGGCGTCAAATTGACTTGAGGGTTTGTTAGATTTCATGAATTGATAAAATGAAGTCTAAGTAAGTTGTGTCTAGCTTATTCTCGATAATTCATGCTTATGAAGTTCTTCAGCTACCATGCTTTAGAAAGAGGATAGTGATAAGGTAAAGTGGCGCAGCCAGGATTTGCGAATGGGGACTAAGGTTGCCCATAAAACGAAAATGCCTACCTCACAGGGGCTATATAGTATATTCATGATCGCTACTTACTACAATAAATGTCAATTCTTTCAAAAACTAAATTCATTGAAAACTAGAGGAGTTTAACGCTTATGTAGCCAACTTATCATTAGTGTTTTTTAGATTTCTAGTTTTCCTTGATAAATAATATAATAAAAACTCATTTTTTTATGCTGAAGTTTTTTTAGTGTTTTAGACATAAACTTCCCGAATCCTTGAGAGTTCTTTCTTCCAAGAGGTTACCAAGCGTGCGGAGGAAAAATTAGTTACGATTATTTGGCAAGCGATATAAAATGTAACATCCACTCAGTAAATCCCTCACATTGGCGCGCCCGTGCTTATTTGAATAGCTTTCGTTATTAGACTATATCATCAGCAGAATTTGGAATGTAATTGAAATTTTGCCTGCACATGAAACACCATTAATGTATAAAAATAATGATATGAAGTATATATACAGCTTATTGCACAAGGTTTATATGCGCCGTGCCAGTATTTCGCTACAGCAATATGAACTAGATTTGATAGCTAAGATATTTGATATAATTATAAATATACGAGTAAAATGTAGCTTGCTTACTGCAAGCAAATCGTCAACACTAATTTCATGTCGGAATCATATCGGGACAATCCTCAAAAAAAAAAATATTCTTAAAATTCGCTGCAATTTAATCGTCTAGCATCAAACCTGGGTTTTCCTGGAGAACTAACTATGCAGCACAACAGTAGATCATCATCTTTAACTATGTGTGAAAATTCAAGCAGAAATATTGGCAGTAACTGCCTTAAACGACGTCCTACTTTTCACATATATTCCTTATGTGAGAAATTTGTAATGTGCTCTGGCATCGAACCCAGGAACAGCATGGTCTTATGTAACAGCATGGTCTTATGTAACAGCATGGTCTTTTTTTTTCTTAAACCGAGTCTTAATATACATCTTCCATCTAAGCAAGAACTCCATATTATTTCGATAATTGCATCAAAAAAATGAAAATTACCTCAATGTGTTTTAAATGGGAGACATATTTACCGCCCAGCATTGAACCCGGGTCTTTCTGGTGATACTTCCTATGCAACACAATAGAAGATCCCCATCTCTAACTATGCATGAAAATTCAAGCATAAATATTGGCTGCAACTGCCTCAAATGATGACCTACTTTTCCCTTGTATTCCTTATGAGAGAAATGTTATTGTGCTCTGGCATCGAACCCAGGAATAGTATGGTCTTATGAAAAGTTTTTTTCTTAAACCAGTTCTTACCATACATCTTCTAGCCAAGCACAAACTTCCTATCATTTCGATAAGTGCATCAAAAAAATAATGAAAACTACTCCCATGTATTTTAAATGACAGATATAAGCATCGTCCTAGCATCGAACCCAGGATATTTTCCGTAAAAGTCATTTATGTTTTCGCTAGATCATGATTATATATATAGGCTCTTAGAGTTTTGATTCTCTAACTATCCAGGAAGTAGTTTTTAAACATTCCGGAAAATCAAAGCAATGCATTTAAATGGAAAAAATTGGGACTTTGGGGCCCTCTGGAATCGAACCCAAGACACAGGTTCAAAGTCGCAATTTTTCTTGCGGTTACACGTTATGGCCAATAGGTCGTAAAAATTTCAAGTCAATAACGCTTGTGGTTTGGCCTGTGAATTAGTATCCTATCTATCTATATATATGAATGAATCCGGAGAAGCATCTATACATAATAGATATACACACAAATTCACTCATTCATTCATTCATGAGTGTAGGTTTTGGTAGGTTCATGCACAATCAAAAATCCCTATTAATTGCCATATCCTTCATTTCCCTGTAGTTAATCCTACCACTTAAGTCATTCAACAACTTTTGTCTATGTCTTCCCCCTGTTTTTCCCCTGAATCCTACCCTCAGTAACAACCATTAACTATCCCTCTCCTCTCAATATTTGGCACAAAAACATTTCTAACAACTCCGTGTTTTTTCCCTATCAACCGAACAAACTTTTTCCATTCTATGCCATACCCACATCTTGAAGACCTCCAAACGCCTAACTTCTTCCTTTCTTAAAGTCCATGTTTTCCTGATTTCTTAGAACATGCAAGCTCTAACACCACGACAAGGTTGTATGAGGAAAGCAATGGCAAACTACCTCACTCCTCATCCTGCCTAGTGAACCTCATTCCTCTCTGCAAGCTCTTAGTAGCTTATGCCAGAGGGGGTGAAGTACCAACTGTCCTTTGGGCTGAATACCTTTCACACAGTCAAAATACAAAATTCTAATTATGTTCCACAAGTGTCACTGACTTGAAATTTTAACAGCCTACTGGCCATAATTTGTAACTGCCAGAAAAAAGGCGACTTTGAACCTCAGTGTCATTGGTTCCATGCCAGACGGCCCCGAAGTCCTGATTCTTTTCATAAAGATACATTGAAGGGATTTTCGAAAATTTTTTGAAGCACTTCCCAGCATATTAGAGAAATGTAATTTGAGGGATCGCTGAAAACTGTGCATATCAGATGAAAATTTAAAAGACATCTTTGAAGGCTATCCTTGGTTGGATGCTAGGTTAGGGCAAATATTCTCCTATTAAAAATGCATTGTGGCTTTTTTTAAGATTAAAAAAAATCCTTTCCTGTTAAGATGGAAACTTGGCATGTAGATAAAGATCAAGTATTTGATGTATGCTGTTTAACGTTTCGCTGATGGTTTTTGGTTCGATCCCAGTGACTTGTTTACATTCCTCAATGCATTTCTAATGGGGATAGCGGAATCCTATTTTAGGTCCTTCCCGGTATAATATTGACTTCAAACTTTGCATTAAGTTAGATCAAGTCCTACCAAGTTATAATATGTATTCACATCTGGCAATAGGTCCTGGGTTTGACACAAGGCATCTCTAAAATTAAAAATTGCTACAATTTTTATGATTTTTTGAACTGTTTCCCAATAACATTGAAACTTAAAACTCGGCATGTGAATAGAGATCATAAATTAATTTTATGTACGTTGTTTTAGGTTTCCCTTATTGCCTTGGTTCAATCCCAGAGAGCCATTTAGATTACCCTATGTATTTCAGATGGGCATAACAAAGTGTTATTTTTGGATCTTCCCGGTATGCTATCGAATTCAAAATTAGAATTAAATTAGTTTTATTTCTACTAGGGCGTTATATGTATTCTTATTTTGCAAAAGTTCCTGCGTTTCACCCCAGGCAGCCCTACTATTTTAAACTTATGGCGGGAATTTCAATTTTTTTATGATTCATTTACTGTGAAGATGGAAATTTTACGGCCATGCATGTGAACAGAAGTAATACATGGTAATTCTTTAAAGATTTTTATCAAGTCTTTGCAAAGTATAGTACTTTAAACATATGCTTGCAGTATGCTAGCTAATTTTACTCGTAAAACTATAAGCTTAAGGGAATGAAAATATTTTAAACGGCCAATTTTAGTTCTTGTTGTTTAAATTTCCTTTCTTATGATAAGCAGCATATTGATGTATAAATATTTATTTTAAGAGTATTTCCTGAACTATTTGTGGACAAAATGAATAAATGCTGCAAGCATCAGCAAAATTAGTCTCTTGTAGACAGCTGAAGGAGTAATGTTATACATTACCTATGATCCTTTTGAATATTTCATGCTTAGTCATCCAAGGAATGAATTATTGTTATCAATATGCTTTCTTTGGAGATGGGTCTATGAATATTTAATGTCATGAATCTCTTATCTCTTTGTTAATGATTCTGGGATTTTTAAGATACTCCTGAAGTGCAAAAATGTAGATCTTTAAAGTTGCATAAAAATATCATAATCAAACAATATTTCATATTATGATGTCAATACCTTTGGTTTTTCCAGGCACAAGTTGACCTACAGAATATTAAACAGCGATTGCAAGGATATGTGAATACTAGAGGAAAATTCAGTTTACCATTATCTACGGAAGGTCAGGTAGAAAAATTAATCTCTGAGGCAACGAGTATTGATAACCTTAGTCAGATGTACATTGGATGGGGAGGATATCTTTGATGACTTTTTGTCGTAAAATATAATTTATAATTTTTACTTTGGAGTTCTTTGTGTATGTTAAATTAATATCCAGTAATAACTTGGAAATTTTCTCATTCCAAGTAGAATATTTGGAATTTAAATTCATAATTTTAATTTTAATCATTGAAAATCTTATTTACCACAATAACCAGTTGTCACCTAGATGTTTAGCAGATTTATTGTGAAAAGATGAAATGTGATGACTAAATCTTAACGCTACATGTATGCCTTAAAATGTAATATTATGTGAATAAATTAATGATATTTTCTGAAATTTGAATTAAATTTCATTATATCACCTTTGACACAGTTTTGTTTTTAGGTTGATAAATATTTCAATGTTTATAATATAATATTTTAAATGTAATTTTCATTTTAAAAATTTAAAGAGCTTTAATATACATTGATTATAAACCTGTAGCAATATTAAT
The DNA here is from genome assembly GCA_947579665.1 of Sympetrum striolatum. Taxonomy (NCBI): domain Eukaryota; kingdom Metazoa; phylum Arthropoda; class Insecta; order Odonata; family Libellulidae; genus Sympetrum; species Sympetrum striolatum. The sequence continues at coordinate 24,977,920 of OX388352.1, forward strand.
TATTTTAAATTATTTAATAACTGTAGTTTTGAAGAACCTTGGGAATCAGTTACGTTTGTCCAAATACTGAATGTCTCTCAGAAATTCTAATGCTTCTATGAAACTGCATTTAAAACTCATGGAAGCATGCAACTTCTAGGCTTCGTTCTATAGAAAAAATTGGAAATATATACGGAAATTTTGTTGAATACATTTACTTAACTTTAAATATCTCATTAAGTATTACTGGGTTGTATACCTCTGTATCCCCTGTGTTATTTATTCACATATTTTTTCTCTGTACGAATTATCTATTATAATTAGATACTTCTCTGGGTGTGTATAACACATAGGATAGTACCCTACACACACAAGTGTAATTGACTTGGAAATTTTACTATATATAGTAGAAATTATATAATTATAATATTATGAAATTTTTTGAGGCCCCTTCTGAGAATTGATATTCAAGTGATCACTAGATGACTTGGGGCTCCAAGGAACACTTTGCAGTCAATTTTATTTTAGTCAGTCCCTACGGAGATAAAAAATTGTTTCCTGGTATGATGACGTATTTGTGGTAACTGTAAGTATACACATTGGACTCATTCAAAAGTGACTCTGTATTTGATTCTGGGTCTCTATTACAGAATTACCTTCAGAAACTATGAGATGATGATGCTTGGAACTGAAAGGTTTAAAACTGCAGCTACTAATTTTTAATATAAATTTTTTATGTAAGCTTGCAGTTCGCAAGCACATTTTACTCATAAATTTATATGAGTAAGAGTTCCTTGCATTCTGCAGGGATATTTGTGACTTAATTCTACCTGCACCTGCAAAATGTTTAAAGTAATGGACTTAACAAAGTTCTCTATAATTTTTGTTCTAAAACTTAATTGACTGTTTATAAAATTTAAATTTGTTGTATCGGGAATGTCCTCAAACTTGTCCTTCTGTATTCCCTGTTAATTGAATAGTAGTATGCAAGTGGTGTCCTGACGCTGAACCTAGGACCATCTGGGAAATGATAAACTGTATATCTATTCTATTTACATATTTCTCCAAATATACCTATTTATAAATTCACTGGGGATCAAAATTCTAACCATGTTCCTCATGTGTCACCGAATTGAAATTTTTATGACGCACTGGCCACAACGTATAACTTCCTGAAAAAATGCGAATTTGATCTTCAGTGTCATCGGTTTGATGTCAGAAAAACCAGAAGACCCGATTTTGTTTGGAAGCTGTGTATATCCAACCAAAACCACAAAGAAATCTCCGAAGATTATTGGTTTGACACTAGGTCAGAGCAAATATTCTATTTTAAAACCGCATTGCGACAATTAAAAAAAAATTTTTAACCCCTTCCTGATAACATGGAAACTAGATACCCAGCATGCGAATAGAAATCATAAATACATTTAATATGTGCTCTTTAACATTTCTTTGATGGTCCTTGGTTTGATCCCAGAGAGTGATTTATATTCCTCAATGCATTTCTTATGGGGATAACAGAATCCAATTTTAGGTCCTTCCCGGAATGATATCGACTTCAAATTTAAATTAAATGAGTTTTATTTCAACCAGGGCGTTATATGTATTCACATATTCCAAAAAGTCCTGGCTTCAACAGCAGGCAACTTGCATTGGAAAGGTATGCCAGGGAATTTCGAATTTTTTTACGGAGAAGGTGGAAATTCTATTACCATTTAAGTGAACAGAATTACTGGCTAAGGGTATAACCAACGGAAAAATGTGACTTTGAACCTCAGTATCATGTATTTGATTCCAGAAGGCCTCAAAGACTGAATTTTTTCATAAGGATGCATTGTGGAGATTTTCGGAATTTTTTTCAAGGAACTTTCCGGCATATTAGAGAGTTGAAATTTGTATACCTTGATTTTGGAAACCCTTGGCCTGTTTTTCTCTAAAGTATCATATAATTCATACTTAAATATATTCATGTTTCTATTAAAATAAGATTGCTTAGTAGTATAACATGTAAAGATTAATAGTAAATATGTTCATTAAATGGCTCTAACATTTGTATAATCATCCTACATCTCCAAAGATATTTCTGAGGATGAATAAGGAAGAATTCTAATCTCTTATCTTCATCCTGAGGCATCATGCAACTACCAATTAGCTGCACAAGGTACCTCACTTGCATAATGCTCAAATCTAATTGGTTTAACAATATTATAAATACATTAATTCACTAAGTGAAGTGAGTAAAAGGGCATTTTCTATTTCTTACAACTGGCATCACTAGTAAGAATTAAATAATATGCTGTAAGGTATTCATTTAATGAAAGACAAGAAGAAAGTTTTGAACACCAGAAAAAAAAACCAGCAACACTCAGCATGTAACTCACATAACATAATTTTTTAAATTACTAGTTATATTTGCACAGAAAAATAAAATCAATAAAAGTGACCACAAGAAAATGATCTATAAATACAATTAAAAGATGAGAGCGAAGAGAATAATGAACTCTTGACTAATTATAGATCTGTAAAGGATACTTTCCAAGTAATAACAGATTGCAGAGTTACAAAAAGTTCAGTTCAAGAAACTCTGCGATAAACATAGATGAAAGATATTCATGTATTTTCAGTGTCAATCATTGAATGTTCAGTACCAAATGTAAAATTTTAAAGGAAAAATTATATATCATTACTTTTTCATTCAAAACTCTTTCTCTATTTAATACATATTTTTCTCTTCTATTATCTATTTTTCTATGTTTAAGGCCCTAAAATCTCGATTTTATCCATAAGAATACTTTTTTTGGAATTTTTTATGAGCCAGCAAATTAGAGAGTTTGAGGGATCTGGAAGTCGTGCATATTTAATGGAAACTGCCGAGACATCTTCAAAGATTATCCTTGGTTCAAGGCTAGATCATGGCAAATATTCTATGCAAGAAATGCATGTTAAGTTCATTTTTGTACTGTGACAGATTGGTCCTACCATGTCGAGACAGGATCCAAAGGAAAGGAAATGAAATGAAGATTCGTATTCTCGTCATAGAATATGCATTTTGATTCTAAATTACGAGAAATATGGCAAAAATATCTAAAATGTTGTTCAATTTCTTCGTAGTAAATAAACAGTCCCCCTGGTGACCAAGGCAATTGTTGAATCCGAGCGTTTTCTCATTAGAATACATGAAGAAATTAAGTCTATACCAAATTAATGGTAGGGACTAATGTCAGAATTTATGAAAAGGAGAAAATTTACTGAGATATCAACATATACAACCTATGGTGCATAAATAGTAGGGACAACATTGTGGTCATTTTGGAGTTCTTTCAAAAACAGTTTTAAGGCATTTCTAAGTAGGTTAATGAATTCAAAATCACGGAGAACCAAGAAGAGAGGCCATTCTATCTAAATAATCATACAAACGTCACTAAATGTACATGAGTTGGATAGCAGGTGGGTGCAAAATTCTCCCATTTGAAGTGAATTGCAGCGATTTTGAAGATTTTTTGAATTCCTTCCCGGTAACATGGATGCGTAAAACCCGGCATGTAACAAGAGGTCATAAATACATTTAATACGAGCAAAAGGTGCTTGCATATATTTTAAGTACTGAAAGCAAGGGCGTTGCCAGGGGGGGCAGGGGCTGCCCCCCCCTTGGAGACCCATTCGTATTTTGGTTCGGGATGTGTTGTAGAAACAATTTTTATGCACGAGCGTAATTGAAAAGAATTTAGACCCAAAACAAAGTCAAGTGTTGGCACGTGTAAACACCAGTGATGGGAAAAGTACTTCCTCGTAGGAAATTCATTTATACCTCCAGCGCAGCAAAAATATTTCAACAATACTTTGTAGTAGAGTCCTTCGCCCCTTCCCTCCCAAGAGAAGAAAAGTTCGGTTTCAGAGTGAACAATGTAGTTAGAACTGCCTCTCAATGCGATCAAAGCGCGAGGTTATGCGATTATGTCCTCTCTCTCAAAATACCTTGAGTATCGTCTGACAATCGCCGGCAGAAGACTAAGGATTCAGTTTTTTTTCGTTTTCCCTTCAAAATGGACATAAGATAGTTTTGAGGTGAGTATTTTGCAAATAGGCCCAAGCAGTGGCGCAGCGAGGGGGGGAAGTTTAGGGGTTCGAACCCCCCCCCCCCAAAGAAGTCCTATGACTAGCTTTGCATGCCAGTAAATATGGCTCCAATTACAGCTAAGTTAATGTTTTCGGTAGCAGAGCAGGCCTAGAGCCGGCATCGATATCAATGGGACGCTACGAGTGTTTCGCACATAATGTTCAACACATGCACTTCTTAACCATATCCTTTTGTTAGATGACTCACACCATAAGATAAGATTCCCATGAGAAGAATTCGAAAGTGCTGATTCGTTTACTCCTCGCAAAAACACAAGGGAACATTCGAGAAGTAATTCGAAACTTATACCATGAAAACAGAGATTAAGATTACGTTTGAGTGACAAACAGGTTGATAAAAAGCTCAGTTAGATCTTCTGCATGTGACTGTTTTGAGGGTGTGAATGTAAAGCTATGCTCTTGAATATTGCTTTTGAGAAATTCACAGGGAACAGTTCGAAGGAGAGTTTAGTTTGGATTTCATAAGGTACAGATGGACATCGAAAATTTTTTTCACAGTCCGCTAATAGCTCGAGGCCTCTATCGGGAAAACGTAAGTTAATGTCTATGTAGTTTTTTGTAAAATGACCATTATTAGTTGCATAAATTAGGATTGTATTATTTTAGGGCTGTTATCGGAGGGCACATCTCAAGATGAGTTAGCGACAGTTGCAAAGTTACTTGTCCCTTTATTAAGCATTCTGGACGATTGAAAGTCTGTACAGTAGGCTCTTCATTACTCGGGATGATATAAAATATACCGATCCATATTTTATAATTACCTGTAAATTTGCTGTATAGTTACGAAAATAATTCAATAACCGGGTTTCCGTAGAAATTTGTAAAAGTATTGGAGCAATACAAGATATCAGTAAAAATTAATTTTCGATTATATAATTAATAATATACCATTTTGGAAGCAAATCAGTCAGCTGAAAGGTATTGTGCGCGTAAGTTACTCACATATTTATCGTAACTGTGACTTGATGACTTGAAATAAATTTGAGAAACTTTTAAAACTGTGACTTAAATTCTTCAGCTTCCTTTTCGATGCAGCCAATTTTTTCTCTTGTGATAGAATCCCACGAATCTCATATCTGGTTATGCAATGCCCATTCAAAATTTCAATTCTTGGAAAATTTTTGTTTTCTTTGAACACTCAGTGCGTAAGACTGGGTTTTGTATCATCTCTCTGCTGGTTAAACCACCTATCACTTAGTCTAAATAATTGTAAGTTGACGTCTTCATTTTTTCCACCTTGGTATGTAACTTGATTTATGCAAATTCAATTATAATATCAACTATAATCAAGAATAGTTTAATGCAGCCGAATTTGTACTCTCCGGTATGAGACACATTCAATTGAATACTTGGCTAATACATAAATAACGAAATCAGGCTTAAATGTAAGCCTACCAGAAAATTTCATCTGATATAAATGATTTTTTGTTTCTTAGAAGAGGAGGTAATTTTAAAAGCAACGGATGAAGTCATTCCTTAGAAAGCTGCTAATGATATACCCTAATAACGAAAGATGTTCAAATAAGGATGGGTGCACCAATGTAGTGATTTATTCAAAAACAAAAGTTCCAATTTTCCTCAAGAGATTGCATTAGTGGCAAAGTTTATAAACAAAAGTACCAATTTTCCTCAAGAGATAGCATTAGTGGCGAAATTTGTAAACAAAAGGTCTAATTTTCCTGAAGAGATGGCATTAGTGGCGAAGTTTATAAACAAAAGTTCCAATTTCCCTCAAGAGATGGCATTAGTATCGAAGTTTATAAACAAAAGTTCCAATTTTCCTCAAGAGATGGCATTAGTGGCGAAATTTACAACTAAAAGTTCCAATTTTCCTCGTAAGTTTTAAAATATAGCGTTAATGTAAAAGTTTAATTTAAAAAGTTTGATCAGTAAATAGACCTTTGCCATTTTTGATGTATATGGGAATCGAATCTTTTTTGAGATGTTTACTTCTAAAATATATCAATAATTATGAAGAGGTATAAATACAGAGAGGCAATGAAAATGTCCTGGAAGATGATTGGTAATGAATATCATTAACTGGTGATTTCACAATATCATATTTATAACATAAGTCTAAAACTTGAAATAGCATATATGAGAGATAAAGTTAAGCTAAAATAAAAATATTTGAGATAACAAGTTATTGGCAAAGCAAAATCATTTAATAAGAGTAGGTATATAAACATATTCACATGGCCATATTTCTTTAATCTGGCTATGCCATATATCACTGATCAACTTTTAAGGTTCATTCACATAAAAATGGCTTGATTATTACTTCACTTTCATAGAATTGCTAAAAATAATTAATATAGTACATCAGAAATGTTAGCAGATTTGCCATGTAGAAGATTAAGTAAAATTTTATATGAGAATGGTGCAAGCTCACACAAAAATCCTACAGCGGGTCATCACAATGATATTTCAATTATAGCCTTATGAATTAAACTAGAAATATAATGCTCAATAAATTTCCCTACAAAGGTTTCTCTCTTTCATGGTGTTATCAAGAATTGAAGGAATGCATTTTCCATTTATCCTTTTCAATGTATCTGCCAAGTGCAAAATATGACATAAATAACACTGTTCTTACAAAAAAAGCATGCTACACTTAAAGTAAAACTTTTGATGGTCTAGATTTAAAAATGAATGTTTTGAAACAAATTATGGTAAAGTTATCGATGAAGACTGTTCGGAAATAATTTTTGTTTTTCAATTAAAAATTGCCCTATTTCAATGAAATTTTCTGGGAAGACATTTGAAATATTACGGCTTATTTAGCAATTTAAAGGAAGGAAGTACCTCTTGTAGTTACTGAGATATGTCGATTATAGTGAAAAAGGTACAGAAATGGCCTCCGGAGACCATGTTTTTTGTGATAGTTCAGATATTTGGACGCCAGATGTAGCGGCGATCGACGAGTTTCACATCTCAGAATAAGCGTAATATTCACTAAATGAAGAAGTGTTTTTGTTGCAAATGTTGCTTTGTGTTAAGAAAAAGATAGTCACCCTCACGTTCGGATTGCAAGCTATAGTTGGTTTGCAAGCTCAATTGGCTTCCAAGGTCTTTTAACAGAAATAGGAAATGGGTGTCTGTTAGAGTTGAAATAAGTCTAAATTGCCCTACCGGGGAAGCGAGGAAACATCAAAAATGGCGGAAAATCAGTCGAAAAATGGTCGTTTTTCAAACGAAATATATTGAAAATGGAAGGTACTATGATCGATTTAATACTATATATATATGCCACCATCCTTTATCTACAACATGGTGCAGGGTTTGTTGAAATATATTCAGTATCAAGGGAGGTATTGAATTATTTCCAAACAGAAGTAAATGTAACACATACTTTACTCTATACTGTAACTAAAGGCAAGATATAATCATTCCATTCACAAATGAAAAATATACCTTCCTTTCTTCAGCTTTCTCCCAATCAATCGAAGTAACCTTTCACCTCACAATTCCGCAAATCTATATTTATATCTAAAATTCTCTGTCACAGTATCTCAGTTTTACATTAGGCGAATAAGCTCTAAAAAAAATTATCCATGTGCTATTTTTCTCACCTCTTTTACTTCCAAAACTTCAGTATCATCGTAGAACGAATTTATATGAATACAAATTCAGAAACAGCTAGACGCTAATTCAAATTCAAACAAGTTGCTTAGGATAAATTACGGAATGATACTACCCTTAGAAAAGACAATGAGTAGAAAGTGATAAATACTATTAAAATGAAGAAAAAATACATTTTAGAGCAAACAGAACGAAACTTTTTATGAACTCGATATTGTCAGCTACGTATAGCCTATTAAAAAGAATGCAAGCAATAAATAAATTCAATACTACACTAAGGAAATACATAAAATACAGTTAACAATCAAATTAGAATGTAAAAACTAACAAATTTACAACTAATAATACACAATATCGGTTCATCGCTCAACTTCACACTGAAAACCGGAGGAAGAAATTCCATTTTGTCGTCAAAATCATCCGCTAGTTACATTTTAAACAAGGGGTCCCTCGTCACTAGCGATAACTATTTTATTTAGTTACATTGTATAAATCTACCCTTTATACATGAGTAATTTTTTCCAGCAATGCGCAATTTTTTTGATGATCATTTTTACATTTAATGTATCGGCTTTCTAATTTTATAATCCGGAAGTGGTGTGTGAAAAAGAACAAACCGACATCCCTCATTCCTGTTATCGTCTCTGATGCTCCCACTTAGTTAGTCATACGCCATTGCCAGACAAGAAGCGATTATTATTATATTAGAATTATTATATCTCCTCTTTCTATCGAAGGAATCTTTATATCTTTTTTCTCTATAGTCAAATCTCAAATAAAGTCAAATTGTCACGATCTCCGTGTATTGTCCATACCGAGATCGATAGCCATAATTGAATTGACATTCAAAGCATTAAATGTACTATATAATACACCTCGACACTAATGCCATCTCTTGAGGAAAATTGGAACTTTTGTTTATAAACTTCGTTGCTAATGCCATCTCTCGAGGAAAATAGGTACTTTCGTTATTAAACATTGACATTAATGCTGCATCTCCAGAAAAATGTGAACTTTTTTTAACTGAAACATAAAAATATCCCTAAGTAAACTGCAACATTACCATACGTTGAGATATAATTCAGTATCATACTTATACTATATTTAGCAAAAGTCTACTCTACCTAGGAAGGCGGGTTAAAAAAATAAATGTTAACTTTTTTAACCAAATATCTTTTTCTATTTATAATAATTAAAGAAATGTTTAAACATTTATGTTCCAATATTGCATTAACCTAACAGTAGTAAGTAACCTAACAGTTTCAAACTTTTGGAGTATGTAAAAAGGGTTTATTATATTAATTTTTAATAATGAAGTCACTCTATGTTTCAAATGCCGTAGGAAAATAATAGAAAATTAATTTCCTTCCTTTCGAAAAAAAGTCAAAATATAGCGCATAAATAATTTTTCGATTTATTTTATGAAACTTCCAGTTTAGCAGTTTTCAACTATGACATACGATTAGTAATATTTGCATTATTGTAAAATTAATCCTTATCACTGTCACCAACCTGTAAAAGTAAAATTTAAAATTATGTTTTTGAATCGTGTTAAACTTGGGTCCTACAAATGATATTATAACTTTTTGTTATTAATAAACCATTCTAAACCTACATCCAGCCTAAAAACTTCACGAAGCAGGGTTACTAAATTCAAAAAGAAAATCATTCAAATATATTTATTGAGCTGCTCTTTGTTACGATATTAAAATATGCGAACACAGATTTGATTTACAACAGATTAGCGGACGAGCATGTGTCTGAGAAATACTACAAACATGCAAAAAATAAGTGTGAATCTTTTGTAGAAATTTCCCTTCTCCGGAAGTGATGTTTCCTCAAGTTTCTCGATTGAGTTTGTGTAATCCATAGAGCTTACTGGAGGGGGC